>JARYZH020000003.1:1385402-2725141 GCA_030021035.2 Notholithocarpus densiflorus
CATCATAGAAAGAACACCATAGATAAATTTTCTATTATATCTATAAATAATAATTATTATTATTATTATAATATAAATGTATTTCCCTATTTACTTTTTTTTTAATTGCAAATTTTCTAGCCATATTGTATTTTCAAAATATATAATTCTTAATCCTATAATTATTCTCTTCGTCTATCTCCTCCAATGTCTTTGTAATCCGTTTCATTGCTGGGTAGGATTCAAGAGAGAGAGAGAGAATAACTCAAATGTATATCTATGTTTAGAATAATTTCAATCCACATCAACTAAAAATAAGTTTAAATTAGTTTAAAATTAAATTCATTCCGATTGCATAAACCTTCAAACTAGTTCAAAGTTGATTTGTTTTAAAGGATTAATTCTAGATAAAACTAATATCACTTCTAATAATTAAATTTGTCTTCTCAACAAAATCCTCCTTCCAAAATCTTTTACCCCACTCTGCCACTATTTGGGCATCTTACACAAAACATCTCAAAAAACAATTTCTTAACATAGTATACAATAAGAAAATCCCAATCTAATTGGCAACTCTATCCCTATCTTGATTACCGACTGCTTTTTTATTATTGCAAAGTGCCCTTTTTTTTTTTGGTGTCTAGGATTGCATATGATTGATCATCCAAGGGTATAGTCTTGTCATCCCACGTACACTGAATAAGTGCGGGCAATAATTTTTTGAGGGTGGCCCCATAATATTAATTAGCAAACTAAAATCATGTAACTACTAACTAACTGTAAAACTCTTGGCCTTCTTTTTTCTTTTTCTTTTTTTTTTTAAATAATTACAACATGTTGCTAACCCTGCAATTTGAACCATTTCTCCTCTAGACCCCCGAGCACTTTGTACATGGGGAGGTGTCAATTCAGCTACGAAGCCTTTGGCAACTCTTGGCCACCTTGTTTCTCCCAAAAAAAAAAAAAAACTATTGTGATGGAAGAAATTAATATCATCTTAAAGACTTCTGTCACAAATTTTATATAATCCACATATAGAAGAAAACAATTAATGTTATGGAAAACGATTGTGATTTGCTTAATCTCGTTCAAGAACATGCAGATTTGAAAGAGTAAAATCTCTACCATCTAACCACTAACTAGAACGGGCTAGGATAGCGATCCAAGGGACCACAAAAAAAGAAAAAAAAAAAAAGAAAAAAAAAAGTTTGGTCACCAACGTATTTAAAGCCTTCTTAACGGTTCTTCCTTCAACTGTTTCTTATTTTACAATGTTGTCCTTGGAAAACTTCAATAACAACGAGATTGCCATTCCCTTGGCTGCTTGTTAGAAATGTCTAGATTGAAGTTCTGTTTAACTATGCTTCCTGGAAATGGAAGGAAAACTAAAGACAAATTGGTCAAAACTCAAACACCACACAATGACAAGTTTTAGCTTACCAACCATCCTTCAAAAAAGTACTACTATTAAATTTCTCAAACCCAAAAAAATAAATAAATAAAAATTACGTGCACTTTGGAATATCCTAGCCTAATTTTTCATATTTATTATACATTTATTATAACTTTATAATGTATATAATTTATAATTTTACAATTGGTCTTGGTGACTTTTGAATGAAGATTGTGGATAAATGAATTCATGTTAAAGTGGATAAGTCACACGACAAGCCAATTTAAATAATCAAATCTCCATAAAAATTCAATTACTTTATTGTAGGTAATAGAGACTTTTGCTTCAACAACATATCAAGCAGTTTAAGCAACCAATTTGATGTTAATGAAAATATTAAAGACCATTAGGTCAAATGAAAATATTTATTTTCTTTTAGGAAAAAAAGTAGAGCACAAATATAGTTGAGCTACTCTAATTGTGAATATTGTGGAGCAATATTCTAGTCAAAATCGACTGCAAAACTATTCCATCCGTAAATCGACCTGTATAAATCTACCATGGTAGTAGTAGGAAGAATTTAATCTGAAAACGGCTCCCTTTGTACGAGAAACAGTCGTGCAAACTAGCTCTCTTTTTTTTTTTTTTTTTTTTGGTTGATGAAATAGCTCTAAATAATTGTGATACAACTTTTATATTTGTTGTTAAAAGTCTTATGGTTTAAAAGTAATACGTTAAAAGAGTCTCGAATTTTAGGGATGTTATCTTCTCTTCTTTATCCATTTGGAACTTTCTAGTTATCCAAATAATAATAATAATTTTTTTTTTCTAAAAAAAAATTCTCTTTCTCCTCAAAAAAAAAAAAAAAGAAAAAAAAAAAAAGATTTCTGTCAAAAAGCGTACCCCATTTCCTGGAGAAAAGGAAAAGAATTTGTTGGCAAGCATAGTTCCCAAAAGCCAAAGGCATCGCCTTGACTCTTGACTTCTAGGTTTGTGGTACACTGGTACTGGTACCTTCCAAATGCTAACAGATAATTTTACGACTCATACACTAATAAATTTTTTTACTGTCCATTTTTTTTTTTTTTTTGAGAAATTCACTGTAAACTTATTTACTTAAAATGACTTTTTTGTTTTATCTATATTATTAATAACAAGGTTTCTATTTTTTTTTAATTAATAGGATTCTTATTTGAGTTTTAACATTTTGCATACTAAAATATCCTTACACAAATTCTCAAATTCTTTAAAATACCCTTATCTTTTAGTTAAATAATTTTAAATTAAAAAACACAAACTGATTAAAAGAGTAATTTACTATTCATAAGTTTTAGGTTTTTTTCTTTATCTTTTCCATTCGGCCTAAGACTTAAGACACTATCTCTATTTAATTTTTAAACATTATTTCACGTTACTTTATATATATATATATATATTTTTTTTTTTTTTAAATACACAATTATTTATATATCATTTTTAACCATTATAAGTTTATAACACTAAACCAAAAAAAAAAAAATAATAGCAGTATTACACGCGTAAAACACGTTTAATGAGTCTTGTATTTAAATAAATAAGTTAATCAAATACACATTTAACTTATGTGTGAAATCTCTGGCTAGCATCATGCACCCACCTCCAAGAAAATTTTTCTTGTTATAACTTGATGTATGCGGAATAAAGGTACTACACATACCCAAAAGAATAACCTCATTTTTTTTTTTTTTTTTTAAAAAGAAAACTACTAACATTTGATTGTTTTTGAAATTTTATTTATTTATGTATGACTAGTGAGATACCTTAACTTTATTGATAAATAAATTTAAACATAAGTTGAATAAAAATATAATTATACCTAAAAAGAATAAAACTTTAAAATATTTTTTAAAAAAAGAAGTCAAGACAATCGGTGGATAAACGGTTTTGACATCTAAATGGGCTTTCTACCAAATATTATTTGATCGATCAATAAAGTCCAATTCAATGGTTAGCCAATTACATAGTGCATTACCACCACATAGTGTATTACCACCACCAATGTTGGTGTAGTGGTACCTCTCCCATGCCATGAGGATTTGGGTGTTTTCCATGGGCTCGCTAGTTCTAGCCCCAGAAGGTGGGTTTGGGGTGGGGTTAGGTATTAGGATTTTTAAACTAGTTCCAAAAAAAAAAATTTAATATTGCATGGATAATCACAAAGAACAAAAATTCTCAAACTCATGCACACAAACACAAGATGTGTCTACAGAGAAAAAACGTGCAACGGAAAAAAAAACTCTTGGCAACCTAGCCTAGCAAATGAAGTTCCTAAGAAGTAGGGGTGTGACCCAATTCGACCCGTCGGGTTGGGTTGGTTTTTAAGGTTTGGTGGGTTGGGTTGGGTTACAAATTTTTTTTTTATAGCTGGTCGGGTTGGGTTTGGGTCAAAAAATTACAAACCCGCCAAACCCGACCCGACCTACCGACCCACCCATATTTAATATATATTTAAAATATATTATATATTTAATAATTTTTTTTAAAACCAGTTGTAGGGCACTTATATATATATATATATTTAAATATATATTATATATTTAATAAATTTTAAAAAAAACTAGCTGTAAAGCATCACTTCCTCGGTTCCTCCTACTAATACTAATTTAATATATATATAATATATTATATAATTAATAAATTTTTTAAAATAACCAGTTCTTCCTATCCTATATAAAAGCCAATTAGTTTATACAAATCCTAATAAATTACTATTGTTGTTTAGTCATTAGTGTTGTTTGCCTTTAAGGAATTACATTGATACTAATCTTTGGGTTTTTTTAATATATTAATATTTATATTTTTTTCTACTCAATTTAATAATAAAATAAAAAAAATTTGTCAAACCCATGGGTTCAACCCCACCCAACCCGACCCATGTGGGTTGGATTGGGTTGGGTTGGATTTATGTGATGGGTTGGGTTGGGTTGAATTTTTTTTGACCTACTATGGTGGGTTGGGTCAAAAAATCCCCTCAACCCGACCCATGCACACCCCTACTAAGAAGATAGTTGTGATACAATATACTTCCAAACCCTTCTACTATATAGATCTACTTGTATTCTAGCTTCCCGCTCCTGCTAGCAACCGACAATTCCGCAAGTTGAGATGCCAACTGCAAATCCAAACCTATGGATACGCCAAAGCCACTTGGAGGTTTTGGGATGATCTCTATAATTTCCAGTGCCAATCACTCATTCCATAACTCACAAGTGTAATTAGAGTGTTTGGTTTAATATCCTCACATAAAGTATGACAATTTGGAGAGGGTGAAGGTAAAGAGTACTATGATTTCTCTCTAAGGTAATGGGTAGCTCTTCTTCTCTCTTCTTTCAATTAGGGTGTGATATTGTGGTTTTATTAGACACAAAAGGGGGTTTTTTTTTTGGGGGGGGGGGGTAATTGGATAGAGGAATAGCATAGAAAAAAGCTAAAAATTTTCTCTCATATACCAATTTGCTCAAGCAAGTTATTGGCAAGAGACAGGTGAAAGTTTCTGACTATTGGAATTTTAAAAACTAGCAATCTCGCTCAAAATTCGCCTAAAATGGAGATTTCACGCAAGTAAAATTGTATCTTCTGTAAAGTTGTGATTTTCAATTCTGTTTTGTTGGCTTTTCTATGTCAAATTTGATTATATTTTATTCAATCATTTACTTGTATGTTTGTGGGATTAAAAGTAATGGGTAAAGTGTTCTGTTTGGTGAAGAACTGTGAAGACAGGGGATTTCGCGACTTGATCACGACTACTGCAACTCGCAAGAGGCCACGTGAGGAGCACATGATGAAAGTTCAAACATTTGTTACATTAGAGATACTTCACAACTAGCTAGCGAAACACACTGACAATTGGAATTCATGTGTGAAACATTTCTTTCTTTACCCACACTATAAAAACCCATTACCCATGAAATTATAAGGAGAGTTTTAGAGATAAAACCCTAAAAATCCATTGGATAATTAGAGATTGTCATCCATCAATCATCTACACATTTCTCTTAGTTTTCTTCACTCTTTTCTCTCTCAATTTCCATATCCTATGAGAGGAACTTAGCCCAAACACAATCCACACCCATTCTGAGTGTAGAGAGTTGATTTGGAGCTTTTAGGAAGCATTGGGTTCATGCCAATCATTGGTAGGAGCAATTGGTAATAATTGCGGGATCCAGGAAGCTAGCAAAGACAAGACAAGATTCGGAGAAGTCCGTTGGTAGTTGGAGCTTGGAGGGCTAAAGTATAATGGGTAGATTAGGCTTGGAGAGTCTCTTTGTATTCATGTATTCTAATTGATTTGCTAGTGGATCATTTCATCTTGTAGGGCCGTGGAGAGATTTTTCTATCGAGTTCTCCGGTTTTCCTCTTCGATAACACATCGCGTGTTATTGTGTGTTTGCTCTCTTCTTCCCTATTACTTGTGCTTTTACTTAATTGTTTATTATGTTTATCCATGCACTTGTTAGTATTCCCGGTTGATTAGGTTGTTTATCTTTCTTATTCTGCATTGCTTAGAGTAGATTAAAACTAATCCAGCCATAATTTAAAATTTGGGAGTCTTAATTAATACTAGTAATTAGACTAGTGAGCTTTCATCTTCATCAATTCTAACTGTAACTCCTAGTCCTCTTTTGTCTCCAATTCAAATACAACTAAAATGAAATTCAATATAAAAAATTTGACACGGAATTAGCCTAACGCTAAAAATTCTAACATAATGTATATAATTTGGGTTAGAAATAAATTCAACTATAAGTTTTTAAAAAGTGACTTTTATGTAAACAAATTAAACATCAATTGAGATCGATGATAAGGAACTAACATGGCTAACAACTACAAACTTGAATCAAATTGAAAGGAACTTGAATATAATCAAGAGATTCAAGACTAACATGGTAATGAGTTACAAGTAAACTACCTACCTGCATGAACATCTTCCTTTTTTTTTTTTTTTTTTTTTTTGAGAAACCATGAACATCTTCCTAAATGCTATGAACTAAGAGGAATCTACAAAGGAAAATACAATATCAAGAGAGTAATCTATGTATCAACAGTTTTGACAATGGAGAGTTGTGTTATTCTCCTTGAAAATGAGACTTCTATTTATACCTGAGGCTCTTGATAGTTATCGACGGTTACTCTATCCACGTGGCTTTCTATTCTTAGGCTTTGACGCCACTTGTCACTCTTTCAAGCATTGCTTGTAACTTCCATTACTACTTTGACATCAATTGTCGTCATTCCATCTTATTATCAAAATAAAAATAAAATAAAGTGACCGCACACTACACTCTTGGTGTGATGGTCACTTTACAAGTATAAGTGTTTGTGAGATGTGCAAAGGGGGGGAGGCAAGGACCGGGGTTCAAGTCTCCAAGAGGGAGTTTCACACACATACACACTTAGATTAGATTAGAGTAGAATTTCTATCTTGTATCAATATAATAATAAATAAAATAAAGGGTAAATTGCAAATTACATACTAAAGTTTTGGAGTGTTTGGATTTTACATCCTGAAATTTTAGAATTTGGATTTTACCTCCTAAAGTTTGGAGGTGTTTGGATTTTACACCCTGACATTTTAGAATTTAGATTTTACCCCCTAAAATTTTAGGGGTGTTTGAATTTTACTCTCTAAAATTTGGGAGTGTTTAGATTTTACACTCTAAAGTTTTAGAATTTGAGAGGGTAAAATCCAAACACTTTCAAACTTGTAAAATCCAAATTCTGAAATGTCGGAGTGTAAAATCTAAACACCCTAAACTTCAGGAAGTAAAATCCAAATTCTAAAATGTTAGGGTGTAAAATCCAAACACCCCAAATTTTAGGAGGCAAAATCCAAATTCTGAAATTTCATGGTGTAAAATCCAAACACCCTCAAATTTTGGGGGTGTAATTTGCAATTTAACCTAAAATAAAATGAAAATGTTGTGTAAATAACTACCACATCTGCGTTTCCCATATTTTTTTTCATGCCAATTGTTTTACAAAGGTCATGTTCCTATTCTGCCATTTGTCACACCGATGGCAAAGCTGAATTTTATTATTTTATCCAACAAATATCATTGGGTTTGTTTCGGTAAAAACTAAAAACAGGGAATAAAGGGTGAATGTATCTCGTTTAAATTATTTTGAACAATATTAGGCTAAGAGATGGGAACGCCAAAGCAAAGTACTTAAAATATTTGAAAACTTCCTTCAAAATGTGAAATTAAAGTAAATGCGGATGTTCTAGGATGGTGTAATCTCTAATGACAAGCTTTAGGTAGGAATTAAGATTATTGTGTTAGATTGGGTGGAAGAGCTATGGTAGCTATGACTATGAAGAAAGGGAAAATTACGAATACCAAACATGTAGAAACTATTTCTTCAATTTCAAAAGAGTTTTGCCTCAAAAGTATTGGTTGAAAGGGAAATCTATATACAAAAATTAGCCTCATTACATGCATTTTGCCTATGCGATGAGGGTTTAGTATAATAACTTTCTATTCATTCATCTCCTCTAATGTCATAAATTTTAGAGGCTCACCAATCAAAGAATTTCCAATGGTGAAAAATTAGCAATTTAGGATGGACATCTAGGCCATCCTAAACAAATTGAAGCAAATACTCATAGACTCAAACAATAGCAATATATAAACAAACTTGTTTGTGTTTGGTTAGCTAGAAAATTTAAGTGAGAAAAAGAGAGAACCTTTGTTCTTTGTATTTTTCCTTTGAGTGTTGAAGACTAACATGCCTTCAATTGATTTGCAAAGGTTCAGTTTTTTTCCCCAGTATTTTGGAATGTTGTGAGTTAAGGTTGTGTTAATCATTTGAACGTGAGAGGTGTGCATGGAGGAAACTGGTTCAATTTGAATTGAATATGTGTAGTGGGAGAGTAGTTTATTGAAGTTTATCTATAACTATGGATTTTGAAATTTATCAACTTGTTTTAAATTTAAAAACGTATGACCAAGAATTTTGAACTTTATCCATTTGTTTGAGATTATAAAATAAATAAAAGAAAAAAGTGCTTGATTTTGATATAATAGTTTTTCTTTTTCTTTTTCATTTTTTCATTTATTTTCCTTTTCTTTAAAGAAATGTAATTGATATATATATATATATATATATATATATATGGAGTAATTAAGAGCATTTGAATTCAAATAAGAATTTTTTTTATAAAATATTTGAAAGGATTTGAATTTTTTAACTGGAGGTGTTTTATTCAGATGAAAAAGGGGGGGGGGGGGGGGGGGAAATCAATGTGAAGGAAAAGAAAAAGGTAGCATGTGTTTTTTTTTTTTTTTTTAAACCAGTGGTGCTTTATTAAAAAAAAAGGGGCTAAATGTTAGGGGAAAAAAAGGTCAAAGTGAAGGAAATTTTTTTTTTTTTTTTTTAACTGGAGGTGTTTTATTTAGATGAAAAATAACTAAATTTTAGGAAAAATAAGTTGAACGTGAGGGAGAAAGAAGCCTAAATTTTAGGAATCCTCTTAGGTTTTTTTCTTTTTTTCTTCTTTTAACTAGATGTGTTTTTGTTCGGATGAAAAATGAATAAAAAATGGTTAAATTTTAGGGAAAAGAAATGAACGTGAAGGGAAAAAAGAAATAGTAAATTGTAGGAGTTCTCTATTTTAATTTAAAATAATAGTAGCTGTTTTTTTTTTTTTTTTTTTTTTTTGAGAAACAAATAATAGTAGCTGTTGGTGTTGTAGAAAACGTGTGTTTTAAATTTGTTATTTGATTTTGTTGTTCCTATTTCTAAGAGAAGTCACAATTTATTAATGAGGATATTTTTTGAACCACATAAAAGTCCAGTCTAAGAAAAACAATTTTATAGGGAATCTTGTGACGTTATTGACCCTATTTCTAAAATATTTGTAAGAGAAGTTATTAGATACTGGATGAGGGTATTTTTTTTACCTTAAAAAAAGTCCAGATTAAGGAGGGGATTCATCTTATAGATATGATATATTATAAATTATAGATACGTACAAAACTTCTCTCAATTTGGTATTACAACTGAAGACTGGATTTATATTAAAAAAAAAAAAAAAAGAAGAAGAAAAAATTGGTTATATAATCTCATATGCTATGCTAGCCCAAAAGATATTGAGAGTTGATGGAAAAAGTTTGGGAGTTTATCCATCATTTCATTCATAGAACACAATTTTTTCACTATAAAAAAATGAGAAATGCTATGTCTACAACATTTTTACAACAAATCCTAAGTGGCAGGTTGTTACTGGTTGTTATTGTTGGGGCAAAAATGTAATCTTAGTGTTAAGTTCAAATTTGAACCAATAACAACTAACCACCTATGATTTGTTGTAAAAATGTTGTAGATGTAGCACCTCTCTAAAAAAATAGAGGCTAAAATATTATTACTGTGACTAAAATTTTTATGAATTTCATTTTTATTCATAATTATAAACTTTAAAATTTTCATTTTCGTCCATACACTTTTTACAATTTTTTTTTTCAATAGTGGACGAAAATAGGAATATGAAGAAAAAAATATTTTCAATATGTTATGGATATTTGTTTTAAGTTTAGTGACAAAAAGTATAACATTTCCAATAATTTTGAAACCAAAAAAAAAAAAACTTTTAAAATTTAGGAATGAAAAATGAAATTCTTGCAAAATATAAACTCTCAATAGCTCTCAATTTGTTGATTTTCTTCTAAGGGTGCTATATAAGTCTGCAAAATATCACATTTTTTCATGACATCATTGTAATACACACACATATATGTTTGCCTTCTAAGAGTTACAAATAGTGTCAAACTATATTAATTCAAACTAACTAAACTCACCATCTTTTTACATAAAGCAACCCAGAACTTAAAAAAAAAAATTCTCATTAGATTAGGTTTCATATTTTCTAAACAAAATACAATTAGGCAAGTTTATTTATTTATTTACTCACAAATTCTCTAATTTGAATTTATTTATTTATAAATACTTATTAATTTAAAAAATATCATATATAAATATGTTTGTTGAACTTTCACAAGTACGTGATTGCTAAAATGTAAAAAAAAAAAATAATAATAATAAATAAATTTGACTTTATGTTTACTTCTTTTAACTCACATAATTTTTTTTTTCATATAATGAGTGGGAGAGGAGGGATTTGAATAGGTTCTCTTTCATGGGAGAATTAGGCAATAGCAATACCATTGAATTACAAGGCTATTGCACCATATTTTCCTTATACAACTATATTTATATATATATATTTTTTTTTTTTTGAGTAAACAGCAATACTTATTAGAACACATACAAAAATAATAATAGTGTTTTAAACCGGGTTTATAATACATTACATAACCAGAGTACAATATTTAACACCATAAAATCTTATTACACCATATTTTCTTTAAGTGATAGAATAGATTTCAAGTGACAATATTTAACACGGGGGAACATGACAAAATTTTTTATTTTTTTTGGTGGGTTAATGTTTAGTGTAAATGGGGTTGTGAAAAAGCGAGTCAACCTAATTTAACATCATTATTAAATGGATTAATTTTGTGTTGACATGCTTAACATGCAATCGATCCAAATTGATTTGATTCACTGTTAGTGTCAAGACTCAAGATGGGTTAACCCATTTTGACATGAATTTGTTGACTCATATAAATAAATGACATTTTTAATCAACATAAATTTGAATTTAAATATAAAAATTATTAATTAAAAGAACTTTAATGGTTATATTGCTATATTCTTCATTGAAAACTTAAAGTAGTTAATCCTTTTACCAAAAAAAAAAAAAAACTCTAATTTTATAATATATTTCTCAAATTGTGTATTTCTAAATTTGGGTGAAAGTTTTGACACAATCCAAGTAAGGGAGTGGAGATTCGAATCCTAGATATTTTTTTTATTTATTGAAAACACTAGGAGGTGCCATTGACCTAAACGGTGATTGCAAATTTTGATGAAACTTAATTAGGTTGAAATAATAACTTGGGATAAAATCTTCTCTCGTTGATTCCTCTAATTCCCTCCAATTTTGATTTACATGTAGGACATATGGCATTTAAAAATCAAATAAATGTCACGCGTCTCATATCTAGCTAGAAATTAGAGGATTCAATAAGAGAGGATCATTTCTTGTATGATATTAGCAATTTAATTGATTTTATAATTTGTGTAGAATTGAGAACCAAAAAAAAAACTTGTTTTTAATTATTCTATACATGTGCTTACAATTTTAGATGGGTTGAAATGGATTGTGCTCGGTTTATTATGTGAGTCGTGTTGTATCAACCCGCTTAATAAATGTAGTGTGCTCGGGTTATTGACCCATATATTAGAATATACTATGTTGACTCATTTATTAGAACACTAAACTTGCCAAGAGAAAATACTTACATAGTCCTGACTCCCGAAGCAGTAATGGTCTTAGACTATGTAAGTATTACTCTTTGTCAACTTACCTCTTGATATTTAAAAAAAAGACATGCACGGCTCGACTCATACATTATATGAGTCACTCCACAAGTATTAAGTGTTTGTGGGTGTAGAGGGCAAGGGCCAGAGTTCAAGTTTTCAAGAAGGAGCTTCACACACATATACATTTATTTAGATGGATGGGAGAAGGAGGGAGAGTGGAGGGGAGTAGAGTAGAGTTGGCTAAAAGTAAGCTAATTTTGTGCTAAATCTACTTTACTCTACTCTCCCTCCCTCTCTCTCAATCCAAACAGACCATTAGATTAGATTAGATTAGACTAAAATTTCTATCTTGTATAAAAAAAGGTAATGGATTATTCTCTAAAAACAAGGAATTATTAACCATTATCCTAAAAGCACCCATTAATATGAGCCAATAATAATAATTAATTTTAAACCCAAAACCTCAGTAACCACTACAAGGTGATAAACCATTTTAGGGGTGTGCATGGGTCGGGTTGGGCCAAGTTGAGGGGATTTTTTGACCCAACTCACCATGGTGGGTCAAAAAAAATTCAACCCAACCCAACCCATCACATAAATCCAACCCAACCCAACCCAACCCACATGGGTCGGGTTGGGTTGGGTTGAACCCATGGGTTTGACAAATTTTTTTATTTATTATTATTAAATTGAGTAGAAAAAAATATAAATATTAATATATTAAAAAAACTCAAAGATTAGTATCAATGTAATTCCTTAAAGGCAAACAACACTAATGACTAAACAACAATAGTAATTTATTAGGGTTTGTGTGAACTAATTGGCTTTTATATAAGATATGAAAAACTGTTTATTTTAAAAAATTTATTAATTATATAATCTATTTTATATATATATATATTAAATTAGTATTAGTAGGAGGAACCGAGGAAGTGCTGCTCTACGACTAGTTTTTTTTTTTTTTTAATTATTAAATATAATATATATAAGTGCCCTACAGCTGGTTTTTAAAAAAATTATTAAATATATAATATATTTTAAATATGGATGGGTCGGGTCGGGTTTGGCGGGTTTATAATTTTTTGACCCAAACCTAACCCGACCCGCTATAAAAAAAAAAATTGTAACCCAACCCAACCCAACCCACTAAACCTTAAAAACCGACCCAACCCGACGGATCGAGTTAGGTCGAGTCGGATTTGGAGGGTCGGTGGGTTTTCTGCACACCCCTAAACCATTTCCCCAAAGTTGTAGATGAGTGAATCCCAACCCAAATTGGGAAAGTAACCAAAAAAAAAGAAAAAGAAAAAGAAAAAGAAAGAAAAGGCAAAGAAGAAATACGTAGAAGTGAGGAAGGGCAAAAGGTGAAAAAGGGAAAAAGAGGAGAGAAGTGTTGGGGAAAGTGGGCTTTGAAGGAGAGGGGCGGGAGGGACAGGTGGATACTATTATACTACTATATAAATAAACTCTTACTAAACGCCATTTCCCTACCGCCCAAACAATCGCTGGCCCTAAAATCCCACATTTCTCATTTCTCTCTCTCCAAATTTTTCTTTGCTATATTGGAAAGTGAAACCAAAGCCAAAACCAAAACTCAAATTTTTACAAGAAGAAACAAGCGCATATATATTTTATAATTTAAAAAATTGAGATCGCAAACCCTAGAGAGAAGTGTCTAGAAAAGAGAAAAGAAAAGTGTTTGCGAATCCGAAATGACACAATAGCCCTTTCTCCGCGATTCTTTTCATTGTTTCTTGTTTCCACTGATTCGAAAATCTTTCATTTCCTTTTAGTTTCGTCGCTGTTGAAGGTACGGACGGGGAGAGATTTTGAATTTTGCTTTCGTTTTCTCTCGCTTTTTGTGTGTGTGTGTTTGTCTGATCCGCGCGTGGCATTTGTAAGTACTGGCCATCGTTGTCCTCTGTTTGGTTGCCGAGAAAGTGGAGGTAGTGGAAGGAAAATGATGTTTGCTTAATTTTAATGTTGGTGTTTTGCTGGCATTTGAATAATGAGAGATCTGGATTTCTCATTTTTTAAATTTCTCTTCCCATTTTCTCTATCATTTTATCGGCAACCAAACGCGGAATAGAGGTTTCGTCTTCTTTTATTTTTGTTTTCTTTTTTTATTATTAGTTTCCTTAATTGTTTACAAATTGAAATGCTTCTGCTTTAGCTCTTGGATTTTTATTTATTTTTTTAAAAAATAGTTTTTCAGTTCAGATCTGCTATTTTTTACTCCTTATTTACGTATGGGTCTGTATTCGATAATATTGATGGTTGCGTATTTCAAAATTTTCTGTTTATTCTTAAAAAAAAAAAAAAATTATCCTTTTGATGGCTTTGATTTGCAATCAGAATCGTTTTTTCTTTTTTCTTTTTTGGAAATTTACTTTGGTATAAATGTGCTTTTTCGTACTGGCTTTGAATTTTAGGTAAGTTTTACCGAAGTAAGCAAAAACTGTGGTAAATGTCAAAATTTGAGTTCCTGTTTCGTTTGAAATTAAAAAGTTTTTTTTTTTTTTTTAAAAGTAATTTTGAAAATATAGCAATTTAGATAGCGTAAATTTCTCGGAACATGTTAAATATGAATTTATGTGTGTGTGTGTGTGTGTTTTTTTTCCTAATTTTTTTAATCAGAAACTTGCTTATGACATTTCGAATAATTTCATTATCTGAATAGTAAAGAATTTGGGTATTTTTATTTTTGTCCTTGTGTAATTTGTTAGAAGGAATTGAAGATTCCAGTTTTGTTGTAATTATATGGTTTTATTTCATATTGCTTCATTATTAAGCGTATATGTTCTTTCTGAGGCTTTTGCTTATAAAATTTCACTGACAAAGTTTTTTTTTTTTTGGCCAGAATCAGAGCTCGGATTGTTAACAATCTTTAATTGACTGTTGGGTAAAAAAAAAGGAAAAAAATTCAACATGGTTGCCACAGCTGCTACTTCTGCATTCATTCCAGTCCCTTCTCCGTCGGCTCCGGACCCCGGCTCCAAGCCGAAAAAGCTTGCGAATTTGGGAGGAATGAAGTCGAAATCGACTTCTTCTGGTGGCTTGCAGGTCAAGGCAAATGCCCAAGCTCCTCCCAAAATAAATGGTAGCTCAGTTAGTTTGACAACACCTGTGGAAACTGTGAAGCATGAGGTTGAAATGTCTTCTTCTTCTTCTTCTTCTTCTTCTTCACCACCACCAAGGACTTTCATTAACACACTGCCTGATTGGAGTATGCTTCTTGCTGCTATCACCACTATCTTCTTGGCTGCTGAGAAGCAGTGGATGATGCTTGATTGGAAACCGAGGCGGCCTGACATGGACATGCTTATTGATCCATTTGGTCTGGGGAGAATTGTCCAGGATGGTTTTGTTTTCCGCCAGAACTTTTCTATTAGATCATATGAAATAGGTGCTGATCGGACAGCGTCTATAGAGACGTTGATGAATCATTTACAGGTACTAGTATTGAATAATTCAATTTTGTGATATAGATTTTTTTGTAGGGAGGAATATGAAAACCACTTCTGGAAACCAAAATTTTAATGGGTTGTTATGTTTTCCGCAACAGCATATATGTATGTTAATGAGATTTCTTCTTCACAAGCTGGTTTTTTTTTTTTGTTCCTTTTGTTTTTGGCTGCAGGAAACTGCTCTTAATCATGTTAAGACTGCTGGACTCCTTGGTGATGGCTTTGGTTCAACACCAGAGATGTGCAAAAAGAACCTGATATGGGTGGTTGCACGGATGCAGGTTGTGGTAGATCGCTATCCTACTTGGTAAGTCACTTCTTCATGCATGGAGGTTGCCGTTTTTAATAGTAGCTGTGCATGAGTTGATAGTTTTATCATTCATTTATGTAGTTCATGTTGTGTTTGGCTTCATATATTGATTTGAGGATTTCATCCCCTACCCTGCTATTTTCCATATGATGATGTTCATGGGGCTGGCCCCATAGCAAAGAACTTGCTCCGTGCTTAGCTTTGTTTACTTAATTTTGTACTTTTACTTAATGATATTAAGATATGAATATGGCTGGTTGTTGTTACATATGTAGGGTAGTTTTTTTTTCCCCCAGAATTTTATGAGCTAGGAATGCTATATACTTGCCCTTATTTCTCCAAAATGATGTACTTTTATGAAGTTGCATTCAGATTTCCTGAGTTCATGTATATTTTTTTTTGTAAAGGGAAGAAGCTCAATGCAGAGATGCCACTGGTAAAACTCTTACTATAGTATGGGGTTGACATTTCAAAACTCTTGAATTATAAATATGTTTTGTATTGACATTAGCCAACTGGTCTAAAATAATTTTGTGTGCAAGTTATATAATCTGTTTTTAGCTAAGAACTGTATGGAGTTTCATCATGGCTGGGCAGTAACAGAATTTATAGGTTATAAATTGATTTGTAGTATCATGAAAGTGCTTAGTAGAGTTTGATGGACTTAATTTATTTTTGTCTTACAGGGGTGATGTTGTTCAAGTGGACACTTCGGTTGGTCCATCTGGAAAGAATGGTATGCGGCGTAATTGGCTTGTACGCGATTACAAAACTGGGGAAATACTAACAAGAGCCTCGAGGTAGGATATTAATTTTGATTTGAAATTAATATTTATTTTTTAAACTGTTTCTCTCTGCTCTGCTGATAAATTGTAGCCTGATGTAGCTTTTTTATATGCTGCATGGTGGTGTTGGAAGGGGGATTGTAACATGTAATCTGATCTGTTTTACTTTATATGTTGTGTACATTGGGAAATGACAATTGAAGCAATGAAACAAATAATCATCTGCTATTTGTTATTTATTTCTTAATTGATTTTTGGACCATTGTATTTAACATCTATAAAACATGCATTGTGGTGTGATTGCATACTCTAAATGCTATCAACTAAAGAGATTGATTGGGTTTTCAATGATTGTGTTTTTGTTTTTGATGATTTGCAGTGTTTGGGTGATGATGAATAAAAAAACGAGGAAGTTATCTAAGATTCCGGAAGAAGTTCGAGGGGAAATAGAGCCGTACTTTCTGGATTCTGATCCTGTTGTGGAAGAGGATAGCAGAAAACTACAAAAACTTGACGACAACACTGCGGACTATGTTCGCACTGGTCTCGCTGTAAGTTTTTTCTTTCAATATAATTAGTCAATTTACATTCTATTTTATTTATTTTAAAATTTCATCTGGCTTGCTGCTCACGTATTGCTTTCTGATTGTTGTTCTTCCCCCTTTGTGATTTGCAGCCTAGATGGAGTGATTTAGATGTCAACCAGCATGTTAACAATGTGAAGTACATTGGCTGGATTCTCGAGGTAGATGTTTAAGCAAAATTGATTTGTTTAGATCACCCATTGCACTTCCCCCTCTCCCTCCCTTGCTCTCTATCCTTATCTTTCTTAGATGACTGTTTACGAGATTTGATATGCAAGCTAATAATGCCTTTCCTCTCTGAAGATTGTCAATTGCTCTCTATCCTTATCCATTCTTAGATGCCTGTTTACTAGATTTGATATGCATGCTAATAATGCCTGTCCTGTCTGAAGATTGTCAATCCGGAATAAAATTCTGAATGGATTGAATAGTGGAACTGGTCTGACCAGGGCTAACCTTTTCTTGGGTTTAGTTTATTCAATAAAAGTATAGATGACAGCAGTGACTCTGCAAACCTGTGTTTTGAGTGGTACTGATTGATTTACTGTTTTTGAGAAATGGTTGAATTCATATGCTAAGAATTTTTACTTTTTTTTTAGAAGAATTTAAAAAAAAAAAAATTCAAAGCTAATTTTTTTAGCTAAATCATATCCTAAAGCTGCAATTTTATTGCTAAATCTTTAGGAGTATGTTTGCCATACTTGGAATGTATGTAGGTTTTTTTTTTTTTTTTTTTTTGAAAGAGTTTCAACCTATATGTAGTTTACTTAATAATAAGAGTCCGTTTGGGAACAGCTTATATAGCTGAAATTGAAAACTTTTTATTGAAAGTATTGTAGATAAAGCTAAAAAGTAGCTGAAATAGTACAGCTCATGAATAGTAGCAAAAAGTGCAATGGGACTCGTGAATAGTAGCAAAAATAAACTAAATAGTAAAAAAAACTGGTTTTTTAAGCCAATGCCAAACGCAACCTAAGTCCCTTCCCCAACAACCTTAATTAATTGCCAGGCTGTATAAGTCCATTTGAGGTCGTGTGGTGTAGTTATCACTTTGGTTGTCCAGCAAGGTTGTGTAGTCACTTCAGTGCAGCATGTCATGTGTACATGTCTTCGTGAAAGTGTCCATTGTGGCCTTTCGCCATTGCCACATAATAATGTTTGCCTTTTTGTTATCTTTAACCTCTTCGATTGATTTATTGCTGGCAGAGAGGTTCCTTCTCCTTTCCACCTGGCCATGAATTCTCAGACTACAATTGTGCTGAGCTTTGGTGAACAATTTCATGTCTTTTTCAGGTGTTTGCAGTGATGCCTCAGCAGTGCATTGCAAACTATATAAACATAACATCTCCTGGTTTAATCAGAAAGAAAAGTGGGCATTTCAGATTTATGTTTAGGGTGCCATGTACTTGTGTTAAATACTTCCATCTCAGTACTGTGAGAAATCACAGTACTGCGATGGAAGTATTAGATTTATGCATTACTGGAAGTATTAGATTAGTACATCACGTGTTATTTTAACTCTGTTGATTATATGTTTTCTTTTCTTTTATTTTGCTTTCCTTGACTGCAGGAGATTTAATCACGGAACATTTACTTGTTATCTTTATTCCTTTGAATCTGGATATCTGATGTTATTTTTTTTTTTTTTCAGTAATATCTGTTGGAAAGTTTTCTTGTCAATTTAATTAGAAGTTAATAATGGTAAATGTTGCAGAGTGCTCCGTTGCCAATCTTGGAGAGCCATGAGCTTGCTGCTATGACTTTGGAGTATAGGAGGGAGTGTGGGAAGGACAGTGTGCTGCGGTCTTTGACTGCTGTCTCTAGCAATGGTGTTGGCAATTTGGCTAGTCTTGCTGACATTGAGTGCCAGCACCTGCTTCGACTTGAGGATGGGGCTGAGATTGTGAGGGGAAGGACTGTGTGGCGGCCCAAATATGCCAAAAACTTTGGGACTTTTGGTCAGCTTCCAGCGGAAAGCGCTTAATTTTGTTAGTGCTGGAATGGCAATGCTCTCCCTCCCTTCTGTGTGCTCCTCACTTGTGTAGAATCCTGCATGTGTTTCTTGGATTTATATATGTTTCTTCTTTATATATATATATTCCTTCTCTTTTGTCTCCCCTCGAAAAGAAAAGTAGCCCCATTGTAATTAGCTCTTGCTGTATTCTCTCTCTCTCAAAGGCTCGCTAAAGGACAAATGTCTGCATTCTGGCAGTTAACCTTAGCTGTTTGGGATACCAGGGCGAGTTGTCTTATTTAATGGCATGACATGTATAATTTTTTTTTTCTTTTCATTATTATTCTTTGTTATTTAGAAATAGCTATAAATATCCATTTATTGCTACAATAATCATTGATCCGACTTCAGTTAAAAACGTGTCTTGTGTTTGGATGCAACAGATTGTATTTTTAGCATTTTGTGTTTTAATGAGTTCCTCCTTTTTAAAGAAAACTTGTACATATTTTGTCGAATAGACTAGGCAAAAAGAAAGATTTCTTTAAATCTTAGGGCGGTCTCGTCTTACCCCTATATTTGGGGGATTGGTGTTTTCTTAGGGTTGAAAAGTTAGGCGAAGATTTGATCATTAAATTGAGGGATTCGTTTAGAAGTTGTGGCTGGCAAGGTTGTTCAACTCTCCAAACCATACGGTATGGTGAAACCGTGTGGATTCTATTGTTAAGTGGCAGTTTCTAACGATGTAGACAGACGCGCCAATCTCTCCTCACTCCTGATCTAGTTTATACTTTATAGGTAGCCAGAAAGAAACTTCTGGATAAACTATTAGGAAAAAAACATCACACTTCAAGCGCTTGTCGTTAATAACTCACCTTAAATACGGTGCCTAAGTTTCTTATTGACAATCCACATCCGCCAATAACTCACCTTAAATATGATAGAATTCCGCGGTGGTGTTGCGGATGATTTTCGATCTCGGTGCAGTGCCGGTGATGATTTGGCTTCTTGGAAAGCTGATCAGGTCAATGTAGCTAAAAAAACTCTTCCAAAACCAGCCGCTAGAATATCCTAAAGGTGTTGGTATGTCGTGCATCCGTCATATGCTTCATTTTTCTCACTAGATGTGGTTTCCACAACTATATAGTAGGACCCACATGTATTGCATTCTTCTAAAAAAAAAAAATTAAAGAAAAAGATTAAAGAAAAAGATAAGTATTGCCTAGATCCTGTCTACTTTCTTCAACCAAATTATGGAGCTGATTTTGAGTTTTACGCGGGTGCGTTTGTTTCGCCTGAAAACACTTTCATAAAAACATTTTACACCCTTGTGTGTGTTTGGCAGCTACGGAAAATACGGTCAACGGAAAATCATTTACACTTTAACCGAAAAATAAGCCACTTTGAGCGTAAAATCATTTACGCTTTGATTTTACCTTCAATGAATTTTCGGAAAAGTGAAGGGAGACAACCCAGCTCAAGCACACACCCGAAGACAGAGAGAGAGCTAGAAGGGAAAGTGAAGAAGACAACCCAACCTTCGCTGGTATCAGACCCACCCACCGATCTCGCCGCCATCAGACCCATGTCACCAATTTTGCCTCCGCCACCTCTAGATCGAACCCACCGTGACCCTCATCGGCGAGTGACCCACCGTGACCCAGTCGATGAGCGACCCACTGTGACCCATTCGCCTCCGCCGTGTGATCTTGCCTCTGCCGCCTCTAGATCAAACCCAGTCGCCTCTCTCTCTTCCTTCTCTCAATTTGACCGGATTTGATGAATTTTTTGGTTTGGTTTGATATTATATATTTGTTTGGAAGCTGAGAAAATGTGAACGTCAAATAGAAAATGTGTTTTCAATAGTATTCTCAAGAACACAACCAAACACTAAAAAATATTTTTCAAAGTATTTTTTAAAATGCTAACAAACACCTGAAAATATTTTACACTTGGAAAATATTTTACATTGAAACAAACGCACCCTAAAGAGAAAATAAATATAAGTGGGCACGCCGAAAGGCATGTATTTGAGCTATTGGCAATCAGTGATGATATTAATGATCGAGATTTGTGATTGCGATTCAAGATTGAATTTCACGTGCTTGTGATTTAAACGATAGCGATAGGGAACTGAATACCCAACATAAAAGCTAAGAGCGAGGATGGTGACTGGTGAGACGAGAAGACCATCCTAAATCTCTAGCCCATAGGCCGATGACCATGCAAACGGAAACGGACCGAAAAAGATACCCTACGCCTTTATGGATTTGTGGGACAAGCAAATAAACTAGCTAGAGCCTTAAATACAAATTGGACCAAGGAGTGTAGCAAGTTTACACCTTTAAAAATAATAAATTTTTTTTTTTGGTGGTAAATACGAAATTCTGGAATTAGATAGAAATAAGTCTGGTGCAAGACATTCCCTCTTTATCAAGGGTACATAGCTGATCCACCGCGGATTAATAAACAAAATATAAGCATCAACACTAGTGCTGCTTATTCTAGCCAAAGCATCCGTGCATTGGTTTGCTTCCCTATAAACAAGTTCCACTTGCAGATTGCTAAAGGTCCTCAATAGGTTCTTGCAGTCGGGTGAGTAGAGGTTCAAGTGAGAAATTGATATTGGAGTTTTTCATAAGGTGAACTACTGCTAAAGCATCAAGTTCTACAATTAAACTTGGAATGTTTCCTTCTTGGCCATCATAAGCCCATCTCTGAGGGCCCATAATTCTGCCATAATGCTATTCATATTCCCACAATTCCGAGCACACCCTTTGATCCACTCCCCATTCTCATTCCTTCGGAGACCTCTACCGCCAGCTTGCCCTGGTTTGCCTATTTAAAAATAATATGCTATTTGAAAAGAATGCGCCCGATCCAAAATATAAAGTTGGGTTTATAATAGGAATGGAAATAGCTAGAAAAAATAAATAAATAAATTTTTTTTTTTCAAAACAGTATGAAAGTAATTTCAAAAAAATAAAATGTGAAACTAGTATGTGTTTAGAATGTTTACATTAGTATGTGTTTAGCTCCCACTTTTAAGTACAAATTTCTAAATACTTAAAACAAACAAAAACATTGATTTTTGGGAGACCATTTCAAGTTTGAGATATATAAAAAAAAAAAAAAAAATTATTTTACAGGAAGTAACATATATAGATTATTATTATTATTTGGATAATGATAAACTTTAAAATTGATAATGATAACATATATTTTACAATAAGTAACATATATAGAACTAATGTACCCTTCTTTCTTTCTTTTTATTTTTGGATAGTGATAAGGTTAACATTTGAAACTTGAGAGTTTTTTTGTGATAAAAAAAAGCTCTTTAATTTAAGAGATAAAAAAGTTTGGGCAAATTTGTGGAGCTCATTGTTTTCAATTTATTTACAACTATACCACTAAAAAAAAATTTGTATCTTAAAAATATCCTCTTAATTGTTTTCAAAATCTTGTTTTGAACCTAGAAAATAGGAAATAATTTTTTGAATACTGTATTTAGAATGCATTAGCCAAACAAAAGATTCAAGTGTGGGATCCACTATTTTATGGTTTCCAAAACAAAATATTGTATTTAAATCCTCTTACCAAACAAGCCCTAAATATTTTAAATATCAAAATCAATTATATTTTAGGGCATGTTTGGTAAGAGTATTTAAATAAAGTTTTTTGTTTTGCAATCCATAAAATGGTGAGTCCCACACTTGAATTTATTATTTGATCGATGTTCTCTAAATACAGTTTTTAGAAAATTGTATCCTATTTTCCTTATTCAGAACATGATTTTGAAAACGACTGAGATGATGTTTTTATGATACAAAAAATGTTCTTAACCGTATAGTTGTAAAAAAATTGAAAATAGTGGACCCCACAGATTTGTCCAAATTCTGCTATCTCTTAATTAGTTTATCTTTATCATAAAAAAAGTCTCACGCTTCAAATTTGAAACTTATCATTATAAATATATATATATATATAAATATATATATATAAGGGTACATAAGCTCTATGCCCCTTATCATTATCCAAAAAAATAAATAAATAAATAATCTACAGATTCTACAATATTTTGAATTTAATTTGAAAGCATCCTAAAAGTAATCTACAGATTTTATATTAAAAATTGTTTGGGACAAATCTGTGGACCCACATATTTGTCTTTTAAATAAAAATATACACACTTCTAAAACTATTTTCATTAAATAATGTAAATGGTAAGTTAGGAAATTTACTTATTGACTTTTCAAAGAATGATATTCTGTCTATCATATTTTGGTATTTTTAAAAAATCCAAAATTTTAAAGAAACGTCATTTAATGAATTGTATTTTATATAAAAGGGTACAAATTTCTAATACTAACCTCTTTAATTTAAACTTTAGTGAAATATGGGTATTAAGTTTTTAAATAAAATAAAATAGTATGTTAGGAAATTTATTTATTAACTTTTCAAATAGGATTTTATCTTGTGACATCCCAAAAATGGATTAGAGTTCTAACAATTTGGGACAAAGGGAGTACATTTTAAGACATCTCAAAATGAAATAGAATATTATCAATTTGAGATGGAGGAAGTAACATTTATCTCATAACATGTCAATTTTAAGAGTGGAATGGCGAATCCAAATCTTCTGTCCCACTTTTCCTGCTCCACTCTATACTTCACCAATAAAAGCTTGCCACGTGTTAACATAATTAATTAAATGCTATCATTATTGACTTATTAATATTATCATTATTAATTAATGGTAGTATTTAATTAATTAGGTGAATGCATGACAAACTTTTATTTGTGGAGTATAGAGTGGAGCAGGAAAATTAAGTATAGAGTGGAGTATTTAATTAAGTTTTTTTTTTTTTTTTTTGTTTTTGGCATTAACTACAAATTGAATTAAACAAATGGATCACAATATGAAATTTGCAGCATATTGTGCATTTGTTTTCAATAAGGCATGCATGATTACTACCTGATGTTAAAAATATTATAAATATTATTACATAACCTTTACAAACTTATGTGGCAATAAATTTGATTAGTAAATTCTAAAAGTATAAAAATGAAGGTTTGACTTACTTTTTTGTGATAGGTAATACATCAATTTGTAAAGGAGATATAGTAAAATTTATAGCATTCCTAGTATCACTCTTACGGCAAGTTATGCGTCTATTGAGGAATCGACTGGATGATGCATTGCACTTATCACACATTAAACTACACATAAAGAATAGTGATTAAGAAATTTATTAATCTTGAGCCAATTTTCTAATGCTTTCTGTTTGTGAACTAATGCATGCACATGAAGAAGTCCACTATACCAGCATGAGGCGTCACATGATTAGGCCCCAATCCTAACTGTACAAGTGTATATATAGAAGAGTACAAAAACCCAATTCACTTTTGCACATGATGGATGAACTAAACAACGAATTATAAGAATGAAAGACGAGAATAATTTGCCAATCAAAATAATACTTTTTATTTTTTATTTTTTATGACCTAGAATGAATAAAAACAATTCAGGGTTAGATAGATTATTGCCTATTAGGTAAACTAGTTTAATTAGTTTATCTAAATATGAAAGAGATTTAACAAGAGCTTCAAATGAAAATTTTCTGAGATGGCAAGACAGTGGCTAAAGCCGCGTGCGGCTACCGGTTTTGCAGTGAGATGTATTCAGTATTCACCAGTAGCCGCAGTATCTTGAGTCTTGACCCCTCCCTGTTTTTTTTTTTTTTTTTTTTTTCAGAAACGTTGAATGAGAAAACGACACGTCGCCAACATGCCAACATTATCACATGTCTGTCGGACTTGTCAAGGCAATGCAGCTCTTCCCTAGCTTGACTTGAAATCTTCAAAGACTTGGGTCCCAACTTTGTTTATATAACAGCTTTAGGTCAACCTACAATGCACTGCTGCAAGCAATGCAAGCTGAGTTAACTTCAATTTTATATTTATTTTTTTCTAAGTCTTTCTAGTACGTATCTATTTAGTTGAATTTATTATTTGAAAATGTTTTATATCTGAAAAAATAAAAAATAATGAGGTTTTAAAGAGTTGAAAAAGTACAAACAGTTCGAAGAAATGGATTCTTTATCATAAATCACGCTATTTCTTTCATTATTTTCTATGTATTTTGTAGCTGGACAATAAGATTATTGTTGAATATGGATAGCTGGCCGGCCGGCCAACCCTTAATTTATAATTTTATGTATAAATTTGAAGCTTGAACCCAAATCATTCTTACGGCTAATTAATAGGCACATGCAAATTCGTTTTAGGTCAAAACACCTTTGAATGTAGGGGGCTTTTAAGTTTTAACTTTAAAGTAAAAAGATTTTGAAAAAGAATTTGACCTTTCAAACGCCAAAATGGTATTTCTTTTCGCCTGAGACATACATTTTAAAATGAGAGTAGGGGTGGTGCCAATCAGAAGTTTATATGGGATCTAAAAGTTAAAAGATCTCTTAAGTGGGATGAGGTGAGAAAGAATAAAATTTTGATTAAGTCTTACATCGCCTAAATATATGGAATGTGTCTTAGACTCTAATTGGTATGAGACCCTTTAAAACCGTGAGGGTAACACAAAGTAAAAAAATTATGCTAATGACAAGCTTGAGCGTGACAAAATAGTATCAAAGTGGATCCCTACATAATGTGGGGTGGTAGGTAAGTACCACACAGGAACATGTGGCCCTTGATGGGCTAGATTGTGGGACCCAAAAGGCCAAAAAACCTCTTAAGTGAGATAAGGTAAAGAAGAACTAAATTTTGACTAAGTCCCACATCACTTAAGTAAAGGGAGATCCTACGCTTTTATTTGAAATGCCTTCGACTCTACTTGGTATGAGGCTTTTTAAGTTTTAAAACTATGAGGGACAACCCAAAGCAAACAATATCATGTCAATAATGAGTTGGAATGTGACATTATATTTCAAAATCTACTTCTTTTTGCCTAATTTATGCTGAGTTACGTTATGTTTATTATTTACTTTCTAAAATTTTCATTTTCTCTGTTTAGAATAACACATTTTGTGTAATTAAGAGTGAAAGGGGACATAAATCTATCATATTAAATAATAAAAATGGAAACTCAACAAAGGATGAATTAACTCTAGTTTTGTTTCAAATGTCTCACATTAGATTTTAAACTCATTCTTATTTAATTAGTGTAAAAAGTCTTTCCAGTTTCAAAATATTTTCAATCTATTTAAATTATTTAAAATTCCATTTAAACTACTTACAACCCATTTGAAACTAATCCAATTTTTCTTAGAACTCCAAAACTTAATATTAATTCAAACACAAAATTTGATGAAAAATTTATTGATGATATGATATCATGTTAATAGGGTAGATGTTATTTTTAAATATTTTTTCATATACTAATGAGAGGATTCCCTGTTTCGGTTTCATCATTTTGCGTACTAAATATCCTCACACAAATATTTAAACTCTCTAAAATGCCCCTATCTTTTAGTTAGATAATTTTAAATTTAAAAACACAAATAGGTTAAAAAAGAGCAATTTACTATTTTTTAAAAAGTTCCTAAATTTTAGACTTTCAAACTTTTATAAACTCCCACGTAGTAAAAAATCCTAAAATTAGGACACTAACATTATCTTTATCTCACTTTTAAATATTATTTCACTAAATTCAAAAAAAAAAAAAAAAAGTCTCATTGCATACGCAAAGCGCGTGTGATGAGGCTAGTTTTTTCATAATGGATTAATATTGGTAATTTATGTGTAGATCTTGTGGTTATTTCTTAAGTTTCCATTACCAATATATATTTATTGACAAATAATTTCAATTCAATTTATTTAACATAGTAATTAATGTTCTTTAAAAAAATCAAAATTTAAATCTCTCATTCAAAATTATTAAAATTTTTTAGTTATAATATATAATATTTGGACTACTTTCTAAAAAACCATGAATAATTTTAATACTTGATTGCATTCATGCATGTATAGGGATTACAAACTAGTATATTTACTAATACAAATGATATTTAATGTGAAGTGAAACCGGTCAATTTTATTTCCTAACAGAATATACCACACACAAAAAATGTGAAGTTTACTGTAACAACATTCTTATTATTGGTTATGTACGAAGTTCTCCAATGGTAGTCTATAACTTAGTATTGGATTTATGGCGGTAAATGAGCCGAGCTATTTATGAATAACTCATACTTAGCTTACGAACACACTTGTTTATGTTTTATTTAACAAATAAACCAAACTAAAGTGAAGTTTTATACATGATTTAAAAGAACAAAGCTTAAACATAAAAATGTGTCCATAACTTGCTACTCAATTTGTGTATGTGTGTAAAAAAAATATTTTTTTTGGTAAATGTATGTAAAATATACTTATACATAATTAAGATTGGATTGTTTAAATTTGTAAACAAGTTTATAGAATATCAAGTTATTATTTTAAATTTATTTGATAATCAATAGTTCATTTCATAGTTGCAAATATACATAATTTATTGTCATACAAGATTAATTGGTAAATCTAATTATTATAAGCTTATAGAAAAGCTAATCTATTTAATTATCTCAAACAATATAATTTCAATTATTATTTAGTTATTAATTTTCAAAATATAATTTTTGAAGATATAACAAATTATAGTAATGGTTTTACTCTATATGAGAGTAGAGAATTAATAAAAGAAAAAAAAAAGAAAAAGAAAAAAAGAACCAAGCATAAAATGTTTCAAATAAAATAAAATAAACTAATTATAAAAGTTTATTACTTAGTTCAATTCGACTTGGTTGCAACCCAAGTTGAATCTCACTTTTATTCATTTATGACCTGTTTGGAAGTTTAGAAAGGGAGGAGAGTAGAGGGGAGTAGTGGGGAGGAGAGTAGAGGGGAATGGTTATCCTCTACTATGTTTGGATATTTTTAAAATTAGTAAGGGGAAAATGAGTAATTAGTCATTCCTCTTGTTTGGAGGTTTTAAAAATTAGGATGGAGAGGAAAGGAAATGATTTAAATAGACAAATTTACCCCTATTTGAAAATGGACTTGCAACATTAGTCTATGATTAATTTATCAGTTTTGTAAAGTCTTGAACCTGATTATTATTCGTCCAAATCTTAGAATACGTTAGTGAATTTTTTTTTTTTTTTTTGGAGAAGCATAAATAAAATTAAAAAAATAAAACAAAATAAAATATATTCATTCATATATGCTGTGCTTTGTCTCCATTTCCGATCTGCTTGGTCTCTCTCACTCTCTCTCTCTCTCTCTCTCATCAAAGCAATGGCTACTGTGGCGACAGCAGCAACTCATAGAGTCGCAGCTCTAACTCGACTCTCATCTCCTCAAGCATCATCGCCTCATCTCATTCACCGCCGTGGAGTGCTGTGCGGCCATCGCTGTCCTTGAAGTTGACGTTGACGCCGGAATCCAATAGCTCTCTAATCCCGTCCAGGTTGCCTTCGTTCGCCGAGTACATCAGCCTTACTTCTAGATCGATTGGTCTCTCCACGTCATCAGTCTCCTCCATTGTCGCCACCGCCGTGGCGTCGTGCCTCTCCGGCGCCATCGACGACTGCTTCCCCAATGTGAATTTCACCGCTGCTTTCGTTTCCATTGTCACAAATTTGTGTTTAGCTTGAAGAGAGAACTTTTTGGAAATGGAATTTGAAGTCTGAGAAATTTTTTTTTTCATTCACCTTAAAATTTCTCAGGAAACAAACAAAGATTATTTATATAATTGGTTTGTAATTTTGTTAATTTAGAAAGGGTAAATTGGGGAATTCATTTGGTCAATAATTTATCTACTCTTCTCTCCCTTCAAATCTCTCCAATTTGGGAGAATTAAAAATGAGGGGTTATAGGTAGTTGAAACCCCTCCAAACTCCTCCCCCTCTTTCCTTAAAAAACTTCCAAACAAGGTAATTGAATTACTCTCCCTCCCTCTACTCTACTCTCCATCCTTTTTTAAACATCCAAACAGGCCATTACTTATCTTTTTAGGGGATCAAGTATTTGTTTGGCTTGACTTTTGTTTTGTTCTGTATATATACAACCTTTTACAGTCTTATATTTTTGCCATATTAAATTTTGTGTATCTTATTTTTCAGGAAAAATAAATCTATCAAAATAAGTTTCAAAAATTGATAAAAGTACAATTATAACTTTAAAAAGAGAGTGTATGTGTGTAAATATTTTATATACATAAGAAAAATAAGGTCCAACCAAAAATATGCTTAGGGCTATAACTAATTTAACTTTTTATAAATAGTTCAAGATCAACTTATTAGGGATTTTGTTTTGTTTTTAGTTTGTTTATATGCATACATGTATAAAATACTTAAATTTGGATGATGTAAATTGGTGCACAAGCTTATAAGATATCAAATTATTATTTTATAATTTATTGAAAACGGAAATTGTCAATTTGGTACTAATAAAATGCAGGTCAATATAATTTGTATTTCATGAACGAAAATTATACTATCTAATTAATTCAAATAATATAATTTTAGCTATAATTTAGTTAAAAATTAATGGTATAGACTTGTGAAAAGGTAATATATATATATATATATATATATTAGTCATAATGTTTACAACATATGGAAAAAAAAAGTTAATCAAATAACTCATAAACAATCTCGTGTTTATTTGACAAGAAAATAAATCAAGTTTAAACATATACTAGAGCTTTGTGATGAACTTGAACTCAACTTGTGTTTAAATCAAAATGAATCATTATAAATTTTTAATATTCAACTTAACTCTACTTGTTTTTAACCCTAATGCTAAGAAATAAAACTTAGATACAATACGTAAGTTTCTCAATTAAATTCAAATACTTGTTTGCATTGACTAATAAAAGATGAATAGTATTATTTTTTAAAAATATAATTAAAATGTTAAGAGATAAAACTTAAATACAATACGTAAATTTCTTAATTAAATTTAAACACTTATTTGTATTGACTAATAAAAAATGAATAGCATTATTTTTTTTTTATAAAAGACAATCAAATTCAACCTAGTAAGTATTTGAATTCAATTGGAACCAAATATATGAGTTATTGTATCTAAATTTTACCTAATGATAAAATAATACTAGTGATTAAGATAACAGCAATAGTTGAAAGCAGATTAGCGAATATAGTGGGTGGGGGAGTTGAAAGTGAATTGATTGAGAATGAATGTACCGACAAGGGGCCCAAACTTCCAAGCCTTGCTATCATCACAATCACATTCACATTCACAGACACAGACACAGCCACAGTACACGCATCTACATGGATTCATCCCCCAATCCACACCCCCACGTGGCCTCGTCTTATAGGCCTTCCAACCCCTTATATATCCCCCGATACCCATCCACACGTTCACGCATTCACAAGCAAAAACCACACAAAACACAAAAATTTGATAGTACTAAATTACTACTATTATCATATACTAGGATTTATTCATAGTTTCATACCCCAACTTGTGATTGGTCCCACCAAGCCCTACACTATGCCACCGGACACACTCTCGGATTCGCCGGAGTCTGACGTCACCTCCGCCATGACCTTCAAGGACACCGAGCTCACCTTAGGAATACCTGGTGAGCCAACTCGTTCACCTGCAGGAAAGTTCTGTACCAAACGTGGATTCATCGAGACCGTCGATCTTAACCTCAGAACATCTACCAGCAAGCCACGTGGCAAAGCTCATGCTGACGAGGTTGACGACAAGTCTGATGATGTTGTCTGCGGTGCCTGCAAAACCCCAGCTTCCAAGTAAGAGGATACTAGCTAGCTTGGACCTATATAAAATTTTAGTTCATTAAAATTAATTAATTCAAAGAAAAAGTGTGGCATTTATTTTTTTGGCTGAAGGGTTTTTACTTGTTTAGGGTAATTACTCTATCCGACGTCTCTAAAATGTTTTGCACAATATCCATACTTAAACTTGAGTGTTCAAATTTTACATATAATTTAAAAGAATGTAAAAATGATGTCAAAGGGTATGGACATTGTTAAGTGCGAAACAATCAAAACTTATTTGTTTATTCGCTGAAAGTTGGTTAAGTTGTATCGATGTAGTGAGGTTTTAAAAAGTAATTAAAAGAAAAAAAAAAGATTATAACAAACATTCCTAATTAGTTATGATGAATACAAAAGTTTTGTAGTTTAATCTCAGTACTTTGTGGTGGCCTTTTTAATTAAGACATGTAGGTTAAATATCCTCTCTCCACTCTCAAATTATCAAGGAAAAAAAAAATTGTGATGGTGAAAAGAAGATGATTTACTTTACATGCGACATGATAGTTATTCTCAAGAATAATGGTAATATTTTCTAAATATAATTAGTCTATGGAAAAAAAAAAAAAAAATCCTCCATCTAATAGGAGGGTTTTCTTTTCTTCCTTATTTAAAGTGTGAAGGAAGATTTTGACACTTTTTTTTTTAAATAAGAGAACTGAATCATATTACTGAACCATAACTCTCAAGACTAATTTTAAAGACAGTCCTTAAGTATAACTTAGTATTGTTACACCGGCTTTTACCAAGGTTTTAGAATTCTTTAAGCTTTTCTATAAATTTATGTTTAGGTTTTTAAAAAGATTTGTCTTTTTCTAGGCAATTGATTGGGTTAAGAAGGTAAGCGGGAACTTCTAGATCCGCCCGATCGATGAATATTTTGTGTTCAAAAGCACATGAGTTTTGCATATATACAAATATGATTTTAGATGCTGTTTTATATGTAAATGAAAGATCATCAAAGATGATAGAGTAGCCTAAAACGCTCGCTCTTTAAGGCCATCTGCTAATACAAACGAACTAGCTTACAAAGATCGAGCTCATACATGATAAGCGGCTATAGTTCATTCTTTGCGTTAAATAGGGTATATGCATGCTAGCTACTAAAGTCTTCATGCATGTTATTCAACATTGTGTGAAAATTTTGTGTGATTAATTTGTACAAATATACACATAATTTCTCATTGTGGTGTTCAAGGACCCAAGTGGTTGGGTGGCCACCAGTGAGATCGTACAGAAAGAAGGCGTTGGAGAGCTGCAAGTACGTGAAAGTAGCCGTAGATGGGGCACCGTATCTGCGTAAAGTGGACCTCGAGACATACAATAGCTATCAGGAGCTATTGATGGCCTTAGAGAAAATGTTCACTTGCTTCAAAATTCGTGGTGAGTATATTAATTATACTATATGTGCTACTTATAATATGTAGTACTATTTGTTGGAGTGGGAGTTTGTCATTATGGGACAATATTAATTATTACCATTTGACATTTTGAGTCATATAACTATATAATAAGAGGTAGTTTAATCATTTGTGCTTAAATTCTTATTGATTTTGGTGCTATTATATATAGTTAATTATTTGGGTGAGAGCAAGGTTATCGATCCAATGAAGGAAATGGAATATGTGCCAACCTACGAAGATAAGGATGGTGACTGGATGTTAGTTGGAGACGTTCCTTGGAAGTAAGTCATCACTAAATATAATTAACCTAACCTTTAATTAAGTGACTAGTAATCATGAGAAGAATAAAGTTTCCAAGTTGAAGACTTATAAAACCATACATATTTATTATTTGGGTTTTACTAACGTATGCCCTAAAGACATATGTTAGTAAATTATTTTTAAAAACTTTTTATGAAAAAATGAAAAAGTAACTAACTGTTTTGATAGTTTTTTCAATTTCTCATAAAAGATTTCCTAAAATGAATGATTATTAATGTATGCTCTAAGGATATATATTATTATTTTGGGTTTTACTTACCTCCAATACTTTTTTAATAGGAGGTCTCATTTTGTTTTAAATATACGATGACAAGTGATAGTGGGTTTTAATCTCCACATTTTATTTAGTTAGTGAGTAATATGGCAGTTTCTCATTAAAATAAAAGGAGATTCCAGTTAAAAAAATACTGGAGGTAAGCCAAACCCTATTATTTTAACAAGTCATATACTTGATTAAATGGGTCATGTGACCAAAAATACATGTGGATAGTTTTATCAATTGTTATGTAATGGGCCGGGTTAAAAGAATTTTCTACAAACCCATTATATATGAGGTAAGATCTCTCTCATTGAATCGTCAAATTTCCTCTAACTTTTATTTAGATGTAAAATATGTGACATTTAAAACTTAACTAAATGAAAAATGTCACACATCCAACTAAAGATATGAAGGAATTAAAGGATTCAATTGGAGATGATCATTTTCCAACTTTATGCTTGTAGGAATAGAGTTTTTGTAAAGAAAATGCTAGAATTATTACTAAATTTACCATAAAATACTTTGATTTTAATTTGTGTTTAGAAATTGGTACATCAATTTGAATATTATACATGTTATACTAATTCCATTCGAACATTATTTTTTTTTAAAGAAAAACAAAATTGGATAATTTTGTGGGAGTTGGGATATGGAAACTTAGGAACTTTCGTTTATGTGTCCTTTTCTAGAGCATTGTCAGTTTGAGAAATTCGGGACTGCATACCAAATCTTCCCTTGTGTTGTGTCTTGTGTTATCTCAATTTGGTCTCTGCAAGTAGCATCTTCTTTAAAGATGTATTTCTATTTCCAGCATTTCACTCATTTTAAGGATTTAAGGCTACCATTAAGCATAATAAATATGAATTAGATTAAACAAATTTAACTGGTACTATTTCTCTTAAGTGGCCTCAGATCTGTAATTGTAGGATATTGAAAGAAACTGGTCTTCTTAATTTAATTTTAATTCATATGATTTATTTCCCTTTTTGAATGGCAGAATGTTCATAGAATCATGCAAGCGTATTCGCTTGATGAAAAGCTCAGAGGCAGTTGGGTTAGGTAATACACATTTTAAGTACTTAAAAGAATTAATTCATCTAAGTTTCTCCATATTTAATTAATACATCTCTTTTATTGAACATTTATTTTCCTAATTGATGATTATGCAGCTCCTAGAACTCCTCCAAGATGTACAACCAAGACTTGAAAACCAAGATTTAGAGTCTCCTTGAATGGTAGAAGCTTGCTTAGCGATCAGTCCGATGGAGGGTAGATAAATAAAAATGATTACTTTTTTTCTTTTTCTTTTTTGATAGGAATAAGAATGATTACTGTTTGTATTATTTTCCCTTTCTGGTCTAATTTGGTTGATGATACCTTCATGTAACATATTATTGTTAGTCTTGTAAACTTTTGCTGACATTACTACTTCTTGTGACTTGTGAGTGATTGTAATCGTGCCTTTTGAAATATTATTAGACTATTAATTATTGTTAGAATATTAATTAAGTAATTTAATTAATTATTTTCTATTAATTTAATTTTTTGGACAAGTGGTATTTTATTACTATGATTTATGACGTTAGAGTAAGTTATAATGGGCTCGAATCTTTCTCCACTTTACATTTGTTAAAAATTTTAAAATTTTGTGGGTTCCAGTTAGCGCAACTGGTAAAATTTCTGATGGTTGAATAAGAGATCTGGGGTTCAATCTCCGCCCACACCAAAAACTGAATGGTGTCTTGGTCTGATGACAAAGAGCTATCATCAGGAGCGGACGCTGTAGGTTGGAACTCTAAAAATAAAAATAAAAATTTTAATTTTGAAATAAGTGATAATTTATTAATAATTAGGCTCATAGAGTCCTAGTATGTTCGCTAACTACCTTTCCTGGCAAAATAACATCTTGATATACGGGATGTGATTTTTTAAGATGATTCTAAGATTGTTTCTAATGCTCTCTTGGATTCCTGCACTCCACTAGTTGCTGTATGCCTGTATCCAATATCTTAAACAGGTATGTTAGAAATTTCAAGGTTTCAGGTCAATCCAAGTATCACATGTGGAGCGGCAAGGAAATAAACTAACACATGTACTTGGCGAAATATGCTGAGAAAGTAGATAATTTTGTAATTAAGATAGAGAAAAATCCATCTCCATTGAGTTGGCTGTAAGTCTATAACTCAATACGTACTGAATTTATATTTTTCTTAATAAAGTTACAATTTTTTCATAAAAAAATTAAAAAAAAAAACCATCTTTACCATGAACCATTTATGCTATATATATCGGTTTTCACAGGCCTTCATGCTGAAATTAAATAACACTGGTTTGCTGCAAAATGGAGGACTTTGTCCAAATAGCAAAATCCCAGAACGTACGTACACCACTCTTTTATCCATCAGGTGAAAGAAAATTGTGTTAAGTTATAAATTTATGTGAACTTGCTTGGCTGAACAGTAGAATAAGTTTGTACTTTGTAATCAATGAAAGTTGATTGACGGATTTGTTTGTGGAGCTGAGTTGTACGTCATGCTACGCAGGCAAGTTCTATGCTTCACGCTTGACGATAATCACCATGAGAAGCAACTTAACCTACTGTAATCAGTATGCATCGTTTAATGCATTCCAGTGCACGATCAATAAAAAGCCAGAGCTTTTGATTCTCTTACCATTCATAGAGTATCTGCAACATTATTACTATTGTGTTTTATATGACGGAAATTAAAAAACAACAGTTGGGACGCGTGATGGAGGACATCTTCAATAATGTGGCCATAGACAGATTGAGCTAACGAGCTTTCATTTATTGCTTGAATCACCAATGTTGAATCACCTTTGAAAATCACATTTTGAAGGCCTATCTCTTTGGCAAATTGGACAGCTCTACGACATGCAAGGGCTGTCACTTCTACTACTGTCTGAGGGAGTGGTATACGCATGGACAGAGCACCAATAACCTCATCATTAGGGTGGCAATTCATGTTCGCGTGTCGGGTTCGTGTTGTGTTTATTAATGAGTATACGACTATATGAGTCAATATTAACCCTACACGTTTATTAAACGAGTCAAGATTCTTCAACCTTAACACAACCTGTTTATTAAACGGGTCAGTCGTATCGACCAATTTATCAAATTTTATCAAAGTGAAGCAAAAATATACAAATGTTAGTATTAACAAAATTTATCTAAATTATGAAAAACCAAAAAAATAATTTTTTTTATTATATAAAATTCAAAACTAATGAGTAAATGCATCACAAATAACCATTCAAAATCAAAATATATCTCAATATCACAAATAATCAATCACAATATATTAAAGAAAATAAACCACAACAACTAATAAGTTTATATACCTACAGTTTGAAGAGTATATTGGTAAAATATCATTTAATTAAACAGGTCAAACGGATTCCATAGGTTGGACACTAACCCAACCCGTTTATTAAACGAGTCAGTCGTGTTAACCCGAATATGACATGAACCCGTTAAGCCTCAACCCTTAACCTGCTAATTTCATGTCATGTCAAATTTTGCCACCCCTACTCACCATCATTATCTCAGACAACCACCCCCAAACTAGCGGTGCCGTTGCTCTTAAAAAATGGCTCCATTGAAGTTGGCCTTATAACAATGTCAATTAGGAGGACACCAATGTTGGAGAGGTTGAGATTGGGTGAGGTCAAGGTCCGGTTCTTAAGCATTGACAAAGTCCTGAAGCATGCCACCAGCCAAGGAGGTAATCGTAGAGTGTGGTTGCGAAGGGAGACCAAGACGGATTGCATTATGGCAATTCCACAAAAGCCATGCAGTTATGACAAAGATCTCTTTCATGTGATCATCATGAAACTGCAAAAATCTAGATAGAAGGTCAAAGAAATTAGTGGGAAGGGATGTTGAATGTTAAAAATGTGTGTAAAACACCCTTGAATGTTTAGACCCCCAAATTACAAATTATCAATTCAAGATTAATATCAAACAATGTATATGTGGAAAATGAACATAAGCTTAAAACTGAATTGATAAACAATCTAAACCAAATAAAATCACATCCATAACAGAAATTAAATGGAAAAGATTAAGGGCAGAGAGATGCAAACACAAGGACAACACAACGATGTGTTATCGAAGAGGAAACCGAAGCCCTCGCTGTAAAACCTCTCCACCGCCCTCCAAGCGGTAAATAATCCACTAGAAAATGTAGTTGGGATACATGAATAGCAATAGACCCTCCAAGCCTAATCTACCCAGTGTACCTAAGCCCTCCAAGCTTCTTGCTCCAACGAGGTTGCGCCGAACTTTTGTCTTTTCTAGCTTACCGGATTCCGCTATAGCCCATAGCATCAACCAATAACCATTGGTCCCTTCCTAACTGCTTCCCAAATCACCAAAAAGCCTTCTCACAGATGTGGGTATAATGAGAAAATGATTTGGTCAAGAACCTCTCAAGGATGTAACAATGGAGAGGTGAGAGTAGAGGAATTTGAAGAGTCTCTATGAAAAGAATGTAGATGAGTCAATCTTGTTTTTCTCTAGGGTTTCTCTCTCAAAATTCTTTCTGGAAGCTCTCTACATTTCGTGGGTATAAAGGGTATTTTTACTAGTGTGAGAAAGGAATGCAAAGAGTCAGTTTTTCCAAAACAGAGCTGGCTGGCGGCTTGGCCTCGCGACTTAACAGAGCCGCGAGTTCAAGCCACGAGGTAACTGAACGGCCAGTCTATACTTTTTGTCCTGTAGTGCTCCTGCTGGCATGACGCTTCAACTTCTAGCATGCTTGGCACGTGTGCAACTTCTGGCGGCTTGCAAGCCACGAGCAACCCGCGAGATCCAGTCGCGAGACTCTGCTTCTTTGCACAATCTTGAGCATTTCTTCACACTCTCTCACACACTACCCTTACATGATTCCCACCTAAATACAGGGTTACTAATTGCTAAAATACAAGCAAATTTGGCACAGAATAAAGCCAACAGAATGGTTGATTAAATTCAACCTTACAATCTCCTCCTTTGGCTATTCCGTGACAAAACCCTAAAACAAACTCTAAACTTAACATGTGAGTTGGGAACAGTTGAACATAACTCACTCACACCTAACTCTAGAATCTGTGTAGCTCTTGAACCATAAGAACAAATAACTCCTGAAACACAACAACACAATATGATTATTGTATGCAAAAAACTTATAATGCATATGGAGCAAGCACAATGCGATCAAGCAAAATGGAATATAAACAATAAACCATGGCCTGACCAAAAAGGAATAATCACTACAAATAGTGACCACAATGCTTATTCACACTTGAAATGAACATCCGGACATCCAAGCTAATAAGCTCAATGCAAATCACTTGCATGTCCAACACTCAACCAATGCAACAACTCAAGGTAATTGCATTAAGGATATAAAATCCAACAAAGGGCATAAGAGTGAAAGTACTTAAAGAAAATGCATAACATTTAACAAGAAATACAAAGCTACAAAGCAAAGGTACAAACTAAAAAGCTTACAAAAGCAAGGTACAACACAAAATACTGAATAACCTCTTTAAATATTAAAAAAAATATCACAGCCAAACATATCCATGAGTTTTAAAAACAACAAGCAAATAGCTATAAACAGGCAAAATAAAAAAATGTTAGACTATCCAAAAGTATATGTGAGTGTATATGTATCAGCTTCCTCTTCTTTGAGCATACAACTCCCCCTTTCAGTGTGCACACTTCTTATTCTTGAGTTGCTCTCCCCCTTGCTATCTGCTATCTTTCCCCCTTTTTGGCACGAATAGCTAAAGGCTTTCCTCTAGTTTTTGTTGAATAGCTTCTAACTGTGTCTCAATGGCAGTGAGACGCATTTGAACGTGATTGTTGGTAGAGTAGAGAGATCTTTCCAATCCGGAAATACACTGATAAAGCCCCTCTATTAAAGTGCTCAATCTATCATCTTGAGAGCTAGGTGCAGATGGAGTACCAGTTGTTTTCCTTTCAAAAGGAATGGGAGAAATAGTCTTGGTATGCACAGGTGCAGCTGAATCATGACCATATGTAGTGGCATGGGTGAATGGCTCACTCTTAGGTGTTTTAGAGGAGTGACTCTTGCTTGCCTAGAGAGTTATCATGGATATTGGTCGAGGACGGGACACAATTTTTCCACCTGTTGGTGGACGGACACCTTCACTCAGCATGATCTTCATGATGAGACTACAAAAAGGAATACACGTTCGGCCTGCTGATTGAGCTGCTGCTTTCCCAATGGTCTGAAAGATGTGGGCACAGATGTCAATCGGAACTCTAGTAATGAGATCACATAGAAATTGTGCTCTTCCAAGATTGATGAAAGCGGTGTTGGACAATGGGTAGAGGTTGGAAAACATGATCAATTTTAGAGTCGTCAGTTCAGGCGTAAACTGTGCAATGCCTAGAGATGAACCTTTGCTTCGAACTTCATGATCAGACCCAAGAACTTGAAGAATGTCTTGTAACTTAGACTGTCTATCATCATATGGAGTGAGATCCACATTTTCTGGTCTAGTGATGTGAAGAACCTTTGCAATGTAATCTGAATTGATGGAGAATTCTGTTCCTCTTACCCAACATTTCAACTCTACTCCGGTGTATCTGGCATTAGAGTAGAATTCCTTAACTAATTCATCAACCGGGTCCACGAAATTTTCGAACAAATCTGCCCAATCTCTTGCTTCAAAGATCCTAGGAATAAATGTTATTCTCAAGGTATCAAATTTTACTATGCGTTCCACAATAGTAGTAGCATCTATAAAGATGCTTGAGTAAGTCTCCGAGTCAAATGGAGTCCTGAATCTCTCACTGGTTGAGTCTTGAGACGATTGAGTCAAGTAACGAGTCCGCTTAGCAACACGGGATGGAACATCAATTACAATCTCTTTTCCTTTAGAGGAACAACGTGACATCTGCAAAAGACAAGACATACAACAGAGAACCAAGTAACAAGTGTCCAAAAATGGTGATTGATCAATTACAACCCAGAACAAAGTGATCAATGAACATCACACAGTCACATATAACTGTCATTGTGACACTCTACCATGAACATGATATGTATAGAGCAACATAGTCATGAAACACAATTCAGAACACAAACACCATCAAGAAAAAAATGAGATAAGCATCTAACAATCAATATCACCAACATTCAATCAAACTCATTCAACAAAATAAACCAAACCCATGTTCGAAAATACAGATATCACAAATCTTAACAATAACTCAAAAATCTGAGAAATAAAGGCCATAGTCATGAAATACTTAGAGAAAATAGGAAAACCCATACCTTTTTCTTTGAAGATTTGAGTTGAAATGATGTAAAAATGGAAATTTGTTCGAGAATGACACGGTGAGTTTGAGAGTGTTTTGAAATGGGGAAGACAATGAACAGTCAAAAATGTTCGAGGAAAAACTAAAAAGTTTTAAAAACTGACTTTAAAACGCAAAACACGCGTTTTTCGCGACTGAGTCAAGTCGCGTGCAAGTCACCAGGGCCAGCCACGAAACACTTTGAAAGCAAGATTCTTGAAAAAATTTCTAAATGTTTTTCGCGACTGGAAAGTCTACTTGCGAGAGAGTCGCGAGGTGAGCCGCGAAAATCTCTGTGTACCCCTCGCAACTGAACCTTCCACCTGCGAACAAGTCGCCACACTGAGCCGCGAGAAATATAAAAACCCAAATTTTGAAAAATATTCTAAGTATTTTTCGCGACTGGGACATTGACTCGCCAGTGAGCCGCGAAAAATCTCTGAGTGGGCTCACAACTGGGGCATGCGACTGAACCAACCCACGACTGAGTCGCCAAAACATGGCAACACTGGTTTTTAAAATTTTGACAATTTTTGTAAAAGCAAAGTACTTTCCAAAAACAACTAAAACACTTAAAAATCATTTTGTGTTTGATCAACAAAAATTGAGCATGTGAAAACACATTTAATCAAGTACAATCACACTAATGAATATGGCATTCATTGAACATAAACATGTGTCTTGTGTGTGAATATCAAAAATGAGATAGTCCTTAGTCTAATGTGAAGCTTCAATGATCAATTCAATTAAGGCATACACAACTAGCACTAGATAATGTGACCCATCTCAATTATAGAAATATGCATATATGACATCCCACATAAACTTGAGAACAATATCTTTGAAACTTTTCATTTGACTCCATGTTCAACATATCATTTGATCTTTTTGAATCAACACATCTCATTGTGAGATCGATGCCTGAAATTTTTGATATTTCACTTTGATGAGTTAGCCTTTGGCTTTTTGGGCATCATACAATTTTATTTTGGTCGCTTTCCCTTTTCCTAGTCAAATACTAGTATGTGTGACAAACTTTCGCAGTTCATCATCTCTTTTCATTTGGAGATTTACATTTGTTGAGCTCTTTAAGCAAAAACAATAAAATAAAAGAGTGGGAAGATATATAGGCACAAGTCTATACATGTCTCAAGATCAACAAAATCATTCACTAGTCATTCATGACAAGGCTGAAGATCTATTTACAACAGTCACATAGATTTCAAAATTTCTCCCACAATGACATGAGTGCATAGAAAACAAGCTATGCTCGTAGATGCACAAAGCCATTTGCACAAAGGTACAAAGCAAAACATACTTGTGACAATACACAAAAATAACGATCAAACTTTTTGGATTTTCTACTTTTTATGTGTTTTTGGATTTTTGACATAAAAGCAAGAAAATATTGATAAAAAACAACAATGTAAAAACATTTAAAGCAAAAACAAATAGACAAAACAATTTTCAACTCAAGCAAGTAGCAACGCACAACCAATCATAGTCACAAAAAATTGGAAGTATTAATGCATGAACATGTTGTAATGCTTATGCATGAGTACCCCTCTTCACCCACACGTCATGTGCGTTTGGGGTGATATCCCTATAGGATTGGGTACGAGAGTTAGGACTTTCAAACCTTCTAGTGAAGTTTTCCAAGCAAGTGGTGAATGCACCGATCATCTTCATCACATCCATCACACCGGAATCACCTCGGTCTCTTGATTGCTCAACAATACAATTTCTTTTGTCATTTCTTGGTCCTTTTGGCCTTTGAGCACCTGAATTCTTCAATACTTGCAACTTATGGCAATTGGGTCTAGTGTGACCTTGAAGTCCACAGTGATGGCAAAAGTGTTGAGTTCTCGGACCTCTTTGTGACTTTGGGAGTGAGTTCCCTTTATCCTTAGGTTTGATCACTGATTGTTTAGGAGGTTTAGTTATAAATCGTTAGACAGTCACATCCTTCTTCTTCTCTGGCTTCACTTTCTCAGGATTTGTGGCAGCCCCCTTTGATTCTTTGGCTTTCACAAACTTCATTTCCTTGTATTTATTTTCAACCGAATTACTCTCTCCGGTGTATCCCAATCCACCTTTGTCGGAAAATGGTTTTTGATGAGCAAACATTTTATCAAGCTTCTGAGAGGAGACTCGGTCTACTTTAGCATTTGCTTGAACCACCTCATGTTCAAGGAATTTGATTTTTTAATAAACTTCGGTTAGCTCATCATTTAGCGTCTCAATCTCACACTTGGCTTCCTTATATCTTACTAGGAGACTTCTATAGTCCGCCTCTGCTTTCTTCATCTTCTTCACAGCTGCCTTGGCCACCCTTGCATACTCTCCTGACTTCTCAAGGAGTGAGTTGTAATTCTCTTAAAGACCGGCTGCATCTTCATCTTCTTCAGCATCCGATTCTTCTGCAATTCCCATGGATTCCTCATCACTATGCTCCCCAAGTTCTTGAACAAGTAAATTCAAGTCCTCCGAAGACTCAACATGAGCAATAGTCATAAAAGCGAAGTAATTCCCTTCTCCGTCACAGCTTTCCTCAGAATCAGAATTAGATGAGTCGGAGTCACTAAAAGTTGTGGCATATACCTTGCCCTTCGATTTCAAATAATTGGGACATTCTTTCTTGAAATGTCCATGCCTGTTGCACTCGAAACAAGTGATTCCTTGTGTAGATTGGGATTCCTTTCCATCTCTCTTTTTGAATTCCTTTTTCTCCTTCTCGGAACTTAGGAATTTCCCTTTATCACCAAATTTTCCATTGTTCTTGAATTTCAAGAATTTTCAGGAATTTTTTACAAGGTATGCCACATCTTTATTGACAACATCCTCCTCCGATGAATCATGAACTTCCACCCTTTCATTAATTGTCTTAAGAGCAAGAGATTTGCTCTTCCTTTGTGTGGGCAATGACAATTCATAAGTCTGAAGTGAGCCAATCAGTTCTTGTACTTTAATATCATTAAGGTCCTTACTCTCTTCAATCACTATTACCTTGGCACGGAAGCTTTTCGGTAATGACCGAAGGATTTTCCTCACTATTTTTGAGTCCTCCGTTTTCTCACCCAAGTTGAACTTGCCAATGACTACCTCATTCAGCTTACTATAGAAAGAGTCAAAGGACTTGTCCTCACTTATTTTGATCTCCTCAAACAGAGTGGTCAGCATCTGCAGCTTGGTGTCTTTCACTTTCTTTATTCTTTCATAAGTGGTCTCCAATATTTCCCATGCCTCCTTGGCAACATCAACATGAGATATCCTGTGATACTCATCTGAAGACACACCACAGAAAATTGCATTCAAAGCTTTACTGTTAGCGTTAGCTGCCGCAAGGGCTGCCTTATCCCAAGTGGATTTAGCGGCCTCTGGCCTAGTCCATCCTACTTCTACGGCATCCCAAACAGCATCATCAATTGAACACAAAAATTTCTTCTTCCGGACTTTCCAAAATGCATAGTTGTTACCATAAAAAAATGGTGGAACATTTAAAGATTGAGATCGGTCCATCTCAATACGGGGTCAAGGATCGCACTAAGGTGTTTAAACCACAAAGAGTGCACCTGCTCTGATACCAATTGAATGTTCAAAATGTGTGTAAAACACCCTTGAACGTTTAAACCCCCAAATTACAAATTATCAATTCAAGCTTAATATCAAACAATGTATGTGCGAAAAATGAACATAAGCTTAAAATTGAATTGATAAACAATCTAAACCAAATAAAATCACATCCACAGCAGAAATTAAATGGCAAAGATTGAGGGAAGAGAGATGCAAACACAAGGACAACACAACGATGTGTTATCGAAGAGGAAACCGAAGCCCTCACCGTAAAACCTCTCCGCCGCCCTCCAAGTGGTAAATAATCCACTAGAAAATGTAGTTGGGATACATGAACAGCAATAGACCCTCCAAGCCTAATCTACCCAGTGTACCTAAGCCCTCCAAGCTTCTTGCTCCAACGAGGTTGCACCGAACTTTTGTCTTTTCTAGCTTATCAAATTCCGCTATAGCTCATAGCATCAACCAATAACCATTGGTCCCTTCCTAACCACTTCCTAAAGCACCAAAAAGTCTTCTCACAGATGTGGGTATGGTGAGAAAAAGATTTGGTCAAGAACCTCTCAAGGATGTAACAATGGAGAGGGTGAGAGTAGATGAATTTGAAGAGTCTCTATGAAAAGATTGTGGATGAGTCAATCTTGTTTGTCTTTAGGGTTTCTCTCTCAAAATTCTCTCTGGAAGCTCTCTACATTTCGTGGGTATAAGGGGTATTTATACTAGTATGAGAAAGGAATGCGAAGAGTCAGTTTTTCCAAAACAGAGCTGGCTGGCGACTTGGCCTCGCGACTTGACTGAGCTGCGAGTTCAAGCCGCGAGGTAACTGAACGACCAGTCTGTACTTTTTGTCCTGTAGTGCTCCAGCTGGCATGACGCTTCAACTTCTGGCATGCTTGGCACGTGTGCAACTTCTGGCGGCTTACAAGCCGCGAGCAACCCACGAGATCCAGTAGCGAGACTCTGCTTCTTTGCACAATCTTAAGCATTTCTTTATACTCTCTCACACACTACCATTACATGATTCCCACCTAAATACAGGGTTACTAATTACTAAAATACAAGCAAATTTGGCACGGAATAAAGCCAACAGAATGGTTGATTAAATTCAACCTTACTTTTGGTTAATCCATGGGAGATTACTCCAAACAATCTCCACCACCTTTCAGTTCCATACCACATGAAGAAGGTCCTCTAGTTCAACATTACAATTATTACAAAGCACAACTAGGGCAATATGTCTACGAAACAAGTTATCCATCGTTGGCAGCGCATTGTTGCAAGCACGCCAAGCAAAATGTCTCACTTTGTTGGGAACACGTAGCTTCCAGATACCTCTCCAAAAAGGCTTATAGGGGTTCAGATTAGAGCTACTTGCGTTATTGGCCGAGGTTCCTCCAGCCAACAACTTATAAGCATTGCGGGTAGAGAAGTTACCCGTTTGATTTTGGGACCTGATTAGACGATCTTGGGGGAAGCCAAGAGCTTAAGGAAATGCTCAGAATCAATTGTGCTTCATGTGGAAAATGTTATGATTTGTTATGAAAATGTTGTAAATATAGCATTTCTCTAAACAAAAGGATTTATTAATTTATTTGTATGATTTTTCTCCCAAATATATCTTCCATTAGCATTAAAAAGGGTTATAATTTTTAAATTTTTGGCCTCCCTTAAAATTGTAACTATATCTTATTTATGTACTGCATAATTATTGATGGGTATGGAAACATTGGCATGGTCGTCGACAACTAGACATAAGATCAAAGATGAATGTGTAAGTAACATCCGTCCATACTAAATAGACAATAAATAATGACATTCAATGCCCGCTTTAAATGTGTGGTAACTAATACAGGCAAATAGTTGACTAACCATTATCCTCTATTGATGATGGTTATGAAAGCACCGAGCATTATTACCCCAATAAAGACACCGCAATCAATTCCCAAAAATGATCGGCCTAGAGAGAAGTATAAAACTGTTACTACACCTACAAAACAAGTTATGCAATCTCAACAATAAAATACTTTTTTTATTCTTAAAAGCTGTTTTTTTATTTCGACCACTAACTTGACCATCAAAACTCTCTTACCAGGGCACACCCCTAATGGTCACTATAAGTTTTCTTTTTCTTGCAGACCTTAAAAGACCTTTCAGAACTCTGGATTTGGACGAGTGACCCAACTAATGACTTTTGGCATCATCAGTTAACAAGGAAATTAGACACCTAGAAAAAGATTATGTGAAGGGTATTAATGTATATGGTTCCAGTATTTGACTGTCCATTAAATATATACATATTATATTAAAATTGAAACATAATTAGAATTCAAATTGAATCCAAATTAGCTTTTAATTATTATTTTAATTTTGTGCCAAGTATCCAATTTAATTTTCTTAATTTTGGCTCCGAGTGACCTATTCATAATACTCAACATGAATGCTGCGATAACTGCCTCACTCACTTGGATATGACCACCTTATCATCACCAGCCATAAATGTTTTCGTGTGTAAGCATGGGTTACAACCCAGTTTTTTCAGATAAAGGGACTAGTTTATTCTTTTGTATTTTAAATGCGTACATGTATTGTATTATCGTTTTATTCTTTTTTTTATAGAGAATTTGTATTGTGGGGGGTTGGTTTGTCCACAAGGCCTATGAAGCTTTGGCCTATAAAGTAACAGTGAGGAAAAGGTTAAGCCTAGCGCAAGAAACTATAATACGAGATTGACTAAGTGTGGTAAAGGGAAAAACCCCAAGCCCAATTAAGGGCTTCGGATTTCAACACAATCATTAGGTTTTAAAAGTTTAGAACAATTGGCAAACTGTGAACACAAACTTATCTAGATATAGATCATAGAGTCTAAAAGGTATATTAGACAATACTCAAGGTACCGCAAATCAGAATACAAGAACAAGGAAGCTGTAGGTTTAGGAAATTCGAAACTTTCCAGGTTTGACCGATCAAGACACAAATTTGCAGAATTTAATTAAGGCCCAACAGCTCATTAAGCCTTAACAGCTCATTAAGCCTATCAAGTGATTAGGGTTTTAGATCTAATTCACATAGTATTTAAAGGAAACCTTAAGACACGTTTTAAAGAGAGAGAGAGAAGGGTGCATCTTATGCCACTAATTTTAGATCTAGGGTTTTTGTACCCAAAGCTCTCCTAAATCCTCTACCAGCAATATTCTTTGAAGAAACTTAAGATCCAATGCTGTAGAAGTTGCTGCCATCACTAGACATCATAGTTAATGATCTAAATATTTGAGTGGGAATCTCAAAGTCACAAACTGGAGAGTTTGTGTTGCTAATCTAAACCTATGAGTGAAGTTCTTAGAGTTACAAACTGGAGTGTTTGTGTGCAACAGATTCATAATAGAAGAGTCCGTAGATTTGGAACTGTCTGGTCACGTGAGTAAGTACTACATAAGGTAGCAATAGATTTAGGGTTAAGTCTATTGTAAAAACTTTCATTCTATTAGTGAATTGTTGTCTTGTGGATTGTTTAGGTTAAATCTTCCCCAGGTTTTTTACCTTAAAACAAGACTGTTTCTTTGGTTTTCCTAGGTCATTATATCGCTGTGTTCTTTACTTTTCCTCTATTTGTGATATGATTGATATTTGTTTAACCTAGATCTGTTTAATTGAACTAAGTAACAACTTGGCTTTAAATTAGGCTAAACAAACTGTGTTTACAGGGGTCTAAAATCTAACAACAATGACTGCCCTCATTATGGTCTACTAACTAGTCGATGAAGGAATGACCTTGGCATTCCAATGATATACGCAAAGAGTTGAGGATGAGCCATTGTACGATGGAATTGTGCCCGATAAACCAAAGAAAATAGTGCCTAAAGTCAGCAACAATCACTCCCACATTAAATAGATGTTCCCACCTAACAAGTTGCATTTATTACTGAATGACTGACCTAAACAGTGTTACACACCCAATAATCCACTCATCTCCCTAAAAGTTGAAGGAGACACCTGATGGAATAAGTATCTACTTATTTCCACCATTGGAATCCACTACTGAAGTGAGGGGCAACTAGTATAAATAGAGCCCCTCTCCAACTAGGGGGAATCGGAAAAAAGAGAGAAGAGTTGTCCTAGAGAGAAATTGTATTCACTTGTACTCACATATTTCAATTTGTAAGCATCAGCAAGTAAAACCTAGAACAATATTCATGTTTTCACTATTTTGTCATATCATTTTGAAGTAACCTGATTATCTTTTTAGCTCCCATTGTAGAGCTAGTTTGAAATAAATTACTAACTTAGTTGTGCTAGTCAAATATAACATTTTCCTCGGTATTTTGAACCCCACATGTATGATACCTTAGAGCATCCACAGCAGTGGGGCCAAATTTTTAGCTTTTTAGCACCACAAAAGTCACTTTATTTATTTTACCTTCTCACATCCAACAGCAGTAGTTTTATTTTAGCTTTTAACACAATAAAATAATATTTCATTCAACCACCAAAACACAACCACAACCACCATCAAAGCCATAGAAATCACTGCACAACCACAACCCCGCCACTATAACCATTGCCCATCAAAACCAGTGAAGAAGAACAAAAAAAGAAAGCAGAAAAATCATACCGAAACACAAACTCAAACCGAAACCCATGCCCAAAACACAAGAGAGAGGCCGAAACTCATGCCCGAAACATAAACCCAAACCGAAACCCATGCTCGAAACATAAACCCAGCCTGAAACACAAACCTGAAACATAAGCACAGCCCGAAACTTAGCCCGAAATCCACGCCGAAACACAAGCACAAACGTCGAAAACAGATAAGAGAGGCCGAGATGGGTCAGCGTGGGTCGGCGGCTGAGTGTGGGTCGGCGGTGATGGGTCTGTGGCGGCTGGACTCATGCAGATCGGCGATGGGTTTGTGGAGGAAGAAAGAAGCAGATGGAGAGGTAGACACGGAGAGAGAAAAATGAAATGCAGAAGAAAGAATAAAAAATAAGAAAAGTAGTGTGAACGCAAAATAAATTTTTTTTTTTTTTTTTTTCCTTTCAGCTACAGTGCACAGCCAAAAATAGCTGTACACTGTAGCTGTGGAGCCAAAAAATATTGTTTTGGCTCCACTATTGCAGGGTACATTTTGAGTTTTAGTGATGCTAAAAATAGCTATATAGCTATTTAGCACTACTATTGCTAAGGCTCTAAAAGACCGTTTTCTTGAATCGTTACTGTCATGGTTAATGTGAGATCACGGCTGTGACTAGTCGTGTGATTCGAGGAATACGATTAATATGTACTATGTAGGTTGACTGATCTTTGTATAGGCCGTGATGAGCTCTTCATCGCTTCTGAAATTTCTCAACCTGAGTTGTCTTGCATAGGCTAGTAGTTGAGCTGAGTAAGTGCCGTGGTAATAAAGTTTGGCTAAAAATTGGTGCCAGTGTAACTAAAAAATTCCTCTACATTTATCTTCACCTAAAGTTGTATTTATAAGATTCTCAAAAAAAAAAAAAAGTTGTATTTATATTATATCTTTTAAAATTAATGACTAATAATTTATCAATTGAGATTATAGATGCCATTATTTATTCATATATTATGTCATTATATGAGTAATATGAGTTATCAATTTATATATATAGAATAGAATACTTAATTTTTTTTTTTTTTTTTTTTGAGAAACGACTTAATTAAATGTTATAGTTACAAATATCATCATCTTTTTTACTATTTTATATATAGATCTCAAAGTGAGACTATGGTTTTGAATAATGTGTGAATGAAATAATTATGACAATGGTATTTCTTATATTCTATGCAAATTAATGGCCGATCTCCTCTTAATGAGCAATAAAAAGTAAAAACTGATAAATATAGTTTTTATTAGTTATGCATTTGTACGGTATATTATTATTCAAATAAGTTACTAACACTAAGTTTTTTTTACATCACTATATAACTTTGTCTCCTTTGATCCTTTTTTTTTTCGGACTTGTTCATTGCATAGCATCTTAATAAGGGGCGAATGCTTTGAGAGAAGAAAAGGATTTCTAGTCCTGTGATAATTGAAAGCTGCTATGAGCCATTGTAATTTTCACATTTCAATGCTTCGTATTCTATGTGCCTGTTGGATCTCTGGTATATGGTAATCCGATTTTAATTGCTGTAGGGAGAAATGCAAAGTTGCAAAATAGCCAAGTAGCTAACAGATCAAGTAGAAGCATAAGGCATTATGGACATATGACATACAGTATTATAAATAGTGGAGAGTAAAGTGTAATACTAAGGGTGGACCACATTATTTTCGTATATTCTCCATGCTTACAAAATTTTAAAATGATCAAAGATCAATAGCCATGTCATTAATCAATTGTTTAAATTTAAGTTTTTGTAGTTTAAAATAATGCATAAAAAATGAGTTTATGGATCGAATGGTAAATTACATCCAATTGGTATGAAAATTGGCATGTATATTAAGAACATATAGAACATGTAATTCAATTGTTGAATTTCAAAATATGAATTCAATAACAAGTTATTGGGTGGTGTAACATTACTTAAAGTTACACCAATATAACTTGAACCCAACCCAATATATATATAGAGAGAGAGAGAGAGAGAGAGAGAGACCAAAGCTAGATGTTCAGGTTAGGTATTTTCCTTCAAATTCGAAATGAATTATTGGATTCAAGTCCAATTTTGTCAGGTTTATTGAGGCTCTGTTTGTTTAGACGAAAATTGATTCTTAAAAAATATTTTTCGCATTTACGGGTGTTTGAGATGACTGAAATTGCTGGTCAATCTAAAAGTAATTTACAATTAATTGTAAAATAGAGGAACTTTGGGTGTAAAACATTTTACTCTTTCATTCACAGTCTTAACATTTCATTCGCAGTCTTGACATTTTATGCATCACCCAAAACTCATTGGTCCAACCCCCACCCCCCACTGATAACAACCCAACCACCCACCCCTCACTAACATAGTCGGCCATTACTGCCGGATGCAAGTCGTTAGTTACAAATTTTTTTTTTTCTATACTTCTCCATTTTTATTATATATATGTTTGAGAGATAAGAAAATGTAAATAAATAAATAAATAAAAGTAGAAAATATTTCATAGCATCTTAAGGAATGCAACCAATCATCGCACACCCTTGGTGCTGTAATCACTCCACAAGTATAAGTGTTTGTGGGTGTGGAGGGCAAGGGTCGGGGTTCAAGTCTCCAGAAGGGAATTTCACACACATATACACTTTGATTATGTTAGAGTAGAAATTCTATCTTGTATACAAAATAAAAAATAAAAATAATGCAACCAAACACAAAAAAATATTTTTCCTAATATATTTAGGAGCATAAGAGCACCCATATCAGATGTGCTAAATGTGCTATATGCCAAATATTTGACACATTTGGCACACCAAACACAAAAAACTCTCTTTATCAGATGTTCCAAATGCTATAATTTTTGCAACATACTACATTATCCTCACATATTTGCCACTGTACAGACAGATGTGGCAAATGCTTTTATTATTTTATTATTCTTCTTTCTCTCTTACCCCTCCGTCAGTCTCACTCTCTCACCCCAATCCTCTCCTCTCTCACCCCAATCCTCTCCTCTGAACCCCAACCCTCACTGCTCTTCCACGCCGACGCCAACGCCGACTGCTCTTCCACTCCAAAAATCTTCTTTCTTCTCTCTTTGCACCTCAAATCAAACTCCAATTCCCAGTTCAAAACAAAACCCAGAAATGGAATCATCACAAATCCAGAAAGAACAAAAGAATCAACGATGAAGGCGAGGTAGAGCTTGGTGCCAGGGACGGCGAATCCATGAAGATCGGCGTGTGAGAAGCGAGGTTCGTGAGGGCGAGGTCCGCCGCCGGAGTGTTCGTCACGATCATAGGATTGGAATTGACGTGGGCATCGACGTTGAGGTGAGATCGGAATCGTGGGTTGCCAGTGCTAGTGGGTTTTGGTTGCTGGTGCAAGTGGATTCGTGGCTTTGGATTGGCAGTGCTAGTAGTTTAGTGGGTTTGGGTTGCCGGTGCTAGTGGGTTTTGGTTGTGTTTTCTGGGTTTGAGTTGCTGTGTTTTCTGGGTTTGGTTAAGTGTGTTTTAATGGGTTTTGTGGTGGGTTGTTGATGACGGTGGTTGTGGTGGTGGTGGTTTTGTTTTCAGTTTTTTGTTCTGCAATGGATTGTGGCTGTCACGGTGGTGGTGGTGGTGGCGACGGCGGCAGCAGTGTTGTGGTTGTTATTTATTGTGTTAGATATATTATTTTATTGTGTTGTTTATATTATTTTAATGTGTAGTAATTATTATTTTAATGTATAAAATTAAATAATAAAACATCTGATAAATGAGATGTTGTAAAATAATGTAATAAAATAATAAAGTAAGTTTTTGGTGTGGTAAAATTGCATAAATTATATCACAGCTACTGTGAATGCTCTAATCAAAGCATAATAATAGTTGAAAATATTTTCCAACCGTCTAAATAAACGGAACCTTGCCAAATTCCTCGGAGTCTTTTTTTTTTTTTAATTTTTTTTTTTGAGAATCAAGTTCCTCGGAATAGAAAACATCATAGTATTTGCTTTTGAGCTGGGTTACTATCTCTACTAACCTTATCTTTTTCACCACCTACTTATTCCAAAAAAAAAAAACCCGTAAAAAAAGAAATTGTATTAATCAAAATAAAAAGACAATATTATTAGAAGCCGACAAAATGCAATGATAGCTCAGTAGATTATGAATTACAGCATTGAGAGATTAAGTTGTATCCAGTCAATTTGCATGACATTCAGGCCTCAGGAACCAGGGTAGTACTTGCAAGACATTAATTTCAATTTCACTGTTAGGTTGCTTTATGTACCCCACAATAAAAGCAACTTTCTTTTGGTGCAATGATAAAAGGCAAAAAATTAAAAATTAAAAATTAAAATTGAGCTTTGAACTTGAAGAAGTGTGAATACAGATCTAAAAAATGGCCACTATAGCCCAACCAAACAACCTCTGATATTTGTCCTAGGATACTTGGGCCTAAAACACATAACACATGGACCCAAACTCTATAATTTTAATTTAATTTTAATTTATATATTTTTAAATATTATAGTATTATTTGTACTATATGTTTTTCTTTACCTTCTGATGCTGGTGATGAGCCTGGTAACTACTGCAATTCTCAGAAAATGCCACACCGCTTATTCTCTTCAATCGAGGTGAAGCTCTCGTTGATCTTCCATAGAGCTCCAACATAACCAAATATCACTACCCAATAATTCAGATCAGTGAGAAACACCCTTCTCACTTCACAACCATACACTCTCTCTCTCTCTCTCTCTCTCTGCCCAATGCTTCATTTTAAAGCTGGAAACTTTTCTGTCACTCAAACGTGAAATTATGAATCACTTTCTCTCTCCCCTTTGCTAAAGATCCCATCTTTCTCAGTTCAAAAAACAGGTTGTTACTCTCTCTCTCTCTGAATATGTTGCTTTTTATGTTTTTGTTAAATTTAGTATAACTGCATAGAATTTCACATTCATTGTTGGGAATGGAATTTTAGTACTTGCATAGGGAAGATGGTAGTTGGGTTTGTTAAAGTTTGTTGTTTATGGTAATGAATAATGGTGATCTGGGTTTCTGACCCCTGGTCTTTTGTGATTTGGTGGTGTAGATTTTTGTGGTGATTCCCTTTCCTGTTTTAGCATTAGTCCCAGATCTGGGTTTAAATCTACCAAATTCGCTAATATAGGCCAAATTTTAGCTTTGTATTATTAATGTTCTTATTTGTTGTTAATAGCTTAGTACAGAAAATGTTTACTGTCTATAAGAGGTGTGTGTTTTCTCTTTCTAGCTCTTTTTTTTTTCCCTGGTCAAGCTCACGGTCTTGTTATTTTCTATACTCTGTAGTAGGGTAGCTGACCTAAACTTTTGGGGACGAAGTCTTTGTTGTTACTATTGCTTTTCTTATTATTATTTGTAGTGTTTATGTAGTAAATTAATTGCCATAAATTTGATCTGGGTTATTGAATCTTCTGGACAATGCTGGTAGCAACTTGGGCTTGGGTAATATTAATGTTAAAAATTTGATTATTTATTTCAGTTACTTGTTCTAGCCTTTGGCTACTTTGATTTAAACTAAGATGTGGTCATGCTGATGTGTTCATATCATAAGCTATTATCACTAAGCTATGATATTGATCAAATTAGTAAAACTTGAGCTGAACGCAACCAGAAATTTTAATGCGTCTTCTGGTGGATGCGCACCCCAAAGAGTAATTGTATAGAATTGCAAAATTTTCTTGACAACTTTTCCCAAATGCCAATGGAGCATTGATGTTGTATTCTTCATCCTCTCTTTATATTTGCTTGTTGCCATTTCCATTTGTGTGGTTTTACTTGAATTTCATCATCATTTAGCTGTGTGTGGCCTCATCAATCTAATGCAGCTATGGTATTAGATTTCCCTTGTTATATGGGATTTTACTTGTCTCCTTTTGCATTAGTTTTATCCACTGATATTTGCAGAAACTGTCCTCATATGTGTTTTGTTTCCCATATAGTTGTCTCGCCTTTCAAGATTTTTATAGTTAAAAGTAAGGGGTGCAACAGCATGAATCTTTTTGCTGGACACTGAATTATTTCATTTGGATTATTTTTGTGCTGAAAATATAAATTACAGCTGTTGCAAGGAGCATTTGGTTTTCCCAGAAGTGAAGCGTTACAGCTGTTGCATTAGTTTCTCTTTGTACTCCAAAAAATTGTTTTTGATTTGTTTTCTTTATTTGATTCAGGTTGTCTGTCTGTTAGATATTGCATCACTGCCACCATGATCAAGCAATTTCTGAGCAAACTCCCTCGGAAATTGCCAAAAGCTGACCAAGTAGATGCTTTAGGGGGTGATTCTGGCAACATTAATGCCAATTTCAGCAATGGATTCCAATGTACAAATGTTGGTAGTGCTCTTTCAAGCAAATTGAATGTTGTGAAACGGGTGTCTTCAGCAGTTTTCCCCACAAGCATTGCGGCTGGAGTCGAGCCAGTGGAAGCACATCTATCCTTCAAAGATGTTTCAAATTCACAGAAGCCGAACCTGTTTGTCAGTAAGTTGAACCTCTGCTGCGAGGTTCATGATTATAGTGATTCAGAAAAGCAAGATCTTAAACGTCAAACCTTGATAGAGCTTGTTGATTTTGTTTCTTCTGGATCCGCAAAGTTCACTGAACCTGCAATTGCTGCAGTGTGTAAAATGTGTTCAGTTAACCTGTTCAGGGTTTTCCCTCCTAAATACCGTTCTAATTGTGGTGGGGGTGAAACAGAAGATGAAGAACCAATATTTGATCCCGCTTGGTCATATTTGCAAATTGTGTATGACCTACTCCTTCGGTTCATCAGTTATAGTTCTCTTGATGCAAAGGTGGCAAAAAAGTATATAGATCATTCTTTTATTGTGAGATTACTTGACCTCTTTGATTCTGAGGACCCAAGGGAAAGAGACTGTTTGAAAACAATTCTGCATAGAATATATGGGAAATTCATGGTACACAGGCCTTTTATTCGAAAGGCTGTTAGCAATATCATCTATCGATTTGTTTTCGAGACCGAGAGACATAATGGAATAGCTGAGCTGTTGGAGATTTTTGGGAGTGTAATTAGTGGGTTTGCATTGCCTTTGAAGGAGGAACACAAGATGTTCTTATGGAGGGCTCTGATTCCTCTACATAAACCAAAATCAGTAGGTATTTATCATCAACAATTAACCTATTGTGTTGTACAGTTTATAGATAAGGATCCAAAGTTGGCTGGCACTGTCATTAAGGGACTGTTAAAGTACTGGCCAATTACAAATAGCCAGAAGGAATTGATGTTTATAAGTGAGTTGGAAGAGGTTTTGGAAATGACTAGTATGGTTGAGTTCCAAAAGATCATGGTGCCACTGTTTCGGCGTATAGGTTGCTGCCTCAACAGCTCTCATTACCAGGTATTTTCTGTTATATTGCTGTTCTTAACTAACAGCATGCTTGTTGCATAATGAGTTTATTTTGATGTCTTGCATTTAGGGAAATATGCCTTTTGATATAGAATCCCATGCGACATTTCTTTGGTTTCATCACTTTGTTCTCTTGTTTTCAGCAAAACAGCCTTCAACTTGTTGCGGGAGGCTCAACAAGATCTCTATTTTAATTTAGTTTTATTTAATTTTGGAGTCAATGGTATTTTTATTGCTCAATTGTATTTTAGTTTAGGTCCTAGTAGTTAATTAGGTTATTAGTATTTTGTTCTATTAGTCTTTTTTTTTTTGTAATTCAATAATTGGGATTTTTTTTTTGGATAAGTTAATTCAATAATTGGGATTTCCCAAGTCATTGTGAATTGGGTTTCCTAAATCAATTAGAATTAGGGTCTAGTCCTAGTAAATCTATATAAGCACACTGATGTACTATCCTATGGGGACAGACTCTTTTGATGATGAATAAAGTCTCTCTTGAAATTCTCTCAATGGTCTGATGCTAACTTTGGCAAACCGTAGGTGCCAACTCCTAGAGGTTCTCTTTTGCTTGGTACTAAATCCGAAAAGGCCTGAGCCTGACTCCTAGGTTATTTATCATTTATTTTTTCCATCTCTTAATTTTCATGCTGCATTGTTTTGGTTTGTCCTGTAACACAACTAGTGTCTTTTCTGGTTGTGTAGAAAATTATATCATGGCTTATATTTAGATGGTGATAACAAAAAGTGCATCGTGTAAATACTAACATTTCACTTGCCATTATCATTATGGACACAGCAACCTGTGTTCTACTCAATGAGTATTATTTTAAGAAATTGTTCATTAGAAAGTGGGAAGTCTATGTATCTAAAAAACAATATGAAGGCTATTTTTCTTCTTTCTTTGATAATTTTCAGGTGGCTGAACGCGCCCACTTGCTATGGAACAACGAGCACGTCCTTAATCTTATCTCACATAACAGGCAGGTGATTCTGCCTCTTGTCTTCTCAGCTCTAGAGCGAAATGCTCAAAATCACTGGAATCAAGCTGTGCTCAACCTAACCCTAAACCTGAGGAGGATGTTCTGTGAGATGGATGAAGAGCTGGTAGTTGCATGCCAACATAAGTTGGAGGAGGAAGATTCAAGGTTACGTGTGGCAGCTGAGAAGCGGAGATTGACATGGGAACGCCTGGAAACTGCTGCTGGTCTCCAACCTTTAGCTGGTAATATTTTAGGTTCAGTAAAACCTGCCACATGCTCTGTTGCTTGCTAATGCTTGGATAACAGTATTTGGGAAACATATCAGAAACATTATCATGGCAGCTTTTACTATAGTTCTGGATGTAGGTTCTTGAATATCACCTAGTTTGGAATGTCAATAGGGTTTCTATCTGCACTAAGATGCTTTGTTGAAATTGTGTGGAGTGGTTATGTTGCTGCCTTGAAGGTTGTTTCGCGCACAAGAGGTCGGGGTTGGCGGGATTGCTTGCAATTGTGTGTATTGACCTCTCTGGTATCCTTGCACATGAGCTGTTTGTGTTTCCCTGTATTATTATATATTCTATCATATACCCTAAGAATTTACTAATCGTGCTTTCTTTCTTTCTTTCCAAACTTATAGCAAGAATATTTTCAAGCCATCTGCTTTGATATGCCAAAGATGTATATAGTAATCCCATCTCTCACTCTCTCTCTCTCAAAAGTCATATAATTTGCATGTTTTAAGTGTAAAGGCCCAATTAGCATGGAATTCAAGTTCTACTAAATAGCAAGATGTTTTTTAAATAAATAATAATAAATAAGAAAATCAACAAGGAAAGTGGAAATATTGGTGTGCTCATGTTGGCATGGAAGTCAAATCTACCCACCCAATGGTTTGCTTGCTTGGATTGGCCATTGATATGACTTTTGGGTCCATTATTTTAGACATATATGTGATGTAAATACTAGTATAAAGTTTAGGTTTATGGTGGTCTCTGATGCCCACTCTACTTTCTGCTATTTTATGCTGGAAACTGTTTGTCTCTTTGTTTTGCTTTTTGTGCAAAGAAACTAAGAAAGGTATTTCTTCTTTACGAAGCAATCTCGGAAGATATTTCCTGTCCAGAAGATGCCACACTTTCATGTCAACCAATCCACATTATTTTCACCACAAAAATAGTAAACAAAAGTTGCACTGGGATTCTAGAGTGAAGGTTTTGTATATTTCTTATATGTGTCGTTGTCTGGTTACTATTTTTGTCAACTAGTACTTGGAAATTTTTATTTTTCTGATACATTCATAAATCAGTATTAGTTTTGCATGTTCTAACCTTAACTAAAAAGCAGTTGCAATGTCTCCTTAAGCTTCACAATTAAGCAATGTAATTGATCTTTGACTTCATCAAATGTAACTAAAAGTCTATTTTTCTTTAAAATGTATCTAAAAAAAGCATCAAGACACGGGTTCAAGATCGAGAATCAATTTATCAAAAAAAAAAAAGTTGCCTATCAATCATTTTTTTTTTTCTAAATATGATAGAAGTGTAAGTTTGTGTATAGTAGTTGCAATTTTTTTATTTCCTAAAATTTGAATCTTCAGTTTGTTTTATGGAAATCTTAACCATAAAGAATAAATTTTTTACTTCAAATAAAATTAAGATAGAATGTTCAATTTTTACGTTTGTAGAAGAAATTGCATCTGTTTAATATAGTGAAAGTAAAGGCAGCAGAATTTGTAGTCTTCCTGGCCTTGCAAGCAAGGCCGACAGTAACAGTAACAGGAGCCGTGATAGACTTGACTTGCAGCTCAATTAGACTATTTGGGAGATGGTGGGTCCCACAAAAGTGACATGGTCCCACCTGATAAGACCTACATTGCTCTTGTGTCATTCGTTTACTTAACCAAATGATGATAGTGATAGCTGCATGACCCAACCTTTTCTTTTTTTTGGTTCAAAATTTGTAGGACATATTAAACATCACTACTTTTCCTACGTGGCAAACTTAAACCAGGAGAGAAAAAGCAGTAGGTTTATGTGAAAGTGACGTAAAGTCAATCATAATCTGTCACGTAAGATATTTGTGACAAAAATTGTGAAAGTTAATGTGAATTACTCTTTTTGTTTACACACTGAACCCAAAAACCACTGTATTAATTAACTACTACAACACTATAACAACTTGAGCAGCATGATAACAACCCAAAAAGTGAGAGAAAAAAAAAAAAGAAAAAAAGAAAAGAAGGCAATCACTCAAATTTATTAAAAAAATAAAAATCATGTCCAAAAAAAATTACGTCTAGTTAAACAAAAAAAAAACAGTCTTCCTCCATAGTTTTCTCCCCATTTTGGGGAGAAAATTTTCTGATAAGTCTGGGAAGAAAACACTGGGCCCCATCCTTTTTTTTTCCTCTTCCCCTCCCAACCAAACACCCTCCAAAAAGTTTTTTCTCTTCATTTTATCTTTTTTTTTTTTTTCCATTCTTCCTAAATTCACTCTACCAAACACACCCTTAAAAAAAAAAAAAAAAAATTTGGTATTCAGCAAAAAATAAAAGATTTGGTGCCTGGCGGAATTGGACCTATTCTAGAAGGAATAGTGTCAACAACATGATTAGATGTTTGTTGATCAACACTTGCCAATGAGCCTCCATTTACATGGTACTTAAAAATGTTAAGAAAGGTGATTGGATAGAAAACTCTCTCTCATTTGATTAATTATACATTTTCTATAAAAGCAAGTCTACAACTTTCAAAGCATTAAAAAAAAAATTAAAATAATGTAGATTTAATGCTAAAGACTAGAGTGCCAAAACAAGTTCAATTTTCTAATACTTTAATATTTTATCAAAAGAGAACAAATTCAAATCTGTGATTTTTATATGATCCAATCCAATTATGAGATTCACCAAATGTCCCTTAAAAAAATCTCGTACATTGCGTGTTTAATTCGTATGACCATCTGATCTCATACAAGATAAACTCGGTGGAGGTCCATCTCCACAAAATGTTTAAATAATAATTAAGATCTGTGTCCATTTTTTACGCTTCTTACCTTCCCCATTTGTGTTTATATATCCACTCCAGGTCCTAGCATACATAGATGTGAACCTTTCTTGTACGATTTTTCCTTGTTTTGGAGAGAAAAACAGAGATCAAGAAGAAGAAGAAGAGAGAATGGATGCACCAACATACCAAGAGATGTCATATTTTGAACATATCCAAAAACGCCACGAGGAAAAAGGATGTCTTTTTGCTTGGTTCGTATTTAATTACCTATCATTTGTTCTTGTTCTTATATATGGTTATTATTGTTGATCTAGGCCACCTCATTTTTTATAGTTTTATGTTTTTGGTTTCTTTGCTAAGTGTCTTTTCATGCAATTAAGGGCCTATTTGGTACTGTTGTTTAAACACTACAATACGTATTTTTACAATACTTTTTCACCCACACGTAATTTCACAATACTTAAATAATATTACTAGAAATCTCTTACCAAACGCCCTAAGGGTATTCATGCAATTAAGTAGAGATGTGAAGGAGAAAATATTTTGTGATAGAGTCACTGGCAAAAAATAAAAAAGATTTGTGTATCCAATCTAAATCTGTCTCCTTATTTTCTTGTTGCACAGTTTATCTAATTGCTTTTGCATTTTATGCCAATTGTTCTTTTTTTATTGCAGTTTGTTCGCGATGTGTTGCTGTTTCTGCTGCTTCGAGACATGCGAATGTTGCCTTGATATTCTCTGCTGTTCCTGTCCTTGATTAAACAGATTATCATCATTAGAAATGGGGTTTGGGAATAATATTGGGAAAGAAAAAAAAAGAGCAAGTTGTATAACTTATTTCACAATTGAAAAGTTGTGATTGATGAATACGAAAAAATAATAGTGGTTGGTGACCTTGTATTTTCACCAATCACAAAAAAAAAAAAAAAAGGGGGGGGTGAAATATTTATGTTGTGTTCCTTATTTCTAAATGGGGGTATCACTCCCTGAAATAATTTTCTTTCATTTACCTTTTCTAAAGACATATGGCTTATGCAAGTAAAAGTAAAATAGAATCTATATCTGAGATATACAATCGTAGGTTTGGTTAATTTGCTCAATCATGACATTTGCCTTTCTGTGAAATTACCAGCACTATAATTAGTTTGTCAGTTTTGCAATTTTTTTTTTTTTTTTTGAGAAATTACAAATAATTTCTAGTTGCTAAATTTTGTACCATTCCAATGATACATACTCCTATATTTTGATAATCCAATCCAACGATATTAATTAATTGATGAAGAAATTGGCTACGACTTTGGTGGTTTGACTTATTTAATTTGGGGAGATGGCCATCCGTTTAAAACTTTTAATAGATCCCATCAAAAAAAAAAAAAAAAAAAACTTTAAATAGAGAAGTGTGGCGGTGCCGCAGTGGTAGATATTAAAGTTGTTCTGTGATTATAAGTGATTGAATGAAAAGCGGAAGCATAAAAGATAGAGTGAACACAGAGGTTTATGTAATTCTATCAAACACCCTACGTCTATAGTGAAAGGCCCTTGATGTCTACATATATATTTTCTATTAAACTCTTATTTTACGATTTACAAAATGTAGAGTTTATATAGTAGTGAGAACTTGACTAACCCAAGGTTAAGTTACTTGTTTTATAAGTACATGAGTATATAATTAATTTGGGCCACTTGGACTATAATGTTTCTAACAGTAGGTATGGAATTATGGATTGCAAACTTTCTCCGCCCTTTACAATAGGAGGTGCGGTGTTGTAGTTCATTAGTCAATGGTTGTGCTATGAGTCAAGACTAACATCATAAATTAATCAAGTTACTTATAAACTGATCTAAGAAAAACTTATATATATTATTTATTTAATAAACGCACCAAACTAAAAATTAAATTTAAACTTCTTGATCGCTAAATGAGTTAATTTCAAACATAATAATGTATTTATGAATAAACTCGTTAGAATGAGACTCAATTTAAAAGTATATAATAATATATGTTTATATGTATACACGTAAAAATATAAAGTCAATTTTATAGATAAAAATTATATATAATTTTTAACAATTAATACAGTGTTTGTGAATCAAAATTTTGTAATTTAATAAATAAAAATAATTTTATTTAATTACTAAAAAAATATTTGTGATGTTTATCATATATGGGAAAAGAATAAGTTAATACTATTAATTATGTAATTCATGAATAATCTCAAGTTGTTCAACTTCAACTGGAAAATAAATCAAACTTGGTGATGAGCTCAAGTTCAACCTATACTCAAAACAAAATTAAATAAAAAAAATTTAAAACTTTTAAATATTCACCTCGACTTGACTCATTTACAACCCTAATTCAGCCTACAAAAGCTTAAAAGTGAAAAAGAAAAAAAGTTTTGAAAAACAGAAATTTATTAGGAGAAAATTAGAGTATTCCATTTGGAATAAGTTTGTGACTCGCCCTTATAGTGAAGTAGTTTTTGTAAGAGCGTAAAATAATTGGTAATCAAAACAAAGTTGGTGGTAAATGGATAGGTGGAGATATATAGTAAATTTATCTCATCATATCATACGTGGGGTTTACGTGTGTGTGATGAGTGATCCAGATAAAGAGTAGGCAATAGGCATAAAAAGACAACAGATAGACAATAATGCATGAAAACATGCAGATAACTTATGATTTAAAATTTTGTCTGGTTGGGGGTCCAGTCTTTAAGAATTTATATTTTAAAAAAAAAAAAAAAAAAAAAACCCGTCCTTATATGTAATAATGTGGATTTAAGTGTACCTCACGTTATAGAATGTAAGAAAAAGTTTGAGTAATTTTAAAGAAAATAAGAGAGGTTGAAGTGTACCTCACTTTATCTTAAAAGAAAAAGGTACAATTTTACCATGGGAACAATGATTCTCTGTGGAGTCCCTAAATCATAGCCATGATTTGATACATTTAAACCATTTTAGTTATATATATTTATATATATATATATTTATTGATAATTATAATGGGGATAAAAGATTTAAATCTTGGATGTCTTTAAAATACTAGAAAGTGTCAATCAATTGAATTACAAGACTTTTGGTCATTTTGATATCTATTTAAATTATTGATAATGTGACAAATTTCAATTCACTCATTTCGTAAATAGAATTATAAGTTTTTAAATATTCAATGATGGTGTTACTTTAAAAACTTTAGAAAGTTTTAATTCAATCATTGATGCCTCATCCTTTCATTAGGCTAGGAACATGAGGTAGTAACTAGTAAGGATTAGATTAATTAAGCTTCAAGATTTGTTCATTTATTTTTAGTTAGAGCACAAATTTAGCTTGAACTCATCACCAAACTATATACATGTTCAAGTTTAACCATTTTCTTATTAAACATGCTCAAACTTGTTCACAAACTACTTTTTTTTTTTAAATGTTCGTAAATTACTTTATTAACTTATTATTTTCCCGCATATATTAAACGTCACAACTAAAATATATTACCCATTCACAAATCTATGCAAAATAATTTAAAACTAAACTATAATTCAAATAATCTATGCAAATAATTGATAAATAATTATAATTGAAATAATATTATTTGATCCGATTTGATAGAATGATTTTCATTTATTAACTGGTAAAAATTAGATTTACAAATCTTGTATCATTAAAATTATATATAATTTTTACCTCAAAATGGACTATTTATATTATCATTATATTAAAAATAATAATTTCATATCTAATAAACTTATAAAATTTCATTTCAAGCAAAAAAAGGCAATAAACAATAAAACGTCCACACCATAGGAGAACTTACCCTATTTATGAGCTAAAACCCATGAGAGGAGAAAAGATATCTCCTATTCCTACTTTATGAAGCGGGCTTATAAGATAATTACCGCACGAGAAGAGGGAGGAGATGGTCTCAAGTCCCTTGGATGAACCAAACGAGGCCCAATAGACTAAGTTATGAACTAGTAGTGGACCATTGGAAGACTATGTAGGTCAAGCCCATGCATTTTCCTAATGAGAAGGAAATCCTACCACCACGGGAAAAGCTATGAAGCTTTACCAAACGGTCTAAACTGTCTCTCATAATCAATTTGGACAGTGGCAAATTTTCACCAAAATGATGATGCCACATTGCCACTCAACCGTGGCTCATGAGTCCCCACCTGATGTGATTATGACCTGCATATATTGCTCTATTTTCTTCATTTAGATCAAGAGTATAGATGACATACACGTCTAATTGATAATAGAACGTGGACCCGATCGACAAACTCCATAAAATGTTGAGAAATGAGAAGCTAACTTGAGGTTTCCTCCTTTGTCTATTTGTTAACTATACCATTTATCCTTATCTACATAAATCTTTAGCACTCCCTCCCTCTTACACATATATTTGTTACCCTTTCTTGAACTACGTTTTGTGCACCTGCAAAAAAATACTTACTAAGAAAAAGAAGAAACAATGTACGCACCGCCGGGTTTTCAAACGGTATCATACGTTGATCATATCCAAAGACGCCATCAGGAGAAAGGCTTCCTTTATGCTTGGTTCGTATAAATATCAAATTCTTGTTTTTTTCGGTTGTTGCTACTTATTTGTAATTTATGTTTCACTCTAATTAAGTTGTCTCTCTTTGCAAGCACCAACAAGAAGAAATAAATTTTGATGACATAAGAGCAGTCTACTCACTAGAACACAGATTAATGTGCTAGAATGTTTTGAAACCCACATACCCAATTACAAATTTCTCTCTTGGATATGCAGTTTGTTCGCGTTGTGCTGCTGTTTCTGCTGCTTTGAGACTTGTGAGTGTTGCTTAGAGATTCTTTGTTGTTGCTGCCCTTAAAATATCCGGGGGATGTTGTGGAGGCACAGAGGGTTGATGGGATACCATCAACCTCCGTAACATATATAAATATATATATATATATATATGTGTGTGTGTGTGTGTATATATACTATGTAAATACTCGATTCCTCTGGTTGCCTATCATATTTTGTCAAACTAATGGAAAATATCTCAAATCTTAATTTCAGTTTATGAAATTTATTCTATTTGAGAGCAGTGTCCAATCTAATTGCCCTCTTAATCTACCCCTGCCGTAAAATTTCATGAAGTTGTATAAAGACACCAGAAATCAATATATAGAGCTTGATGGGTTATGGAAGTTGTGTGCCAGTGCCACTCATCTGGTTTGCAATTACTAAGTTCGATTTCTTTCATTTGCATGCCTATCAGGGTGGAGTGAGGATAATGGATAAAAAGTGAAAGCACATGAACGCTATAAGCTTTCGATTTTTCAAATTTATTCTGTTTCATTGTTTTTCAATTTTACTGTTCTTGTCATAAAAAGGGGGGAAGGGAAAGCACCATGCTACCTAGATATCAGGATATGCGTAAGGGGTTGTTACTTGTTAGCTAGTGAAGATGGCATGACCATACAGTTATAAAGCTCCCTATACAAAGAGCAAGGTTTGTAGAACCTCAATTCCGGCAGCAATAAGTTAAAAGTACTTGTCGCAGCCTTGCCTGCAACCTAACTTACCCAGATATCAACGACTGCCGCATCATTATTAATATGAATGAGCAAGTATTTAAAGTATAAGCATGTACTTCGTGCTCTCCTAAGTGCAGAATGTAGCAACTAGCAAATATTCCCAGTTAGCATAGTTACTTTCAAGGAGCGGAACTAAGAAACAAGAATTAGCAGAGAGATCCTAAGCATTATCATGTGTTAAGTCCAGGAAATTCTCCCAAGAGCATTAAACACCCAACTAATTGGTGTAAAAATATTTTGGCTTCAATGGAACTTCATTCTTCCAAAGATTACCATCAGTATCAAGGTCTCAAAGGATACATTATGGTACAGCTGGTACATTTATCAACTGTGAAATACAAATTCAGGAACATAGGAACTCTAACAAAATCTTTTAAATATATAGATCATTTTAGAAAATATACGTGCAGGCTATGGAAGTCAGCAATGAGGTCAGCAATACTGACACAAGGTTCACCCCATTGTTGTCAAGAATGCTAAGTCCTGAAATCTTTTTCACTGTTGGCCCTGGTTTTCCCACAACCTGCATTGGACAAGAAGAAATTGCTAAGTAGAGCATAAAATACCCAAGAATTATACGCATACTGAGCTGGTGGTAAATCTAGGGGCAATGACTTAATGTACCTTATTGCGAACAGTGCAGAACCCACTGAACTGCAGTGTCGCTCCCAAAAGAGAATCTATAAGACTTCCACCAAGTCCAGCCATAGCTGAAAGAGGTATTACCAATAGCTGCTTTACAGCTACATCATATGTGCACTTTGTTGTGAGAAATCCAAGGACAACAAAAGTTAGTCCAATGACACTGCCTCCAGCTGCAGCTGCGAGGAGCCCTGCTTGTGTCACACCACCATTAGTTCCCTTCCGAACAGGCTGAAAACCAAACAGGACAGAATTAAGATCCATAATTTTAATGTATTTAAGAAGCAAGTCTTCCTTTAGTCCATATAATTAAAGCCATAAGAAATTTTAAAAAGCATAAAAGTCACTTCTTATCACACAAAGCAACTATTTCAGAATTGGGGTTTTAAAATTGAGATACATGGATGATTGCTTTAAATAAATAGAAATAAAGTGATAACGAATAAACGCTATAAAGAGAAAAGAGAAAAAGTAAATGGGGTGGATGTAAAGAAAAACCATCGTCATCATGACATAGACAAGATTTAATTATTACGAAACAATAAACGTGTAGATAATGTTCCACTCAAAATAGAGCCAAAACTGCAAGCACAAGCCTAACACCACAAAATTGGGAGAAGTGAATCTTCAAGAACATAAGTGAGAGCTTTTAACCAGATTAAGTTGAACAGGTAAAAATAACGGAATGAGTCCACAACCTAAGTTGCATAAGAGGGATGACGAAAACTACTCAAAGCTACTTCCTAGCTGTAATGGCTGCATTTGGTAGCCATAGCATATAATTGGATATTATTTCTTCTGACATCTAACTACAGGTACTCCACACATGTTTTTGTGCACAGAAATGGGAGAATGCCACAAAAATAGAAAAACTAATACGGATAATCTTTTGAAGCAAGAGAGTATAAACCTTGAAGGTTGTAATTAGGCGAGGTTGTGCTTCACTAAGTACCCCAATCTCGGAAGACCAAGTGTCTCCATTACAGCAGCAATAGTGACCAATAATGCCACCAATGAGAGATGTAATCAGACTTGAGTCTTTTGAGTCCAAACATTTGTCCTGCCATCCGGCCAATTTCCATACAATCACAGCCAAAATTGTAGCAATGCCACTATTGACCAGAACTTGTATCCTGAAAAGAACATGGAACAAGCTTATCAAAGAGAGAATCAACAATTTCGTGCTTAGCCATTCTAGATGCTTCACAGAGGTACATTGTGCATAAGCACATATACATGCTGGTCCTATTCATTTTCATCTTTACAATATCACTGTGTTTAGGATTATGAAACGACCATTCACATTCATTTTTAATCACATAACTTGTTCAATAATCATGTGATCTATTCTAATCACTTAATGAGTTCTATTTTTTATTTTTTTAAGCAATCACTTAACGAGCTATGTGTTTAAAATACACATAAATGGTCATCCGATTGCCACATGCTGAGCGGAGATTCCTCTAAACTAATTTGGAGAAAACCATTGTCTATATCTACTTTACATTTCTGGGTATAAGCAATTTGTTATGATTCTTTTACAACTAGTATCCTACCAAGAACTGTAAAGGACAAGTTGACTTCACATCAAAACGTGAAACATGCAAGGTTTAATTAAAGAAGTAGATCGCCAACCACTCAATTCCAATATGAACGGTCTTATTAATTAATGTTATAAAACGGTTAGGTCCAATGTGCACTAAGTAGCAAAAACATAATCAAACATTTTTCATGAAGAGAGCCCAAAAAAAAGAGAAAAACTCACAATCATATTATCAAATATAATTAATAGCATATAACTCCACAATATTCAAACAAAATTGAACCTCAGAAACACAGACACGAGCACAGAACAAGGTAACACAACAATTCTTAAAAAATTAAGGCATAACAAGGTGGGATAGGATAATTAATTAGTATCATTGCATATAATTTTATTTATTTATAGGCATATTTCTCATCAAAATATATATATATAAATTTATAGGCATATTTTAGATTTACTTTAAAATTTCAAAATAAATAACAATTATTAAAATCTCTTGAAACATAGCTAAAATCAAAAGTTTTATTTTCCTCCCAACGAGCAAAGAACAGGCCACAGGAGTGTCAATGCTTCTATAAACTAATTAAAAAAACAATAACAACAACGGAGAATTGAAGATTGTTATTGATACCAATTTCTTTGGCCACCTTCTTTGAAATCAGCATCGACGCGTCGTTTTTTCTCTTCGCCAACCTTGGTCAGCTTAGACGAAGAAAAAAAGAACACAAGCAGCAAAGCTCCGTACCTTTTTTTTTTTTTTTTTAACAAAAAAATACATTTTCTTAGGAAACAAACAGAATCTAAACTGTTTTATTAAAAATAAAAAGGGAAAACTAGAATGAAAAGAAAAAGGCTGACCTGTATCCAACAGCAATTTGAAGGGTCATAACAATGAAACCAGCAAGAGCTCCGGAAAGGTCAAGGGATTTTCTTCTGTAAGCTCTAATTGCAATTAAGGAGGAGATTAACGCTGCGATTAAAGGTTGAATCAGGATTGTTTCCATTTTTGCCCCTGTATTATTGGATGGGTAATGTTTTTTTTCTTTAAGGTTGGTTTTTTTTGTTCAGTTTTTTAAGTTCTTAGTTTTCAAAGCATAATCGAATGTGGGAACTGAAGGTGGTTAGGTTAAGGTAGCAGAATTTAGAAGTGAGAAGCCGATGATGTAATATGATATGTTGTGACATTATTGTGAACTTTTTGGGGTTTTAGTGAATAGTGAGCTTTGACTTTTTTGAAAGTGATACATTTTGCACTGTTGGAAAGTGCTAAAATTTGTGTGCGTGATTGCTTCTTTCTCTTTCTTCTTCTTTTTCTTTTTTTTTTGACCAAAGATTTTTTCTAAACTAGTTTAGTGAAAAACTTTTTAAACTTTTCATATATCTCTTTTTTGTGTAAATTTTGAAAATCTAACCGTTAATTTTATGTTCCTAATATTCTTAACATGCATATCAAATTTTGTTAAAATTAGATATTATTTACTATTCGATCAATAAACTTATTTTTTATACACAATTTTAGATCATAAAAATTTGAAATTTTAATATTTATTTGATAAGATAGCAATTGATCTTCGATTTTTTTTGAAATTTTACATGTATGAAGAATATAATAAGAACATGCAAATTAACGGTTAGATTTTCAAAATTCATACTCAATATAGAGATATATGAGGAGTTTGTAGAATTTCTCTCCAAACTAGTTTGGAGATAAACTTTGTTCTTTTCTTTTTCTCTTTTTTGCTACTATTTGCTATTAGATCGTGGCATTAACCAATGTGCGGCATGTAGGTTCATGTCCTTCATACTTTATATAAAGGGTCTGATTAATGTGTACCCTTAGGACATACATTAATCATCTATTTTGAGAAAGTTTTTATGAGAAATTGAAAAAGCTGTAAAAACAATTATTTACTTTTTCATTTTTTCATAAAAAGTTTCATAAATTGGTTTACTAATGCGTACCCTAAGGGCACATATTAGTAAATTCTTTATATAAATTTGGAGTATCCAAAAAGAATTATTAATTTATTAAAAGATTATTAAAGTGAGTGATGAAAATGAAATGAAATCTATTGGGCATAGTTTCAAATCTCAACTTTTCTAAAAAGGAATTGGGAAAAGGTTACACTATGCCTAAAGGTACTGCCTTAGAAATTTTTTATAGAAAAATTTTAAAAAAAAATTATTAATTTTTTCGACAGGTTTTTATATTTCTCATAAAAGTGGTATTAAAATTTTTTCAAAATAGTTTATTAACAAATTTTCCAATGGTACCTATTAACTAGAGTACCCAACCCAAAGAAATTATTGTAATGAGCACCTAACCGATAAGTTTACTTGTAGCTCAACTAATTAGTATCTTTTAGTATTTCTAATAGAGACATTCAGTATTCAAATCTCCCCACCCCAACTATTAAATTATTAAAAATATAAATAAGTCTACTATTCTAGTCTAGTAAGGAATAAAATTTTATAGTTTCTTTTTCATAATTTTTTTTTTTTTATACAAGATGGAATTTATATTCTAGTCTAATATAAGTATATATGTATGTAAAGCTCCCTCTTGGAGACTTGAACCCCAGCCCTTGCCCCCCCCACACCCCACAAGCATTTATACTTGTGGAGTGACCACCACACCAAGGGTGCGCAGTGATTTTTTCATAATTTTTGAAGTAACTTGTAATTGCAGTGCAATAAATGTGATGTTACTAGTGAATTCATGTGAACATGGAGAGAGAATTTGAACCTAAATTTTTTTGTTGAAATACTATGAGTCATGAAGTGCTAACCATTTGAGTTACAAGACTCTAGGTTATGTGAAAGTAATATTGTATTAATCACAACTTGTCATTTTAATAGTGATTATAATGGGCTAGACCTAGGATAGGGTCAGATCAAAGGTGCACTATCTTACCTCATTCCCTATTTGTGCTAGAAAATTTTTGCAAAAAGTAAAGGGTGAAGTAGGTTACAAATATTTTGTTATCCATAATGAGACGACTTTAACATTAAAAAGAATAAGTGGTCATATGAGTGCTAAGAAACTGGTAAATAAAAAATAAAAATTGAGTGTTTTGACTTTTGAAATGTTAAGAAAATACGCATAAAAATATTAAATTATATATAAATAATTTAAACATATATTTTGTTATTCTATATATTTGGAGTAGGGTGGGGTAAGGGCAGTAAAACCTATTCTTGTTCCATAATATTTTCAGGTTAGAGAAAACCATATTAGGTAGAGTAAATTTTTGTCTCAACATTGCTCGCAATTAAGTTTTTTTTTTTTTTTTTTTTTTTTTTTTTGAGAGAGTTTCAATTTATGGCGTCTACTCCTGATAATAACTCTTTTATCATCAGACCAAGACACCAATTGATTTTTTGGTATATGCGGAGATTGAATCTCAGATCTCTTATTCAACCATCAGAGATTTTACCAGTTGAACTAACTGAAACCCAAATGCTCGCAATTAAGTTAATTTTTCATTCCCACTAAAAATGTTTTTTGTACGAAATGGTAAATTCACCTATTATGTTAAATTTTCTTATGAATTGCACGAGTTATAGACTTTTTTTTTTTTTTCTTACATTTGCAACCAAACTTACAACTTTTATATACCTTTGGGAGTTTAGGAAGATGATAAAATCTCTTTGATTTTCGTTTTACATGTGCAACCAAACTTGATAGCTTTTATATACCTTTTGGAGTTTAGGAAGATGACAAAATCTCTTTAATTTTCGTTTTACATGTGCAACAACTTGACAGCTTTGTGGGCATATGTGTGTCCATCTACTTCCAAGAAAAATTTTCCAATGTAGTTATTCCATTTACTTCCCTCCCGTCTGTGTCCTTTTTACAGGAAATTAATTTTAGTCATTTCGTCAAATTCTAAATTTCATTTTCTAAAAATAAAATACCAGTATTTCAAAATTTTCCAACTTTCCTAACCTTTCCTGCATTTTCTCAACAATCAAACAGGGAGACATCAAAGTATGAATTCTTTATCTTTATTTTCCTCCAATTCTCATACCAATGAAAAATATAAAATTCAATACTTTTGACTTTTCTTTAATTTTCCTATTTTCTCAATGAAACCAAACTACACATTTTAGTTTGGATAAAAATGCATTTAGATCCTCCTAAACTTTAGTTTTACATGTGAAATGAAATAGATCCTCCCATCTCACTGCCATTCAAAAACTAAACGACCGAAATACGTGACATCCACGTGGGACTGATAAAGAGATTGCTTTCTTTACAACTGGGAGAAACACTGATACCACACCAGGTCACAAGCCCTGCGCATAAAAGTTCTGGTTTCATATTTGCAGCATGAAACACATGATATTCTTTTCTTTTCTTTTGTCCATGCCCAATAAGGATAGATACGACAGTCATTTCTGTATGATTGATAAGAAACTAATCAGAAAAAGTTTAATTCCTTCCTGATTCTTCAAAAGGGTACTGTAACTGTGTAAGTCTTTACCGAACAATCAAATATGAGGGTGGCAATAGAAGAGAAAATTTCAAGATTTTAACACGTTCAGGACCTCGCTACTGACACTTGAATAAATACACATTGCTAACGCAAAAAATTATAATTACCAAAAAACCACAAAAGTTACTATACACACAATGACACAAAAGATGCTATGAGGATATAGATAATACAGAGAGTAAGGATAGAAAGTTAACCAAATCTTCTTCCCCTTCCCCGTCCCCGTCCCCTTCCTCTCCCTCGTCCTGTACCACGAGACCTATCATCATCTCTTGCATAATTAAACATGCTCATAAGCAAGTTATCAGCCCCTGCTTCATGACTACCTCTTTGTACCTGAAAAACAATTTGAAAAATAATTGTATCAAACATTGGAAAAAATCTCAGAGCCCAAAATGAAAATACTACACTGAAAATCTATTACTTAACAACAGAAATAAGACTAAATTATAGAAAGATGCTGACATGAGAATCTTCTAAATCAAATTGGTTTTGAAGCTGCCATGCAAGATCCTCATCACGACTAATGTTTGGAAACCCATCTCTTGTTACAGGCTTTGTCTCTCCTTTTCCCTTTTCCCATTCATCTAGAGTGAAAACAACTGGCTCTTCTTCTTGTTTCCCCTTCCCCCTATGTTTTCTACCTCTATATTGTCGCCCATCCTGGTTTTGGTTGCTCATTTTCTGGCGGAGTTTCTGTGCAGCTGCTTGATTTTGAACAGGGATAAATTCCACAACTGTTATAAGACACAAATATTTACATTAGTATGACATACAATTATCAAAAAAAAATAGTATGACATACAAAATTTTAAATGCACAAAATGGTCCATTTTCTTCCCATTAGGTAGACGATGTGTCTATTTGCTTTCTTTATGAAAAGTTCAATTGAGATTTCAAGACACTATCTCAGTTTTCAGTTCTATTTTATTCTGTAGTTCAGGTAATGAGTCCGAAATATATTTTTTTGATAAGTAATGAGTCCGTAATATATGATGACCACACAGTAAATGTAGACCATGAGGATCAGAAATTTGGTTTCCTCTCCTGCCATATTATTATCAATTTGTAAAACATAACCCTCCCAAACCCAATGACCCTTTTCATCTTCTCATTTACAATAAACAGAATGCATAATGAAACTGCAATCCAAGAGTCCTAAAAAATTGAAGTTACACCTTCTTTGGCTCTTATTTCAGAGCTGCTTGGATTTTCTTCAGCTCTCTCTGTAATGGAAGCCTTTGCAACTCGGTGTATAAAATTATTTCAAAGATTATTGTCACTCGCATTAGACCTCTTCTTGCTGACCTGATTTCTCTAGTACAATCCGCTTTTATTTTTGGAAGAAGGGGTATGGATAATGTTCTCATTGCTCAAGAGCTCTTATACTCCTTAGACTGCAAGAAGGGCAAAATGGGTTACATGGCAGTCAAGTTGGATCTAGAGAAAGCCTATGATAGGCTAGAGTGGAATTTTATACACAAAGTGCTGCAGGCATTCCACTTCCCTCCCAAGCTGACTCAGATTATTATGAGCTGCATCTCATCTACTAATATTTCTATTTTGGTGAACGGAGGTATGCTTGATTCCTTTGAACCTTCTAGGGGCATAAGACAAGGAGATCCGTTGTCTCCATACATTTTCATACTATGTATGGAATATTTAAGTCATCTCATTAAACAGAAGTGCGTGGACGGAGCTTGGGTACCCCTTAAAGCATCTCGGGATAATGTGGGATTTTCCCACCTTCTGTTTGCGGATGATATTATATTGTTCAGTAAAGTGGGAAATGATGCTTGTGGTGCTATCTCAGAAGTCCTATCTAAATTTTGCTTAGAGTGAGGGCAAAAGATTAGTTTGGATAAATCTCGAATATATTTTTCACCTAATGTCAAAGAAGAAGAGAGGGCAGAAGCTTGTGATTTGTTGGGCATTCAAGAAACCCGAAGCATTGGTAAATACTTGGGGTTTCCTTTGAGACATAGAGGGGCAAATAGTAGACAATATAATTTTGTGGTGGACAAAGTCATGCATAAACTCTCGGGTTGGAAAGTGAAATTTTTATCCTTCACAAGTAGGGCTGTACTAATCAAATCTGTTATGTCAGCCATTCCTAATCACATTATGCAAGGGGTGGCTCTCCCTTCTCATATTTGTGATAAACTTGATAAAGTGAATAGGGATTTCCTTTGGGGATCCACGAGTGAGAAGAGGAAGTTGCATCTTGTTGGCTGGAGTAAGATTGTGAGGCCTAAGGAGGATGGAGGTCTCGGAATTCAAGCAGCCAAAGCTAAGAACATAGCTTTGCTTGCTAAACTGAATTGGAGAATGTATCAAGAGAAGGAGGCATTATGGGCATGATTCTTCAGAAACTTCATTCAAGGGGCAGTGGATATGGAAGCTTGACATTTTGCCTAAAATCATCATGTTTCTTTGGTTGTGTTTACATACTAGTGTTCCTGTTAAGAGTGTTTTGGCAGCAAGAGGGATAAATTGTGATGGCAAGTGCCCTGTTTGTAAAAGGCATGATGAGACCATTGCTCATCTTCTCCGTGACAGTGAACTAGCTCGCAAATATTGGAGTTGTGTTGAAGTTCCACCAGCACTTGTACATACCTTCTCGGGAAGTTTGGAAGAGTGGCTACAATCAAATAGTGTGAGTCTTGTTAACCATAAATCTGATATGCCATGGAGTTCAATGTTCTTATTCACCATTTGGGCTCTTTGGAAAAATAGGAACAAGATTGTTTTTGAAAACTCTATTCCCAAGCCGAGGCTGCCCATTGTGTGTATTAATCAAACTAGAGAATACCATTTTTGCGTGAGTAAAGCTAAAACAGCCACTGCTAAGTTTGCTATACCAGTGGCATGGACTAAACCAAGGGAGGGTTGGTTTAAGCTTAATTCGGATGGTGCATCTTTTGGTAATCCAGGTAAGGCAGGAGGTGGAGGAATCATTAGAAACAGTCAAGGTGCTTGGGTTAGGGGATATGCAAGATCAATCGGGTTCACCTCAAGTATTATTGCTGAGCTGTGGGCTCTAAGAGATGGGTTGAAATTAGCAGACCATATGGGAATTAGGCAGCTGGAAGTGGAATTAGATGCTAAGGTGATTGTGGGGCTGCTTAATTCTAATAAAAATCCTAATTCTGCCTATGCTCCTCTACTTTCTGATTGCAGGTATCTTCTGGGCAAGCTTCCTCAAGTAAGGGTATCCTATGTGTTTAGAGAAGCCAACAAGTGTGCGGATTGGTTGGCAAAATGGGGTAGTGTTATGAAGGAAGATTTTGTTGTTTTTGAGTTTCCTTTTACTGCTGATCTGGAAACTTTAGTTGCTAAGGATAATAATAGTTTGTATTATGCTAGACTAGTTGCTGCTAGTCTGGCAGCTGTATCTGTGTAGTCTTCTTTTGTTGGTTTAATATGAATGGCCTTTTAACCAAAAAAAAAAAAAAAGATGCAAAAAGTAGGATTGAATAATGATATTAGGGGATGGATAACAACATCAAATGCAGTGCACAAAGTTTGAAAAATGTGCATTTGAGGCACAAAGTAGGATTGTATATTTTATTCTTTCTAGTGTGAACGGCTAAGCTAAACTTTTATACATTTAAGGGGGGAAAAAAACTGCTAAGCCAAAATCTAAAGTCAGTTATAAACGCATTAAGTGTCTATTTGGGACAAGCTGAAAATTTCAATTTATTTTTGCTATTATTTATGGGTCTCACTACACTTTTTGGTACTATTCATGGGTCTCACTGAACTATTCAGTTAACTTTTACTTTTATCTACAATACTTTTAGCAAAAAAATTTCTGTTTCAACTAAATAAGTTGTTCTCAAACGGACACTAACTCTCATTCAACCCTTAGAGATGTGGCTCAGGTGGGACTAAACCTCTAGTGTCCAAAATTGTGGTAGAAGTAAAACCATGTATATATCCCTTGATAGATCCATTACTCTTTATTTTATTTTATTTTAGAAGAGATAGATCCATTACTCTATAATGAAAAATATTTTAAAAAAATATCTAATTTGTTATAAACTTAGAATCTAATGAATTAATTTTCCAATTCAAAAGTGCAAGTATCAAATTGAGACTATCAAACTATAAGGTTGATATTTGATGTCATATGAAATAAATCGATTCCTATTTCATATATTTCTTTGTTGTAAAAATATTAGTCATTAGAGTTATGTTATGACCACAATAAAATGTTTTTAAAATATTTTTTTATAACAATTAAGGTGTTAGTCTATTATAAGTCAAAATAAAATAAAATAAAATATTATACTAAGATTCACCTAAGCTAAAAATAAAGGTGTTGTGAAAATGTTATGTTCCTAAGTTTTCTCTCCTTATCATGTATTCATGCAATTCAATTAAATAAAGATACTTTCTTCATAGTAGATCATTCTCTCCTATTTATAAACATTACTTTGTAAACTTTCTTTATAGTTGATCACTCTCTCATATTTATAAACAAGGTAATGTTGTAGCAAATGCTTAAGCTATTAGAGCTAGGTTTTATTTTCCGTTTTTAATTTGGATGGAGTCTATTTCTCTTATATTAATAACTGGGTTTGACTTACCTCCAGTACTTTTTTTAACTAGATACTTCCTTTTGTTTTAAATAACAATAGCAATTGGTAGTGGGTTTTAATCTCTACCTTTTATTTAGTTAGTGAGTGAAATGTTCAGCACTACCTCTCTCTGTAATTGAAGCTGCATTTGGATTATTATCTGCACTGGTTGCTTTATCAAGGTTTTGCTGCCTTCCAGTTGGCCTAATATTAGTATTTCTAGCACCATTAGGCCCAAAGCTTTTGGAAGTAGACTCAGCGTATTCTGCAAAGCATAATTTTTTCACCATGTGTTCATATGCAATATGTCTAGCGACTAAAAACAAATTGTAAAGCGTAAACATGGTTTTCCATAATCTATCTAAAGCGTAATATATGAGAGAGAGAGAGATTGATTTCGAGTCACATGGTTGTAAAGCGTAATATATGAGTTCAGTTTTCAGTTCTATTTCAATCTCTCTCTCTCTCACCTACCTATGGTCTCTCCCCTCTGAACTCACCTCCGGGGGCACAAGGAGCGGAGAAACTGAAGAGAAAGCAATTGAAGAAAGGGACAAAAAAAACTGAAGAAAATGAAGAAGAATGGTGTTGCTGATCCAGCGAGCTCAAGTTCGATGGTGCTCGCTGTAATCTTTTAAGAAATTTCAAACAAATATTGTACCGGTCAAGATAACTATAAGTCTATAATGTGTGAAACACCCCAGAATTAAAACCAATACATTTCCAGTGGTAGATCACACCAGTTCAGGTATGGCATAAAATTTATAACTTTGGTAAGATCCCCTCCCATTGAATCCACCAATTTCCTCCAATTTTTATTGACTAGTTGAAGGTCCATGCAATGCATTGCACGGTTTCAATCATAAAATTATAAAATCCAATTTTTATAACTTTGATCTAACCTGGAGGACATGTTTAACATACCTTAACAGCATGTTTGTTTTAAAATCCATAAAATACTCTTTCTTTAGCTTCAACTTCATTTACGTATTTTCATGGAGAACTTTCTTGTTTCAAATTAACATTTTGTCAAGTACACGAGTATAAGCATAATTGATACAACCAACACAAAAGAATGAAGCTAAGGCTTACTTCAGTTGAGTTTGTTGCATATTTGGTTGCAGCATTACACAAATCAGCCTAACAAAATAACACAAGCCACAAAACATCATAGCACTAGAATTTCATCATACCTCAAGTAATTTTCTTGATTGATTGATGCAATAGACTATTCTTAAAATGTGACGCATTATATTTTCTAGCTAATAACAGAACTTGTGTGCAAATATGAGTTTTGAGCAGATACTTTTCTTGCATGCATACTTAAAATTTACCAAACCCTTAGCAAAAAATAATAATAATAATAATTAATTAATTTAATTTAACAAACCATAATGGTAGGGTGGTTCGACTCTACAGTGACTCTTTAATGCCAAAAACGAATAACACTTAAATCTGGGACAACCCTTCAAAATACTGGAACAATTCCTAAAACGTCCAAATTCAAAACTAACTAATAGGTTTTTTCTTACTAGAACTAGGAGAGAAGTATATAAAAAAATCTATTATAAAAATGCTTTGGACACTGACCAGAAGATTTTCCTTGCTGAGCAAACCGATGTGAGGGTGCCCCAATTTGCAACTTCTCAAATGGAGGAGGACCTCCTGTACCACTCTCCTGTGATAGCCTCAATGATGAGTGGGAAAGACCTGAATATTTTTGGTTCATCTTCCATTCTTCATAGAGTGGTTGAACAAGTCCTCCTAATAGAGTTAACACTTTAGGATTCAAGCATACTATACCATTACGTACTACAGCTTTATTTTCCAAACGGACCTGCCAAATAAATTGCAAAAGAAGAGTTAAAACTTGAAATACAATGACCAATTGAAAAAATGTTTCTTGAGTACATATGAACTACTCAATAAAAAAACAGAGATGCTTATCCGTCAAATTAAAATTGGGAACATCAATTGAGACATGTGAGGCCTTAACAAGTAAGGAAATGCCACCTATTCAACAACTTGAACAAGTCATGTCATCAGTGTCTCAACCAATAAGACTAAAACCTTAGTCTCACCTTTTTCTCTTGCAAGCAAACAAATCATGTCTATACCATGGCATGATACATGAATCTCTCTCTGCCAAGAATTTCTCAACACCATAATTAAATCCAATCCAGCAGCAAATAAACAAAAACAAACATTAAAATAAGACTCAATTCAACTTTCAACAGACTAAGCAAGGCCCTAAAGAGAGCTCTCCATCAGCCGCAACATCCCAAATTAGTGCTTGAACACTAGAACTAGCTTTCCATTGCCTATTATAAGTCTTTAAAGGGAGGTTCCAGTTACGTTCCCCATCAACTAGCTCTAGTTAAGGTTAGAGTGCCTGTCAAAATCTTATTCAGCCAAATAATCCAAAATCCATGATCACTACTACATCCATCCACCATTTCTTATCACCATTAGAAATATATTACAAATGTACATGCACAACTTGTACTATTTTACTTCAGTACTTGTCTGGCACAATGTTATGTTCCTCCCCCCCACCCCCCCTCCTCCATGATGGGCTCATTGTAAAACAACAAATTTTTTTTCCTGATAGCCCATTGTAAACATGTAGTGCTTAAGGCTTTCCGTTGTGAACCTAAGCAATCAGACTGAATCACATTAATTCATTCGTGCTTCCACTTTATCTATTTCCCTCTCCTCTCTCACTCTAATTCCCAACATCAATTCTAGCAGTATATAAGGCCCTCTACTTTATCATAAAATCTAATATCACCGAGTTATTCCATAATTGTCACTTGCATCATCTTCCATAATCACTAATAAACTATGAATTACAACAATGAATTACTAGTGGACTAGTAGCTAACCAATGAACACAATTCGGGACAAAACTAGCAAGTTTAGTGCCAATAAAATTTCATTTTTTTTTGATAGGTTAGTGCCAATAAAATTTCATAATTTTAGTAGATGTCAGATATATCAATACAGGCTCAATGCAGATGCACACAACTTGTGCTATTGTACTGCAGTACTTGTCCAGCATCCTAACGTATACCACAGCTTAAGGTCCCCCAACGGGCTCATTGTAACTTGTAAGTCATCAGGCTGAGCCACATTAATTCATGTGTACTTCCACTTTCTCTATTTTCCTCTCTTCTCTCCCTCTCATTGCCAACATCAGGCTTAGCAATATATAAGGCCCTCTACTTCTTCATTATTCCATAATTGTCACTTACATCGAGTTTATGTCTTCCCTCAGCTTAGTTTCCTGATTACTCTCGTTTTGTTGTGCTGTGTGTTTCTTTTTTTTCTTGTTGTTCATCATCATGAACATCTTGTACTGTTCTCTTTTTTTTTTTTATCATTAATATTAATTTTCTGTTTACCTATCAAAAAAAAATAATTGTCACTTACATCAATATAAATCTCGCCACAATAATGGGTTGGAAAAGATAGCTCCAAACCAGCTTGGAGCCAAACTTTATCCTTACAACAATGAATTACTAGTGGTCTAGCAGATAGCCAAATGAACACAATTAGCGATGAAACTAAGAAGTTCGGTGCCAATAAAATTTAATAATTTAAGTAAAGAATAAAACTGAGAGATTACCTTAGTGCCAGGAACAACGTCGTCGGGGATCGAAGGGATATGAGAGAACTCTATAGCAGTTATCTCAGCGTGCCCATCTGTGAGCCCTAGCCTTAGAAGCCGCTTACTACTTGAACTATGCGAAAATCCCTCAATTGTGCTTTTCGCTATGTCTCTCACTGAAGATATCTGCTCAAATTTCCCCAAAATCAAAGCATCAGATTCAGAAATCAATTAACCAAGGTCCTGTTTGGTTTCCGAGAAAACGAGGCTAAAAAAGAAAAAGAAAAAAAGCGAGTTGCCTGAAGGACTTTGGGACCGAGAATATGAGAGGGCTTGCGAGGGAGAGTCGGGTCGGGTAGGGACTTGGCTCCGAAGGATTTGAGATCCATGTTGGTGAGCTCGGACTCGACTGAATCCACAACCGTAGACATGTCGTCGGCCAAGGCGGAGTGGATCATGATGATGGCTTTCAATTGGTCGATGTCGCCGAGACACCATCCTCGACTTCTTAGCGTTTCTAAAATGATCGAATCCGAATCGGTGGTGGTGGTGGTGGTGGTGGCGGAGGTGGAGGCGGCGGCCGTGGTGGTGTTCTCTTCCATTTTTGTTCTTTTAGCGCCTGTGCGCTGCGACCCTGGGAATTTGAATCGGAATGTGAAAAGCAGAAAAGGAAAATTCTGTTTGCGAGAAAAAAGTTGTTGCTGGGCTGGGCCGAAGAGAGGTTGATATAGTTTGGGTTTCGAAAAAGGCCCAGATCTGGTTGCATCATGCAATAGTGCATTAACGAGTGGAATTGAAAGTTAAAAATTCTTTTATTTAGCTTAACATGAAATATAATTGTTTTCCGCTAAAATTTTTTAGAAAATAATTATATCCTATGTGAACTTAAATAATACAAATAACTTTATCGTACACGAAACTAAATAAAAGAAGTTAAAAAATAGTTTTTCAACTCATTTTAAGATCACTATCAAATATAGAAAAATAAGATAGTTTTTAATAAAATACTTTTTGAAAAATTATTCATTTTTCATAAAATGTTAATGTTGAAACAAACAAAGCATTAATCCTTGGATTAGAAAATTTTTTAACCATTCAACCTTTTTCATTTTTTTTTACATTTTTACCTTTTAGACTTTTACATCTTAGAACTACACAATAATTGCACCGTGCAATAACATTCAAATATGCTTTATAGAACAAGGGGAAAAAATATTTGATTTTTAGCATTTTTATTTTATTTTATGTATAGCTGTACCTAAAACAAAAAATGAACCATTAAAAAAAGTATAAATAAGCTGACAATTTTATTTTATTTTATTTATGATAATTTTATATTTACAAAAGAAGTAGAATGTTTTGAATCTTTGACATTTATGTGGAAAATATCATAAAATTTTAATTTTGCTACAAAACTCTTATCATAAACAAGCTATAATTTTAAGTTAAAACAAAGGCGTTTATTCATATACTAGTTAGACATTATTTTAGATTTTTTTTATTGATAAGATTATTTGGGATGTTTATATAACTCATATTCTTAGTTATTAATTTCATTTCATTCTATCCGTAACGACTAAAATATTTCATTCAGTTGATTAACTAGTATGAATCACCCTTCTATTTTATCTCGTTTTAAAATTTTGGCATAATCTATTTTATTCCACTTAATTTCAATTGGTTTGGTGACTGAATCGAAGAAGGCGATCGGAGGTGAAAGCTCATTCCAACGCCAGTTTGATGAAGCCGTTGGAGCTGGGAAGGGCAAACCGATAAGAATCGAACCGCACCGAGGTTTATATATAAAATCTTCAGAAACACCTCAAACCCTCTCATTTATGAAGTTTGTAACTCTCTCTTTCTCAAACCCTAACCCTACCACAATGAACCCACCCCAAACAAACCCAAACCCTAGCCGCTACAGCCATCTTTCTCTTTCTCTCGCAGAATCTGGGTTTTGATCTACGATCACTCATAATCTCACTATCCTCTCTTAGAATCTTTTATAAAGAGTTATTAGTTTTTTTCAATATCTCAACAATGGTACTCATTGAATATTTCTTTGCAAAACCATCAAATATATATATATATATATATATATATATAAATGAATTGGTTTCTTTGTACTATTTTTTTTGATAACCTGGTTTCTTTGTACTAATACCACTATTGTCATGCCAAAATCATGAAATATTAACTATGATATTGGCATGTTAAATGTATTTCATGCAAAAAAGGGCACATTGCTATAAAGATTTTTCATATGTGTATAGTATTTAAAATATCAACTAACAAGTTTTAAAAATTTGTAAATTCTAAATGGTTTCATTTCTATTGAATATCTCAATTTAGTTTCAAACATAGTCTAGGGTAGATTCAACTAGATGCAAATGTCAAATGTATTATTACATAATACATTAATTGTATTATTACATAATACATTAATTGTATTATTTTTATCAATACTACTAATAACAAGATTTCCTGTTTAGGTTTCATCATTCAGTTAAATAATTCTTAAACTCTCTAAAATACCCCTATCTTTTAGTTAATTAATTTTAAATTTAAAAACACAATCTAGTTGAAAGAGAAATTAACTATTTTTAAAAAAGTTCATAAGTTTTGGGTTTTTTCATTTTTCACGTACAAATAACTCAGAAAAAAAAAAAAAAAAAAAAAAAAAAAAAAAAAAAAAAAAAAAAAACTTCACGTAGAGAAAGATCCTAAGAATTAGGACACTACCTCTATCTTATTTTTAAACATTATAACATTAAACAGTCTAAACCCAAAATAATAAAAAATAAAATATAAAAAAGACCCTCATTGCACGTGCAAAGCACGTGTGATGAGACTAGTATATTTATAATAGGAAAATGCTAGAACTACAAATTATTTTACAACATTTTTTTACAAACTGCTGATACAGGGAGTGGTTATTGATAAGTCAAAATATGATATTAGTGGTAGATTCAGATGAGAACCAATAAGAATTGAACATATTAACAATTTGTAAAAATATTGTAAAATAGTTTGTGGTAGCATTACTCTTTATAAAATGCATTTAAAAATTTTTAATTCTAAAAATATAAGTGGCAATCAATATCAGAATAAATTTCATATTTTAGATGGTCATTGTCTTTCTTGGCAATATTGTACTTCTTTTGTTGAATAATGGATTTCAATGATAAATTTGTCTAAAAAACTATTAATTCTAATTTTAATTTTGATATAGACAAAAAAGAAGAGTAAAATTTTTGGGAGATTTAAAATTTTTACACTCTTAAACTATCACAAACATAGTAAAACGTATTAATAAAATCTTGAACATTTGAAAAGAGTATAATATTTTAAAAACAATTTTTATTTATCAAAATTTTGGGCCTTCATTAAATTTTTTATATCTTAAGAGATATAGACAAGGCATTCTATCAGCAATCGAATGTCTTTTTTTATAATAAAAAAAAAAAATTTAAGTGAAGAAGCCTTACTTTTTTTATTACAAAATTATTTTGTGCTATATTATAAGACAAATAGATATAATATATTATATTTTAGGGGGCCTTCTTTTATTTGGGGTACTTAGAGCACTAGCAATAGTGGTGCTAAATAACTATATAGATATTTTTAGCATCACTAAAACTCAAAATGTACCCTGCAATAGTGGAGCCAAAATAATATTTTTGGCTGTGCATTGTAGCTGAAAGGTTAAAAAAAAAAAAAAAAGTGCATTCATACTACTTTTCTTATTTTTTATTCTTTCTTCTGCATTTCATTTTACGTTCACACTATTTTTCCTCTTTTCGGGTCTCTGTGCAGTGATTTCTATGGCTTTGATGGTGGATGTGATTGTGTTTTGGTAGTTGAATGAAATATTATTTTATTGTAATGTTTATATTATTTTATTGTGTTAAAAGTTAAAATAAAACCACTGCTGTTAGATGTGAGAATGTAAAATAGATAAAGTGACTTTTTGTGGTGCTAAAAAACTAAAAATTTGGTTTCACTGCTGTGGATACTCTTAGGTCATTGCCTATACGGCCTAATGGTTGAGCCGCCCTGGCATTTTGATATGTTTTTGTGGATTTTTATCTTTTTGGGTTATTGAGTTTTGATTTTTTGTGGGTTCTATTTGATTTGTGTTTGATGATCTTTGATTAATGGATTTGAAATTGTGGGTCTGCTGATCTTTCGATATATGGGTTTGAGTCTTTGATCTGTGAGTTGGTTGAGTGAGTCTTTAATTTGTGGAGAAAAATTGATTGCCCTGCACCACACCAGTAGAGAAAAACCGCATCGCTGTAGGTTGGAAAACCAACCTGTGTGCAATAGTGATGATTTTGGGAAAACCAATCCCAACAGTTCAATGAAAATTTTGGGCAAAATCTGAACCAATCAAACTATGCACACCCCTATTCACAATGCTATTAGGTAGGCAACCAAGGCTACAAATTTCCAATCCACAATCCATGACATTTGCAATCTTCTATTTATTTGCAATCCACAATCCATGGACTAGCTCACAACTTAAGTACGCTAGGCCTCTTTTTGTATGACCCTGGGGACCCAAACCCATCAAGTAATTAGACTCATAAAATAAGATGATAAAGAATGAAGTATGAATAACAAAATCTTCATTGTAGATGGTTGCAAATATCTAATTTGATGAAGATTTTCAAAAAAATTGTAGCATATATCATCAGTCATTGCGAAAATTTAAATATTGTGGAAAAATGATGACATTCATTATCATTCCTTGTAGATTTTTTAGTGAGTAAATATTACATTAAGTAAATAGGTTCTAAAAAATTGTCATAGTAAATACTATCCATACTAAATATATATTCAAATAACTATTTTAAATTTCAGTAAATGATTTCATACAACTTCAACGAACAAATCCTATCCAAAAAAAAAAAAAAAAAAAAAAAAAAAAAAAAAAATTCAACGAACAAAAAAAATTATATATTAATTTTCTAACCATAGGGCGGCACAGTCCACGCCAGTTTTTGTTTTTGTTCTATCCAGGATCTCTGGTCGTTGCTGTCTCCTAGGGTTCGGAACAAAACTCCAAACTTTGCCAGGTAAATTCAATCCCCATCACCAAATTGAACTTAATTTCACGAAATTCTTTCCCTTTTGGCTATTGGGTATTCGATCATACAAAAAACCCAATTCAAAAACTCAAATTTTAACCCATATTTGACCATATTTGATTCTTTTACTCTGTTTTTAACATCTGGCCATTCTTGTTTTTCAGGTTTAGTGTTTATCAGAATCATGGTAAGTTTTTTCAATTTTTTTTAAAATAATCTTAATTTGGATACAAACTAAGGTTTTCTTAATTTGGATTTGATTATTTAGGACCATGATGACTGCGATTTGAGATGCGGACCTGGGGGCCCTGTCCTTCGCAGGGTTCGAAATCAAGGCCCAAGTTCCATAGGTTGGGCTTTGACAATTATTTCGGCAATGGAATATACGCTGGCAAGGATTAACCCTGCGGATAATGAATTGTCACTACAAGTTATTATTTACACATTACGGGAGTACCTAATTGCTAGGAAACTTATTCAAGATGATGCACGCACTTGGAGGGGGGACTATGAGGTGCCACTTCTTGAAGTATTTCGCTGGATGATGGTACATGAGGCAATATTATCATATTGATTTGCAATTCAAGAAAAATACAAAGTATGACATATATACATATATACATGTCTTCCTGCATTAGTTTTAGAAAAAAACATTAAATCTAACCAAAATTAGACTACATTTACAAGAAATAATATTTATAGAAATTAAATATAACAAAGTCACTATAAGTAACCATAAAATAAATAGCAGTTAAATTCAACCAAATTAAACTACTATGGTTAGAAATAAATTCAAAATCAATTTCATTCATCCCAACTAAATTCAAAATCAATTTCATTCCTACTAATAGTCTAATACTGTACTCTCACAGTCTCTCTACTCTCTAATGATAATTCCCACACCAGTACAACATAGGTCTTTGAATAGCTATGGGATATGGCCTCACTCAAGAAAAAAAAAATGTGGGATATGGCTGACATGTCTTAGAGAAGGAAAGGAAAAGTAAAAAAAGATGAAAAGTAGGAATTTGGGGTGGGGCATTTTTATGGCTACGTATTGGAGGAGGGGCCGAGTTTTTCTCATAGGGGGGCCAGCTCTTAAATGAGAAAGTCTGAGACCTATTTCTTCTTACTATTATAGAGGTTTTAAAAAATTTTGGGGGTGGGGGGGGGGGGGGCCAAAGTATAATGTGCCTCTGCCCCTGATAGTGCTATGGGATCCAAATTTACCTAGAAATATGTGTTTTGCTGACTTTTGTGGGTTTGTGAATAGTACTCATGGGACTCACTAAAAAAACGCAAACGCATGGATTGGGCAAAACGCCTAATCCAAACGCACGCTAGGCGTGCGTTTGCGTACCAATGTTTCTGCATTTGCATTTTTTTTTGCTAGTCCCATGGCACTGTTCATGGACCAGCCAACACCTAAAAACACATGAACAATGTTCGTGAACAGTGTTTTGCCTTTTAAAAAATATTTTGCTATAGTGTTTTCAGTAATAAATTTTTAGTTTTCAGCAAAATAAGCGGTATCCAAACAGACCCTAGGTGTGCGTTTGACATGGATTATTTTTGCCAACTTATTTTACTATTCAGCTTATTTCTGCTACTATTAATGAGTCCCACTGCACTTTTTGGTACTATTCATGGATCTCACTGTACTATTTCAGCTAACTTTAATTTTATTTACAGTACTTTCAGAAAAAAGTTTTCAGTTTCAGCAAAATAAGCGGATCTCAAACGGACACTAAATATGAGTAGAGCATTGCCGATATCTTTAAACTATTCTATTTAACCATCTTAAAAGCTACTTTATCTATTATACGGTTATCATACCATTTTATAATTCACCCAACATTTTACTTTTATTTTAACATACCACACATTAAAGAAATATAAAGTAAAATAAAAATAATATAAAAATAGAGAAAAGGGAGAAGAGAGGGGAGTGAGTGGGACTGTGAAAGACAGAGGAGAGAGGGTGAGTAATAAAAAAAAATGAAATTTAAGTTTACAATAATTGGTGAATAATAACTTCTTCTTCTTCTTTTTTGAGTAAAGGTGAATAATAACTTGTATATGTAGAAGTCTACTGTAGCAGTATTGTAAAAGTTTTAGCAAATATATATCCGGGTAATGCATATATTTTGTGTCACAATGCTAAAAAATAGGATATCCTACACCTCCGGATACTAATGTTCTAATTAATTAGCCTCAATATATAGACTTTCTCGTGAAAAATCGATTTGGATTTGCTATTTTGTAAGGAATAGCTTGCTATTTTATGAGGACCAGCTGGTCTTAGATGTAGCTTGTCAAAAGTCATTCTGAAATTAAACAAGCCTCACCAACCACTTGTCTAACGCATGGTTCATATTATTTCTGAACTCAATGAGGGAGGCTACGGTATACTGAGAAAAATATTTAGTCAAATCTATTTTTGATTGTTTTCTTGATGGGGGCAAGTCGAATTCAAGTAACACTATGTGCCCGTTTGGATTGGGCTGAAGTTGCGTCTACCTTTTCAACTTTCACGTTTCGTTCTTTTTTTTATTTTTTTATTTTTTTAACCGCAATATTTGACTTTTCTCCGATAAACAGGGCACCCGTATACTGTTTATGGTCTCACAAATTACACTTTTCAGCAACTTTTTCATTAAAAATGGGTCCCACAGTACTATTTACACATTTAAAAATTATTTCACTACAGTGTTTTCAGTTTCAGTTTTCAGTTTCAGCAAAAATAACCTCAATCCAAACAGATATATGCAACACTGCTAAGTTTTAGAGAATTGTTTTTGTAGCTGTAGTTTCTGTTTGGTCAAGAGGAAATGTAACACAGCCGCTTATGCTGCAGCTAAATTTGCCATTTTCTCTGTTCAGTCTTTTTATTTCAATACTTCTAACAAAAAGAGTCTTTCTATTTCAATAAACTCAGTCTTTCAAAAGTTTTAAAGACTACTTGTGAGATTGACTGTAGTTCCCTGTTTTAATTTTTTATTTCAATAATATTGAAATTTATAAATAATAAAAAAAGTCAAATTCAAGTCCCCCACGTACTATTAAGTAATAACAACAATAAACCTAAAAGAAAATGAGAAAATCTATTGATATAAGAAAATGCCAAAACATTTTCACAACATTCTTTTCTTTTCTTTTTATAAAACAACATTCTTATTTAAGTTTTAATACATGTTCCAAAAAATAAATTATATAATATATATTATAATGCTTATGTGGAAAAATTAAAACTTTCTAAAGCTTTACATGCTAATAATTATATATAAAAAAATGCTAATAATTAAGTTGCTATAAACAGTTGAACACTTTCTGAATTTGATAAACAGACTTATATAATGCTTTATTTTTCAGTGAGGGACCTTCAGCATTAAGTTGCAATTAATGTTCCCAACGTGGTGCTGAACATTCAATTGGTAAGTGCAGAACTTGCTGAGTTCCCGGCCGGTAAAGAGAAAAAGTTATGGTTAAATTCAATATGCTCACGCTGTTTAGCCAAAGTTCCTTTGGACGGAAGTCATCAAAAGAATGAGGAGGGTAAAGAGAAAGAGGAGAGGGAAATCAGGAAAAGAAAGGTTATAGATTTTCCCTTCAATTATTATGTATTTGAAAAAGATCATTAATTTGGACCCGTTTAATTTACATATTATGCAGCGAATTAATTACAATTAGCCAATTAATCATATAATAAGATGCTCTTTATGTCATTTTTTAATATTTTTCTAATACATAGTTCACTCTGCAAGATCAGTTTGATATATGAGGAGACCCTGTACATGTAAAGATATCGCTAAATACTAAGTGTGGAAGATTATTGAGTAGCCACTCCAATAAGTTGTATTCCAAATATAAAAAAACTCATAAGGATCAAGGAGAGGCGTATGCAAGAAACCACCCGCCAAACAATGCCACACTAAAGCAATGGATTATACTTATTAATGGGAAGTGGAGTGACAAAGATTGACAAGTAACTGTAATATTGTCAACATTTTAATTACAAGTAAAATATGGTCTCCCCTTTCATCTAAGAATTATTACCTAATAATGCATTGGATTAATATTTTATGTAGATCTTATTATTGTCTCATGTCTACTAGATTATGCTATCAAATTCATTGGATTAATACTTATTTGAAGGGTAAAGTTGGTATATATTGTAAGATTCATAATCTAATACAAATTTTAAATATTTTTATTGTTCTTTATTTCATTGAAAAACGTTGAAAACATAAATAAAACGCATGACAAACACACTCATAGATGTGGAGCAAAGTCACTTGTAGTTAGTGTAGATGAGGAGGTGTGTGATATTTCAATTTTTCGAAGCTTAATATATTACTTGTTGTACTTAATTAACTATATATCTAACATTGGAAAATAAATTAATCAGAGACATAATGAAGGTCATATTCCTAAAGTGGCAAAAATCTACCGCGATACCCACTTCAATTCAAAGACAAATAAGTGGGTACACCTTGATTGCGAAAATACATATGTATGTATATCACTACATGCATATTATGTTTTTAAAACTAGAACATATGTATTTATATTCTAATTGATTGTTTCTATTCTTTGAAATGGGATGTTGAGAGTACAGATGAGCATTGTAGCATTCTTAATATAGAGCATTTGACCAAAAATGAGATATCTATAATGGTTCTTAAGCCGAGATCTAACTACGTAAAGTGACTTGGCATGAGGCCTTCCTCATCTCTAAAGGCTATTGCCTCATCTTCTTCCTCAACTCAATATATCCAATAACTCGAGGGTTAGATAGACGAGCTCAAAGATACAAACATAAGGAAAAAGGAGAAGATAGATCAACTCAAGGATGCAAACTTAAGGCAGGATGAGAAGATAGACTTGCAAAATATTCAAATAGTTGGTATCATACAATTTTTAAGGAACAAGGGATTTAATACTCCCTCCGTCCCACTTTTTTTGTCCTCTATTCCATTTTGAGATTTTACAAAATACTTTCATGTTTCTAAAAATAAAAGTCATTAATTTACTAATGTTCCTGTTATACCCCTATTAATTTACTAATTTAATTTTTTGATAAATTTTTTTAAGGGTAGTTTTGGAAACTTATACATTTTTAAAAGGTAGACAAGACAATAAATGATGTTCCCTTAAAAAGTTTGACTTTTCAAACAAGACAAAAAAAGTGGGACGGAGGGAGTAACACTTTAGAGAGTAGGGGGAGCGCTCAAATACTAGTTAGAAGATATATTGGTTAGTGTTTTTTCCCCCTAATAAATAGTGTTTACCCACCTCTCATTGTCTTCGATATTTGTGTCTAATTAGTAATAAATATTATCCATAGTAATGCAACACCATCTTATGACTGATATCTTATTAGGAAATCCAATATGTCATGCAAATTTACCTTGCTTTGGTTATAACAAGTGTGCTTCACTTTTGAGTTTGTAAAAATTGGCTAAACCATTTTAATAAGTTTTATTGCTCTTTCAAAATCTATAATTACTGAATTTGATCCAACATGGGTTTTTGTAAGGCAAATATTTTGTAAAAAGTTTTATGATGCAGATAAAGAAATATGTGAAGAATGTAAGTTTTACCTTTCTTGTTTATGCTACAATTTTCTCAAACTGATTAGCATGATAATGCTAGAGTTTGATAAATTTTTTTTGGATGCCTTTAGTGCATCAAATTGTTGGAGCATGATTGAAATCTTTGAAGGTATTAATGATGACTTTTGATGAGAAAGTTTCATTATTATGGTGCGTAACATATATTAATGAAACTTTCTATAACACTTATCAAATATATATGAAGCCTGTGAACTTATTGAAGCAATTCATAATAATAGACCATGCAAAGTTAGCTTGTTTTTTCTCGCGGGGAGGGGGTTGGAATGTGACTTTGGTCTCTAGGGGCCAAATGTGAGCTACACAAACACCACCTTAGGTCCAATAACACCAATAGGACTTACGGTTAGAGAGTTAGACATAAGCCTAGTTAGTAATTATGCGTATAGTACACGTACGTATGTAATATTTAAAATAAAAAAAAAACTTCCATCTTCCAGAGTTTCAACCTATGGCATTTGCTCTTGATGATAGCTCTTTATCATCAGACCAAGACACCAATAAGTTTTTTGGTGTAAACTTTACCAGTTGAGCTAACTGGAATCTACGTATCTTTTTTTTATTGAATATAATTTGTTAGTATCATGAGTAGTGACTATCTTACAAATTTCAGAATTTATAAATTTAAGAGAAATAATACCATATGTATAATATTTTTATAACAAACTTTACAATAGTTGATATGATCAACTGTGAGTGGTGAAAAAAATGATAAATTTAAGTGTCAATTGTGTCTACGACCGGGAACCAATTCAACAATTGTAAATTTATTATGAAAAAATTGTGTCTGTAACTGTAAGGACCGGATTTGGATCCTAGGCTCAAAAGGTGTATGGACTTAGGCCCAAGAAGCCCAAAACAATAAATTTGTAGAGAATGGATTAAAGAACTAGGCCTTGATGAGTTGGACAACAGCTAGTACTAAATTAAATGACAATCAAACACAAGTAAAAGATTCTGATACCAATGGACTTACAGTCTGAGGGGGTCTCGCTTTTATAAATTGATCACAATTGGATACAAGAGCAATTTAGATTGCTACAGTGTTCTCTCTCTATTTTTCCGATCCCCTTCCCATGGAGGATCTCCCACATTATATAACTCCCTTTGGACCATCTTGATCCTACACTTGTTGATCATCTGAGCCCTCACTTGAGTACATGTCCCATCAGACACATTCTTTGGCTTTCTGTGAGTTGTGGTAGCCAAGACAGCACTATTCAGAGGTCTTCTCCACATAAATGCAACCAGAAAAGTAGCTGTAGTGCATTTAATGCGGTGGTAGCAGCTTTCCCTTAGATATTTTTGGGTTTCCTACCTTCTTATATGTCATGAGGCGCGTCCCTATCATTGGAGCTTATTGGAGGGTCACTCTAATTGCTGGAATACATACTTGAGCTGTATTCATCATATCCGAGGAGGAGTTCCTCCTCGGACCACCCTTCATTCATTCCTTACTCATGAGACTTTAAATTGGAACCCCTCATAACTATTTGTCCCTCTTCGGACCATTCAACGTACTCAGACAAATTCCAAGGCCCAATATATAATTTTGGGCCCTTATCCCTACAGTAACATTATTGATTAAAGAAATAAATAGTAATTAGTTCAATTAGAGAATAATTAAAAAAATACTAGCAAAAAAGTTTATAATATTATTTTATCTAATGACTATCTTATTTCAAACTTATTTGTATTTAATTCTAATAACGTAATTTTCTTTATATATTTATTATAAAGAAAATAAATATGGTTGGAAAGTAAGATCACTTTGGGGAGTATGTTGGATTATTGTATTTATCTTCATAAAAATATATAAATATATGATAAATATTTCCGTATTTTTTGTTACGAAAATTTTATATATAAACATTTTATACACGTACTATACATGTACTGTTATTTTTTCATTTTTGTATTTTTCTGCTGAATATTTAAATGTAAATTTCTTAAATATGCCGAATTATATCTGTCCGTATACTTACCGTATTGTACACGTATCATATTTTACTAACTATGGACGTAAATGTGCATTATATAATATTTGAAAATATATCTTTGTTTTATACAACTTAGCTTTTTTTGAGTTGTGGTGACTTAAATGCAATAGTGACGTAATATTTTTAACGTATTGCTAAAAATGTTTCTTATATTACTAACATAATTAATGTTTTTTCTTGATGGTATTGATGTATTTTTCTTTATACTTGTGCAAATACGAGATTGGTGATAAAAAAGACATTTTTTTATAGCGCTACTTGAACTCAATTTTATTTTTGTAATGTATGGAAGACATCTTTCATCTATATATTGTTGTAATTACTTTGTGAACAACTTACTTCAATGGTTTTTGTAAGGGCACGAAAATCTGGCAGCCCAAACTCATTTAGAATAGTGAAATTTGTGTTATCAGGCTAGGCCCAAACCAATAGATATTTGTGAAGAGAGTGGAGTGAAACAAGTTGGGCTTAGCCCGAGAATTCAGACAGAGAGGGAATGAACGAAAGTCAAAGATTAAGTATATAAATGGTTTTTTACAATCTCCCCCAAGGACGATGTTCTTGTCAAGGAGGTACACTATTCTCTCTCTCTCTTTCTATCACTGTTCTTGTTCTAATCTCTTTTCCTTGATTTTTTCTGGGGGGCCTTTTCATCTGGAAGTCCTCTTTCTTTATATACTCCTAAACTTATTGCATCCTAGCCCTCCATCTACGATCCTCTAGACTCTCCTTAGGACACTTGTCCCTTTAAACCTTTGTTGAAGGTGGTATATCATGTAATCATTATTATATTTTTATTACTTATAGAAATTTACATAAAAAATAAATTATTACATCAACAAATTGAGCTTCTTGATCATTTTAATTACTTTTGAAAGGTAATAATAATATTTTTTTTTCTTTTTTAGATCAAATCTCTTGCCTTTTTAGAATGGTAGAGCTAGGAAATTTTATTCGGGAGGGCTGCAGTTAAACCTTAATCTTACACACACACAAGAAGGTGTATGTATGTATTATAAATTTAATCTAATTACTTTATATCTAAAAAGAATAAATATCACAAAGCTACAATTTTAAGAAAAAATTATGTCCTTATCATTTATATGTAGAATAATTTGAAGAATTCTTTTAATATTTTATGTTTTTATATTTTGAATTTTTATGCAAAAGAATATTATATAAAGGGTGTGTGTGTTCTCAAATCAAATGTCATGTGCTCAATAATTGATTACACCATATGATAATTATATGAAACACTTTCTTTTAATAGTTTGGTAATAGTATATGAGTAGGGCTGTCCACTTGATCACTTCGGTAGGGAGGCAATTTAAACCCACACTCGTAGATACCCGCCTCACCTGCTCTTAATGAACAAGTTTTACCCGCCCTGCATAACAAATGGGGCGGGGATGGGGGTTAACATTTTTCCCCCGCACTTGCCCCACACCCACCCTGTTTATATTTTAATAATTAAAAAAAATATTCTTATAGGTTTTTATAAGACACATATATATATATATGTGTGTGTGTGTGTGTGTGTGTGTGTTTTTAGCCTTCTGACTTTAAATTTATGACTTTTTTTATATCGTATTATTGAATTTATACTTTTATGTTTTAATATTTACGTTGTTTATATTTTTTAATTGTTGTGTTGCTATGTTTGAATTATTTTTGTATTTCTTATTACTTGAATTGTTGTATCGTTATGCTTTGAGAACGTTTTGATATGTTAGACTTAGTTTTTTTTTTATTATAATGTTTTATGTGTTTTAATTTAATGCGTTCAAAATAAACTTTTAATAAATTATATATATATATATAATTTGAGTGTGGCCCGTGGGTACCCGCTAGAACGGGGTGGGGGAAAAAAAACCCACCCTGAAGCAAAAGTGGGGTGGGGTGGGGAATAGGAAACCCGCCCCATACTCGCCCCGTTGCCATTACTACATTTTGGGTCTCCTATACCTGGACCCACTACCGACCAGTAAAAGGAGTCGGTTCGGGTGGTCAAACTTCCTCAAGTGCTGGTCAGTCCTTGGTCGAAGTTGGGCTGTGAGAAACTCTGTCAGTTTAGCCAAAAGCTGCCGAATTTGGCGAGATATGGTCGGATCTCGAAGAGATCTCAATGGATCTTGAAGAGATTAGGACGAATCTCGACGAGATCAGGACGAATCTCGACGAGATCAAGCTGAATCTCGACGAGATTTTGCCAAGTCTTGACAGATCAAACAGAAAATACTGACGAATCACTATTATCGGTGGAGGACGGTGACTTTCCGATGTGTAGACGGTCGGGTTGGTTGAAAATCGGCTTCTCATGCTTAGACTCGCCAACCAACCCGCTGCCACCGTCATTGGCGTCGAGTCGACCAGTTCTCGGTTTAGATTGGACAGGATGGGCTGGTGGATTGGGTCACGAGTTTGGTTGGACACCCCTATATATGAGACTAAAATTGTGATTAAATTAATTATAAATCATAAATACATGAAAACAAATGAAAATTAAATGGTATGATTAAAAAAAAAGAATCAAGGGTAGAAAAATATTATTACATTTTACACAAAACCTATTTATGTTAAATTTATAACCTATTATATATATATATATATAAATATATAATTGTCACTGGACATATATATATATTTATATATATTGGGAGGATTATGATATACTTCGTTATTTGAGTATTAATTGTCTATAAATATGCTTACACTAACACGAATATAAACAATTTAAAAAAATTAGGGGTAAAAAAACTATAATTATATTACAAAGAAAAATAAAAGAATGTTCAAAATTTTTGGGGACATGGCCCTCGTTAGTCTATAATTGGCTCCGCCATTGCTTCTTAATTTATATATAATACCTTTTATAGGCTATTGATAAAATATAAAAAATTTCCTTTTTAATTTCAAATGAAGTTTAACACGTAAAAGAAAGGCGAAACTATACTATTAGTTCTTGAAGTTTACCTTATGAGCGTATTTGGTCCCTTAACTTTCAAGTGGGTGCTATTAGTACCTTAAGTTTAAAAAATGAACACTATTAGTCATTTTGTTAACTCTATTAGGATATTATCTACGTGGATGTAATGACAAAAACTGATGGGTATGTAATGACATGTCAGCTATTTAATTTTGCTACGTAACCTTTCATTAATATTTATATATTTAAAAAATGAAAAAAAAAAAAAGAAAAAAGAAAAAAAGATTGGCTTCAGCCCCTCCCTCCCTCCCTCCCTCCTCTTTCTCTGCTCCGCCGTCTTCCAAACCTCCAATCCAGTCACCAAATCACATCAAAGGCAACACAAATCTGCTGGCAAAGTAAGTAGATCCACCTTTGACCATACAAAGTCTTATAAAACTCTCTCTCTCTCTCATATCAAGATTCATTGGACACAAATATCTACTGATTGGGTGCAAGAAACCCAACAAAAGGATTCAATGAATACAATCTTTCTTGTTAAAAGGCAACTGTTGATCCCCACAAAGATTGGTTGGGCCGGGGAATAAAAAATAATCTTTAACATTTTGCAAAAGAAAACAAATCTAAATATAATACTTAAACCTCTTTATTTTATTTATAGATCCATTGGAAACAAATCTTAAGAACAAAGATACATAAAGATCCTTCAAAATTTGCCGTGGAGATCTGTGGTGATTGGCGAAGGACATAGAGATGTTTTGTGTTGCTGATGTAGTGGCAATGACAACAGTTTGAATCGCCAGTGGCTAATGGTAGTGGGAGTGGCTGAAGCAGCAGCAACAGTAGCAATAGTGACAGCACCACCAACTGGGAGAGGAGGAAGATAAAGCGTAGGGCGAAGTCACAGGAACATGTGTGAAATTTTTTTAACAAAAAAATAAAATAAAATAATGATTTACATGCTAGCCTGGCAAATTCATCAAAGTGGCTATTGTCATATAGGCTTACACTAAAGTTAAAAAATGTCACATCATTTTTCCGTTAGTCACATAGATAATAATGCTAATGGCAATTAACTAAAGAACTAATATTTCTTATTTTTTAAACTAGAGGGACCAATAGCACTCATTTGAAACTTAAGGGATCAATAACCCTCATAAGGTAAATTTTAAGGACTATTAGTGTAGTTTCGCCTAAAAAAAATACTAATAGAGTACGGACTTTGATATTATTAGGAAAAAAAAAAATCAAACTTTAAAATTGATGGGGCCAAAGGGGAGACAAATATGGTTTGGAATTTTTTGGCCAGACCAGGTGCGCAATTCCCCTTCCCTTGCATCTATGCATGCATGTTAAGTGTAGTAAAAAAATTTATTGTTTGGATTTTGGTTCCCCAAAACCAATAGCTATTCCTGAACACACCAAATCCATTAAATAAATTGATTCTCTCTAATTTGCTCAGCCATCAAACACACTTCATTCTCACCAATATTCCAAGATGTGTGTGACAAATTCTAACTTTCACCACAATTAATTACTTATGGGATAGAATATAGATATATGGTTAGAACTAATCTTGACCCAACAAGTAATCCGCCCCATAGTGCAAAGGCATTAAAGGTGTAAAATATTGGTTGGATGTGATAATCAGAAAGGTTTCAGAAACCTTATTCGTAAATTGTCAAGCTACAAATCTCGATTGTCGGATGGAAGAATAATAATAATTAATAAAGGTTGGTCAGTCATCATCGTCAAGATGGGTGATGCTATATTGATCTTCTTTTCTCTTTTGTAAATGAAAATGACGAGTGCAGAGTTTCCACGTAAATGACAAAATTGCAACTGTCTTTTGCGCTAGGGTTACACTATTAAATTGGTCCTTAATCACATGTGATGTTTTTGGAACCAATAAAGCAGTCACTATGACGAAATGAGATAGGACAACACAATAATTCGGCGGCTTTAAATTCGATTTCATTCTCATTGGCACGGTGCAGTGAGAGGCAAGCTTTAAGATTTGTTAGTTGTTTCGTTAAGACTTCTCTGCATATATTGTGTGGTAAAGAGTGGTTGTACTACTATATATAGATAAATTTCACCTTCATTCACCCTCGTAGTTTACACAAGTAAATTTCACAAAGAAAACGTAGATATACTCGATTACCTGTAATCCAAGTCTCTTTTGCTTCACACGATAGAAAACGTAAAAACTTAAATCTAAATGACATATAGGTTTTTCTCCAAAAAAGAAAGAAAGAAAGACATATAGGTAAATTTAATAAAACATTTATTTTATCTTGAATATGCATAGTTTAAAAAGTTTAAAATTGTTTTCCCTTTCATATAATTTTATTTTATTTTCTTGGAAACGTTACAAAGTGTTTTGTATGAGTGGAGGTAGTAGGCTCTGTCGCTCTGATACTACTTTGTTTAGCCAAACTACTGTCTGTGTGTGTGAATTAATTAAGTTAAATAATCCTAAGTACATAATATATAAAATAAAAGGCATGCAAGACAGAAAAAACCAACCACACATAAACAAACCAAATATATGAGGAAAATTCTTCAACATAAGGCAGGGACCGACTAGGACCTAGGACTTAGGATTTTAAACTAGCGGGGGCGAAGAAAAAAAAAAAAAAAAAAAAAAAAAAACTCCAAATAGGCATTCATATATTATTAAAAAATTATAAATACACAAAATTTTTATTTCTAGATACATTAAAATGCAATCATCTACTAATAAAGACAAAAACAAACACAAAAACAAAATAATGTTAGACACGAATTTCCATAATAAGATAAAAGATATCCAATCATATTAATACTTCTTCTCTTTGTGATTGTAGCACCCAAATTCTTCCTAGAGAAAATACCCAAGTTTATCTTCCTAGTGAGACACGAATTTTTGTTTTTCCCCTCTTGCCATGCGCGGTATGTTGGTTACATGAAACTATTTACTGTCGCTGTAATGTACATGAACGGTCTTAATTAGACAACTTTCTGATAAGAGCAGAGCATTTATATTAGGCTCAATTAAGTAGGGGTGGCAATTTGTGTTCGTGGGTCGGGTTCGTGTCGTGTCGAGCTATAAGTACTCTGCTATATGAGTTGACCCGAACCCGACCTATTTAGTAAACGTATCAAGAATCTTCAACCCTAACCCGACCTGTTTATTAAACAGGTTGACCTAACACGACACGTTTAACCCATTTAATTAATAAGTCATGTAAAAGTTAATACAAATAACCCGTTTAATAACCTGTTTGATTAATATGTCATACATGACCTAAATAATCTATTATCAATTTCTATATATTTAAAATTAAAATACAGTTACAACCATAAATATAATAATAAACATATAATTACAACAAAAAATTAAGCAATAATAACAAAATTTAATACATTTATTATCTAAACGGGTTAAACGGATCAAACGGGTTCACATGTTGAACACGAACAAGATCTGTTTATTAAACGGGTCAGCTGTGTCGACTCGAATATGATTTGAACCCGTTTAGCCTTAACCTATGACCTGTTTATAAATGAGTTAGTCGTGTCGAGTTCACGGGTCGTGTCAAATTTTGCCACCCATACAATTAAGTTTTGGCCAAAATTTAGCTAAAACCCTTAACTTTTCTATTTTTGCAAAGCTATTATTCCCATGCAGATGCATCAAACTTTTCTTTAGAGTTATTATTAGCCAAGTCAACTACTTTTACTTAATAAATTTCTCACATTTATTGCTAAACATCCCTCAATCACCCCTCTACCGGCGATTGAGGGGTGATAATTTATTAAGAGTGTACACTTAATGATATAGGAAGTAGTAATTTATCTCGGCTAGATTTAATGAGAACTTACCATCTAAAAAGAGTGTAATTCTTATCAAGCTACAGTATGTGTAACTTTTTTTTTTTTTGTGGAGAAAGTACAGTATGTGTAACTTTTTTTTTTTTTTAAGGAGGAAGTACAGTATTTGTAACTTGAATCTATTTATTGTCTAAATATTACTATTATTTTTAAGTATAAAGTTTGGCTACAAACTTAATTGTAGCCTAAAAGGCTAAAACTACAACTCTCACTAAAAAAATTAACAATGCTATATATTTTGAAAATAATTGTTGGATTAATTTTTTTTTTTATATTATTAACACACATGTTAAATTTTGTACTAATAATGTTATTTACTATTGATCCATAATTTTATTTTTTATGCATAATTTTATACCACAAAAATTTCGAAATTTAAACATTTGATTAATGAGATAGTTATTGCTAAAACTAAGTTTATTACCAAACTTTCTTATAATATTTTTAATTATCACCTGTTCTGTAATTGTAATCTCGACATTCTCTTGCCCCATCGCTCAACCAACCCAATGGTCATCAAAGACTTTGCTGATGGCGAAGAAAGAAACCAAATAACAGACAGCGAAGAAAACCCAACATCATGTTTATGGGGTTTTGCCGTTTTGGTTGGCAACGTCGTAGGATTTTCAAGGCGTATGGTGTAAGAAAGCTGATAGTCGTCAAAGATTGGTGGGCTTTTAATCCACGATATTCCTATGGCGGTGGTTTTTAGGTGGTGGTTGTTGTTGTTTTTTTTTTTAATTGAAACTTTTGGGTTGATTTGGTTTATATTATAATTGTGAAGAGGATTAGCCAGTAGCCAAGGATCAATGAAGATTGGTAAATATGGAATAATTTTTTTTAAATGAATGCAATTCATATAGTTTTCACAATTTTTGGCTAGCTACATGGGTGTTTTTGAATTGGGATAATTATATGGTTAAGAAGACAAGTCAAGTTTTCATATTTCGGCCAAGAACCTTGTGGCATGACTACTATCCTTTATTAGAAAAATCATTGCTTAAATCCCTATTTACCCACTTATAAGTTGTGCGTTTATTAACTACTGATTATAAGTTACCTATTTGCTTAAATTATTTACTGTTTATGGGTCTTAGGGTCCGTTTGGATACAACTTATTTTGCTGAAAACTGAGAACACTGTAGTAAAATAATTTTTAAATGTGTGAAAAATTACTGTTCACTCTTTTTTTTACTGTTCATATGCCTTGGTGCACTGCACCAAGCGCTAGTCTTAAAAAAAAAAAAAAAACAAACAAAGGCAAACGCTGAGAGCAAAACGCAGATCCAAACCCAACCTTATACTGTTTTTTTCTCTGTTTTATTTTAAATAATATAAGTTTTATTTTTAAATATATCAGTTTTTAATTTTTTATCTCATATTATATAAATAAACTATTGAAAATAAACAATTCTTAAATAAACAAGCGTATACGTGGGCTTTGCATGAACGCGCAACTGTTCAAATATTAATTACTTGATTTTGTTTTATCCCGGTAAGTTGAAATGCTATAACTCGACCAATGTGGCAATTGACGATTTTTCCGTAGTACAACTGTTGACTTGAGCAATCAGAATTCAGAAGTAGTCTATAATACTAGGTAAAATGAAAAAAGAAAGAAGGGGAAAAAAAAAAAAAACCCCCCCACATTAGGTAGGAGTAGGTTTTAGTTGAAATCTTGAAGATATGAAACAAGTCCAATTTTCCCTAGATAGTTGAGGCCTTGACTTATTCAATTACTATAGAAAAAAAGGGTACTGCATTGAATTTGAGTCTATTCAAGATGAATGACAAAGCCGGAAGAACTTTTATTATAAGTTTAAATGTTTTGCATTAAACCTTTTAAATGTTTAGCATTAAACCTTAACATTGTATTATACTTCAAACAAATTTTAGGTATGTATAACTTCTCAGGAAAAATGCTAGTGCCATAAAAAAAAATAACAATTTTTGTCATAATTCACTAAGTGGCGAGTTGTGAGTGGTAAAGAAAAAATAGTGGGTTCACATCTCCACCCCTCACAACTTACCACGTAATATGGCAAAAATTGTGATATTTTTTGTGGCACTAGCATTTTTCAATTTCTTAGGCATTGTATCTTTAGTTCCACAATTAAAATTCCTTTTAAAAAAACCTCAATTAAACTCAATCACGTAGATTTAACTAATGAACCACGAAGTTGCATTTAATTGTCCATAAGAGAATTTTTTTTTTTTTTGAGAACACATATTACGCTCATTAGTCAATACAATCATATAATTAAATATAATAAAGAAAAAGATAGAAGATCTAAGAAACTGTACTTAAATATTTTTCTTACACTTTTTATCATTCTTTCGTGCTTATTATTTTTCTTTTATATATTTTAATAATTACTCGTCAAGATTATAATTATTTTTTCAATATATAGTAAACAAATCTTTTATCCCTACAATTCCGAAACCCATGGTAATTTTAAAAGTCATTAGCAAATTAAAATTTTGATTGAGTAAATTATATTTTAAACCCTATAATATATTGATGGTTTTAATTTAAATTCCACACGTTTAGAAAATTTTAGTGTATGTTTGAAAATTCAAATGGGAACGTTTTCAAAAATATATGGCGTAATTTGAAAATTTTGAAGAATGATTTACTTTCAAACCATTGATATTATGTAATTAATTTTTTTTCTCAATAAATTGATATTTCTTGGATTCATTGTTTCTTTAATATTAAAAATTAGAACTTTGGATTCTTATTAAGACTTAAGAAGTTAATATCTCAAAAAGGACCAAATACTTATACTTATGGAGTGACCATAACACCAAAGATGTTCGGTAGTACCTCATAGATAATTCTAAATGTATAAACTTCAAATTCCTGTTATCCCAATTATCGAATTGTCAAAAATAAAAAATAAAATATCCAAAATTGATTACTACGTGAAAACAATCGTTACACCACCCCCTCTCCCTCCTTAATGTTATAGTCTATTTAGATTGAGGGGGAGAGATATAGAGTAAAGTAAAATATATTTAGCTTAGAATTAACTTATTTTTAGTTAACTCTATTCCTACTTTCTCTGTACATTCAAAAGGCCATAAAGTTAGAAAGTTAACTTTTACTTTCTATTGTGAAATGACATCAACCAGGAATAAAAAGTAAAAAAACTACTTGAACTATAATTTTGCAATTACCTAATCAAGTAAAACAGTTAAAAAAAAAAAAAAAAAATTTTGAAGCCGTTCCAATTCAAAAATACCGCCATAAATTCCACCCACACTCGCCCACTCCCGTCGAATTAAACTCACATGATCGCAAATCTCAACTAACTGATCTAAACGACCAGAAATACCCTTTTTCAACACGTGATACACCCGCTAAAGCGAGTGACTAAAATAACTCAAACGAGCGCGAGTACGCATTCGCAACCCACCCGCCACACTGGTCTTTCCCGCGGCCATTAAATGAGCCCTTCTGGCTTCTGCATCCAAACCGTATCACACTTTGAACAGACTTCTCACGCCACAACATTCAAAGAGAGAGAAAGAAAGAGATCGAGAGCTCAATAATGAAACAAACGCATAGACTTAAATTCGGAGAAAGAGGCATTAATGCTATAGCTCAACTACCAATGCGATCCATTTACTACTAGAAAGTAGTAGTATTTCGTACTCACCACTCTCAACTGCCAATTTTTTCACACATTTTCTAACCCTACTTACTATATTAGCATTGTTAAAAAAACTCTTTAGTGTTCATTCTTAGAAAAAGTTTGTGTGTGTGTGTGTGAGAGAGAGAGAGGTTGATTTGGATCTGGATGTGGAACTCGGCGGAGAATGCGTTTGCGACGACGACGCCGTTTAGGGGGGATGGAGAGGACGAGGAGGAGCTCCGGTGGGCCGCGCTGGAGAGGCTGCCTACCTACACTCGCGTACGGAGAGGGATCTTTAAGAACATGGTTGGAGATCACATGGAGATTGAGGTCACTGAGCTCCAAGCTCAGGAGCAGAAGCTCGTGCTTGATCGACTCGTTACCTCCGTCGATGACGACCCCGAGCGATTCTTTTATCGCATGAGAAGCCGATTTGACGCGTAATAAATATTTTTTTTTTCTTCTCTCTTTATCTCTTAAGAAATTTCGTGTAATGGCTGTGTTTGGTTGTTGAGGAAGTGTAGGAAAGGAAAAGAATAGTTTGGAGTTGTGTGTGGCTCTGTTTAGTTAACTGAGTGTAGTTGAACAATTTGCGAGGATTATGATCGGTTGAGTTTCTGATCTTTTGGAAGCTGAATTTGACGTTTTAGTTTCTCTGTTTTACTTGCTGTCTGTGTGTGTGAAATTATATAGTACTAATTGGCTCTGTTTGGTTGCTGAGAAAATGTTGGGAAGGAAAAAGAAAGTTTGAAGTTGCATGGCTCTGTTTAGTTAACTGAGCGTAATTGAACAAAATGTGTGGATTATGCTCGGTTAAGTTTCTGATCTTTTGGAAACTGAAATTCTCTGTTTCTCAGCAACGAACAGAGGATTGGTATTGATGGCTTGGTTATTCTTTTATTTTATTTTATTTTTTGAATTTTTTTTTTCTTGCGTATGATCTGAATTATTTGGCCTTTTACCATTTCTCAATTCTGATTTCACTTCCATCCTGCATTATTTCGAAATTTGGATCAGTAATTTTTTTTTTCTCTCTGTTTCACTATGATTTCTTTGTCGATGTGCCATTGCTTTTCTTAGTGCATTTCCTGTGAGTATGTATTATCTTCAAGCTGAAGTTTCTTTTAAATTGCACATTTTATTGTGGTTGATACTTAATAGTTTTTGGTTTTTATTCCTCTCTCCCAAATTTGGTATTACAGGGTAGATTTGGAGTTTCCAAAGATTGAGGTTCGATTTCAGAATTTTACAGTTGAATCATTCGTCCACGTTGGAAGCAGAGCACTGCCAACAATTCCCAATTATGTTACTAACATGGCTGAGGTAGAATTTTACTTGATGAATAATTATTTTATGAGGACCCAAGTTTTTCCCAATTTCTGATTGTGTTTCAATTTCATTTTGTTAAAAATGTCAATTTAGGCATTTTTAAGGCAGTTGCGTATATACCGGGGACAGAGAAGCAAGTTGACAATTTTAGACGGTATTAGTGGGTTAATTAGACCATCAAGGTGAATTTTGGAGATTCGATCAGAACCCAGTTGTTCAATGTTTGTTCAGTTTGTCTGTGTTTAATAAGGGGCTGTGTTATCTTGTAGATTGACATTGCTATTGGGTCCTCCAAGCTCCGGAAAGACAACTCTAATGTTGGCTCTTGCGGGTCGCCTTGGAACTGATTTGCAGGTACCAAAATGTGTTCAACTTTCATGACCCTAAATATGATGTGTATGTGCCTTACTTCTTGGTAATCACGCCTTTTGGTTCTAGTGTAAAAAGATTAGCAGTGTCATGTTAACACTGACCCTCTGCAGTAAAGATCTATTAGGTTTCTCAATTTTGAGGACTAATTTAATTGCCATAAGCTGTTTTGTTTTATGCATTTCCTATCTGTACTTTTTATCTGTTTTACCATAGTGAATAGTAATAATAGTAGAATGATGGTGAATGAAATAGATAAAAAAGGATATTCATAAAAGAATATATAGTAAGATGCATTGATTTGTCCAATGTTGTGGGTTTGGTTCACATCACTCATCTTTGTTCATTAGGATTTGACAATCACAGTATTATGAGAAATTTAAAAGATGTATTTATTCTAATTTAAGTGATCGCATTTGATCGCTTTGCTGATTAAATGGAAATTTTTTGCTACTAATCTACCTGTTGGATTCTTCATCTCCTCTTTGCCACTGATACTTTAATCATCTCTGAAGACGTCAGGTAGAATCACATATAATGGACATGGCCTGAATGAATTTGTTCCTCAGAGGACAGCTGCTTATGTTAGCCAACAGGATTGGCATGTGGCCGAAATGACTGTTAGGGAAACTCTTGAGTTTGCAGGACGCTGTCAAGGTGTTGGGTTCAAATATGGTAAGCCTTGGTTACCATTTGTGTGTATGAATTGCGCTTATTTAGATGCTGACTTCTGTATACTTCTGCTCAGATATGCTAACTGAACTTGCAAGAAGAGAAAAGAATGCTGGCATAAAACCTGATGAAGATCTTGATATATTCATGAAGGTACTTTGCACTTGTTAGATGTTTGTCTGTTGTGGCATCCTTTTTTTTTTTTTTTTTGGCAGATAGTTTATAACTGCTAAGAATCTTTGTTGACATAATTTCTTTCTCTAGTCATTAGCTCTTGGGGGACAGGAGACAAGCCTTGTAGTGGAGTACATTATAAAGGTATTCTCTTGATGCTGGTTACCATTGGATGCATATAACTGATGTCATTACGACATCAGAATTTAAGAAACTCATTTGATTTATTTTCACTTCATGAAGGACCAATTAATAATTTAATGGATTAAGTGTTGCTTAAGTCTAGAGTTAACAATTAAATGGATACAGCCATAGAAAGGAAAAAAAAAAAAAAAACACAAGTATATCACCTCAATCCAAAACAATAAAAGAACACAAGAATTTGGCGATGAGTGGAAAGTCTTTGAAGAACTCTTCAAAAGAAAAACTACTCCAGGGTAATCTACCAACAAGAAATTTTTTTATTTTTTGGTGAACTACCAACAAGAAATTTCACTATAGAAAAACTGTTGCAATAGCCTAAACTTACAAAACCTTGGTAAATAGACTCTCTATGCAACTTCCACAAATGACCTGTTCACCTCCCACTACAGTTGCCCCAGAACTTTGGAAATCCTGTATGAAATTTCTTCCAAACAAGCCCATCTGCAACCATTGGAACTCGAGTACTCCAGAGTTAGGTTCTCATATGGTGGTCTTTCTCCTCAGGAATTTGTATAAAAAGGGTTGGTTTTATATAGACAAAAAGTAAGTCAAAATGTGGTTTCAACCAAGTAGTTTTATTGATTATTGCAATCTCAAGTTTCAGATGAGAAATGAAGTTGTTCGAGCATGTCTTTTGAAACTTGATTTCTCCAAATTGCTTCTTCACTTGACTTAATACAACCGAATTAGTTGAATACAACTAAGAACTTGTTTTGACACATTAAGTAGCTAGCATATCTCTCCCTTTGTCAATTCTGTGACAAAACCATACTTTAGCTGAATGAATTTATACCACCCTCAAAGAAACCCTTACCCAATACAATCCCAATATACCCTAAGGCCTCTAAACTGGAGATCAGTGTCACTTTCTCATTCAGAATTTGAGATAATATCTCCACCAAGCTTAAATCCTCCCTCCCCCTTATGAATACACGAATTCTGATTTCAAAAACACTATCTCCCCCAACTGAAAGCCCAGTCTAATTTCGAAGCACCTGTAGAACAACACTGTTAGGGAAAATAACTAAAAAATTCCTTGAAAGGCATGAGAGTTTACATGGAATAATAATATTCTCTCTTTTATTTCACATGCTAACATGTCTTGTGAAATCAAATCAATCTTAATAGTAGAAAAAAATTATGAAATCAAACATTATTAAAAATTATAAGGTTTTCAAATCAACCATTTTTATTTTATCTTAATTAGGTTCCACTTTGTTTTTCATTTTCCTTCTCTCTCTCTCTCTCTCTATCTATATATATATATATATATCCTTTTATTTTTCTGTTTCATAAGATTTTTCTTGGCCACCCTATTTCTCCACATTCACTTATTTTACTTCAAATACCGGCTTTCACACTATTGAAATAGGCATCTCTCTATGATCCATATATCATAGTGGCTTTGCACTGAATCAGAGGTAATTATTTCCACTATCTTTTAAAAAAAAAAGCTTATGTGAACAAAAACAATAATTTCATCATTCATATCATGCTTGACTAAAAAACTCATGGTTTTCAAAGAATGTTTAACTCATCACTTAACCCACTAGTGAGTTTAACTAAGAGTAAACAAGTGTACATGTGATAAAATAGAACTTTAGGGCATACATGACTTTTACACATTAATAATATAAATTTTCATTATTCTTAAATATTCATGCACTACATATGCACACATACTTTCCAAGTTTCATCACAATGTCAAGTTTGTTTTACGTCAAAAGATATATTTATATTCATGCAACATACCTTAAGACTTTCAAAACAAAAGACAAAGAAAAACATAAATCAGAAAATTATTTTTTCTTTTTGAAAAATTTCAATGTTATTGGATTTTTTTTAGTAATCACAAATTGAAAATAAAACACACCAAAACCCAAAAGAAAAGAATTGGGCATTAAACTCAAAATATTTTTTCCCTTGAAAGATTGAAGTATTAGTGCAAGGATGGATTGAGATAGCTCTTAATGGCTGAGATTAAGAGTTGAAAAATTAACTTTGAACCTAAGCTGAATCAGAAAAGTTTTAACTAAACTTTTCTAATACAAGGGCTGAGATTGGAATTAAATTTTTAACTCTCAATCTTAGCAATTGATATGCTATTGCATGGGATACAATCCATGAAAGGAAAATGTGAATGAATGCTTATTTCAAAGAATCTATATTCACCCAGACAACATAAATTTTTGGCTTTGTAGGTGAAGAGATAAGAACATTGGAGTGTTTATGAAAGGAATTGAAATTATTTGAGATTATGACAAGTTCAATACTTGTTTTCCAAAATTCATCAAGTTAATGCTTATTACTTGAAATTGTTTGAGGATATCCAAATAAATGGGACTTTTACCATGAGGTGGTGTTTTCTCCTTCCTAAGCTATGGACAAGTTTTCCTATTGTGGCATTTTGTTTTGCAAACATTACGCACACTCATTAAGATTTTTAGCATTCATAGGTTTTGGTTCATTTTTCTTGGTCATCTAAATTTTGTGGCTTTTTGATAAACTTGGTTCCTGAAGAGGAAGTTTGAGAAGTGTTAAAGCCAATACCACTCTTGTTACTTTCAAGCCTCTGAGATTTAAGCATTTCATCAAGTTTTTCACTAGAGAACTCTTTTGGTAGAGTTTTTTATTTATCAAGTTCATCATCTAGGGATTTATTATGCATGTTAAATTACTGATTGTCTCAAAAGCTTAAGCTTTTGGGACAATCGGTAATTTAACATGGTATCAGAGCAGGAGATCCTAAGTTCGATCCCTGTTTTCACTCTACCTCCCATTTAAAATGTTAAATTTTCACTTGTTGGGCCCCTGCTTATTAAGGGGAAGTTTAGGCCCACAAGTGAGGGGGAATGTTAGAATTATGGTTAAGTGATTAAACTCACCATTTCCTAACAGCTTAAACTTTTGGGACAATCAATAATTTAACAATGCACAACCTTATTAAGTTTTCAAGGGATTTCTTAACAATTTTCTTCAATTTAGTGTATTCCTTAAAAAGCTTATTATAGGCCATCTGAAGATCATCTTCTTCACCCGAATCATTGTGAGATGATTCCCTATGTTCAAGTGTGTCATACCCACTGGACTCATTTATACTTCCTATAAAGCCAGCAAAGGCCAGGAAGTTTACATTCTTGTTGATACAATCATCAAACTCTTCATTGTCTGATTCACCACTTGGGGTCACCTTTCTGGCTTTTCCTTTGGACTTCTTGTAGTTTGGACATTCTGCATGAACATGTCCAAAACCTGAGAATTCATGGTCATGAAATTGGATAGCTTGAAGCCTTTTCGCTTTCTTACAATTGGAGTCTTTTCTATTTTAGGAATTCTCACTGGATTCACTATTGGGATTTTTTAGCAAATTTGGGAGTATTTTCACCCTTTGTTTGAGAAATTTTCTAAAACTTTTTGGCAAGCAATGTCATGTCATCTTCCAAAGATTCCTCGTCAGAAGAATCATTAGCCTCTTTTTTTTCACTATTTTCAAAGCTATGGACTTCTTCTTAGGTCTAGGCAAGGTTAGTTCATAGGTTTCTAGAGCTAGGTTGTTCTAAAGCCCTGCTATTTGTGACTCTTGACTACAGCCTGGTATTGCATGCTGTCAAATGAACTCTTGAATTGTTCACACATTCTTTCTTTTACCTTTTTCATTTAATTTATATCTTTCTTGGAAAATCTTGTCTCTATGTTTCTTTTCAAGTTTGAAGTGATACCAAAAACTATGTCTAAACCTTTGGCAACTGGTTTGTTCATTTCAAATGATTTTGAGATGTTTCTGCTACATTCAAGGCTATGTGTTTCACAATATAGGCGTTTTGAAGACCTGTTATTTGGAAAACTTGTTTTAAAAAGGTGTTGGTTTTGACTAAGCAGATTGAAAAGAACTGGTTTTAACAGGTTCCAATATTGAAGGCAGGACCCTTTGAAAAAGGTCCATGAAATGACATTTATTCAGATTTGCTTGAGTTTCAATTCTTGTAGGTTTGTTGATGTGCTACAAGCCACTGGGATAGAAATTATGCTTGAATACTAATATATTCTGACAAAGATTTTAGGGTTGGACATCTGTGCTGACACACTGGTGGGAGATGAAATGCTCAAGGGAATCTCTGGGGGCCAAAAGAAACGGCTTACAACAGGTGATACTCTGTATTATTTTGCTTATGGTGTACTAGTAAACTGAATGTATTTATTTATGCTGATTGGGCATATATGTGATTTCCAGGTGAATTACTAGTTGGTCCTGCGAGAGTGCTATTCATGGATGAAATATCAAATGGGCTTGATAGTTCCACTACTTATCAAATAATCAAATATCTTAAGCATTCAACTCGTGCACTTGATTCCACCACTGTAATTTCTCTGCTCCAACCAGCTCCTGAGACGTACGAATTGTTTGATGACATTATACTTTTGTGTGAGGGCCAGATTGTATACCAGGGATCTCGTGATGCCGCTCTTGATTTTTTCACATTTATGGGATTTAGTTGCCCTGTGCGAAAGAATGTGGCAGACTTCTTGCAAGAAGTAAGTAGTAAGGAGCTTGAGATGTGAATTTCTGCTCTATTATTTTTTTTTTGACAATCATTAATGATTTCTGCTCTATTATGTGGTATCTTTGTTAAATTTTTGTACACAGGTGACATCGAAGAAGGACCAAGAGCAGTACTGGTCTGTTCTGGACAGCCCTTACCGGTACATACCTCCTGGAAAGTTTGCTGAAGCTTTTCGTTCATATCCTGCCGGGAAGAATTTGTCTGAGGAACTGGCTGTTCCTTTTGATAAACGCTATAATCATCCAGCAGCCTTGGCAACATATCGCTATGGAGTGAAAAGGCGTGAACTTCTCAGGACCAGCTTTCACTGGCAGAGGCTACTCATGAAACGAAATTCATTTATTTATGTCTTCAAGTTCATTCAGGTGGTACAACTTATTAATTATTGACAAAATCTCAATTTATATCCTAGGATTCAGCATTGTTTTTGGTGATATGTCAACTTGAGTTTTGTTAATTTTTTTGTAGCCAATGCAGGTTATAAACCACTTAACTTCCAACTTTTATTTTAAAATATTTAGTTTGGCTTTGTGTCATTTATCTAAAATTAGGCTTCTTCTTGGCCAATCACCACAAATAAATTCCAAATTTATATCTATCAAATCATTCTGACCATATGTCAGCATGATTTATATTGACTTTTTCATCACCAAAGCAGCTTAAATGGATTACTTACAGATTTTTATCACTTGCAATGCCATTTTGTTTTGAATGTGTAATTTACGTGAAAGAAGGAATTATTTCTAGTGCTGATTTGCAAGTATTATTTACTGTTCTCCAGCTTCTTTTTGTTGCTTTGATCACAATGAGTGTGTTTTTCCGGACAACAATGCACCATGATACGATTGATGATGGAGGGATATATCTTGGGTCACTGTACTTTTCTATGGTTATTATTCTTTTTAATGGCTTTACCGAGGTGCCAATGTTGGTGGCCAAGCTTCCAGTGATTTACAAGCATAGGGACTTGCACTTCTACCCAAGCTGGGCTTATACTCTTCCTTCTTGGGTTTTAAGTATTCCAACTTCACTCATAGAGGCTGGTTTCTGGGTGGCAGTCACATACTATGTGATTGGATATGATCCTGCAATTACTAGGTAAATCTTATGTTCTCATGAAGTTCTAAATGTATCCTGACAGTAGTCTTGGGATGGATTTTTATATTAATTCTTGAATATGCAGGTTTTTTCGGCAGTTCTTTTTGTACTTCTTTCTACACCAAATGTCAATAGGACTCTTCCGTCTTATGGGATCCTTGGGCAGGAACATGATAGTTGCCAACACCTTTGGATCATTTGCTATGCTGGTTGTCATGGCTCTTGGAGGGTACATCATTTCAAGAGGTCAAACAGAAATTCTTTCATTGTTTGCATGTTTTATTTTTCATTTCATATGTTTATTCATTTTCTTGTTACATTGTAACAGATGATATACCAAGTTGGTGGATCTGGGGATTCTGGTTTTCTCCTTTGATGTATGCTCAAATTGCAGCATCTGACAATGAATTCCTTGGACATTCCTGGGATAAGGTAATACCAATATATCATCTTACATTCCATCCCAATTGGTAGCTTTGGGTTTTACTAGTATGTGTGTGTGTGTGTGTGTGTGTGTATTATGTGACACTTTGGGATTTTTCTATTCTGGTGAGGATATGATGACATAATATAGAGACAGTTAAAACAAACAGCACTATCACTAAAGGATGTTCAGGCCGAGTTAAGATGCATCTGATGTGTTATCCTTTCAACTGAGTTTTGTAATTAATTATCAACAACATAATTAACATCCTTTAGTGTTACCAGGTGAAGGTTATATTAAGATGTTGTAAGAAATTTTGCCTATATCAACTACCAAGCTGTCTGTAAAATCTTCTGTAGCGTAATAGGAGCAATTTACAAGTCATACCTTTAAGTTGAGTTACTGTTCTAGCAGATTGCTTCTATCTTGAAACTTATAATTGTTTGTTACGTTATTTATGTAGAGAGTTGAGAACAACTCGAACTCTCGGTTGGGTGAGGCATTACTAAGAGCACGCGGTTTATTTCCAGAGAGCTACTGGTATTGGATTGGTGTTGGTGCTATGATTGGATACACGGTTTTACTCAACATGCTGTTCACATTATTTCTAGCTTACCTTAACCGTAAGTCATTTCTTTCTGCTAAAAAAGTTTACTAATAATTTCCTTTTGGTACTGTATATTGCCAAACAAGAGTAAACATAAAATAAAGGCTAATCAAGTTCATTCTTTCGTATGCCTACAGCTTTGGGTAAGCAACAAGCTGTGGTCTCTAAGGAAGAGTTGCAGGAGAGAGAGAGGAGAAGGAAAGGCGAACCTACTATTGTTGAGCTGAGGTACTACTTGCAGCAGTCAGGGAGTGGTATGTAGAATACATATTGTATTGACTTTCTTTCCAGAATTATTTTTCAGTTACTATATCAAAGTCCAACCAAATGTTTAATTTAGCATTAACTTCTTGGCAGCAAAACATTTTAAGCAGAAAGGCATGGTTCTCCCATTCCAACCACTCTCTATGACTTTCAGCAATATGAATTACTATGTGGATGTCCCTGTGGTGGGTATATAACTCCATTCCTTCATGTCATTTTGGGGAAAAACGACTACTCAATTTTCTGATCAAAATGTCACTTCAGGAATTGAAGCAACAAGGAATAGTGGAAGATAGATTGCAGCTGTTGGTTGATGTTACTGGAGCATTTAGGCCTGGTGTCCTTACAGCATTGGTTGGAGTCAGTGGTGCTGGGAAAACCACCCTCATGGATGTATTAGCTGGTAGAAAAACTGGTGGGGTCATTGAAGGGAACATATGTATTTCTGGTTATCCCAAAAGGCAGGAAACTTTCGCAAGAATTTCTGGTTACTGTGAGCAGACTGACATTCATTCCCCTTGCTTGACTGTTCTGGAATCACTTCTGTTCTCTGCTTGGCTTCGGTTACCATCAGATGTTACCTTGGAGATTCAACGGGTAAATATAAATTTTATTTTGTAATTTTTGTGTGACTTGGGCACAATGTGATTACTGTAGGGTATTTTGCAGGCCTTTGTTGAGGAGGTGATGGAACTTGTAGAGCTCACTCCACTGAGTGGGGCATTGGTTGGTCTACCTGGAGTTGATGGTTTGTCAACAGAACAGCGGAAAAGATTAACGATTGCTGTGGAACTTGTTGCCAACCCTTCTATAGTGTTCATGGATGAGCCCACATCAGGTTTGGATGCAAGGGCTGCAGCCATTGTGATGAGGACTGTAAGGAATATTGTAAATACTGGACGAACAATAGTGTGCACAATCCATCAACCTAGCATAGACATTTTTGAATCCTTTGATGAGGTAGGTGCCTTTTATTTTTTATTTTTCTTAAATATTTGCTACACAGCTTCTTTTGCAAGTTAGTCTTTTCTGAAATATTAAATGCCAGCAATCAGAATTTCTTCTCACCATTAGCATCACAGTCTACAAAAGTATACACATATCTTCTAAGTTTGTATATATTTTTATTAAAACTCCTTAGCAGTTCCAGCTGGTGCACTCTCCCTGTCTCACAAAGATATGCCCATGACAGAATAATTACAGTATTGAATAATAATTTGTTTCTATATTGTTATGATCTCTTCATTGATCCTCCCCTAATCTCATCTGTCAATGCAGCTTTTGTTTCTGAAACGCGGAGGACAGCTCATATATGCTGGTCCACTTGGCCCCAAGTCTAGCGAGCTCATCAAATATTTTGAGGTCCGGTCATTCATGTTCATATCTCTTATAATATGTCATCTTACTTGAAGTGGTTATGATTCTGTCCTCAGTTATCTTTATGCTATAAAAATTTGCTTCTGCAGGCAGTTGAAGGAGTGCCAAAAATCAGGCCTGGATATAATCCTGCTACATGGATGCTTGAGGTTACTTCTGCTGCTGAAGAGAATCGTCTTGGAGTGGACTTTGCAGAAATTTACCAAAAATCAAATTTATTTCTGTATGTGCAGCATCCATAAATTCTGCCTATTAATTTTGCTTTTGAGAGAACTATCCCTTTTCTTATTTAGCTTGGCTGTCTTCTTCCATTTCAGACTTAATAGAGAGTTGGTTGAAAGCCTAAGCAAGCCGAATAGTAATTCAAAGGAATTGAACTTCCCCACCAAGTATTCAAAGTCACTCTTTTACCAGTTGTTGGCTTGTCTTTGGAAGCAAAATCTTTCTTATTGGCGAAACCCACAATACACTGCAGTTCGCTTCTTCTATACTGTCATCATCTCATTGATGCTGGGAACAATATGCTGGAGATTTGGTGCTAAAAGGTTTTCTTTTAAATTTTTCTTAATTTTTAAAGTTTTTTTTAACTCTACGATTGCATTAAACTCAAGTAATTGCTGTTTTTTCCATCATCCAATCCACAGAAATCTTCTTTTGATACTTTGGTCCTCGACAATTGAGTGCATTAGTACCACAGTTTGCTTTATCACATGCTCCCAATTAATAAGTTGTGTCACATTTTTGTGACTTGGAAGTTGTCCAATGAGGATGCTACCTGGTCCCTTTAGTGGCAGATTGCTCGTACCAATGCCATGAACATGTACAGTGTGTTTCTCATCTGTGGATCCAATAGTGGTTGACCATTAATAAACCATAAGGCTCTTTAGGTAGCAGCAACTGAGAACAAGATTGATTAAAAGTTAAGATGGTTTATTTGCAGCAATAAGATCAATGGCTGCATCAAGATTTGATATGGTTTGAATAAAGGTACAGCAAGAACCAAGAGGACGGAAAAACAGAACGCGGTCAAGGCTACGCAAAGAAGCATTTTGATGGAAGCTTGTGATCTAAGAGTAGAAATGGCCAACTCTAAGATGAGATTAGATTGGAATGGTTGATCTTAAATTGGATAGTGCTTTTCACACTAATTCTGTCGTAAACACTCTGTGAACTGATAATTGAGTGTCAAAAGACTCAAAACACTAATCAAAAGTGGAGCACAAAGCACTTTTTCCTTTTAATCATAGTACACCAAATCCTATGTATGATTATTGTTTTTATTTCCCATTTTTTCCTGAAGAATATTGGGTCTAAATGTCAGTCTGTACCATCAGAATCTCTGACACTTTCGTTTTTGCACAGGGAGACCCAGCAGGATTTATTTAATGCCATGGGTTCAATGTATGCAGCCGTCCTGTTCGTTGGAATCACCAATGCTACTGCTGTTCAACCTGTTGTTTCTATTGAGAGATTTGTTTCATATCGAGAGAGGGCTGCAGGAATGTATTCAGCTTTACCATTTGCTATTGCTCAGGTTTTCCTTAATTCTGCTTTTTTTTTTTTCTTCTTATTCTTCTTCTTGCTGCAAAACACTGGCTTTGCTTAAAGTTAACCATCTTCAATCCCCCTGTGCAGGTTGTTATTGAGTTCCCCTATGTATTTGCACAGGCAATCATCTACTGCACAATTTTCTACTCCATGGCTTCATTTGAGTGGACTGTGTTGAAATTTATGTGGTACATATTCTTTATGTATTTTACTATGCTGTACTTCACCTTTTATGGGATGATGACAACTGCTGTCACACCAAATCATAATGTGGCTGCCATCATTGCTGCTCCATTTTATATGCTATGGAACCTTTTCAGTGGCTTTATGATTCCTCACAAGGTAATGAATTAAAAATTTTCTTGCTTCTTTAGTATCTGAGTTGGCTAAATCAGACCTGCATGCCATGATATGTCTCCTATTAATATTTTGATCAGTGGGAAATGTTAATTATCACCTATTTACTCACTAAAATTATTGCATGGTTCTTTGTTTAGTTCTTAGAGATATAAAGATGGTGTATTAAGCACCAGTGTCTGGGATGAAGGAATACATAAGAATTTTAGACCTCCAAAACATGTGAGTCGGATTAAATTGGATTGGCTGATTTGTGGGCCAAAATCCAGTATGTTAGACCGTGAGCTATGTCATTACACCATAAACCAATTGGTGATGAGGAAGACACACTCCAGTCTTTTATGGCATTCGACGTCATACCTTGCAAACCTATTTTTAGAGCGGTTGTAAGGAGTTGAATTGTGGTCCCTCCAACACAGAATATATTAGAACTACTGATTTTTTGAGCTCGTCCCTAATACTTATGATCATCTTCTTCTAATTTGAATAAGGTGGCTGTAGAGTGACATTGTAAATAAATTATAAATAAATAATAATAAAAAACCCTTATCTCCACACAACTAAACACTCACTTCTTCCCTTTAATTCATTCTTTGTGATTTTTTTTGTCTTTCTAGCTACATTTCATTACATGTTCCACTTCTTTTCAGAGAATCCCAATATGGTGGAGATGGTATTATTGGGCAAACCCTATAGCCTGGTCTCTATATGGCCTCCTTACTTCACAATATGGTGATGACAATAAACTCTTGAAGCTATCAGATGGAACTCACTTGGTACCTGTAAGGCAGTTACTCAATAGTGTTTTTGGGTATAGGCATGATTTCTTGGGTATATCTGCGATTATGGTGGTGGGCTTTAGCATGTTTTTCGCAGTCATTTTTGCTTTTGCAATAAAATCCTTCAACTTCCAAAGGAGATGATAGCCAAGTTATGTTCCATTAAGAAGGGTATATCCTCAATGCATGCTTGACGAGTACAGTACTTCCTGGTAAATGAAACCTGTGAGAAATCTATATATAGCTACATGATTTTCTAGGATGAATTATTTGTTTTACTTGAGTAAAAATTACAGCTAGCTGGAATTTGTGTGTAAAACTATTAATAGTTACATGTTTTAATATTGCTTATTTTACAGAATTAAATTAAAAATATTGTAAAGTCAGATATCAGTGGCATGAGAGTATGTTCTCTACATAATGATTTGAGGACTTAAAACGAGGATGATGTTCTATTTTTATATTGCAATTTGTTATATATTATATTAACAATGGCAAAGCTATACACAATTATTTCCACTTCCTACTCTATAATTTCTTCCATCCATGTCAAGCATTGTACCTGTATGCATGGTTGTCACTTGACATTTTTTCTTTTAACATCAGAGCTTGTTGAGGAATAAGAATGAAAATGAAAAAAAAAAAATCAGAGCATTAATATACTTTTATACATATATTGAGCACAATCTCTCTAGGTGTCATGCTGAAATAAGTATCGGTAGCTTTTCAAGGACAGTGTTTCTTGCATATACTATGTGCAAATACTTTATACAGGTGACTTTAAAGTCGTTTTGGGCGGTGTGTATTTGCACACAATGTATGGTATGTGCAATAGATTTTTCCCTAATCGAATATCTTATTAAGAGAAAAAAAAATTTAGGAGCAAATCTTTTTATCACAATCTTTTTGTCACAATTTTATCACAACTCTGATGTCTTCTGAGAATAGTAGAGAAAAAATGGTAGATCCAAATGAAAGTTCTTGATCTATATGGGCATAGTACAAGAAAGAGGAGCCTGTCATTTGTGTGGTAGTGGCCTTTTAGTGCATTATGAACGTGATTTCTTGCTAAATAACGATGGCTTCTTTCTAGTGATTGTGCTGGTAAACTGCCCTAACGAGGGTTTGGTTTTTTACACCACTCCGAACTTAGTTGAATTTTGAATTTTTAATCTATGAACTGGAGCAGGACATGCTAGAGGTCCGCCACCAAGGCATGACAATTTTCAAAGGAATATAAAATTAAGGGTCATGCGAACGAATGCCCTAAGGGCATTGATTAACAATTCATTTTAGGAAAGTTTTGACACAACTTTTATGGGAAATGAAAAAAGCTGTCAAAACATTAATTGTTTTTTTTTTCCCATAAAAACTTTCTTTAAATGAATTATTAACCAATGTCCTAAGGATATTCGTTAGCATTTCCATAAAATTAATACTTGCATAATCATCATTCATCAAATGGTAAAGCAAAAACTAAAATCAGAAACCTAACCTAAAGAAAAATACCTCATCAACGAAACGACCAACGGACCAAGCACTGAAGCACATCGGCGCGATGGCGCCTCTGCCTGAAACTCGAGCAATAGAGCACATCGATCATCGCATCAGGCCTCAAACTTGAGCAACAGAGCACATCGGAGATCGGTCCGATTGGATCAGAGCTTGCGACACTTGGCTTGGCCTCAAGTCCTTCCTCGCCTTGACGTGCTACCACGGCGCCACCCCTCAGGCCTCCCTCAAGGTATTTAAGTTCTCTTTTTATCTCTTACATCTTTGGGTTTGCTGTGGAGTGTGGACTGTGGTCTGAGAGAGAGAGCTCTTTCTCTTTGAACTGAAATGAGAGTATGAGACTCTCTCTCTTTATATCTGATTCTCTCTCTTTCTCTTTGAACTGTAATTGGCTTAGCTTTACAGCTAAGAGCTTTACTTTATAACTTTACAATTATTTGCCCCTGTTTTGACTTTATCCATTGGTGTGTTTTGTGTTGGTGAGTTTGTCTTTTAGTTTATTGTGATTTGTGAATTTATCTGATTTGCTCCTCTTATGACTCTTGTCAGTTAAGTGGGGGGTGGATGGGGCCATGGGGTTGTGTGGGGTGAGATATTTGAATTAGGGAAGTAAAGGCATGCAGAGGCAGGCACCAATACATTATAAAAGACAAAATTAAATTATGTTAGACACTACATAGTGGGTTGAGCCATGGATAATGCACATGGGGTGTGTGCTAGTGTGTGCTAATGCACAGTGGGGTGTGTGCTAGACTGCTAGTAGTCAGTAAAAAAAATAATGAAACAACTAAACAACAATAATTAATAATTTAATTAACCAATACATTATATAAAAGACAAACAAATTAAATTATGTATATTGAACGAGATGTAGCTTGTAGTATTGATAATGAGACTATCATGCAACGATTTCAAAATATGAAAACTCGTAGAAGGTAGTTGTAAACTTTATGTATTTGCGTGTTTTTTTATTGTTGTTGTTGTCAATATATGAATTTCTCTTTTTATTAGATTGTGTAATTTATGCTTTTTAAGGAACACCCTGAGAAAAATTTATAGAGTCGCCACTGGAACTAACCCTTGCATAATATACTACTCATTGACAGTAACTTAGTTCCTAGGATGATTCATCAAGAGCTTTATAGCTTAACTTGGTGTTTTCAATAGAGATGTTGACAGCTCAACTTGTGTTTTCAACGGAGACGTTGAGGTTCAAATTCTTCCACCCCATTATAACTATCAAATTTATAAATATAAATATTAAAAAAAATAAAAAGTACCTATAATGGTCCTGATAAGTTTTCGTGCAAGGGTAACGGTTTGGCTTGTGCTTATTTTACGCAAGGCAGAGAAAGCCAAAAGAACGGTCAAAATTGGCAAAGGCGTTTATGAAGGTCGAAAGTTTTGATCAAAATGGTAGGTGCAAATGTATGAACTTCACATCACAGGCCCCAACTTGTCAAAAGCTGAACCTCTAAAACCTAAACCCTAATTTATAATGCTGACAATTCTAGATATAGGTGCGGTTTGGATCCGCGTTTCCTGCGTTGCGTTTTACGTTTTACGTTTTCATTTTTTTTTTTTAATAGCCGATTTTGTTGATTTTTCAGCGTGAACAGTGCATCTGTGCACTGTTCACGAACCCACAAATTTCACTTTTCAACAACTTTTTCATTAAAAATGGGTCCTACGGCACTATTCACACATTTAAAAATTATTTTGCTACAGTGTTTTCAGTTTTCAGTTTCAGCCAAATAAGTTCTATCCAAACGGAGCCATAGAATTTGATCAAATCCTAAAAATTCTTAAATAAAAAAAAGGAAACGTTAACGAGCACCGTGCGGTGCTTGTTAAGATTGCTAAAAAAAAAAAAACTGCTAAAAAATTGTCAAAAATGACAAAAAACTACAAAAAGTAGACAAAAAGCTGCAAAAAAGTTGTCTAAAAAAAATTCTAAAAAAGCTAGAACTAACTCTTAAAAGTTAAAACCCCAAAAATGAGCAGGTTGAATACTTTATACTTTATTTCATTAGAATTACTACTTTTTAAAAGGTTTTACAAGTGCCTTAAGAAATTGCATTCTATATTGGGTCCGGTTAATATGTGCCCTGAGAGCACACATTAAGCCATTTATATTTGAAAATATTTTCTCGAGAATTGAAAAAGTATTGACAGCTTTTTCAATTTTCGAGAAAATGTTTCTAAAAATAAATAGCTTAATGTGTGCCCTTACGGCACACATTAGCAAAATCCTTCTATATTTAGCAACTTGAAACATAATTCTCTGTAAATCTTATTACACAATGGTGTTGTTAGAGCCATTATGGGTTGTACTCTTGTGTTGTGGTAATCTTCAAGAAGGGTCTAGAAGATTCGTGTGATGATTTGTCCTTATCAAGATCTCCATCAAAAATAGTCTATGTCCTATTGTAGAGAATGTATCCTGTGTATGAGGTGTATGCATCAAACCTCCCACCGCCAATGGTTCTAGTGGGAAAAAGGCTTATTTAATCGTCTATTATCTAATAAGCCATCATCCTTTACATTTATGAGTGATGCGCGCAATTAGCTCATATGACCTTTACCACCTCCGTTACCTCAATAAGCTTTTGGGACCAAGTGAATAATTGATCATGTCTCTCATGCAGGCTATTTGATACCGATCGAGTCCAATATCAGAGGTCACTTGATGCATCTTCAATCTGTGAAAACCATTTGATTTGGGAGGTTCAAATATTAGAGCATCCACAGCAACTGTTGCATAAATGCTAAATGCTATAATATGGCACATTTGGTACACCAAACATCAAAAATAGAGCTTTATCAGATGTGTTAAATGTGTCAAATTTTTGCAACATTGAACAGTACCCTTACAAGTTTGGCATGGTACGAACACCAAATGGCATATGGTTTATTATTTTTTTATTCATCTTTCTCTCTCATCTTTTCGTCAGTCTCTTCCTCTCTTTTTTTCTCAAACCCCAATCCTCTCCTCTCTCTCAACCTCTCATCTTTTGTTCTCTTACCCTCATTGCTCTTCCACGCCGATGCCGACGTTGACGATCACTTCCACGCCGATCTCTCTCTAGCAATGGTTTTTTTGTTTTTGTTTTTGTTTTTGTTTTTTTTTTTTTTTGGGCTGTGGTTTGATGGGTGGGTTGGGCAATGGGTGGGTTTAGACGGTGATGTTTGGGTTCAAATTGTGTTGACTGGGTTCGGTTCCGACAGAGGTGGGTGGGTTCGAATGGGCTAGGCTATGGGTTCCGATGGATGGGTGGCGGTGGGTGGGTATGGGTCTGAGGTCTTGGTCGTTGAAGCTTTTGTGGTTGGGAGTAATGTCGGTGTCGATGACGGCGATGATGAGGTCGGAGCCAAAGTCGGACTCTTTGATGAGGCCGGAGTTGTCGGTGGTTTTGAGGCCGAGGAATTGAGGGGAGCGAGTGGCGTGGAGGTAGCGGAGAGTGTGGGGGGAAGATGGTGGGTTTGGAGTCTGGGTTGACTTGGATTATGAAGGTTTTGGGTTTGGAAGTGGGTGTGGGTGAGGGTGTGGAGGCGGTGGGTTTGTCAGGGTTTGTGGTTGAGGTGGTGGTGGTGGTGGTGGGGCTTCCGATTTGGTGTTGGTGGGCTATGGGTTTGTTTTGAATTGTGTTTTGGGTTGTGGAGGATGTGGTGGTTGTGTGGTGGTGGCTGTTGGTTGTTGGAAGCAGTGTGGTGGCTGTTAATTGTGTTTGATGAGTTATAAATATTATTTTAATATGTTGTATATATTATTTTAATATATAGAATTGAATGATAAAACATCTGATAAATGAGATGTTGTAAAATGATGTGGTAAAATAATAAAGTAGGATTTTGGGGTGTCAAAATGGCATTTTTTTTGTAACTTCTGATGTGGATGCTCTTAAATGAGCAAAGTTCAAACTAATGTGTTTGTGAACAAACTCATAAGTATAAGGTTAGTTTTAATTATATATAACATTATTTATATATATATATATATATCATGTAAAATTGTAAATAATTTTACAAGATATCAATTTATTATTTATGATTTATTGATATTATAAATACTCCATTTCATAGGCAATACAAGGTTGGTGAATCTTATTTTTATAACTTCATAAATGATAATTATTTTATCTAATTTACTCAATTAATATATCTTCAATTAAAATTTAATTATTAATTATTAGTATAGATTTGTAAATGGGTAAAAAAAATTATAGTCATGTTGTTTACAATATTTGAGAAAAGAATAAATTAATCAATTTGCTCGTGAACAAATTGAGCTTATTCAACAAGAAGATAAATCAACCTTGTACATGTTATCTATGTTGATAAGCTCGAGCTCAATTGGCTCGTGTTTGAAATCAAATTAAATGAACAAGTATGAATTATTAATACTCAGCTCAATCATCTCATTTACAAACCCAAGTGAGATGGCTGTGAACTAAGAATTTCCCTCTCTTTTTTGTGCAATATTATCTTTTATTTATTTTCTTTATAAGGTGTCTTTGCGATTAATAATATAACATTAGTGCTTACTTATATATGTACATCGCATTACTTTTTATTGCATTTATTTTATATTTGATAAATAAGGACTTTTTTTTGAGAGGGGATAAATAAGGACTTGAATCTGGCGCATTGTGCAATTACCATTTTGATACAATAGAGAATAGTTAGCAAGGTAAGAAGTTAAAAGGTAAAAAAATGATCCAAGAGTTAAAGTACAATTGGATGGTGATCTCAATCCAATAAATCAATCAGGTATTTTTTGTCCCTATTATTGTAGCTTTTGGTACAAGAGTTATAAGACTATATTGCACCAACTCTCAATCCCATGAATCATTGAAGTTTTATCGAGGTGTGTTTGGATATCATTTATTTGTTAAAAATTAAAAATTTACTGTTGAAAACACTGTAACAAAATAATTTTTAAATGTATAAATAATGTTGTAGAATCCAAATTTATCTAAAAATTTGTGTTTTGCTGACTTTTGTAGGTTCATCAACTGTATCAATGAGACCCACTAAAAGAGAACGCCGACACAAGGATTGGGCAAAACGCCCAATCGAAACGCCAAATCTCAATCCCATAAATCATTGAAGTTTTTTGTCCTTAAGTGTTGTTTTGATATAGGAGTCACATAAGTCTGACTCTCAACAAGGTAACAACTAAAAAAATGTGCCTCTACCGACTTTAAAGGGCTATATTGCATAGGATGCTTAGAAATAAGCATAGTAAGCTAGCTATTAGCTATTAGCTATCGTTTATTTTTTTGTAACAATAGATTTATATACAACTCTACGAAGTTCCTGACTGAACCCACTTAGAATAGAGAGTGTAGACTCAAGAAGAAAGGTTCTGAAACCCAGTTCAACAAGAGACAAAAGTCAGGAGCTTTCTCTCTCCGAATTCAAAAAAAGACAACAGTCAAAAAGCTCTTTCATAAGAAACAAAAGGCTCTCTTAATTTATTATCGGAAAACAAAAACAAAATGCTCTCTCTCTCTCTCTCCCTCTCTCTCTCTCTCTCTCTCTCTCAAATACAAATTTACAAAAGCACCTCATTTTGACAACAAAAATTAGTTTGAGCTTTGTGGTAGTACCATACATGCTCAAAGTAAACTAAAATGATGAATTCAATCTCAGAATCCTTCAAAAGCAACCCTATCCACCTCAACCAAATCATTCCACTAGATTTCAAGTCTGTGCTCACATTACCCGACTCTCACACTTGGACCCTATCCACGGATCCCCACCAACCCATATCCACGGACCCATTTGAGTCCATGCCCATCATAGACCTTACCGACCCAAATGCAGTATTGCTGATACGACATGCATGTGAGCAATGGGGTGTGTTTCAAGTCACCAACCATGGCATTCCCATTGACCTCCTTAAACAACTAGAACTTCAAACCAAGCGTTTATTCTCTCTCCCATTGGACCAAAAGCTACGTGCCGTTCGATCCCCTGAGGGCATCACCGGCTACGGCCTCGCTCGCATTTCTACGTTTTTTCCAAAGCTCATGTGGTCGGAGGGTTTCTCAATTATGGGGTCTCCCTTGGAACATGCTTGCCAACTTTGGCCACATCACCACAAAAAATTCTGGTACGTGTATAATGCATGCCTTGCTGTGGCAATGGGCTTCGATTGTCTTCCACGTTTTGTGTACACATCATGGGTTAAATAATTAAATGTGAACATTTAAAAAAAAAAAAAATATATATATATATATAGATATTTGGAGTAAAAATGTTGCCATACTGCCATGAACTTAATTTGTTATTTGTGTTTCATGTAGCCTATGTATTAAAGAACAATGTTTGTTACACAAACTGTTTTACACACACCTCTGAAAATAACTGAAATCATGACTTGACTTCAAGTTATGATTTTAATTACTTTTTAGAGTGTATGTTATTGAAGAGTAGTATTTATTATACACAATTGTCTTATATAGTCACGATTTTCAACCCTTAAATCACAATTTCAATTGCTTTTAGATATGTGTAAAATAATTTATATGTAATAAGTTTAACCCTATACTTGACCTAATCCACCTGCAATATGCAGGTTTGACCGTTTAAGGTGGGGTTTTGGGCCAGTTAATTAGCATGGGACCGGATCATTTAAAAAAAAAAGGGTCTTGGTTGGATCTAAATCATCCTAATTAGAATGTTTGATTGCTTACATAGAATGTAATTATATGAGGTTGCAAACTAAAATTGGTGTACCCTTATACTTTATTCTATTTTTTAGAGGAATATTTTGTTTTAACAATAATGCTGTGTTGTGTTGTGACCAACGAGAGAGTAATTAAAATAAAATTTTAAAAAAAAAATTTCTAAAATTCTCCCCATGAAGGGGTGTACGTTCACCGATAAATAAATAGATGAGCATACACCCCTTCATGTATGCCTTTCACGAGGCAATCGGTGTGTTTTTGTCCTATCCTAGGACTAAGAGGACCATCGGGACTAATTATTTTGCTCGAATCAGTTTCACCAATTTAAGATTTCTTCCGTGCAACCGCAACTTTCTAGTTTCTACATGCGCAATCTTCTTTTTATTGAAATGGTAGTGTGGAACTATTTGTTGTCTTTTTGCCAAAATTACATAGGTTCTTAGTGATCCGCATTTCTATATTTAGTTAGCGATTAATTTGAACCGATTCACTAGTTTGTCATAGCCTCACATATGATATGTGTCCATATATTGGCTGAATTGATCTGATTTTGGGTGTGACGGTGTTCATGGGGTGAGGTTGGGATAAGTACTCTTTGCATTTAAATTTATTTAAAGATAACATACTTAGTTATACCACATCTCATGAAGCGGATGTCACTAATTCGAATCTTTCCTCACCTCTCCTAAGGGGCAAGAAAGTAAGCCCGACACTTACTCGATTTCAAGTCATGTATAAACATTTTTTCAAAGAATACAAGAATAAGTTAACTATAATTTTCCTTATTATCATGTATAATTTGTAACATTTCTCATTTTTGTCATGCAGTAATGTAATGGAGGTGTGCCAAAAGGACATGAAGGACCTAACAGAAAGGATCCTAGGGCTGATGCTTGTGTCATTGGGCTTAACCAGTGAAGATGTTAAATGGTTTAAGCCCAAAGATAGGAAGAAACAACCACAGGCCCTTCTCCATTTAAACTCATACCCAATCTGTCCGGACCCGAGCCGGGCCATGGGCTTGGCCCCTCATACAGACTCATCATTGCTCACTTTGCTACACCAAAGCAGCACCACTGGGCTCCAAGTCCTTAGAGACAGTGTTGGGTGGGTGCCTGTGCATCCTATCAGGGGTGCACTTGTTGTCAATATTGGTGACCTAATGCACGTACTCTCCAATGGCCGTTTCAAGAGTGCATTGCATCAAGTGGTTGTTAACCAGACACATCATCGCATCTCGGTCGCTTACTTCTATGGCCCACCAGGGAATGTGAAAATATCACCGTCGATGAAGTTGATTGACCACAAACATCCACCACTCTATCGCTCGGTGACATGGAAGGAATATCTTGATGCCAAGGCAAAGCATTTCAACAAGGCACTTGACTTGATTAGGAATGATGTACGTATTGCCAATTGATAAAAACTAGCATGGATGTTGAATTTTTGGATTTAAAAAGTATGTAACAACAATGAAATGTTTGAAAATAAATCTAAAATTAATTTAAAGACAACAAAATATTGCTTAAAGTACGAATAAAAGAGTTTAAATAAACAACATTCAATATCAAAATAGAACAAATGAATTAAAAAATGGTTTTTTCTTCCTGAGTGCATACTTGACACGTTTGTCTGTGTCGGATACGTGTCCAACACCAATACGTTGGCAATTTTGCTGTGTCCATGCTCCCCCAGGCTCTTTGCTCTTATAATGGTGTGATCACTGTGATGCCTCTACCATTTTTATAGACAGAAACCGAGCCATAGGGATAGGGGTATAAAATTTTTACACAATGGTAATTATCATTTCTCGCAGAGCAATGTTAAGTTTGACAACAAAGGGTAAAGAAAATTTACTAAGCAAGTTTTTATCAGTGCAAAAGGTTCATGAGCACATGGACCAGAACCAAAAGTGCGCCACAACATTCACGGTGAATTATATTAGACGAACAAAATTGTTTGAGAGGATTCTACAAATCTAATAGAATTGTAAATATTGCTAAGAATGAACAACCAGCTTTTGCATGTTTGAACCACAATCGTGAAAACATAGAAATAAAATCTGAAGCCCCATCATATTTAATGCCTTTCAAAAGGGTGATTCATATAAGTTAACATAACAGGATGTCATGCTGCTGATGTTCATTAACAAAAAGAAGAATTCTGTATAAAAAAAAAAATTTACATCTTTTTTAAGTCTGAACCAAAACTCTATAGGAACATTGTCAACCGGATTTTGTGTGTAACAAAGTTAGCTTTGATGCAAAAGTTGACTTCATTTGGTTAACTTCTCTGGGTCATGATCTAAATACTTCTTTCCTTGCCAAGGCAGACTGTAAGGAAATAGAAACAGCTACAAAAGTATCTGTGGAAAACATGCTGAGTATTTCTGGATGCACATAATGGAGAAGGCATACCAACTTTGTCAGGCGGGAAAAGCAGTTAAATCACTTCCAGAGCTTGACATACTTGTCATGACTAGCTGTAGCTATCAGACCTGCAGCACTCGATACTGCTAAGGCAGACACTAGTTTGTCGTGTGCATGTAGAGTCATTGTCTTGTTCTCGCTTGTGTTCCAAAGTTCCAAAGTCTGGAATGACCGACAATCCACATGAAGAACATTAGTCCAGGTCAGCAGCTTAAACAATTACATGCCATCTAGTTCAAATCTCAATGGAAAAAAAAGTTGGAATGCACTCAACATATACCCTACAATCCAGTACATCACACTATGGAGCACTGGTATTTCAAAGTTGTAAAAACCTTATCTAATTGTGCACTACTAATCTGAGACTTGCATCATATTGCACTCCTCACAAATCACAATGTTGTGTATGGCTAAATTAGATGAAAAGGCAGAACAGTCATCTTGCACCCTATTCAATCAAACTGACAAACCATATAAGTTATGCAGCAAATTTCATGAAATTGCATTAAAAGGTAGAGCTATGACTTACCTGATAACAGCCAATGACCAACAGCGTAGGATAAGTAGGATGGAAAACACAGTTATTAAATTTGTTGCCAGTACAGCTCAATTCATGAATACATTCCCCTTTGTTTCCGGAGCCAATTGTCCACACTCTAACCAAGTCATCACTCACAGATGCCAGATATTCACCAGTAGGATCCCAGCAGACAGAATGGACCATGTTTTTATGGCCCTAAACAGTAAAAGAGAACGTCAATCATAATGTGAGGTCATTACTCCAAAGAGAATGAAGTGAGAAAAAAGAAGTAACAAAGCAATAACAGATATTCATGTGACTTCCACATCATATCCTGAAAACAATTCAAGAAAACATAAACTGCATTATTCACATATTTTCTCTTCAAGATCTCGTAATGAAACTAATTCAATTTATAAATATAACTGAATTTTATTGGTTCAGGGCCAATAATGAACAAGGAGCTTATGTAACGTGAGAGAATATTCCAAGTTACAGAGCCAAAGGCTAGGGTGCCATAAAGGACTTTTATATGCCAAGCAAGCAAAATTATATATCCATTTTGGCTTTTTCATCAAGGGGCACTTAAAAGCCATTAATCATCTTGTGGGCAGCCCTTTAGGGAGGGGGTTAAAGGAACCTTGAATTATTAAGATTTCCATTTCTAAAATAGATGTTTCCATTTTCCATCAAAACTGTAATGACTAGGGAAATTCTAACCACGATAATCAAAGTCAATTGAAAAATAAAACCACCAGCTTTGAAGGATGGAAAACTGGCATGCAACAGAGACAGATGAGAGCCATCTGGCAATGAAATCTGGTTTCCGAATTTTAAAGGACCTACAAAGACGGGTTAAGAAATGCCTCTAGGAAAAGAATGTATTCATCTCATAGAAAATCTAATGGCTTGGTTAAAAAAAAAACTAAATTATATCAATCAAGCCAGTTGCCAAAACACTCACTAAATTGAACCTCTGGACACAGAAATTGATATCTCCAACATAGTCAAGTTGGTATTTTTTTTTTACATCCACCCCTCCTGGAGACGAGAAGGTATTATGTATCCTGGGGATACACTGAATTTTCTCCCTGGAGCCCAGGAGTCATATGCACCCCCAAAATAAAGAGCTTTGAATGCTAGAAGAAAAGCACCTATACCTAACAAAATTAAGTGAATACCCAAAATTGTAATCAATTTATTTCCATCTTTCCATACATAACCGAAGAACAGAAAAGAGTCCACAAAAGGACGACAGCCAACCTGTAATTTAAGCCTACAAACTTGGGTCTCTACATCAAGTATGGATACAAGATTCTCTGCTGCAGCAGCAAGAAGCCTTCCAGCACGAGGTTGAAATCTCATCTGGGTCGCACCACCCTGAAAAAATGGAATATAATCTACTAAATACAAACAGATGCTTAAAATAATATTGAACCTTCTTGTACAATTTTCTTGAAGTTGAATAAACACCATATTCTTATACCTTGAAAACTCCAGTACAACTGCCATTCTTGATACTCCAGTATCTTATCTCATTATTATCACAAGAGCAGATAAGGTCCTCTTTACTAGGATGGAAGTCCAATGACAAAACAGTATCAGAATGCCCCGTAAAAGTACGAAGAGAATAACTGGGCTGCAAAGTATCATTGTATCCATTAAATTAAATAAAAATAAATAAAGATAAGAGAGGTAAAGGCATCATAATAACCCCAAAGACACTGTAAGATAAATTGATTCTATCACTGACTTCAAAGGCAATGGTGTAAGAGAATGAAATCAATGGAGGAAGTTTACATTACAAACTTATCTTAGTATTTCTAGCAATTCAACTTTATGACTCAATCCAAAATAACCTTATTCTACTTATGAGAGGTTGTCTTAAGGTATTAAAAAGGGGTTTTGGGGGTGGGGGGAAGGGAAGAGATGTAGTTTTATTAAGTTGTGATGTAATTATGCTGGTATATAGAATTCCAAATTTGGTGGATTTCTATCAATACAATCAAAGTTCAATTTTGAACTTATACATAAGCAATTCAAAATAAAAAGGGAATATGCCAACTTACATTATCAGCATCCCAAACCCTGACAGTTTTGTCAGCTGAAGATGTAGCAAGTCGAGACATACTTGGACTGAAACGGACATCAGTTATCCAGTGAGAATGCTCTTCAAGTGTAGACTTCATTGTAAAGGATTCTGTGCACCACAATACAACCTGCACCATAAATCATCAGGCAAAAAGGTTTCTGTTGACTTTTCTATAATCAGAATCAATTCAGTCAAAGCAGCACTGAAGTTCCCCTGTGCAACTGTTTGCAGCATTTGAACAATGTTAAATAAAACAATCTAATCAAACCAACCGCTTACTTTTCTATCAAAACCACCAGTAGCAAGCAGTTTCCCATCTGATGAGAAGTGACAACATTCAACTTTACTCGTACTACTTGCAGGAATACGCCGGATTTCCGTAAATGTGAAGCCTAATATTAATATAAACATGTTAAACCCTTGGGTCCCATTGACATAGATATATGGAGCAAAGCATTAAACAATCAAACAAGAAGCATTCACCAATCTAAAAAGCAGAATGCGCTGTACCTTTGCTGACACCAGAACATTGATTAACTCGACTATCCCTAGGGTCTGCATCATCATGAGACAAGAATGACTCAACATTATCTTCCAAGGACCCATCATCCACAAACTGGTCCATATCAGACTGCAAAAGACTATGTCAACTATCTGACTGCAAAATTGAATGCAAATAGCAACCCACCCCCCCCCCCCCCCTTCCCCCTAAAACAAAAAGAGAGAGAAAAAGAAAAACGCCTTGCCCTTAGCAGCAGAGTCATGACCCTGGCACTGCTAATGACAATTCCTCACAAGTAAACAATCTGTAACTTTGTTACAAAGGGCACATTGTATAATTTTTAAACATTACTTTAACAACACACTACTTCTAAAACATGTAACTTGTGACTAGCTGATCAGGAAAATTATCCAAAATGAAATTAACATGAAATAAGTTAAAATACAGGTAAAGCCGAGCTCAGGAGCACGAGCCTGGAACCTCAGCAGGGGCACTATGGGAAAAAAAGAAAAAAAAGGTTGCTCACCAACTGATTTGGTGCTGATGTAAGTGGGCCCACCGCATCAGAACCAAACATAAGTAGAGACTTAGAGGAACCACCATTATGTGGTAAACTTGGCATTGACATCACATCTCCTGGTGTGTGAGTAGAAGGTGTTGAAGGTGAACTTGGGGATGGTCCTGTGGTGTTTGCAGTCCCAGAGCTATTGGCAGGACCTGAAGATGATACTGGCTGCTTTCTCTTTCGCACAATTTGAGTTTTTGGAGCCTTGAAGGAACAAAAGGAAACAATTTCAGAAACTCAAACCAGGTTATACCAACTTTTCAGTGATGATCAAGTACACTGGTAAATTAGAGTTATGAAACCATTTGACACACAACTTAGATGATGGAAAAGTAAAGCATGAGAAACAAATAACAATAATTATGTAAGGGGATATAAAAGCAAAATGAACTAGATGATGGGAAAGTAAAGCATGTGAAAGATGACAACCTATAATTGGTTAAAAGATTACATGTTTAGCAATAGTAGTCCACATTACAAAAGAAATTCTAAAATAATTTGTGAAGTTATATTTGGAGAACGGAGAATTGTTCTACAATAACTAAACCAAAAACCAAGAAAAGAAAATGACAACAGGAAAAGAGTGTAGCTAATAAAATCTACGACTGCTGAAGCCAATAAACCTGATCGCTTCCTTGAAAGGTATTTGAAATGCTACCATCCGCTGTGACGCTTCCAGCACCATTCATTTTATCTTGCTGCTGGAGGTGGTGGTTTGAATTTTGAGAATGTTGACTAGAAAGTGGATGTTGCGCATAATGCTGCTGCTGCTGATTGTTCTGAATTTGTTGCTGCTGTAACTGAGAAGCATTACAACATTAGATAAGCAAGCACAACTGGAAGCTTAAAGACTGATAAAACTGTTGAAAAGACATAAAGATGATAAGATTGATCAACTCTGATGTGCAGGAACAAAATAATACCTTGATTAGCAGCTCTGTCTCTGCACGGGAACCAACTTGAACTGGTGATCCAACATTAGGAACCATATCAACAACAGAATTTAACTGGCCATCCTTTGCAAGACCCATATTACGATTGTTTTGAAACATTCTTAGTTTTCTGGATTCCAAATCATTGGCAGATGGAGATGCCAAGTTTTGCTGAGCCTGAAGCATTAGTTGCTGCTGTAACTGAAGTTGATTGAAAGACTGAGGGGACTGCATCTTCTGCTGCTGGAAAAACCCAGTTCGAATCTGCTCCAGCCCCTACAAAAGGTGAGAAGTTTTCAGAACAGAAATCCAATTCCATCCTTCTATAATATTGTAATCATTTTCTGAACCACCAAATTGATTTTTTTTTTTTTAATAACCAAACCAAAAATGCAAATGCAAATTTCATTCCAAGCAGCATGCATAAACAACATTTGCCAGTTGTCAGACAAGGGAGGGAAATTTGCCTTCATTCTGCCTAGCTCTTTCCTAAGAAGTCAGGTTGAATAGAAGTGGAAGCAATCATTTGCTTACTGCACTTTCGAAATAACCAACCTCAACAATTCCCACATTCACTACTTCCAAATTTCATTTCTAAAGTTGAAATATTTAACAGAAAACACTTAAGCAACTCTCTATGAGCAAAATGGAGGCTTCCCTTAATCCAACTGCCCACATACAAAGACAGGCTACCACATATATTGCCAGAAGTTCTCTTCAATAGTAACATAGACAAAGATATAATGTACTAAAACAAAAAGAAGGAAAGACAAACTGAATTCAAACCTCAAATTAAAAATTAGAGAAAGAAAAGAGTATTGATTAATTTCTTTTTTTGATAAGTGTAGATAAGTGTATTGATTAAATTAAATATATTTGTCCTTCAAAATAAAATACATCAACCATATCAAAAGTCTTATCGCACAAAATAAAACGATTTATCTTATAATGCAACCTATTGCTTTAACTAATAATTTTTTCTAATGACAAATTGCCTTGATAGGTAGAATATTGAGAGGAAAATGTCATATCGGTTAAGACACTTTTCAGCTCAATTAAGATTTAATTGGCAGATGAGTGGTGGATGAACCAACCAGAATGAAACTAAGATCATCCAACTTGAAAACAGATACACAATTGAATATACAGGGAATAAAAAAAGCATGGCTTTTAGTCTTACCGTCAAAGGCCATCCTTTCAAAGTCAAATTGTTACTGCCTTGATTTGATCCTAAAAGAACATGAGAATAATTGTTATAACTAACAATGAAAAAATCCTAAATTATACAGTTTCAATAAATAATTAAAGAACTAATAAACCATGGATTTACACGCTGCATGACCCAAAACACAAATGCATACTAGATCATGGAACTTAATGGGAGTTTCTTAGGATCCATTTGGGATTTCCAATCACTTATACATACGTTTCTAGATCCAATAACAATTGTTCCTTTGCAACAAATGACAGTTTTGTTTAATAAGAAAATATAAGGTAACAAAAGAAGCAACATCCTTTGCAACAAATGACATGAAAAACATTTACAACGCATCCATCGATATTCAGTTAAAAACATCTTATTTATAAGAGAAATTTCCTAGATTCCTTCCTTTTTCACTTGATCTTCCAAAATCATCACCTATATTAGAATAATTGCCAATCTGTAAGTTCAGAGTAGTAAGCAGAGAAGAATACTAGGTTTAGTAATAATCATTTGAATATTTGAACCCTTGTTGAGCTGAATACCAGAAGTTACATTCCTCATTCTATTAAAATTCTTCATAAGATAAGGGGCCAACATCCCATGATTTATTAATAGTAAAAAGAAAGTTACAGCTATAAAATCATAGAACCTATACATAAACATAACAAAATGAGAAAAGAGAAACAAACAGATGAATTGAAACAAAGGACAATTTCAATCAATACCATGAACTCCAATCAATGATCCTTCTGAACCAGCAGCTCTGGGGTTCATCATTGAACTCATCTCACTCTTTATCTCCTGTTTCAGCATACAAGATTATCAAAAATAAGAAAATTGAGCTATGAAAGTAACAAAATGATGGCAATGATGATGATTCTTATTATTACCTGTATAGGCCCTGGAAGCTGCTGGCTTCGATTTTGAACTTGTTGAAGATTTCCAGAAATACCCCCAGGTGTACCATGAAGTGTTTGCCTGCAAAACAAGAGTTTACCTACTTTCAAATTGGACAAATTACAAATGTAGACTCGTAGTACAACTTAATAACTGTGTCCTGGAAAAAAAAATACCCTTGAGGTTGGCCACCTGCTGCACCTGCCTTCAGCATTGAGGCATGATTAGGATCCAGTAGCTGTCCGACATTGTCACCTAACCTTTGCTGCATGATAATGTTTTGTAAATATAATGTTTTGTAAATAACTGCAGGGATAATGAAAGAAACTCATTTTTAAATCTATCACAGAACATCAATACCTTCATAGCTCCATCATCCAACGCATCCCTCTGGAGTGGATGCTTTAGTCTATCCTCATACATTTTTGTTGCCAATGCATTTGCAGTTGCAGTCGCAGAGTTCTGTCTAATAAGAGGGTCGCTACTTGCAAGCCCATTGGCAGAGCCATTTAGGAGCTGCGTTCCATCTCTCCGCTGCTGCTGCTGCTGCTGCTGCTGCTGCTGCTGCTGTTGCTGTTGTTGTTGTTGCTGTTGCTGCTGTTGAGCATGCCTCTGCAACAAGAGCTGCTGCATTTGCATCTGTTGATGCTGCTGAGGTTTCTGGTTCTGTTGTTGTTGCTGCTGCTGCTGCTCCCGAGCCTTTGCCAACTGAGTCTGTCATTTCCATATAAACATCAAGGTTATTTAAGTATCTCTCCAACACAGCAAACACGGAACAAATAGAGATCCACAGAATCCAAACAATACTTAGTAATATACCATATATTTTATGAATCCAAAAAAATAAAAATAAAATCTAAGTTAATAGTGTTTGATATGTAGGTTTTTTTATTTTTTATTTTATAAGATATTGTTATATATGTGGGTCAAACTCCCTATCCTCTCAAGTACACTTCAGACTAATTCAAAAAATCCATTCCATGACAAGACTCCAAATAAGATTTCAACGTTTAAGCATTAGCTGTCCAGGCCAAAAAGTCATTAATAATGCTTCAGAATAAAAATTCCCTATGTTCACTGAAAAGCTAGCAAGGTATATTCATTAGGTGGTAGGACGCCAACAATTTTTTGCAGGAGAAAAAAACCAGAAAGAACAAAGCTAATATTATTTGCGAAAATATTACTTAAGCCCCTGACATTACATTTTAATAAGTGCTGGTAATACAATATTAAGACCAATAACTCCAATTTCAGCACATATCCGTCTCTGACTAAAAAAAACTAAACCATTAGGGAAAGGAGAGAAACAAAATACATATGACCAAGAAGAGACTGAAGATAATATGATGAAGACCATTAAAATGCATAATTTTTTTCAACTGGTAAGTTACACACACCCAATGGGTCTTGAACCTACAACCTCTCCCTCCGCCTAGCACTTATAGGTGGAGGTGGTGTCAGTTGAGCTAGAGCTCATTAGCCAACAGAAAAATTGAATTTCTGTTGCCAGAATATGATTGCTATAAAAAAAATGATTCGCAGATTCACAGAATTGCCTGGAGACTTTAAGAAGAACACCCTCCCCAACTCAAAAGAAGTTCAAAAAATATATATATATATAAATATATTAAGAACTGGTAAACCCACCTCGATGTATGATGCAGCTGGTTCTGAGTGCTTCTCATTTGTCCTCGCAATAAATATGTCCCAAAAGACGGACCACCATTCAAAAAGAAAACCACCAGGTGCATCAATAGCTAGAGTACATGTACACACAAAAGCCACAATTATTATGAATTATGATATAGACATAGAGTATGGGAAGTCCAGAATACATATTAAATCTCTGTTCTTAGCAAATCTTCACATATTCTTACCAACAGGATCTGAAGAGACTTTCCCTTCGGCTTGAAATGCTTTTGCAGTAGAATGTAATTTCCTCTTCATAAGATAGTCATATATATACACATCCAACCTATTGTACAAAGACCAAACCAGTCAGATTGTAAAACAATACAAATATAAAAATCCAAATTGATACAAACCCAGCATTTAAACACCAACAAAATGAAGAAAATTACTGTCCAAAAAATAAAGAAACAAATACTACCCTCGGTAACTCAGAAAATCAAAATTTTCTGACAATAATGCAAAAGTAAAACCTTACACAAATTTTTGGCTTTGTTGGATTTCTAAATTAACTTTTTGAATCTTAATTTTTTCATCATTTGAGAGGAGAGAACAAAAACCTCCATTCAACCAAGCCTAATAAGACTATTTGCCTCGAGTCCTTGACTAAAACAATATCAAAACAATATAAAAAAAAATCCACCCCCACCCAAAGAAAACAAGAAATAAATCCAAAAGTACCCCAAAAACCAGAACCAAAAAGAAACCAAGAAGTAATAGAAGGCAACAACAAGAACAAGAACACCAAAATCATCGCAGACAAAATAGACTCTTGAGAAACTTCGACATGCCCATTTAGAAACATATTAGAATACAAGCACCAATCACAGAGTAAAGTTCAAATCAAAACCCTAGACCCAAAAAAGAGCTAATGAAAAACTAAACACAAAAAAAAAAAAGAGGAAATTTTGTACAGAAAAACAGTCCTAAAAACTGACAAATCAACCAAATCTTAAGATTTAAAAAACACACACTAAAAGCACAAACTTTATCAACAGAAACATCAGTACAACATGGAAAACAACCCCAAATGCGGAAAAATGCAAACAAAACAAACACCACAAAAAAACTATAACATACCCATTTGAAAACATGAAAATAAAAGCCCAAAATAACACTTTCAAAAACAAAATGCGAAAACGAAAACCCTAGAACCCAAAAACAAAGCCACAAGCATTCAAAGTCCTAAACGACCGAAACCCAGAAATCAAAAACGAACAAACAACATAACAAAATCGATTTCCTTGCATAAAGACTTACATTTTATCAGCTTCCCAGTTGGTCTGGGACTGAGACATGGCTAAAACACTGTAATCTATGACAAATCCGATACCTTTGGAACTGTGCGGAAGAAAAATATATATATATTCAGAGGAGTTGTTCCTCTTAGCTCTCTCTTACGTTAGATTCTTAGGAGAGCATGTCTTCTGAATTTTCGGACTAAAGCCTTTTAAATGTGTGTGCGTGTTTTTTTTTTTTTTTCAACATTATTTGAGGACTATAATCTTGGTCATATGACTCATATGTAAATAAAATAATAAAAAATTACTAAGAAGTTTTCTAGGCTGCTCTTTCTATAACAATTTGTTTGGCTTTTCGCTTGGTTCTTTCTGGCCTTATGCCAAAATTTCACGCAACCAAAGCACTGTGCAGTGGCGCTCTTTTTTTTTCCCCTTTCGTCTTGGCTCGCATTATGAAGTGCTTTTTTGACTTTTTGGCTCATATCATGCATTTTTCATCACCTAAAATTTAGATATGACAACTTAACATTATTTCAAAGGAATAGAAAAAAAAAAAAAATTGTATTCCTTTGAAATAATGTTAAGTTGTCAAAATAAAATAAAAAGTCACATTGTTTTTTTTTTTAATGCAACTGTCATTATTAATTGGTTAAAATCAAGTTAACAATTTTTTATAGTAAGTATTTAATTTGATTATTATTATCATATACTATATATTATAAATTGGGTCTTAAAAATCAAGATTGTGTGAAGTGGTTCAACATATAGCTTATACGTCTTATTAAAAAAAAAAAAAAAAAAAACATATAGCTTATACGTTTTATAGAAGATTTTTGTTATGAAACTTATTAATTATGAAGATAGCTTACTTGAGAAGAAACTATATCATACAATTTGCACCATCTACAATTTTTTTTTTTTAGAATCATCTACAATTTACATATGACAACTTAACATTATTTATTTTAGCCCAAGAAAAAAAGTCGCATTGTTTTTTTCAATGCAACTGTCATTATTAATGGGTTAAAATCAAGTTAACAATTTTTTATAGTAAAGTGTTTAATTTGATTATTATCACATACTATATATTATAAGTTGGGTCTAAAAGTCAAGATTGTGCCAAGTGGTTCAACATTCAGTTTATAGGTTTATAGGGGATTTTTGTCATTAAACTTATTAATTATTACGATAACTTTTTTTTTTTGGATAAAAAGACCATAACTTTATTAAGAAGAAGATAAACATAATACATCATGAGTTAAAGCTAACTCAACCATATTAGGGTTTTCTTCTATCCAAGTTTCATAACTATCTAAATATTTGGTATACTGAGCCAAAAGCCGAGTTAGACGATTGTCATCTCGCTTAACATGGAAATTTTTCACACATCTAAAATCCTACAACCTTGCTTCAATCCCTCCTAAAATATTGTCAATATCAACTAGAGCTTCACTAGTTCTAATTAACACATCAACAACTATCTTAGAGTCACTCTCAAACAACACATCTCGTACCTCTACATCCCAAGCAAAAAGAACCCCTTCCTTCAATGCTTTTGCCTTCAATCTCCATAGGACTTAGTGGAATTGGTAAGTTCTTGCTTAGAGTTGCCTCTACTTGCCCTTTGTAGTCCTGAATAATAACCCCAATTCCTACAAACTGTGTGTTAACAAAAGTAGCCCCATCAGTATTAATCTTATACCAAGATTGGGCTATGGATATCCACTGCATTGTATCGATGGTTTCATGGCAAGCCAGCTTGAAGTTAGCCGTTTAAAACTCCTCCAGTAAGTACTTAGCCTTCCGAAAAATTTCAGCAGCTTATTGTCGTGTTTTACCGTGTCTCGCTGCATTCCTATTAAACCACATAAACCATGCCACTGTGATAACTAACCCCAACAATTCATCATTCATATGCTGTCCAAATTTTAAATATCAAAGCAGGTCTCCAAACTCATGAAAAACACCGCCTTAACACTCAAACGAGATAACTTAATTGAGAAGAAACTATATCACTAAAATAGCAAGCAACTATATTATGAGTTTTAATAATTTAAAATGCTAATCTAACTAAAATTCTATTACCAATATTTCAAACAAGTTGAAATAAATTTTATTTATTAAGTTTAATTTTTGAATAGTTTTTTTAGGTAAAATTGGACTACCTAATTTTCAAAATATTTCAAATGTTACTCCAACTAAAATTCTATTACCAACAAATTTTAAATAAAATTATTATTTGTGTTACTACCATACACTAGGTTCATTGTAATATACCATTCTTATAATAAAGACATAGTTATTAAGGGCTTTTCATAATAGATATAGGCTATCAGGTCGAGTCATATTTTTAATTTTTTTTCGTAATAATTAATTTCATTCATTAAAATTTGTGTATAAACAATAAAGTAATGAGACAATTGCATAATAAAACTCCATAGCATGATGTTGTTTTCAAGCTAAATTCAAAAGTTTCAAGCACATAAATTATCATAGTAACAATTCTTCATTCGTAGCACTTGGCATTTATCTAAGTACTAAAAAAAACTCTCAATTTGTAAGTAGAATTTTGACTTAGAAAAATTTAAAATGGATTATTCATATGATAAAAGAATCCCAATAGAATACACACGATATAATGAACATGTTATCTTTTTGTGAAGGTTTCTTATTCTTACATTAAAATGTCACTTAATATTCAAATGAATGACTGTTCTCTTTTCAAATTGGTCTCGAAAATACTCTCTCTCTCTCTCTCTCTCTATACATACATACATGTGCATAAATATGTGTCATGCATAAATTATGACCCCACTCAAGTCAAATCATGACTTTGCCATTGTCCATATAGGGCATTGCTTCACACAGTACACATGTTGAAGACTATCCATATATATAGAGCTATTTCTATCATTGTCACTGCTGAGTCTTTGTATTCAAGCGCCTTTCTCGGGTGTTTTTCTCTGCCCAAGAAGCATACCAAACACTTCTTAAGACTTCCTACGTGTCTCCAGCAAGACAAAGTCTTTCATCTGCATAATGCACTTCACAGTTTTTTTTTTTTTTTTTGACAGCGATATTATTTTTCAATCATTTCATGGTGATTCTCAATTCATTCAATAGACATTAAAGACCTTACTTACGTTAAAGACTTTTCTTCCAAACTCAAGTTTTAGTCAAGCCTCCGCGTTGAGTTTGAGGGGGATTTAGAAGATATTAGGATATTACATTATTACAATAAATGTGTAGCCCATATAATTAATATATTAGGACATTATGATAAATGTATAGAGAATTAGAATATCGCGAGCTTTTGTGATTTTATAACACCATGAGCTACAATGGTTTTAGGATTAATATACATTGTAATACACAATTCAAAATAGTAAAGATGTAATCATCAAAGATTTTTCAATGTAAAAGTAAACCATTAGCCCGAATCAAAGTTAATTCTCTTCTTTTTTTCTTTTTCTTCTATATCTAGAGCATTTATTAATTTATATTTTAACAATTAATAAAATGTTTTTAAAATTTACATCAAATTGTTAATTAATCTCTACATATAAACAATAAGATTTAGATCAACCATGCCCCTATGGTTAATAATTATGCATTATCATTTTAATATGCGTGTGTTTAGTATAACTTAAATTTTATGAATTATTGGGGTTCAAGTGATAATTGTAGTAATGACATCTTTTGTGGTGTCTCATATCTGCGGTTCAAATCCCATATCACATCCATTACCATTAACTTATAAATAAAAAATATGAATTATTACCTTAAAAAAATCATGATTGATTCATGAATTATTTGATTTATTTTTTTATAAGTTTGGATTCGTGTGTGACCATTTCATCAAGTAAAATTTAAACTAACTATATAAAAAAACAAAAAGAATCTTTAAAAAATTTTATCTGATAAGTCAATAAACCAAATCATGCAAATATACTACATTTTAAACATACTAAACACACAGTAAGGCATTTGCAATAAGTAATTTCATATATTTTTTTCATCTTTTGTAACTTGGAGCCAAAAAATATATTTACCATTATTTTGGGTTTGCAGTGACAAAAAATATATTTTGGATTGAAATTCACTTCCTTTGCATACTAGATTCCAACTTCGAAGGCCATTTTGGAGATCCCAAAGACTATTTTGTAAGTTTCATAATCATGGCATTTAATAAATTAATATTCTAATAACCACACCGATCCAACTTTTGTAGTTAATATTAAATTAGCCTACTTGTTAGAAAACTAGTCTAAATGGTCAGAACTCAGAATTTGGTTTGGTTTATCTGGAATGTGATTCAAGGTGCCATCCATTTTAGAAGCACAAGTGGCATTAAAAGGTGGCTTTGTGACGTGGTAGTGTGTCACTCATTTCAATTCTTTTTTTCAAACTATTCCATCCCTCCTTTTAACCTGTTCTTGCGTGTCAAGCATGACTTCTCCTAATCGTTTAGAGCCAGTTCCTATCATATCTTTCAATATTAATTTGTTTAGGCAAATACCACCTTGTAAGTAATACTAATAATTTATGCTTCTGTAGAATCTAGATATTTATAAAATTATGCTTCAGTTTCGTATTGAATCTATTGATTGTTGAGGAGTGAAGCGCATTTGCAAATAAAGTATAGTAATGCCAATTGTGGAAAAAGCAGTCAGTGAGCAGTAATAGGTTTGGTAATGGCAATGTTACTTGTGGTTGGAATTAAAAGGATACATTAAATGCTGGTACCATGCGAAGACCTCTTTAAATCATTGACTTCGTGGTCAAGAGTTATTTTCCAATCTCAATTCTATACTGGTGCCTTTCTTTTTTTAGTTTTTCGTCCAACCCTCAAAGCTGAATAACAATAATATTGAGAGAGAGAAACAGAGAGACAATACAACCCTTGCATGTTGTGTTCCAAGGACTTGTGCACCATTGCATGTTGTGTTCCAAGGGTCTGGTGTGTTGGGAAATTTAGACCCCAATCGATAGAATTAATAAGTTTTAAACATAAGTTGTTAATTAGATTTATTATGAATAAATCTTGTTAAAACAAACAAACATCAATATCATGTCAAAATTATGCAGTGAAAAAATAAATAAGACAAGATATGATGACCCAGAAAAACTAATGAAACAAACTAGTTTCACAGTAAAAAACTTGGGGGGAAACCTTCTCGAAAAGCAATCCACTGTAGTAAAGAGAAGTTTTAGATCTAGTACAAAACTTTTGTCCCTAGACTCTACAATCCCCGTAAATGAACTTACAGCAAAAATCTTCTACCGCTTCAGAACCTCTGAACTCTTCAATATATGAACGCCACCCTTTTTGATGCACGAATTTCAGTACGTAATTAACCAATTGCGCGGATCCCAGTACGCGACTTAATCACCAACTTGAGGAAGATGTTGGCTGCAAAGTTCTTCACTTCATCAACAATAAAGATCAAGAAGCACTTGGTTACAAAATCCTAAGGCGCAAAAGACGCAGTAGCTTCTTTCAGAGAGAATAAGACATCGGTCACCTTTTGCATATGTTCTCTTTGTATTCTCTTATGTGACGGCCTCTAAAATAAGCCTTATATAGGTCTAAGGTTGTGAGAAAAGAAACCCTACACAAATACATAAACATGGACTGAAAATCAGATCTGGAAATCTGAATTTCGTAAAACTCGATCGATCGAGGAGGAGTCAAGAAGGTGTCGAGCTTTAATGAATAGCACTTCTTCACTTGTTTCTTGAACAAACTTGCATGACTTCAACACTTGATCTTGAAACAAAGTTTTTTGAAGTATTAAACACATCCTAGATCTACTCAATTACAAGTAAAGTGCGTTTTGTCAAAGGATAAGTCAATTATATAAAATAGTGACATATGTTCCTAACAAGTGAATCACATATGTCCTAACATGGTGAGTATTTATGATATTTTTCTCACATGTGTAGGTCTCAAATATAGTGAAAGATAAGTCTCATGAGATACCTTCTTCCTTCTGTGAAGGTCTTGTGAGTCACTTCAATATTCTTTTAGCATCTTGAAGACAAAAATCAACTACTCCAAAAAAAAATATATTCCCAATTCCCAAGCCTATGTTTAGTAAGAAGCAAAGTTGCATCTGTGGACGTGCAACTCTATTAGTAACTAAGGTACGGGTGGTGATTGTATTGGTTGTATCTATAGAAAAAGAATATGGTGTAACAAGATATATGTGATGCCCCTCTTATATAAAGTGGATTTTACAAGTGTAAGACTCATCCCTATGTGAAAGAGACATTACACATGTTTGTTACACCATATTCCTATACTTTTGACCTAATGGTGTTATGCATGTACGTACTGCAAACAAAGAAGCCCTTAGTGATAGGTTTAGTAAGCAAATTGAATGCAGATGGTGGTTGTGATACAAATATTATTATATATGTAAAGTTGTGATTTTCAACTAGCCTTTGTTGGCTTTAATTCCGTGCTAAATTTGATTGTAATTTTTTCAATCATTTCTCTGTATTTATGTGGGTTTATTTGCAAGGGATGAGTGTGAGAGATTGGTGAAAAATCAAGCGTCAAAGAAGAATCAGTGCAGTTCGCGACTAGCTCGTGAGAAGAGTAACCCGTGAAAGGCCATGTGTGAAGCACATGACTAGAAGATGAAGAGTCATACCAAGCTATCAAATTCGCGAGTACTTCACGAGAAATGTCATCTTGCGAGGTACTCCGCGAAACCCTCTGTTTGGCAAAAAGAAAAAGTGTTTTACCAAATTATTTACCTACACTATATATACCCTCATTACCCACAAAACGTAAGAAGTGCTTTTCAGAGAGAAAACCCTAGCAAAAACACTTGGGAGTAAGAGATTGTTATACCCACAATCATCTACACATTTTCTCTTGGTTTTCCTCTACTCCTACCTCTCCATCTCTATATCCTTGAGAGGTTTATAACCCAAACACTTACCTCACCCATTCTGAGTGTTGAGTCAAGTTTTGATGCCTTTAGGAAGTATTGGAATGAGCCATTTAGTGGTGGATGCAATCAGGCTGAATTGCAGGATCCGGAAAGCTAGTGAAGACAAGATTTTGAGAAGTTTGTTGGTAGCAAGCAGGAGCTTGGAGGACTCAAGTACATGGGGTAGATTAGGCTTGGAGGGTCTTTTGTTATTTGTGTACTCTAACTTTATTCACTAGTGGATCGATTTCAACTTGGAGGGTCGCGGAGAGGTTTTTCATCGTGTTCTTCGGTTTCCTCTTCGATAATACGTCTTGGTGTTATCTTATGTTTACATCTCTCTTCCCTACTCTTTAAGCTTGTTTTTTATTGTTCATTATAGTTGAATATGGCTTAGAATAGTGTTACCAGTTTATTGCATTCATTTACTCTAATTCCACATTTTGATAAGTTAAAGTAAAAATAATATAGCCGTAATTTTTAATTTTGGGTCTAAACAAGCATCAGCGTTTTCACACTAATTGAGCTTTCAATATATATATATATATATATATATATATATAATTCTTTTTTTGAGTAAAAGTAATAGCAGATATATAACTTTTTATCATCAATAATCTCTTTACAAAAAGAAGAATTTATAAATATTTGTTATAACTAAAAAGTTAGCTGGTTGTAATTAGTGTATAAAAAAATAATGTATAATGAATTCATATAAAAATAATGTTATACTAATCATAATTATAACTTCCAATAAATTATGAAAAAAAAGTTATAAAATTTATCCTGCTTCCACTCTCAATCTTCCTTTGGTTCTTTCTAGCAAGAGTGGGGCCTAACTGCAATAAAGTGGTCTATGTGTTAAGACTTTTAGGCTCTCGCAATGTCATGCAAAGAGGAGATGAAATTTATTTTTCATTTTTAAGGTATCATAGTTTTAATTATGAACTTCCATTCCTACGTCTATCTAAAGAAGAACGAGATTAAGAGGGGCTTTTATTTTTCTTTTTTGCTCAAATGGCATATCATCATAGATTAACCAAAATGGCATGAACCTTTGCAAAGGAATATTAACCAAAATGGCAATGCCTTTTGCTCTGCTAGTAACATGGCATAGACTTCATCTCTATCTCTTATGAGCTATGATGGGTTCCTTTACACCTCAACCACTGTTAGTGGACTTACGTGTAACTTTTGAGTCATTAACCAGTGGCTGGTTGCAATCGGATCTATTCCTTTATATACTAAAAAAAGAAGAAGCAATAATAAAAATAAATAAATAAAAATAAAACAGAGGAACTATTGTATGTGAGTTTGCAAAATCTATGATGAGGACCTCAACGTGGTAGCGTAGTGTAGCAGTGTAGTTTTTTGTGAGATTTTTCTGATTTAGTTGGATTTATGTTTTGATATCAAATTTATACTTTTTGTTGGGTTTTATATGAGATTTTATAACCCAGAGGTTGGCCAAGTTGGTTGGGTTCTCGGTCTCAAGGTGCTTGTACTGGGCTTGACTGGGTGTGCTCCCCAGTTCGAGTTCTGCTACTTGCACTTGAAAAAAATTTCCTGAGCCAAATCTTTACCCCTTCGTGGGTCCATTCGGCGCGAACAATAATTAATTTCTGATTGAAAGCTTTGAATATATATTGTGCGAGAGAAAAAAAAAAAAAAAAAAGATTTTATGTTGATGAGATTTTTCTTGTATTAGGTATTTAGGTTTAGTGTTTTAATTTGTTGGGTTTGGATTTTGTGAAAAGGCTAACCCATTGTCCCATCCATCAACACCTGATTGCCCACCAGAAAGTGAGATGCAGTTTGTCAGGTGTCGGCTGGTGAGAGACTTGAGACTTCCCCACTCGAAAGAATCCGATCCAGTAGCTGGTTGACACCAAATCTAATTCAAATTGATCTGCGAACACCTCTATTTATTGCATTGTTATTAATACCGTTTCGGATCCCGTTTCGGTTTGCTCAGTGGAATGGAATATTTCGGTACCGGCCGATTTCGGCGTACCGTTTCAGGGTGTTTCGGGATTCCTAAAAAATAATTTATATATATTCTTGTAGAACATAAATTGTTAATTCTAATAAATAAATAACTAAATATCAAATAATACAAATCATTTAGTCTTAACTCTTAAGTCTTAAATATCAATATAACATCAATTTAACATCACACAATAAGAAGATTTACAAGTCAATAACTAAATATCAAATAATAACTCCTAAGTTCTTAACCACAAAACAAATCATAAGAAAAAAAAAATTATGAGAGAGGGAGAAGGAATGAACAAACAAAAGACATTATTTATGACAATGTATACCACAATCACATATCTTAAGTTCTTAACACTTAATCTTAACTCCTAACTCCTAAGTTCTTAACCACAAAAAAAAAGACTTAAAAAAAAAAAAAAAAAAAAGTAAAAAACAAGCCAAATCCGGTACCGGCCGAAATTCACATCTCGGCCGGAATTGGCCGGAATGACCGGAATGACCCAAAACGGCCCGAAATTTGACCCGAGGTGGAACGTGAGGTTTTCTCGTACCGGTTTGCATACCGGTACGAAAAATTCCGGCCGGAACGGAACGGAATCAATAACAATGATTTATTGGTCTATTAATCTTGTGGCAGTGAATGGGCAAATATATATTTGCACATTTATACAAAATAAAAATTCTACCATAATCTAATTTAAGTGTATGTGTGTGAAATTTTCTTCTAGAGACTTGAACCCCAGCCTTTACCCTCACATTCCACAAGCACTTATATTTATAGAGTGACCATCGCACAAAGGGTATGCAAATATATGTTAAAAAACCTAAAATTGAGTCAGTTGATTATTTGCTTGCTTTGATGAAAATACTTTTGAGAAAAGGACTTTCTTTTTTAGAAAATTGACTTGTTTTTGTGCGTTTGGCTGTGATTCTAAAAACGAGGCAAACAATTTTTAGTTGTTAGATTTGCAAGGAAAATCATTGATATTTCTAATAATTTCAAAATAATATCATAATAAAAAGCTTTAAACATACCTCAAACAAGAAAGTATTTTCCTTTTGGGCCCATTTAAAGACCTTAAATGGATAAACATAGCTTAATTTAAAATCTACATGAAAAACTATGTGAGAAAGTGATTAGCTTGTGAGCAAAAAATGTCATTTAAGAAAAAAAATTAACAGTTGGTCAATGGTTTTGTGGAGAGCAGGGCTAGCTCAATAGATGATGTAATTGATACAATCGCTTAAGGCCCCCAAATAAAAGAAGGCCTCCATTTGTAAAAAAAAAAAAATTATATATATAATATATTTATTTATATATTTTAATTAAAAAATTCTTTAAGTACTTTTATTGGTCAATAAAATGTATTAAAAAGACCCCATTGTATCCTAAAATGCAGAAAATTAAAAAGGAAAAAAATAAAAATAGTCAAACTTCAGCTAACAAAATTAAATTTTAGGAGACAAATTTATTAACTCATTCTTGAAATATGCTAAAATCAAAATTAATACTAGACAAATTCATTAATAATACAACGTAATTGTCTTGAAATATGCTAAAGTAGAGATTATAAATTTCAAAAAAAAAAAAAAAAAACTCTCATCTCTTTATCTCTCTGCTTCTCCATCTATATTCTTACCTTTCTTTTCTTCATCTTGATTCTTGATCTTTTTCTATAAACTCAGTCTAAGTTGAAATATTTATTTGTTGATTCCCTTCAATTCATAGCAAATTCAAAATTAAAAAAGGGCAGCACGAGCTGTGGGCATACTAGAGGTAATCTTCTCCCCCTCTCTATCTTTCCGAAAATTAAGATGAGGAGTCTGCTATTTATTCAATTTAAATTATATATATATATATTTTAGTCTATTTCACTGCATGATTGATTGATAGGAGTCATAGGAGAGCACGTTTTTTGCACATAGCCATAGGACAGGCTGGACATTTGCACAGTTGCATACTGCATAGCAGCACAGGCTACACAGTTATGCACTACACAACAGCACACTGCACAAGTTGCACAACCCACAGTCATAGGACTTCTTACTTTATCAATTATTATAAATTATCATACCAATTAATAATTTGATGTGTATCAAAAAGTAAGAAAAATGGATTTTAAATATAAAAAAATTCAATATATATTATTTGATTAATATTTAAATATAAAAAATGGCCCACTTAAAATTTTTGCTTAAGACCCCCAAAGTTGTTGAGCCGACCCTAGAGGAGAGAGAGGCGGTAGAGATAGAGAAACCATTACTGGGATTTTTTTTTTTTTTATAGAGAATTTCAATTTATAGCATTCAATTTTGATGATAGTTCTTTATTATCAAACAAAGACATCAATTGGTTTTGTTGTAGGTGGGAATTGAATCCCAAATCTCTTATTTAATCATAAAAAATTTTACCAGTTGTGCCATTGGGGAAAACATTTTTTTGGTCTATTGGGTATATTTTTTACGTTAATTCGTGTTTTTTATTGTATCAAACATAAAAGAATTTTCCATTGAAACAATCCGAACATAAATTCAAGATACATTCAAATGCATAGAAATTGCTTAGAACTCATTGACCAAGTTGCTCTGCCATGTATGTGTGACACTTGCATCTTAAGCCTTAAGCCATTTACACTTCCAGGGTACAAAATGAATTCTTGGACACTAATTTTTCTCCAAGCCAGTTTGGAGGAATCTTTTCCAACTTATTACATGACAATGCATAAGACTATTCATGTGTATTATTTAAACAACTCACATAACATATTGATTATAAAAATAAAAATAAAAGATCACCCAACTCATTAAAAAAATCATATGAATGAAAAGATTCGTGGACTATCTTCTCAACCAACTCGCAGTGGATTGAATGAATTTTCCTCTAAATCGGTTTGTTGGTAAACTTTTTCCCCCCAAAAATCAAGAGATCTTTTGGGATTTCATGAGTCTTGCCAAGATCGGTTGTAGATATTCTTTTTGGTTGGTGGAACTAGTTCGGAAAGCACTCATCTAGCATTTGGAATTTAGTTCCGTTGTGTTTAATATAGTGTATTTGGAAGGAGCGTAATTGACAGACTTTTGAGGATATGAAAAGTTCCAGAGACCAGTTGCTTGCTTCTTTCAATGGTTCCCTTTTTGATTGGTCTATGGCTTGGGGACCCACTTCTAGTGATTCTCTCCCTTCGTTCCTTAGATCTCTCATTTGTAATTAGTTTCTTTCTTTGTTTTTTGTTTTTTTTGTTTTTATACTTTCTGTAATCTTTGGTCTGCCTTATGCTCTTTTTTATAAGGTAGCTTCTTGAATATACTTCTTTCTTCTTATAAAAAAAAAAAAAAAAAAAAAAAAAAAAAAAAAAATCAAGAGATGTCCCTGACTAAATCATGCAACTCCCAAACTGGGATGACATGCATAAGATTTGGATTGCCAACATGAATCATGGTATTTCCATGAACGAGAGGATCCAAATGTGACATAAATCACATTGCGGACACCGGGATTTTGCCAGAGAAGCATGATTTATGCAAGAATCTCCATGCCATTAAAAATTACTTTCATTTGTGAGCTCAAGAATTGCTTTCTGTTCAGTCTCTTTCGTTAACCTATTCAGATTTGCAATTTCCAAATAAAAATGATGGAACCATACAGGAAGCTGGAAATATATTTGTGTTACTCAGACGAATAAAATTTTCTATACTTTTTTGTAATGAAACAAAAAAAGTCCAGTTCCTGAATTTCAGTGTAAATGCTTATGACCCAGAAACAACTACCGGGAAAAAAAATAAATTCAAAGTCCCCTGAAATTGCCAAATGAGGTTGTCACAATGTATGCTCAATAAGAACCCTATATTAAGAAGACCAGAAAAAATATCCCTTCAAACTAGCAAAATTTAGAAAAAGCCAATACCCATAAAAAAAAAAAAAAAAGGGCCCAAGACTTCTCATTCCTTGAAGTCATCCTTGTCATCAACAGGTATTGGACTGTTCCTCCAAAAGACTGCAAGACCACTGCCACCAAGCTGTAAAGGAGAATGTTTGAATCAATAAGATTGTCAGCAGTAAATTCATAAAAAGGAATACTAATCGAAGGGTCTGCAGAGAATGAAAATACTCAAAATAGTAAGTTTGAGCAAGTGGAAGAAAGACACTTACCGCCATGCAAACAACGCTAACAGCAGAAGGGACAGCAACAAGGGGGTTTGTAAAATGCTTCTGGGCAAGCAAAAACCCAAGTGCAGAGCTCTGCAGATATGAATGAAAGAATAAATAGCATTATAATGCACATATATTATGTAGTACTTACTAGTTATGCAACATATGAGTCATAAGCTGGTGATATGATTTGTTGGCATTGTGAGAGTTTTTATTCTACTCAATTAGATATAGGAATTTCACTTGTAAAACTACTATCTTTAGGCACCTTAAGAACATTCTTTAGCAACTTCCAAGCAAAGTAATGTTTAGTCAATCATTTGAAGATTTTAGTGCCTCCTACTCTCTCGCTCTCTCCCTCTCTCTCTCTCACTCTCTCCACACAAACACACATGATGGGAAGCAAGAAACCCATGAAAAAAATTAAGGAAAAAAAAAAAAAAAACTCCATGCAAACAACACCAGATGAGCATAACCTAAGGCACCATTTGAATTGATTCTAGATGACTTGGCTGCATATAGCATTAAGCATCATTATGGATGCAGTGATTTACACATAAAATGGGGCACTTAGGCTCTTCAATACGTCTATTCTTATTCTTTATTGGTCTGAGATTATTTGATGTTGAGCAATTTATCAAGTTCATGAAAGAAACAAAGTGACTGAAGAAGAACTTGCAGATAAAGAAGAACCTGGAAACTGTGAAATAATGAAGAAGGAAATAAAAGGACAGTAGCTTGGACTTAGTCTTAGTTATTTGTTGATAGAACGACTTGTAGTATACCTTTATGTATATTCTGTTTTAGTAATCACACATGCCACGCGTGTTAGAAGTAGTTAGTTTGTTTCTGTTTTTCTGTTTGTAGTTTTGGCGGGTATTTCTGTTATATGGTTGTATATATATGATGTACTCTCTAACTTAATCAATGAAATCATTTTTCCCAATTCTGTTTCATTTTAGCAGCAAAGCAAAGGTTCCTGTTAGAAGTATGTGGTTAAATTTACTATATCCCAATAGTTTAAGCTTTTGGGACAATCGGTAATTTAACAATTCTCGCCCACCAAAACATGGCAAAGCATCAAAATTAGTTAAATAATTCCTTTTCACTTTATCTTATTTTCTATTTTTCTAGACTCTGTTTTATGATATAGTTTTTTTTGGGGGGGTTGGGGGGGGAGGAGGGGGACAAAATATGACTGTTGAAAATTTTCATATAGACTATCATTGTATTAATGGTGAAGATCATAAGGAAAATCAGTAGAAAAAGACTCATGGAGAAGATATTGACCTGCATCCCGCATTCTATAGATATAGTACGAGAAGTGGATTCACCAAATGATATTTTTGAAATCCAATAACCAAGAGCAAATGCAGCAATATGGAGGATAGCCACTGGCAGTACTAGTTGTGCTCCTTGAGTTTTCAAGACATCTGAAACTTGCCCGATCTTAAAAGTCATAAGATATCAAAATGAGTTCCCTCCATGTGAAGTAACCATCAACAGAATACCGAAATGTAATGCAAAAGCTGTCAAAAATGATAAATCATATCCTGATTATTTGGAGAACTTACAGGGCTGGCACAAAGAAGGGTGGTGAGAATAACTCCAATTAAAGGTGTCACTGTCACTATTTTAGAAGTGAATTTGGGGAAGTATTCATTTGCCAACACTGCCACAGAGAGTAGAAACTAAATTATATATGTGCAGATTTATTAACCTCTATAATCTGTATTAGAAAATTTGCAAATTTTGTATGCAACTAATTTCAATGAATAAAAATTTTATACACCTTTTTAGTTACCTCCAATTATTGTTGGCACTAAAACAACCTGAAAAGTACTGATTGCCAGACCCTGCAAAGATTGAGGAACACCAAAACCCAAGATAAATTTCTATATGTGGGTAATTACAAGAAATTCTTAGACCCGTTAGTAAGCAGTAAATAGAGACTACATATCTTTAAATGGCTTCCGCCCTATATACTTCACAAATTAATGATCAGCTGAGGATGACGGTGAACCTTGTTTCATTTACATATATTTTCAAAATTTATAATGAATATGAGTGATAATCTTTAAGAAGGACAGGTCCATCAAACAGCTATTTGGAAGGACATTGCATACAGTTTTGGTAGGATCTTATAGCAAAGCAAACAAATATGAAAGAGGGTCATAAGAATTGGAAACCACAAGGTGGTTCTGCATCAGCCTCATACAGTAATAGCAGCAGTTTGCAATCTGGAGAGATATCCATGTGACCAAGAAAATAAACGATATATCACACAAATTCAAGGAAAATTTATTAAGGTAATTATCAATTACATCTGAACTTACCGCAGCATCAACTGGAACTAGCTGACCAGCAAGAAGCTTAGTGAGGAGTGGTGTCATAATAATAGCTCCAATAGTTGAACACCTACACAAAGTCGAAAATGATTATGAACTTAAAGTACTCTCATATACTATAAATAACATTGATATGAATTAGGAGACTATGCTCCTTGGTGCTAGAAATTATTTCACTATGGTGGAAGCCAAAATTACTTTTTTCTTTATGACAATATAACTTCAACCCATTCACCTATGTAACTGTTGCTTGTTTAATGTTATACTGCTAAAGTAACAACCATATAAATTGAGCACTAAAGAAGTATATTGGAGATTTCCACCATGAATATCCTTCACCATGTGTTTTAACCTTCACGTTCAAAAGCGTGCTCAATATAATTTATTTTTTCCCTGTCACAAATGTGCTATGATGAAGTCATCATGCTAGGAACAAAAGTTATTTAATAATGTGTTTTTCATTATTAGTAAAGGGACATGCCATTATTTTTCCTATTCCCAAAAGCACTGTCTGATATAAATTGAAACGCTGTGTCTAACTTTGATCTGCCATGTATATCAATACAATCAAGCTCTAGCCAGTTTCATCTGTACCAATTTCTCTCTCGTGCTCAGAAAATTATATTATAGGATTTATAACAAATAACTCAATAAATTACAAATTTTAGTTACAAGTATGTCTTTTAAGGAAGACAAATAACTCAGAATTTTTACTGAAGTTCAAGATGTCCAAACTCTGCCAAAGAAAAACAAGAAACTATACCAAATTTTTAAAAAACTTGTTGGGTTGCATCCACTTGGATCACTTGTATCAATGCTCATCAACAAAGCAGTTCAGTAAAAATGGCGCTGAGACCTTTAATAGTTTAATATGTCAGAAGACAAATTTATAGCATACTTCTGCGAAAAAGAGTTTAAATTAATAAATAAGTAAAGAACCATACTCAGTCCCAGTATCTTGAGTTTTTCCAACTCAGTGACACCAAGTAGTATAGATAGGTTCAGTACTATAGCCAATGTTGTGAATGAGTACAACAAAATATAAGCAAAAAAACCCATGAGCGGCAAAAACTTGCCAGTCTGCTCAGGCTGAGAAAGCATTTGATCAAGTTGAGCTTACGTTGTCATGAGAACTGAAAGTGCCACATTTCCCTTAGATATGTATGTTGCAACATTTGATGCCTGACCTCCTGGGCAGCATGAGACCAAAATAAGACCGGTTGCAAGAGGTGCAGAAAGTTTTAGAGTCTGAAAATCATAGAGATAAATGTTAATTACCAAGGTTATTTTAATACATATAACACTAGGAGGAGTTGTTTTTCCAGATTACACAATCCAAAATATGTTACAGTTTCTACCTGAAAGATAATTTAGGTGATCCAACATCCTTCACCTCTGTCCCACATGCCCCCTCCTGGAAGGGGCCCCCTTTTCTCTCTAAGATATTTTCTTTTTCTCAGGATAAAAGGGACTCAATTTGATAAACGCAATGTTTTTGTGTCTAGTTATTATGATTTTAAGGAACTGAAGGACAAATTCTAAAAACATACAGAACTGAACAAGCAGCTAAAAATCAAATACTATAAATTTTAGTACCAATGCAATGACAAAACCCAACATGGGCTTAATCAGGTATTGAGCGAGAAATCCTACACCCACCTGCAACATTAAAACAATAATCTTACACAGGTGAAACAAAAAAGAGATCAAATTGACAAAGTAAACAAATTAATTCTTACAGTCCATGGATTCCGCATACAACGTCTGAAATCCTTGAATGTTAATGTCAATCCCATTGAAAGCATGAGGAAACCTAGGCCAAGTGTAAAAAGGTCTGTCTGCAACCATGTTACCTGTAGGAAGAACCCAAATTCAGCTAATCAACCAACACTTGATTTCTCATCCACCAAAGCAGCAGAAAAAGGGTATGATATTACAGCAGCCGGCTTGTAGATGCCAATAATGGTGCCCAATATGACCTGTTCAGGTAAGTAGATTTGAATTTAAAAGTAGTCCTTAGGAAATAAATCTTTAAAATGCACATAAAATATGAAAAGTATGATACTTAAAAAAATTGATAAACAAAAGTATGCCATCACTACAGGAAGTTGTGCTTAAGATATGTGACACATACCCACACAGGAAAAAGAGTTGTCAAAGTTTCAATTACTCTCTCATACGGACTCATTCCGCTAGGGGTGCCACTAGGAAAATCCCCAGATACATTTGTTGCAGCCTTGCATAAAACTTGGGAGTTCCTAATTGTAGGATTTAACAAATTATTATCACAAAATATTAAGAATGCACAGATGCAACAACAAAGCCAGAGAGTACAAAAGATGCTCTCCCAGGATTAGATATTTTAATTTCATTTGATTGGCATACATCAAGAATACAACTTATCCTTATCTTACTTTTAGTGAAGAAAGATAAGATTTTGATTCCCAAATCGATTAACTAGGTTCTTCCACTTCAGCATGCGATATTAATCATACATTTGTAATTACTACATTAAACATGTACATGCTCATTTCCTTGATGCAAGCATCAATTTGATTGAACCCACCAACACACACACACACACACACAAACACGCTCATGGTTTTAATGGATACCTTGAAGTCTGAACGATCAAAGAAGGGGGTGTAAGAGCAACTATTGGACTCCATGGCCTGTTCCGGATTGTGCAACATCTTCCATTCTTAGCTACAGGAAACCCATCTCTTACATCTAAAATCTCAAATCATTAAAACAACAAAAACAAGAATTTTAGTTGGCACTCAGAGCAACTAAGTGCCACAACTAACAACAAACGGAAAAGCTCAAAAGAAGGCAATTTTCACTGCCAAAATGCCAAATTTTCCAAACAACAAATCAAAAAAATTGGAAACCCAGGTGCCACCCAAGCAAATTAGCAATAGTACAATGAAGCAAACAATAGTAAACAAGCAAAAAAAATAATACATACCCAGATAAGTTTGCAGCTTCCTAGCAGGAAAAGAAGAGCTTGGTCTGTACACAGCGTCATATGTCCCTAACTTACAGTCCTTGAGAACAATTCTAGACAAGGATGCCATTGAAGTAAGATTGCAAGTACCAAAAGAAGGGGATCAGATCAGATACGAACTGGGTTTTAAAGTGGGAAGTGATAGGTGAACTGAAGGAGTTTTCACATGGGACATGGAGGTTTGGTCCAAAATTTGAAAGTGGATAATAAACGTGGCAGTCGTGGAAACCTATGAACCGAAAACACACAAACCAATATTTTTGGGCCATCCGAATGATTTTGCAAGTAAAACCAATTGCCTTTTTTCGTTTGTCTCATAGTCATGATGGACCAAAGTTGTCTTTTGTGCTGACTTCGAGTTTTATCGGCCTATAAATGGATATCCCACATCTTCTGAGTCATGACTTGTAGCTTTCTAAACAGAAAATGATATTTCTGTAATGTGCTTAAGAAGTTTGTCATGGTAAAGGGCATTAATCTATGACTAATGTTCAAATAGTTTTCGAATTACTGTGAATGATATTAACTTAGCTAATGATATGTAATGGTTGTTACTTGTTACACACCTAACAATGACTTGTTCTCAACAACAACCAAAAAACCTCATTTGGTGAGAGATTATGATTAGTCTAATATGCTTTAGACATTACTTGAATCTAAAAATAATAATAATAATAAGGTTCGGACATTATTTTTATTAGGGAAAATTACACTTTATGTTTTTAAATTATCAAAATGCACACTTATTTTTCTAAACTATTATTAATGGAGTGAGGTATAAAATGTTACACGGGTAATAATTTAGGCGATACATGTGCATTTTCATAGTTTAGGGTTTAAGTGTGCATTTTCATAATTTAGAGGATAAATATAAAAGAAGTATAGTTAAGGGGGAAAAGTGTAATTTTTATTTTTTATTATTATATACCAATTATAATCTTTCGCTTTAAGGGTTTGTTTGGTTGGAGGGGTGAAAAAGTGGGAGGATAGAAAATGGTGGGAGGATAGAAAAAATTTTAATTTCCCTCCTTTTTGTTTGGTTGGGAGTGGAAAAATGGAGGGATAGAAAAAGTGAGTTTGTATAAATTTATGCATATACCTTGTTAAAAAATGATATCCAATTAAAACCAAAAAAGTGATAAACAACCAAAAAAAAAAAAAAATCAATCACCTAAATTTATTAAAAAATAAAAATCATGTCCATAAAAAAAATCACATCTAAAAAAAAAAAACACAAAAGAAAGCGAAAAAAAGAATATTGGACAAAGCCTGCCCAGTAAATTAAAAGAAAAAGAAAAAAGAAAAAAGAAGAAGACGTAGGCAACGTCCAAGAGGAAAAAAAAAAAAAGTGTGAAGAAGAACAACGTGGATGAAGCCGGTATTTTCGTCCAAAAATGATGCCCAATATCTCCCTTCAATTTTCTCTTTATCTTGGAGAGAAAACTTTTTGGTGGGTCCAGAGAGAAAATTGGAGTGAAATTGAAAGCAAATCTTTTAAAATAATATTTTGTTTACTCTCACATGAGACAAGAGTGACAATGAAGCTTATTGTATACCAATATTATTGTTATTATTTTTAGAGACCACATTATTTAAAACATCTCACTTGTGATTCTTTTTTTTTGCAAGTTCTTGTCTCACTCATTCCCTTGCATAATATAGGCGTATGATAGGATGTACACCTCAGAAAATGCCTTCACTAAAAAAAAAAAGACTAATGTCAAACATAATCTCACCAAGCTCTCTCTCTCGTTGACCAAATAAGTGTTTATAGTTTTATACCTTTGATTTGGCTTAGCTTTTTTTTTTTTTTTTTTTTTTTTCCTTAGTTTACTTATTTGTTTATATATCATTTTTAAGGCTTCACCTTTAAATATATATATATATATATATAAATATATATACACACACTATTATACTTTTCTTAAGTTTATTTTAAAAAAAAATCGATTAGAATAAATTATGCAAACCCAACACAAAGTGCAAGAGTCATGACTTCAAAACCAAGTATGTAGTCGTAGTCTTTTTTTTTTTTTTTTTAATTATTTATTCAGGAAAAAAAAATAAATCGATTAGAATAAATAATGCAAAACCAACACAAAGTGCATGAGTCATGACTTCAAAATCAAGTATGGGGTTGTAGTCATTTTTTTAATTTATTTATTCAGGGGCTGAAGTCCATAAGCTATGCTATGAGGGTTGGTGAATGGTTAACACTAGAGATACGATTTAGCCCAATGGGCCTGTATTAGGGGAATTCAGCTACAATGGTTGTGCATCGCCCCCTGGTAAGGAATCGACTTTCTGGATTGGCCCATATTGCTTTTTTACTCGTAAATTTTTCTGTTTTGCGGCCCAATATTGGTGCTTTTAATACAAGGATTGTCTCCTCTCCACCCTATGTGGGCTGAACTTGAGCAACTTGTTGCAATGCACCTTGATATTTTATTTGAGAGTTGCTACGTTCACAACATTTTTACAACAAATCACAGGTGGTTAGTTGTTATTGGTTCAAATTTGAAACTAACACTAAGATTACTTTTTTGCCTAAACAATAACAACCAGTAACAACCTGCCACTTAGGATTTGTTGTAAAAATATTGTGGACATATCATTTCTCATTTTATTTTTATGTACTGTAATTATTTTTGTTTTTTTGAGAAACTATGTACTGTAATTAATTTGATAGGCTATGTATGCATATTATATTAAAATTGTATTAAATAGTTGTTAGGTTTAGGGTAATCTTTTAGGATTCCCGAAAATCATCTTCAAATATCATATTAATTTGATATAAAATTATATACTATATTTCTTTAAAATTAACAAAAAAAAAGTCATAACTGTCAATTTATATGACAATTTCCCTCCCCTATTCTCCTTTTTAACTTTTAGAACATTCAAGGGAAGAGATATTTATTTCCAAACTTTCAAACAAACTTGTAATAATTACTTAAGTAATTGCATTGTACTTTAAATTCAAATAATATCATGAGAAGGAGTCTAGTTATTGGAAAAAGTTTAACTTTAAACCAGTTTGGATGAATTTTCCTTCAACTCACAATGTAACGGTTGAAAGAATTATTTATGTGGTTTTTTAGTCACATGACCTTTTTAATAAATTATATAATTTGTTTAAATAATACGTGATAATAGTCTTATAAATTATAATGGGTTGGAGAATATTCTTTCAAATTGGTTTAGAGGACAACCTTATATATCCCTAGTTATTTTAGACCAACCCAACTTTATGAAGAGAATATTGGATGAAGTTCCTCATTGATTACTCAATTAAGGGTGTGGCTTAGGTACAATTGTGCCCTTCAACATCTTTGCATGGAATGGCTACTTTCAAGACTTAAATTACTACATTAATTTGTGCTTATCAGATTATTTGAGTAAAATTTGGGAACAATTCCGTAGAATTAGAGTTGCATTGAATTTAATTATTATTGAAAAATATACTGTAACAAACTAAAATTGGAATTTGTTCCAAAATTTTAGAACACCATCATCTTTTTTACTTCCTTATCAGTTATTATATGATAGGTTGTTAATGCTCAAAGCATCATCCATGTTCATGAATATTTCATTTTCTATCTCTCTTACACTAATTTTTCATTTTCTAAGTTGTTGGTATTTTGGCTCTTTTCTACCTTCTAAAGCAGTCTTTGTTCGAACATGGGATACACAACTATGGGGGATCACATGATGGATGGATCATTGCATCTAAGATGAACATAATTCTTATCTAAGTTAGAGCTACTTACATGCAAATGAAAAATATATAGAGATCGCTGTCAAAGGTTTTTATTAGACTAACTTGAAGCATTGTCAGGAATTTTTTTTCTTTTCTTTTTGGGATGAGTGAATTTTGTGCAAGAAGAGAATAGAAGATTCGAACTAATAACTTTCGCTTTATAAGATATGGTCGTCGACCAATTATGTTATCCTTTAGATTAACAAAGCCCTTGTAGTCACTGACAAACGGTTTGGCTCTTTCTATGTGAGGACTGAGGAGTCATAATTCATAGCTTACTCTTCCACTTTACCAGCCAACCACACATTGTGGCTCCCCTTCAATTATATTTGTCTTTCCCCGAACTGATCTTTACCTTTCTAAGGGTCCATTTCTTTTCTTTCTATACCTATTTGCTTATGGATTTTTTGTGTTTTTCTGGTCTTGTACCATATATTCTGCTATCTTTTTCTCCTTTTTTCATTTGAATGAAATTCCCCTCCCTTCTCATCATGGCCTTATTATGTTGAATGGTAGCTGTGAAGTATATGGCCTTTGTTTTAATGTTGTTCAATTTCTTTCTCAGATGCGACTTTTCATGTGGAATTTAGCCAATCTGCTACTTTTTTGAGGAATATCCGGTTTTGTACCTCTGCAATCTTGTTGCAGATAGTCACTTTTAACTGTTAGCATTCATTGCTTTAGTTGTAACTTGTACAAGCCTACACATAACAATCCCAAACCCATTATCTTTACTGGTACAACATTCCTAGTTACTTGTACATCTGAAGACCAAAGCATATGCCGTGCCTATAAAAGAGACAAGAGAGTTTAGGAACATAATAAAATCTTATAATATTTTTACAACACCATTGTTTTAAGTTGTGGTGGGTTAAGGTATATATATATATCTTTTTAATTTAACCTATGTTGAATTGACAACTTAGTTTATTGTGAAAATATTGTAAAATTTTGTTGTGTTTGTGAAAGAATTCAAAGAACCTTTCTATGTACATTTTTTTCATACAGTTGAATAATACTTTTATGTCATAATTCTAACATTTGTCGAAGGACAATATTTATTTTACACTTGATTGTTATACATACAATTGTACTCACATTTTGCACTGAAAACGTGACTTTAAGTTACAATTTGTTTAAAAATTTGAATTGAAATAGTGATTTAAAATTTTTAGTGCAAAAGGTGTGTATATACAGTTATATGCAACAACTTGTGTTCACCAGTATTTAATGGCCGTCAAATTAGGGATGATCTGCGGTTGTAGTTTGATGCTGTACCTATGAGATATACTTAATTACGAAGATAAAATATTTGTGCTCCACCTAGACCTTAATAAAAACCGAAAGTAAAAAAGAAAAGAAAAAGTCCACCTCATACGCTGAGAGAAAAAGAGAAGTCTCAACTTTGAAATGTACGAAGAATAAAAAAAAGAACAGCAGACAACTCATCCAAGAATCAAACTACAAAAGAAAAATAATAATAATAATAATAAAGAAACTTCCTCCTTCAAAGCATCAACCAAGCCAGGAGGAAACATTTTAAAGCATATCAGTTTTTGAGTTTAATGCCCGCCTTGCTAATTCACGAGCTGTTTCTCAAAAAAAAAGAAAAAAAGAAAAAGAACAAAGAAGCTAATTCACGAGTAGTTTTGTTTGCTTCCCTAGCTAAGAACGAATAAGTTACCAATTATCCAAAAAAAAAACTTAATGATGGTCAAAAAAAGAGAGAAAAAACTTAATGATAAATTACCAATATATTATACCAAAAGTATAATAAGCTGTTAAAGAAATAAGTGGATCTAACGTTTAACAATATTTTTTTACAGGAACTCAACAGAATGTCAGAAGGGGAATTCACTAAACTGTCATCATCTACAATTGCCTTAATTTGCCAACTGGGATATGTATTTGGTTTCACAATTTTCTCCATACAAGCTTTTGGGACAGCTTTAAATAGCCATTGGGGGCTTTGGCCCAAGTTACTCCCACATGAGGAGAGAAGAAGACTCGTCGAGGAATATGGAGTAGGTTTCTTTGAATTAAGAGTAGTTTGAGTATTTATCCTTTTTTTTTTTTTTTTTTTGTGTGTAAGAGAGTTATTAGGTGTATTGGAGCTTTAGGGTTGTGAGTTTGTATGTGTGTGTGTGAGATTTCTGAATAGTTTGTGTTTGAGGTTTATGAATGTTGTTTGTGTGAACTTGAGAGTTTAGGTTGTGAGTTTTGATTATAAGGCTGGTTGTAGTCCATATTGTTGATAGGAAATTTTGGTAGATATTGGCATATTATATTGCCCGTGAACATGGGCTTGGAGTTTACTGCACCCTGTTAAATGTTATTTTCGTGTATGATTGTTTTATTTTATTATTTGTGTGCATGCGCTTTAACTAGTCCCAAATCATTACATAAACAAATGTAAAAAAACTCCAATTATAACTAAGTATATCGCTTGGGGCCATGGCACATTGGCACTCCTGTGTGCCCCGCTGAGCTTCGCCACTGTTGATGGTATTGAGTTGATTGTACTCATCTGAATAAAGCTTTCAGTCCCTACACTTTGTCGAGCAAGGCAATGACGCGTGGACTAGAATATAAAAACCTCGATTCAATTATGTCAATCGTAGGCCAATATCAAAATTGTTTTGTTGTGATAACTAGTTATGATACTTCTTCTCCTAATTGGTTCAAAGCCACTGGCAGTGCCCAATGAAGAATTTGCATTCCCAGGCCCGCCGTGCAATGTTTGTCAAGGACTCAAGGTATACTCAAGTGTTCAAACTTGTCTGTTGTACGTACCAATTAGAGCAAACATGCAAGCTGTAGCAACAGTGGCTATTTCCATGGGACAGCTAGCTAGCTCAATAATATTATTTGGGATTTCTGGGAACTTGTACATGAAGAGAACAAAGATGTGGGATCACTAGCGGTGGACCTTGCTAGTTGCATGGTGACTTCCTGGATCTCTAGTGAAATTATGCATAAACCAGCCTGACTGTCTTAAGGAGTCAAGAGGCCAGTGAGTCAGTGACTATGTTGGCCCTTCTTGGCCATTCCTGATTGTTTTATAGCTGACTGCGATTAATGTTGACAAAATTGTCATTTGGACATTTATGTAGAAGGAAGCCCTCTAGAGTTTATTCACGTGTCCAAAAGAAAAAAATGACAGTCCTAATTAACAATATGGGTAGTGTTTGTTCACATACTCTGTCACACACCTTTTTATTTATTTATTGAAATTCTGAGTTGAAAGACAGTTTTGAAATCATGTGTTTAACTCACAATTTCAGCTAAAAAAAAATGTGTGTAATAGTTTTTATCCTCAAAAATATACAGACTTTTTTGCATTACAAAACTAGAGACTGGATGTACCTTGGATTGTAATTAGTAATTAATAACTGCAGTACTGTGCTGCTGAATGCTGGTTTAAAGAGAAGTAGATGGATCTACGAAGCAAAGTAAATAATTATTTGGTATACGTATTTGGTGGACTACATAAAGAAAGTAGCTAGCTAGCCTTGCTTTACTTGTAAACATCCCTTCGCTAGTTGAGTGGACCAAAACCTTAGGGAGCAGGGATAGGTACTACCCCACTAGTATTGGATCTTTTACATTTGAAATGGATTCATTTCCTGTTTCATACTATATAAATAAGTAAATATTAACTATAAAGTGGAGAGATCATGTTCCTTGACTAAAGTATTCATCATAAGTCCAAGCTTCAAGGAACATATTCTCGGGGCCTTCCTACAATTGCTTGGCTGAAATCTGGGATGCATGCACGAGCTCCATTCGTTATTTTATAACTCAGACTCAGTTGTGTTCTACTGATCAAGATGATCAGATGGCCCAGCCAAAATGTATGTTCAATTTAACGAAAAATAAGGTTATCTACCCAGCTACCCCAAATTACAATGTTTGGTTGAAACTTAAAAGAATATGTGTGCATTAATTATTGATGGTAGACAAGGTAGTTTAGGGGGGCTTGACTTTGGGACGATATAGATCCTACTCTATGAGTTTTAGCTTTTTGCATATTTACTCTTGGCCCATATGGACCACCTCGATTATGAGCGTAGTTTTGTGGGCCAACAATGCCATCTCTAAAATAACCAAAAAAAGAAAAAAGAAAAAAGAAAAAGAGAAGAAGAGAATCTGAGATGATGTTTACTGCATGTGCAAATAGTAACATAAGAGAAAGCCTTGCTTTGTTTGGTAATTGGTCATATCTATGTTGAAATCCAAATCCTAATGAAACTGGCTAAACTCTATGTTAGTCAGTATCACTGCTGAGGAAACCAAAAAAAAAAAAAACACACACACACAAGAAAAAGAAAGAAACATAAGTTTAAAAAAGTTTTTAGATGAGGGCTTTTTATTTTGTGTAATTGGGATATTTAACACCCCTCACTTATGGGAATAGGTCTTAAGTAAAAATAAGCTGAATAGTAAAATAAGTTAGCAAAAATTAACAGACACTAAGAATGACAGCTTTCCTGATAGGTTGGCACAATAATTTTAGGTCATAGCTCAATCCAGGACATGCCTATAGACAGTTAAGAGTTTTGACAACTATCTGTACTCAATTTTTAACACTCAGTTGTGGAGCACATTCTGCACATCCCATCCGGACTTCCATTCCATGACCCCATCAACTGGATCTTTCAACTCAACGGCTGGAAATTATAGTAAAAAGGTCCACTCTTTCATTCCGAAGAGCTCCTATTCTCCCATGCAAAAATACAAATTAAAAGAGCTAATCTGCTCTAGACATGTACAGAATATTGTCTTCATTTTTCATGTGGGAGTTTGGCTTTTCTACCATGATTTATTTTTGTTATCTTCCTGTCCAAAATTTTAATTTTAGTACATAAGGCCATAATTTACCCCAAATAATTTTTTTTGTAAGAAATAATTACAACATGCTGTTAACCTCGCAGCTCGAACCATTTCTCCCCTAGACCCCCAAGCACTTCGTGCATGGGGAGATGCCAATTCTGCTACAAGGCCTTTGGCCCAAATAATTGATTAACGATTGCTTAACATCTATGACAATTTTTTAAAAAGAAATTGTTGATTCTGTTTTTGTGTGTGATATAATTGGGGAAAGGATGATGAGATTTGAACTATAAATATGAGACATTACAAAGAATGTCATAACTACTGAGCTATCACTTGAATTTTGAGAAATTATTGGTCCTTCAATTTTATTTCATGAGTGATTTTTGATCCTCAAATTTAAAGTGTTTGTTTTTAATTCCTATCAAACTCAAAATTATCATATATATTAAGTCTCTAAAGTTTAAAGTGCATCATTTATAGTTTATAACAATTTTAACGTGATTGTTTTTAGTTCCTAACATGTCTAAGCATATAACAAATTAATGTTAACAAAAGGACTAAAAACGATTATTTTAAGTTTGATAGAGATTAAAACTGACTATTTTAAAATTCATAGATTAAATTCGTTCATGAGTCCAAGCCTGGAGACAAACAATATGATATATTTTACCCAAGAAAAAAAAAGGTCACTTGTACAACTCACTGCACACGCTTCATTCTTTTCTTCACTTGAAAGTCACAACTCCATAGGCCGTTATGAAGGTCAAGTTTATCGATGACAACTATCATAATCTCTTTATAGTTTTTCTTTCTTTTCACCCATTCTATACTTGAAAGTAAGGTGGCTGAGTTAGTGATAGTAAATTTTATATATATATACACACATATATATATATATATAGAATTCGTGTGCGATGCATGCATGGCTTGATATAGATTCATGTGTAAGCAATTTTTTAAATAATTAAAATAAAATTATTAAATAAATAGTAATAATAAATTATAAAATAAGTAAATAATTTTAATAAAAAAATTGTTTTAAGTTCCAATTGTTTAGAGTTTGGACTTTATCGGTGTTTATCTACTTTTATATTTGAAAATTCTCTTTGTACTTTGTGTTAATTTCTTAATATGAGATATTGAATAAGTTTGATTATTTTTATTTGGGTTATGTTTAATCTATGCTTTAGCCAGCATAAACAATAATAAACGAAATAGTACCTCAATACAAATTTTTTCCTAGTAATAGTCTAATTAAAAAAAATCAACACACTCACAATTTAAATATAATAACCAAAACCCAAAATCAAAACATAAACAAAAGAGTTCAAAATTTGAGAATATAAAAAATAAAAATAAAAACATACATAAGAGAACCAAGAACTTAAATGGGTATCCATTGTTTTACTTCTTTATAGAAAACTTCATTTGGCATAATATCCTGTACACAAATTCAAAAGTAAAGAAAAATAAGTAAAATGAATTTATTAGATTAAAACATAATATTTAAGTTGCATCTTGGGGGAAAAAGTGAAAAAAAATACAACAACATGGAGTGAATTGTGTGGGATTTAATTATAAGGATGACTTTATTGATTAAAACTTAAAAGAAATTATATCGAAAAGCCATTGATTAATATATATATATATATATATATTGATAATAGATTATTAGTTGGTAGAATTTAAATTTCTAATAGTATTTTTTGAGAAAAAAATTTCTAATACTTAGATGATAAAGTTTTATTTAAATTAAATTATTGTTAAATCTTATCCCTTAGTCAACAGTTTTGTAACTTAATATCTTAATAAAATATTTAGAGGTAATTACACTTCCCTCCCTTTGAAGTTTGGGGGAATAACAATCCACCCCAAACCTGAAGGGAAAAATATTGCACTGCCTTGAGATTTAAAAAAAATTAACACTCCTCCCTTTCTGTCTATATTAGTAATGAAATATTCTAAATTTTTATAAGAATTTCATTACAAAAGTTTAACCAGGGTTAGTAAAAAAAAAAAAATGATAAATTTAGAATGAAATCGCAAAAATTTTCAAGCACCAAAACACTTGCAATGACAAATCTCTCAATAACCCGTTGAAAAAAGAAAAAGAAAAAAGTAAAATTCATACTTAATATTTTAAAGTATGCTTTAATTAAAAATTAAAAACAATGAATTTTAATTTTGAAATTGAGGATGATTTTTGAAACCCACCCTTAAGCAAATGACAACTTAGTAAACAACATTTTTAATATTAATTTAATAAAGTTTGGTCAATTGGATGTCAAGAGGGAGAAATTGTTTTTTCTCTTCAGTTTTTGAGAAGAGTGTTATTTTCTCAAATCTCAAAGAAGGGGAGTGTAATTACCCCAAATATTAATTTAATAAGATGCAACTTGAGGAAATAAAAAACGTAAGTTTTTTTTTTTTTTTTTTTAGAAACAAGATTTTCATAAATATTTAAATCAAGATAGCCTTATCGGCATGAAGTACATGAAGAATAGGTGATGGAACATCCTCTATTCACACGACATAATCTGAAAAATTAATTGACAATCTAGCTAAATTGTGAGCTACTTTATTGTCATCTCTCTTATAGAGTATAGCAATTTTGAGAAAAAACTATAAAATAAATTTGCATCTTTTGCCAGCTGTTCATATACAGACAAACCTGTGTTGACTTTAGTCAAAGCTTGAACCATCATCTCACAGTCACATTCTACTACAACACTGGCCAATCCTACTTCCATCCCAAACTGCAAGGCACGAACAGCTGCCATTGCTTCAACTTCAACTGCCTGATACGCCTGTGACAATTGTTGAGCCAGAGACGCAATCATCAGCCCTTTACTATTTCGGATAGGGGTGGCAAAATCAACTCAAACTCATTTGTCCACACAAATCTATCCACTTAAAAAAGACCTAAATTTATCCAATTATTAGTTGGGTTAAATGGATATTAACCCAATTAAACCCAATTAACATTAATGTTTATTGGGTTTTAATTGGGTACCTAATTAAACCCAATTAACATTAATGTTTATTGGGTTTTAATTGGGTACCTAATTAAACCCAATTATAATCTAAGTATCATTTCTACAAATCATCTAACTCTAAAATACCCAAAAACTACTAAAATTACTAAAATACCCCTAAAACCTACAAAATGACCAAAATACCGCAAAAACCAAAAAAAGACCAAAATACCCCAAAATATAAAAATTACCAAAATACACCTGAAATATAAAAAATGACCAAAATACCTTTGTAGGGTCACGATTTACGACCCAAGCTCAATGTATGAATGAACTTGGCCCAATAAGCCCAATACAATAAATTTGTAGAGAGTGAGTTAAAGAATTTGGTGTTTTCGTGAAAATGATGATGTTGAATATGACTTCAAGACCAGGTTTGGAGGTAACAAAAAGAAGAAAAAAGGATATAGTATTGGATAATATTGTTCTCGGCCCAGTCCGAGGAGTTTCAATTTAATATCAATCAGATTTCTCAATTTCTCAGTCTCATTTTCATGGAGGATCTTTTACATTATATAGCTCCCATTTGGTCATCTTGACCTTACACTTGTCGATCATCTAGGACATTACTTGAGTACTTGTCCCACCCGTCATCTTTTTTTTCACCCTTCTGTGGCACTGTTCAGAGGTCTTCTCCACATAAATGCGGCCAGAAAAATAGCTGCAGTGCATTAAATGCAGTGGCAGCAGCTTTTCTTCAGATATTTCTAGATCTTTTGCCTTCTCATATGTTTACGAGACACGTACCCATCGCTTGGAGCTTCTTGGAATGTCACTCCACCTATGGGGATACCAATTTGTATTGTATTCTTCACGTCCGAGGATGAAGCCCTCCTCGGAATAACTTTCCTTTCAATTCCTATTTATGAGACCCTAAAAATAGAACACTTAATAAATGCATCACTACCCGGATTATGGACGTCCTCGGATAGAGCCCAAAGCCCAAGGTACATGGTTTTGTACTTTTGTCCCCACAACCTTGAAAAAAAAAAAAAAAAAAAACCAAAATACCCCCAAAACCTAAAAATGACCAAAATACCCCCCCAAAACCCAAAAAAATGACCAAAGTACCCCTAAAACCCAAAAAATGACCAAAATACCCCCTCGAAACCTAAAAATGACCAAAATACCTCTAAAATCCAAAAAATAACCAAAATACCCCCAAAACCTAAAAGATGACCAAAATATCCTCAAAACCTACAAATTACCAAAATACCCCTGAAATTCAAAAAATTACCAAAATACCTCTGAAACGTAAAAAATGGCCAAAATAACCCTGAAACCTAAAAAATAACCAAAATAACCCTGAAACCTAAAAAATGACCAAAATACTTCCGAAACCTAAAAAATGAATAAAATACCCTCGAAACCTAAAAAATAGCCAAAATAACCTCGAAGCCTAAAAATTGATCAAAATAATCTAGAAACCTAAAAATGACCAAAATACTCCCTGGAACTTAAAAATGACCAAAATAACCCCAAAGTCTAAAAATTGATGAAAATAACCCCGAAACCTAAAAATAACCAATATACCCCCCTAAAACTATAAAATGACCAAAATACCCTTAAAACTCAAAAAATGACCAAAATACCCCGAAACCTAAAAATGACCAAAATACCCCTGAAATCCAAAAAATGACCAAAATACCCCGAAACCTAAAAGATGATCAAAATATCCCCAAAACCTAAAAATTACCAAAATACCCCTAAAATCCAAAAAATGAACAAAATACCCCCGAAACCTAAAAATTACCAAAATATCTCCAAAACCTAAAAAATGGCCAAAATAACCCCGAAGCCTAAAAAATAACCAAAATAACTCTGAAACCTAAAAAATGGCCAAAATAACCCCGAAGCCTAAAAATTTATCAAAATAACCTAGAAACAATTCTCTTGTCCACATCCCTTTAGATATATGAAAGATAGCAATTCAACAAACACAAGCATTAAAAAAATTACGTGCTACTAAATTTAAGGTTCATGAGATGCTGATTTAAACAAAATGAAAATATTGTAGCAAGTTTCTATTGCGTAATAGAATAAAATGGTGCTGCGTAGGTATATTGATTCATCAGATCAACTTCTGTCAGCAAGTTTTGAAACCTGTAAATGTGAACACAAATCTAGGATTTTATTTGGCATGAAGAAAGATTTAGAAATCAAGACTCAACCAGCAAAATAACACGGAGAAAAGCTGGGAGGGTAGAGGCAACTATAAATTTATGAATGAATTTAAAGAAAAATATTGTCTACAAATATGAAAAGATTACAATTGGAATTAGGAGAACAAAGAATTGATAAGATAAAAGAGAACGCTGTCCTGGAATTATAAAGGTTTCAGAGATTTTCAAATATGTCAGAACTTGTGAACACTATTTACATATTAATAGCAAATCACTGAAACTTGTGCGAAGAAAAAAATCGCATATATCGTCAGAATTGGTGAAAACATAACGATAGTAATGTCAATAAAGGTAGTACCTCTGAAGTTGTGCCTTGATTATGTCAACAAGATCTTGAGCAGTTACACTGCCAAAACAATTTTGTATCAGTCAATATTTAAACAATAGAATTTATGACTTCATAATGCACAAGATCCAAGTTCCAACTCACCCTCCAAAGATTTGTTTCCCTTTCCCACCTTTGCGCTTCACCTTAAAAGCTCCAACAGTTTCAAAGATCAGAGCAAGTTGCTGTGCCTCTTCTTTTACCTGAAGAAAGATGTTATTATCTAATAAAATGATATAAGGCTCATTAATCTTACCCAAAAAAAAAAAATTTATTGAAGGGCAGGGAAGGTGGAGCTATAGTAGAGGTTTTACTAGCAAGAGAATGTAATTGAAGGGTTTTGGGGGTATTTTTGGTCATTTCATGGGTTTTGGGGGTATTTTGGTCATTTTTAGGTTTTAGGGGTATTTTGGTCATTTTTTGAATTCTAGGGGTATTTTGGTCATTTTGTAGGTTTCAAGATTATTTTGGTAATTTTGGGTTTCGGGGGTATTTTGGTCATTTTTTAGGTTTTGGGGGTATTTTGGTCATTTTTTGGGTTTTGGGGGTATTTTGGTCATTTTTTGGTTTCTGGGGTATTTTGGTCATTTTTTGGGTTTCAGGGATATTTTGGTCATTTTTTAGGTTTTGGGGGTATTTTGGTCATTTATTTGGGTTTCAGCGGTATTTTGGTCATTTTGTAGGTTTCGTGATTATTTTGGTAATTTTGAGGTTTTGGGATATTTTGGTCATTTTTGAAGATTTTAGAGTACTTTGGTCATTTACACTTTAGAGGCATTTTGGTAATTTTGATAATTAGGTAATTGGGTGGGTTGGGTTGAGTTTGGGTTAGAAGCAATTAGTTAAATGGGTTTTAATGGGTAAATGAGTTTTACATACCCAACCCAATTATGCCCACCCAAATCCACCCATTTGACACCCCTAATTTCGGATGATAACACCTATGCTTGATTTATTTTCCTGAGGAAATACAGTGCCATCGTAATTGATTTTGAAACAATCTGATGGTGGGAGATTTAAGTTTAGAAAATTTCGATGATAGACTTTTAGTTTTATTTAAATTAAACATTTGTTAAATATTATCCCTTAATTTGAAGAAATATATCATCACAAATAATATAAAATTAATTTAATAATTAGTTGTTCTTAAAATGTTAATAATAGACTTTTAGTTGGAGTAGAAGTCAAAAGGATTTTTTTTTTAAAGAAAGAAAATGTGGGCTTTTGTCAGCATTTAAGTTTAGAATTTTTTATGATAAATTTTTAGTTTGAATAGAATTTAAATTTGTTGAAATATTTAAGTTAAGAAATTTTTGATAATAGACTTTTAGTTTGAATATAATTTAAATTTGGTGAAGTTTAAATGTATAAAATAAATTTACTAATTAGTTGTTCTTAAAATAATTATAATAGACTTTTAGTTGGAGTAGAAGTCAAAGCGTGGAGTGTTTTTTTTTTTTTTTGAGAAAGAAAACGTAGGTTATTATTTAGGATTTATGTTTAGAATTTTTTATAATATACTTTTAGTTTGAATAGATTAACTGATAAAGTTTTTTGTTTTTAAAGTTGAAATTCTATCATATGATGATGAGTGCTACCTCCACAACATTAATTTAAACTCAATACTAATATCTTTTTTTGCACTTTCTCATAAATAGAAAAAAAAAAAAAAAAAAAAAACTTTTTGGCATTTAAACTTATCACTAAAATTACTTTTTTGCCTTGTAATAGTTTAGTTAAATTTTGTCACAGTACAAATTTCACTTTACACCCACTTCAATATCATCATATCATATAAATTGCACTCACTAATTAATTGCTTAGAAAGAATTGGAAACCATTAGATTTTTTTTTTCTTTCATTTTTGAGCCTAATTGTGTAGGGGACCATTTTCTAGTGAAAACGAATATCATTGTTCTTCAATCTTCATCGAATTATCAAAGCTTTTTTTTTTTTCTTTTTTTCTTTGGGATGGAAAATTGGAAATCAAAGCTTCTCTTTAGTGTTTGTAAAAGGGATCTCTAGGATATCTTTTTTTCATATACAAATTAGTAAGGCTAAGAAAATAGCAACCTTTTTTTTTAATAATATTAAAGGCAAACGATATCATTTCTGCCATATGTCTAGAAGCCTAGAACATCATGAAAACTGGAAAGAGAAACCCTGCCGGTTATCATTTGTTGGAATTGGTCCAGATATACTCTCTGCTGGCACACCAGCCATGAAATTCCAATCTCCAACTATACTAATAAACAATTAATCTTGCTTGTTTTGGTGACTAAATAGATTACAATGCCATTACTTAATGAATATTAATGACATAAGAGCATGCACACTAGTCTATCTAAAATAACATAAAAGAATTGAAATTGTGGATTCCAAAAGATACATTTATTTTAGAAAATTGTGAAATATGTAGCACCACCAGATCCAGAAGAATGAAATATTGCCCCACTTTAGAAAATATTACTGCACAAATTTAGAATATCTAGCTAAGTTTGAGAATAATTCAGTCTGAAATTTGTGAGATAATAGAACATAAATATCTTCTTTTAATACTTAATTTGGAGGGGGAAAAAAGCCAAATTGTGTAAAAGTTATGTAGAAAATTTCACCATGTCCTCTTCAAAAACTGAATTTTACAATCACTTAAAACTTTAAAGTTTAAATACCTCATGTTAGTTCTCCAAAAATAATTGCCTAATAGTTGTGACAATTGAAAAACTTTTACAATGTGAAATGTGACATTTTGGCATAGTTTGGGTTCAAACCTTAATAATTGATGGTAATAAATATATAGTGTCTGTTTGGATACGGCTTATTGCTGAAAATTGAAAATTGAAAATACTGTAGCAAAATAATTTTTAAATATGTGAATAGTACTGTAAAATCCAGTTTTAAAGTTAAATTTGCATTTTTTCCAAGTTGCGGATCTCATGAACAGTGCTCATAGACCCACGGAAATGAAACGCAGACGCACTTGATAGCGCAAAACGCGCTATCCAAACTCACACATATGCTCCTTAGCTCTATTTTAGCGAAAATTATATGCTGTATCCGGTATATATGCCGGGTCTCTCACACAGAAATGGGTCCCACAGTGTGTGAGATCCGTCAGTCTGTGAGCGACCCGACATATATGCCAGATACACCATATATGCTGGGTACACCATTTACCTTCTCCTGTTTTAGAGGAAAACCAGGGAGGTATGGATTGCAATTGTTTAAGGAATATGGAGCTTTTTGTCAAAGTTTGCGGATCAATGATCTTGTGAATTTAAAATATTGGCGGTCCACTTTCTACGTGTCCATCTCATCTATCATTTATTTCCTCAAAGACGAGGAAAATTGCTACAAAATTTTGAAAAGCTCAATTTTTGCTCCATTTGTCAAACTGCTCCATCCTCTCAAAAAAAGGTATGTTTGCTCCATTTGTCAAACTACGATGTAGATAGCGGCAAAATTCAAATTCTGAAGTTGCTTCAAGTTACATCACAGAGACAGAGCGACTGCCTACCACAATAAAATTAAATTCTATTAGAAGTTTAAAATTTTCCCACCTTTTATTCATCTTATGCTTTTGAAAAATCTGCATATTTTGAATAATTTTTTTTATAATAATTTTTTTGAGATACAAATATATACACACAAGGGAAAGAGAAAAAAGTTTTAATACAAAAACACACTATAAACTTTAGTTAAAAATTATGATTTGAATAACCCGATTTTGAACATTTATATAAACTAAGCCAACGTTAATAATTCACTTGTTAATTTTGGTTTTTTAGACCCCACAAATACCGGTTATCCAATTTTAATCTCAAGTTATTAATTAAACCAATTATGAACAACCTTAGATTGATGTGAACAAGACCAAGATTGTGCAAACAAAATAAATACCAGAGAAAAAATAGTCAACACCCAATATGGTAATCCAGGAAAAGTTAATGGAACAATGGTTCAAAAGTAAAAATATCACGGGAAATCTTCCCAAAAAGACCACCCAATATATTGAAAGAAGTCTACAATCTAATATAAAACTTTATACCTAGAGCAAAAACCTTTTACTGTTTAAGAACTTCTAAACTCTTTAATATATGAAAGTCTTAACGGATGATGTACATGTTTTCACAACAAAAACTTCTGATTGACCCCAAGATTTCTCTTGAAGGTTTACTTCATAGTATTGTGACTTTTGCCTTGATCACCAATCTTCAAAGATATAGTCTTCAAATCTAGTTTTTACGGTATCATGGTGAAATAGAGAGAAATATGAGACTTGTTGTAGGGCAAAAGTGCTCTCTCTCTCTCTCTCTCTCTCTGTTTGGTCGTCCCCAATGTGTTCTTATATAGTGTGCGTTTGGGATGAGTTAAATTTTTCAGCTTATCTTTACTTTTAGCTTATTTTTGCTAATATTCTTGGGTCCCACTGCACTTTTTGATATTATTTATAGGTTCTACTGCACTTTTTGATACTATTTATGGGTTCCACTGTACTATTCAGCTTATTTTTTAACCTCTTTTTTTACACTTTCAACAAAAAGTTTTCAATTTCAGCTAAATAAGCTGTTCCAAATGGACACAGTCTAGCAAAATAAGGCACACATTAAGACTGAAACATACAACGCATTAGGCTTAATCTGACAAAATCTGTGATTTTTTATCAATCCAAAATAATTCTTGATTTATTGAGCAGCTTTGACACCTTTTCGATCAACCAAAGAGCTGTTGAACAGCTATCAAAAAGTTTTCAAAAATTTAGAAACTTTTCTTTCTTCGTGCTAAACATTGGGTCTTTGTTTTAGACTTGAAAATGCACATTCTTCTTCTTATTGAGGTCATTATATCACTTAGAGTATGTCATTTGTAAGCACAACAAGTTTCATCTAAATAAACAAGATTAATCTATGAGCAAAAGTAACAGGATTTCTACCAATATAACTTTTAGATTTTGACGTAAAGGTAAATTTTGGTTTTAAACTTTCAATTTAAACAATTAACCCTTTGTACATTAGGTATTTTGTGAGACATCAAACATTTTATTAATATTTTATGTTAAAGACTAACAATTTTTTTTTTTTAGAACTAAAGACTAACAAACTTAATCACATTACATGTACATGTATGTTTCTGTCATATTTTAATAGTTTTGAATGTTGTTATTACTTATTACAATGTATACACTACATTAATTATTAAATCTGTTACATTTTAAGAAAAATACTAACAGACAGTTTAATTTGTCATAAACCTGATTTATGGTTAGTTACTTAGGCTTTATTTATTTATTTTTTCAATAGTTATAATATGTTGCTAATCCAACAATTCGAATAATTTCCTTCCTAAACTCTTAAGCATTTTGTGCATAGAGGTGTGTCAATTAGATAGCTACAAGACCCTTAGCTGTTAGTTACTTAGTCGATTGTTCAAACCAAAAGTTTAAAGATTAAATTGATACACTTCAAATTTTAAGAGTGATATGTGTAAAGCAAAAAAAAAAAAAAAAAAAAAAAAGGAATAAAGAATGGGCAGGTATGAAATCTGATTTCTATGCCATCAACTCTGTTGTGAAATTTGATCCCATTGGTACGTAGTACATCACTAAGCCTGCAGGAACCTTTTTGAATGAGTCTTGAGTCTCATGTGAATGAACGAAGATGCTGAAGTGAAGTCAGTTTTTGAAGTACACCTCGTACTGTTGGTATCCCACCTTTTTGTTGTTGCTTACATGTGATACATAGTTTTTATTTATTTTCCAATAATTATGCTTTACCAGTAATTTATGTGTTATTCTCAAAGTCAAATTCTACTTACTACTTCTACATCCTTCAGAATAAACTAGTGGATGAGATTATTGGATTCAAGCTACTCCTGTGTGGTATTGTCCCCCATTTAAGTTCAAAGGAAGAAGAAGACTTTTAGAGGGTGTTTGGTTGAGCTGTTTTCTTAAATGGCATGTTGTATTAGCTGTTGTACTAAGAGAGCGACAGGTCATCGACTCTCACGGTTTTAGAACATTTATGATGCGACATTGTCGTTCAATTTATTCTCAATACTTCGCAATGCAGTGTTTAGTGAAGCATTATGGTTTGCCACAAGTCTTATGGCAGTTAATTAGTTATAAGTTGAATATGTTTAGAGATTATTCTATAAAAAAAAAAGTCCCTTAAAGTTTGTTTTTCTGTTATTTCCTATTTCACTATGCAATGACTATCTTAAATAATTGTCTTTGCTCGAGTATATAGTCAATCCTGCTTTTGTATAGTGATGTATTTAGTTCATTTACAGCATTCACAATATTTAGCTTTTAACAATTTGAAAAGCTAATTTATCTCTTTTAACACATCACTTTACAATATATCTAATATTATATAAATACTTTATTCTTTTATCACTTCATTTAAATATTCTTTATCTATTTATTTTATTCTTTCTTTTATCATTCAAGTCTCTTTCTCCAACTTTCATTTAAATAACGTTTTTGTGTTTGCCATTTAGCTACAATAAACTACTATAGATAACAATTTAATTACTGTAATTAGGTGTTAAAAAATTATAGATTTGACACCTTTGATGTAGTGGGTATTTTAGTGTTTTGGGTGTTAAAATAACATTTGATGTGATTACTTTTAAATTAATGATAATTTAGCATTACTACGCGTCTTAGTTTCCATCTCTTTCACAATGCACCATTAATAATTCTTCCTCTATTTTTAACAATCTTTCATGGTATCAGAGCATTTACTGACGTCATTGTCCTCAATCTGCACCATTAATAATCCTCCACCTCACATTTCATCTCAAACTCTAAGCACCTCGATGCCTCAATTCCATGTCTCATTAATTTTTTCAAGACTGCGAAGAAATTCTCACCACATAGATCAATCTAGAATATAGAGCATGCCAATTCAAAGATCAATCATTGATCACTTTAATTAATTCACTACAAAAAACGCCACTATAGGTTCCCTATAGTGGCGTTTTCTAAAAACACTGCTATAGACTTATTTATAACCATGTTACAAGGGCTCTATAGCGGCGTTTTAAAATACTGGGCCTATAGCAGTGTTTCTATAGGTCCTACGTCTTACAAGGGCCTATAAGTCCTTTAAAATTTTTTTTAAAAAAAACCCAACAAAAAAAAAACAAAAAGGAAAACGCCACTATAAGTCCTTTAAAAAAAAAAAAACCCAACTGAAAAAAAGGACCTATAGTGGCGTTCATGAACGCCACTATAGGTCTTGGATCTTACAGGGGCCTATAGTGCTCATTGGAAATTTTAGGAACCAAAAGCACTTAGTAGGCATGTTTTAGGGGACCAATAGTGTAGTTTTGCCCCTTTTTTTATACAAACCTAAAAGAATAAGAATTAAAATGAATCATTTCAAAGGATGATGACCATTTTGAATTATGGGGTAAAGGCTGAGGATTAAATGTATATTTAAACCTTAATAATTTATTGGTTTTCATAATTAAAGGATGTTTGTATTTACTTTAAAAAAATATTTATATATACTTTGACTTTTTAAAAATAATAAAAAACTGTATTCAATATAATGTATTAAAGTAATTTAATTTGTAAGATGGTACACTTAGGCTGGGTTTGGATAGCGGTAGACCGCGCGTCTGCGTTTTTTTGGCTGGGTCCCGTGCACTGTTCATGGGATCTGCAAGTACGGAATTCAGCAAAATCAACTTTAAAACTGGGTCACATGACACTATTCATACATTTAAAAATTATTTTGCTACAGTGTTTTCAGTTTTCAGCAATAAATAATATCCAAATAGACCCTTATTAAGAAAATAAAACTAAAATAATATTATATTATATTATTGTGTAATAGTACAATAAAATTTTGGTTTTACATTGTTGCATCATCTGGCTCAAGATGAGTATTCCGCCATCTTTTCACTACATGGTTTATTGTGTTGTAGTGTTTTTTTTCCTTTTGTTTTTATTTAAATAAATTTAGAATTAATCAATTTTTTTAATTTTAAAATTAAAGTGACAAGTTGCTCCAATAGGATTTTGTTATAATTTGCATTTCCTTTGATCACACTTAAGATGCAAATGAAAAATTAAGTTAAATAGTATAGTTCGAGTCTTCAATTATTTGTTAAAAAAAAAAAAGAAGCCTTCAATTATTTTGAGATTAATATCATGTAAACTAATTCTGCACATGACATAATCTTAAAAGAGGAATATAAGGAACAACATCTAAGTATTGCACCTAAGTCTTGCTCATCTAGTAATAATACTTCACTTGCTTATTTGTTAGTTTTATATATTGGTAAATTGGGCATTCATTAAACAAGAAACAACAAAAAAACAAAGCACAAGTCAGAACATTCTAACCCCCAAGCATCTGCTTCAAGCTAAGTTACAACCAAAGTAGGTGGATAAACTCATAAACATAACAAACAAAAGCTAAAGACCAGGAAGTTCGTTAGTTTTTATAATTATTCTTTTGTTAACATTTTATAAATATTTTATATTACGTGCAATGCATTACACCCGTCTAGCATTTTGGGAAAATAAAATAAAATGAATGAAAACAACTTTTCTCTGTTTCTTTATAAAATTTTCCCCTTCTCCATTGGGCCTACAGATGGAAAAATTATATCTTGTTTCGGGTGTATACGCCATCTCTCTCACAGCAGCTGGGTTCCACAGCTGTGTGGGTCCCAGCTGCTGTGAGAGAGATGACATATACACCCGAAACATAATATACTATCTCCTACAGATGGGAGTAGTTATTGATATTAGAGCATCAATTCAAGAAAGCCATATGTCCAAACCTAAACAATTTGTTTTATACAAAGTAGGAAAGTGAGATCTACACTCAAAATTATCCTCAAGAATGATACCTAAACCGTGTTTTTAAAATCAAACAAGACTCTTAACCAAGTGTCAAGAGCTCTAAAAGTTTAATTAAAAAAAAAAAAAAACTTTGCTGGTAATTATACTCTCTCTAAAAAAAAAATAACTCCTAAGAGCATCCACAGCAGTGGAGCTAAAAATTTAGCTATTTGGCACCACAAAAAGTTACTTTATCTATTTTACCTACACACATGCTGCAGTAGTGGATCTATTTTAGTTTTCAACACAATAAAATAATATATATACTACAATAAAATAATATATCTACTACAATAAAATAATATATCCACTACAATAAATAACAATCACAACCACCCACAACCGCTACTGCCGCTGCCACTGACTCTTCCACCGCCAACGCCACCGCCGCTGTCGCCACCACCGCCGCCACATGATAACAAATAATCGTCTAGTGTTAACAAGTGATTTTTTTTTGACATATAGCTTAATCCCACTGATAAGGAAAACAACAAATTCATTTTTGAGCATCTCAAAACCAAACTAACAATTTCTCATTAAAATGACCACAAGAAAATCCTTTTTGTGTGCTCTGTTTCTGGTTTTGTGCAACAGAACATAAAACTAGGACAAGAGCTTCTATTACAAGAAAACCACATAACAAATTCCTGCAAACAGAAAATTCCCAATTCATTTCAATACAAATACATTCTGTCCATTCATGGATGCTCTGAATCAAAACGAATGGATGCTTTGAGATCAAAGGACAGAACTTTTCATTAAGCAAGAACAGCAAAAAAATTATTGCATCTAAAATAATAAACTGAAAGAACAAGAAAAAGAAATCATTGACCACATTCTTTGATGTTATACCCAAATAAAAAATCCCACATTCTTTGATGTTATACCCATTTTTTGATGTTATACCCAAATCAAAAATCCCAAGCATCCACATGAAGAAGACAGAGACAACTGATCTGAAGTGGATCGGCGGAAGAGAAGTGGGTCTGAGGCGATCGGCGGCGTGGGTCTGAGGCTGATCAGCGGCTTGGGATGGCTGGTGGGTTGGTGATGTCGAGCTTCGGTGGCGGCAACGTTGAGGATGAGTCAGGCCGGCGGCGGTGAAAGAGTGAGCTTGTGACGTTGAGAGAGTGAGCTTAAGATAGATGAGCTTCAGATGAGATGAGAGTGAATGAGAGAGAGAGGCACGGTGTGATAAAAGAATGAAAAAAGAAGAAGCAAGTTGTATTATTTTAATCCTTGGCTGGAATAAAAAATTGTTTTTTTTTTAGCTCTCAGCTACAGTGCACATTTATCTCCACAATGAAGCTAAAAAAATAGATTTAGCTCCACTGTTGGATGGTGGTTTTTTGTGTTTTGGTGAAACTAAAATAACTATTTAGCTATTTAGCTCCACTGCTACAAGTGCTCTAAAGCCTGTGAATTCTATCAATTAAATTGTTTTTTTGGCTATCAATCAAATTGTTAATCACCAAGTCAAAGGTTAAAAAATGGGTTGGTCCTATAAGTTATCAGTCTCATAAGCCTAAACAAAAGGCCGAACTTACCTAAGAAAGGAACCATTCGATAAAACCCAGGCCCAGCTTTACCTTATCAGTGTAGGTCACTTGCCCACATTATAGACTTTTACTTTTTTAGTACATGCAAAAGCTACCAAAATTGTTACCAATTAAATTAGCACTACGCATTGCCGTTTAACAAAACACAAATGCACTTTAAAATACAACAGTTCCCACGCGCGGTCACAGTTTGTGGTACCTGGCTTCTAAAATCAAAAAGTGACAAATTTCAGTCCAAAGTAAAAAAAGTAGGTATCCATCGATTTCATCGAACGTTACGCGCCGTAAGCACGCGTAAGGAACTTCAAAAATACGTTGTTTTTCTGAAAATTACTGCAACAATTAAAAAAAAATAGAAAAACGTTTCCACTTTGCCAGCACATACTGCTTCTATTCTCTCTCTCTTTTCTCTCACAGCTTTATTTTTTCCACTTTGCAACCTCGTGATACCTAAAATACCTTCTCTCTTACAAAAACCTCTCACTCTTGAGCTTACATAGCTCTCTCTCTCTCTCTCTCTCTTTCTTTCTCATATGAAATTTCGACGGAAAACAGCTTTTGGGATTGTCCGAAACCGTCATTACAAGACAAGCATGTAGAAGAGAAGAGAGAGAGATTGTTTTTCATTCTTTGTTGTTTTCGTTTTGTTTGGGTTTGAGAATTTGATACCCAAATGGCGGCAGTGGGTTTTGACTCTGGGTCAGTGTGGTTATTGTGCTTCGTATCGCTGCTTTTACTACTGAGTGGGCGAGTTAACTCTGAGCCGACTCAGGACAAGCAAGCTCTCCTTGCTTTTCTCAACCAGACCCCACACGCGAACCGCGTACAATGGAACTCGTCTGACTCAGCCTGCAACTGGGTCGGAGTCGAGTGCGACCCAAATCGTAGCTTCGTGTACTCTGTTCGTTTACCAGGGGTTGGGTTAGTGGGTGCGATTCCAGCCAACACACTCGGCCGGCTGAGTCAACTCCGAGTTCTGAGTCTCCGTGCAAACCGTCTCTCCGGCGAGATCCCCTCAGATTTCTCCAACTTAACTCTCCTCCGTAGCCTCTACGTCCAAGACAACGCGCTCACGGGCGAGTTCCCAGCCGGGTTGACTCGGCTAACTCGGCTGACTCGTCTCGATCTCTCATCCAACAATTTCACAGGTCCAATCCCATTCTCAATCAACAACCTCACCCACTTGACCGGTCTTTTATTAGAAAACAACGGCTTCTCCGGCGCGCTACCTAGTATTTCAGCCCCTTTGATTAACTTCAACGTGTCCAACAACAACCTCAACGGTTCGATCCCTCAAACGTTGTCGAAATTCGACGCTTCCGCATTCGCCGGAAACGTAGATCTATGTGGGAAACCGCTCAATAATCAGTGCAGCCCATTCTTTCCTTCACCAGCTCCATCACCCAACCCCGAAAACCCGGCTCCGAACCCGTTTCATAAAAAGTCCAACAAACTATCCAAAGGCGCTAAAATCGCAATCGGAGTCGCCGCGGGTTTATTAGCTTTAATCCTATTACTAATCCTCTTCCTCTGCCTCAAAAAACGACACCGTCGCCGTCAAACAGCTAAGTCACCAAAGCCTCCGTCAACGACGTCACGCACAGTAGCGGCGGAGGCTGGAACGTCGTCGTCTAAGGAAGACATAACAGGTGGGTCCATTGAGGCTGAGAGGAACAAGCTGGTTTTCTTTGAAGGTGGGGTTTATAGCTTTGACTTGGAGGACTTGCTGAGAGCCTCGGCGGAAGTGTTGGGTAAAGGGAGCGTGGGGACGTCGTACAAGGCGGTGTTGGAGGAAGGGACCACCGTGGTGGTGAAGCGGCTCAAGGATGTGGCGGTGAGCAAGAGAGAGTTCGATATGCAAATGGAGGTTCTGGGAAAGATCAAACACCAGAATGTGGTTCCTCTCCGGGCGTTTTATTATTCCAAGGATGAGAAATTGCTCGTTTATGATTTCATGGCTGCTGGAAGCTTGTCTGCGCTTCTTCACGGTATCATTTCAACCTTTCCCTTTTCTTTTTTTTTCTTTTTTTCAATTTGCATTCATGGAGATGGTAATTTTTGAAGTATAATTCTTTCTTTTTGTTTTTTTGTGCACAGAATAATTTACTTTTTTATATTTTGATTAATGAGGTATATGAATTATTTTTTGATAATACCATAATTGGAGCTGAAAAATTTGGACCTCAAGACGTCTCTGTTAATGTTAAAAACACGAGTATCAATTAAGCTATGTCAAGATGTCACAGTTAGCAGTTAAAAATACGAGGTATTAATTGAGCTACAAAGATCTCGACTCGACGTGGAATATGGATTATTGGTCTGGAGTGTGGACATTTTATTTTTTGTAATATGCTAACGATTTTTCTAAAGAAAAAATTTTGATTAGTGTTTTGGTCGAATCTTGACCGTCGAGAAGGTCCAGCTGTTGCAGTCATGGAAAGTATGTTTTTACTTTTTAGAGTGGATTAAAATATCTTTTTTTGTTTGATCTCTAGTGGATAAATTATTAAGCACATGCATATCTGTGTTGCATTATGTCTAAGTGACACCATGGAGGGGTATTAATATTATAATTAGAAAATTAGGGGGGTGTTTCTCTGATTTAATAGTATTTTTCTAATTTTCTAACCAGCGCAGAGTGCGCAGATTCCACTGTTTAATTCCCGGACCAGTGCAAACATTCCAAGAGTGTGAACTACGTTTTTTGCCACCAACATTACAACACGCCCTCATGATTTAGCATTAATAAGTCACCGACATCATTTTGCACTTTTCCTTTTTTTATTCATCTAGTTCACTTTTGCACTTTCTCTTTCTTTTTTGTTTTTGTTAAATTTTTTAATTGCAATTCACTCATTTACCTTGCCTTTTGGAGGAATATTTGACCATTTCTCTTTTGCACAGCACACACAAGCCATCGTTATTTACAATATAGCTTATGCACCCAAAGATCAAATATCTTTTTATTTTTTTGCCGACTTGTTATGCTATGCACCCAAATCATAATTCCATCTAGGTGTACCAAATTTTGATGGAGTAATAATTTGGTTAGTTAGTTTATTCTTTGGCACCGTATAATTTTATTTAGTACGTACCTATTTGTCTGGACCGAATGCACCAACATAGGCATGATTGACATTTTAGATTAGACTTTTTCTTTTCCTCTTAAAAAATTTATTAGTTTAATTTTTAGTAAAGAACATTCATGGGTGACCAACAAGTGACCTGAACTTCCGGTGATTGGTATTTTTGCATTTGCAGGGAGCAGAGGGTCAGGCCGGACACCACTAGACTGGGACAACCGGATGAAAATAGCACTAAGCACGGCAAGAGGTTTAGCCCACCTACACGTGTCGGGAAAAGTAGTCCACGGCAACATAAAGTCCTCGAACATCCTCCTCCGGCCCGACCAGGAGGCATCCGTTTCGGACTTCGGACTCAACCCATTGTTCGGTGCCTCGACCACCCCGAACCGTGTCGCGGGCTACCGTGCCCCGGAGGTGGTCGAAACCCGCAAGGTCACGTTCAAGTCTGATGTGTACAGTTTTGGCGTATTGTTGCTAGAGCTATTGACTGGGAAAGCACCAAATCAAGCTTCATTGGGAGAGGAAGGCATTGATCTTCCTAGGTGGGTGCAATCAGTTGTAAGAGAAGAATGGACAGCTGAGGTATTTGATGTGGAGTTGATAAGGTACCCTAACATTGAGGAAGAGATGGTACAATTGTTACAAATAGCAATGGCATGTGTTTCAACCGTACCCGATCAAAGACCATCAATGCAAGAGGTGCTGCGTATGATGGAAGATATGAATAGAGGTGAGACTGATGATGGATTACGACAGTCGTCTGATGATCCATCAAAAGGATCAGAGGGTCAAACCCCTCCCCCTGAGTCAAGGACTCCACCTTAGGAAAAGGAATTCTTGGAATTTTGGAAAAAGCCTGGAGAGAAAAAAAGCAAAAGATAACATGGTGGCCGGTCTTCAAAAAAGAAAAAAAAAAATGTGCACAGTGCGTAAGTAATAGAGTTGAAATGCGCAGTTGATTGGGGGGTCAGGGATTCAGGGTGGTCCAATCCAATATGTGTTTTTCATTTTAATTTTAATTTTTTTGAGTTTATTTTAATTTTTTATTTTGAAAAGTTTAATTTGCAATGATTTTTACAGGTGGAGGAAGTTGAATTGTTTATGAAGGGGGGGTTGGGGAGTTCCATGAACTGATTGGAATTGACCACTTGATGGATTTTTAGTTGGGTTTTTTTATTATTGATTCTTTCCCTATATAACTTTATTGTTCATAATTTCTGTCTATTACATTTAGTCATTTTGTTTTTTACATAATATTTTATTAGATTTTTGTTTTGTTTTTACTCTAGTGCAGCCAACTGGGAATTGAAGAAAACGTCTTAAAATTCCAACCACTTGTTCTTCATGTATAAGGCCAAATGAAGAATTGTTCTCTTCTATGTTTGTTTGTAGGACCTGTAGAAACTAGGAAGGTCGCAAAAAAGTTTTAGTAGAATTTACCAAGAAAAGTTATGCACATTGCATGCGTGGTTCTTTTTGCTCTGTGCTCACATGGGTACTCTTATAAGTTCACATGACCCATTATTTCTACGGAGGAGAGCGTATTTATGTTACATCCGGCTATGATTAAACCTTATTGTATTTCAAAACCATTTTTTTTGGATATGATTGTGTGTTACTTACATTTTTGGGTATTCAATTTTGGGTCCCACTCCGTCTTTGTGGGCAGAAATTGCTTTATTAATCACACCGTTCAGCCCGGAATCAGCGGTGCCGGTAGGTGGTTGAGGGATTATTGTGGTGGCGGGACCATCCTTGGTGGGTCTGAGTGAAGATAGCTAGCCACGTGGTGGAAAAACAAAGGCTGTGATATGGGGGTAGATTTGGCAATGTGAGTAGAATTTTGTCCCTTTATATGTGTAGGAATAGTGGTAAAATGGGTGGCGTACAGGCTGGCGGGCCTCTTCTTATCTGACACACTCTTTGACCCAACGAGTGTGTCAGCCGTTGATTCTCGACACCCAATACCCCACCATGTCTTGCTCTGCTTTTCAATTTCATCCAGAACCCCCTTTGGGTCACCCAATCTCCGTCTTACTTTTTACTATTTGAGTTCTTTTATAAAAACATATTTTGACACCATTTGTACATTCAAGAGTAGAGTTTAGGAATTAAAAATAAGTTAGTATCTTGATCTAATGATAAATAGTAATTATTTGGAGTGAATAATATAGGTCAAAACTCAAAACTATCTCTAAAAGTGTGTCACAAAAATTTTTGTTTACTATTTGTTAGAGATATATTAGCCAATTAGCATAAGCCTAAGCCTAATTCTACTTTGTGTTCAAGTTAAATCTCTTATTTGTACTAGAAGTTTATTAGTTTAGGGTTTAGTCTATTATATATATCATGTTATGATTCATTGTAATGCAACATTTGTACTACACTTTAATATATTAAAGATGTAGTCCTTTAGGATTTCCTCCGTGGACGTAGGCCATTAGACTGAAACACGTAATCCTTGTGTTCTTGTATTTCTATTTTATACTTCCCTATCATAGCTAATATTTAACATGGTATAAGAGCCACCTTCCTCTGGCTATGGTTTTTTGTCTTCTGTCTTACGGTGTGTTTAAGAGCAATTTTTATCATCTTCGGTGTTTTTTTGTTGCGTTCATTTTCTTTAACTTTTCACTGCTGCTGTTAAAACTCTCCGGTATAGTCATGCTACCATTAGAAGTCGCATCAATACTGCAAGACCATTGCCTTTCTCAAACCGCCATCATAGAGCCAAACTTCATTCAAGGGATATTCTCAACCTTATTAAATTTCAAGGTTTCATCAAGCTTTTATCTTGAGTTTGAGAGGGGGTGTTAGAGATATATTAGCATAGGCCCAAGCTTAATTCTACTTTGTGTGCAAGCCAAGTCTCTTACTTGTACTATAAGTTTATTAGTCTAGGGTTTAGTCTACTATATATATCCATGTCATGGTTCATTGTAATATAAGATTTGTACTACAGTCTAATATATTAAAAATATAACCCTTTAAGGTTTTCCCTGTGGACGTAGGCCGTTAGGCTGAACCATGTAACTCTCGTGTTTTTGTATTCCTATTTTATGCTTATCTCTTCCACATCTATACAAACATATTCAACATGGAATATATTATAGCTAATATTTAACACTATTTGATATTGAATTGAACTTCTAGGAATTGGCTCGAGTGATTAATTTTGATTATGCATTAGTTCATGACAGAATTCTAAGCTGTTTAATAATTAATTAATTGTGTTAGTATAAAGACAAAAAAATCAGCTGATATTAAGGTGGAAAAAAAAAAGTCTAATTAACCCACACATGACCAAAAGTCTAATTAATAACCGATTGCTAAGTTGACACTTGACATTGACCAAAAGTTTATGTAATTTGATTAATCCTTCGTGGTCAGCTTTACATCACTCCTCAAGCGGGTTTTTATACGTAATTTTGACCACAATAACTTTATTGTTGAATATTGTTTACGGGTGAATGTTGTGGTGGTTGCTTACTTGAGATAGGTAAGGGATGATTGTATCCAAATGGCTCTAAGGCGCGAAGTTCTAATCTGTTAGCCCAAGCAAGAATATAGCTACCCTCGAGATGAAGTCAAGGGACTCATATTAGGCGCTAAAATTCACCGTAGTTACGTACCGATCTCTAATGGCCTAATTGAAGACATCTAGCCCCAAGTCTAAAGGTGAATTTTGCCATGTTCTAAAGTTCAAGGACTCAGCAGCATCGTGGTCACGGTTTGGGGAAGTCATGAGGATGACTCAAATGATAGATCATAGAAGTAAGGCGTAAATGCAAGACAAATTTAAGGCAAGGGAAAGATTCTAATAGACAAATCAAATCTTGAATCCTAAGGTGGCATGTATGAACAATTAGAAGAAAAGTCTCATGGTCATTGGATAGCTTCATCTTATCAATAATCGATAGTAAGAACTTGCCTTCTCTTTGTCATGCCTTCACACAATGAATAAAGCCAAGTCTTCCTCTGATTATAAGAAATTTTTTTTTCAAAACATTTGAATTCAGCCCTTATAGATCTAGTCATAATCATAAGTGTCATTAAATTCAAGATAGTCATATGGTACACACACAACATTAATTACCCATTTTTCTCATTCATATGGCGTTAAGCTCACCATCGGGGAGAAACCTTGTCCTCACATTTCTTACCTCATAATCCTTAGAAGCACCCAAAAATTTTAAGATTGTGACCAACCAACATATTTGAGATCACTTGCGCTCCTTTAGGTCCAACAAAATTGATCAAATGAGTCAAGTATATTAGGTGTATAACCAGTGGCGTAGCCAGGATTTGAGTTGAGGGAGGGCAAAATTTATATATGATATATGCACTTACACAAATTTTTATGTGAATAAATAATATTTGAGACCAATTTGAAAAATTAAAAGCTATTCATTTAAATAATAAGTGATATTTAATGTAATTATACAAAAAAAAAAAAAAACTCTACAAACAAAAAAAGCTTATTCATAATATTGTATTTATCTATTGAGATATTTCTAACATGAGTGATCTATTTTTTTTTTAGAGCCAAAACTCAAGTTATGAATGCAACTATTAGTAGTTAGATAGATACTGAGTGCAATATATGTGAATTTCTATTATTTTGGTTAATGTGTTCCCATAAAATGTTCAAATTATAATATGGTAGGAACTAACTAAAAAAATTCCAGTGCAAAGCATGCTAGTAGAGGACTTAAGATTCTTCAATAGTTCATTTAAAAATTATGCTTGTTTCAAGGTTAAAGAAACAAAGCGGCATTTAAAAAACCCAAAAACAAAAAATAGACAAGGGTATTTAATAATTTAAGGTATTTTTTGGGCGGGCCGGGGGGGCGATTGTCCCCCCTCGACCCCCCTAGCTCTGCCCGTGTGTAAGACTATTTTAATGATCAATGCAACATCATTTTCATATCTATAATTAACATCACTTATTTATGTACCAACTAAATATGTCATCTTAAGAATTATAAAAAAAAAATTGTAGCTAGACTTTTTTTATATATAAAAAATTGAGAATCATCACTAGACTTTTTTTTTTTTTTTGGGTTAAATCATCACTAGACTTATATTCCTTTGGAATTTGCTCATTTTCGGTGCTTAGTCCAAAGTAAGTGACGATCCGTCGTGAAATGCGGTATATGTCAAACTAGGTGGAGCAACCGAGGCAGGCGCCTCGTTGTGAAAGCATATTGATATTTTCGTGATTTGGTGCACCGAAAGTGGACTTTAGCAACGCTTTTGTTCCGACACAAATCGAGTCCCCCCCCTTCCCCTGTTTGCATTTGCGACAAAAAAAAATACCCCTAAATTCTTGTCCTGTTTTAATCGGTGTCCTAATCTTTTTGCTACCACTATTAATTAACCCAGATTTTGTTTTCTGAGACCCATCTGATCTATCACGGTCCTCCACAAATTGACCCTTGACAAACACTAGTCCAAATGTGGGCCTTCTATATTAAGTATCCCATAAATAATCATCTACTTCCAACTGGGGTGGCCCATGACTTTAGCTTTGTAACCTTTACTTAAATCACTTTCTAGGTGGGACTTTTGATAGAGATACTTGAGATATTATGTTCAACTTCGTATTTTTTTTTGTTGGTTAACTCCATAAAAAAACTTCCAACTTAATCGCTTACTTAAGCTGTAGTTGTTAGCTTAAAGGATATTAGATTTGACAATTTGTGCATGAACAACCATGAGTTATTAATCATAAGGGAGTGGTATTCTGAAAATGATGTGGTAGGCTAAGTGAATGTATCACAAACATGGTCAAAATTTCATTTGATTTATAATGTTTTTTGGCTGAGATCAGCGTGGCCCACCAAGTCAATGAATATGTGTACTGCGATTTCACTTCTAGCCTTTGGATGCAAGGGAGAGAAGAGACATGGAATTAACATAATTATCATAAGACACCACTGGAAGAGCTTGGAAAAATGATTAGTGACACTGATAAAAAGCTGAGGACGCTAACAAGCAACGTGAGGATGCACTTTGCTCATTGGCTGGGCAGCTAACGTAAATCATTTTGTGGTCCATCATGCATATGATAAAGATGTCTATTAAGTTAATAATAATCTGTGTGTGTCAAGCTAAACCCACTTGAAGGGATTTGGGGTTTGGGTCTTTTGGCATGTATTTCATGTACAGTTCAACTAGATATTGACACAAAATATATTATTACATATATGATGAGTTAAACTAAAACTTTAATTTTCTTTAAATATGGTTTACCTAATATTATCTTCCTCAAATAATATTCAGCTAAAATTTTGCTCCATAGAACCTAATTCCTTTTCTTTAACTTGTAGACTACCTTTCACTTGGCATATAGAATATGCGATATGTATGAGAGACGCATCTTTTTCTAAATACAACACAAGCCTACGAATTAAGTGGTTCAACTAAATACATTTCTTTGGTATTTGACTCGAATAATCATCTCGAGATCAAGGTAATTAGTGACTAGTGACTTTAAAGAGACACCTCCTATATTTTCAAAGGGCTAATTAAGAAAAACCAATTGCTGTTGTCTGTTGAGAGAGTGCTATTCAAGCAACTCTGCAATAACTTATACCACTAATTAGTCATTAATTGGTCATCAGCCCGAGAAAAGCAGCAAATAGAGACAACTAAGAATTGACCTGCTAATGTATTTATTTAACTAATAGAGTAGTTCAATTTCTTGCCTTCTAAGTTCATTTTTGAAAATATATAAATGAAAATAGACTGTTTAGAGTTGGATAGCTAGAAGAACATTCAAACAGTAATCATCTTCAGCTATGAATTTAAATCCTAGAAGTCTATTTGGTGTTAGTTGGATCAATGATGATAATAAAAACCATTACAAGGTACCTCATTTAGTCCTCACCAACCTTATTAAATAGATGTATATCAATAATGCAGAAGTATCTCAACAGCCAAAGCATTTTAAAGTCGCGATTAGTTGAGAAAGATTTAAAAGCTCAAATGTATGATGTATCTAGAACTTTGTTTTGATTCAATCACATTGAAGGCAACAAATCAATACTTAAGGCTTCTAATGGATTGATTTCAAAGATCTAATATTTTTTTTTGAGTAAACAGTAATACTTATTAGAACACACACGAAAATAGTAATATTAGTGTTTTAAACAAGGTTTATAATACATTACATAACCAGAGTACAACTACAAAAGGGCCTAACCTTTGTCAATCTCTATAGTTTTAGCTTGTGCCTGAAACAAGGTGCACTACTTAGCGGTGGTCACCAAACAAGAACCTTTTTCCACATGCTGCATCACCTTCCTGGCAGATCAAAACCCCAGAAAAAGGATCTTATATTGGGTGGTTGGAAAATTAGGATAGCTTGCTGATCATATGCATTTAGACTTCAGGTTGATACTTGAATAAAAAACATGTATTTCAGAATAGTTTGGCATGGTTTTCCACGATCAAACAAACTACACCGCACCACTAATATGCATATCTCTATTCAACTTTTTCCTTGGTTTCTAAGGCATGTGCTTCAGAAGACTGGAAAAAATTATTTGTACCTAACTTATAATTTTGAACTAGGAATAGATTAATAAAAGTATTCACCCACAGCCTAGGAAATATTCATAAACCTGGCTTGTCAATTGCAAGATCTGCATTATAAGAATCATTTGTTCTGGTTTGTCATTACATCAATCTAGCTAACAGCATAGAACCAACTCTTCACTTTGCTTGCTGGGCTCAAAGAAGTGGACTAATTCCATATACATGACAATACTTGATTTAACTTTACTTCAGTCTAAGCTCTAAGATCCACTATACTAATCAATTTCACACAGTTAATTACAAAAATAAGAGCATCACTTTGATAAATACCCTGGTACAGGTCACAAAACCAACCAAGCAGCCAGAGCTGCAGAACAGCAGTATTATGTTATATACTACTGAGTGTGGTGCATATTTACAGGCACTTACAGAATCCTCTTAAGCAAAGCTGTGCTTCTTCAAAGTGTTAACAATTTTATTCAGACTTGCACCCAACAGTTTTTGGATGATCTGATCATGTGCTTTTCCAGTCAGGTCAATAAGGTCCCTCTTGTCCTCGCAAGTTTTGTGCAACTTCCAGGCATTCATAGGATATTTTTATCCTTCTTTGGGAACATTAGTTTGTCTGCAACAATTATCTGTTTTATTTTTGCTTCAGTAGCATGCCATCTTGAGAGCTTCCCAATTCACGTCAGTTATGAAATCTTGTGCTCAAGAGCATAGAATTTCAGCACCATTAAACGTTGGCATGTATCCTGTAAACTGCATTTCCATTCCCAACAGAGCCAATGTTGTATAAACATCCCCAATTTTGGGATGTGATTTGTCACCGGCAACAAACACATGATGTTCTCCCCCTATTTGAACCCAGCTGCATCCAGTAACCTTCCTTAGGTCCTTTTGTTTCATTAAATACCTCATGTATGATACCTCATCCCACCTTCTTGAAGCTGTATATGCATTTGAAAGTGCCACATAATTTCCAGGATTATCTGGTTCCGATTTTAATAAATGTTTGGACAAATAATTCCCGAGTTCAATCTCATGGCAATCTCTACAAGCAGCAAGAAGTGATTCTAATATATCTGCATCAGGCTTGCATGGCATTGTCAGAATAAGCCTAAATGCTTCATCAAAATTACTGGAGCAAGAAAGAAGATTAACCACACAGCGATAATGCTCCATAGTTGGCTTCATATGGAATTTAGAGACCATATGATTAAAAAGGACCTTCATTCACTAGCCCGGCATGGCTGCATGCTGATAGGACACTAGTACAGGTTATGTTATCTGGTTCTATACCTTCCTCCTCAAATTGTTTGAGTACTGCTAGAGCTTCTAGAGCATGACCATGTAATGCATAAGCACATATCATTGCATTATAGAGAGGCAATTCTTTGCTTAAAATCATATCAAACGCACAATTTTCTTGATCAGTAATTCCACATTTAGCATACATGTCCAATAAAGAGGTTGCAATAGGTATAGAAAGCCAAATATTATGCCTGGTAACATAGCCATGAATAGCTTTTACATAATGTAATGCTGCCTTATTAGTGCAAGCTGAGAGTGCAGAAACAAGGCTTATGGTATTGGGTGTAATCCCTGCTTCTTGCATTTGCTGGAAAACCAAAATTGCCTCATCTGGAAAACCATTTTGAGCCAGACCAGAGATAAGAGTAATCCACGGGATCCAGTTAGGCTGGACACCAAGGGAACGCAATTGCAAGAACATATCTCTAGCCTCATTGACCTGGCCACTTCTAAGGAAACCCAAAATTACAGAATTCCATGATATAGCATTTGGTGGCACACCCTCCAGCTGCATCTGATAAAACAATTTCAAGGTCTCACCACTTTGACCCAACTCTGCATAAGCAGCCAACATAGTGTTCCACAATATAATATCTCTCTTAATTGTGGAGTTGAAAACTTGTCTTGCATAATCAATTCTCTCACATTTGACATACATATCTACAATGCTACTCACAACAACCACATCAGATTATAGGTTGTTTCTAATACAATAACAATGCCCCTCCTTACCAAGTTTCATATTGCTTATATCTGCCGAAGCAGACAACAAGGATGCAAGAGTCACAGCGTCAAACCTCAAGTTTTCTGATCTCATCAGTCGGCATATATTAAGTGCCTTGTCAACCTGCCCAAATTGTGCATAACCAGATATGAGCAAATTCCATGTCACTACATCTTTCTCAAGCATCCTACTAAAAACTAGCTCTGCACCATCAATCAAATCGACCTTGAAATAGAAGTTTATAATAGAACTACCCAATATGTTATCCAACTCTAATCCTCCTAATACTGCAATAGCATGCCCTTGCTTACCCTCTTCAAGTGCACCTATATTAGCTGAAGCTGAAAGAAAGCTTGAAACAGTGACTCGAGTTGGTTCAATACCTTCCACTCTCATATCATAAAACACCTCAATCGCTTCCTCACTCATTCCATTTTGGACATAACTCACAATCATCGAGTTCCAAGCGACCACATTCCTCTCAAGCATACCATCAAACACCTTCCTTGCATCCTCCAAAATCCCACATTTCCCATACATGTCCACAAGACTACTTGCCACAAATACACACACACCAAAACCCATCTTCACCACATACCCATGAACCCCTTTTGCAAACCCAATCCACCCCAGAGCACCGCACGCCTTCAACGCATTCGGAACTACAAAATTATCCGGTAAGAACCCATTTCTTTGCATTTCAACAAAACCCAACAAAGCTTCTTCACTAAAACCCATCCTACAATGCATACCAATAATTGCAGCCCAAGAAAACACGTTCTGTACCAGTAGCCTGCGAAACAAACGGTTTGAAACCTCCAAAACATCGCATTTCGCATAGAAAATCACCAACTTTGATTCAATATACTCATTCTCAGTAAAGAAATCGCCGTGCTTTACAATATGGGCATGAATTTGCTGACCCGTGAAGAGAGCTCGTTGATACACACAACCCTGAAGGAGCTCACCGTAAATCTGAGGTCCGACTCTGATATTCTTGAGCTCCATTTCAGCGAGAAGGTTCACAGCTTCTTGAACTCGGCCTTCTTTGCATAGAGAGGAGATGCGGTGGAAGTAAGATTTATACAAAACTTGATGGCTTTTGGCATCTTCTTGAAGCTTTGTGAGATGGGTTGGTGTGAATTTGTGAGAGTTTTTGGGTTTGAAAGGAGGGAACTGTGGGCTCGGAGTGGTGGTAAAAGCAAGAGAAGCCATGCATTGAGAAGCAGAAACAAGGTGTTGATATGGTTGGCGATCATTGTTGACAGTTGCCACACAAAGCGGGAAGGGTATTTTCGACAATGGAATTTGATAATTGCTTTTTTTTTTTTTTTCCCCGTAAAATTACAAATTTCACTCTTTAATTTTGTCCAAAATTTAATTCAATATTGTCACTTTAATCTCCTGTTAGTCTATGTTAGAACTGTGTTGCTAGTGTCTCCAAAAACTTTTTTTTTTTGAGTAATTAAAAATTTCAAAAAATTATAAAAAAAATTGAATCGAGTTCTTAAATTTCACTTTCATTCAATTAAGTCCATTAAATTTTAAATTTATTTAATTAAGACCTCTCATTTACATCCGTTAAGTGTCCCGAAATGGTGTCATTTTTATTTTTCTTTTAATTTTTAAATTAAACAATCCAACTAGCTAATAAAAATCATTTTTTGAAAAAAAATATATAGATTTTTTTTTTTTTTTAAAGTTCTCCTTTGGGGGTGGGGGAACCTTAATTGAATAAATTTGAAAGTTAGAGGACTCAATTGCATAAAAGTAAAGTTAGTAGATTGAATTGAATTTTTGACAAAATTAGAAAGTATATATAATTTGTAATTTAGCACAAGAAAAAAAAAAGGTTTCATTTCACAACAATTCTCATAGTATTCTCAGCAACCAAGACAAACTTCCGAATTTGCAATATCACAGAAGCAGGGAGTAGTCATCCTTGAACCAATGATCATATTCACTTCAATACCACAGTAGCAGACATAGCAGGGACAACCATTGCTTTGGAAGGAGTCCCTTTTGGGTGGTTCTTGGGTTTTAATTCTTTGACAATTGTGTCCTCAAACTCAATAGTTTTTCTCCTCGTTCTAGTTGGGTACATAAGTATTCTCCCCTACAAAGCCAACATAGCAAAATTTGTCACTGATGTTGAGCTCAGTTGCCCTCTATGTGAAGATGAAGCAGAGACTGCCTTGCATTTGTCCATTAATGTCCTTTGGTGAAAGCCCTCTAGTTCGGATGTAGCTGGGGTCTCAGAATATCTAACCTCCAAGTAAGCACTACGCAACAACTAAACTTCTTTGTGATCCTGCAAAAGACCAAATGCCAGAATAAGATCAAAGGCAGAGTTTCACTTTGTATGCTACCCTGATATTGCGTGGAATTTAAGAAACAAAGTTATTCATGGCCTCAAACTTTTGACAAAGGAGCTTGGGAGTTGAGAGAGGATTGTACAAAAAATTTGCAGAGCACCAATCTACACTGTCATCAAAAGGGAGTCTTAAGATCAATTGTGACGCGGCAGTTGATCCAAACAGGTCAGCCATAACCCTCGTCGATAGAGATTGAAAAGGGAACTTGGTATTCGCCTTCTCCATCAAAGTGAACACCAATCTTCCTATTCAAGCCGAAGCCAAAGCTTTGGACAGGGCTGTCAATATAGTCTTGAACTACAATCTGGCAAATGTTGGGGGATTGCAAGGAATGTATACTCAGTATTAATTATCCTTCTGCTGCTATTCCATGGTAAATAGCCAATGTGCTTGTAGAGATTAGAAGTAAAGAGAAGTCCAGGTGCTGTCTTTTAGTTTTATGTGGATTCCCAAAGGCACAAATTAGGCCTCTCCTGTTCTAGCTCGATGGTCACTATGTAATTCCTTGTATGGCTATTTCGGTTCTGTTTGTACTCCTCCAATCCTTTTGAAATGCTACTTATTTACCCCTGTTTTAGTTTAATAAAAATTTTCTTTCATAGCAAAAGAATTTCATGTCCAAATCCACTACCAATTTACTGAAAAGAGAATAAAATGAAAATTTCCATTGAAAAACCATTACATGCCAAAAGTATTGTAAGTTGTAACTTAACTAACACCTTATGGTGTTTTCAACAGAAACGTTCAGGCGCAAACACCCCCCCATTATATATATGGTATTAAAAAAAAACTGTCACATTTTAATTTCTAAATTCGTTTACATGGTTGCTACCTTAGGGCCTAGACACCACTCAACAAGCAAAATGGTATCACTGAAATTCATGTTAGAAAACCTTTTCCCTCCCTATCTTTTCTGAAAGTTTAAGATCTTCAGAGAAGCAACAAAGAGAGAGACAAAGAACACACAACTGCCTATTAGTGCAAGACATACCACCCACAAAAGGTCATGTCTGAACCCGAAATAATCCTTAATAAACTCAGCAACTGTCTCGCCCGAGTCCAGCTTATTTTTGACGTCTCCATATAGTGAAGTAGCCAACCCATTGAAACCCCATGACATGGGGGATATCCAAGCAAACCATCTCCACCATATGGCAATTCTCTGCAATTTAGTTAATTTCTTTAATGTCACAAATCACATCCCTCCTATTCATAGGAAGCTAAAAGAATTACAACCAAGGATTAGAAGAAAACTACCTTCTGGGGAATGACAAAGCCTGTGAAGAGATTCCATGTTGTGTAAAGGGCACCAGAAATTACAAAAGAAACTTGAAGAATAGGACTTATTCCTATGACCATCATTCCATGGTATATCAAGGAGAGAACTGTGAAGAACTGGTAGAGAAGGTAGTGGAAGAACTTTGTGGATGTCCACTCATATCCAATCATTGGATAAACTATAACAGAGTTCATAAAGACCATAGCAAAAGTGTATGGGATCTCTATAGCCACCTGAAAAATGAAAGTTGAGGCAAGGAAGAAACCAGTAATGACCTCCTAGGCTAGATAAGTCATAGAAGCAAACTTTATAAACTTTGGTGGCCACAAAATATGACCACTTAGGTCCAGAAAATTTAGGCAAACAGGAGATATCAGATATTACTTTCATTGGAAGCAAGGCTATAGTATCATTGTCATTTTATTTAAACTCTTGTTTGGCAATTGGCATAGTCCAACAACTAGGAAAAAAAATTTCAAAGTTTGAATGGTGAATACCTGTGCCATTGCATAAGGCAAAGCAGAGTACATTCCTGCAGCTCTCTCTTTCTAATAAATTGTTCATTCAGCAACTATAACTGGTTGGACTGCACTAGCAGAATTAAATCCCAAGAACAAAAGTGTAGTATACAGTGCACCCAACCCACTGAAAATGCCCTGCTCTGTTGTCCTATAAATTCAAACATCTTAAATAAGTTTTTTATGAACTTCCTTAAGAGGAGCACCTTGTTCCTAGGTTTTTCCAGATAAATGTACCTTTTGGTGCCAAGACCCCAGAATATAATTCCACACAAAATGGACTGTGAAATTCCAAACAGAAGTCTCACAGCATTGTATGGTGTGTTTCTCCAATACAACTTGTGCTGTTTCCACAAACATACTGTGCATTGAGTAAAAAAGGACTGCGAGTACTTTGAAGGAAATTGAAGTTCTTGTGAATCAGGAGGAGGTGTACTCAACTCCCTTATTAAAGCTTTGTTTCTCCTGCATAAGAGGGATTAATTTTCAACAACTAGAGAGGTCAATATTTTTTGTTTTTGTTTTTTTTTGGGGTAACACAGTAAAGAGTGGTTCTTAGTTTACTAACCTAAAAAGATCTGATGCTTTGTATACATCTGCAAATTTGACAACTAACGCCTCTTCTTTTTCCCTTGTTGTCTGTTCCAAGGCCCATGTTGCTGGATTATAACCATCTTCAATTCTATCAATTTCAGGTATATCCTTTGAAAACAAAAAATTGGAAAAGAAAAATCATTGTGTCAATAGAATGAGCTATTTTTGGAATCGAAGGCATTAAGATTTCCAAAGTGAAAGAAGAAATGGTTTAGAGTATCTTTATACATTAATGTTTTCTTACCTCATCAAATGATTCAAATATGTCATTGCTTGGCTGGTGAATAGTGCACACCACAGATCTTCCAGTGTCCACCATATTTCTCACAGTTCTCATTACAATGGTGGCTGCTCTTGCATCTAGACCTGTGGTGGGCTCATCCATGAATATTATAGAGGGGTTTGCCACAAGCTCAACAGCAATGGTCAATCTTTTGCGCTGCTCAGTGGAGAGTCTGGTTACATTTGGAAATCCAATCAATGCATCTCTTAATGTTGTTAGCTCAACTAGCTCCATGACTCCCTCCACATAAACCTGAAAATAAGTTTTAAAAGGAAATAGTCACGATACAAAAGAAGGTAACATAAATTATAGATTATTTCCACAAACTCTCTAGAAGTGTAGTTTTACCAGCTCCACTAATCCCCATTAAAGCAGTAAGGACTCCTGGCCTAAAAGCTCCACTAACTCCCTTCAGAAGTTCCAATTGATTTTGTGAAACACCTTGAAATTCAATTGCCTGTGGAGTTCGTAGCAGAAACTTTTTAGTTTTTTCAATCAATGTATGACTCACATGAATCATAAAGCAGTAAAGCATAATTACCTTTGGCATTGTAACTGAATATCTGATATCCTCAAAGGTCAGAGAAATAGGTGTGAATGGGAGAGGCATTCCGCGCCCCTCATGTCTGTCAACTGCATTGGCTTCTGTTATTTCATACATAGTCTTAGTGATCACATTTTATAAGCATCATTTGGACAATCTCAACTCCAAGGGGCCATTTGATCCACCGAGTCATATATTTTCTCACATGTTGTATTCTTGAAATTTTTGTATCTTGGAATCATAATATTGGTATTATAACATTTCTACATTTGGTTTGTTATATGCATATCTCTCAAATTCACAGGAATGTAAAAATTTTATGGTCATGTATTATTCTTGATGCATGCATGATATCATGAGACCTATGTCCCCAAAACTTGGAAAGTATTTTGTTTATAATTTATATATTGCTCAGCATTTCTAATGGGTAACCAAAATTAGGTATAGGTAACATTGTCACATCCTTGGAAAGTGACAATGACAACATTCGACAAACAAAACCCGCTAAAGGTTAATGGCCTTACCTCTAATTCTGCTAGAGCTTGTTCCACTTTCTTGTGTCTCGGACACCTCAGTCTCACTTATTCTGTTAGTGTGCTTCTCCTCTGAAGTATTTTTTGACTGAGAAACCCCTTGAACCTTTCCGTATTCTGTGAAGAGTCAAAACGGTTAAAATGGGATAGTAATATCAAAAAGTGGAAATAATAGGTTGTTGAAATAAGAGTGCTTACCATTAAGGTAAGCAAGAGCTAAAGTGTAAATTCCATTCAATAAGAATATGTAACCAATCAATGCAAAAAGACCAATCCAAGCCCATTGCGGACTGGTAAACAGCCCTCTTGCTTTCAAGACTGATATTCCAACAGCTTCCTTTGTTCCATTACGAATACCTACATTTGGGTTTCACAATCAAACTTTAGACAAATCACGCTAGAATTGTCCTAGAAAAAGCATTAACTTATTTACAAGAAAAGAAGGAATTCTTACATTTTTCCAAGACCTTCGGAGAAATTCATTTGCTGAAAGTGCATTTTGTGTGTACATCAAGGGAGATAACCAGAAACCCCAAATCAACCAATTTTGTGCGTCATCTAAATGAAACAAAGAGAGAACGACATTATGCCATCTTTCTATACAATCGCGCTAAGAGCATTCATGTATAATAGAAAAATGTGTAGAATTTATATAATTTTACTTAAAAATGACTCACATTAGTTTGTGTATGATTGTATAAATTTACAAGTTTGTTATAGTAATTGTGTAAATTTACACTGACATTATTCACTTTGCATTTACTTGTTTATTCTTTTTTAACATATCTCAAAGATAAAGGAAGAGAGTAGATGGTGGTTGTTGTGTGTGAAGAAAGAGAAAGAATTAAAAAAATCAAGAAAATTGATATTTAAATAAAATGTAGTGTAAAATAGATAATTTAATATGTGGTGTTTGAAAAATAAATATATAAAATAGAAAAAATAGGTTTTTATGTTAAAATAGATAAATTTTTTTGCATAAGCTAAAGTAAATACTTTAAAGTTGATTTAAGAAAATGTCAGAATGGCATATTAAAGTATTAATACTTCGTGATATAGTGAATCCACCGAACACTAGAAGGCATATGATTGCAAGGCTTCCTGCTGTGTTTGCAATAACATGGTCCCTAGAAAGTGCACCCATGCATCTGAAAAGTGCATATGACATCTGTGCATGCGCTGCAAGAAGGAGAAAATGTCTAAGCCACCTGAAGCAAAAGAAATGTAGAAGGGTTACTATAGATAATCCAGGAAAGGAAAATTGGTGTTTAGTGAGGATAATTGGTTTTTTTTGTACTGACCTAATGCCACTAGGATCAAATCCTATTAGAAAAGAAGTCGGGGCATCCCATAAGACAACGTCGATTAAAGACAAAGGAATTCCAAGAATGGCTACTGGCAATGAAAATGCCCATGAAGGATAGAAGAGGAGGTCTCTTTGCTTATAGAACACAGGAAGTTTATCAATGGTTTGAGGAAGTTCGAATTGTGCAGCAAACATTATTGAAGATAGCCCAAAATAAAGAGCGCCGAGATAGACTACTATTCCATCTTCTAGTGTATCATGACGCTTCTTGGCTTGTGCAAAGACAGTTGCCACTATGATTGCAATAATTTCGAGCTGAAAATGAAGATTAAAAGTCATTGTGTCTGAATTCTAAGAATTCTGGTGAAGGGCATTAAACAGGAATATTACTCACTTGAATTGCTCTGAAAGGTACATAGATACGCTCCTCTTCATCAGAATAACTTCTCTTGAGAAACAAGCTTTCATCAATTCTTTCATGTTGGCACCATATTTGGATCTTGTCAAAGCTGCAGGATGGCTCTTTGACCTATTGAATGGGGTCGCAAGCTCACTTTGGATGGATCTTCCTACATGAAATGATTTGAAGGCCTCTTCAAATTTATCGACAGAAACATAGTGATAAGGCTGTTCTTCATTCACCCAATACTGTCTCTGATCCTTCCTTGATGTCACCTATAATGTGTACAAAAGATTGCAATCCAAGTGACAAGTTTGAGACTTGGAAAACTGTCACAATGAATGGATTTGATATAATTGTTATTTTTTCACATTCGAAAGGGATAAGGATCAGTTTGAAATTAAACTTACTTCCTGTAGGTATTCGGCAATGGCTTTTCTCTCAGGACATCTGAATCCCATGGATTCAAAAAACTCTAGAACACATTCACGGGGTCCCTGGTATACAATTTGTCCCTCTGAAAGAAGAATAATGTCATCAAAGAGCTCATAAGTTTCTGGTGGAGGCTGCAGAAGACAGATAAGAGCAGACTTGTTGAAGATGTGAATTGACTGCCTGATTGAATTAATGATCTGAAACGTGGTTGAACTGTCAAGACCATTAGATATATTGTCCATAAAAAACGCATTCGAAGGACCAACCAGCATCTCCCCTGCGTTAATCCAAGTTAGTCAAAAACGTTTCTATCAAAGAAAGAAAAAAAAATGATTTAAAATTTAGATTAGATATTCTGAAATCAAAGATTTCACAATTGCTAAGCTGGGTTTTCCTCATATACATGTCGATCTACCTGTAGTAACACGTTTCTTTTGTCCTCCTGATATACCCCTTATCATTTCATTCCCTACAATTGTATCAGCACACACGTCCAGTCCTAAAATCTGTGTGTAAATACAAAGATTAAGACATAAATTAATTCAACTTTATTTAAAAATTGGCTTACTCCCTTAGGCCTATTTACTGGGTCTCATAAGCATAGATTGTGTCCTGGAATATACCTTAGTCTGTGACTATGTCTTCCTTGTGTTCTTTGAAAACTGACAACTGTATTAAAAAGTACAATATGTATTATGAAAATAAAAACCCCTTTGGCATGAACACATGCATAACTCATTGTGACAAGTTGTATAAAACTCTAGCTTCTTGCCTTCATCAATGCATCAATAAAGGGATCTGGCTTTATATTTAGTTCCTTCTCTCTTCTCAAAAGCTCCAAAAGCATCTCTAAAGCAGTCAATAGAACCAGAATTAAAAATTAAAAAAGAAAGGCAAAAGTTTATGTAAAGCTTATTACATTATAATCTCTAGTGTTGTAACTTACCATAGCCAGTGCCAACTCCTTGACATTTTGCAGAGAAGGTTAAGGTTTCTCTAACTGTTAACAAAGGAATATGAACATCATACTGGTTGATATAAGCCGAAGTCCTCTGGGGTACAAATTCGTGCATCTCATGGCCATTATATGTCACTTTCCCTGAAACTAGGATTCCAAAAGAAATCACAATGAAAAGAGTTTGAATAATATTATAGACATATCCAGGAATGTTTAGTCATTTACTCATATTAGACTAATACATAGGCAATAAAACTAGAGCTTAAGTATAACTTCTTTACTTCTAGTTTCGAGTCAAGTTGTCCAGACAAAGCTTTTAGTAAGGTAGACTTCCCTGAAATGCACTTGAAGAAGTTAAAAAAAGCTATTATGAATCTATGAATCCCATAACCTATAATGTTATACACGAAAAATGAACCAAGGAATGGATAAGCGTGACACTTTGTTTGTTACGATGAAAACCTTGTGTAAAGATAGTTTTTTTGTGTTTAGTGGTATCAGAAAAAATGAGTCAAAGCAAAAATATCTTTGATTAACAGAAAAAGAATAACTTCTTTTAGGGATTGTTTTTCACTAATTTTTTTGGAAAACAACTCTCACATCAAGCTAAATAATGGAAGTTAAAGTATATATTATTGTAACTCATTTAAGGTTGCTACTAAACATAAGAAAATGAGATAATTTTATAGAAAATACTATTAAAAAAATTACTCATTTTTTAGGAAATATTATCGCCAAATCAAATAGAGCCTTAGTGACTCAAATATAACCTTCATCTTACCTGCCAGGTTTGATAATTCCACTAACATTGCTAAGAGTCGAGAACTTTGCCTTTCGACTTAGAACAAGATGGAGGTAATCTGCTATATACCCTTTAAGACATTGGAGAAGTCATGATACAAATATAGTCTCAAGTGCAAAGGAAAAATTACCAGTTCATATTTCTTCCCGTTTAATGTCAGATACCTCTGTAATATTTAAAAAGTAGTTGAAGACCGAGGGTAAAGCTCTGCTGCCCACATAACCTTCTGCTTCAACAGTCAGATTCTCGAATCGAATTTCAATTGTTGGTAGATTGAGAGAAACTCTAATTTTTGGTGATTACCAATCAAATGGAACACTTGTCAATGCGAGCCACAAAAATATATGCTTCATTTGGTTGATAAGTATAAGAAAAGGCAAAACATGATATTGTAAAACAAACATGAAAAAGATAACAATGTTGTAGAAAACTAATATGACATTTTTTGTAACCAAAATTTTCTCAATGAAAAAAGGTTTTCCCACCCGTCAATTCTCTCCTTGAGCTTCTTTAAGTACTCTTCGTTTTGATCAACATTACTGAACACCCTGTCCAACAGCTCCCTTTTTTCTTGAATCCGAAGCATCTTAAGATCGATTTCTTTAAAGTCCCCAGTAACTCCATGCAGAAGACCTTTACGTGCTCGGTCATACGTTGGAAGCTTTTCAAGTGCAGCCCATTCGAGAGCCTGTTCATCATCTTCTTGAAATGTATCTCTACTAGTACAAGTGCCAGTCACATTTGAATGTGATCTACAGTGTCCAAACTCCATTGTTTTAGAATATATCATTCATTAGAGCAACAAATATAAGCACAAAAAGAAGTCGACACCCAGACACTATCTCACTAGAGCAAAATTTATAAACTCCAAAGCTTTGGAGAGTGGAGATACTGATACTATTGATTTGTCAAGAAAAAGGGAGGTTGGTGGGTTTAATGAGAGAAGACATAAGGAAAATCGTGCAGAAAATTTGGAATAAAAATTAACTGTTCCAAGTGTTCATTTTTGTACTCCACCTATCAATGTTTGTCACACCCTTTTTTTTTTTCATGACAAAGTAATCAAAATTGAAAATGGAAAAATCAAACCATGATGTATTGCAATTATAGAGCATAAAATGAAAAATTAAAACCTAGGAAGCACAAACTCGGACACAGGTACGTATATGAAATGGCGATATGGTGATTTTTGAAAAATTAGGATATGACGCGGGGGATGCATATATTGATTAATTATTAAATATATTTTTATTTAGATTTTTTGTATATTATTAAGCATTTATTTTTCATATATTAGTAAATAAATATCAATTTAAGAGCAATAATGGATAATAAAGTGAATCCATGCTTAATAAATGATGTTTAGAATACAATTAATTTCAAATTAAAGTCTAATCTATTAAATGCTAACAGGCCCATCATTTATTAATAACCAATCTTATAATTTTAACAATTAAAAATATTAAACAAAGAATTAAAGTTAAAACTTTGTAAAATAATTCCCCAAAAAAATTTATTATTTTTTGGCTGGACTGGTAGGGAGTCGTGTCCGAGGCATGTCATGTGTCCGACATAGACACATAGCCCATTTTGTCATGTTTGTGCTTCCTAGATTAAAACTTAAAAGTAGGACAATGGTATTGTTTCTTTCAACAATTTCTTTATAAAAAATTAAGTTGTCATGTTTAGATACAACTTAGGAATGTAAGTTGGTTGGTGTGAATGTATATATGTGAGAGAGTATGAGGTTATGGCAAGTGACACATTTCTTGAGACTATCTTCATTTTGGCTTTCACCTTAACAAAGTTTGCATTCATGTCAAATTTTTAGTTAATTGAATGTGTAAATGGACTAAATGCACATAAATTATCTATAAGTTGGTACTAATTATATATACATAGAGAGAGAGAGAGAGAGAGAGAGAGAGAGGGTTTATATGGTTATTTAAAAAAACAAAAAAGCTTTGCATTTATTTCAAATTTTTAGTTCATTAAATGTGCAAATGGAGTAAATTCTCATATTGATTATCTATAAGTGTACACTAATTTATATATATATATATATGTATGTATGTATGTAGGTATGTATGTACGGTTATTTTATAAAATTTTATACAAGAAAGTAGAAACCTTACGTGGAGAATTACGAGGCTTCCACGTGAAGCTTTTGTTAGAGTAATTTTTCACTGAGCATTATACGGTACACACGTGTTTTATAACTAAAAACGTGGGTTCATGGACGCGGGGCTGGTCCTTTTAGGGTGACGGCGGTAACGACAATGACAGTGGTGGCGATGGCGTAGTGGCTTGAGACGATGCTTGCTGGCTGGGGTTTTTAGTCTTGGTTTTGTGGTTTTTGGTTTATGCAGGTAAGGTGTTTGAGTTTGAGTCTGAATGTGGGTTCTGTGTTCTGGGTTGATTTTTGGAATTGGGTTTGGTGACTCTGTTTATGGAGAGGATTAATTTGGTGGGTTTTATTGTTTGTAAGCAGGGACGCGGTGAAGATGATGAGCTCGTGTGGTGAGAACAAGGTGTTTGTGATTTGGTCGATGAGGCTAATGTGTTCTGTATATTAGGAGCTTTGTATGGAGCATACGAAGACAATGCGTTGTTTGCTCTGAGCTTTTGATATTTTTGAGGAAATGGGTTTGATCAAATTGGTGGAGTTGGCAGTTGGTATAAGTTGTGAGGTTAGTATAGATTGTGGGTTGTCCCCCTCACGACTGGATTGGTTCTCTCAAAATATTTCTCAATCTCTCTACCTCAAAACAAATTTTTGGACATGAAATGAAATAACCGTAATTAAAAATAAATGAACCCAAGAAACTTTGAAATTTTTGGAGAGGAGCAGATTTTAAAAAAGGTTTGTATCTCAAATATTTTCTACAGATTTTGTTTTGCAAACTCCCATTAGACTCTCTTAGATTTTCAATATACCTTCTATTACTAGAGAGCCGTTGAGACACAGTCTTTCACAAATTTTCAATTTTTACACTGGAGAGCCTCTCCTGTTCCTTCTAACGTACTGCTTTTAATTATGATGCAGGTAATAGGGTTGGCTAACTAGGCTTTAGTCTAAAAAGGAAGTGAGAATTGCCTAGAGAAGCTTATTGGTGCACAGCAGCTCAGCACAGAAAACTCATCTCTGAAATTCAGCACTCAAGGCAGGAAATTCTTATTCATCAATCAATCTTGCTAAGTGTTTCCTACTATAACTAACTTCTCTAGATATAGTTACAGTTATAACTAGCACATACTTGGCTGTTTCTTGCCAACTAACAATCACCCAATACATGCATGTGCACCAATTATTACAATTAATTAAACTACAATGAAAACACTAACATAACACTAAAAACATGACTCAATTCAGCTGCTACTTTCATCAGTTGCTGCCTTGAAGAATGTCCAATGCTGGTTCTGGTATCAGAGCATGAGATCTCTAGGCATGAGATCTCTAGGGAACCACCAAAATTCGGTCTTGGTAAGGGGGTGGGTGGTTGGGTGGAGTGGTTCTGTTGGGGTGTAAAATTTTAGCTCGCTAATTTGTATTTGGATATTTTGCATTTTGTTTCTGCTCCTCAGGTTCTAAAGAATGTTATCCTGGAGGAAGCTTTGTATGTATGTTCCTGCTCTTCTTGTTAATAAAAGTTTTATTCTCAGCAAAAAAAAAAAAAAAACTCTTTTAACAGTTTGGTCAACAACAGCTAAAAGGTGTAAGGTATAGACTTTAAAGCATCTACAGCAATAGTGCTAAAAATTTAGCTATTTAGCACCATAAAAAGTTATTTTATTTATTTTAATTACTCACATGCTGCAGTAGTGGATCTATTTTAGCTTTCAACACAATAAAATAATATAAACATCACAATAAAATAATATATCTATTACAATAAACAATAATCACAATCATTGCAATGATATTTTTTTACCACTTCAAATTTTTTTTTTTTGAAAAAATTTACCACTTCAATTAAATATCTATTCTTTATTATTTTTTATTATCTCTTTCTCTTTCTTCCTCTCTGTCTCTTTCTCTTTCTCTGAACCAAGATGAACCAACAAATGATCAAACTTCCACTCTTTCTTCTCAATTCAGCAAACCCACTGCCACCTAAACCCCCACATCACAACCTAGCCATAGCCACCTCCAAATCGTCGAGACCCACGTCTCGGCCGAGTCGCACTGCGCGGTTTGCAAGGAATAGTTCCAACTCGGATCCGAGGCTCGCGAAATGCCTTGCCTGGTTTGCTGGCACAAGTTGCCGAGTGAGCGAGAGTGAAGCCGAAACGAGAGCGAGGCTGAGATTGCGGTTGAGGCGGAGGAGACGGTGGGATTGACGATTTGGAGGTTATCGAGAGGTGGGTTTGTGGGTTGTGCCATGGGTTTGTGATCTTTCTCTCTACTCTAACTGATCTACCATGGGTTTGTGTTTTGTTGTGGTTGTATGGAATTTGGACCGGCGTTGCTTCAATCTTTCTCTCTACTCTATCTCTATGGGTTTGTGTTTTGTGATGTGGGTTTGGTGGATTGGCGTTGCTGGTGGTTTGATTCGGTGTTTTTCTGGTGGCTAGGTGTCTGATTCGGTGGGTTTTATATGGATTTTATGACCACCACCGTTGGCGAGCTAGCCGGTGAAGCAGAGAGGAGATGAGGGATGCCGAAGAGAGAGAAAGAAAGAAAAAGAGAAAATATTATTTTAATGAGAGAAGAGAGAGAAGTTTAATAATTTTTTTTTTAGCTTCTTACTACAGTGCACAACCATAAATAGCTGTGCATTGTAGCAAGAAGTTAAAAATTTTTACCTTTAGCTCCACTACTATAGTGTGGATTTTTGTGTTTTGGTTGAGCTAAAATAGTTATATAGCTATTTAGCTCCACTGCTGTGAGTAAGAGCCCAAAACTTTATTTAGCTATATACAACCCAAATGTTCTAGCCTAAAACTTTATTTTTTTTATTAAAAAAAAATACCCTTAAATTGTTCAAATTTTTAAACCCAGCTGCAAATATAAACCCAATGAAATTGTTCAAAAGTATAGGTCTTTAGTCTCAAACTGTATTCCTAAAAAACCCGAAACTCAAATGCCAACCACTTCTACAAAAACTTTACCCAAATCAATTCACCATATATGTTTGGAGTTGCTTGTTATTCCGGGTTGTGCAAAACATTGTTGCCGGAAGTTTATTTTGGAAGTTTGGTGATAGGAAACAGTAATAGTTAACCAAAAAAGTTTTTATCAACCACGCTTATGGGTTGGTCAAGAGAATTGTTTCAAAATTTAGAATATTTAGTTAAGGTTATTAACGAAATGACAAATATGTTGATTTCTTTCATATCTCAATGAGGGAACGTCATTTTTGTTAAGTTTTGGGGTAGAGTGGAGATTCCTGTAATTTACTCAACAAATTATAACTCATCGCAATCCAAACTAATCTATTTGAATCAACACATCTCTATCATTATTAATATTTTCCCAATATTAACAAAAATATTCTAGACTCACAATTAGATAAAATAAAATTTAAAAAAAAAAATTTCACAACACTCACATGTTGACTTGATAACAATATTAATCATGTGGATTTTTGTTAGCTCAACTAATTTATCGTTTGCAAATAAAAAATCTAGGTTTGAATTCTCCTTACATAAAATAGAAATTAGCCTAATGATAATAAGCAATTATCATAAAGAAGATGGTTTAAAATCATATCAAGGTCTATAACAAAATCGAGACCCACATGTTGTTTCGACTACATTGTTCACAAGTCCAGGCCAGACCAAAAGTCACCCCAGACCCAGGGATTTGGCTGTGACTCAAGGGACTTTGATAATTGATTATAAAAAAAAAAGGGACTTTGATAATTAATAGGCACAGGGAGGTTTAAAGGTTTAGGCTTTACGGTTATTTAGATGAATGACAATACCCTGACGATTGGGGTTTGGGCCTCTTCGTTGCCATGATTTTTAATTTTGGATTTATATTGAGCCTGCTCAAGTTGAAGTGGCTGTCTCACTTTTAGTCTTTTGAGTAGCAATATGCCATTTCTATGGTAGGCCCAACCAAGTGAATTCCTATATATGTAGTACGCATTTTCCGTGGGTTCTTCTGAGCATAGTGTGTCGGCGTGAATGCCTTTACATAATAAGGTTATTTTTTTTATAAAAAAAAAAAATACATAAAATTAATGGATTGGCAAAGCCTAAGAAACGAAGCTTCATCTGTGACTTGGTTGATAAATTGCAGATTTCATCAATCTCGATTTATAAACTATCATTGCAAAATGCCATGACAGGTTCGGGGTATAATATATTTTGGCAAAACAGTTTAACATTTCAAACAACTTTTATTTCAATATCAATGTACAAAAGATGGATTGTTACTACATCTCTTGTTTGATTGATAAAGAGGTTCCGCAAGATATTCCTCCTTCACAACCAAGCATTTTTTTAAGCTAAAAACCAAAGGGGGGAGGGGGGAGCGTAGCCGTGTAAGTGCTTTAAGTTCAAACAACCAGTTTATTGGAAAATGAATAAATAAATAAATAAAATAATTAGATATATGATTTTTTTTATAATTTTTTTATTGGTTAGAAATGATCCTACTACTACTTGAATTTTCTCTCCAATTTTCAACTCCTAAGGAGGTATCTCTTGGACCATGATGTCCAAACTTCCAAGAGATACATGATTAATCATTTTGCCATAATCTCCCATAAAAGGAAAAGTGTAGGTAGTAAGACAATTCGCTAGGGTTAATTGAGTTAATTCGGAAAAAAATGAAATGTGGTAAAAAAAAGGAAGCTCTAGCTAAAGCTCGATATTACTCAATTCCTACACATATATAGTATGGTATGGTATTACATTGGATAGATATGAGCACTCTGTTACTCAGATTAGTATAAACAATGAGAGTAATTGAAGAAATGAATTTCTTAGGTCTAAATGTGGACCTCTAAGTGAATGGGGAAGGGGTATTTATATCATCATTGGCACATGCTGGATCAAGAGTGATCATGACTCTTTATTGCTAACTTTTGGTCAAATGGAACAGTGCTATACCTGGTTTGTTGGCGTGGCCACTCTTTTCAACTGATTAAGAACCTCATTGGGGGATTAGTCACATTGCATTCAATGCTAAGGTAAAAGCCCTAATGAGGATTAGTGGAGCAATTAATGTTATCTTGACTGATATGGCTTGTGATGTAGCTTTTGGACAACAGTAAGCTAGATGCACTGCTTTTGTGGCCGACAACCTCATAGTACCAATCCTGCTGGATGAAGTTACTATAGCACCCTTTCCTCTTTACCAACATCCCACACTAAGCATATATGAAACAAGCATTGCACAAGAACACTAAGGTACATGGATTTGAACAAATTATGCACATGGAGAGCATGGCTAAGGATATAACCATAAAGATAAACATTTTTCCATACTCAGATTCTGATGACACGCCATTTAGACGTAGCAAAACGACAACTACATTATGTGGCTTTCCACCAAAATAGGCATGTCGTTTTTAATGATAATGAGTTAATGACCATGTTAGAGAACAACCAACGTAACATGCCAAAATAAAAGAAAAAAACAATGAGTGATTTTATTGCTACCTACGTAAATTTGAATTGGCAGGTTTTTATTGGTTCATTTTATCATATATAGTGAAAGTTCAAATAGTGTGTAAAACACCTATGAACGTTTAGACCTTCAAATACAAAACTACTAACACAAGCTTATAATCAAACAACATATGTGCGGAATATGAAATATAAGTTATAACCAAATTGATAACATACTCTAAACCATAATTAATCACAAATACAGCAGTAATTAAAAGGTAAAGAGAAAGGGAAGAAAGATGCAAACACAAAGATAACACGGCGATATGATATCGAAGAGGAAATCAAAGTACTCGGCGAAAAACCTCTCTGCCGCCCTCCAAACGGTCAATAATCCACTAGAGAATGAAGTTTGGATACATAAATAGCAGAAGACCCTCCAAGCCTAATCTATCTAGTGCACCTAAGCCCTCCAAGCTTCTTGCTTCAACAGGGTTACGCCGAACCTTGTCTTCTCTAGCTTACCGAATCCCGCAATCGCCCATTGCATCAACCAAAATGAATTGGTCCCTTCTGAACTGCTTTCCAAGTACCAAAATACCTCCTCACTGATATGGGTATGGTGAGATAAGGATTTGACTAATGTACTTCTCAAGGATGTGTCAATGGAGAGAGTGAGAGTAGAGGAATTTGGATAATCAAAGGATGAAGATTGTGGATGAGTCAATCTTGTTTTTCTTTAGGGTTTCTCTCTCAAAATTCTCTCTGTAAGCTCTCTACATTTCGTGGGTATAAGGGTATTTATAGTAGGGTGTATAAAAAATGCGAAGAGTCAGTTACAACCAAACAGGGCATTTTGGCGACTCGACCTCGTGACTGGAACGAGTTGCAAGTTTGAGTTGCGAGTTAACTGCCTGGCCAAACTGAAAGTTTTGTCCTGTAGTGCTCCAGCTGGCGTGACCCTTCAGCTCCCCCTGCATGCTTCACACATGTGTCATTCTGGTGACTTACCAGTCGCGAGATCCAGTCGCGAGACTCCCTTGAATTGCACATTTCTTGAGATTTCTTCACACTCTCACACACACTACCCTTACATAATTCCCACCTAAATACAAGGTATCTAATTGCTAAATTACAAGCAAATTTGGCACAAAATAAAGCCAACATATGGTTGAATAAATTCAACCTTACATATATATATATATATATATAGACATACACACATAACATTTTCACAATGTTATTCGTAATATTTAAGTTGGTAGTTTTTTTATTAGTTCTCATTTGAGCCCACTATTTAGGTGGTTTCATAATCTCCCATTAACAACAACTTGCATAGTCGGCTCACCAATTTTGGGGCCTAAGGTGAATATTTTAAATGGGCATTTTTATTTTTTAAATATTATTTATTTAATTAAGACTATTTGCATTATTATCAATGGGTTTTTTGTTCATTTGTTATATTTTCACCTAAATTTTTGGTTATGTCTTGTTTATTATTAATAACAAATTTATCTATAAAATGCCTTTTGAGATTCAATTTGTTTATCTAGTTTTCTCTTTTTCTTTATTTTAAGTTTTTCATATATAGATGGATATTTTTTAGTATACATTTATAATTAAAAATTATATATTTATAAATAAAAGAAAAACACGATTTATAATATAAAATTATAATTTAACCAAAATAAAATTTAGAGTATAGAACAATAGGCCTAATTTCACAAAAGTAAGATTGCAACTTTTCTAAATAATGTTGTAGGGATGAAGGGCTCAGGAATGTATATTGGGCCGTGGGTCTTGTCCGAGGACAGTTAGACATTAACGAAGACGTACACATCAATAAGTTATGAAAGGATTCTGGTCATAAAGGTTTGAGAAAGTAGTCTGAGGAGAAATGCCTCATAGGCTAAGCAGAGTAGAGGTCAAGGGTTTAACCTGCCATCAAGAACAACACACCAGACAGTTTTACTGGTAAAGATAAGCATCAAGAGGAAATAGGACAAAGGGAAGTTGATAAATATCTAGGAGAAAGTTGCTACCATCGCATTAAATGCTCTGCAGCTAACTCCCTGACTGCATTAATGTGGAGGTGATACCTGAACAGTAATTTTCAACTTTACAGCTACCCCTAAGTACTTCAGGAAGGTGCTGATGAGACAAGAATCAAAGCCAACAGCTTGATCTACACGTGGAAGGCTGAGATAAAGGGAAGTAGGGGAATATAAAGAAGACAGACCTCATTATGAAGGGAGCATCTGAGAATTTAGAGAAAAAGAAGAAAAACACTATATACTCATGAACTGTAACTGGGTTTAAGCCTACAACAATTATATAAGAACTACTCTCTTTGGATGTTGCCGAGGAGGATTTTCTTTACGTAAACTCGTTTATTTTCATTTTCTTGCAATTTTTAGTCTACTGTGATTGTTGTCTGATTCATTAAGGTCCAGTTCTTAGCCCACTCTCTACAAATTTATTGTATTGGGCTCTTTGGGCCCAGATCTTTTTACTTTTTGGGCTTGGGGAGCAAATCCTGTCCTTACAGATGTAGTCACTTTATATTCTAAACTTGCACAAATAAAAATTTACTTATCATACTACTGAATAAATTAGTACTATTACAAAAAGTATATTATTTCTAAAGGATAACTAATGAAAATATACTTAAACAATACAAATTAAATAAATTACTTCAAATATTTTTTTTTTTAAAGATGGGCACCAATAGAAATAGGAAAAATCAAGCTAATTAAAATATATATAAAAAAAAACTTTAAATAAAGTAACAAATGGGTTGATGTGTAGTTTTTTTAGTTGAATGTGTGTTGATGTGTAGTTGATCTAACACATCAACCCACGTGATCATGGCTAGAATCTATAGACTCTTTATCTATTGTTTTAAAAAAGAAGTACATACAATCCATTCTATTAGCTAATAAAAGGTGCCTTAATTATATATATATATATTTATATATATTTTTTTTGTTTTTAATCTGGGTAAAAGAGTAAATAAGACTTAATTGAAATATAATATAAATACATTCTATCATATATATATACATTAAAAGAGATGGCCTTTTATTTTTGGGTTGCCTATATGTTAGAGTTGGCCTTGACAACTTATCACCTCAACAATTGTAAAATATCTTTACAATTTTTTTCTTTTTTGTGTCACTGGAGTTATTAAAAAGGAATATGATAACTCTTAAAATAAACAATCTAATATGTTACAAGTCATCTTTTGTTTGTAACGTCGTTTCACATAAACATCACGCCAAACGGCATGTCGTGACGCAAAACATTAGCAAACATGCATGCTTTTATTTGGATTTTTTTCTCATTTAACATAATTTTGGGAACCATTAGTTATTAGTTGTCAAGTTTGTAATATTATTTTGTAAATTAGCATTTCCAGGCTTTGAAACTCAAGTTCTGTGAAGGAATTCGAGTCTCTAAGCCTCGAGTTCCAAGTGATGGCAGTCTAACAAGAAAGAAAAAATCCATGTAATCCACTTGGGTCTTCTTCTTCTTCTTCTTCTTCAGATCATGCTGGGTTGTGGGTTCTTCTTCTTCTACTTGAGATGCTAGTTTCCTAAAATATTCCAAATTCATGCAATTAATGAAATAATTGCTAAAATAATGTCAAGTGGCAAAATTCCCTGCTTTTATTTTTCCCTTAAACGACATAGTAGAATGGGGGGAAAAATGAAAATGAAAAGGAGGGTAAGTGGAGCACTGGAGCTTAATCCTTGTTGCAACCTTCAGGACAATCACGACGAAATAAATACTGAACATTAATACTGTAGTAATTTAATTCCATTGTTAGATTAGAGTAGTACATGTAACGATATATGTATAAATTCCACACATTCAAAGTTGTAACACATTTATGTGGGGAATTCCTTGATAGCTCATAGTGCACTTTCTGTTGACACTTATGACATCGATTGGTCAATAAAATATAATTTTGACATTTCTTCAATTCTTGTCTTCATTAACACTCTAAATGTACCTTTTATTTAGAAGTTCATCTTTTGCGAAGAGGCCGACCAAAGTGATTCGATTCCATTCTCCACTCTCTCATGCTTCAGATGCTATATCAACTATTCTTCTCTTATCTATGGTCAACCTAATTGATTGACAGAAATTAGGTTCTGACTAATTATGTTGCTTATACATTTTATGGATCCATAGTCCAACTCCTCTAGTTAATGGAGTGGCTAGGCCAGTTTTGGAGCATATTCATGTTAAATCCTATCAATTATATATTCAAGTTCAAAAGCAAAGCCCATCCCAGAATGATTTTAAAGTGCAAATAGAGAATTCTTCTTCCTAGTGTGAAATTTGAAAACTTCAACATGTAAGCAACCCTAGATTTAGAAGTAGAAAATTAGAAATATCGTATCATTCATGTGCATATAGGTCAATGGATGACTTTCTATCTTCTATTGTTTTCACTTCCTCTTTTTGGAGTAATAATACTCCACTCATCATTTGAAGTTAGGACATTAGAAAAACTTGTGCAAAGCACAAACTTTTTATTAAGACAAGCATGAAGCATCCAAAGAATTTTAAAAGAAATAAATAAAAAGCCCTACAGCTAGCAATCATCCATGAATACACAAGTTCTGATGCCAAAGTGACGAATCTATATCTTTAATTAATTGATATAGGGAATTTAGTAGAACAATCCATTTCTCATCAAGAATTCCAGTTTAATGATTCTTATGGACAAACTATGTAGCCCGTAAATGCAGCTATCGTAGACTTTTTTTTTTTTTTTCTGCAAAGCTTAAGAATATTTCATATAATGCAAACATAAAGGCCATTCTAATTTTTTTATTCTTTGAACTAAGTTGAACAGAGCTTTGAAATTCGAATTTTTGATCTTTTTGATAATCAATTCATGAAGAAGTTATTGGTAAATAATTGGATCCAGAAGAATCGAACCCAACATTTCTTATCCTTATTTGAAACTTCATTGATTTATTTAATTTTTAAGTATCTAAACCTTCCTCGAAGCACACTGTTACATTATCTGTTCATTTTTCTAATGTTAAATTATATTATGTGTGTTCTGTTAGTCTTGTATAATAATTTAATAAAACCATAAATTCCTACATGTCACCACCTTCCAGGTGATGCTTGACTACCTAGTTTATGCTCTTTGGTTAAGGAAAACGATTTTTAAATTTTTTTAAATGGCTGTAATTTTTTTTTTTTTTTTTTTTTTTTTTGAGAATCAAATGGGTGTAGTTGATACATGGCCATTGAAGAAAAAAGGAACGATTTATATATATATAAATATATATATATATATATATATTATAAATAGAATAAAGAAAAGGGGGTGTAAATGAAGGCCACTAAGGGAGGGTTTAGAATAATGAATTGTAGAAGAGAAATATTGAATGCTAGAAATAAATTGGAAACTGTGATTTGATATTCTGAGACAAAGGCATTCATAAACAGTAATGGCAGAATAAAAATCCTGTGGCTATTACAAAAATCGTACCTAAGAAGTATTCGAACTTAGCATCTTCTAAATAAGGTTTTATGCAATTCAGATATATATAGCTCATACTGTCTTACCCTAAATATTATGCCATGTGATTGTGTACAATATATATAAACTTTTACTATATATCAATATTATGAATTATTTGACATTATCTTTAAAATTGACATATTGTTAAAGCCTTTGAACCCAGCCTTTTCACATATGCATCATGCATATAGACATAGGATGGGATCAATTTAGTTCAGTCTTCGAAGGAAATATCTGAAAAAAAATTGTGGTCCTTACTGGCTTTTTATAATAAAGTAGGTTCAGGCTTGTAAAAGTAACTATTATATAGACTTCTTTCATATGGCACTTTTGGCCCGTCTAAACCCCATGAAGACTAACAAAAACTCCTAACCGAATATGAATTCAACAGAAAGAGACCCATACCAAAAATAAAAAGTTATATATATATATATATATATATATTAGATTTCTGTAAAATTATATTAATGCACCACCCTTTGTTTTATGATGTGAACTTCTCTGTAAAACAATTTTGACCTTTTTATTTTATTTTATTTATATATATATATATATAAATATATATTCATGGTGAATTTAAAAACTCTTTCTTATGGATTTAAGGGTTTGCATTTAGCTCAAAGGCGGATCCGGAGTAGTTGCCCCTTTTTACTAATAGATTTACTTATTTGTCATATTACTTAATGAGTTTGCTACTTAGCTCCAATCATATGCCTACACTAAATAACAAGAATATGAGAAAATGAAGCTCAAGGGTAATTATTATTTTGTGAGTTTCAAGGTTTTTGTCCTCTTATCAATTTGTTCCCTCCCCTCCATATTGCTGGCCCCATCTTAATTTTTGTATTTCATTTATTTTCTTGTTCTATTTCAAGCATGGATTTGCTTTATATATTTCTTTTTCATTTATAAAATAATCATTGGACTATTATTATTTTTATATGCAAACCTCATTAAATATAAAAGAAAAATATAATTGTTCATAATCTATCAATGTGTTTTAAATCTCAAAATATATAAAAAGGAAAAACAAAGATCAAAAAACGAATAAGTAAAGAAGCTTAAGTTTTAATTGAAAAGATTGAAAAGAATATTATTATTGCCTTTGAAGTGATAAAAATGATAAAAGAATCACAAATTTCTAATTTTCAAGTGTATATAAGCTCACAATTTTGTTTTAAAAAAAAATTACAATACCATATTCATATGAATTGTACTTGAGTTGTCCAACTACTAAAATCTTTTATGATAATCGTAAATGGAATTTTTAATGAAAAAAAAATTTATTCATTTGTAAATAAACTCTTAATAGAAAAATACAGTATAACAAATATACTAATGTTATTTTTGTGTATGTGTTAGTGTGCATTGCTTATAAATTTTGCTCTCCCTAAACTTAAATCTTAGCTCCACCATTAGTCTAACTAGACCGAAATCTTAAATATTCACACTTTTCATTGTGTACCAAAAACACATTATTATATTTGAATTTGATTTAGTTAATAATTGAACTCAAACTTAAACTTGAAATTTGATGCATTTATAAAATTAAACAAACTAATATAAATAAGATTTTTTTTCTCCGTTTTTAATCAATTAATTCTCACAATATGTGGGATCCATGTGCTGTGTCTGTGTGGGAGCAGCTTCTCTGCAATTGACCATAGCAACGTGAGGTCCCCCACCCAACATTTCTAGGACCCAATATTGTTAGCGTAGATTAATAACGAGCACCACGATATATAGTTCATGTTAGCAAAGTGAAGTACATATAGCTATCTTACACTTGCAAGGTTTTCAGCAACGCACTTACCTCGTTTTTGGTTCTTCTCTATGTTTGGTAACTGTTTTTTTCTCTTATTTTCTGTTTCTAAAAATAATTTTTTATTTTTGACTTATTTTCTGTTTCTAAAAATAATTTTTTATTTTTGAGACTAAAAAACTTGTTTGACAACCCAAAATAGGCAAAAAATAAAAACTGTTTTTAAAACTCAATTTGTGAAGGAAACTGAAAATATGCAAAATGCTATTTTTAGTTTCTAATCTTCAAAAGTCAATGAAAACACGTATTTAATTTGATGAATTTGTTTCATTTAATAAGTTAACATTAAAGTTCAAATCCTAGTAACAATATATTTTAATATTTTCTTTTTCTTTTTCTTTTTTCAAAAAACTATCTTTTTAATTTTAACTAACCAAACATGTTTTTTATTTCAAAAATATAAGAAAATTGTTTTTTCTTTATATTTCCAAAAACAAGTTTTTGAAAACAGAAAACAAAAACTGTTACTAAACATAACCTAACTCTTCAATGTAAGAGAACAGAAGATAAATTAAATAATAATATAATATAATAATAATAATAATAATAGTATTATAGTATATATGAAAATGAGAGATGGGCCCTTTTAAAAAAGAAAAAAAAAAAAGAGAGATGGGTGGAGAATATTCTTATGATTTTTAGACCAGACAAAAGGGATATTCAGAAGGATAGGTATGGGAGAATATCATGGCACGTGTCACGAGGAGAATCTCTTTCATTTTTTCCTTTACTGCTTTTATTTTTTTCTTTTCATTCACAACAAAAACATACAAAGAGAGAATCTACACAAAAGGTGTGGGTTGGAGGCTTGTACGAGAAGACTGGTTTTAGAAAGTGACCAACCATCATTATTGCATTATCTTTCTTTCTCTCTCTCTACTCAGGGAATTCGATGCAGTCTCTCGGACTTGCACCTTTAACTTTCATGAAAAAGGTATTTCTTACTGCTAAGATATACTCCATCAACTGGCTGCAAATGGGTCGGGCCAAGCTGCCCCGTTCATGCACCAAATTTCTTGTTACCTCTAGGAAAGCATGGTACAGAGGAAAAATGATTCTCTCTACTTCAAATTTTGATCTCCATTTCTAGTTTATTTTATAGTTAAAAGATTAAATTTTATAAATCTAAAAATATAGAGTTGTGATCAAATAACGTGCATATTTTATGGGTTCAATTAATGTGAGTTTTGAGAGTATTTATTAATTATTCATTTAAAAAAATTTTATAAAAAAATTGAAAAAACTATAATCAAAAAATCAAAAAAATTTTTTTCTTCATTTTTTCATAAAAAGTTTTCTAAAAGTTTATTAAAATTCATATTTTTATTATGGTTAATGTTTGTTGGAAATTATGTGTTCATGAAAACAAGATTTTAGTTATAATTTTGAAAAAGTGAAATCATATCTTGAGAAAATGATTTTACAATTTAACTGAAATCGTATTTTGAACACAATTTCAGTTGATGTAGTGTACACACATCGTACACATAGGTGTATAATTAACGGCGCTTTTTTATTATAGAGTATTTGTGTCGCGGACTTTATTTTTATTATTTTTATTAAGGTATTGATAAATACGATTGAATTTCAATATATAATATCCATTTTACGGTGATTTGATTGTTCTTTATCATCTGACAAATGTACCAATTGATTTTTAATCTAGTCGGAGTTCAAACTTCAAATTTATTATTCGATAACAAGATACTTTACTTATTAAACTAACTTGATTTTGAAAAACAAGTTAAGTTAGATACCATTGTAACTAAACTAAATAGACTTGAATAAACAATTTAGTTTCATCCCATCGCTCATCCATGAAAACATAAAAGTACTAATTTACCAAATTTTCAAGCAAAAAAAAAAAGCTATATAGCTCCAAGTTAGATGCTTGTGCTGTTCTCTAGCATATTATATGCTCAAATTATGTGCATATGCATGTTTACTATATTCTAAGTTCGATGCTTTATTTGACATTGTGTTTGCATGGTGCATGCTAAAAATATGACTGATTGCCTAGCAGAAAGAAACCAAAAAGAAAAATTAAAACATTGACTGATGAAATCCATGCCCTTTTCCAAAGATGAACACAATAATCAAGAATTCAATCTAGCTAGCTACCCAACTTTCCCCTTCCCTCCCTCTAATTAAGAAGATATGTTAAGGAATTAGGAGTCCAAAATTTTAGGGCCAGTTCTTGGTTAATTATGTTATGTTTTCACAAATTAATTAACTTGATTCTCAAAAAAACAAAAATGTTTTCACCAACTTGTAGAATAAAATCATATAACAGAGAAACCACTAGTTCTTGGTTATGTCTTCCTCTGATTTCAAAGTGAAAATTGCTGAAGTTCCCATCAATTTAATTTAAAATAAATAAATTAGCTGGAAAAAGAACAGAGATGTCTCAGCTTTTCTATATACTATAAAATAAAATGAAGATAAACATGCTCGCATTACAGTGACCCGAATCCGAATTGTCACGGAGGTTCAAAACTCCATAAAAGTTGCTCTAAGTTTAGAGAGAATCTTCTTACCTTCCTACCCACTTCATTAAAGTTAGTAGCAGAAGAAGATTCCTCTCTTAGGCTCCTTTATCATTCTTTTGGAGGGTGGTTTTTCCGCTTTAAGCTTTGCTGGTTGCGTTCTCTTAATTTAGAGTCGCAGAATTGGAACTTAGATATTCCTTCCTTATAGAAAAATATTATATTCTTTATAGTGAATGTCTCATTTTAGATTAGATATTCCTTCTTCTCTCTCAATGCACTCAATTTTAGAGCAATTATGTAACTTTTGAAGCCAAAAAGAAAGTTGCATGGTGGATATATTGATACTAAGCCCCATTGAATATGTCTTCCCTCTCTCTCTCTCTCTCTCTCTTCAATATATATACGGTGTGGTAGCTAACTAGTAAAAATTTATATTGATGATATATGCTCGTTTCCAAAGTCTTTTCTATATAACTTAATCATATTAGAATCATTAAGTCTTATATTATAAGGAGGAGATATATACCTTGGTAAGGACACCTACAAAGTAGTACTTCGCCGTACACGTGTCCAACATCTAATAGCTGTTGGTGTGGTGGAGGTTTTTCTTGCTTAAACTTTTACATAGTAAATAATAAGTAGATCATGACCATTGAATTGGAATCCAATCACATCTTTTGATCGTTTTATGGGCTGCCATGGTTTATTTTTACACTTCAATACCGGATAGGTACAATAATGCTGTACATACAATAAACTTCAAAAAAAATTTAAAAAATCTTATTGAGATGGTAAATTGTTATTAGTGTAATATCTACCGTATCATTTTTTTTTGCTAATTTAATGGTTGTAAATAATGTTGTGTTATTAGACTTATTATATTTCATGTTAAAAGAATAGTTGTACCATGCAATTCATCTGATATGGATTCCAGGTTCCATTGAAGATAATTGATATGCATACCGAGCCAAATATAGCTTTGTAATAATAAAATAGATGTTGGACACCCGTTGAACAAGATGAAGCTTTATATATAATAAACCCTACAAGATTATACTGTCAGAGAAGTTTGATTTACAAGTAAAAGAAGAAGTATAGGGTCACACAGCGCTAGGGATAAAGGGAATAAAACTAAAAACAAAAGAAAAGAAAAAGAAAACAAAAATAAAGGAGAATAGTAAGAAGAAGAATCATCTTTTGTATTGGTGATTTTGAATTCGTACAAAGGTTCTTAAACCAGGGCCTAAGCACATGACCCTCTAGTGTCAGACTCTCTGATTCCTTCTCTCACAGCACCTCTCTCATTTTTAGCTTTTTTTTAGCCTTTGTTCTTTGCAAGAAGTTACTAAATATCCCCTCTGCTTTATCCCTTCCTGCTTTTTCTTTTCGTCTCTCTCTCTCTCTCTCTCACACACACACAAAACCCTGCTTTATTCCCTTTGAACTCAACCCTAAAAAGAGGACGATCCCCCTCGATCCTCTTGTGTTCACAAACAACATCCCCTCTCTGTCTCTCTGTCTCTCTCTTCCGCTCTCTCTTTCTCTCTCCCACTTGAACTCAAACCTAAAGAAAGAAAGAAGCCAAACACCCTCTTTTGCCATTGTTTGTTCCCACATATATTATCCTCTGTTCCTATTTGTGCATGAACATTACTAAACAGTTGTTTATTCTTGCTGCTTTTACGTAACGAAAATGGCATCACCTTCTGAACTAAGCCTGGACTGCAAGCCCCATAGCTACTCTACGCTACTCAAATCTTTTGGAGACCAGAATGACCAGACCCAGAAGCTCGAAGACTTCCTTTCTCGTCTTGAGGAAGAACGCCTCAAGATCGATGCTTTCAAGCGAGAGCTTCCCCTTTGCATGCAACTCCTTTCCAATGGTACCATATATATATATATATATATATATATATATATATATATATCTTCCTGATCATGCACATATTATAATAGCAAGCTTATAAAAGCTTATTCAAGATCTTCTGCAATGATAAATTTTTTTCTCGATGGTTATATATATGTAGATATGCATAGAATCATGCATATATAGATATGAAGATATTATATATTTTACTATCTACTAATGGTGGATATTCATTGATGTCTCAGCTTCCATCCTTTTTTCTTTATCTTTTTTCATTTATAGAAGTGAGGGATATAGCTTTCTTTGTGTATAGCTTTGATTTTCGAGCTCATCTCTCTTTAACTCCAAAGCAGCCAATCAATCAACACATTTTCTAAAGAATTAAAGCCAGCATAACATTAATTCTAAACTCAGTAAAAGAAGAAGAAGAATGGAAAGTGACCCTCTTAGTTTTCCAAACATTTTAAAAAAAATTAAGAGGATCCATAGCATCAATATGAAACTCTAGTGAGATTTTAAATGATAATTTTTTTTCATTGTCTAATGACATAATTACAATTTTTTTTTTCAGCTGTGGAGGCTTATAGGCAGCAGCTACAGGCATATAGAGCGAACCTAGGTCCAAGGCCAGTGCTTGAAGAATTCATACCCCTCAAACACTCAACATCTGAAATCTCAGAGAAATCACCAAACAATTCTGATAAGGCAAGTTGGATGGAAACTGCTCAATTATGGAGCCAAGCAAGTGATGGAACCAAACCACAATCCACAATTATATCCCCTAAAGAACCTGATATTGGATTCAATGTTAGTCCAAAACTAGCTTTAGATACCAAGCAGAGAAATGGAGGAGCCTTCCATCCATTCTCAAAAGAAAGGAACCCTTGCACGAGTCCAACTTTACGGGCTCTTCCTGATCTAGCTCTTGCCTCCTCTGAAAAAGAGATGGAGGATAAGAAGTGCTTGGACACTGAGAATGGAATTTCTTGTCCTAGAAGAGAGAATATTAATGGTAAGGTTATCAATGGAGGGGTGGTGGTTGAGCAAGGAAAAGGAGCTGGTAATTCATCAGAGGGGCAAACAAATGGTACAAACAATTCCTCTAACACCAATCAGACTCACAGGAAAGCAAGGAGGTGTTGGTCACCTGACTTGCATAGGAGATTTGTGAATGCTCTTCAGATGCTTGGTGGTTCTCAAGGTACGTAATATAGGGTTTAAATCTTTGACGAATAAGATAATACTATAATCATTTTGATATAGTAAAGCAAAAATAATAACAAATGGATTTTGATTAGTCTTAATCATCATGATGATCAAACTATCATTGTCACCATCAATATCTGCACCCATTATCATTGCTACTATAATAAGTCTAATTTAACAACAGTTAATATGATAGACCCATGAAAGTGATGTTGTAATTATTGTGAAAATTGTTATCTATCCCTATCATTACTCATTTATTGTACTGATTTTTTGGGCCATGGAAACAGTGGCCACTCCAAAACAGATCAGGGAGTTGATGAAGGTTGATGGTTTGACCAATGATGAAGTTAAAAGTCACCTGCAGGTATCTCTCTCTCTCTCTCTCTCTCTCTCTCTCTCTCTGTGTGAGACATGCAGGCAGGGATTAAAGAGCCTTTGTACTATTTTAACCTCCCCTGACAAACGTACCACAGCACAATGCATTTTCTCTGAATAAATGTTGTAGTCACTACAGACTATAATATAACGATTTGTCTTTCCTTTTTCTCTTTTGTACACAGAAATATAGGCTTCACACTAGACGACCAAGCCCAAGCCCACAAGCAGCTGGAGCACCAACACCCCAGCTTGTATTCCTAGGTGGCATATGGGTCCCACCAGAGTATGCCACGGCAGCAGCAGCTCATTCAGGAGCCTCAGCACTGTATGGTGCACATCCAGGGTCTCATGCACCACCACACTATTGTGCATCACCCGTACCACAAGACTACTATGGTGCACCACCACCACCTCCTCCAACCCACCACCAATTGCATCACCACACCCTCCACCACCAGCTCCACGTCTACAAAACCACGTCCCAGGCCCACAGCTCCCCGGAATCCGACGTCCGAGGCACGGGGGACCGGTCAGAGAGTATAGAAGATGGCAAGTCAGACAGCAGCAGCTGGAAGGGTGAGAGTGGTGAGAATAATGGAATGAGGGAGAGAAAAGGGTTGGTTGCACTTAGAGAAGATGGTGAGGAAAGCAACGGAAGTGGGATTACTCTCAAGTTCTAAGGCTAAAAGAGTTCTAGGATTAGAGGGTTTAGAAGAGTCTGTTGCATGTTTGTAACTTTGTATTGTATCCATGTGTTTATTCTATTTTGTTGTTAACAAAAAAATACATGTTGGTAGCTAGAGGGGGGTAAAAAGGGCATAAGGAAAAAGTGAGTGTTTGTTTTCTTTTCCTTTTATGCTTTGATGTCCTACTAATTGGAAAAGATTGAAGATTGGATTATATGGTTTTTGACGTTTTCAGGTATATTAGCTTTTTGTATTTTGTGCACATGGATAATGACTGCCGGGACTACCTGTGTCCACCGGTGGACATGAAATTACATGCTCTTTTTTTTATAAGCAAAATAAATAAATAAATAATTACATGTTTTCTTAGTTTTTACTCGTCTGCAAAATATTATGGACATAGTTCATGATGCTTTTACAGGGAGGAGGGGACTACCATTCAAACGGGTGGCTATCCTTCTGTCTTTCAAATCCGTATCTTTAAAAGTTGGTATCTAGTTCCTTCTTTAAAGAAAAAGATAAACATATAAAATGTCCATAGTAGTGAATTTTTTGTGAAGCAAATAATCTGATAGAAACTGCAAAGATTTTACCACACTAGGAGCGTAGATTTTAGTCGGTATAGGATTTTAAGTTGAACAATAATTGAGTAAAGACGGTGGTACATACATTGCATAATCAAGCTAGCTTTCTCTCAATTATTTGGGGACTTAAAAAATTGGGTTACCAAGAAAGAGGCACCGAAAGTGTTTGCCAGATTTTCTTTCCACCCTGTGTCTCTCTCAGCTTTCTTAAAACATATAAACAGCGTTTTCTTAATTGCCTTTTCATTTTCTTGTTTAAATTAAACAGCATTTTAATTTTAACATTGCATGGTTAAAGTGTATGTCCCATATTGGCATTCACACTAGTTACAGATCTCAAGATCTTTTTTAAAGACCTAAAGTGTATATACCCGATATTCAAAAGAACATCATAAAAAAGCAATCTTCAGAGAGTTAACGATTGTCTGGCAGTGTTGGCATAACTGCCATGTCACAATCAACTTGTGCCTTGGTGAAAAGAAGAAAAGAATGAAACTAAGCTTTTTCATTAAACAAAGACAATGTAGAAAAAACACAGAAAACTAGAAAGCTTGATAATAAGGGAAATTGATAGTCTGAACATCGTATATTAGTACAAGATATTTTCTCCAGTTTATTTGAAATTAACATGTACATAGGCCTAGATAGATCCACACAAATCTATACCAAATGGCAAAAGCTACATGCTACCATAACTATCATGAAAAGCATTACTGAATCTAACCCTAAAAGATAAAAGGTGTCACAGATCTGTGCTGAAACTTAAACAGGACATCATGCATTTCCAATTGCAAGGACCCCATATCCCTTCAGCCAACATCATCACCAACATCAGTTTCTAACATTGCCGTATCAACAAGAGTCTGCAAGCAAAATTTTGAGTTAACATTTCTTTTCTTTTTTTTGTATAAACCAATAGTTGGAGGAGGGATTTGGATACTAAACATCTCTGTTGAAAACATCGTGAAGTGTCAGTTGAGCTACAAGCTCTCGATAAAAGTCTAACACTAGGTGCCAAAATATATCATCCATCATAAATTCATGATCTAAAATACACTTTTTCATATGGTAGATAACAGAGTAGGGGAATAGAAGGTAAAAAGAGTGGAGCTCAAGCTCATTGGGAGACTTGATCCTATGCATAGACAAATACCACTACACTTCCCCCACCTTACCATGTCCAAAACAAGTATAAAAGGGAAAACCTTTTCACTATTTATTAAGCATCTCTTAAACTGAGCAGTTGCATCATGTATCATCTATTGAATGCTGCTACAACTACTGAAATTTGCAACTTAAACTACATTTTTCCCTGCCCATAAATGGTAGGGGTATAGGCTAGAAATGCATCTTATCAACTCCTTATAATTAAAATTTAAATGCTTATCCTATGCTAGTTCCATATGTAACTGCACTTGAATATATACCATACCCTGAAGGCCGAAATGTCCACAGCCTATAGATGAAATGAATGCTGCTTATAAGAAATGAATTTATACACACTGTGTTTAACAAGATTGTGGGCATCATGCAAAAGCACAACGATTTATTCCAGACCACATATTATACTTGACAATACAAAAATCAATAATGTTATTTACATAGCCTCCAAATAGCCAGAGAGAGACAAACCTGGAGTTCTTCTTCACAGCTTTTAAGCTTGTCAGAGTAATCTTTCACTTGCAGGAAACATTTATACAGCTGCAAAAATTCACAAAAAAGCAACCATTAATTCCAAGCAATGTCCAGAGGAGTTTCTTAATAGCCGATTGATAACCAAAATGATTACCTTGGTCAACTGCCCCTGACGGTATGAAGTGTGCTTCTTTGAAGCAATCAATGCATCCTCCAGTTTCTGCATCCATTTATCATATTTCCAGTGAGAACATGAAGGGGCATCAATGGACTTGGAGAAGTGATAAGAAAATAAAAATGGAAGGGCATATCAGCTAAAAAATAAGTGCAATATATTGGAACAAAAATTACCTTCGATTTTTTCTGTAAATCCAACACAAGATTCCATTTCTCTTCTAACCTCTCTTCAATCTGAGGAATCTGACAAAGAAAATAATTTTATTTTCATTTGCCACCAACTCCACTAGTGGTAATGATAAAAAATAGAGTTTCAGGACAACTTTGGCAAGTCTCCTTAGATGGTGTTTCCCAGGCTGAAGTGTATAGCATGGCAGGGCATGTATGTGTCTGTGCGTGCAAAGCATGCTTTTATGTCCAATACTTTTGGTACATATTTCATAAATCAAATGCATAAGGTTCTGCCAAATAGGCAGCCGATTGGATGCACAACTTTGGTAACATGATCAGTTGGTAAAAATATTAGCATGATTCTCTTAATTCAATTCTTAAAATATATAACTAACCTCCTTTGTAAGTTCATCAAACCTCTGAGTTGATCTCTCCAGTTCTTCTTTTACCTAATAGTGCAAATAGGACAAGCAAGCAAAAGGGCCCCAAAATTAACATAGCAAAAGCCCATGCATGTAGTATACAATCTTAACAAGCAAATATAAAAAAGCTCAGCTTACCTTATTGTTGTAATCATCACTTGCTTCGGATGAAAGTTCCCTACCACGTCTATCATTAATACCAAAACTGCTGGAGAGAGTTTAGGGGGGGAGGATGACGAAAAGTGTAAGTGAATTGTCATCAATATCATCTAGGGGACTTAAAAACCTCTCAACAGAATCACAGATGAAATTTTAAAACAAAGTGCCATGCAAAATTTGTACAGCATGCAATACTTAACTTCCAGAAGCATTCAGGGTTACAATAAATACCAAGATGAATAAATTCTAGATGTGAAAATCCCATAGCACCTTGATTATCAGTGCTTTTTTAGGATTGTCTTATTAAAGGGGCTAATTAATGTACTCACATATCAGGGGACAACAACATATTGATTCTCAAAAAGTGTTGGTAATACTTATTCATGACTATTTGCTAACCAAGTGCATGGCAACTTTAAATTCACACGAATTCAAATCTCAATGCCCATCAAAGCCATATAGCACTGCCAGATTTAGAATTTCCATTTTTATGCTTTTAAAAAATCTAAACCATACTATTGACTGGGAAAAGAAAATTTTGAAACAAAATAAAAAGGGCTAATCTTGAATAAAACCTCAGCCTAATGATTTCCTGCAAATCATTTTCTGTCATTAACCAACAGCAAAGTTCCACCTTACTAGTACCACTCTCAGAGTTGAGCAAGTACTTGGGGCTACTACTAGGTTTTCATTTATACATACTCTCTAAGGTGTCTTTTAGAGCATTGCATCAATTACTTCATGTCAAAACCAAACACAAGCCCAGACATTCTATTAATGGAGAGGAAAACTTTAGAAGATACATACAAGCAATTGCCTTTTCTTTTCTTATCTGTTTTTTTCTTTTTCCAGGATAAGTAATATGTGACAAGTTAATTGACCATAAAATGGATGAAAGCTTCTGTTGCTCATTCATAAAGCATAAAATATGTTCTGATATCAAAACACGAAAAAATGCCAAGACTTGACCAATAAAAACCTTGTACATATAAAAAATGAATATTACAAACTAGAATCATTGGTGCAGTAAAAAAGATTTTACCCGTTCTGTCCCTTTGGCTGTTGATCTCTATCATTGTGAACACTTTTATCATGACCATTTGTCCTGTCCCACTCCCTCCCTTGTCCCAAATCCAAATCATGGTCTCTTTCCCACCCTAGGTCGTGGTTCCTGCTATGTTCATTATCTACCATATCTCTATCTTGATCTCGATCCCTTGAAAGGAACAGGTCCCTGGCTCGATCATGACCATATGGATGGTCATGTCCTCTTTCTCTCTCCAGCTCACGGTCACGCGATCTATCACGCTCTCTAGACCAATCACTATTTCGATCCTGATACCGATCCCTATCATGATCATGACCCCTTTCTCGATCTCTACCTCTATCCCAGTCAGTGCCCCTCTCAACATTATGTCGAAAGCTTTCTCTGCCAAAGTTGGATCTTCCACCTCGAGTCCTCACTCCATTTACTCTAACAACTCGCCCATCAATAGTCTAATATAAAACTTTATAATGTCAAAGGTCTAAAAATCTCAAAGCAACAATAAAAAGAAAATTTTAAATGTTATATTTGTGTAAAATAATTCAATCAAAGCAAAGAAGAAATGGAAAATTCACATACCCTGCCATTCATGTCATTGATGGCATCATTTGCTGCTCGAGGATTTATGAAAGTAACAAAACCATAGCATTTTCCTTTAGTACTATGATCATTAATAATCTGCAGGCAAAATGGGTCAATAAACTTGTTCGTTATCCATCCTTTGCAATCAACCAATGTGTTAAGCAACATGTAAAAAAACCTACATACAACCGAAAAATTGCTTACTAGCAGCGAGAGTAAACCAAATGGCTCACGCAATGAATTAGAAGAAAGATCATTCTACATCCATCATTCCACACAAGATTTGATGTTAAAAGCAATTAGTTACAGACTCAGCTGTCTCCGACCCCAAAACATACAAACCCACTAATTAAATTCAATCCAATTAATTCACATAGTCCACATTCAAAGATGTAAAATTTGATCACGAATTCCCAGCCTATTACGCCCACATGCCCCAATGCAGATCGCTTACTTAAAAATACTTCAAAAAAACGCTTGCCATTCAGTTAGGTTCAGTACACAAAAATTAGTTCACATGGGCAATCTTGTTTTCACATAAAAAAGTTTTCCCAGGAAATTATTACAGCTAAAACACCTCCAAAAATGGAAAATTTGTGACCCCAAATGCCAAACAACACATGGGTCAGTTAAACCTTGCTGTAAAAATATAACACAAGGCACGGTAATAACCATGAAAACAAAGCAAGAGAGGTGGTATCAATTAAAAAAGAAGCAGATAAACCGTGACATAAAACCCTAAAATACGAGAAAGAATGAAAACGAAAATCAGAAGCGAAATCAAACTCATATGAGAGTGTGTGTTAAAGAGAGAGGGAGAGAGATGGTTTGACCTTAACGTCAAGGATGGCACCGTAAAGCTCGAAGACTCTGTGGATGCTGTCCTTGGTGGCATCGTAGGGGAGTCCTCCAACGTATATTGAGCTCTCGTCGTCTATCGTCATTTCTATGGCGTTCCTGTTACTTGGTTAGCAAATTTAACAAGGTTAAATTTCTAAGTAATTTAGTATGTATTATAGTATTTCTACCAAATAAAGGTGTATTATATCTTCAAACTCAAAGTATTAATTTTCTTTTCCCTCGCAATATTTTCTCTCTTCTTTTACATGGAAAGCCAACCGGCATTAGTTTTGATGAGTCACAAGCAAAATTTTAGAAATTTTTGGAATTTGGACTTAACATTCTGCTTTTTTCTTTTTCTTTTTCTTTTTTTATAATTTTTTTGAAATGGATAACATTGGATTACTGGACTATGTCATGTTCTTTTCTTTTTCTTTTTTTAATTCAACTTTTTTTTCCTATGATTTTTTTTTTTTCTTTTTGTTGAGAATCAAAGGAAATGGCATAGAACTTATTATTAGATTAATAGTCATAGAGATTAAATTACATTTGTTCTTACATAAGGGCCTCTTTGGATTGAGGGAGAGGAAGGGAGGGAGAGGAGAGTAGAGTAGAGTAGAGTTGGCTGAAAATAAGCTAATTTTTGGTTAATTTTACTCTACTCTACTCTACCCCCTTCAATCCAAATAGACTATAAATATTAGACATACTCCAAATGAGAAAGTTTATAGACAAATAATTTGACAAAAAAAATTTACACTTACTAATGTAACAAATTGTGACTGGTAAATAAAAACGATATTAGTAGTGTGCTTAAAGGAGAACTTAATGAAAACTTGTCAACTTAAGAAGTGTAAAAAAATTGTCAAATATTTTGTGTATGTATTACTCTATACTTAAACCACTACAAACGCACTTTATAGTTTATACACACGTACACAAAGTCATAAGACACAAGCACTTTATCTTCTTGGGAGTAAAACCCATCCTATCCCAAAAAAAAGTAGTAATAAAAAAGATGTGACAAATATTGTATAGCACTTCTCACTCGGATTGAGAAGTTAAGAAGATTATTTTTAATATCAGTTATTGGATTAAAAAAGTAAAAAAAATTAAAAGTGAGAAGATGAAAAAAGTATTTGTGAGTAAATGAAGGCTATTGCAAGATTCAAATTCATTCTCACTACACTTGTTTACACCCATTTTTCTACTAATTTCAGTAATTTGTCTACCATTCTATTCACCTCTAGGTAGACATGATTAAGCAAGGGGGACAGAGTTTCCATCTACATTAGATATCTGCAATCCAAGGTTAATTAGTTAGTATAGGTAAGTAATCCATATGAGATGTGGTGAGCCATTCGTGACATCGAAATTATTAGAACAATTTTTCACCTTGAGAAATTATTGTGATATTAGACATTATTGTTGGTTGTAACAATGTTCAAATTGGATCTGCTGTTGGTTGGATTGTTGTGAGATTAGATGTTGATGTTGTGTATTTTGTGTTCATTATGTTAGATTTTGTGAGAAAATTCTATTGTGTAATGGAATTCTTGAGTAATTGTATAACCTTCGTGACTTTATGTACCAACCAAATACCAATAAAACCATTTTTGAAGTATTTTCATAAATGAAATTGAACACCGAAGTAGTTTTTCTCAAAAAATTTTCTGTTAAAAAATAGTTTATGTCGGAAAAAAATATAACCTAAGAGCATCATAATTCGGCATGCTAAAATTCTAAATGTTGGGTATAGGGTTATATTATTTTATTGTGTAAATATATTATTTGAATGTGTTGTATGAAAAAATAAAATTTTGGGATGTTAGGTATATTATAAAATGGTATGGTATAATAGACAAAGTAGCTTTTGAAATGGTAAAATGAGATATTTTTAAGAAATAGGATGCTAATGCTCTAATGGAACATATGATTTTATTATAAAATTAAATTATTTTAAATTTATTATTTATTGCAAAATCTTATTTCTCAATTATACAAGATTAAATATGTCTAAAATCTAAATAAGTAGTAAATAGATCTTTTTCACGTATTAGCAAAAAAACTTAGATCTTTTTCACGTTCACTTTACAAAAAATATTTTTCTATATTCAACGCATACTTCCTTTCGGTCACAAAAAAAGAAAAAAAAAGTTCATACTTCCTTGAGTTCCTTATTAAAAAAAATATCCATGCATGGGATAATTCAATTTCCCTTTTGAAAATGTATATGTAGGCTCTTAAAATCCAGCCCACTTTAATGGTTCTAGTCCACACCTAAGACGGACACGGAATTACCCATTTGAATGCAAGTACATACAATGGACCCAAATTTCGTCAAGAGAGGCCCGAGTAATGGCCCTATGATAAAACAAGAGTCTTATAACTAGTGCCCTCCTGAGCCTGTTGAATGTTGATGCTTATAATGTTTAAAAAAAAAAAAAAAAATTAAGAAAGATGCTTGTGATGTTTAAAATATTATTTCGGTGACCGTTTTATATTTATTTATTTATTTAAATAAAAAATGTCATTACTAATATTTTGATATATCATTTCAAGATAGTATCTATTTTTATAAACACAATTTTGAAAACAAAATAAAAAATTTAATTACTAATTATGAAATTATAGCATAGGTTTTATCAAAAGAAAAAGGTTTGCCAAATAAAATTTCATACACTATTTTTTTGGGGGGTAAATAATAATAATAATAATAAATAACAAAAATAAGAAATAAAACATCACATTTGTTCCTTAAAGTTTGAGGAATTTTCTAATTTTGCTCTTAGAATAATAAATATTCAAAATTAGAGATTTGTTCTCTAAACAGTGTAAAATCATTTTATTTAGTCCTTAGTCCTTACATAAATTTGGACGTTTATTGTGTTGTTTGAAATTTTGAATAGGGTCACTAAAAAAAAGCGTAAACTACATATTTGGTCCGTAACCTTTAAACTGTATGTCAATTTGGTTCCTAACATTTCAAATGTATTAGTTTAGTTCATAACCTTTTAGTATTGTGTCAAATTGTTCCATGCCGTTAAGTAATGGATGGAAAATACTAACATGGCTAACGGTAATATTGAAATATTATATTTTATGCCACGTAAGCTACCACATATCCTTAAATTAAAATTTTGAATTTAGCTTATATTGACATGGTTAAATACCCAAGAATTCAAAACTCAACTCAACTCATAATAAACCATATTTAGCAAATAGCTCAAATTTCTTGCTAAATCACAATTGGGATCTAGGACAACATCCCAGGTTAAGAGTAGATCTCTTTGTTCTCGTATCTTTCCACAATTGACTTGTGTTTAGCAACACAGTTTGCAATCTAATTTCCTATTTTGTAGGTATAATGAATACAAACTTCCATAACTGCATTTTTTAAGGCTAAACTTTTACCCTAAATATAGGCCTTATGCTCTTTAGGAACTTTAAGTGACCTAATCAATAATCGCATGAAGAGTAATGCTATAAACACAAATTATTTTATAACATTTTTATAAATTGCTGATGTGGCTTTAACATTTTCTAAATAGTTATTGTAAGTAAAAATGTGATGTTAGTAATGGGTCCATATTAGAACTAATAAGAATTCACCACATCAATAGTTTGTAAAAATATTGTAAAATAGTTTGTGTCTGTAGCATTACTTATCGCATGAATCAATCACTATCTTGGTTCTTGGATGAAAATGTTTTTTTGGTCTCACAAGGATAATTTAGCCTATATGTAAAGTTTGGAGCTTTGGACTTAAATACCAAAACATAGCTTTGGGCTATATTTTGGTGTTTTGGTCATGTTTAAAAAACTTTTAATTGTATTTAATGACAAGGAGGATGACAAAATGGTGACTTTTGCCAACCATCCTTCGGCTATTCAAGTCAGTACAAGCTCATTTAGTCAACTGGCACATCGCAAATCTAGAAATTGAAAATTTTTTCCTCTTTTGTCCTGATCCAGATGTAAACATGGTTTTTTTTTTTTTTTTTTTTATTAGTTGAGTTTTGAATTCTCCCATATTTGGTTCCAAGAAAGCAAAGTAAAAGAAAATTTCTAATCTTTAGTTTCTGGTAATAAAGATAACTATAAGCTAAATCCAAATTTTTATTTTTAATTTAAGCACATATGGCAACTTATGTAGCATAAAATAAAATATTTTAATATTACTACTAGCCACATCAGCATTTTTCATCCATTATTTAATGGCAAAGAACATTTTGACACAATGCCAAAAGATTAGAGACTAAATTGACATATTTGAAATGTTAGGGACCAAATTGACATTCAGTTTAAAGGTTAGAAACTAAATATGTAATTTACCAAAAAAAAAAAAAAAACTAAAAGAAAAACTGAAAAATATACTAGAGCAGTCCTAAATGATTGAAAGTATCATGTGGCCACCATGATGTCTTACTATTACCAGTAGGTTCTAGTTAGCTTAACTGATAAAATTTTTTATTGTTGAATAAGAGATTTAAGGTTTGATTCTTGCCTATACCAAAAACCAATTGGTTTATTGGTTTGATATGAAAAAACAATCATCAAAAGTAGACGCCATAGATTGCAAGTTGCAACTATTTTTCAAAAAAAAAAAATTCTTAATATATCTATGTAATAAGTATATATATATAAAATCTATTTCCTTCTTTTTAATATTGTTTTCCCACATTTCCTAATCAGTCAAATATGGAATGAATATTTCTTTAAAATATTTTAGAAAGTGAAAATTTAAAGCTAAAGGCACTAAGAATGAAATTATGGAATAAATAATTTGTTAGCAAAATTAAGTAAAAAAATGAAAAAAATGAAAGACTTTAGAAACAAAATTTTAAAAATTGAGTAAAGATTAAGAGAACCAAATATAACGTTTTACTTTTATTTTTAACAAAAGGACTTTTTTTTTTCGTTTAATAGAAGAATAGAAGCTTTTATATATATATATATATTTATATATATATATATTTATATTTATATATATATAAATATATAAATTGTACGACACCCGACAAGAGGCCCACCTCCCCCGAGCCCAAATCCAGATCGGCCCATGAACGATATCCAGCTTTAGGCCCACTATTCCTCATGACCAATCATGAGCGTTCCAAAGACGCTAGCCCATCATTCGGGAATTCAATGCATGGTAATGTGGTCCTTATAAATAGTAGTCTTGACACCGCTATTGCTCGGCTATACCTTGGTGTGTAAGGAGTGCCTTGGGAAATGCCATTGCCGAGCAACGTTTGGCGGCTAGTGCCAGTTCCAACATCCAAGCTCTTATTCCCAACGCAAAATAAATTTCTGTCAGAAATAATCAAATTGGGCCCTATCCACACGAGTGCCTCCAGAAGGCAATTATTATCAGCCTATTACCATCAGGCTATAAATAGGCGAAGGTAGAAGAAGAGTGGGTTAGACACGAGAGAGGAAAAATGAGGGTAGTGACCGAGCATCGAAAGGAAGGAGTTCGGTGAGAGGGGTTAACTACTTTGAGAGGCCTTTAACGAATTTGCTTAGGAATTACCCATTGTAGGATACTCAAAAACTCATCAAAACAAGTAAATTGTGAGCCCGATTGCTAGGGTGGCCCATCAGTAGACAATTGGGCCTGCACATATGTGTGTGTATATATATATATATATATATATATATATATATATATATATAAGCACAACTAAAAATTGGTTATAAGACTTATAACTTGAAATTAAGAGATTAAAATAAGATATGAAAACTTTTTTGTTTTATGTACATTTTATCTTGCCACATGTCACATTGTAGTAAGATCCACAAATTTCGACCTTATCCTTATCTCTATCTTGATTCTTCCCTTTCCCACTTAACTGCTCATATGAAAAAGTCAAACCAAATTGTGTTTGCCTCGGTTCTGCGAAAACACAAAAATTTAGGGCTACGTGAAAAATGCATGCTAAGGCAGTCAGAATGACCAAAACAAGACCAAGTAGGCCGGTAATACTATCAAGAGACGAAACAAGGAGATTACTGGTTTGGTGGCGGAGAAAAATGTTGGCCATTAAACGGTATATGTTTATTTTTATTTCTTCTTCGTGCATGTTTTGGACATCTAGTAGTACAACTTTTAGATACATCAATTTATGATACTTACTCGATGCTTTCTTTCTTTCTTTCTCTACTAATTTTAAACGTATAGGAAATGGATGCAGTCACGAAACCAGGAATTTATTAATATGATGAATAAGTAATTATTTTTAAAAATATATACTAGTATATTCCAACTATGTCTACTCTAGTAGTATAAAGGAACATAATAAAATAATTCAAGTGTATCTTTGTATTATAACTCATTTTCATCTCCCTTGTATATGTGTGTAAATATTAAAAACAATATTTGATATTTTTAAACAATATTTAATCCACAATCATTTAAGCACTAGACGTTCATAAAATTTTAACAAACACTTAATTATCCTAAAAAAGACCTCAAATAATAAAAAAGAAAACAAATAAAGGTTTTAGTCCTTAACTTTATGGTTTGTAGTTTAAATAATATACTTTTTGTTTGTTTATTATTTGTCTTTATACTTGTCTACTGTATAGTGCCTATATATATATATTGAGAAGAAATACTGAAATATTATTAAGAAACTCTAGTTACATCAGTTGCAATTACATTAGAAAGGTGAGATAGAACATCCTTCATCCATACTGATAAACCACTAACATGTCTTGCATGCTTAATAATGTTATGTGCTATAGAATTGCCCAGTCTATGAATGTAAGAAAAAAAAAAGTAAACTGAAAGCCTCTGTGAGAAGTTTAACATCAGATATGAGGTGACCAAAAGAAATAAGAGAAACCTCTTCATTGTTAAAATCAAAGTTTTGCAATTGATCATAAATCCTTATTTCTAATTACTATATCTAGTAATTCTTAAAGAGATGGCCACACAATCTACTCCAAGCCATTCGGATTTTCAAATATGAATTTCCCCATATGAATTGATAGGGAATATTTTCACCAGCCATAAAATTTTTCCTTAACACCCTAGAGTCTTCGGTCACCAAAGGCATCATGAACTTACCAAAAGAATCTTTGGTCACCAAAAGCATCATCGGTCACAAAGGGAGTGTGGCATCATGCGCCACACTCCGCCCTGACAGTCGTCACATATCAATGGGTCGTTAGGTACCAAAGAGTCGTCAGGGACCTAGCAGTCGTCAAGTACCATCCCTGACACCGTGCGACACACTTCGCCTTGACGGTCATCACATATCAATGGGTCGTCAAGTGCCAAGGGGTTGTCAGGGACCCAGCAGTTGTCAGGTACCTTCCTTGACACCACACGACACGCTCCACCCTGACGGTCATCATGTATTAATGGGTTGTTAGGTGCCAAAGGGTTGTTAGGGACCGAGCGGTCGTCAGGTACCTTCTCTGACACCGCGCGACATGCTTCGCCCTGATGATCGTCACGTATCATTGGATCATCAGGTGCCAAAGGGTTGTTAGGTGCTTAGGGGTCATCAAGGACCCAGCGGTTGTCAGGTACCTTCCTTGATACCGCGTGACATGCTCCATCCTGACGCTTGTCACGTATCAATGGGTCATTAGGTGCCAAGGGGTGGTCAAGGACCTAGTGGTCGTCAAGTACCTTCGCTGACACCGCCGACATGCTCTACCCTGACGCTTGTCATGTATTAATGGGTCGCTAGGTGCCAAGGGGTTGTTAGGGACCTAGCGGTCGTCAGGTACCTTCCCTAACACTGCGCGACACGCTCCGCCTTGATGCTCATCACATACCAAGGGGTCGTTAGGTACCAAGGGGTCGTCAGGGACCTAGCAATTGTCAGGTACCTTCCCTAACACCACGCGACACGCTTCGCCTTGACGGTCGTCACATATCAATGGGTCGCTAGGTACCAAGGGTTTGTCAGGGACCTAGCGGTCGTCAGGGACCCAGCAGTCGTCAAGTACCTTCCCTGACACTGCGCGACACGCTCCGCCCTGACAGTCGTCACGTATCAATGAGTCATCAGGTACCTTCCTTGACACCGCGTGACACGCTCCGCCCTGACGGTCGTCACGTATCAATGGGTCGTCAGGTACCTTCCTTGACACCGCGTGACACGCTCCACCCTGACGGTCGTCATGTATCAATGGGTCGTCAGGTACCTTCCTTGACACCGCGTGACACGCTCCACCTTGACGGTCGTTACGTATCAATGGGTCGTCAGGTACCCAGGGGTTGTTAGGTGCCTTCCCTAACACCATGCGACACATTCTGCCCAGACGGTCGTCATGTATCAAGGGGTCGTCGGGTGCTTTCACTGACACTATGCGACACACTCCGCCCTAACGGTCGTCATGTATAAATGGGTCGCTAGGGACCAAGGGGTCGTCAGGGACCTAGGGGTTGTCAGGTACCTTCCTTAATACCTCGCAACACATTCCGCCCTGATGGTCGTGTAAGGTTGAATTTAATCAATCATTTTGTTGGCTTTATTCCGTGCCAAATTTGCTTGTAATTTAGCAATTAGTAACCCTGTATTTAGGTGGGAATCATGTAAGGGTAGTGAGTGAGAGAGTGTGAAGAAATGCTCAAGATTATGCAAGGATGCAGAGACTCGCGGTTGGACTAGCGGGTGACTCGCGACTGGCAAGCCGCCAACTGCAGCACACCAGTGAAGCATGTAGAGAAGATGAACAGTCACGCCAGCTGTAGTACTACAGGACAAAAATCCAGCCTGGCCGTTCTATTATCTCGCGGCTTGAACTCGCAACTCAGTCAAGTCGCGAGGCCAAGCCGCCAGACAGCTTTGTTTTGAAAAACCTTATTCTTCGCATTCCACTCTCACCCCACTATAAATACTCCTTATACTCACGAAATGTAGAGAGCTTCCAGAGAGAATTTTGAGAGAGAAACCCTAGAGAAAAACAAGATTGACTCATTCCCAATCTTTACATAGAGACTCTTCAAATTCCTCTACTCTCACCCTCTCCATTGTTACATCCTTGAGAGGTACACTACCAAAAACTTTTCTCACCATACCCATATCTGTGAGAAGGCTGTTTGGTGCTTTGGGAAGCAGTTAGGAAGGGACCAATGGTTATTGGTTGATGCTATGGACTATAGCGGAATCCGGTAAGTTAGAAAAGACAAAGGTTCGGCGCAACCTCGTTGAAGCAAGAAGCTTTGAGGGCTTAGATACACTGGGTAGATTAGGCTTGAAGGGTTTATTACTGTTCATGTATCCCAACTACATTTTCTAGTGGATTATTGACCGCTTGGAGGGCGGCAGAGAGGTTTTAAGTTGAGAGCTTCGGTTTCCTCTTCGATAACACATCGTTGTGTTGTCCTTATGTTTACATCTCTCTTCTCTTAATCTTTGCCATTTAATTTCTGCTGTAGATGTGATTTTATTTGGTTTAGATTGTTTATCAATTCAGTTTTATGCTTATGTTCATATTCCGCACGTTAATTGTTTGATAATAAGCTTAAATTGGTAACTTGTAAATTGGGGGTCTAAACGTTCAAGGCTGTTTTATACACATTTTGAACATTCAGGTCGTCACTTATCAAGGGGTTTGTTTGGTACCCTACTCATCACCTAAAACATGCAGACACTAACTCGTCTAAACTGATGAGACACTTTTAACAGATGACCTACTATACTTGTCCAATCAACAAACTAACTTGCACACTGATAAGGGTATTTTTGTCCAATATGGTCCTTCGAGCACTTTGTCCCATCAGGATGGAATACCCCTCCACTGACTCGTCAGGGTATGTGCCTCTTCTAGTTGGACCTGCCAACTACGAACCCGTTGGGATGAACTCCTCATTTGACTTCCTTCAAGTCTCTGCAAATCAGTGCTCCATATATGTGCCCGACAGATGGTTGCATATGTACCTGACGAATTGTCACGTCTTATCCTCCGTATTTATACCGACCGACGGATGGTCATACCGATGGTTGAGTAACTGGTTCCCACAAACATTTACGTATTCTCCACTCATGCATCCCTATATGGAAAGAACTTGCGCGCCATGCCCAATGACCATACTCCACACTCGTGTCATCCCTATATGGGAAGAAAAGCCCAAGATCTCGAGGTCTTAACTCCAAATCTTCTCTATAAGGAAAAACCCTACATTCAAGGGATCTTGGTTAGCTTTGCACTACTATATAAGCAATGGGCCTTCTCTTCCTTAACGTACGTGCAATTTCCTAACTCTTACACTTTTGAGTTATTAGAGATTCTTTTATCACTAACTTAACTTTCGAAGGGTATTTGGCTGGCACCCCACTGGTATTCTCTGTAGGTTCTTCATCTTCTTTATCCTACAAATACCTCATTCGACGCATGTGTGGACGATCAACTAACTAACGATTTTATGCATTATCATGAACCATGTGCATAACTTTAGGGACTACCTTGAAGATTTATCCATGGCAACTAAACTGTGCTGGTCTATGGCTTTGACCTTTAAATTTAATCACCAATTTTTACCATTTTCAGATTTACTTCTTGAACGCCAGTATTGTGGTGATGTAGAAAGATTAGGTTTTCTAACTCTTAAATGCATGACAATAACTCTCTCTATTGTTTCAACTGATTATAATATGCCCTTTTTATACTTTGGCATGTAGGCTCAAATTTCCACTTAATTGTCGATTTAATGAGCCTTAATGAGAACCATGTTTCTTGATTCTCAATTGATCAAGAGTCGATCGATAGACAATTCTCAATTAATTGAGAGTCGATTGAGAGACAATTAAACAATCAATTATTGGCTTTTTCTTGAGCTGAATCTTGGACTTAGCCTCCATTTGGATACCAATGAAAAATGAAAATTATTTCACTATTCAGCTTATTTTTGCTACTAATCATGGGCCCCACTGTACTATTTCAGCTAACTTTTACCTTTATCTACAATATTTTCAGCATTAAGTTTTTAGTTTCAGCAAAATAAGCGGTATCCAAACAGACTCTTAGTCTTGATTTTGATTTTGCACATTACAATCCAACAAGACTTACATTATCATGGATTTGGAAACACTATACCTATCATATTATAGAACCGGTAGTTCTATATACAAATACAATCATAATAAATGAATAACTACCATAATTATCATTTTTTTTATTATATATTTTTGGATAATTCGTTAGATTGGGGATTTGAATTTTGACCATTTATGTGAGAAACACCAAGGGGTGTTAGCTAAGTTACAAGGCTCTTGACATTATTATTTTATATTTTTAAGACAAAAAATAAAAAAAATAAAAGAAAATTTTATATTTTGATAAACTCTAATTTTGTGTCAAGTGTCCTTTTAATTACCCACTAATTTGATGCCAAGCATCCCTATATTTTAAATAAGTTTTAATTTGTGCCAAGTGTCATTCCATCTTTCATTTTATGATAAGTAACTTTATACGTAGATTCATGAATCTAAACTTTAATATAAAAAGACTCAAATAAAAATAAAAATTATACTTCTATATAAAATTTTGAATGTTTAATACTTTCAACCTATTTTAAACTATCTTAAGTACATCTAATACTACTTCCAGCCCATGTTTATTTAGATCCCAATTGAAACCACTTCTCATATATTTTAAAATTAATGCAAATTACTTACAAAAAACTATAATTATTTTAACTATAAATTCAATAAAAAAAAGTATGTTCTAAATATTGGTTATTCATATTATATTTGAAAAATGCACACATGAAATGAACTTATTGTATCACAATAACAAAACTTATGTTAAGAAATAATAATAAAAAATTTCTTTCTAAAATTAATTTAAAATTTTCTTTCTAAAAATTTCTTTAAAGAATGAACAATTTATATATTCTACCAAATAATTTCTTGCAGGATTTTTTAAAATGTTGACAAAATATAGGAATGCCCACTAATAATTATGTAGAAATTTTAATATATATCTAATTATGTGTATTTTTAAATGCATTCATGCATATACATATGATAATATTTACAAAATATTTTCTTTAAGTTACACATTTATTAATTAATTGTACATTAATTGCATGAACATATATCTCTCTCACACACACATATAATCTTTTCAAGCTTATAAAGTATTACTATTGGCAATCGACTTGATACAGATCTAACAAACGGGAATGCAAGATAAATGTGAACCATCTGCAATGCCACGGCCGGCAGTGCCACTCATTTTGGGAAGTAATTAAAGCCCCAAGCAAGGTTAGGACCCATCAAATTTTTTACAAATTATTGATATGATAAGTTATAGTTAATAAGAAAATAGGCTCATAGTCACTATCATTATTTTTTTTTATATCTACGTATCGTTATTTACCATGTCAATAATTTATGAAGAACTGTGTGAAAAGTGTTATGTTTGCTAGATTAAAATCTAAAACCACACTATAAAAATAAGATAATAACTAAAAGAAAGCTATTAATAAACATTAATGAGTTCAAAGTTCAAACTTATTAATTTGAATTCTTGAATTAAGTGTGTGTTTGACAAAAAATATTTTTGCCAACTTATTTTACTATTCAGCTTATTTTTAATACTATTCATGGGTTTCACTACACTTTTTGGTACTATTTATGGGTCTCACTATACTATTTCAGCTAATTTTTACCTTTATCTACAGTACTTTGAGCAAAAAGTTTTTAGTTTCACCAAAATAAGCAGATCTCAAACGGACACTAAGTGTTACTAGTGTGTAGCCTCATGCATATACATGGGTACAATTGAAATCAATTATAATTATACAGTTTAAAATTATACATTTCTTCTAGAAGAGGTTCAAATTATGCATGATATTAGCTTACATTTTTTTAAAATCATACATTTCTAAAATATGTAATGATTATGATCTAGAATTTAATTGGTTTTAAACTCTTCGGTTTTTGCATCAAATAATTTGCTTGCCACAAAAATTAAAAACTTAGATAGACACGTGGCAGAAAAATGAACTTCAATTAAAATCTATTTATAATTTAATTGGATTTGAACTCTTCAATTTTTACACTTAATAATTTACTTGGCACAAAATTAAAATTAAATGCCATATGTGGCGCAAAATTCAAGATCCAATTAAAATCTAATTGGATTTTTTTTTTTTTTACAAAATAAATCCCACAAATGAATATACACAGTAATACCCCTTTTAGGCACCAAGTAACGAACCTAAAAAAAAAAAAAAAAAAAAGAGATCTTGGCGGTGGCAAATCCTAGCGGAGGTGGCAGATCTTGGCTGAGCTACACTTGGAGAAGACAGATCGGAGCTCAGAGAAGACAAAGAAAGAGAGAAACAAACTTGTGACAATCTTGAGACCGGCGGTGACAGAGCTTGAGACTGACGGTGACAGAGCTTGAGGCCGGTGGTGAGATCGTGTGATGTCGGCGGTGACAGAGGTCAGAGCTTGAGGTTGAGTCCGTGAGTGAGAGAGGGAGAGGAAAGTGAGGCTGTGAGGGCTAAGCGTGGAATATGAGATGAAGTAGTCAAGTAGGGTTTTTTTTTTTTTTTTGAAGTTAGAACATTCACATTAGTGGTGCTAAAAAAGTTAGCTTTCAGCACCTCAAAAAGTAACTTTATCTATTTTACCACTCCACTTTACAATACATCCAATATCAAATGTTCTATTTTTTTATCACTTCATTTAAAATAATATAAACAACTTATTAAAATAATAAAGAAAGCGAGAGAATTTGAATTTTTTAATTGAGGGAAGAGATATAATCTTAATAAAAAATTGGCCACATCAAGGGATTGAATTGAACCCTTGGACTTAAGGTAACGCCACCCCAAGTTGGGGAAAGAAATAGGGCCAGGTATAGGCAGTTGACTTATAATGAACTGAGCTTTAATGGATTCAATAGATTATGTAGATTAAGCCATCTACTAATTAAGAAGTATAAGTCAAGCTCATCTAAGACAGCCTTAGCTAGTGATCCATACACAGGATGGGGGACAGGGGTTTGGGACAATTGAAAATGTAATGCTTTCCACTCCCTCTCTTTTTCATTTTGCTTAATTTTCTACCCCCACCTCACATTATAAATATGAGTTGCCTAACATTTTCCTCATCATAGTTGTCCTCTTAGTAGATATACATATAAACTATCAAAATATTTTGAGCTAGTTCTGCTTTCAATCGATGGAATTCTCTTCTTCCAAAATGAATCATGAACCCAAAAGCAATGAGAAAGTAGGCTATAGGTCTAACGATTACAAAGAGAAAATCTCAACCTTCCCAAAAGGAAAAGGATGGCTGTCTGATGAAGTCCACCATTACCAAGGTTTTTGGTATAATTTCTTCTACTTAGAAGGACTCTTGTTAGCTCACGAACATTTCAAGCCTCAACCCAACGACATCATTCTGAGCAGCACTCCAAAATCAGGCACAACATGGCTTAAGGCCTTATCTTTTGCCATCGTGACACGATCCAGTTTCGATGCTTCTACGAACCCTTTGCTCACAACAATGCCACATGAGTGTGTACTCTCTCTAGAGAGTGATCTAGCACATAACTCATTCCACCGGAATCTAGACACTCCACTTGTAGGTACGCATGTTCCCTACACTTCCTTGCCTAAATCTAGAATAGATTCTAGGTGTAAAATAATTTATATATGTAGAGATCCTAAGGATGCATTCGTATCTCTATGGCACTTTCTTCGCAAGGCAAGTCATAAGGGTGTCGAACCATCGGCTAGAGAAGATGCTGAGTTTGAAGAGGCATTTAAGCTCCTGTGAAGGAGTATCTTATTTTGGACCATATTGGGATCATGTGTTAGGTTATTGGAGCGCAAGCTTACAATCTCCGGACAAGGTACTATTTTTAAAATCTGAAGATTTAAAGAATGACACTGTGTTTTATGTAAAGAAAATGGCTGAATTTATGGGTTACCCTTTCTCCTTGAAGGAAGAGGGAAAAGGAATGGTACAAAAGATCGTAGACCTATGTAGTTTCAAGAATTTGTCCAAATTGGAGGTGAATAAAAGTGGACGGCTTCATGATCGCCCTTATGCAATTGAAAAAAATGCATTTTTTAGGAAAGGTGAGATTGGAGATTGGAAAAATCACCTTACACCTATGATGGCTGCACATCTTAACCAAATAATTGAGCAAAAACTAAGAAATTCTGGTTTGACATTGAATGCCCCATCTAATGCATGAATTACCATGGCATATTTGCTTCTGGTGTTTCAGCCAAAAATAAAAAAGTGTTCTAGTGGGCATACGCTCATCATGGATAAAGAACAACTTGTTACCTTAATTTTAGTTAATAAGGTGTGGCGGCTTCACACGCCATGCATGCTATCAATGTTCGTGTTTTTTTTTTGGTTGTAATTTCCATGTTCCTGTACCACGTAAAAGTATGATGTACCACTCATTATTGTCAACTTTTGATTGAAATAGTAAAACCTGGAATCTCAAGGTTTATTTTTTCTCTTTTTTTTTTTTTTTTGGGTTTAGAGAAATTGTATAATATTGATGCATGTGATTTCTCTCACTTTGGTTTATCATTCAAGGGCAAGGATTGGGTCTAGTGCATCTGTGCACTGGACCTGTTGAGACGTGGACGTGTGGCAATTATTTGACATGTGTCTAAATTCCAATAGGTTGTTCCATCGTTGAAACGAAATATCTAATGGATGAATATCTTGTTTGCCCAAAAGTTATTTTCTAACTTGAATGAATTCAACTTTGAGGGTTCAGTAATTTCTCAGAGGACCTCTTGAAAAAAAACATAATAAAAGAATAAAACTAATGCAAGTAGAATCAACCTAAGAAATTAAAGAAACTTGTACTAATCCAGCACTAAATTACACTATTTCTACTTGCATTAAGGTAATTAGGTAAATAAACTACATAAGCTACAAGTACTATCATATTCCTAGACATGTTGACAAATCTTTATTAGAATGGGGGGATAATCAAGCAAAGAAAGAGACATGATGTGGGGTGGGCCGGTGGAAGATAAAGGAGAAAAGAAAGCCCAAAAAGGACTGGAAAAACCTTAGATAACACCAATGGGGAAATACAAATTTCAACGTTTGTTTTGTTTTGTTCAAGTGTACTGTGCATTCTTGAAACTTGCTTGGAAGTCTTTTTCAATTTCTTTTCTAAAGCTTAGGGATACACAACAGAGATCATAAACCCCACCATTTGAAAAAAGCCAGTTTAGGGTCTGTTTGAAATCTGCTTATTTTGCTAAATCTTAAAAACTTTTTACTGTAAGTATTGTAGATAAATGTAAAACTTAGCTGAAATAGTACAGTGAGACCCATGAATAGTACCAAAAAGTACAATGAGGCCCATGAATGGTAAAATAAGCTGGCTTTTTAAGCTGGAGCTTGGAGTCTGTTTGGATACCGTTTATTTTGCTAAAACTGAAAACTTATTGCTGAAAATACTATAGATAAAGGTAAAAGTTAGTTGAAATAATATAGTGAGGCTCATGAATAGTGCCAAAAAGTGCAGTGGGACCATGAATAATAGAAAAAATAAACTGAATAGTAAAATAATTTATAATTTTAATCAACGTTCAAACGCGCACTTAGTGTTATTTGTACCTTTCAAATGTGGCGTTTTCATGTTTAAGAACTAGTTCTGCAGCCTATCAATCTGAAATATAGATGACAAAAGATGCTAAACCACTCAAGGGAAAAAAATAATAATAAAAATAAATTGACGACTTTCTTTCAGTTCTAAAACTACAGTGGCAACCAAGAGTCCAGTAATTCAATAACATTACATTCTCTTCTTATATAATTACAGTTCAAAACTCTCCTTCATCATTGTTGAGATCTGTGGTGGGAGCTAACTGAACATGTAACTGCTAGATAGAAAGTTGATAACAATATAGTCCCAAAATCTATATCAATACAATGAACAGAATTTCCGGTAGAAGTTACTGCTAACAAAAATACAAGAACATGAAAGGTTCTTTTTTGTTTAAATATTATTTTGGTTCAGTTACATTATAATTTAAAAAGATGAAATATTATTACAAGAATTGCTAACAAATAATTCTACAGCTGTCGAAGGGGAAGAAGCAAAACCCCATTAGCCCAAAAAGAATCCTCCAAACCTGTTCACCTAGTACATTTAAACTTTCTAATGTATAAAAATTGTTCTTTTCCTTTCAAAACACTATGATGGAAAAATGAAAAAGAAAACCTTCTATCAAAGTCAAAATTTCCTACTTCTGACTCTACAATTATGCGATCAAAGATTGAGAGTTTAAAAATAATGATCATCGCATAAGTAACCAGCAATCAAGAAGTAGCAGATTTTAACTTGTGACACAATCTTGGAGATATGGGTGGCTTTGATTTATGTACCGTTCCCATAGAGGCTTATACCTGCCAATGGCCAACTTTAACCATGGCTTCATATTCCCATTAAAGTGAATCACCGCCGCACTCTCAATTAAACGGTTGTCAATATTTATATCATAACCCAACCCTAACACATGCCATCTCCGATCAAGTGGCTCTGTAAGACCATAGAAAGTTAGAAGACCTGCAGGAAGTGTGCCCAGCTTCCAAAGTGTCCCGTCAGCATTCTGCTCCTGCCATTGATGATACCGTGCAGTCACATTTTCTTTCCTCCATGCAATCAAATCAAAAACATTCATACCAAATGCCCATCCACACGTTTGTGGATCAAACTTTGAACTGATAATTGAGTTTGAGAAATTGAGATATTTGTAATAACGATGAAACGCTTCCAGACAAGTTTCCACTGCTCCATTTACATTTCCATGCAAATCCAACGAAAAAAGTGGTGTCAGATCCTTTTGAACAACAACATCATCATCAAGAAAAACTACCTTCTCAAGCTGCGGATAGATCTCTGGAATGTAAAACCGAAGGTGATTCAGCAAAGACAGGTACTTTGGGTTCCGCAGTTTTGGCTCAATCTTCAAATCTTGATCTCCCCCAAAATAGTAGGCCCGTGAATCTGGATCAAGGAGTTGTTTCACAATGGGAGCATAAGATGCATTTAACCAAGAAAATTCCTCAATGTTCCGCACTTCTATGGTGGACCCTTTGAAGTCGTTATTAAGGAACCAAGCCTGCATTGCTCCATAGTTAACTCCATTTGTGACAATGTGGAAGACCAACTGCTTTGGATGATCAGCATTGGAGACGGTAGAGTTGACAACTACAGAGATAGCCAGCACATTATCTGAAAAGATACAGAAATGGTAGAGATTGTTGTCCGTAAGGCGAGGAGAGTTTCTCTTGTCATCTGCAAGTTCTTGCAGAACTCGCTTTATAAGCCAATCAGCTGTAAGTTTAACATTAACACAATGAAGGTTCTTAGGTAGTGCTTCAGCTGCCAATTGACCAAACACTGTGCTTTGGACTGTTGCTGCATTTGCACGCTCTTCAAGTGCCTGAATGTGGGATTTCATCGTCATTATTGTGGTTGCAATGTCATAATGGGCGCTTTGTGCCTTAAATATGAGAAATGATAGGCTTTTAATTATTGGCTCTGCTTCCTCTAATGTGATGGGCTCCCCTCTCATGGCAGCTTTCGAAAGCAAAAGCTGGCAAGTTCTGATCTTCGAGCTCAGCTCCCACGCAAGGTGAAGATTATTGTGCTCTTTGGCAATAATGACATAAGCCTTGGCAAGTATCATTTGCTGCGCTAGTTGCCGGGAAAACGAGGTAGGACTCAATATTTCTTCAGTAAAATTCAACTCCCTGTGGGCAACCCGTTCAATTCTAGCATTTCTCTCCTAGTAAAGGGAGCTAAGTTAGTCAAACAACAAATTCAAAAGTGATAAGCCATATTATATGACAACTTTGCAGTAATAGAAGTCAATTCAGAATATGAAACAATGATTTGAAAATAATTTACCTTTTGTGGAGTAATAATATACTGAAAAGGGAAGGGAACCAAAAAAAAAGTCTGGCTTGTCCACAAGCAAATCAAACAAATAAAAGATACTATATACCACACAACAATATATATGATTTTATCACTAATAGAAACTAAAAAAATACATCTTAGGAAGACCCTCAATGTCCATCAAGGTTAGAAAAAGCAGAGATGGAAATCTATGTTTGAAGTGTCTATCTTCATAAATGATGATCATGGACAGCCCATGCAAAATTGTGTCAGCCATTCATCTTTTTATCTTTCCTTTTCTGGTAGAGGTCCCTCCCAATTCATCCCGAAGATCCTTTTTCGTTATCTTTCAATTCACAAATTATTAAATTTCTGTTACAACTTGATTCAAAATCTCTATTTGCATAGTTGTTTTGGCTTGACCTAAATGAAAAGCCACAATATCAATAAAGGAAATTCTAGAAATAAAATACTTAAGTAAAAATAAATCCTAGAAATTGGAATTGGCTCCTACAATATCCACCTTAAAGTTGAAGATTTTTTTACATTCATGATTAATTGAGGTGAAGATTACTGGTAGCGGTAACGGTTATATTGTAGTGACTCAGATTTTCTCCAATAGCAGTGACAATGGTTGTCATGACCCAAAGAACTACCAATCACATCTACGTTATAGAGCAATGTCCTTACCAGAAAAATAGCTATGTGCTGGCACTAAGCATATACGTGTCCCTCAGCTCCCATTCTCACTTGTAAATTAAAGAGGTTTTGTGTAAATAATAATGAACAGTAGAAACCAGGTCAGATGGTGTACATAACACCACACAAAATACATGTCTCCAACGAGCAGAAAATGGCATGTAGCACAATCCAAACAGTTGGTTCTAGTTGAAAACAGCTTTTTATTTATTTATTTAAGTGACATTACAAACCTCTATTCAGAATGATACACCCAGAAGCTTCATGTCTATATTTTGACAATTGTTTATCAAAATATATAAAAATATATATATATATATATTTTGACAATCTATTGTTAAATTTTGTAAGTCTGAAAGTAACTGGGAACATTTTACAACTGATTGTTGTATTTGGAAACATCAGTTTTTGGAATTGGATAGAAAATGAGCCACAAATTGGGACACACAATCTGAATTAATCGCCCAAGGCCTAGGGTAATCAAGTATATAATAAAAATCATAATTAAATAGGCATTAGATTTGTTATTTTTTCAACATGGGAATAAGTTATGACTAACAGTATAAAGAGTTCTGAATGGAGAGTTTTATGAGCAAAATGAGGATCATCAACTGTCTTCCTAAAACACCAACATACTAGAAATCAATACTTGAGAATATAATGTGAAACATATAACACCAGAGAGTTGGTAAATTCTTGGACATAAAAATCTTAGCTCTATGAGTCTAAGGTTTATGTCAGTATAGCCATTCATATGACCTTGTTTAAGGGATCTTCTACAAAGAGACATAGGACTGCTTTTAGGATAACAATAACTACTTTAAATCTATTGTCAATAAAACTGCTGAAGAGCTCTAAAAGCTTAGTCATTTTGCAAACACATACATGTAACAGAGGATGATTACCAATGTAGGTTTCACCAGAGCTTTGACTTTTATTTTTTATTGGTAACTTACACATGCCTGTTGGGTCTTGAACCCATAAATGCAAATTTAACCTCACAGAATGCACTTGGCCATCATCTGAGATTGTTACTGGATTGCATCCAAGAAAGCCCATTGATTAGATTAAATTGCCTCCAAGTGCAAGATCAAGTGCTGAAGTTGAAACCTTTGCTAGTTATTAAGGGAGATTCATGATGACTTGCAAAGAAAGATTGTACTTAGTAAATAGCAATACAAAACTCAAGCTAATATTCAAAGATGCTTGGCTGAATTTCAAGGAGATACAGTTATGGTTCATATACAACATGAGCAGTTTCCTAAGGTGCTTACAAGAAGCTTCATTCCAAGAATGTTGGTCCATACAAGATTGTGAAGAAGATTTTTTGATAGGTATGTCCCTGAGTTACCATTAGACATGGGCATCAGTAATGTGTTCAATGTTGAAGATTTAATATTGTATCTGGGACATTATGTTGATGAGAATGAGGCATAGGCTGTTGTTCGATTGCCAACAACCCCTAACATAAAGAAAGAAATCAAAGATGTCCTTGATGATCAAATTGTGTCAACAAGAGGCGGTGGCCTGGTGGGTACCTAAAGCATATGGCTAAATGGAAGAATCGTCCTCTTTTGGAGTGTACTTGGATTACTGCTTTTCATGCATAGAGTAGCCTTTCATATATGTATCATTCTTACTTATTAAAAAAAAAACCGCGACCTTTATGAGAGCCATCATTCTTTTTTTCTCACCAACATCGAGATTTTCCAAGCCGGGCAGAGATGATGGGGAACATAACATGCAACCGGGTTTGAAGCCTTATAAGAGGCAAGGAAAAGCTGGTTCTAGTGCTCAAGAATTAATTTGTGATGTTTTCAGATGGAGAGCTCTCTTGGGACCTTGCTTAGTTAGTCTAAGTTAAATTGAGTCTTATTTTATTCTTTATTTGATGTTGGATCAGTTTTAGTTCAATGATGCAAGTTTGGTAATTTTCAGATTCTGGAATGAGCTTCCAGATTTCCGGAATGGGCTGTTCTTGGCTATACCAAAGGCCACAAGTCTTGTTTTGTGTTTTGAGCTCTTTTCCTATTTGGTTCAGAAGTTCTAAGATACTTTTTTATTTGTCATTAGTAATCCTAGTCTTTCTAGGAAGGGGTTATTTAGGAGTACTAGTCCTATGAAAATATAACAAGAGCCTATATAAAGGCTTTATTGTATGACTAATATAAAAGTGAGATTGATTTTAATAAAATTACAGCAGCTTATTTTAAGCTTTGAGGGTGTGATTATCTTATTCTACCTAAGTGTGATTGCTTGGGGTAACATAGGTATGATTTCCTAGTATTTTATCTTTCTTTATTTCATGTTTTATTCATTGTTTTAATACTAAACAGTCATCAACACATTTAAGATTTCATCAAGAATCTAATTTAGTATTGAATTCCTAAAGATCCTACAACATAGCGGCACTACTTGTAAAAAGCATACAAAAAACTAATGTAATGCATATTATTGGCTAAGCAGCATGGACATGGACACAACACGTGACAAGGTGAAACAGAAATTCCTACAAAATTAGGATCTGATAGGTGGAGATATGATAAGAAATCCTAGTTCAACTAGGATTAGGTATTAGTCTTCTATTTAAAGAGATGGAGTACTTTCTATTGGGTTGATTATTAATGAATGTTTTCAGAATTTAAGAGTTATGCTTTCTTTTATGGTTTGTGTAATGCAATCTTCTCCAAGGTGTGATGCCAAGGAACCCTAGGTGTGATGCTTAGGAAGTCTAGGTGTGACTCCTAGAATTTATCTATTTTCTTTAATTTTATTATTCACGGCTACTATTCACAGCACTGTTCACAGCAACCCAAATCTTGATTTTCTCCTTTGTTTTCATTCCAAAACCCTATTAATCCTTGTCCCCTTTGAAAACCCTATAATCCCTATTACTTTCTAGCCTATTCCCCACCAAAACCTAACCCTAATTCTTCAAAACCCAAGCTATACCAGATCTGCCCCTAGTGCTCTAAATCAGATTTTGTGGTTCCCCCTTGTCCTACGTCACTCCACCGCATCTTAACAGTCCAAAATAAATCAGATCCATAAAGAGGCAACCAACTCTAATTCCTAGTCTTAGACCGGTCAGACAAAACTGACATCCCAATGGTAAATTTCCCCTGTAAAAGACAAAAGCTCCTCCACTGAGGTATCCCTGTCATGTGCAATATGAAAAATTTCAGAGAAACTCTCTCGAAGAGGTAGCCCCACACACCAAGAATCATGCCAAAATTTAATACTAATAAAACGCTTAAAAGTTTCCCACCCCTTCCTAATATTCTTCCATAGGCAAACCCCATACAGGCCGTGAACACTGTAATAATAACCACCCCCCCCCCCCCCCAAATACTGACGTACTTATACCCTTCTCCACGAAGTGTTGTGTTCTGCCACAGCCATTTCCCCAGCAGAGCCTAATAAAGAATTATTTGATGCTTCTTATTGTGAAACACAGCATTGAAAAAAACAACCAGGCTTCTTACATTGACACACAATGGGATCAGTATCATAACAAGCTCAATACAAGAGAGACATATACACTGGAAAATTAAGCTAAAAACAATCTAAAACAACTCAAAGAATGATATTTCCCGTTTGGTTTGGTAGAGCTTATTCTTTCAGCTTTTTGAAAACAGTTGTACCTAGAAAAAAATTAAGGTTTAAAAAAGCTGTACTTTGAAAATGTGGAGTAATGGGGAGATAGTTGATCATCTGTTGTTACACTGTTCTGTTACTCTGAATTGTGGAGTATTGCATTAAAAGATATTTTGGGATTCAATTAGTGTTACCAGAAAAGGTCATTGACCTAGTGTTTGGTTGGAGGAATTGGTTTGGCAAGCATTTGTCAAACATTTGGAATTTAGTCCCATTGTATTTAATGTGGAAAATTTGGTGGGAATGAAATCAACGTACATTTGAGGATATAGAAACAACAGGAACCCTTTAGGCAGTTCTGTTTTGTGGTTCTTTATTCGACTGGTCCAGAGCAAGGGGATTCAATACCACTAGTTTGTACATAATTCTATTCTTGTGTATTCTTTAGCCTACTCTATGTCCTTCCTACATGGCATAGTCTTTTTGCAATAAAACAAATCTTACTTATCCCAACAAAAAAAAAAAGTTGTACTGAAAAAGTGTGGTTTCAAAACAACATACCAAACAGGTTAATCACATTGACTACATTCGAACATATAAACCAACTTCTATGCACTTCAAATTAGATGCCTAAATATTGGTTTCAACATCCAATTCAAAATTATTGAAAGGCTTAGATCATATCAAATCCTATTAATTGCACAGTCCAATCTTAACCACAGCACCAAAAGTCAGAAACCAATTCAAATCACATACAAGCTGCAAAATCAAAAGGGTATCCTCAAAATCAAATCCATTAACCAAAGAAGCAAATGAAAGACATAGCATAGCAACATAAAAAAGGGGTCAATACTCAATAGTATCCTTACCAAAGCTGTGTTTTCCACCCGATCTTCATGTTGATTATGATGAAGTACAAACAAAACGAGGCCTGCAATGGAGAACAAGCCAAGCAGCGCCCAGATCCAATACGAAAACTTCCTTCGAACCGGGCGCCGGTACTCGGCTGCCCGCCGCCGCATCTTCCGCCGATTCCTTCCACAATTCACCACCAAATCAAGGATTCCACGCCAACACCGACACCCATATCGCAAATTCAATCAAAAAAACTCCACCGCCAAAATCAAGTTTTGAAACTGACCCACATCCCAGATTCAATCAATAACCCCAAACGAAACAAGGCCTATGCCTATGCCTATCTCTCTCACCTTATCAAAACTTTTCAACTTCTGGGTCACACCCAAATACGCATACAATCAAGGATTGGAGAGAGTGAAAAAACACTCGGAAAATCATGTGTGTTTGCTTGAGAAATGGGTGATGAAAATGAATCGAGCAGGGAGTGATGGTGAATCTGTAAGTGTGTATGTGTGAGTGTTTGGAAAAAACAGAGGAATTGAATTTTCAATTTAGTATAGAATTTAACCGAAGCTTTTATGTACGTGACAGGAAACATGGTAAAAGCCTTAGCACATGAAACCATGTGTGATGTATTTTTATTTTTTACTATTTTAGCAACCTAGTAAACTAAACTATGACAGTGTTTGCTCAAAAAAAATAAAAAACTATGACAGTGTGGCACTTTCTTTTTCTGTTTTGGAAATTAAATATCAGAACTTACCAACTTAATTTGAATTTCATTAATAAATAATAAAGAGTAATGTTAAGTTTACAATATTTTCCTTTCTCAAAAAAAATAGTTCACAATATTTTCATAATAATTTTATAACAAATCTTGAATGAGAAGTTTTTTTTTTTTTTTTGGTCATGAATAACAAGTTATTACTGATGAGTAAAAAAATTATGTCATTGGAGTATACCACAATTTAGACGTCTGAAATCTTTCTAATGAAATGCATACTTAATAAAAAGATTGTTTGTATGTGTTTCATTTAGCTTAATCACTAAAGTTTCTTGAGTTCGAATCTCACCAACACTAATTAATATATTAAGTTATTAACTTAATAATAAAAAATTATTATTATAAAACGGACATCATATATTCAAATTCTATTATATCTGCTTTAAAACTAAAGAATCGGATTGAGTATGGGAGAACATTTAGTCTTAGAGAAGCAAATTATAACAAGTGAGATTACTTTTTTCTTTTTTCTTTTTTGAGAATGAAGTGAGATTACTTTAATGTTTCATTTTTCTGTTGTGATATAATAGTTTTTTTATTTTTTGGTAGAATGATATAATAATTCAGTCCATGGAAAATAGTATCCTAAGTCTAGCCACTCTGCCCTTTAAAGGAAGTGTTGTAACTTGCAAGATTATGCAGATGCAATATATTTGGTCAACTTAAATTTTTTGAAATGTCGCAAATTTGATATTACAAATCAACAAAGTGTAAAAAACACTGATTTGTACATTTAGTGAACAAAAAAAATATTGATTTGTAATCTTAATCTATTAGTATTTTATAGTTATGTAATCTTAATCTATTAGTATTTTATTGTTTTTTTTTTTTTTTTGGTGGAAAGTAGGAGGTTTTATTTATATAAGACTGAGTTCATACAACACCAGCACTTGTGCCTGGGGCACATAGTCTAGTTTCCCCCAGGCCAGTCAAGTCCCTAACATATGATACATCAACAAAATTGGGACATTCACTATACACAGCCATCAGATTTCGTTGGCGAGTCCCCCACTTCGCCAGAGCATCAGCACATCCATTTGCCTCACGGTACACGTGATGCACGTGCACCTCCCACTCCTGATCCAAGAGGTTCCTGCAATCACAAATCAAATGCATCATATTAGTAAGGTAATTCATAGTGTTATTTGTCAGCCAGGTTAGAACCACCTTTGAATCTAGCTTAAGCTGAAGGAACTTCGAGCCCGTATTCCATGCCATCGCCAGACCCTGTCTGCCTGCGGCCAACTCAGCCATATTATTTGTTGCGAGGCCCACATGAAGTGAGAACCCTGAGATCCACCAGCCCCCGTGGTCTCGCAACACCCCCCCCCCCTCGCTCCAGCTAGACCTGTGTTACCTAGGGCACTTCCATCAGTGTTAAGTTTAAGATAGGGTTAGAGGGGCGCTTGCCATCGAATAATCTGAGGAACTGGGATCAGGGGTTGTCTTGGTACCAGCGAGGAAATGAAATTCTGCCGCCGCTTGTATCGAGGAGTAGATAAGACTATGTTGGGAGCGGGATTGGTTCTTGAATATTCTTTCATTGCGTGCTAACCAAAGCTTCCAACAAGTGAAGGGAAATAGACTTGCCATGGGGGGTGGTGGGGCAAGGTAGTCCTATCCAACATAGCATTGTGTCTAAGCTAGTCTTGTAATGGCAGTCGAAAGAAGGATAGGGGCAAGATTCTCGGCGATTGGTGCCAGACCTCTTTCGCCTATGGGTAGTCACGAAGAATGTGTATAGCCGTTTCTGGGGACTAGCATCGAGGGCAAAGAGAATCCACATACAGGCGTCCAAAAGATAAGAATGTTTTGGTGGGAAGTCGGTTACGCATAGCCTTCCAGAGGAAAATTTGGATCTTTTTGGGGCAAGGGGAAGTCCAGAGCCAGTTCCACAGGGCTTTGTTCCAAGGGGCCTATTGTTGGTGAAATAGAAATTTTGACGCGGACTTAACTGAACACGTACCCTTATTGTGGGGCCATAAAAAGGTGTCGGTAAGGTGAGCAAAACGGGCCACCGGGATACCTTGAAGAAGGTCTTGGAGATGGGGGGAAAGAGGGAGGTTAAGAGAGTCGAAAGACCAAGACTGGTTGGACCACAGCGAGTTAACCCTACGGTCTTCATCTTGGGGGAGGAGGGGGCCCTCAATATAACTATGCAAGGAGCTATTGGGAAGCCAATGGTCCTTCCAAATTCGAATAGTTTGTCCGTCTCCTACAACCCACCTCATACCTCCGAGAAGCAAATTGGCCCCTAGCGTGAGAGCGGTCCAAATATGTGATCCTCGTGAGGTTCTAGGACCGGTAAACAAGGTAGTGTGTGGAAAATATTTAGATTTAAGCACCCGGGCCCATAGCGAAGTGGGATTGGAATAGAGGCGCCAAGCCTGATTCATTAGGATAGCATGGTATTTTATTGTTATTTTGTAAGTGAAAGCCTAGAATTCAACGTTTTATTATCAAGGCATGATACTAACAAACAAAGATGGTCCCAAGAATCTCGATAATAGTTCCATAAACAATCCTTTGTGCTTTCCCCAAGCAAGGATAGAGAATCTATCCTGCCTTGAGACACTAGCAATGGATCTCACGATCTAAAAATAGTAGGAATAAGTGTTCTTTACCATTTAACAAAAGGAAAATGTCAAAATTACTATTAAGACTTCTCACACATGTTACTTCAATTTCTCATTTTTCAATAGTTAGTTCATTTATAAAATCTTTAATAGTTGAATAATGAAAGGATTGGATTTGAATCACGCCTATACTAAAAGAAAATCCAATAAAACGTTAAATTAATGGTAAAGAGCAATTATTATAAAATGGATATAAGTTTCAAATCTTATCATATCTATTTTAAAAAAAAAAAAAAAACCCCACATTTTAAACATGTTTAACCCAAATTTTATTTTGTGAAAAATGGAATTTCCATAGTTACCAAAAAAAAAAAAAAAAAAAAAAAAAAAAAAAAAAAAAAAAACAATTACCACATATAAAATTTAAGCCATGTTCAATAAAAACAAGCATTGAGACTTGCTTGATCAAAAGACCAGCCTAATAACCCATATCCCATATCTACAAAACCGTGTATTTAAACTTGCTAATATATTTCAACATAGCAGTTGATTTGGTCATAAGATTAAGATATTGGACTTGATTTGTTACTTAAATTATTCATTGGGACCTTATGGTACTATAAAATTCAGATCATTGTTGTGGGACATGTCATTTACTGGTTACCCAGGCTCTGACTACATATCACATGTAATTGTTATATGATGCTCCCAATTTGTTCCCATATGCTTCACTCATGAGTGGGCAGTGAACATGTATATGGATATATATTAATTATAGTCCACCCACTTGGTTGAATGCACATATATGACTCGAGCTTGACCTATAAAAGGACCAATATCAAACTTTCAAGTTTAAACTAAGTTTGATTTATTTAACAATTTCTAGTCTAAGTTTCTTGATCCCATTAAACAGTGCAGCCTGTAATCAAACATATAGGACCATATTCAAAGTTGTATATCATTACAGTTCTTTGTTTGGTCCCCTACAGAATCTTCCATTTTCTTGTCAACTTCAATCTTTCACTAAATTGTATAGTAAATACTTCACTCCTAGTCAGGGGGTAGTCACTCTCTTGGGTTAATGTCAAACTCTATTCAGTCTATTAAGTGTTTTTAATTGCTTGTCATGTAGCATTTTATTTGTCCAGCCAAGAAACAAGAAACCAAACAAAAAAAAAAAATGGTCATCATCAGCCGGATATGCCAAATAAGGTTCGGTATACCGGTTTAAAACACTAATATTACTATTTTCGTGTGTGTTCTAATAAGTATTATTGTTTACTCAAAAAAAAAAAGGGGATGATTATCCCACATTGGTTGTGTGTGTCTAGTGTCCACTGTTTATAACTCTAGTCTACAACTACAAAGATTAGGCCCTTTTGTAGTTGTACTCTGGTTAAATAATGTATTATAAACCCGGTTTAAAACACTAATATTACTATTTTCTTGTGTGCTTTAATAAGTATTACTGTTTACTCAAAAAAAAATTTGATGATACTTAATATTATTGCTTGAGCCTTTAATAATCATTTAATGCAATTACTATTATTATTATTATTATCATCCTCCAAATATGTTTTATCTACTCCACCACGACAATGGATTGGGGCCTGTGTTTTCTTTTTTTTATATAATTAAATAATTGGTGTTAGTTTTAGACCCCTGAGCACTGTTTAACCAATTTTAAGGCCAAGCTGTTAATAAAATCAATTATGAAAGCTTTAGGTTAAATAATTAAGCATACATATCAAGCATAGCAGAAAAGTAAATATGACACAAGATATGATGACCCATGAAACCTTATGAAACAATTTGTCCCAAAGGAAAAACTTAGGGGGACTTGACTTAATCAATCCCGAAGTAAACAGTTTCACTATAAGTTGGAAATTTACAAAAATAATTTGTTCCAAAGGAAAAACCTAGGGGGACTTGACCTAATTAATCCGGAGGTAAACAGTTTCACTATAAATTGGAAATTTACAATTAAAATAACAATTCTTAGTAAATCTAACTTCAGTTACCAAACTGAGTTCTAGATCCCACAGACTTCCTTTACAATGAACTGCTATAACGTGAACCTCCAATCCACGCATTTCAAAATCTCATTGAAGCTTTTCTCCAACATAGACCTCCAATCTACAACTCCAAGATCACACTTAAAAATTTAGATCCAACACCTTTAATGACTGGTTTGAGGCAACAACTTCTACAACACCAGATCTTAAGTTTCTTCAAAGAATATCACTGGTAGAAGATATGAGAGAGTTTTGGGTACAAAAACCGCAAATCTAGAATAGAAGGCACAAGAGCCACTTCTTTGAATTGCAAAACTTTACAACAATTTTGTCTTCAAAAATAAACTTCTAAAGACACTTAAAACTTATGTTTTGCTCATGAATTGCCAACATATATAAGACTTAACAGTTGGAAATGGAATATTTGAACTTTAAATGTTTCCGTCAAAAATATTAAAAGGTGTCAAACCAATCGAGTTACAAGTTTCTATACTTTGTTTTTATAATTTTATTTTGTGTTTTTGCCTTTGTGGTGCAATAAAGTGTTTTTATGGAGAAAGGCGACACAAAAAATAACTTTAATAAGTAAACAAGTTAGGTTCAAGATTCTCAAAAAAAAATAAAAAATAAAAAATAAAAGAGTTAGATTCAAACAAGCAAGTCAACTTATTGCTTAAGCAAATATGCATTACCAAATGCACACTAACTAGATGGTACGTGAATTTTTATAAAAAAAAAAAAAAGATGGTACGTGAATGGATACTCAACGTCAATTTTTTTATTTGTTTATTTATTTACTTCATATATAGGGGATTCTAGCCTTTTACCCCTATTTTTTAAAATATTTGGCAATATGCCCCTGTTTCCAAACTATCTAGGTTTATGCCCCTGTTTCGATACTTGATCACCTTAAAATCGAGTTTCAATGAAATACTCGATTTGTACAAAATCGAGTTATGCCCGATCAAACTTAAAAAAAAAAAAAAAAAAAAAAAAAAAAAAAAAAAAAAAAAAAAAAAATTGCATGGAACTCGGGCATAACCTATAGCTACGTTTTGATTGTCCTATAGTGGCGTTTTTAATGGAACTCGAGTTCCATGCTTCTTTTTTTTTTTTTTTTGTTAAGTTTGATCGGGCATAACTCAATTTTGTACAAATCGAGTATTTCATTGAAACTTGATTTTAAGGTAATCGAGTATCGAAACAGGGGCATTTACCTACATAGTTTCAAAACAGGGGCATATTGCTAAATTTTTTAAAAAATAAGGGTAAAATGCTAGAATCCCCTTCATATATAACATGATATATTATTGGTTGAAAATTTAATCTTATCCCTTTGTGCTCACTGCTCGTGTCATATAACTCTGTTTTGTTGTTAATGAAGTCCTTTTTTATCATTAAAAAAATTGTAATGTGTTTTCGTTGTGACTCATGATAAATATATTAAAATTAAGGGATAATTACAATAAACCCATCTGTGATATGACCCGTTTTCACTTTGCCTACCTGTAGTTCAATCATTTACACTTTGTCCACTTGAGATTAGTTCCATTAGCCTTTCGTAACCCACCTCTTTGTTTGCCGTTAGAAAAACACATTTTTAGGCAAAAACAAAAATAACAAGAATAAAAAAGCTAGGGTTTTTCATTGCTTATAAACTTCAATGAGAACAAAGTGAAGGAATAGCACACAAATCCCACTCTAATCTTGGCTTCTCTCCCCAATGTGGCTGGGATTCAAAGTGGGTTTGAAGTTGGAATTGGGGTCCAAATGAGAACATGGGGCAAATGGGTGTCTGAAATCCGAGAGCTTAGGACAAGACATTTGATGATGTTCCATTTGAGTAAGAGCTCAATTTTGAGACTGAGTCTAAGTTTGATCCTCTCTGCTTTGATAATATTGGCCAGTTTTTCAATGGTTACAACGGCTTGGAGGACATTGAGATTTGTGGGTTTGACAATGATGGCCCTAGCGAGCTTCCTGACTGGGATTTTGCTGATATTGGCAACGACATTGCTTCTTGGATGGACGGACCCCTCAATATACCCTGCCAATAAGTTTTGCAGCTTAGGATCAATTAGTTATTGTTATTATTATTAGTCTTATTTATAGTCTTAAGAAGGTTGAACTTGAAATTCTTAGGAACCACAATATGTTCCTGAGAGAGTGGTTTTGTGAGTTTAATTTATTTATTTAGGAGTAATGTTACAAAGAGATGGAGAGGGATGAGCCATGATTGTAGTGAGAGATTTACCTTGGGTTTTCCTGTGCCTATAAGAGCCGTCCAAGGCCTTCTCAGAGAGTGTTTCTCAAAGTTTTGCTCATTTCCTCACATCTCTTTTTATTATATTTATCAGGTATGAAATGATATGGATTTTCTATGATTTGCAACTTGAAATGTGTTTGGTCTTTCGTTTTGCTTGCTTTGCTAGGCTGGCTCTTTATTTTTGGCTTATACTATAATCTTTGGGCAGGTTGAGAATGCATTTTTTATGTTTAATACTTATTGTTATGTTCATGGTGACTGAATCTCGTCAGTTGAATGAGCACGAACATTGTGTTATATTCTCTTTGAGGGTCTTGGGTCTTTTTGGTGGGTTTTCTTCCTGGGCTCTCGGATTTCGGACACCCATTTGCCCCATGTTCTCATTCGGACCCCAATTCCAACTTCAAACCCACTTTGAATCCCAGCCACATTGGGGAGAGAAGCCAAGATCAGAGTGGGATTTGTGTGCTATTCCTCCACTTTGTTCTCATTGAAGTTCATGAGCAATGAAAAACCCTAGCTTTTTTATTCTTGTTATATTTGTTTTTGCCTAAAAATGTGTTTTTCTAACGGCAAACAGAGAGGTGGGTTATGGAAGGCTAATGGAACTAATCTCAGATGGGCAAAGTGTAAATGATTGAATCACAGGTAGGCAAAGTGAAAACGGGTCATACCACAGGTGGATTTACTGTAATTATCCCTAAAATTAAAATAACTTTCGTTTTAAGTGAAAAAGCATGCAAGAAGGAAACAACTTACTTCCTAAACTTTGGAAGAACTAATGGGATTGGTTGGAGGCATTCTGAAGATTAAGTTAACACAATAATTTTCAGAAACTTGGAGTGAAAAATCACAGTGATAGTTATCTTAAATGCACCTTTTGTAATGGTTTGAGGGGGAATGAGGTATTTTGGAGTTTTGTTGGTAGAGTTGGTCATGGTATTAAAGATCGGACCATTCAAAGAACTGTAAAGGGGAGAGTTTTAAAATTTTCAAGGTTGGATTAAGGTCCAAACAAGGTCAAACTATGATAATGTCATAATTAATTTAATAATTTAATAAATAAAAAATGGAAGAAATTTATAAAATGAGCAGTCATGATTAAAAAAAAAGATATAGAGAAATTAAATAATTTTCAAGTACATTTTCACAACTTTTATATATATAAAAAATACTACACAAAAAAGAAAAGTATAATTACACTTAATCCTTCTAATATAAAAAATAATTACTAAACAAGCAAATAATTTTGATATTTTACATATAATAATGTTAAGTATATTAGTCACAATAAAGATTTATGATTTTAATTATATATTTTGTAATGAGACCATTTGATTTTTTTTAATATATCTAAGTTTTTGAAACTTAATCTAAGGCTGTTTTTGGCAACATGTAAATTATTTTCCGAGTGTAAAATATTTTCAGGTAAAAATATTTTTGGGAAAGGGAAATATTTTCTAGTGTTTGGTTGCATTCCAAAAAATACTTTGAAAAATATTTTTTGGTGTTTGGTTGTATTCTTGAAAATGCTCTAGAAAACACATTTTTATTAGGTTTCTCACATTTTCCCAAGATCCAAAAAAATATTATTCTAGAAAATCTCAATATATAAACACAAAAGAAATAAAAATATCATAACAAAAAAAATTGGCCCTTCCTCAAACGGAACACTAGTCGTGAGAGAGGTGAAGAGAGATGGCTTGAGAGAAAGAGATGGGTGACGGCGGTGGCAAGATCGTGAGAAACGGTATCGAGCTTAGGGCTTTGGGCGACGAGATCGATGGTTCGATCTAGAGGCGGCAGCGATGGCGGGGGTGGGTGGTGGGCTGTAGATCGGTGACATGCAGTTGAAGATTCGGCCTTGGTTGGTCAGAGGGAAAGAGAGAGAACGAGGGAGGAAGAGAAGAGGGACGGTGGACGCAGCTTGCACGGGGCACGGCGGATGGTGGAGGGAGCTTGCACGGCGGATGGCGAATGGTGGACGGAGCTTGCACAGCTACCAAAGCTTGCACGGCGGTCCGATTCCTCTGGTGCTCTCTCTCTCTCTCTCTCTCTCTCTCTCTCTCTCTCTCTCTCTCTCTTCGGGTTGTTGAGTTCTGAGTGAGGCTGGAAATTCATTGAAGGTAAAATAACTATGTAGTTGGTTTTACAAAGTTAAGGAGTCTATTTTACGGTCAATTGAAATTTATTTTCAGTTTGACCGTATTTTCATGTGTACCCAAACACCCTCAAGGGTGTAAAATATTTTCTCAATTTCCTTTACAGCCGAAACAAACGCAGCCTAAAACCAATTTGTTTTCACTTTGGAGCATCAGAAGCCTCGCACACAAGTTCTAATCCTACCGTTTGAAACTTTAACTCATTTTTATAAATAATGAGCATGGTCTAAACTGTATTCGAATCCTATCCGGTTCTAGAAATCAACCAATTCAACTACGGTTTGAACAGTTCATGGACTTTTAGAGTAATTTTGGTTCTTGGTGCTTTAAACCAACCCTTGAGCAAGTTCCCAATTGACATAATTGGACGGGGCAATTTGGTCTGGGTTTCAAAACAATGGAATTGGTCATCAATTCCTTATAAAGTGGGAGAGGTCTTGACAACATTCCATCCTCTCAAGTCGATTAAGGAGACATGCTCTTAATGTATTCCCTAATGCTGTAAAATGGTAGTCTCTATCTTGTTGCATTTAATATAAAAGGATGGCAATTGGTGAAAGGCAATAAATGCGGATGTGATGGGGAGGTGACCTCTCATAAATGCTCCTTTGAGGTGGGGTGAGGGGAGGGGGTTTCAACCATGAGTCTCAAGTCTTATTGGTGAGAGTTAGCCTAAGGTAGACTTTTTATGGTCGTTGTATAGACCTTGAGAGATACTTCTCCTCCACAGGTGTTCCCTGCCCTGCACCGCTTTGCCTTGCATAGGTGTTCCTCGTCCCGCAAAGGTGGTAGGGCGAGATTTTAGCCTCGCACCACGGGGAGGGGCGGTGATGAGTTTAGACTTTTTAAACCCACACCGCCCCACCCCATCCTCATCTTGCCTCGTGTTGATAAGGGTTATAATTGTAAGTTTTTCATACTATAAAAACCTACTATTTAAACAAACATATCAATATTAGTTTATTTTATTCTACCTAATATGGCTCTCTGCCTCTCTTTTCTCTCTAATAAGGTTGAAAATAAGGTACCAATTTTGTTATGTATTAGGAGTTTGGATTATTTTGTTATGTGTTCTACTATGATATTTTCGTTTTTATTATGATATTATCTTGTTAAACACTTGGATAATATTATTCAGTTTTTACTAAAAATTAGTTTGATTTGATGGGAAAATTTTAGTTGTAATTTCAAGTATATTTTTATTAATAAATAGGTTTTATTAAAAAAAAATTGTAATAATTGTGGGAAGGGACGGGAATGAGGCAAAACAAAACCATGTGAGATAAGCGCGAAAACCCCATCCTTTGGCCCCACCTTACCCCATTATCATCCCTACTTTTGTCAAGCTCATTTGGGCTAGTCTTGGGTTGAGTGAGCTTTCACAATGACCCATGTACAATGGGCCTATGTATTTTTCCCCTCCCACCAAACAATGTAGAAGATAAGTCTGGATTGCACTTTATTAGTTCCAATAACAAAAGAGTAAATGTGATGCTAATACACATTTGGCCTAGATCCAAATAAAATAAAGTTACAAGTACAACAATTTTATAACAAAGCTCGGTGGCATGTTATTAGTGCATCCATATTGGTGGAGCTATTTTTTTAGCTATTTGGCATCACAAAAAGTTACTTTATCTATTTTATCTACTCACTTTACAAAACATTAAGTATCAGTAGATCTATTTTAGCTTTCAACACAATAAAATAATATAAACATCACAATAAAATAATATAAGAATAAAAGAACAATAGCAGTGTGAACGCACAAACAATATATAGCAGTGTGAATGTTATATATAAAAATAAATAAATAAATAAATGAGTAAGAGAAGTGTGAACGCACAAACAATAGCAGTGTGAACACAGAAGAAGAGAAATAAGAATAAAAAAAAAGAATAAAAATGAGTAAAATAATCAAAAATAGCGTGAATGCACAATTTTTTTTTATATATTTTTTTTTACCTTTCAGCTACAGTGCACAACTAAAAGTAGTAGGGCACATTTTGGTATTTGGTGGTGCTAAAAATAGCAATATAACTATTTAGCACCACCAATGTGGATGCCCTTAATGGTAGATAAAAAAGTGTTAGTAATGGGCCCACGTGAGAACTAATAACAGCTTGTCATCTAAGTTTTGTTGTAAAATTATTGTGTTCATATCATTACAAATCTAATCCATGCTTATATTACCCACCCCCACAAAGTTGAACCATAGAAGCCCATAATAATAATAGGGTTTTGTTACCGTACACTTAAAGTATTTATTAATTGACAATTTTAGAAAAGTTTTGATACAACTTTTATAAAAAAAAATATATAAAAAATTGTCAAAAAAAATTAATTACTTTTTTTCTTTCTTTTTTCATAAAAAATTAAAAATAATTTTCTAAATCAATACATTCTCTTTAACTTTTCCTATAGTAAGAATCTATTCCGATTCCTTTTAACTTTTTCTACGATAATAAATCTATTCCGATTCTTGAAAGTTGTTTCCTTATCCAAATTCCAAATTACAAATTCCTACCGCTAAAAAAATGATTGATGTAGCACAATCGCACAAACAAAAACAATGAAACGTGACAATATGACATGACAACTAAAAATTTTGGAATCCACTTTTGGTGTGAATATTCCAATCCTCGTCCACTCCATACAATACATTAGTGTCGGGTCGGGTGAGGTGTGATTTGTGAGCCGCGAGAGGAGAGTCCCACTAATAAACATCGCATTTATCTCAATAACCCCAACCAGCCAAGCCTCACCCACTTCGCCATTTTCCTATCTCTCAAACATTTTCCAGGTTCCTCTCTCTCTCTCTCTCTCTCTTTAATATTATATATTTCATTGTTTCAACATTTGATGTCATGCCCGTTTGGTTGCTGAGAATATCTTGGATTTATAGATGAAAGTCTAGTTTTTGTACTCTTTGGATTTTCCAATGTTTAGGGACCCGACAACCTTAAAAACCATAACATTAACTGAGTGTTGGAGATATATGTCCTTTTTTTTTGGCTTCTTCTTATCCTTTTGAATTTCTTGGGGATGAGTTGGGATTGGCTGTGTGTCAGCCTTGTTCAGTCACATTTACCAATTATAGAAAAATAAAATTCTCATTCTCAGGCCCAAAAGTTTTGGAGCTAAAGTTCTCAAGCCTAAAACTTGTGAACTTGTTAGGTAGCATTAAGCTGAGAGGTTGAACTTGCTATTTTGATTATATGTTTTCTTTGCTAAATTGGGCATTTGGGCTAGTGATAGAAACTAGAGAGTGTTGGTTCTGGGGTTTGACATGACTAGGAGTGTTCAATTAGGATAATGGAATGGATATTTTTGGATAGCTCATAGCTATATGTGAATGTAAATTAGGTGCCATTAGATGTAAAGTAGGTGTGATACAAACATTTCGTTTTTTGTTTCCATTTTTTTTAGATTAACTAATTTAATTTTTGTGATAATTCAATTGTTATCACAAGTTCCATAAAAAAAAAAATTTGTTATCACAAGTCGGGGATGGAGAATTTGAACTTGTTCTTCTTATAAAGGAGACTAGACAATGCCACTGATGAATGAATGAGATTAGCATAGAGATTCTCTGCATTGAATTTATTTGTAGAGACTGGTATGGTTTTGAAATTTTGTTGTTAATGGAAGGTTTCGTTTTGAATTGGTTGATGATTTCACAGAAGGGGCTCTTTGAAGTGGGATTTTAGAAGAATATTGGTGTAAGAATGTTGCTTTCCTGAAGGAGGGTTTCTATCTTTTCTGACAATTTTTTGATAAAGAGGATTATTTGAGGTGGTTAGTGCGGAGATTTAATCTAAGTCCTACGGTTCTAAGATGTTGTTGTGATTGGGATATTATTAGTGTTGATTGAAGGGTCATGTCAGATTAATTTCATAGGAAATTCGATTATGTGTTGACTGGAGAGAAAAAAAAAATGTTATGCTTCAGTAATAATCTTGTATGTGATTCTAATGGGCTGCAGACTGGAAGTGCTTCTAATTATGAGGAATGTTTTTTTGTTACTCTTACTCAATGCATCTTCTTATAATGGGTAGCTGTAAGATATAATTTAAGGATGGTAGACATTTTTTTAAGTGGAAAGTTTATGATCTATAGTACTAGTTGTATATGTAACATACTGGCATAATTTTTAGCATATCTTTGCATGAGAGTCTTGATTGTTCCTGTTTTATTTGTTTGTGGTGCATTGGGTAATGCCAAGTAGGTTTTAGAAGATCCAACAGGAAATTATTCAGTGATTAAAAGATTCTTCTTTTAATTAACTTCCTCAATCCGCAGGTTATACTAAGATGATAGAAGTCCTTTGCCAATGGCCTTTGGGCTAAATGGCACTTTTAGCCCCATAAGCATGGGGTGGTGGGTGAGGATGGGGTTTCGAATCCCCTTGGGAGTGAAAGTATTTACCTAGCACATGAAGAAGAAGTCCTTTACTTTAAATTCTTTGACATAATAATTCTCTAACTCTTGAATCATTGTCGAACTATTACCAGTAACCATGACATCGTTCACATATCAATAAGAGCTATAAAGTACAATCTAGCAAGCTTAAGGGAGAGAACATGATAAGCCTGACTATGTTCATGTTGACCTTTCTTATAGAACCAACAAGCCTTTAAGGTTTAACCACGCTTAAGTTGATTCTTGAAGAGTACATGGAGCTTTTTTAAGTTTAAAAATCATGTTGGAACTTGGAAGCACTTTAGATAAAACTCTGGTGATGTCTTCATATTGACTCCATCAATTTTAGAGGAAATTCTTGAGGAACTACAATTTACACCATCCGGTTAAGCTACCGTGATTGATTCTTTGCAAGTGAGAGCGTCCCATGTTTAAGAGTAGATGAAGCTTTCTTAAGTTCAAAAATCGTGTTGGAGGCACTTTATATAAAATTCTGGTGATGTCTTCATATTGACTCCCACAATATTAGATAAAAACCTTGAGGAGGTACATATTATGTGATCTGGTTAAGCTACCATGATTGATTCTTTGCAAGTGGGAGAATTCAATGCATAAATCTGAAATGAGAATCTAATAGTAGTCTATACCTTTGTAACAGAAAAATGTGAGCTTGGCAAAGTTTGGTTTTATTGTGGGAGAAAGGATCTGCTTAGCGTTTTGAATAGTGTTAACAAAAGTACACGAATACCCACATACACAACATTAACTATGTACATAATTTATACCCTAGCAATTATTGTTCTTCTTTCACTAGCTTACATTGTTATGTCAGATTCTCAAAACCTTCATCTTTTAGTAATTATCATTTCCAGTAATTCTTGTACTTGCTTTCCCCCCTCTTTTGGTTTACTGCTGCAGAGCTAAAGAGACAAATTGAGAGATAACAGGAATGAAGACACAATCTGAGAAATTTTCTCTAGATTTTGTATTGGGAGGCGTAGCGGCAGTGATATCAAAGAGTGCAGCTGCACCAATGGAAAGAGTGAAACTTTTGTTACAAAATCAAGGAGAGATGATAAAGAGAGGACAGCTCACGAGACCTTATATGGGTGTTGGTGATTGCTTTAAAAGGGTCTTGAGAGAGGAAGGCCTGTTGTCTTTCTGGAGAGGCAACCAGGCAAATGTCATACGATATTTCCCTACTCAGGTATTTTTCTTTTCCTCTCAACATCTTGTTTGCCCTTTAAGATTTTGGGCTGGATATTTTTATTTTTAACAGTATGGTTTTATGTGTATTTTTATTATGGATAAATTTATAGTATTGCTCCCTGTAATGTGAGAGTCTTATGGTTACTCTTTTTGTTTGTGAGCTTGTTTTTACAATTATTCTTAGAATAGAGCTGATCCTGACATTGTTGTCTAAAGTGGTTTTTTTTTTTTTTTTTTTTTTTATGTGATTAGTTTTGCCCTTTTCACAAAGACAAGTAATTCAAAAATTGGAATTTGTAAATATAATTTCTGCAAAAGGATGTTGAAAACTGTCCACGAGATTTATTAACATGCTGAATTCTTTATTTCATGAACTGTTTGCATTCTTTGTTTCCCATTCTGTGGAGCTTACATTTGGCGTTTATATTATTAATTCGTATATAATCCTGGCTTAGATTTGTTAATAATAGTGTTTCAAATTTCAGTTCAGAGTATAAAATGAATTTCCTGTTATTTTCCCTCTCCTTGGGGTTATGTGCTGGTAATCTCTTTAGGAATATGCACAAATCTTCAATTTTATTATTCTTGAAAAGATCAGTTAAGTCCTACTTCAGACCAGCTTTTCTGTAGAAACTTATATTGGGTGCTTGGGATGGCTTGTTAGAAATGGCTTTTTACTCTCTATCATAAAGAACTTCAGCTATTTTCCTACCTAATCACTTGAAGGTGTTGCATTACTTAACTACATAATTATTTAAAATGTGATATTGACTAGGAAGCATGGACACTTCATTAAGGGTAACTCTATTATGTTAAAACTTCTCAAAAATTTCTCATGTTGTCGTGTCATACTCGTGTCTATGTCTGTGCTTCCTAGGATATTGATGTCCAATTTTGTAAATTTCTAGCATAGAGAATCAATAATGAGCAGATAGTAAATTTCTGCTTCATTGGGTTATGCCTCACAAGGTTATTGAGTTGTTTGAGTCTTGGTAGGGTATGTTTGGATGACATAGAAACATAGATTTGTGGAGAGTTGTGCCTCATTGCTTGGTATGGTGTATTTGGCACGAAAGAAATGCTAGAAGCTTTGAGGAATGTGAACGCTCTATGTTAGAGATTAAGTCTTTTTTTTTTACACTCTCCTTGATTGGAGTGTGGTCTTTTGTCATTCTTCTTGTTCTTCCCTTCCTGTTTTACTTGATCGTTGTAATCTTGGTTCTTGTTTTGTGCCCCCACAGTACATTCCCAATGTACTCGGGTTGGCTATTTTTTGTTTTTTAATAAAATTTTTGTTACTTATCAAAAAAAAAATTGTATCCATGCAAGGCCTATGCTTATTAGATTGCAAAAACCTTACCATATATATGCAAAATTCTTGTTAGAAAAGGATATTCAAAGCTGTATACAAAAAGGATTGTTTTTCTGCTATATCATTTGAAAGTTGCACTTTTGTTTGCATGCTTAATGCCATTTGACAGTACATTTTAAAAATTATTAATAAAATTTATCTGCAAATTACAATCCTGTCAAATGTTTTCACCAAGCAGATGTTAAATTGTCCATAGGCTTTCAACTTTGCATTCAAAGGTTACTTCAAAAGCATTTTTGGACGCTCAAGAGAGAAGGATGGATACATAAAGTGGTTTGCTGGTAATGTGGCTTCAGGAAGTGCTGCTGGAGCAACTACTTCATTGTTTCTATACCATTTGGATTATGCACGTACTCGTCTAGGCACTGATGGAAGGCAGTGCCAAGTTAATGGTCAACGCCAGTTTAAAGGGATAATAGATGTATACAGAAAAACCTTGTCAAGCGATGGAATTATTGGCCTGTACCGGGGTTTTGGGGCTTCAATCATGGGAATTACTCTGTATAGAGGCATGTATTTTGGGATCTATGATACGATGAAGCCAATTGTTTTGGTTGGGCCTTTTGAGGTAAGCCTCTATATTTAAAAATAATTTTGAGATCTTTGTTTGAATATAGTACTATGATCGCAGCCCCAGTGAAGGGGAAGTCACATGGCTTCATTGTTAGTTTTTCGGATCATATGTGTCTGCTTGTAATTCTTTGAGGAGACTACTTTCTTCTAATAAATTATCTTATAAAAAGAAAATCCTGTGGCTGAGAATCTATTTAAGAGCGAGTGAATTAGCATCTTGACCTCTAACTGTATTCTGGAAGCATGATCCTTGACTACTCTGGGCGCGGGGGGGGGATGTTATTTATCTCCATTGTTGATTTTTTTGGATCATGTGAGTGTCCTCTTGTAATTCTTTGAGGACACTACTTCTAATAAATTATCTTATAAAATAAAAATAAAAAACCATGTGCTTGAGAATCTACTCGAGAGTGAGTGAATTAGCATCTTGACTGCTAACTGTATTCTGGAAACATGATTCTTGACAAAGTTAACTGACATTCAAATGGTTGGCTATTGTTGTGATAACAATAACTCATGGTCCCCACGTAGGAGATAGTCAATCGGTCCAATGAATTTGAACAGCTGATATAAGGGAAGTTGATAACTTTTCACAAAATTATTTCATGATTATTTTCATTTCCAAATTTATCTGATCCTTGATCCTTCTATGTTCTGTTGAAATCACATGAATGACATTGTGCTTTACAAAACTATTTCAAGTTCTTTCATGCTATTCAAAATAAAGAATTGCTGCCCGTTTTTAGACTTTGTTTTTAATCCTCCAGAGTAAACCATCTACCTTTCTGCAGGGAAATTTCTTTGCTAGTTTCCTACTGGGTTGGAGCGTCACAACAGTCTCTGGCGTCTGTGCCTACCCCTTCGACACAGTGAGACGGAGAATGATGATGACCTCTGGACAACCTGTAAAGTACCGTAATGCCATGCATGCTTTTAGAGAGATCGTTCACCATGAGGGTTTTGCAGCATTGTTTCGTGGAGTCACTGCAAATATGCTTCTTGGTGTGGCAGGGGCTGGGGTACTTGCAGGATATGATCAGCTTCACAAAATTGCATTCAGACATGGTCATTCTTTTGAGCCACATCAAGAAGTTCTTAAGTGAATCATGGTCATAGGATTTGTATATTATTATAGATTATAAATTTTTTACCCAAGAAGGGTCCATTGAAAATTTTCATATAGTAAAGAGGGGAAAAGAAAAGGGAAAGAAAGAAGAGGCTAGGAAGGAAGTAAACATAGATCTTTTGGGTCAGCTTCCTCCTTGAATGCAATGTCTTTTGTACAGTTAATAATTCTGCTGTTTTATTTGTGATACACTTTGTACGATAATAGTTTTTATTAATAGAACTAGGTTTTTTTGGTAGTAGTACCATTCTTTCTTATTTTGGAACTGTTTCAAAGACACGAAGTGAAAATTTTGCCCAATGTCAAGTCACATAACAGGTAATGGTTTTGTCAGTTATCTTTTTTGGACTCACTAAATGTTCATGTATTTTCTTCTTTTGTTGTTTCATTTCTTCTTCGAAATGATTGTGTAGAGAACCTAAATCTTCTTGTATCATCATATTCCGCAATCAGGCCATCAATTGTGCTTTACATCCTAATTTTAGCATCGGAGGAGTGAAGAAGTCATGCCCTCAAAAATCTTCTTTCCTGTGCTGCCTAAATTCAATGCGTATGATTATGATGCATTATATTACCTCCCCCTGTGTGTGTTTATTTCTCAAAAAAAAAAAAAAAAAAAAATTACCTTGAGCAATATTTATTTTACACCCGTTGTTGTACACAACCACACACACACTTTGCACTAAAATCGTGACTTGAAGTCATTATTTCAGTGCAAAGTGTACGTGTATATGGTTATGTGCAATAATGGAGTGTGCACTAGTATTTAGTTAAATCTTTCAATTTTCAACCAGAAAATGTTTATTTTTTAATGCTTCAAAGACTAGCCCAAAATGAAACTAATTATGTAAAAATTCCTAGAGTCCCATAGGGGTTTCATAATAGAACTTACCTTCCCCCAAAAAGAATTTTTTTCAAAATAAAATAATTAGGGTTTTAAGAATTTGATTACAAAGAAATTATAAATTGATTAGTTGCTGAGCATGGGCCCACTTACCCTGGTCTATTAGATTTTACAATTGTTGGGTTAGATTTGTGTTTTATCCCCCATTTGCTGTGACATAATATGAATGACAAGAAACCCCATTGCGAGGCAAAGTGAATGAAGTTCTTGGCCCTATGGTTTTAAGTAGAAAAATTAATTATTTTTATACTTCCCATATTTTATCTTGGGATTGTGCAAGTGAAGAAAAACTTAGAAGGAATGTGTGGGACCCTCCCATCCCCCTTTTATGAAAGTAAACTTTGATACAACCGTTAGTGAGGAGAGAGCACACTCAGTAGTGATGGGTAGAAATCATTATATAAAAAAAGTACTATTTGCCTGGGCAGAATTGACACTAGACTAAGACCCTCTAAAAGTAGAAGCTAAGGTGGCCTAATTTGTTTTAGGAAAAGTAACAAAGTTGGGTTACAAGCATATTATTTGCAAAAGAGATGTTCTAAATGTTATTCTCCTACTTCAGAAACTGCAGTCCATGAAAGTGTGTTCCCTTAATATAATGCAAACTACAAAGATCTATAGCATAATGAGTAGATATGGGAGTGAGCATAAATTGATTGATCAAGTGAAACAGCATAGAATATGATAGGTCAAGTAATAGTGAAATAGGTAAGGCTGCCAACCAGTTTGCAGTAGTGTCGAATTCGAGAGAGGTTAGCTATCAAAGGCAGTGAGCTTCAAATTAACCTCAAAAGAAATAGAAATAGTCTTGCTATCAGTTCATCAAACATAACTTTTTGCCAAAAGGTTTCAATACTAGCCTCGCAATAAGTATGGGGTTCATGAAGTGGCAATGACAAAGAAGAAATGGCAATCAATGAGATGAGATGAGATGGAGGAACTCTTTCCTAACTAGAGTGAAGAAAATGTAAGGCTAATGGAGACTCAAAATAGTGTGATGGAGCAGGATCCAACGTGCATTAAGAGGGGTCGAAGTAGAAGCATCTGTTGAATTAGACTATTCCATGACAGAAGTATTTGAGGGCTTGTGTTAAAAGGGCAATAGAAGGATATGTGAATATAAGAGACATGACAAAGAATGGCTAGCTGATCAAGACACTAGAGAACGTTTGGTGTTTCCAAATTTCTCATGTCAGGAGATATGTACGTCTGGCAATAGGGTCATAGCAAAGATAACCCTTTTGAGAAAAGCCATTAACCCAGGAAGTAACATATAACTAGCATTGGAAATCAAGTTTAGAATGTTCAAGGAAGGTTAATGAAACAAGCACACTAAAGACATGAAGGGGGAAGTAGTCAGGGACTCTACCATGGAGAAGTTCAAACGATGATTTATTGTGAGTAATGGATGAGGGAATATGATTAATGGTGTGGACAGTAGTAAGGGCAGCCTCATCCTAAAACCCTTTAGGAACAAAGACAAAAATGAATTGGGTGCTGATTGCATTAAGAATGTGATGATGTTTTCATTCTATGCGACTATTCTATTGAGAGATATAGAGATTTTTGATATAGCCAGCAACGTATTACCTCTCGATCCTAAAACCTGATCCTATGCAGCCTCATTCTAAAACCTCATCGATACCTGTCGATCTATCGAGAATTATTGAAACTTAATATATACCTCTCGATCTATCAAGTTACGGAAGACAGCAACGTTTTATTATAAGTGGCTATTTGTTTATGATTTTGTGTAACCTGATAGGAGAGCTCGTTTAAAGGCCCACTAAGCTTCTATTTAAATAAGGTGGTAGAGACAGAAAACCCTAGAGCTTCCTAATGCTTCATAAGGTTTTCATATTGAAACCCAAGCCTCCACCTTTTGAACCTACTCTTGTGCGCCTATGGGTTTTATACCAAGCAAAGTCTCCAGCACCAACAATTGAAGATCTTATTGTTGCTTTTGTGTGAAGCTTTTGCATATCAACTATAACAACCAAAATGATTGTTGTGAAGTTAGTCAAGTACTGGGATTCATGCAAAGGAGAAGACTTCTACAAGATTAAATCCAATTGGAGATTGGAGTAAATGTTTAACTATAGGTTAGAATTTTGGGATAGGATAGTGGGGTAAGATTCATTATTCTTGTAACCGTTTGTTTCTTGATTAGTGGATTCTTCGAGAGTGGTGACTTGAAATTCACTCGGTGAGATTTTTGTCTACGAAGATTTTCCCCATCATGATCAAATCGTCATGTCAAATTTATTTCCCGCTACATTTAATTTAATATGGTGATTCGATTGTGCCTCCACGTAATTTGCATATAATTTGAATAATTAATCAACTTGAGTAATTGAATTAATTAACAGGGATCAATCTCTTTTAACATAACACATAGTGAGAAAGGGCTCGAAATTGGTTCTTAAGTTGTAACTTGCAACACTTTTTTTTTTTATAGGAAATACTAAAAACTTTATTAAACCAAAGAAGAGTAAGTTACATCTTGAATAAGAGCTTGGTTAAGGAAACAAGGCTCCTCTTCTTACCAAACTGAAAAATCGTCTATGCCAGAAGCATATTTAGCTAATAAATGAGCTGGCCTATTGCCTTGCCTACGGACATATGAAAAAACAACCTGTCTAAACTCTTGAGAAACCAACAAAGAGCTAGAAATAATAGTAGCCACAGATGATGGTGGCGGAGAGAGTTCCTTCAGAGCATTGATCACCAAAAGGGAGTCACCTTCAAGAATAAAATCTTGTATACTAAGATCTTTAGTGAATTGCAGATCGACCTCCACTGCTTTCGCCTCGATTCCTACTGCTTTGAGAGGGGCTGAAATCTTCTTGCTAAGGGCACCAATAACATTACCTTCCTCATCCCGAATCAAAGCTCCCACACCTGCAACTTTCTGATCAACAAATACAGCCCCGTCAACGTTGATTTTGAACATTCCTCTCGGTGGTGGTTTCCAAAACTCAGGCTGGACTTCCCTTCGCTGCACCGGCTCAGCAACACATTCCTGATATTTAGCCAGATACTCTAAAGCAACAAACCCGATCCTTGTAGCACTTTTCCTCACACCTCCATTCCGCAGTTCATTCCTGTTCGTCCAAAGAGACCACGCCACCATGATTACTTTTTCAATCAACTCCGAATCCCATTCAGCTTCGACCACACCATACCAGACCATATCCATGAAAGAAGTGAAACATATGGATGGCTGAATACTGAACAACTTTAAGCTATCCCAAACCTCACATGCTCGGTTACAATCCCAGAACAGATGACTAGAACTTTCCAGGCCCGAATTGCACAGCTCGTAGCATCCTTCAGTCAAGACTTTCCTACGCACTAAATTTTCTTTGGTGGGAAGTGTGTCTCGGCAAGCTCGCCATGCAAAATGGCGAACCTTGTGAGGGATGTTAAGCTGCCATATCTGTTTCCAAAACCTCCTTATCCTACTGTCACCAGAAGCAGCCCCAGCCGAGCCTTCAGAGGCAAGCTCCACAGCCACTCTGTATGCGCTTCTAACACTGAACTTACCATTATTTGTAGGAGCCCAGACCTGCCTGTCCTCAGGAAGCTTAGAGCTTAGTGCGATACTACAAATATCATCAACTTCATGTGGGAGAAAAATGCTTTGAATCAGGTCGGTTTTCCACGTACCAAGAGTTGGCTCAATTAATTCACACACCCGAGCCTCCAAAGGAAGACCAGCGGAAGGAGATACAATCTTGTATGTTGAGGGATTAAGGGTCCATTTATCCATCCATATCTGAATGCTTTGACCATTGCCTACCTGCCATCTCATTCCCTTTTTGATAATATTCTGCCCCGCCATGATACTTCGCCACGCATACGATGGATTTGCACCTAAACTAGCTTGTAGAAAGTCACTCCTAGAGAAATACTTCGCCTTAAAAACTCGATAGAATAGTGAGTCACCACCCAGTTATAATCTCCATCCCTATTTAGTTAATAAAGCAAGATTAAATTGTTTTAGCTATATAAACCCCAACCCCTCTTGAGCTTTAGGAGTACAGAGTTTATCCCAACTAATCCAAGCCATCTTCCTTTCATCTCTTTGTTGTTCCCACCAAAAGTTCCTCATAAGGGTAGTCATCTCATCATAAAGTTTATCTGGAATCTTGAAACAACTCATGGCATACGTAGGAATTGTCTGGGCCACTGCTTTGATCAAAATCTCCTTACCTGCTTTTGAGAGTAATTTTTCCTTCCATCCCGCCAGCTTCTTTGCCAACTTTTCTTTGATTCCCTTGAAAGAGTTCTTCCTATTCTTCCCCACAAGAGATGGTAGGCCCAAATACTTTTCATGTTGTTTAATAACTTATGCCCTAAATTTGGTTTTGATCTCTTCTTGAATATCTATGGCTGTATTACTACTGAAATAGAGCAAAGTCTTCACCCTGTTTAATTGTTGCCCTGATGCATCTTCATAGACTTTCAGAATTCTCTGTAGGGACTCACACTCTTCAATAGAAGCTTTGCAAAAGATAAGGCTATCATCTGCAAAAAATAGGTGGGAAAGACAAGGACCATTCCTGCATACAGAAATACCTTCCATAGACCCTTCAACAACAGCTTTCTTAATTAAAGCAGACAAACCCTCCGCACAAATCAGGAAAAGATAGGGTGAAAGAGGATCACCTTGTCTAAGACCCCTAGAAGGAACAATATGGCCTTTAGGCTTACCATTAAGTCGGATGGAGTAGGTCACAGTTGAGACACATTGCATCATAAGGCTCCTCCAACGAGGATGGAAACCTAATTGCTCCATAATTTTCTCCAAGCACACCCATTCCACCATATCATAAGCTTTGCTCATGTCCAGCTTCAAAGCCATCTCCCCTCTACTCCCTAATTTCTTTTGACTAATGTGATGCATTGTTTCAAAAGCAACTAAAATGTTATCAGTGATGAGTCTGCCATTAACAAAGGCACTTTGAGTATCACTGATTATAGCAGGAAGGATTTTCAACCTGTTAGCAAAAGTCTTGGCAGCCATTTTATATACCACATTACATAAATTGATCGGTCTAAATTCTGTAACTTTCTATGGTTTATTAATTTTAGGAACTAAGACAATTTGAGTATCATTGAAATGAGGAGGAATAATACCAAAATTAAGAAAATCAAGGATAGATTTGGTGACTACATTACCCACAGTAGGCCAAAAATGCTGGTAGAATAGTGGAGGCATCCCGTCAGGTCCCGGGGCCTTGAGAGGGTACATCTGTTTCATTGCTTTGTACACTTCATTCGGTTGGAACTCCTTAATCAGCTGCTCATTCATTTGTTGAGATACCTTCGGTTGGACTACTTCCAAAAGTTCATAAAATCTGTGGGGTTTGATGAGGAGAAGAGCTCTGAATAATACTTCACAAACACCTTCTCAATTTCGGCCTCCTCTTCCTGCCAAACTTCATCAGAATCAAAAATCCCTTTAATCAAGTTTTTCTGAAACCTTGAAGAAGCTTTAGCATGGAAAAAACCTATGTTTCGATCCCCCTCTCTTAACCAATCAACCTGAGCTCTTTGCTTCCACATGGCTACCTCCTTCTCTAGCCAACAATTAAGCTCCACCCTAGTCTCCCTCAAGTGTTTAATGACCTTCGGGCTAGTTGGCTGCATCTCCAAAACCTCCAAAAGCTTCTGAAGCCAAGCTATCTCCTTGCCCACATGCCCAAACTCAGTCCGGTTCCACTCTTCTAGTTTTGCTTTGCATGAATTCAAGCATGTCAACAGAGGATGTGAATTAGCTGCCACCAAACCTTCATTCCAAGCTTCGGTCACTATTTCTTCACACTTGGGTTCTTTCAACCACATGGATTCAAATTTGAAAGTTTTTTTAGATTGGGCCCGTTTCTTGACAACCATGAATTGAAGCAACAATGGATTGTGATCTGAGGTTGATGAAGACTTATGGATCAACTTTGCCGAGGGAAACAATGAAGCCCAACCCGTATTCATTAAAGCCCTATCAAGCCTCTCTAATTTGAAACCCATCACTTCTTTGGAAAAGCCAAGTAAATTTTGGCCCAATAAATCCAACCTCTGGAGCCCACAAGAATTTATCACGCTATTAAACCTGGCCATCTGTTGCTTGGGCCGAGGAGCACCACCCTCTTTTTCAGAATCCACCCGAATTTCATTGAAGTCACCAATTACCACCCAAGGTAAAGGAGACACAGTAGAGAGGGAATGGAGAAGTTGTCATGATTCCACCCTTCTCGAAGTCTTCGGATTACCATAAAACCCTGTCAAGCGCCATCTAGCAGTATTGTTACCCTCATCAATAGTACCATCAATATGGGACGGCGAAGAACCCAGTATTTCCACCTTGACCCCTGAATACCAGAATAAAGCTAACCCCCCACTTGAGCCATTACTCGAGACAATATGACTCTCCTGAAAACCACATCGATTTCTGACCACCTTCAACCAATCTACATTTGACTTTGTTTCCATTAAGAAAACAAATTTGGGCTTCTCTATCCAAATGACCTTTTGCAAGGTGCTAACTGTCGACAATACTTGTAAAAGGCATTTTCTAAGTTTGGTTGAGAGGAGGAACACCTAGAGGTTGGTTTAGATGAAGTTGGATGAGCACTAAATAGGGAAATATTGGAGAATTGCATGTGCCTTGGCATCCAAAGAAAAAAAAGTTGGGAAGATTTTTTAGGCCAGGTGGAGATTATTGAAGGCCACACAAACGTGGCTCTATGGCTCTAATACCATGTATATAAATAAAATTGACAGAAAAATGTCAACATAGTGTTCTAATTAGAATCTCTATATGCCTGATTATCAAAAAAATAAAAAAATTGAATCTCTATATGCCTCTGTACAATTTGTTTACAATACTAAAAACATGAAAAATGCGCGAAATATGCTAACAAAAGGATAATCAAATGGCACAATATAACACAGAGAAGATAACTATTTGACACAACCACAAATTCCAACTTAAACGTTAATTATATAACATATGATATCTATATTTAAGAATTGTATCACGTAGAAGTTAAAGAACCCCAAAATTTTAAAATCGTAAGAGGGTGTGAGAACAATGATAAGTTTGGAATTATATATATTATTTATTTAAAAAAGTAGGATTAGACACATTTGATTCTGTAGCCATGTGCTGATGTGCATAAGGACATTTTGAACATTAGTTTGATCTATTAAACTTTTTATTAATATATCTTTTTTTTTTCAAAAAACATAAATTCCATTTTTTTGAAACAAACTTTACATTTACAGACAGAACTCCCAAGCAGAGCTAGCATATATCATATATATATATATATATGCCAAGTCTCAGACGTTCCACAGCCAAATTATCTCACACAATTATATTAAGCTAAAAGCCAAAAATTCTTATGTCGCTTAGTTGTAATCAAAAACCCTCCAAGCTTCTTGCTCTTCCTCCTCACTGCAATTGTCATGCATGAAGCATTTTGAATACAGAATTCCACAACTTCGCTGCTGCGATCCCTCTTTCCTGCCCATCTCTTCACTAGGCACCATAATATAGATGATTTCTTTCTTTGTCCAATGACCAATAGTGACACTCTCTGTTGCTTTGCTTCTTCCACTATCATTGGACCCTTTTCCTTTCCTTCAAGCAATGCTATTTCAACTTGCACCTATGCGAAACAAAGCATCACACAGAACAAACTTCAGTAACTACTATGTTAATGTTTCAAGGAGAAACTTGTCATTCTCTTCCGTAAAATATTCTTCTAAGAAAGCATGTCTATGTGATCTAATTAATGAACTATGACAATCATTGCAAAATTGCAATTATATATGTATCTCAGCACCTTACACCTAGTGGACTTTTCATATACACAGGCACACATTGCGAGGATCAGCAATTGCGAGGATCAGCAACGTTAGATGTACCTCACCCAAAAGAAACAAGATATAGACACAACTCTTCTTATCATTTTTCTTCTTCTTTTTTCATTTATTAAGCTAAATGAAGTGCACTCACATTTTAGAATACTATTATATTGATCATGAAATTCAATTTTCTGTGCCACTGAATATAATAAGCATTCTTCACTGATAAAATACTAAAAAGAAATTAAAAAACATAAACAAAGTTGACCTCTCTCCGATCGATATACACGACCAACATTGTAAGTAGAAAGATCAAAATTGAATACAAGTATACAACTTACCCCAGGCCTTCTCGTTTGACACGTATTTTTCATGGAGTGAAGAAATTCATACACCCTTAGGTTACCCTTCCCCTTAGACCCTACACCAATAACCAAAATTAATCTGTTAAAAATACTACAAATTTTACTATATATACCTTATAAATTAAGGTGTCACCAATAACAAAAAAAAAAAGTAATCTCACTTCGTCTGGAGGGCTTGGCTACGTGAAGAAGAATAATGGTATCTTGGGTTTGAATTGTGTTAGAGAGTGCCCATTCAAGAGCCCCCTCAGCTTCAAGGCTGGAATCAACAACTACCATTATCTTGTTGCCAATCTCCGATCCAGCTTTAAACCCTTCTGCAGGGTCATCGTGGCTAAAGTCATCCCTGCTATTGCTCGAAAACTCGGTTTTCTGATTACCAATAATGGAACCAGAGGTGGGTTTGGTTCGAAAAAATAAGGAACATATTCGAGAAGAAGCAGGAGCACGGCCAAGACACACACTCTGCACTCTCCTGCCCATATGAATTCTTGACAATGAGAAAGGTCTTGGTGGGAAAATAGAGCTAGTTAGGTGTGTGTATATATATAAGATTAGGCCGCAACTACTGTTTCATCTTTGTGGCACTCGTTTTCATGACTCTACTCTTCAAAGTCAATACAAATTTGTCTCTGTTTGTTTGTTTATTTTACCGTATTGTCGGGTTCTCCATGACCATAAACGTGCAAACCATGAAGTTTTATAATATGTGAATTCTTTTATTGGTTCTACACGTTTGATAGATCAATTGTAAATAATTTATAATTAAGGAGACAAAGACAGCTTGGCAATTAGAGTGTTTTATTAACATTGAACAAGATATACAAATTTCTAATAGATTAAATAGTAGATAAACTCAAAAGACTCCACGATTCAGTATATTATTCGTTAAATACATGTATACCATATTATAATTGTTAATCTTCAATCGCATATATTGTTGTATTTTATTATAGTATATCTGAATCGCAAGAACAAGGCAGGCATTACACGTTGCAAACTGCTTTATAGTTTGAATTAGGCTCACGGCAGCTGTTTCCAGAAGTTCGGCAAAATTCCATGAATAAGAAATGACTCCAAACTCGAAAGTGACTTGCTTGCATTCTTTGCCACTTTCTTCAATCCTCTCGTTGACTTGCATACAAATTACAATTAATGCATGGCACTGTATTGGAATAATCTCTCACTTTCAAAGGGTAGGGTATAGAGGAGTAATTATTCATACTCTTCTATTATCTCACACATAAGAGTACATATCATTAATAGTGAAATCTATTACATTTATCTCAGAGAAAGGAATATCAGCGTCACTATCTTCTAAAAGTACTTAATAATTTTTCATTACGCACCCCACACAAAATTATTGACAAATTTAAAAATTATAAAAAAATAAAACGCCTCCTCCCATCCTCTCTTAAAACTCAAAAAAAAAGAAAAAAAAAAAAAAAAACCATTTCTTTTTGGCTTCATAATCATACAATATTTTCAAACATTAACATTTAATTTGCAAAAAGGATTATCTTAATTTACTTTCAATTCTCTTAAAAGCTTTGTGATAATATTTGGTAAAATGTATTGTTGTCAAGATTAATTATATTATTTCTACTACTTCTACTCATTATTATTAAAAAAGAGAATCCTAATTTTTAAAAGGAATCGTCTTGTCACTCGTGTCTAGTGCACAGAACACCTAACTCATTTTTTGTCTTTTTTTTTTTTTTTTATTCCAAGAAATGGCTTGGGGTTGGGGCACCACCACAAGAAATTTTAGACTACCGACTTCTAGAACATTGGTGTGTGTTTTATGATTGATACGGATTAAGCCAACCGTTCAATTAATGGTCATGACAGTTTGATTTTTTGAAGACTGACGGCCATTTCTCATCATGGTGATAGGAATTTGGACACATCTTTGTGTGAAAACAATGAACAAAAGGTAGACTTTCGTAAGAGCCTCACATGCGATGCACTAGACTTCGCAAGCGTATAGTCATCATGAACTCAAGCTGAAGCAGACATATTATGCATTTATGCCTAAAAACCCCATTTTGATACCACTTGTAACTCTCCAAAGCCCTAATCTCATGCAATTACTTGGTGGGCTACTTATGAGTTCTTGTTTGCTTGCTAGCTCTAATGAGTGCATGAAACGATGAATGTAACTGTGATTTGCATAAGCCATTAAATGCTTACATGGGGCTAACAATATATCATAACTTTTTTTGTCTTTTGGGTTCTCATTTTTGCTTTCATACATTAAATTTGAAACCTTAAGTTGCCAATAATTGAAAGAGTTCAGACACTACCAAAATGTCTGGTATCTCATAAATAAAAAAGCAATTTTTACTCTCACTCTTACAAGAAAAATGAAACACGGATTTTAGCCATTTTACTACTTGCACTCACTTGTATACAAGGGCGGACCCACTTAGAAGGGTGGAGCCATGGACCCACACTTTTCTAGTTTTATAAAATTACTCTTAAAGTTTTCTAAATTTTTCAAAAAAATATATGGTTGGCCCCCAAAACTTCTCAAAAATTAGATTTTTATCCCCAAATTCACCTAAAATTTTCAAAATAAATATGATTAGCCCCCAAACTCTTGATATTTTTTATATAACACTACCAAATTGGTTCAATTTTATATTTATTATTATTTTAGCCCCCATTCATAAAATTTTGGTTCTGCCCCTACTTTTATAAGAGGACGCAAATAATGCATAGTTACTTGTCTCATGGTAATTCAGTAACTTTTATGAACTTTATCTAATTTTTCCTTTTGTTATAATGAAAACAGCACATGCACCATGTAGTAAAACCTACATAATTTCTGATGTTCCATAGAGGATATGCATGCATGTATTTATTATATATACATTAATGGGTCTATATAGTCTGACTATATAGGCGTAACACCTAGAGGCTATATTCATATAACACAAACTAAAACATGATAAAGTAATAATATAAAAGAAAAGAACTTCCACAATTTTAACTAGCTCATGACATAGATGTCTATGCAAGTTCTTGAGATGAAATTTTAGGTTTGATTCTCGTATGAGATTTGCTATCTAAAATAATAGCATGATCAACAAGGAAGTGGGGAGTTCACGTACGATAACTATATAATATGAGAGCACTCTCACATATAAAAAATTATCATGTACTCTTTTGCTCACATCTCTTCAAAATCTGAAACTGATCAATTCCCCAAACACTTATCACCCTCCATCCCCATAGCTAATAATTACAATCTCATAAAATACATTTGCAATAACATTAGTGTCCAAAGAAAGTGAGGATTAGACCCAAAATTATTATTCTTTGACAATAACAAGGCTTATTGTTGGTGTATTTTAATAAAATAGATAAATAATAAATAATAATTTTCATACTTTTGGGCTTACAGAGTTTATTTTAAATGAGAATTTTTTTTGAAACTTAATTAGACCATGTGAAAAATTTTGGCCCTGTTTTTGGCCCCATTGTTTGAGATATTTATTTGTCACTTCAAATTAGGGTTTGTTGTATTGAAAAACCATATTGTAATTGTTTCTGTAATCTTTCCTAACATAGTGAAATCGCTACAACTCTGTAGACAAAGACACATTGCCGAACCACATATATCTTGTGTCATGTAATTATTTTCTTTACACAAATTTTCTCTATTTTTTTAATCTCACAAGTTCTAAGAATTAGGGTAAATTCCTAACAATACACAATATAATGCCGGACTACTCTCACCAATCAGCATACACCTACCATATACAAAAACTCAGGAAGCCAAAATATGTCCCATATTCATAAGAATATGCTTCATTTTTCTCAAGTTAATAAACATTAAATCCCGCAAATTATGCAGCTTTTTAGACATGGACACAGGTTTGTCATCCTTCCAGCACCCCATCGATGGTTGCTTTCTATTAAATTCAAGATATTTACCATCATTTTCCTCAAGAATCTCTTTAAGATCCCTACACTAGTTTTGAGCATTTTAGTTCAGATGTACAGTAAAAGCAAAACCCAACTCCATGGGCTAGTAAAGAAAAATAAATTTGAAAGAGGGAGATGCAGATCAGCAACTCCATACCAAGGGGACAATTAAACATTTCAAAGTTCAAATACAGCACTTATCAATACATAATGATAAAAGGGTCTCTCTCTCTCTCTCTCTCTCTCTCTCTCTCTTTTGGGAGGGTGGGGGGGAGGGGGTTAATAACGGTTATTACCAAGTTACTTCGCAAGTCTCCATCTATATCTAAGTACACAAAGCCATGCATAGTAACAAACATTTTGAGACTGTTCTATCAAGCATCAATATTCAATACAACACAGTTTACAATGTTAAAGATTCAGGATCACATCCATATCTAAGCACACAAAGAGACATAAAAATTTGCATAGATAGGAGCTCGAGCCTAGAGGGTATATATATATATATATGTCATTCTATTGATTAAGATGACGAAGCATCCAAGGGGGTAGGAGTGTATTGGCTTGACTTTGAGATGGAGTTGTTTCTTCCTCTCTTCCATTGCCGCTTGCTTGGTAAGACCTGCTGCATTGCATATAGTTTCACCTTCTTTAGTTTTCATATGTAATAAATCTTGAATAAGAATCAAAGTTCTGGTTCAATGCTTTGATGCTACAAAGTATTTAATAAGCGAAGCTCTTGATCATTTTTCTTATGATGTTTTAGGCTTCCAAATTTTATCTGATTAGGCATACCATGTATGACAAGAATATGCACAAAGACAACCAACCACTCACATTAGTAGCAAACTCATATACATGAAATGTTGTCAGGTACAATGGGCATATAAAATGCTCCCTCACATGAGAGCAGACTACAAGCGTGAGACTCATCCCTATGTAAGAGGGTCAAATACCGACTCCATATACACATGTTAAATGCACACGTGCACACATAAGACAATGCATGCATATATGCACATTGCAAATGAGAGAGAGGGAGAGAGAGAGAGAGAGAGAAACCCAATGTTCCAAGGCTCCAACGGTTGGGGAAGGACGGAGGATGATTCCAAGGTATGATTCTGCTGCTCCCATTGTTCCTGTTGGGCTATTTCTTTCTCCTTCTCCTTAACCTAATGATTGCTCAAAATGTATCATGTAACATATATTATTTAAAATTTGAAGCCATTGGTGCTAAGAAGAATTCACATTTGTTACCATAAAAAGTTTACCTTTTTTGCAAGCGAATTGTTTTGCTCCTGTAATGCCTTATCCTGTCATGTAATAACTAATACGTTAGGCAACCCATCAAATAACATGAATTTCAAGGTCACTCGTTAAAGTTGCGTTTGGGTAAGCCTATATATTAATGTAAAAATACATTATGACCTAATACGTTCTTTTAAGACATTGCGTTTGGTATTATTCTAAAACTTTTATTGAAAAGTAATTATATTCAACATAACTGTATTTGGTTATGTCATTATAGAAAGTATCTTTTATTTTAAATAATGATTTATTATAAAAATATTATGCAATTAATTTTTTTTTTAAATAATAAGCATAACACAAAAATAAAAACTTTATTCCAAACATAAGTCCAATATAATTACAGTCTCTACTTAAAAACAATTACCCTAAAATATAAAAAGAAACTCATTCACAATGAGAACAAAAAAAATTCTCATTTCCAATGGGATTCCAGCACAAAAAAGATGTGATGAAAAAAATAATCTCAATACAAGACCCAAATGATGAATTTACAACAAAAAGAGAGGGAGAGCCAGCATATATGATGAATTTACAAAGCAACAGAAAATAGCAAAATTTACAATAATTATATTTAAAAAAATTGAACAAATCAGATATTCAACGTTTCTGTGAACAATATGGCCATAGATGTAGAATTCATCAAAAATGCATAGGATGACTCGGAGACTTAGGACCTTGGCTTAGCATGAATGTGTCCACCAAGCGGGACAGAGTGTGAACCCTTTGCAAATGGAGGTTCTGGCTCATTTCAAGGGTTCATATCATTTGAAAATTTTTCTTGTTATATTAGTACATAACTAAATTTGAATAGGATTAAATGAGCCCGTTCTCTTTGGTCTACTTGGGTAGATTAATGAATTTACAAAAAAACGATCATTGGTAAACAAAATTAACTAATTTTATCGTAAAAATTTACAAAAACTTAATTAAGGTAGCAAGTTGAAGGAGGAAGGGGGGGGGGGGGGGATTACTAGGAAGCATGGATACGGACATAGATACAGGTAACAACTGGTATGACATGGGTACGACATTGGTATAACACAAATACGACATTCTAAGTGAAGTGTCTATGCTTCCTAGCAAAGTTATCATAAAAACCCATTTTATAACTTAGATTGATGTAGAAAAGCCAACATTGGCAGAAATCAACGACGGAAAATCAATTGGTAGAAAAATTGTAGTTGATTTCACTGTGAGCCACAGCCGTCAATTTTGCTAACAAAAATTGATAATATATCGATTAAATATTTTGTTTATTTTGTTGGGAGTCAGAGCTAGCATTGAAAAAGCCATGAGACAACATCATCGAAAAAAACACACACACATTGAAGCTAAAGGAGAAAATTAAGAAAGAAGGAAAAAATAAGAAAATAATAATAATAAAATAAGAGAAATACAATTTTTTAATAGAGAAGGAGAAGTAAGAAGAAATAAAAATAAGAATATAATCCTCAATTTTCAAAAAATATCATTTTGGATCTAGAAAATTAGAAATGAAAAAAAAAAAAAAAAAAATGAAGGACAAAATTTGGCTACAAACTTTGCTGTAGTTTAAGGCTACAACTTCACTAAATATCTTTTTATTAAATGTAAAATTTGACAAATCCATCATTAAATTACATTTTCTTGATAAATAGCTATGTCATCAATCAATTATTTAGATCGTATGTTTTTGTAGTTTAAAATTACACATAAAAAAATAAGTTTATGGATCATATAGTAAATAACATCCGATTAACATAAAATTGACATGTATGTTAAGAGCATAAAGAACATGCAATACATTAATTAAATTTTCAAAATGATAAATTTTAGCTACAACCGTTAGATTGCATATTTTCAAAACTCTAACTGTTAGATTGTATGTTCTCTACGCTTTTAATACACATGTAAAATTGTGTTAATTGGATATTAGTTACTATATGATCTATAAGATTATATTTTATGCATAATTTTAAACTATAAAAACTTACAACTTAAATAACTTATTGATGACATAACTATTGATCTTTAATTTTCTAGAAATTTTGTAAGCATAGAGGATATAAAAAGAAAATGTAATCCAATGGTAGATTTGTCAAAATTTACCTTTAATAAAAAGATATTGAGTAAGATTGTACTCTTAAGCTATAATCAATTTTATAATTAAACTTTGTCATTTTCAAAATATGTAACAATGTTAAATTTTTTTTTTTTTTTTTAAATGAAGTTGTAGCCTAAGTTTACAACTAAGTTTGTAGCCAAACTTTGTCCAAAAATGAATTTTCTAGAAATTAATAAACTTGCCCAAACACTACCAAAAATTGCATGAATTGAGAAAGCAAGTGAGATAAAGAGCAAAAAATAGAGAGCAGAAATAAAAATTAGCATGTTTCAACTTTCAACTTGAAGGCCTATGTCCACAGTAGAAAAATAGATTACCTCTCTCTCTCTCTCTCTCTCTCTCTCTCTCTCTCTCTCTATATATATATATATATATATATATATATAGAATAATTTGATATTTACAACAACAGAGAATAAAGATTCAATATAAACCTTGGATTTCCCATAAAAGAGAACAGACAATAGCTCTAAAAATAGTACTACATCTATAATATTTTCATAACAAATTTTAGGTGTTAATTTGTTATTAGTTTTTATTTTGGTCACCGTTGACATTACTTTTTTACTCATTACTAACAATTTGCCACCTAAAAATTATTGTAAAAATGTTGGGTCTAATGATGCATTAACACAAAATAATTTTAAAATATTAATATTAAAGCAAGTATTTCAAGTTTTCTAACCTTTTCAATATATATATTTTTAAAAGAACTAGGCTTTCAAGAAGATTAGTGGCTAAAAGTGCAGCTGCTAGTTTTGATATAAATGAGCCTTTATTCTTTTTTTAATAAAAAAAATAGGGTCTCTAATATGGATTCATTGATCTCACGTCACGCGATGACAATAAATAATACCACGTGTAACACTAGAATCTTGATGGGGCTATCACTCTAATCACTCACTAAGTGAAACGATATGAGAACTACTACCATCAGGCCACGCTCTCACGATAGTAAAATTTTAAGAGAAAATATAGGATTACAGTCTTTTGTGGGGCAAATTGTGAACGGTAGATTAGTAGGCCTACAATCTATGTGAAAGTGGCATGCAAAATAATTGTGAAAAAAAAGTGTGGCAAAAGTTAGAATAACTCAAACTTTTAATAAGGTTTGACAAAAATGGGTCATCGTTTAAACTTTTTTAGTCATCGTTTAGACTCTTAGTTTGACACGGTTCATATGACATCGTTTAGACTCTTAGCTTGGATAAAGTCGGTTTTATGCGTATAGAGTGGTAAAATATAGTAACATTTTTTAATCTTCCAATGTGAATGCCGCAATGCGCCTACCAATTTAGAGTTCAAAGATAACATGCGAGTGGAGTGTCTTTCCATGCTATAGCTCAAGTTTTTCTATTTAAACAAAACAAAATAAAACAAAACAAAAAAACAAAACAAAACGGCGGCGACTAATTAGAATCCAAGAAGAAGCTAAAAAATTCCGCGAGAAAGGTAAAAAGCTTTAACGGCACTGCTTTGGGTTTGTTTTTGAGCTATCCACCTGCAATCCATCCGTTTCACATCGCCAAAAAACCACACCTCAAACACGCATCAACGATCACCGCCTCAATCCGCCCCTCACTATTTGGGTCTAACCACCATCAACCATCCCAAAAACTCCCAAAACCCATACACAACATGATATGACCGGTGCTAATTTATTTTCTTTCTTTTATTTTGATATGATATATCATGAAATTAATTGCTAAAGGGTTAATTAATTTGTTTCCGGATAGTTATTGCATAAATTACTTTTTTTTTTTTTTAGTTGGTACGTAGTCGTATATTAACATTCTTCAATCAAATTATTATTTGAAGTCATAGTAATTAACTTCACGATGGCGATCGGACCGTGTTCAAGAAATACTGAGATCATAAACGTGTCTAATGAGGAAGTAACTTTGGAAGCAAGATGGGCGGAAACATATCGAGCAGCAGTAACTGTTCAGAATCTACACAAATCCGTAACCATCGGCCCTGGTGAGCGCAAGGATGTATTCTTTGGGGATTATGATAACAAAGCTAATCGTTATCGTGGCATGATAAGATGTTTTAAAGTGGGAAGTGTCACTAAAACCATTCAACTTGGTGAGATAAGAGATCATGCAAAAATTCTGGTGAGCTATGATGGCTCTGCTATTACCTACACCCTTGTTGGGGGAAATATGATCGGAAGGATCAGGTATTTTCCATTGAAATCAATTCCTTTTTCTTCTTCTTTGATCTTCCTAGCTAACACCTTTAATTGTTGTGTTACACTGTTAGTATTCCTTTTAAAAAAGAAGTTCATAATTATTTACTTTATTTATCATTCTGGTTTGGCAGAATATTTCTCCTGATGAAGAGGGCAGCGAAGAAGATCAAATCCTTTGTGAGGAGGAATAATGCACAAGGCTAAGGTAATTTTATTAACTACTTTTCTGTTTTTGTCAGTTTTACCTATTTATTAACTGGTTTTATAATAAGCTCACCACTAACATAATTTTTTTACTATCAATGATAGTTTGCCGTCTAGAATTTGTTGCGAAATTGTTGTTATGAAAATGTTATAAACGTATGTAGTAATAATCAATCTACTCAATCCGAATATAAGAGCTGATGAGATTGAATCTAAAAAGCTACCTGTTATGAATCGTGATATACATGCTGTTGTGAAATTGTTGTTGTCAAAATGTTGTAAATAGTATTACTCGATTTGAAAATAAAGGAGCAGATGAGATTGAATCTAAAAGTCTGTCACAAGAAAATAAAGAAGATAGAGTTGGAAACGTTCCAAGATTCAAGATCTTTAGAGAAAATAAACACCAGAAGATGGATGATCTGTTGTAAAATAGCGGAAGCTCAAATTACTAAGATTGATTGTGAAATTATTTTAGGCCTGAGAAATATCTTCAAACAAACAGTAGGAACGAAGAAAATAAATCCAAAAGAAAATAGACACAAAAACACCAAGATTTACGTGGTTCAGCAATAGCCTACATCCATGGGCGACGACGAACAAATTTTATTATAACAAATTTGGGATATATAATACAAATTGGTGTAGAGACACTCTCACAAACCCAAATCCCAAATACACCCAAATAGCTCTCTCTCACAAATTCAAAACCAAAGAACCAAATACAAACCAAAGAACCAAAGGTTCACAAACACCAAATACGAATACCAAATACCAATTGTGCACAAACCAAAGAGAGAGCTACAAAACAAATCCTAAAGTTGCAACGCACCAAGAGAGAGCAAATCACCAAACCGTAGAACCAAAACCAAGTAGTAACCAACTTCTCTCATTATTCCAAATTGCAACTCACAAATATCAAATAACCAAACAAAGAGAGAGCCTTTTTCTCACACACACTCACTAAATTTGCCGTAGAGCACTCTACTTATATAGGAGACTTGAGTCGGCTAGCATATTCAAAACCAAGAAGAACTAGACTTCTTTTCCACACACAAAAGGAGAATCACTCCCATTCCAAATATAACTCAAAATCAAGTGGTAGACAAGACTTCTAATAAAGCTTGATAACTTCAAACAACAATAACTCAAAAGGAATAAAATTCATTTCTTATCCAAATCCAACTAGGAGTTGAACTCCTAATTCAAGCCATATTCTACATGATCAGTATAGGATTCAAACTTGTGTTTTAAATCTGTACTTCTCACTATGTAAAAATAATACATATGATGTTATCCATAATTAATTATCCTGTTCTCTTCTTTGCGAAATCTCCTGCAGCTAGTGAAATGACCAAATAGCCGGAAGGCTATATCCACTATCACATTCGGAACCATAGGGTTTCTTTTCACTAGGGCTTGTCCCCATATAATTGGCCATAAAAGCTTTGAAAATCTGTTAGTGCTACTCTTATTCAGCTTTCCATTTTCATTTTCAACCTTTAGCCCTTAATGTTATTAAGGGTTTAAATTAGCTTAATTAATAAAGGACTTAAAATCATGTCCCATGTCTACATAAAAACAAATTTATTAGTGTCTTGTTTGATGGTAAAGAGAAATTTTCAATAAATGAAAGTTATAGGTTCGAATTTTGTTGTATTTATAAAAATAAATGAAAGACCTTTAACACTATAGCTTAGGCTAAGCTCCAAAGATTAGATTAGATTCGTGCTGCATATATATCTTCAAGTCTATTTTAATCATCAAGTGGATTAATGAAGAAGTCTTAATGGACCGAAACCTCATTAATGATTACTTGCAGATGGATATTGTTCTTCTTATGAATTTATTCAGTGCACTCGTTGTATTATAATAATTCCTCTCACATGAGTGTATTGTAAGGGCTGGGGTTCAAGTCTCCAAGAGGGAGCTTCACACATATATACATTTATATTAGGCTAGAGTAGAAATTCTATCTTGTAAAAAAAAAAAAAAAAAAAAAATCCACATCTCTATGAGAAAGAAGTGTGTGGTAAACTAATTGTATGAAATAATTTATATTACTTCTTTCAATTTTTTCCATTGAATATCCAGGTTGTCAACACTTATTCAATAATTAAAAGATGTTGATTCTTTAGCTTTTAATGTTATACATGATATATGTGCTATGCTTTAATGCTTATTACCTTGTTGAAAAATTAATTGTGTATCAAGAAATACTTTATATAATACTATGCAATTGTATTTAATTGATTCACTTTGGCCTAGCCCCTTGTGATTAACTCATAATTTCGCCACTAATATCATAGTTTTCTATTTCATCCAATTTACTGTTCATCTTAATTTTACTTCTTTGCTTTAGATTTATTTTAATTCTTTCTCATATGTTTGCATTTCTTTGTTGCATTTGCAGGTTCATATACAATTTGGATGAAAGTTCATGTATTGGAGACTCAAATGATCGAGCATAAATGAGCATACATGTAAATCTTTACCTTGAGTTTAGCTTATGATTTGTTCTATTGGTATTTGGACAAGAGTATGACTTGTGTTTTAATGTTAGGTGAATTGATTGTATTGTGAAGGAGCTACTACAAATGCTTATATGGTTAACTAAATCTTTTATTCTTGGTCATGGTATCTATTACGATTTTTTTTTACTTTTTTCTTTTAGATAAAAAATAGATAATTAAAGTAAAAGTCATAATGTTACTTATTATTTTATGAGGTTAATTGGATTTTCCCCCTAAACTATGAGATCAAATTTAGTCCCCTTACTAAACTATAAAATGCAATGTCTCCTTATTGATTAGTAAAGGACAAGATTCCCCTTGTTATTAAATTATAACAGCTTAAGATAAAAATAAAAGGTAATTTAAAAAAACATTTAGTGAAATGACGCTTCCCATGATGGCTGTATAATAAATGTAGCAGTTTGATATTCACTAATAAATTAAATATTTCATTTTAAAATTGGAATATTCTATTAAAGAAATCATTATTTGAGAGAACATGAACTAAATTATTGTATTTATGCAAACTCACAAGGGAGTGTTATTTCATGAAGTCATGAAAAGTTTGGGAGAGGACGGTGCAATAAATCTCAATATTGTATTTGTTGGTTACAACAGTGTTTTTTTTTGGGCCAAGAAGCAAATATAGAGGATTAGTAAAAGTCATAAAAGTCCCATTCTCAATCAACCTCTGTCATCTAGAATCACTCGATTATTCAAAAGCAAAATACACATATCACATATGGACTCTTTTCCTTTTCTGTAATAAGACAAAGATCCACAAATTCTGTCGTTTAAAGTCACACTCTTGCATATTTTATAGTCTAAAGTTGCAAAGAATACGAATAGAAATTGTAGTGTAACGAATTAGTACACCCCAGTCCAAAGCACGCAAGACCCGGGCCCAATAAGTCCACTGCAATATGTATTTGTAGAGAGTGGGCTTAAGAATTAGATTCGAATGGTGAGGGCTTCGTTTTTCCTATTTTCAAAGATAAACTAAGAAGCAGATTAGAAGGCCCAAAGCACACCAAAATAACTTGAAATAATTCTGTTTTATTTAGGTCCGAGGAGGAATCCTTTTATTGTGTTGTTCATGTTATAAATCTTCCTTTTTCCTTTTGTTTTTCTCTCTCTTCCCTTTCTAAAAAATCCCGTTCTTTCTCCAATGGAGGAGGAATGACATTATATAATCATATTCTAAGCATCCTATCCTTACACTTGTCATTCATCTAAGGTGCCCCTTGATACTTATCCCACCAGATCTTTTCTTTGGCCTCCCTGTGAGAGGTCATAGTCTTGGCAGCACTGTTCAGAGGTCTTCTCCACATAAATGCGGCCAGAAAAGTAGTTGCAGGGTATTTAATGTGGTGGTAACAGCTTTTCTTCAGATATTTTCGGGGATCTTTTCCTTCCCAGTAAGCTCACCGAGTTTGTTTCTGTCATAGGGGATTCCAGGAAGATTACTTTAGCCACTGGGATTCTTCCTTGAACCGAAAACTTTATATCCGAGGACTATACCCTCCTCGGAAGGAATCGCCGGTCCTATGTGCGAATCTTTCGAAAGTAGAATGCTTTGATAGCTGCCACATTGCTCGGCTCATGAGACCTCCTCGGACCAAGCCCACGGCCCAAGATGCGTGACTCTTGGTTATTTGTCCCCACAATAGCCCCTCAAAACTTCAATTTTCCCTCCCATCCGAGGAGAAAAAGTGAGGTTTTGACTTTCAAGAGATAAAGACGGAACATTTAATTCGCACGTGCGGGGGTGCGCCTTATTTGCATTTCATGATAATTTCTGACGCTTCGCAATCCCCGAAGCAGTTATTAATTACTCCAGGAGGCGTCTTGTCTCCCACATCCAACGGTTGATGCGCAGATCCAACGACTGGTATTTCCCTTGAATTTATGAGCGGGATAATTTCCCCTCTCCCTCTCTCTGCTAATATAAAGCCTTGAGAAATCATTCACCTTCTTCTCCAAAGAAACTTCAAGCGCTCCAGAGAACTTTAACGTTCCTGACTTTCTAAAAACACCAACTCCCAAATTTCTGTCGTTCTTTCTCGTAAGAGGTCCTCGAAGGTCTTCTCAGTAGGCTTTCAGATACTAGCACTTCTAATCCCGTAAGTCTATTTAGTTTTGTATTAGATTTTGCTCGTCGGTCTGTCTCCTCGGCTACCTTATTTGTTTTTCTTACTCTCTAAAATCGTCCATTTTGTCTTTAGGTTGTGAAATATGGGTAGATTTGAGCGTCTAGTAGATTCCCCAGCCAAAATAGAGGCCTTTAAGCAGAAATACCATATACCTCAGGAGGTTGGTCTGCGGTATTGCTCCTCAGAAGAGGTTGTTATACCTAGAGAGGCCGGAGAGGTAGTTATTCCTATAATAGTCTTCATAGAAGGGGGAATGACCCTTCCAATGGGTAGGATAACCTGAGAGTACCTTATAAATCATAGGTTGTGCCCTCACCAATGCGCACCCAATATGTTTAGGATTCTCGGGTGTATCGATGCTCTGGAACAGCATCTCCATTTGGGCCTCACCTGGCATGATGTGGTTCACCTGTACGAGTGCCACTCACAAGTCGACGGAGGCTTTTATCTCAAGTCCAGGTCGTCCGTTGTGAGGCTCATTTCGTGTCTACCCAAGTCCAATAAAGGGATGAAAGATGACTACCTCATCGCCTCAGGGGCATGGCACGATGGTCGACCCTGCCCAACTCGGGAGAGAGAGACAGGTGGGGTACCCTAGAGTTAGATCCCTTAACATAGGGTTTAGTCTTTATCCTCCATCCATGTTTCCGCATTGTAATCTCTTTTGATAATAGATTTCATTGTTCAATCGCACCTGACCTTTTGGTTACTTTTGCAGATAGGACACTCGTTGCTCCTCGGCTGAGTCATACAAACGTGGTTGCTCTCAACTATCTTCTTAGGTCGGAGATTTTTGTGAGCGAGGATCGACAACTACGAGCTGTCCACCTCATCCTAGATTTCGAACCCATCTCAAGGATTTTCCAGGAGGTTGGAAACGCTATCAGAGCTGGTGATCGTCGGATCAATCGTATTGACGTATCAAAACCAGATTTTCTGTCTCGAGAAGACCTGCCTCCTGTCGTTCTACCCGTCTCTCAGATCCCTCCCCCACTTGTGCTTCCACTACGACAGGTCCCTCTCGGAGTTGAAGTAGCCGAGGAAGAAGAAATTGCTTCTTCGCGGGCATCTTTAGACGAAGAGATAGACAAGTTCCACTTTGAAGGAGAAGAGGGTAGACAAGAGGAGCCGGTGCAGCTCTCGGATTCGGAGGACGACGCAGACAGGCTCTCCGTAGCCATCCAGCCAGCATTAATCATTTCCCGAGTAGATTCAAGTTCAGAAGAACACGGGGAAATGAGTCCAAAGGAGAGGTCATCACTGAAAGGTTTGGTGGCCAACAGAGGCAAGAAGGGAGTCACGAAGGGCCCATCCCAGGCCTTGGCTCCTGCCAGTCTACCCCCTCCGCCTCCTCTTCCAGCTGATCTAGCACTTCGCGCCCTTCCTGATTTGAAAAAGAAGAGGCCAATGCAGGAGCTCGAAGAAGGCGAGGTGATAACTCCGAGGGGCTCCAAACAACAGAAGACAAAAGACCCGAAAGATAATAGGGCAAGTTCTGTTGATAGTAGAGAGGAGGCTGAGGTGCGTAGACCACAACGATTCTGGGCCCCTCGGATTGAATTGGATGGGGCTCAAATTCTATGGGATGCCACAATCCGGGAGGCCCAGAGAGGTCACTCAGCCCATCTGGCCCAGGCTTTAGAGCAACCCCTCCTGCTCCCACGAGACATGGAGGCCCTTCGGCGCACCAGGCAGCCCGATCTCTTCATGTCCTTGAAGAAGGATCTTGCCTTGGTAAGTTAGATTTATGTAATGATTTAAACTTTACAAGGTTATGTATCTAATCAATATTATCACACTTGCTTTTACATATATGTCCTCCTCACCACTGTTATGTAGGTCACTCAACAAATCTATGTGGCCGAAGAGTGGGTTCGGAATGCTCAGAACAGATGCGAAGCTGAGTCCCACTCTCGCCGTGAAGTTGAGAAGAACTTAGGGAGCCTGAAAGAGGAGAAGTTGCAGCTGGCCGAGAAGCTGAAGCTTGCAGAGCGAGAATGCGCAAGCGCCAAGGCTGGGTTGAAAAACGTCGAGGCCCAGGCCGAGGACCAGAGAAAACAACTCTATACGACCCAGCTGAATCTCGCCACTGAGAAAGCAGCGGTGCTAGCCCTGAAAGCTGAACTACAAAAGGCTAAGGAGGCAGCACAAAAAGCGACAGAGGCTGCTAAGTCCGCTGAGGAAGCGGCCTACGAACGTGGGGTAAGGGAAACGGAGGAGAGGTTGGCTGAGGAGGTGGCTGATTTGTGCAGGGAATACTGCACAGAGACATGGATGGAGGCACTTAATCGTGCAGGGGTCCCTGTAGATTCAGAGCTAAGGATATCCGAGAACGTGTTTTTCCCTGAACCCATCAGGGAACTTCCGACCAGTCCTCCGACGGTGATTAGCCTTCCTCTCCCTCCTCCAGAGCAGATAGCTACTGCCAGTGCCCCTATTGGAGCTGTTGAGACCACCAAGGGGGTCATTAAAGACAAATCTGCGGAGGATTCCCTTACCATCAAGGACGTGGTTTCTCAAGCCAAGGCGGCTGAGAAGAAGTCTGATGCTGGAGGTGTCAAGGCCAAAGCTAAATCTCCCGAGAAGGATTCTCAGCCTTTGAAAGAATAGCTGTAGAAATTTCCTTTTTTTTTTTTTTTTGTTTAAGTGTAGCCATCCCTTTTTTGTTGAAGTGTAGCTTCTGTATACACTTATGATGTATTTATTCTTCTGTTGACTAAAGAATAGACTTGTCTTTCTTACCTTTTGCATTTATATTTTTGTCACTTGCTTTTGTTAAGGTTTGAGATAACTTTTATTCACACACTAAGGCTCTTGTTAATGAATACATTATAACTTAAATTCCAATGAATATATTATATGAAAAAGACACTAAGAAATTAATTGGGTTGTACATGGCCAGAGGGTTTTACAATAACTTAAGTTTTATTGGATCATGCAAATGAAATGTCATTGCCTAATAACCCATAAGTGTGTTGACTTTCGGTTTAAACACCTTTATAATAAACCTAAGTGTGTTAATTTTCCCAAAGCATCTGGTCCGAGGACATCAGGCATGACTAAGGTTCTGTTTAAACACTTTTATAATAAACATAAGTGTAATAATTTCCCCAAAGCATCTGGTCCGAGGACATCAGGCATGACTAAGGAGCATAGAACTTTCTCCAGGCATTCTGCCACAAGACCTAAATTGCCTTTCTGATGGTCCCTCAGGTTGGCATCATCCATCACAGGATTGCCAGAGCTCAGCGTGAAGGAGGGTCTCCAAACAAAAGGCTTGGGTGGCCGGTCCCCCTCAGGTTCTTTTGAGGTCCCAGAAGAGGTGCTTTTCTTCTGTTGGCCCCTCGTTGTTCGGGCTTCCTTGGTTGGGGGCTGGTGGGAGGAGTGGGTGACTTCTCCTTCCTCGGCACCTTTAGTGCCTTTACCTCCTTGGCCCCTCTTCATTTTCTTATTAGCGGCATCAATTAAAGATGCGCGTGTCAGAGCAAGAGTGGTTGGTCGGGGCACCATGGGGACAGCTGAAGAAGAGCCCCCAACGTGGGCTGTTAGTAAAGTAAGGAGATCCAGGGTCTTCTCTTCAAAACCCATTCCCTCTGAAATGTTAGTCCCCTCTTGGTTAGAGCTGACTTGGGCAAGGCGTAGAGGGCGGTGTAAGGTGCTAGGAGCGTCTTTGGGGTTTTCCTGCTGGTAGAAGACCTCAAAGTCTTTGTCTGTTACTTCCTGCTGTACAAGTTCTGGTGTGGGCTCCTTAGCTTCTTCGTCCGAGGGAATGGGAGGTTCCAGCAAGTAGAGGAGTTTCGCTGCGAGTGGAGTTGGGAGTTGAGCGTCTTGGGTTCCGACTAGAGGAGGTTCATCTAGTAGGAAGCCGGGGACAGCAACGTCAATTAAAGCTAGTCATGCGTCCTTGGCTTTGATGACGTTCTTTGGGCTTTGAAAGCATTTTGAAAGGGGTTTGAATCTGAGGATGACGTGCACCGCTCGAAGCTGACTGTCTGTATGCAGAAAAATCTCAGACTTAAGGATCCGGTTTAGGTTAGCAAAGTTCACGAGATTCTTGGATGGGGTGGTGTGTTACTCGTCTGTCATTAAGGAAACAATAGGAGTTATAAATCAAATAAAACAAAAACCTTATAAAGATTAGGAAAGGTCCTATGTGTGTCTATGGTTTGTGGGAACCCTACCTGATTCCCCTTCTTGGGTGGGACAATGCAATCCATCATGCTAGTCTCCCGAGACGATGAGGAAGTCCTCGTCCATACTCTTGCTTGAGTCAGGTAGGCAGGAGATTAACTTAACGGCAGGGACTCTACATTTAATGTAGTATTTAGTATTTTCCCCCTTTTGGCAATTGTATACCCAATTTACATCGTGCCATGTGAAGTTGGTCCCTATTTTTCGGTTTATCATGTCTACACACTCGAGGACCCTAAAGACATTTGGGGAGTATTGGGTGGGGGTTAGCCTATAATTCATTAGGAAGTCTCTGGTGACCCTTCCCATAGGGATTTCCATCCTGCCTTCTATGAAGGCGATCATCGAAATAACTACAGAGCCAGAAGGTCTGTTCATAACCAGCCATTCACCCAGTTTACAATGTTGGAGTTCAACACCATTGGGGATCTTATACTAAGTCCTAAAGGCAGCCATACCTTCAGAAGTGTCTACTAATCTAGCGAATCTATCCATGGAATTTATGGTATAACAAATACAAACTTGTGCAAAAGACTATGAATTTGAACACACCTATAAGCGATGGAAGAATCTCTCCTCGGGCAGTTGCTTGAACTCGAATTGACAAATGCGTAAATGAGCTCCAGCCAGCCCTAAGCTCTCCTTATATAGGGGTAAAAAATGAGCGGTAATTTTCCCGCCCATAAATGAGAGAAAACGAGGACCATAGGATCCTCATCGCACCATAAAACGTGGAGGGACAAGTAGCCGCCTGACGCCATAAATGTGAAATCGTGGATACTGAGGCGTCAGGAGCGTGCTGGAGATAAGTGAAAGGACGTCACCACATGGGAACGCATATGGCACGTACAAGGCTCACTCGTGTAACTAAAACCTTGCTTTTATCTTAGAATTAATAGCAAAGTTTTAGGGGGCTATTGTGGGGGCCCGAGAACCGAGGAAGGGATTGTTGAACTGTTAGCGCTGGTGTTGGGGCATCACATACCCGATGAATGAATTCACATGAGGAGAAGGGGAGAAGAGACAAAAGATTCTTAGGAGCTTCAGGTGGGAAGGGTTGGCTGAAGAGAGAGAATCATGAATGTAGGGGAAGTTTCCAGCAAGAAGTAGCCTATTACCTCTACATTAAATGATAGGCAACATCTTTATCAGCTGCATTGATAAGGAAGTGACCTGAACAGTGTAATTCACAGCTAAGCAGCTCCTTCTACTATCTTCATCAGATGTTTAAAGGGGCAGGTGTCAGACTGAGAACCTTGTTAGGTAAAGATGGGGGTTAAGATGAAAGTAGGGGAGAGTATATAAGAGAAAGAAAGTTTCCAGAGAAAGGGATCCAAGCAGAAAAATATCAGAAAAAGGAAGAGGTAGAACAAGAACACTGAAAGAAGAGAGTGAACAGTGCATTATTCTTTGTAACAGCGGCCTCCTCGGGCGTACTTGTATTAAGGCATTTACCTACATATTTTATCATATCAAGTCTTTCTTCCTTGTTCTCATCCTCGGGCGAGGCCCTCTCTAGTTGTTTGATCCCCTCTCTTATAAATTCATCGATTTGGGCCAAAGTTGAACTGTACAAACCCACTGTTTTAAGTGGGCTTGGGCTGTAAGATTTCGAGGTCCTTACACCGACTATAGATTTTCTCTTAAACACAAAAACAGATCTCCTCTGGAAAAATATTGAAAACCCCAAACACCCACATGCATAAAATCCTAAAGTTCCAATTACTTCCTTCTTTCTCACTCTAGTCTCTATCTCCAAGCCTTGAGGTATGCTTCTTTTCCTATTTCTTTTTTTCTTTTTTTCTTTTTTCTTTTTTTTTTCTTTTCTAATTTTAAGTTTTTAGTTTTCTCAGTTTGATGGTAGAGAAAACATTAAAAAAAAAAAAATTGTCAATTTTTTTTTTCCAAATTTGAAAAGAAAATAATTTTTAAAATTTTAAGATTGAAAATGAAGTAATTCAGCCAATTCTTTTCATTTTTAATTTTAAATGTTGACAGTCGTTAATTCCTAAGCCCGAATTTTTTTGTGTGTGAATTTAAGTTAATGGGTTGTTGTTAGTACTTGGTAGTGGTGGTGGTCATCGCCTTGCCCTTCATGGACATGCTTTTCGATATTTTTTTTTTGTGAATTTCTACTGTATTTTGGTAATTAATGTTATTGCTTGAATATTTATAATGGGTTTAATACAATCACCACCACTAGAAGTATCTCTAATTTTCATGAGATGAGGAGAGCAGTATTGAGATATACATTTTGACAGAACCTCCAAAATATTTTCAAAAATTCCATCTAGGTTTCACTGTTTTTTTGTAGATAAGCTTTGGCTTTGGGGAAAAATTTTTCTATTAATAGAGTTGTCTAACTTGGTAAGTGCTATGCTTATATGTCTTTTGGAGATTAATATATATGCCTTTTGGGGATATTCAGATTTGCTTAGGAATTCTGAATCATGGGAACTATTTGCCTATGTCATAACATGCCACCAATTAATTAATTTGCTAATTTAGAAGAATAAAACTTTATTCACAGTGATATGATTTTTGTCCTTAAGTAATTGTGTTTTAATTCTTAACCAAATTATTTGACCCATGAAAATTAAGGCTATTTCTTTTTTCTTTTTGTTTCAAATCTACATGAAGCTGCAAGAAAGTTGAATTCAAAGGCATCATATGGTAAGGCATTGCAACTTTGATGTTTTTTATTTATTTATTTATATCTTTATTTAGTTAGATCTGAACACAAAAAACTACTCCTGCATATATACACTTATGGTAGTGTGTATATATATTGCACATTTTTATATGAAATTGTTGCTACTTTGTAAACAACTCTTATTCAAGAATTGTGTATCTCTTCTTATTTTGGTGAGTCTCTATTGAGTAAATTAAGAAATTTACTATCTTCCTCCGACAGTTTGGATCCTCCCCAAGCATGTACAGATATAATCTCGTGCATTGCACGGATTAACGACTAGTCTCAATGAATAAACAAAAAATTATAGATTCAACATAAACAAATTTCAAAGAATGTTTAAAATTCTACGCATTCAGGCAACTTAAATAATTTACATAATGTTGTATTTTCAAAGTATGTAATTTTTTTTAAGAACGTTCAAAATTTTGCATGTTCAAAGTACAATATTTTTCAAAGAATATTTAAAATTCTACGCATTTAAAGAAAATGAACACTATTACTCAAAGAATTTAGGGGTAATTACACTAAACCCACTTGTGGTTTGGGCGAAAATCACTTTGCCTACCCGTGGTTTGAAAAGTGTCACTCAACCCACCTGAGGTATGTACCGTTTGTTTTCCGTAACCCACATCTGTTAAAATTAGGGGTAAATAGATATTTTTGCTCAAATTTTATGTCTCTCTCCTCCCAAAACAAAAAATAGCACAAAAATTGTGAGAGAAACAAGATCAAAATGGAGGGTTTTGTGAAAATTAATATTTGGATGACAAGAATGTGATGATCGCTGTGGCTCAAGGCGTGGTGCCTGTGTTGGTGAAATTGCTTGATTCAAGCTCGTTCGAGATGAAAGAGAAAGCTGTGAGTTTGATTTCGAGGATTTCATTGGTGGATTTGAGCAAGCACGTGGTGATTGCTGAGGGTCTTTTGCTTTTAAACTATTTGTTGAGAGTTTTGGACTCTGGGAGTGCTTTTGCTAAAGAAAAAGCATGTGTGGCACTTCAAGTTCTGACCTTTAGCAAAGAAAACGCACGGGCTAAATAATAGCACAAAAAATGCGAGAGAAACAAGATCAAAATGGAGGGTTTTGTGAAAATTAATATTTGATTTGGTGGGTTCACTTTGCAGATTTCTCCTCTCTTCGCCTTTGCTGTGGTGGGTTCGCAGTGGTTTGTGGGTTTTAGTTAGGACCGGATCCCTTCCTGTTCCTCGCCATGATCGCCGCCGAGAAAATCGCACCCATCCTACCTGGCGCTTTAGCGAAGTACCCTCTTGGCGCGTCGATCATTATTAAATCCCACTTGGTCTCGTACACCTCGTCGGGAAGATTCTCAAGCGCCAAACGACACCGCGTGTTGCCACGTAGGTAAGCATCGGACGGCGAGCAGGGGCGTTCGAAACGGTACGAGGAGAGGAGATCGTCGGCTTGGGAGAGCTGGGTTTGGTACTTGACCGTGTGGGCCTTTAGTTACGGCGAGTCCTTGAGAACCGTCTGGAACCACTTCGGATCTTCCTCGAGGAACACCATTTTGCCACGTGGGTTTAGTGAGGTCCACATCAGCGAGTCGTAGCCGAGTGACCTGGAGCTAGATCGACGTCAGAGAGTGACCGCTCGCTGCTGCCGTTTCTCACAGCGGCTAGTGAACAGAACATAGAGTTTCCCGATCTTGAGCCGATGAAGCCGGAAATGAGAAGCGTGCCGGCTATAAGACCAGACAGAGCTGCTCCGAATAAAGATTTTCCGGGAATCGAGTTCCGATGATTATTATTGTTCTTCATGTTTTCTCGTGAACTGTTGTTACTCATTCTCCGATGTTGTTGGGAGATTTGAAAAAAAAAAAAAGGAATGGGTACTGCAAAGGATAGAATGAGGATATAAATACAAAGTGTTTTTTTACAGCGTTAAATTTTCTCAGATTTGGACATGTATTCTTATATTCTTATTTTTGTAGGTTGATCTAGGTTTTATTTTTTTGGGTATGTTCTTCATGTTCAAGATTTATGTGAATTGAGAGAGAGACCAATCCCACTTTTTGATCTTGTTTCTTTTGTATTTTTGTGCTATTTTTTGTTTTGGGAGGAGAGAGACATAAAATTTGAGCAAAAATACCTATTTACCCCTAATTTTAACAGAGGTGAGTTACGGAAAACAAACGGTACATACCTCAGGTGGGTCGAGTGACACTTTTCAAACCACGGGTAGGTTAAGTGATTTTCGCCCAAACCATAGGTGGGTTATGTGTAATTACCCCAAGAATTTACATAATTTTGTACGTTCAAAGTATGTAATTTTTCAAAGAACATACACAATTCTACACTTTCAATGTACACAATTTTTTTTAATTGTTGAAAATTCAACGCATTCAACAAACACTATTACACAAGATTTACATAATTTTATATGTTCGAAATAAGCAATTTTGTAAATTCTACACACTCAACGAACACTATGACTTAAAGATTTTACATAATTTTGTCCATTTGAAATACATAATTTTTTGAAGAACATACACAATTCTGCATGTTGAATGTACAACACATTTCAAAAAAATGTTGAAAATGCTGCGCATATAACGAACTCTATTACTAAAAAAATTTACATAATTTTGTATGTTCAAAGAACTCAATTTTTTGAAAAACTCTCAAAATTTTGCACAATCGATGTACACAATTTTTAAAAAGGAGGTTGTTAATTATGCACATTCAACGAACATTATTACTCAAATAATTTACATAATTTTGTACGTTCGAAGAACACAATTTTTCGATAAATGTATGCAATTTTGCACGTTCAACGAAAACAGTATTTAGAAGAGTGCACATTGTTCCTTACATTCAATGTACACAATATTTCAAAGAATGTACAAAAATCTATAGATTCAGCATACAAATTTTTTTAAATAATGTTTAAAATTCTACGCATTCAAGTAACACTAGCACTCAAATAATTTACATGTACTTTCGAAGTATGCAACTTTTGAAGAATGCTCAAAATTTTACACATTCATCGTACAATTTTTTTTCAAAGAATGTTGAATATTCCGCACATTCAACGAATACTATTACTCAAAGAATTTACATAATTTTGTACGTTTGAAGTACACAATTTTTCGAAGAACAGTCAAATTTCTGCACAATCAATGTATACAATTTTTCAAAGAATGTTGAAAATTCTGTACATTCAATGAACACCATTGCTTAAAGAATTTACATAATTTTGAATGTTCGAAGTATGCAATTTTTTGATGGGCATACACAATTCTGCACCTTCAATGAACACAATTTTTAGAAAAGTGTACATTGTTTCTTATATTTAACATACACAATATTTCAACGAATTTAAAAAAAATCTATAGATTCAACATACACAATTTTTCAAAAAATGTTTAAAATTCTGTGCATTCAAGGGACACTAGTACTCAAATAATTTACATAATGTTGTACTTTCGAAATATAAATTTTTTTGAAGAATGCTCAAAATTCCGCTCGTTCAACGTACAAAATTTTCCAAGAAAATGTTGAAAATTAACTGTATTCAACGAACACTATTATTCAAAGAATTTACATAATTTTGTATATTCAAAGTACGCAATTTTTCAAAAAATGTACAAAATTTTGCACATTCAACAAACAAAAATTTTCGAAGAATATTTAAAATTTTACGTATTCAACGAACACAATTACTCAAATAATTTACTTAATTTTATACATTCAAAATACACAATTTCTTAAAGAACGTACACAATTCTGTACTTCAATGTACACATTTAAAAAAAAATGTTGAAAATTATGCGTATTGGATGAACTCTATTACTTAAAGCATTTACATAATTTTGTGCGTTTGAAATACGTAATTTTTTGAAGAATGTACAAAATTATGAACATTCCACGTACACAAATTTTCAAAGAATTTTGAAAATTTTGCGCACTCAACAAATATTATGACTTTAAAGATTTTACATAATTTTGTACATTAGAAGTATGTAATTTACGAAAAACATACAATTCTACACGACGAATATACATAATTTTTCCAAAAAATGATGAAAATTCTACGCATATGAACTCTATTACTCAAAGAATTTACATAATTTTGTACAAAATGCTATTTTTCGAAAACTCTCAAAATTCCGCAAAATCAATGTACACAAGTTTTAAAAGAAGGTTGAAAATTATGTGCATTCAACGAACGCTATTACTCGAAGAATTTATATAATTTTTTACATTCAAAGTACACAATTTTTCAAAGAATGTACAAAATTTTGCATGTTCAACGAACACAGTTATTAGAAGACTGAACTATTCCATATATTCAACATTCACACTAATTCAACAAATGTACAAAAATCTATAGATTCAACACAATTTTTGAAAGAATGCTTAAAATTATACGCATCCAAGGAACACTAGTAATCAAGTAATTTACATAATGTTGTACTTTCAAAGTATGCAATTTTTTTAAGAACACTCAAAATTCTTGATGTTCAACATACAAAACTTTTCTAAGAATGTTGAATATTCCACTCATTTTTTTTTTTTTGATAAACTGCAATAGCATTGAAAGAAAACGAAAATTAACAAAAACTGGCATCTTCCTTACAAGCACAAGCCACACTGGCTGGAAGATTATCCGAGACTAAACAAAAAGACTCTAAAGACACTAAAGCATACCTTGCTACCTCATGGGCAGCAGAGTTACCAATTCTATTAATCCAAAAAAACAGACAAGAAACAAACGACTTAGCAAGGAAACTAATGTCCGAAGCTAGGGAGGAGATTGACCAAGGGGGACAAGACGTGCAGTCCATGATTGCATCAATGCTAATCTTTGAGTCACTTTCCAGAATGATCTCGCTCCAAGCCTCACTTTTTGCAAGCTGCATTGCCCAAAAGATAGCTTCAGTTTCCGCAAAGAGAGGGGATCTCTTTGGCAGAATCTTGGACCAGGCCTTCAACACAAAACCATGAGCATCTCTAGCAATGACCGCTAAGGATGAGTTTGTCTGAGAAATGGCTGCATCCACATTGAGTTTGATATATCCCAAAGGAGGGGGAGACCAGTGAACTACTGGTTGTTCAGCTAAAGGTGCTTGAGGAAAGGAGAAAACCTTAGCACATTCATTCAGTTTTGTTTCAATCCTGCTTATGGATGCCTGGAGGTCAATATTACCTTCTAGGTGTATAATAGCATTGCGAATGCACCAAATCTCCTCCAAGGTAAGAGCCATATTAAGGGATACAAGCCACATATCCTGCACTTGACAGAGAGCTGGTGGAGGTTCCAAAATTACCTTAATGATGTCACTAGGTTGAGCAAAGTGAACTTCATCTGATTTGAAACCCCAGCATGTAGAGAACCAGAGTGCCTTGGCTGCAGGGCATTTAAGGAAAAGATGAGAAGCAGATTCCACCTCCTGGTTACAGAGTACACACCACGGCTCAGATATATCCATGCGGCTCATCATGTTTTCTCTTGTGGGGAGAGCATTAACAGCAACTCTCCAGAGGAACATTTTGATTCTTTCTGGACCTCTCATTTTCCAAAGCTTTGACCAGTTAACTTCAGAGACAACTTGGGAAGGGGGGTTAGGCAGCAGCTCTTTATAAGCAGATTTAACTGAAAAAAGACCTTTGGACTCTGGGACCCACACTAGCTCGTCTGGCCTCAGTCTGATAGGGATGGGGATGGAGAGGATAGCTTGAGCTGAAATGGGGTTAAAGATATCCTGAACCAAGGTAGTCTTCCAAGTGTGACGCTCGAAATCAATAAGCTCAGCTACTTTCATGGGCAACAGACTACTTGACTCCACTTTTGGGGATGGTATGAAACCTTTAATCCAAGGAACCCAAGGATCTAACCAAACATCAATTGATTCACCATCTCCAATGAGGAAGCAAGCTCCCCTTCTGACTACTTCCCTTGCTTTCTCAATTGCTTTCCAAGTGGGGGATGCATACCTAGACGCTTCCGCCCTAAGCCAATCATCTTTTACCTTATATTTTGCTCTGAGAATCCTCATACAGAGGCTATCTCTCTTGGATGCTATCATCCATACCAACTTTGCCAGTAAAGCAGAATTTATGTTTTTTGCTTTTTTGAACCCCAAACCACCACTCTTTCTTGGATAGCATAAGCTGTCCCAAGCTTTCCAAGCCAGGAATCTTCCCTCCTTTTGTTTAGGCTTCCACCAAAACCTTCTAGTTAGGGCATCCAAGTTGTTGCACACTTTGTTGGGAATAGAGAATGAGGACATGGTGTAGATCAGCATTGATTGAGCCACTGAGTTAATTAAAGTTCTTCTCCCTGCCCATGACAGACAATTGCTTCTCCATCCCGATAGTTTCGCTTCAAGCTTATCTTCAAGGAAAGCAAAATCCTTCGAAGGTGCCCTTGATAGGAACATAGGTGCGCCCAGGTAAACCGCATCCTTTTTTAGGCTTTTCACCTGGAGGATTCCTTTTATGGACCTTCGGGCATCGCTTTGTGTATGCTTTGAGAAGAAAACCCCCGACTTGCTTCTGTTAATAACTTGGCCAGACCAGCAACAGTACTTCTCCAGCGTTTTCACTAAACTTTCTGCATCTTTTCTAGAGGCCTTAGTGAATAAAATGATGTCGTCGGCATACATAACATGGGAGATCGTTGGCCCACTGATGCTAGATTTTATCCCAGCAATATTTTTCAGTCTGAGATCATGCTCTATAAGCCTGGATAGCACTTCTTGGCACAAGATAAATAGGTATGGGGAGAGTGGATCCCCTTGCCTAAGCCCCCTACTTGGCTTGAAGCACTCTGATTTGCCCCCATTAACAATCACTTCAAAAGAAACCGAAGAGACACAAGCAATGATCCACTTTGTGAAAGTTTCATTGAAACCAAAATGAAGGAGGACAGCTTCCAAGAACTTCCAATTAACTCTGTCGAACGCCTTTTGGAGATCAAGTTTGATTGCCATAAGGCCTGGTTTGGTTTTGCGAGTCTTGAAGCTATGCAGAATTTCTTGGACAACAATTTGGTTCTCTGCTATCCACCTATTTGGTATGAAGGCCGATTGGGTAGGCAATACCAATTTATCAAGGAGAGGCCGAAGCTTTTCCACCAAAAGCTTTGAGATGATTTTATAAACCACGTTACAAAGGCTGATTGGTCTGAAATGATTAACAGTGGTGGGGTTAGATAACTTTGGGATTAGAACAATTAGAGAACTATTTACCTCTTTTGGCATTGAACCCCTGATAAAGAAGGAAGAGACTGCCTTTACGACATCATTTCCTACTGTAGACCAGAGTTGTTTATAGAAAAGCGCAGGGAAGCCATCGGGGCCTGGTGCCTTTAAGTCCGGCATTTGAAACAGGGCAGCTTTGATCTCTTCTGGAGATGGGATGCTTTGTAAGCTCTCATTTTCTTCCTCAGTGATACAAGGCAGTACCAAATATTCAAGATTCTCAGGAAAACATATATCACCTTCTTTGAAAAGATTTATGAAATTTTCTCGGAATTGATTCCTGATTTGGCTAGACTCATGGATCCAAGACCCATCTTCATTTTTTATAGCATTTATATTGTTTCTTCTCCTTCGAATGATGGTAGACAAGTGAAAAAACTTTGAGTTTTTATCACCAAGTTTGAGCCACAGTTCTCTGGACTTTTGTCTCCACATCACTTCACTTCTGAGAAGCCATTCCGAGAGTTCAAATTGAAGACCACTCTCCACTGAGCCATTTTCATGTGATGGCTGTCTATCTTGCACTTCCCTGATTTTCTTGAGGAGAGAATTAATTTTGTCCTGGCATCGGCCAAACACCTCCTTATTCCATTTGCGGAGAGCATCTCTGGTTGCAGCTTGCTTTTTGTACAATTTGATGAATTCTGATCCTGAGACCCTTACATTCCAGGCGTTCTCAATAACAGCACTGCAATTTTCATCTCTGAGCCAAACTGCTTCAAACCTGAAAGGCCTATGAGCAAAACTATCACATGGGTTTGTGTCCAGAAGGATCGGGGCATGGTCTGACTTGATAGCACCCAGATGGGTGATGTTTGCTTTTGGGTAAGCCAGCCGCCATGAGATGTTTGCCACCCCCCTGTCTAGCCTCCTTTTGATTGCGGAATTGCCCCACTTACCACAAGTACTCAAGTAATGCCCTAGATGATCGACAAGTGTAAGGTCAAAATGACCAAATAGGAGCTATATAATGTAAAAGATCCTCCATGAAGAGGGGGACGGAAAAATTGAGAGATCTGATTGATATCAAATTGAACCTCCTCGGACTGGGCCGAGAACAAAATTATCCAATACTATATCCTTTTTTCTTCTTTTTGTTACATCCAGACCTGGTCTTGAAGTCATATTCAATATAGTCATTTTCACTAAAACATAATTCTTTAACCCACTCTCTACAAATTTATTGTATTGGGCTTATTGGGCCAAGTTCATTCATACGTTGGGCTTGAGTCGTAAATCGTGACCCCACAGATCATATAGTAAATAATATCCGATTGATACAAAATTTGACTTGTGTATTAAGAACGTAAATAACATGCAATTTAATGATTAAAATTTTAAAATATGCAGTAATGTTTATTTTATTGAGTAAGGTTATAACTTAATGCTACAACCAATTTTTCTCCCGTGTGAATACTTAACAAATAAGACGGTGTATACGAATTTAGTGGCAAACTATGATTTTTGTCACAAGGGATCTGGCCATAGTGTATCAATAAATTATATTACAAAACCCAAAAACATGATTATACTGTAGTGGCAGCTGAGTTTGGAATAAAATTCTTATGATTAAGTATCGATATTGATGATACGTCCAGCGTCTGTGTTTCAACTTTTTTTTTTTTTTTGAGAATATCGTTTTATGCTTTTTCAGTGGGTCCCGTGCACTGTTCATAAGACCTACAAACCTATTTTTTTAGCAAAACTTTCATTAAAAATGGGTCACATGGCACTATTCACACATTTAAAAATTATTTTGCTACAGTGTTTTCAGTTTTCAGTTATTAGCAAAATAAACGGTATTCAAACACATCATAAGTATACATTTTTCTTTGTATTTACTACATTCACACTATGTATAATAGTATAAAATAGAACTCTAATAATCAATTTAAACACAATTTAATTTTCTAATTAAGTATTTTGTAACCTAATATGTGCTATATAAAATATACCTATTAAACTTCAACAAAATTCGCTTAAGATTGAAAAAATATTTGATATTATGAGGTGTGAGGAATATTTTTTTCTTTTTAGTTTTCTCTTTATTTTTTGAGATAATTGTTAAGATAATTTTATGTTCATTATAATTTTATTAATGATCAAATTGTTTAAGTATGTATAGTACAACTTATCACTAATGAGAATATGTCTATTTAAATAAGAGTAATGCTACATTCACAAACTAATTTACAACATTCTTACAAATCATTGATGTGGCAATTTCTTACTAGTTCTAATTTTGGTTCACCACTAACATCATATTTTTACTTACCAATAACTATTTGAAAAATGCTAAAGTCACATCAGCAATTTGTAAAAATGTTGTAAAATAATTTGTGTTTGTAGCATTACTCTTTAAATAAATGAGAGAAAAAAAAATACATTCCCCCCTCTATATTTGGAGTAGTTCATGATTCTCCAATTTATTTTTGAAACCAACCAATTTTCCCCATTATATTTGGAAAATAAGCAAATACCTCTAATCTGCTATTTTTTCTATTAAATCCAATGAAATTACAATGATTACAAATGCAATTCAAGAAAATAAAAATGCAATCATCAAATTTTTCTCTTCCTTGTGGTGTACTAACTAATAATTTCTTTGAAAATTTTGAAAGTAACAAATTAAGGGTATTTTCTCATTCCCAAACATAGAGAGAGAAATTAGTTCATTTCAAAGATAAATGAGAGAATTGTGAACTACATCAAACATAAAGAGGGAATAAATATATGGAACCTTATAATTTCTTATAAAAATTATATATTTTAAAATATTCTATTTATAGTTATGTTACAATTAAATTTGGATTTGGAAGTCAGAAGCCAACGCACTTACCTCTTTTCTTTTCTTTTTTTTTTTTTTCTTAAAAAAAAAAAAAAAACAATTCTGGGGTCTTGGCCTCCCTGGTTACACCCAATATAGGTCAAAAGCATGCTTGACATATTTTTATTTTTCAAAAATCTTAATTAGACCTTTTAAGTTTTTTTTTTGTTGATACAAGATAGAATTTCTACTCTAGCCTAATTTAAGTGTATATATGTGTGAAGTTCCCTCCTGGAGACTTGAACCCCGGCCCTTGCCCCCTACACCCCACAAGCATTTATACTTGAGGAGTGACCATCACACCAAAAGTGTGCGGCCCTTGTCATTTTCATTAATTTCTAAAATTTATTTTTATCATCTTCGTCCTTAAAATTTAACATTTCTATCAAATTAGTCTTTTTCGTCTATTGTTGGATGGCGGTTAAATATAATAAACTAGTCATATCTGATATCACATATGTAAATAGCGTCAAATTTTATCAACACAATGGATAAATTGACCAATTTGATAGGGATGTTAAAGTTTCAGGACTAAAAAATGATAGAAACTAAACTTCACGGACGAAAATAGTAACTCACCCAAATTCAAAGAGTGTAATTTTTTTTTTTTTTGAGAGAGAGTTTCAACTTATGGCATTTGCTCCTGATGATAGCTCTTTATCATCAGACCAAGACACCAATCAGTTTTTGGTGTAGGCGGGGATTGAACCCTAGATCTCTTATTCAACCATCAAAAACTTTACCAGTTGAGCTAGTTGGAACCCACTCAAAGCGTGTAATTTGAATTTCAACCTCTTCTCCTTTTATTTTTATTTTTATTTTTTAAGTCCTCAATGAGAATATAAGTAATGAAAAAACAAAAGTATTACCAAATGAATTAAATCATAAGTTTAGATTCTCTTTCCCATTAAAAATAATAAATAAATAAAATTGTTAGCGCATTCGCAGTATAGCCTCGCTAAAGGCAAAAAACAGAGAAAATTTTGGCAAAACAGTCCAAAAATCTCCACATCAGTCTCGCCAGAATAGCATCAAAATCTAGCGTTTGAAGGTATCTCACCTCAATTGACAAGGATTGTTCATTGCCAAACCAAATAGGATTTAAAAAAAAATATATATTTGTTCTCTCTCATGCATAGATCGATGGACTGGGTTTGAGATGACTTGTTCATTGACAGTGGTGGATGGCTTTCCACGGTGGCCGTTGATTGTGGGTTTGGTGGTGCGATGGGTTTGTGGTGTTGCTGTTGAAGTGTGGCTGTAACCGACGAAGCCTTAGATGGGCAGCCTGCAATTTTTGATGGGGTGCATGGTGGCTTTTAGCTGCACTTGGGGGCAACAATGGCCTGGGCAGATTTGAGTTTGCTTTTTTTTTATTTTTATTTTTTTTATGATTGAGAAATCTGGGTTTGTTTTGAAATATAAAATGTTATGTTTAATTTTGTTCTGGATTTCACTTTCACTTCTATTGGTTTTTTTTTTTTTTTTTTAGTTGGGTTTTTCTGTGTATTTTAAGATCTCCATTGGTCTGCGATGTCTGTTTTGCTTTATTATTTGATGAGAAAGAATGTTGTGTGTTTGCTCTATGAAGGAGAAGCAGAGAAGGTGGTGTTGGGTGGATGAGAAATTAATAAAACATATGTATTTATTGGCTGTTGTCGGAGAGAGAAAAAATATTATTTAAATAAAATAGAGAAATAAATATTGAAGTTGATGTATATGGCTGTTTGTTAAAATAGCAAAAATGAAGTTTTTTTTAAAGATTAATTTAGCTAAAATTATGCTGAGACTGGTATATGAATGCTTTTTTATCCTATTATACAATAAAATGGTGGCTTAAAGCCTTAAAATGATCCGCGTTTCATAAAAGAATAAGCTCAAAGTACTCCCATTGCATTATTACCATTTTCCAATTTTTTTTAATACATACATATATATATATATATATATATATATATATATATGTGTGTGTGTGTGTCAAATTCATGCCTGTCATAAAATCAAGACGTGTACTCCATATAAGACCACTAAATGTCGTGGTCTAGTGGGCGAGGAACCTACTCCCATGTGGTTTAGAGGTAGGGGTCCTAAGATCAAACCTTGAAATGAGAAGCATTTGAGTAAAACCCTATGACCCAGCTTCTTGCCACTAGTGCGCTTGTTGGGGTGGGATATTGCCATGGTTCTATCCATTCCCCAGCTTGCAAACCCCATGTGGTTTAGAGGTAGAGATCCCAATGTTGAATCCTAAAATGAGATGTTTTTGAGAAAAAACCCCCACATCCCCAACTTCTTGCCCACTAGTGCCCTGCCTTGTGGGGGTAGGGTACAACCATGGTTCTATAAATCCCCAACTTACAAACCTAGTTATAAGTTATAACCGGTAAATAATGATACATTGATTAAGTTTAAGTAGGGAAGTCACTCTATTTTTCGTTTTTACCTTTTTAATTTTCAAAAAAAAAAAAAATGTACTTTATGTATGAATGAGAAACTCTAGGACTACAACTTTTTGTGTTACAACTTTATTACAACTCTGATTTGGCAGATAATGAGTAGTAGGAAAAAGTAATAGATTTTAAATAACAGATAACTAATTACAGTTGGCTACATAGGATAATCGTTAAAAAAAGTGTAACAAAAGCTGTGGTTTAAGACTACAATCTCAGAGGCAACGCTCGTCTCCCCCTTTCTATTTACAAACCTAGTTATAAGTTATAACCGATAAAGAATGATACATCGATTATGTTTAAGTAGAGAAGTCACTCTATTGTTCATTTTTAACTTTTTAATTTCCATTAAAAAACATGTACTCTATGTAAGAACGGGAAACTCTAAAATCACAATTTATTGTGTTACAACTTTATTACAACTCTAATTTGATAAACAGTAAGAAATAGGGAAAAAATAATAAATCTATATTACTTTTCAAGTAACAAACAACTTATCATAGTTGGAGACGTAAGATAATTGTTGAAAAAAGTGTGACAAAAGCTATGTTCTAGGACTACAATCTTGGAGGCAGTGCCCGTCTCCCCCTCTCTATTTTTTTTATAAAAGCTAGAGTGCACAGCTTCACATTTGCTTTACACCTATAACCTGGCCTCACTTGCCGGAATTCTTCTTCAGAGTCCCAATTCCCGGCCACATTTTCGTCAAGAGCCTGACACAAACTCTCTTCCTCCACTCAATTATTCAACTATATCTTTCTTATCATATATATGTGATAGATCTTGGTCTACAAAAAAGAAAGAAAAAGAAGGAAAAAGGAAACCAGCTAGTTAGAAATGCACTGAATGCTTTGCAGAGAGACACAGATACGTGCCACAACATCGCGACCACCCACCACCACCACCACCACTACTCTATCTCTCTCTCTCTCTCAGAGTATGGAATCTCACACCTTTATTGATTTCTTAATTTAATATATTCCAACTTCTCTCTCTTTTTTACAATTCATTCTTTGCAAAAACAAAAGCTACGTTGTTTTTTCAAATGCACGCCTTTCATCTTAAAGCTATCTCTCACACTCTTTCGTTAAATTAAAGTACCTTTCTCAAAGGCTGAGTTTGTTTCTGGATAAATAGAAAGTGGGTTTTGATTATTTTAGTCGTAGAAGGTAACATTTCCCAAAAATTCCCGACTACCAACATTCTTTATTCCTTCACAGGTTGCTTCCTTGTATATACATTTGTTCATTGATGCTTCAAATTAAGGTTTTCAAGGTTCACTCCTTCAGACACTTATTCAGGAAATTTCCATGCACAAGTTGAAAACTTTAAGGTCCGTTTTGGAGCTTTGAAGGCATTTTTTCCTTGAGCTTTACCTTTATTAGTATCTCTTAAAACATATATGTTTTCTGTTTTTCAAAATCAAATCTTGTTCCACAGTACCACTGTTTTGTTTCCATTCTGAATTACATTTGTAATTTTTTTTTTTTGGGGGATGAAAATGTTGTGTTTTAAAATTCAACGTCTAGTTTTGTCTTTTTTTTTTTTACTGAAAAGGTAGAAACAGTTGTCTTAATTACCAATAGATCTTTCAGATCTTCTGCATAAATCTTGTACATTATCTTTTTGGTATTTTCTAAATCTTTGTCAGCTAAATATGCCAAAAAAAACACCCTACTAACACTAGCAGATCAGATCTCTAAGACTTGTCAACATTAATATGTCATACCGTTTTAAGTTCATAATTCATATCCTCTAGTTTTCTGACTCTTTTAGCTGTGACAGAGTCTAAGATTTGGCCTATAAAATGTTCAGTAGCCGAAGTTCGTGCGCATATATCTAAGCCTTTTTGTTTAATATATTCCCGCTGTTGTGTGCAGAGTAGGCAAGTTAGAGTGAGGCGGAGATTTAAGTCTTGGGGAAGCAGATAGAGAGCATTAAAGGCCGAACACAGCTAGAGCAGAGAGAGTTGTGCAGCAACAATACATAGCGTAAAGCAAAAGGTATGTGACTTTGTGCACATAACTGTAGTCGGCGTTTCTCAGACATCTTTCTTTTTGTGCATTTAATTTCCTTTCTCTCTCTCACATACACAAAACACGTACACAAACAAACTACACACAAATTTTTCTCTTCCTAGGTCTTTGTCTCATGATTGCCATGGGTCTCGGTTTGTTGGGGTTTGGTTTGAACCATAATTCTTCTTTGTCTTTCTTTGTGAATTGTGAGTATGGACTATATTGATATTATTATTCTCTGTTACATACATGACCAATACACGTGATGGCTGTTAGAGAGAGACGAGAGGAAATGGACATAGTTAGAGGTTGAGGTCATACTTCTTGATAGTGATGTCTCATGCATATACTTGTAGTGACAAAGAGTATTTTTCAATAACTCTATTTCTTTTTTTCTTTTTTTTCCTAAAATTTAAATCTCTCTCTCACGTTTTAAATCAAAAGATTTTCCCTTACGATTTTTCTACCACTTTAAACATAAATAAACTGCACTTCTAGCCAAGAAAGACTTTTTAACTATTGTTGTCGAACATGGATGCATGTTACCTGTCAAAGCTATTGTTGTTTTTCTTCGAGTAATGAGTTTGAGGAAATTTCTTTAGACATATTTAGAGGAAAATGGTCTCTCTCTCTAAATTTAAACAGGTATAGGGTTTCAATTAAGATTTTTATTTTTTGAAATTGTTTCCACTTAAGTTGAAGTTTAAGGAAACCAATTATCATATTTGTTCCTAAAAAAAAAAAAATCATATTTGATTTTTTTTTTAAGAAACCTCTCATATATCATATTTAAATAAAATTATTATCGTTTTTTCTTATTTAAAAAACAAAAAAGAAAACCAATCATCATATTTCACGGCTACATATTAAAAAAAACCTGGTAATTTTTATAGCATTTCATTATGTAACTCACTAATTTCAAATAGAATTTTAGAAAATTTTATTTAAAAAAAGATAGTAGCTAGCATTTTATAATTATATATAGATTGAAAAAAAAAAATTCGATGACACTTTTTTTTTTGTCCTTTTTCTTAAAATTAAATACAATTACATTTTTTCCTTTAAAAAAAATTACACATTAATGCTCCCCAAACTTATACTAGAATACAAATCCTTCGTGACTATATTCCACTTTTTGTTTTTACTTTATATTATCCTAATCACAACTTACTAATATTCATTTTATTTTTCTTATAATATAACCAAAAATTAAAATAAAAAAATAACACACATAATATATCATTATTGGCAGAGTATAGAATAGAATACAAGAAAGGCAAATTTGAATATATAAAAAAAAAATGCTATTTACGGAAGTTGTTACATGACACAAATAGCACTATATCATCACTTGATAGTAATGAAATGGATTTTTTTTTTTTTTTTTTTTTAATTTAGAGAAAGTGATGAAATGGATGTGGTTTATAGGGAAAAAAAAACTTTTTTTTTTATGCAATCAATTTTATCTTTAGTTCTTCTACAATTACAATTTTTTTTTTCACAGCATGATGAAATGGTCAACTATCGATGATGATGATGGATAATAATAACTTTTACATGCCCAATTACTTTTATCTACTACTATTTAAGGGTTATGACAAAAATTGTTTCCTTAATTAACCTGTAGAGTATGATAATATGAGCCCTGCAGTGCTTTGAGATTCTTACCCTGTTACTCTTTATTTTAGTCAATGCATCCAATGATTCACCTTGGGTTAAGTCTTAAGTGTTAAATCTGAAAGGGTGCCTTCAGGACAGAATTGTACTGGGTATACAGCATACAGACGAATCTGATTATCTGACTACATTGCCATTTTGACCTGGCTAATTTATTTGCATTTTAAAACCTACTGTCGTATCTGGCGTCGCATTCCATCACATATAATGTAGGTTAACCATGGTTAAAGAGTGGAAGGAAAAAAAAAAATGAAACTACACTTCTGACCAAACACTTCAAAGGTGTTAAACAACAAAAGAAAGAAAGAAGATACTGACGAGTATATTCTTTATGTAGAATAGTTGGATTTTAGTGTTCTTTTTTCTTTTTCTTTTTTATATTATTATCAAACCCGACTTTGTTGGAATACCCTAACTTTTTTTTTTTTTTGGAGAGATTGGAATACCCAAACTTCAGTAGTAAGCGATCACACCTCGTTTGTAAAAAATATCTATTTTACTATAAAACAGTTACTTTATTTATTCTACTAATTTATTTTACAATTAACACAATATTTCAGTTTTTATTTTTACATATACCTTATTAAAATAATATAAACTACCCTATCAACTCATTCTCTCTCTTCTCTCCCATCTTTACTCTTCCATCTTTTTTGTACTTTTATGTTTAGCAACCATGAATAGTAGTTTGTATATATACAAACTTACTATTCATGAATTTCTATCAACCCACACTTGGGTAAAGCTCAATCTGAGCAGGTGTGTTGCTTAAATAGCAACTGTGAGGGGTTTGGTACTCCTAATGCTAATGCTTAAAGAGGATGGAATTTTTAAATAAGTTATAGGTGGATTTATTTATTTTAGTTCAAAATTTTAAATTGGTTAGACTTTACCATTTAGCAAGTATTGCTGTTTACACCTTGAGTACTTCAATCCGAGCCAATTATGCATTGGAAAAAGTCTAGCACAAATTCAATTTGAAACTATCTTCTTCTAACTCATTATGTGATAATTGAAGAGATAATTCATATATAGTTTTAGTCATGTAACTTTTATATTGCACCATGTGACTTGTTTAAAAGAGATTCTTCTAAACTAGGTTAGAACTAAACTTTATTCTTAGGGCTTTAAATTTTAAACTACTAAAATACATACCTTTATTAATAATTTTGTGCATCTCAAATCCCCCTCTCTTGGAATTTATGTAAAAATTAAGGTTTTTAAACAAGTCTCGTGGCAAGATAAACGGAAAGGTTTAGATTTTTGTTTTTATTTTTGTTTTTTAAGGGATTGAGATCAAGTAGAGTATTACACTTGATGCAATAGCATTGGATAGTTGAGATTGAGAGTTGAAAAAATCAACTTTCAATCTCAACCATTGAATAAAATAAAGTAAAAAATAGTTAAAAAGTTAAAGATAAAGTTAAAAGTGGGTGTGGTAAAATTTTTTGTGAGAGAAGAAAGGGGTAATTGCACCGAATCTCAATCCTTTTTTAAGATATAAACAGAAAGTGTTTTGGAATAAATTCCAAAAATTTGAGAAGGGATGTTATTTTATTTTATTTTATTTTATTGAGGAAAGAGACGAGATGTAATTTATTTAATGGGTATTGGGTTTTGTTTTTTCCTTGTTTGGCTTGTCTACTTATGCCTTAAGGTCTTGTAGAAGAGTTTTAGGGGGGCTTAGCCTATGACCAACACTTGTCATCCGTGAGTTAATTTTTTAATTATTAGGGATATACAAGTATATAACATTTTTTAATAATTTGTTTCTCATCTTTTTTAAATGCCAATATTGGGGAGATAACAAAAGACTCTCATTAAGGAGTTAATATAATATAGAGAAAACAAAATAGGTTTAAATCAAATTATATTATACTAGTAAGTTATCCATGCAATGCATAGATAATATTGTAAAGTTTTATGTAAAATGGTTTTAGAAAATGCTGTATATATATTTGTAAAGATCTGATTCAGATCCTAGGCCCAAAAGATAGATGGACTTAGGCCCAAGAAGCCCAAAATAATAAATTTGTAGAGAATGGGTCGAAGAACTGGGCTTTAGTGAATTAGTCAATCAATAAGGTAGGTCTTGATGACAAGAGAATGAAAACGAACAAGCTTAGACTTGAAAAAATCGTCCTCGGCCAAGTCCGAGGAGACTGACTCTCTTCTATTAATACTCAAGTTAGGTTACAAGTTTTGTTCTAAAGTGTTACAGTATTTTTCCTTCTTTTTTTGATCCTCTCATTATGGAGGGTCTCTTACATTATATAGTTCCCTTTCGATAATCTTGGCCCTCCATTTGTTGATCATCCAGGCCAGCACTTGAGTGCTTGTTACACCATTTCTAGCCCTCTGTGAGTTGGAGTAGCCAATGCAGCACTGTTCAGGGGTCTTTTCCACATAAATGCGGTCAGAAAGTTAGCTGCAGAGCATTCAATACAGTGGCAGCAGCTTTCTCTTAGATACCTCTGAGCCTCTATCACTCTTGTACGTTTGTAATACACGTCCCTACTAGTAGAACTTCCTGGAAGGCCACTCTGATCAACATGATATACCTTTGATCTGTGCTCTGTTCATCCGAGGAGATACTCCTCCTCGGACCACCTTCCCCAGCCTTTCTGTTTGCATCTTACTTATAGGATTCTGAGCTTGACACCCTCACTACTGTTTATCCGTCCTTGGACCAACTAACGACCTCGGCTAAGGCCCAAGGCCCAATATACAAATTTGGGCCCTTATCCCTATAATATTATAGTATAATTGTTATAGAACTTTATTGGTAATGTTATCATAAAAAGCAACAATTATAAATTGTACACACATTTTCATTATAATTATTTAATTGAAGTGATGAGAAATAATAATAAAAAGACAACTTTGGAGGAATATTATAGAATAAAAATTTATCTAGAATGTGTCTTTCTCTTTCTCCATAATTCTGAAACAAAATACACATCCCAAACATTCACAATCAATGATATAATTTACAAAACCCACAAATCCACAACGTCTAACTTTAACATCAAAATCGTAATTGCTGTTATCACTCAATATAAAATGTAAGCCCCCCTTTCTTGGTTGTAGCCAACTCATACGTGTTAAAATTAGATGAAATATCAATGTTAGAGCTAGGTAGGTGTCGCCAAAAGATTGAAGATAAATAACATTGTTTTTGGTCTGTGTGTCTTTAACATGAGATGGCATGAAGGACAATGTGTAGGTATATATAAAGGGGTAGAAGTGCAAGAGGTTAAAATAATGAATTAAAATGCAAAAAATTTTAGGTGTATGTGTGAGGGATGAAAAATCTTAAAACATTAAACCAAAGAATACAAAGAATATTTATTTTTTAATTAAAAAAGTCTTGAAATATTGAACCAAATGAAATAAAAAGTTAATATTTCTTTGCACAGAATGTGCCACTTGGCAAAAACTCGTGCTTTCTTACATAAAGTCTCTAGTTATATATATTGATTGATTAACTACTTAGTACTCACTCTTGTATTGTCAAGAAAAGAATCTCTTGTCATTTTTATTTAATATAGGTTTTCACTACTTAACTAACCACACACTCGTATATAAATATTCCAAAGTTATGTATAGTGTATTAAAAAAAAAAACATAAATCAATAATTGAGTGACGAAGAATTTAAATAATGAACGTCGACGTGGTGGTGCGAACTCTTGGCCATATCATTACTTCATTTTTGTTCACTTCTTTTTTTTTTTTTTGGATTTATTTGAACATCTTTTACTTTTAATGTCTTGTTCATTTTTTATTTTATTTTTTCCAATTAATACTTTTTTCGATAAATTTGTGGAGCAGTAGAGTTGAACTTTTAAAAACGAATGTAGGGCCACTGAATGGGACAAGACACGATTATTCTTCATGTCTTCTAATAATCCTACGGATGATAGTTAATACCTTCATACAACACTTGTAAAAGCCATGTGTTTTTCCCTGCAAAAGGTCACCGGTATGCACAAACTGACATCTGAAGCCACTAGACAAAGTTTATGCATCGTGCCAGTTCAATAGAGAACAAGGAAAACAACTAAACAGACTGAAACGCTGTTTGATCATTTACGCATTGTGCTGTTACTCGTGTCTTTTGGGGCCCTGCTTTCCCTATTTGTTCTAGTACTTCTCTGTTTTGTCACTGTAGCTCAGCTTTGGGATGAGTTAAAGCTCCTTTATGTTCGCTGAAAAGGAATTTATTTGGTATCTTACAACTTGCCCTCTACAAACCACTCGGAAAAATCCAGCTCTTCCCACGGGACCACAACCCAAATGGGTCTGTCATGCATGTTAGAAAAAAGTCTACAGATACAACATAAAAAAAAAATTCACACCCGGCGGTAAATTAGTGATAGTGATGGGTCGAAATAAAAATCAGTAACAGTTTGTCAACGCAACTGTTGCGGAATCTTATATGCATGTAGCATTCCTCATCCTGTTAACCTTCAACACATACACAATAAACTGTGAAGCATGGAGTTGTGGCCAGCTACATGAGACAAAATAAGAAAACCTCTCTTATTTTTTCTTAGGTTGGAGATGACCATAGGAATTTTTTTCTTTCCCTTCTATATATTTATTGTGATTGGACAATTTGAATCTTTGGGGCGTGGACTTTTACTTTTGCATGTATGCACGTCTCTTTGTCCATCTTTATCAGAGAATATACAGAACTTGGACAAGAAAAACACTGTCAAGATTTGATGCTAATCTTGTTCTTTTTAGTTTTTATTTTAAAAAATTGGCTGCTTTTCAGTTTGTTGCAGCCGTTACTTTAAATACTCCTTGTCTATCCTGTAGCATTTTCTTTAGTCTTTACTCTCACTTTTAAAACAATCCTAACGCTCAAAGTTTCTAGTGAAAAAGTGCAAATTGTTACTCCATTACATTTCAGAGTTTATCTAGTTCTTGAAGCTATCAATTTGTCACATCTCTCGGTTTTTTGGTACTCTTTAAGAGTCCAGTTTGTGTGTATGTTTTGTTAATTGAAGGTTGTCTTTGTACAGAAGTGGCTCACATGCTAATGAAAGACCCTAAGGAAAACCCTGTGATATCCAGGGAACCTCTACTGAACTCAATGAAAGAGAAGAATGAAGACTTCATGAAAGATACAAAGAAGATTATAGCAAGGAGAAGGGGAAGTAGAAGAGGTAAAGGACCAAAAGTGGAGAAATTGCAAGTAGAGAAGCTGGATACTGACGTGGGGTCCCCTGCTTCATGCAAAAGCCTTATGTTCCATCGTAGACCTGGCTATGGCCAACTGGGGACAAAGTGTTTAGTTAAAGCCAATCACTTCATTGCAAACATACCAGACTCGGATATATGTCACTATAGTGTAAGTGTTTCTTAGATTCAAGAGTGAGCTGAACTATGGAAAGTTATTGAAACTCACATTCAAATTTTGTGGCTATGTTTCTGTGTGCAGGTTAAGATTGACCCTGAGGTTACTTCTCATAAATTGAACAAAGCTATCATGACCCAGTTGGTGAAACTTCATAGAGAGTCAGACTTGGGGATGAGGCTCCCTGTCTATGATGGAGCAAGAAACTTATACACAGCTGGATTTCTGCCTTTTACTACAAAAAACTTCGTCATAATATTGAGTGATGATGAGGAGGGGGCATGCAATAGAAGGTTATTTGTCAATCATATTTGTTTGTATTAAGATTGTGCTCTTCATTGAATGATATCTTACTAGAATTTATGGTCTATTCTTAGATTTTATTTATTTATTTAAGTTTGTGGGAGATTTGATCAAGCTTTGGTTAATCATATCAGGGAACGAGAATTTAAAGTGACGATAAGTTTTATAACTTTAGCTAGTATGCAACAATTACGTGAGCTTCTTGCTGGGAAGCCAGTTGATACCCCTCACAAAGCACTTACCATTATTGATATTGTCTTAAGGCAACTAGCAGCCCAAAGGTGCATTGCAGATTTGCAGTTGTTCTATTTCTTTAGCTTTATGTTCTTGTTTTATTTTCAATTGAGGTTACTGATATTGGATTTCCAATTACTTGTTTGTGGGTGTCTTAGGTATGTATCAGTTGGAAGGTTTCTCTATTCTCCTGATATTAAGAAACCACAGCAATTGGGTGGTGGCTTAGAATCATGGCGAGGATTCTACCAGAGTATTAGGCCTATTCAGATGGGACTGTCCCTGAATATTGGTGGGTATTCTTCTAATCCTTTAGGTTGTTTTCTTCTTATTGAAATGCTTTTACACAGTAACTTGTCCCCAAAAGTTAACATTCTGCATTTTTTTCCCTTGTTGCTTATGATTCAGACATGTCATCGACTGCGTTCATTGAACCACTCCCTGTCATTGATTTTGTTGCTCAGATTTTAGATAAAGATGTGTATTCAAGGCCATTATCAGATGCTGATCGTGTTAAGGTAGTGTACTCTTTGGTGTGGAAACGAAGTGGTCATGCTCTTCACATGTGCAATTCTGTCCAGAATTATATACGTATTTTGTCTATAGCCAACTTAAAAACTCCTGTATTGGTTTTATGATATGCTTTGAAATCATACTAGACACCGGTAGGTTGAGAATCTGATCATTTGTGTAGCAATTGAAAGTTCTAACCCAATCATAGGCTTAAAACTTTCAAATGTTACGTTCAAAGCAAGAGTAAGTGCTGCATGTAACATTCTGGTTCATGATCCTTCTGGCTGCTTAACTCTGTTCTATGATAGCTGTCAATCTTTCACCTCATCAAAACACTGCTAATGGGTTTAGATAGGACATTTTGGTGAAAGCATTACCTAATTAGTGAATGGACATAGTAATGCTAGATTCTAACTCAAAATGGGATAGCTACTATTCTAACATCTTGTATAATTTATCATTTAGAGTAATTTTTGCATTATTGTGAACTTTTCAAGTTTAGCTCTCCTTCCTAGTCCTAGAGCTGTGTTAAGCTTAGATTGAAAAATTTGTGAAATCATTTTGCTTGTTGAACAGCTATTGCTATGACAATGCAGCAGCTGTCTTTGCATGGTTTACATTTGATGTATCTTATTTCAATTTAGCCTTACTACTTGTAGGCATTTGCTTTCTCCAACAAAATCAACCAAGATTGACTTTGAAGTTGTTTAATTCACCATTAGAACGTTCAAGCGTCTACATATCTTTTCTGCTCTTAGGATCAATAAGTACTGCACATCTAGTCCAGATTATCAATCCATTATTTTTGCAGATAAAGTTGAGAGGCAATCTTTAAATGATGTCTAACCAAGTTACTTTTGTATCAATGATTGCAGGTTAAGAAAGCCCTTAGAGGTGTCAAAGTAGAAGTTACACATAGAGGAAATGTTCGAAGGAAATACCGCATTTCAGGGTTGACATCACAGCCTACAAGGGAGCTAATGTATTTAGATTCGCCATCATTGTTCTTTCCTCTTGCTAGTTGTTTTTGCGTTTTCTTATTGTACTCTTTTGGAATGATTATCTTCTTCTTTTTCCCCTTAAACAGTTTCCCAGTAGATGAGCAAAAGAACATGAAGTCAGTTGTTGAGTACTTTCAAGAGGTGTATGGATATACCATTCAATATTCACATCTACCTTGTCTTCAAGTGGGAAATCAAAAGAAGGTGAACTATTTGCCATTGGAGGTAGGCTCTGCTCAATATTTGCAACCTTTGTATGTAGCAGTCTATTCTCTTTAGCCAATTCATATGAATCTTTCTACAGGCTTGCAAGATAGTTGGCGGACAGAGATACACTAAAGGGCTGAATGAGAAGCAGATAACTTCTCTGCTAAAAGTTTCATGCCAAAGACCCCATGAACAAGAAATGGACATTTTACAGGTCTACATCATTAATTCCTTGAGCTTCTAGCGACTTTGTTGGTAAACTAAGGAACATATATCTAAATAAATTGTAAATACTGAGATTGCTTGAGTGCTACTAAAGGAAAATCCATAGTTTTTTGCTTGTACAATGTTCCAATTTTCTACCATACTGCAACACTTGCTTTTTTTTATATAATCAAATTCAACACTTGCTTGTTCCAAAGAGTTACCCTCAATATCTGTCAGCAAAAGACAAATTATTGGTCAATGCAAATAATAATGACAACATGAAGATGAACGGTACACCAAAGATCTCACATTTCTCCAATGTCTTTGCAGACAGTTCATCAAAATGACTATGAGAAAGATCCCTATGCAAAGGAATTTGGCATCAGTATAGACAACAAGCTTGCATCTGTTGAGGCTCGGGTTCTTCCAGCTCCATGGGTAAGTACAAAGCCACTTTACTACTTCAGACATTAAGCCTCATACTACCAACAAGTTGTTTATTGTATCCCTTTCTTTTCTTAATAGCTTAAGTATCATGATACTGGAAAGGAAAAAGAATACTTGCCTCAAGTTGGTCAGTGGAATATGATGAACAAGGTTAGTCAATGTATAACTTGAGAAACTTAAAAATTTAACAGCAAACTGATTTCTAAGTGTTAAAAGTCTGAGACTAACTATATCTGACAGAAAGTTCGTTTTAATGCAGAAAGTAATAAATGGAAGCACCGTCAGACATTGGGCTTGCATCAACTTCTCAAAAACCGTCCAAGAGAGCACTGCTTGTAGTTTCTGTCAACAGTTGGTTCAGATGTGCCAAATTTCTGGCATGGTAAACTTTCCTGATTCAGTTCTGGGTAGTGGCAAATTTTAAGTAGAAATCAGTGACTTTGTGAAACCATCATTCTATCCAAATAATTATAACACTGTTTCCAACATTCCTAGTTATTTCTTGCGTTTATAATATGTTTTTATTGACCTTAATCTCAGGAATTTAACCGGGACCCTGTAATTCCAATATATTCAGCCAGACCAGATCAGGTAAAGAAGGCCTTAAAATATGTGTATTATGGTGCTGCAAGCAAGCTAGAAGGAAAAGAGTTGGAGTTGCTTATTGCCATTCTTCCAGACAACAATGGCTCTTTATATGGTATGTAGTTAGCTTTTGCTACTAGCTGACTATTTGGGGCTCACTTTACAATATCAACTTAGACAATCCATATATATGGTTTCTATAAGCATTACCGATCAAGTAATGTAGAATGAAAAATATGTATATTGTTTCTCATACTTAGGAATTTAAATGTCTCCAACATGATTTTTGCACAAAGTCTTCCAACTTTTAAGTTTTCATGTAAAGATGCTCAGAAATTTCTAAGTCTATTATCCATAACTTTGTGAGATTTATGTGGAATTCGTACTCACTAAGGGCTGCATGCTCCACTTTCAGGTGATCTAAAACGAATTTGCGAAACAGAGCTGGGGTTGATTTCTCAGTGCTGCCTTACAAAATATGTCTTCAACTCAAGCAGACAGTATCTGGCAAATGTGTCACTTAAAATCAATGTCAAGGTGTGTCATAATTGAATGATCTTTCAGGGTTCTACTACCCAAAAACAGAGCTTACTACGGTTAATATTGTATTCATTTGACTTGCTGAAGTCAGATTAGTGATTTCTTTATCTAAAAAAAGTCTTTCTCAATTTTTTAGATGGGAGGAAGAAATACCGTGCTTTTAGATGCATTAAGTTGGAGGATTCCTTTGGTCAGTGACATTCCAACAATAATTTTTGGAGCTGATGTTACTCATCCAGAAACCGGAGATGATTCTTGTCCATCTATAGCTGCTGTAAGCATTTGAAAACCTTAATACCTCTACTAGAAAATTTTGGATGGCCCCAAGTTTGAGCATGCTGATTATTGTAATACAGGTTGTAGCCTCCCAAGATTGGCCAGAAGTTACAAAGTATGCCGGCTTGGTATGTGCACAGCCTCATCGAGAAGAACTTATCCAAGATTTGTTCAAAACCTGGAAAGATCCTCAACGGGGCATGGTTACTGGAGGCATGATCAGGTACATATTAAAGGACTCTTTCAAAACTGTGCATGACTTGGGTGTTCTTATGTTCACATCTTGGTTTAGTGCTTTATAGTTATTAAAAAAAATTTACAGCATAAAAGACTATCCCAACACTCAAACCCCTCCCCTATCTCAAGGAAATTACTATATTTTCTAGAAGATGGACTAGGCAGGCAACTCCATCAACAAGACAGCATTTGTAAAGGGATGGAACAACAAGACCAGTTTTGGGGTGGGAAGACCTTGATGCCATTTATGCTAGAGCTATTTAAATTGGCCTTAAAAAATTCATTTTGCAGTTATAATGACTATCAAATTGAGAAATATGATTTGCCTAACTGTTAAGAAACCAGCAGTTGACCAAGTTGTTACTTAAGTTTTTCTAATCTAGGATATTCATGTGTGATCTAGAGAATTATATCTTCTATACTTTATTTGATTCCTTTAATTATTGACCTGGTTTAATTTTTAAGACCTCTGGATTTTTTTGGCTGACTTCGAGTTCAAAAACTTCATAGATAAGGTTTTATTGTAGTAGAAAGTGCATTCATTGGGTGTTTGAGGCTTACTTGGTGATGCATACATGGAGTCATACCTTCTAATTGCTTCCGTAGTTTTTATTAGAAGATAAAATGACGGTTTCATTTTTTAATTGAAGTTTACTAATTTGAGTTACTGCAGAGAGCTTTTACTTTCATTTAAGAAGGCTACTGGACAAAAACCATTGAGAATAATATTTTACAGGTACTCTAATTTAATAACTATTTAGATAAAGAAATTGTTTCGATCTGCAGTTAGGTCCAAGAAATAGCTAAAGTATGCTTTTTATATTATCTGTAGGGATGGTGTTAGTGAAGGACAATTCTACCAGGTCTTACTATATGAACTTGATGCCATTCGTAAGGTTGGTGGTGAAGATCTAGCATCCTTGTTTTTTATTAACTTGATGCTCTTCCTATTCTTACATTCCTATCATGTCTAGGCTTGTGCATCATTGGAACCTAGTTACCAACCCCCAGTAACATTTATTGTGGTTCAAAAGAGGCACCACACCAGGCTCCTCGCAAACAATCACAATGACAGAAGTAGCACTGACAAGAGTGGAAATATCTTACCTGGTAATACTCTTTGTTTCAAATCACCTGGAAGAGCTAGCCTACTCTCCCACTTATGATTTTATGCTTGGCCTATGAAAGTTACACATGAGGTAATTGAGTGATCACATGCTTTGGGCCAAGGGGTCTGATCAGATTCTGCAAAAGAGTTAGCTAGCTCTCTCCACAAGTCATGCAGCTACCATTCTGAACTCATAAACTGAGATGTTATTGATTTGAATTTCAAATGTAGGTACTGTGGTGGATTCAAAGATTTGTCATCCTACTGAGTTCGACTTTTATTTATGTAGTCATGCAGGAATCCAGGTATGGTGTTGAAACATACTAAATACTTCATAATTTGAGAATTGGACCTTAAGGTAGTTAAAGAGTTGCAATAAACCTCAGACAGAGTTGAGCATGCAAGATCAACTCCATGTAAAAGCCTATTATATAAGAAGCTGAAACATATTCGAACTTTAAGTTATATTGCACATGGCATTTGACAGGGGACCAGTCGACCAGCTCATTATCATGTTCTCTGGGATGAGAACAATTTTACTGCAGATGAAATTCAATCACTGACCAACAACCTGTGTTATACGTAAGTTATTTGGTTCCCATGTTGCTTCTTCTACATAAGCTTTTTACTTATAGTGAATTAACCTCGTTAATGATTTGGTTGCAGGTATGCTCGATGCACTCGATCTGTTTCTGTAGGTAAATTTCTACTCATCGTTTACAATACACTGACATGCACATAATGCCACCTACCTGCCTGTGAAAGTAATACATCAAATTTTCAAAGAAACTTACACCAACAATTCTTTGTTTAGATTGTCCTATGTCCTTGTTTGCATGATTTTATTATCATTCAACTGGCAAGATACATATTTATCATACTGTACGGCATGTAATGGCAACTTAATAAATGTCATTTCTTCTAAATGCAGTGCCTCCTGCATATTATGCTCACCTGGCAGCTTACAGAGCTCGATTCTACATGGAACCTGATGTGCATGAGAATGCTAAAACGCGTTGCACACGGGCCACTAATGGGTCATGTGTCCGTCCTCTTCCAGCTTTGAAAGAGAAGGTGAAGAATGTGATGTTTTACTGCTAGAGGTAGGAAGTAGCAGGGGCAAGAACCAAATTGAAGCATAGGAAGGAGTTGTACATGCTGTACCTTGTGTTTATAATGTAGAGAGATTGTGCCTTGAATTAAAATTTGAAAATTTTGACAACAAGTCTAACAAGGTTTTGATAGCGTTAGCGTTTTATATATGGATGATGATGTAAAGGTAACAGGACGTGTGTGTGCACGCACGCATGTGTGTGTTTATCTGTTAGGATTTAAGGATCTGATTGCCTAGGTGATTTAGGAGCCTAAAAGCTCATTTTTAAAACCAAAATGTTGTTTCACAACAACAATTCTTGACAACTTTTTTACAATTACTCATTTTAACCCCAAAACGTCGTTTCGCAACAACTTATACAAACACACCCTAAATTGGTAAATATAGTGACAATGTAATCTAAAATGGGATTGCATTCCTTGATCATTCTGTGAAACGAAAAACTCAGGAATTTGGAAACTAGAGACTCGTTCGAGCGAGAACAAGACTACCCAGAGAGCTGGTTTAAGGTTTTTGTAGGCTGAGCCATCTTTGAGAGTAGGCCTTGAGTTTTGGTCGGTGAGCAAGGAGAAAAGAAACAGAGAGAGCTGAGCATTTTGAGAAATGGGCAGAGCCACTTTCGTTCAAGCTAAAAGAGAGAAGCCCTTTTGGTTCCTAAGCTCCTAAGCTGTGGGAACAGAGAGATCATCTGAAAATACCTATGCCTAGTGCTTGATCGAATACCACTTTGAGTCGACAGAGCTAAATCTTTAAGCTACAAAATATGCATAGAACTCGACATTAGTAATGTTGAGTTTCAACTATAACTCGATTTTTGTTAAAATCGAGTTCAAAAAATAAGGGCATTTTGCTACAGAGTTTTAAAATTAAGAGTATTTACTCATTTTGCCCAATTTCACATGTGATCAAAGTCAATCAGTTTAAGAATCTTTCACAATTTTTTTTTTTTTAATGAGAAAGTTTGCGGACACAAAAAATTTGACATTTGCTAATATGGCAGATTGTTAGTAGTAGTAAAAAAGTAATGTTAATAGAGAGCTCAAATGAAAATAGTGAAAACTTACCAACTCAACACGTGTTATCAAAAAGTAATTATGATATTTTTAATTGAAAACAAGTTTTATGAAGCCTTTAAATTTGTCTCCTAGCTTGTAAATGAAAATTCAATTCATAATTTGATCAATAATATTTACAAAGAGGTTTTCTCAATTTATTTTCAGGTAAATTCCAGAGTTTATATTTTGTAAATTCATGAGAGCCCCCTATGGATTCAAGGCTTTGCATTTAGCTAGAACAACATCTAACTCTTTCACACTTCTCATTTCACGTCAATTCTCTTTCAATAAATTTTAGGTTTTTATTATTTATTATGGATTTCAAAGTTCTTCCTTGTAGATTCAATAAGCCCCTTATGTGAACAAGATAGAACAAATGAACAAGATATAGCTCCTACTATGCTTTTGTGACAAGATAGACAAGGCCCTTATGTGAAGAGGAGATTATTGGGTATACATGTGTGAGTGAAAGTCATTAATGAAAAGAAAAAAGAAAAGAAAAGAGAGTTATGTGTTATATTCTTTAAAAAAAAGGAGTTTTGTGTTATAGGGTAATTATGTTCTATAATATATTGTTAATAAATAATGAGAAATGTTTGTTTGTGAAAACATAATAATTTTTTGACTTTGTTATCCTAAATATTCATAATAATAACAAATTAACCATATTGATAATAATACATTTAAAGGTACTAAAATAGTTTTTCCTTACAACTTTCACAATATTATTTCCGTCAAGTTTCTCATTATCATATATACTAATTTCATTCTAGCGCAACGCGTGAGAATATGTCATTATTTTGTAATGAAATATAATATATAATTTATTTTAAAAAATATTAGTAAAAAACAAAGTATTTTTCTTATAAGAGAATTTCATTTTAAATGTATTAAACTATTAATTAAGAAATGTACTTTTCTTATATAACCCTTTACCAAACCAACAAAGAGCAAGGATCTTTATTTTTTTTATTATTCTTTATAAAATAAACAATGTCATATTGCTTTCTTTTTTAAGCAATTAAATTTTGTGTTCTCTATAAATAATAAATTCTTTTTTATTCTTTATAAAATAAACAATGTCATATTGCTTTCTTTTTTTTATTCTTTATTTTTTACTTTCTTTTTGCAATGGGAAAGTCAGACATAACTGTGTATTTTATAATAGCACTATTTTTATTATGAATTTGAAGGGTAGAGATACCAAAATCATATGAAATAGGAACATCAAATAGATTTCCATCATTGGTTTCACTTTGAAGGGTAGAGATACCAGGACCATATAAAATAGGAACATCAAATTGATTTTCAGCATCAATTTCACTTCCAGCACACATCTCAACTTGAGTCCCACCAACCTTTTTTTACAGTAATTTTTTGACCTTCTAGCTCGTGCTTCATCCATAACTATCTCCAGTAATATATTCGAATATGATATCAAATTATTAATGCAATATCACCACTAAATCCTCATCAAATTCTTAATCACTTGAAAAATTATTGACTGAAAAAATACAAAGATCTAATAGAATTGTGTATAATGTAAAATAGATTTCTAGATACTCTTACATCAAAATTATTGTGAAAAAAAAAGGAAAGAAAAAAACAAACTATTGTGAAAAGAAAACGATAAAAGCTCTAATAAAAAAGTTACATAAGGCTGTCTATATCAGCATATCAACAACTAATCATATAATTTACCATTAATAATAAGAACATAAGTGGTTAAAAATAGCTAACCTTCGTTAAGAAAATAAGTAGTTTAAAATATCTGACTTTGTTGCCGATAGAGTTTCCCAAATTTATGACAATCCCTTGGTAACAAAAAAAATTACACCATACGCAAACACACATGGTTATTTTCTTGTAACTGAACAAAAATTAAGCGAAGTCGGAGGAAAGAAAGGAATAAGAAAATCTTAGCAATGCTTGGAACGTGTTTTACAGAGCATAAGCCGGGGCCATTAAAAAGTTGTAGAAAAATAAAATTGGAAGGAAATGAGAACCTCTTCCTATATAAGATACAAAAGTAACCCTTTGAATACCCAAAACCATGCATCATAGATCTCGAGAGATCCCTTTCAAATTCCATAGTATTCATGAAAAAAAACTAAGAGTGTTGTATATGATGGAATCCCTAAACCGATGTGGTAATATGTACCGCTAGTTGTGTAAGACTCGAATTTTGGTGTTGCTAGAAGTTTCTGATCTGCACAAAAAAATAAAAATAAAAACTATCTGATTTAAGGAAGTGAATCTGGATTTGGTTGGGGTTCTTATTTGCTCTTCCAAAAGGAATGTAGAAGTGATTTGTTGAAAATGGAGACCTGGAACTAGAAGGATAATTATGGTATGATCGTCACATTTGACACTAAGGGTCTATTTGGATATCGCTTATTTTGCTGAAACTAAAAACTTATTACTGAAAGTACTGTAGATAAAGGTAAAAGTTAGCTGAAATAGTACAGTGGGGCCCATGAATAGTATCAAAAAGTGCAATGGGGCCCATGAATAGTAGCAAAAATAAGCTGAATAGTAAAATAATTTTCATTTTTCATTAGTATCCAAACGAAGGCTAAAATTAAGATTTTTTTGGGGAACAAATAGCATAAAATTGGACTCTGATTATATAAATATATATATTTATATATATATATAATTTACTTAAAGTGTCATGTTAACAAGTATCCTTAAAGTAATTATTAATAAACTATTTAAAAAATATTTTAACACCACTTTTAGGGAAATATAAAAAGGAGTAAAAATTTTAATTTTTATCTTTGCCCACAAAAGTTTTTTTTTATAAATATATTATAAACTAATGTCCTTAGGACTTCCATTAACTTTTTCCTTTACTTAATACTTTAGTTAATTTTATCTAGCATTTATTAAGTCATTTAAAGTTTGGTCTTTCCCTCCAAAATCTTGAGCTTGATTTTAATTTCTTTGATAATTTGATTTTTTTTGTTGGAATTTAAATTATCCTAAACTATTTAATTTGAATGGAATCCTATACTATCTTATTAGAATGAAATGAAATTCATGTTTTCATATTTTTCATGATTTATTTTATCAAAATTAATTGAAATCCTGAAGAGCTATACACCAAAAATAAAGGAAGTTGTACAAAAGAAGAAAGAAAAAAAATGATAAAACTTTCTTTCCAAAGTGGTATGGATCAACATACATTGCCTCTATTCAAGTACAAATCCAAAATGCAAGAACGCATATGAGCACATAGAAGAAAACTGAATTCTTCATTTGAAGGAATATGGTGTACGGCACTACATTAGGGTGTACACTTGTTCAAAGTGGAGTACACCTCTCGATCTAGGAATATGGTGTACCCCACTACATTATGGTGTACACTTGTTCAAAGTGGAGTACACCTCTCGATCTAGGCGTACATAGCTTTGGGCATAAACTCCAAGGGACAAAGAAATTGCAATTCTAATCAATTTGAACCTTTACATTACGTGATTTGTGTGCAGTGGACATGTTCATGCTAGAAGTGACTAATAGGAAAATAAAGTGAAGCAACCAACCAAACCATCCGAACCATGTGATTTCATAAGAAATTATACAACTAAGGAGGAAAGTAAGGGTTATGGACAACTAAGGAGGAAAGTAAGGGTTATGGAATAGAGCCATGAACATCCTTCGTTAGCATCGTGTTGTGATCAACCGGTTGGTCCCTTGGTCAATTGATTCCTCAACTTAATGTGCAAGGCCCACTACAAGAAATTTGGCCTTTAGCAATGACTTTTACTGCTTTAAATATCATCATTAATGTTATTAGCGATGAAATTTGTCTTCTCTAATTTCTGTTGGAAATGCCCCATCAAGAAAAGATTTTTAGCATTACTGTCGTCGCTAATATGTTACTATTAGCGATGATATTGTGGTCGACGCAAATAACCTAGGAAACATGGACGAGTCATCACTAATATGTAATTACTAGTCACTAACCCGTGTGATGCACGGGATAAATAAATAAAAATTAAAAGTACTTATTTTGCTTAAAGGTTTATGACTTAATTTTTTTTTTTAAAAATGTATAACTTGAAAATGAATGAATCTATTATCTATTATCCACCACCAATCTAATCTATGTTATCTTAATAGTAGATCTACAAATTGCATTCACATATCCTTAGAGTTTGCCACATCATTATTATTATCTATATATAATACCGAAGTTTTTGATTTTTTGAGAGACTTACGTTAGAATTAGGATTAAAAAAAATCATTATTGTTCGTTTTTAGACCACTTAAACACAAACAGTCTAACCTAGTTATTTAGCCAAGTGATTAACTTAGGTAAATTATTCAGATCTAAGTTAACACAAGTAAACCATATCATTGAAACAGTGCAGAAAATAAATAACACAACGATATGATAACCTAGGAAAACCAAACCAGTAAAAAACCTAGGGAGGATTTAACCTAGCTATCCTCAAGGTAAAACAGATCCACTATGAAAGAATTGAAGTTTTACAATAGCGACTTAGACCACTAACATCCTATTGCTACCTCGAGTAGAAAACTTACTACCATGACCACGTGACAGCTCCAAATCCACGGACTACTTATTTCTTGGATTTACAGCAACCACAAGTACACCACTTGTGTTTTCTTTAAACTCTTTATGCAGCAACTGAAGCGATCACCAAGCTCTCGACATCAATCTTGAGATTGAAAACCCTAAGTATGTATGAAGGCAAACACCTCTAGATCTCACAAGAGATTCATGCACACAGCATAAACAACCACTACAAAACGTGGCTAGGGTTTTTCCTTTTATACTTAAGGCAAAACATAAAACCCTACACGTCAAACGGGCTTGGGCTGAGTTGGAAAATTCTGCAGAAAAACAATCTACACGAGCTTCGATCAATCAAGTCTAATTCTCGATCGATTGAGCCAGGCAGATTTACAAAATAAATCCTACAATACACTCGATTCCAACTTTACACATAAACATACTTTGAGCAAGTCTAAAACAAGACTAAATGTTTTGATCATTGCCAACATTACAAAATGAAATTCTAATACATTTAAACCTAAAGTCTTAGAACCCAACAAACTCCTCCTTTGGCAATCCATGACAAAACACAAACTAGAAAAAGTGCTCAAAGTTACAAAAACAGCTCATTACAAAAACATTGCCCAACAAAAACAAATTCAACCTAACTACTATCTATCAGTTGCAAGTGTAGACAGTAGCCACGACTAAATTAACCTGTATATTCCTAAAACACTCAACAAACACATAAACGCATGTGTGGAAAATACAAGTAAAACAAAAGAAACAAACTAAAGCAAATAACAAATATGCAAACTAACTCTCCCCTTAAGTTAGATACATAAAAAAATTTATTTTCTCCCCCATTGAAAAACAATTTCAACTCCCCCTAAACAAAACAAACAGGATTCCCACATATTCCCACATTTCATCTAAATCTCTCCCTTTTTGTCACGTATTGACAAAGACAACTCAAACCAAGAGTAAATAGAAAACATACGCAACAGAGAATAAGAGAAAATAGAAAATTAAGGGAATACAAAACAATTCAACTCTATAGAAAATAGAGACAACTCTCCCTATGAACAACAAAGGTTAAAAACAAGCTTCTCCCCCTATAAAAATAGGAAAAACAAAACAAGTTTTGGGAAAAACAATTTTGGGGAAAATTTAGGAGGTGGGAAAAATAAAGACACATAAACCAAACTTAAAAACTAAGTTGAGGATACACATGAAAAAAATATTCTCTCTTTCAATAAATGCAAACTTGACACTATGTGACCCATAAACAGTTGTATGAGTAGAGAAAATATTTGCACATTGATTATCCATCATATCTCTTAAGAAAAATATTTTCTGCAGTTCACACATAAAAATAGGATATACTAAAAAGTACATAACTTAGAAATTAATTAATCAATTTTTAAATCAAGTTAAGTATCCAATTTAGCAAAGTGTATGCATGTTATGTGTGAAAACAACAAGAGATATGACTGCAAAACTGCAAGATGGATACAGAAAATAATGCAATGCATGTGAATCCTAAACATAAATGATGCATGACAAAAATTTGGTCAAAAACTTAGAAACTGAAAATTTTTCAGTTTCGATCGGTCGAGCATCGATCAAATACCAATCGAGCCAGGCAGATTCAAACCAAAAATTTTAACGCATTTTCGATCGGTTGAGCAATAGGTTCGATCGATCGAAAATATGGAAATTTTTGAAAAACAGAGCATTTTAATGCAAAAACTCCTCAAAGCACATTGTATTATGAATAAAATGCATGAGTATGAGATGAAAAGTTTTTCAAAAACACTAGAATTCAACCCAGATCTTCCAAAAACAATTTTTTCAATCAAAATGTCCTAAAAAACACAAACATTAAACACATTTTGCATTAAAATCAAGGAACTTTTAATCTTGGATGGCTACAACAAGATCACACACAATATCATGTACTAAGTTTAGCAAAGAATAACTTGTGTAGTGTGTGCAACTAGTAATAGCTAGAGATACATGTGAGGTGATAAGTAGATAGTAATCAATCACAATTTCTACAAAATTCATCACATAAGTTTGAAAGTGACTATCACCTAAAGAGTTACATCATATAACTCTCACATCTCCTAGAATACAAGCTTGCAATCATGTAAGTTTCTTGATTTGCCTCATAATGTACACACCAATTTTATTTCAATTTGAATTTATTATATCCCAATAATATACACACCAATTTTAGCATTAATCCGAGGCTACACCTTATGTTCTTTTTGTGCATGTGCTACACTTTTTTGAGTACAAAATCTTATGATATGCACTAAGGTATTCAAGATTGGCTAGTAAATAGTGGTGAGATGGTTATTTATGCCTTTATCATTAAGTTCAAGTCCAACAATCAAAAGCATGTAACTTCAAGATCAAGATCAAGAGATCAAAAACTATAAACAACTCCCACACAATATGCACTACATAGCTAAAACTAGCAAAGTGCAGTAAAAATAAGCTCATCCAAGCTAAACAAGGTACACAAGCATGTTATGTAAAGATAATATGGCTAACCTTAACTACACATCCATGATATGTAATACAAAACACAAAAATCTTTTTGGTTTAAAAACATTTAATGAACAAAAACAAAAAGCACATATTATGCTAAATAAACAATGCAAAGCTATGCATGGTAATGCTCAACTAAGCTATAGAGGGTACACAAACAAGAAATATCAATTTCTTAATTAACGCTTGAGTACATGTACAAACTAGTACATATTCACACAAAATTAGAAATAGCTTAGCACATATATAACACATACTATTCAAGTTTCTCCACAATGTCAAGCATGTTCTAAATCAAGAGAGAGATATTCATGTAATCCTCAAGAAAAATAAAACAAGACTCAAAATAAAATATTTTTGTCTTTTTGAAAATTTTCAATGTTTTTGGATTTTTTTTTAATAAAAAATAACCTGAAAAAAAAAAAAAAAAAAAAAAAAAAAAAAAAAACCAAAAACCAAAAACATAAACAAAACATGTTCACAAATAATCGAAAGAATTAAATCAGGGACAAGTCAACAACACTCACCTTAGAGAATCTTTTCTCACCCATATAGCACGAGTCTTCGACTTTGTAGGTGAAAATCCATGTGAAGCAGAGTGTATTTGAGGGATTACATCAATCTTCTGAGAAAGACTGAAATCCTGCAAATTCCTTTCACAAGCTAACAAGCTTAAATTTTTCAAAAGAATATGAAACAATTTATATGGACTTATGGCAGGAGAAATATCATCACATATCCTAGATTGAAATACAGAATGTTTAAATTTCAATTTATGACAATTAGGACGAATGTGACCGGAGACACCACAAAAGTGACAAACAGGAATAAATTTAGGAACATCAGTATTTCTAACAACAAATCTAGTCTCAGATTTTAGTTTTTGCCTCAACAAATAACAATTTAGTCTAATATGACTAACAACACCACAAAGGTGACAAGTAGGCACAAAAACAGATTTATTTTGCACACTAGCAGTAGGTTTAGACATAGGTTTAGAAACTTCAGCGTCTACATCAGAATTTTTACCTTTGTCTAACCTAGTAAAATAAGTTTTTTCTTTATTATTCCTCTTGAAATGAGGGATATAAATTTTCTCAGTTTTAGGCTTAAGAGAAACAAAAACACTTCTGTTATCAACAGTAGGCTTAGTACTAGTCAAATTTTCAATTTTAACTTTAGATTCAACTAACTCTTGTTCCAAACTTTTCATTTTCTCATCTTGAGAGGAAATTTGATTTCTCAAAATTCATTCTTTTTATTAAATTCATCTAATCTAACAACTAATTCCTCTTTTTCAAGATTAGCCAATTTTAACTCTTCCTTGAAGTTCTTAACAATTTTCATAGATTTCAATAATTCCTTACGGAGAGCTTCACAGGCATCAATAAGATCAACAGAAACAACAGTGTCCTTTTTATTCAAATCATTACAATCAAAAACAGTAAGACACTTAAAATTATCCACGATAATAGGGATCAAGGATCAACTCTAGGTATAATAACCTAAATCAAGAGCTAACCCGCTCTGATATCACTTGTTCGTTTTTAGACCCCTTAAACACAAACATTTTAACCTAGGTATTTAGCCAAGTGATTAACTTAAGTAAATTATTCAGATCTAGGTTAACACAAGTAAATCATATCATTGAAACAATGCGGAAAATAAATAACACAACGATATGATAACTCAGGAAAACCAAACCGGTAAAAAATCTAGGGAGGATTTAACCTAGCTATCCTCAAGGTAAAATAGATTCACTATGAAAGAATTGAAGTTTTACAATAGCGACTTAGACCACTAACATCCTATTGCTACCTCGAGTAGAAAACTTACTACCATGACCACGTGACAGCTTCGAGTCCATGGACTACTTCTTTTTTGGATTCACAGCAACCGCAAGTACACCACTTGTGTTTTCTTTAAGCTCTTTATGCAGCAACTAAAGCGATCACCAAGCTCTCGACATCAATCTTGATATTGGAAACCCTAAGTATGTATGAAGGCAAACACCTCTAGATCTCACAAGAGATTCATACACACAGCATAAATAACCACTACAAAATGTGGCTAGAGTTTTTCCTTTTATACTTAAGGCAAAACATAAAACCTTACACGTCAAACGGGCTTGAGCTGAGTTGAAAAATTCTGCAGAAAAACAATCTGCACGAGTTTCGATCAATCGAGTCTAATTCTTGATCGATCGAGCCAAGCAGATTTACACAATAAATCTTGCAGTACACTCGATTCCAACTTTATACATAAACATACTTTGAGCAAGTCTAAAACAAGACTAAACGTTTTGATCATGGTTTGCCAACATTACAAAATGAAATTCTAATACATTTAAACCTAAAGTCTTAGAACCCAACAATTATAATTTTTTTTAATTAGACCTAACGTTAGAATTTTTTTTTTTAAAGGACTCACTTTAGGTTTTAAAAAAAGAAAATAAAAAAGAAGACTCATGTAAAAAAAAATAAAAAATAAAAAAATAAAAAAATAGGATTAAGGAAAAAAGAGAGAGAGACTCCTATTAAGACTCTCTCACTATTTAGTTTAAAAAAAGACCACACATTAGAAATTTTTTTTTTAAAAGGACTCACTTTAGGTTTCAAAAAAAAAAAAAAGACTCACGTAAAAAAAAAACTTTAGGATTAAGGAAAAAAAAAAAAAAAACTCTTGTTAGGACTCTCTCACTATTTAGTTTAAAAAATTAAATATTTTTTATAAATTAAAATGATGATGTGGAAAATTGTAGGAGTTTCAGAGACTTCGGTTTTATATATATACTAGAATTATGCCCGTGCAATACACGGCTTAATCAAGAATAATGTCTAAACAGAAGAAATTTTTTATCAATTTAATTAAAATTAAATAATAAAAATAAAGTAATCTTTTACGCTGGGTTATATAATGAATGCATATTGTGTATGACTAAGGATTTTATATAATAATAAAAAAAATCAAATATAAGTCTATTAATGGAAGATGATAGATAACTATATAACTCTTTTTCTTTTCTTTTCTATTTTTTCTGAGAAAAAAAAAGTATTCAGGGAGTTTGCATTATATATATTAAGCTTTAAAGCTTAAGTACTCACCATTGCATATATAAATGCAAAAACCTTGAATTCAATAATTATAAACAATCCAAAAATAATAATTGAAAGCTTATTTAGGTGGTAACCTTAATTCAATAGTCAGGAACAATCCAAATTACTAAACTTTTAAAAAATGAAAGTGGAGAAACTCACATGATAATTTAATTTTTGTCTTTGAAAGATGGGGAGGAGACACCAAAACTTGGGTGAGTTTCACCCTACAAAAGAAAAAGAGGGTTTATATATACACAAAAACTTCAATATTTTTTTTAATAAAAAAACTAAAAGTTAAAACCTTGGCAATAAGTTTGCATTGATAATTGAAAATAACTTTTAAGAGAATTGAGAAGTAAATAACTTCATTAGCATTGAGATATGATGATAATTGAGAAGTAAAACATGTTATAATAATTAAACAAAAACCTATTCAATTTGATTATAATAATAAAAAAATCATAGTATACAAATACATACCTTTGTAGGTGTTGTAGATAGAAGAATGGAAGACTAAACCAAAAAACCATACAATAGGTTGGAGAATAAAAAAAAAACCTAAGTAAAAATCAAATACCCTAAACTTCTTGAAGTCTACGTTAATATAGAGTTTTTAAGAAACCAAATTGCAAAAAAAATTAGATAACAACAAAAAATAAATATTACACTCAATATATATTACCATATACTACATACCATTATGTGTGCTATTCAAACTCATTAATTCACGTGGTTTCAAAAAATAAAAAATAAAACTCATTAATTTATGTGGGACTCTAATTCTATTGTTTAAACCTTTTTTTTTTTTATAGGATGTTTAAAATTTTTATAAGAAAAAAAAAAACCTAATTTTATATCATATGTATCAAACTTTTCTTCTACCTGTCAAATTTGTATCTTCACCAACAATGTTTTTTTTTTGGGATATATATGGTTTTTTTGGAGAAAAAAAAAGTTTGATGCCGATTAAGATAATTTACAATGATTAGGTCTCCCTTAAGTATAGTGGTTGTGTGACACCAACCAACTAAATTAATTTTTTTTAAAGAAACTTAATGAATTTTCTGCAATTTGGATAAAATTTTGGATATCAATTAAAGCATATCATATCGTAATGGTGTTCTAATAAAAATTTTTACATAAAAAAAAAAAAAACAGAGAATGTATAAAATTTTCTATCTAGGAATTTTAAGAGAATGATAATTAATTGGAGAGAAAGAGTTGATATGAAGATATGAAGGTAGAGTTTAAAGTTTATATATATTTAGGATCTGTTTGGATTCCGCTTATTGCTGAAAATTGAAAACACTGTAACAAAATAATTTTTAAATGTATGAATAATGCCGTGAGATCCAGTTTTAACTTAACATTTGCTGAAATTAGTACTTGCAGGTCTCGTGAATAGTGCACGGGACCCAGCCAAAAAAACACAGATGCGCAAAACGCTGGGTCTACCACTATCCAAACTCACACTAAAAGAAAGCTGAAGTAGCCGTGTGTGATTCTAAATTGTTTTTTTCCCTTAAGAGAAGTCTATATTTATCCAAAGAAGAGATTGATATATTATTAAATTATTAAGTTTTTGTGTTCATCAAAATCTTTCCTTCTTTTTAGCACTATGTGTTCAATACTATTGGGTTTACTTGAGTGTCCAATATTCACTTAGAAATTATAGAAGAAGAAAAATTATATATATTTTTTTCTTAAAATCTAAAAATCTAAGAAATTTTTTGTAATTTGGTGAAGACACTTGGTGCAACCACGGCTTCTAAGCTCAACTTTTATTATATAGTATATAATATAAATTACCAACGACAAAGGTCTTCTCCACTAATAGGTAGTATTAGTGGCGACATTTTTGTCGTCACAAATGATACATATTAGCGACGACACAAATGTCGTCTAAAATAACACATATTAGCTACTACATTTGTACCGTCGATGATGATGAGATATTACATTAGAGACGAATTTCGTCGCTAATAATCTTACACATTTTTATGGACTTTTTAAATTATTTTTCAATTCTAATTTTCACATTGTGCCTAATGGGAAACATATATTACAATACTTTACAGTCATTCAATTAAGAAAATACTCATATGAGTATAAAGATAAAATATAATACTCGAACATTCAACTCAATATTCTATTACAATGAAAAACATTCGACTACAAAATAAAATACTGTCTATTCGATCGCAATATTTAATATTCAACATTCCACTATGTATTCACAATCACATGAGCACACATTGTCTCATCAACTAATCAAAATAGTCTTCTTCATGAGGATATTAAAAATCTAATCAGGCTCAACCTTGTTGCAATAAATTTCCACTCAGCGTCATTTGTACCCATGACAAGAAACATTATTCTCCTAACTCAATGTAAGAATCAATGACAATAAAATTTACTAAATATATTTATTCATCCTAGTAAAACTTTGACTTTTATAATTTCCAAAAATACAATAATTAAGAATCTATAAGTGTAAGGGCCAGGGCCGGGGTTCAAGTCTTTAGGAGGGGGCTTCACACATATATACACTTAGATTAAGCTAGAGTAGAATTTCTATCTTGTAAAAAAAAAAAAAAAAAAATCTATAAAATCTTTAATAGTAAGCTAATACATAAAAAAAACTTAATCTATATCAAAACTCATTTTCCAAGAGCATTTACTTAAAATTTTAAAAATGTACTACCAAACATCATACTTAAAGTCTACCACAAAATTCAACTGATATATGTCTAAGGGAAAAAATTGCCAAATGCCCTTTTCGGGCAGAAAAAGCAGTATTATGCCCTCTTTTTCAAACTGATTAGAGAAATGCGCCTATTTTGAAACTCGATTTTCTCAAAATCGAGTTAAGCCCTATAGTGATGTTTTAAGGACCTATAGCAACGTTTTGTAACTCGAGCTCCATGAACTCGAGTTATAGGTAAAAAAAAGGAAAAAAATTGCATGTAACTCAACTTCATGGAGCTCGAGTTACAAAACGCCACTATAGGTCCTTAAAACGTCACTATAGGCTCCTTAAAACACCAATATAGAGCTCCAGAATATATATATATATATATATTTTTTATAACTTGATTTTGAGAAAATCGAGTTTCAAAAGAGGGGCATTTCCCTAATTAGTTTGGGAAAGGGGGCAAAATGCTGCTTTTTTTGCTCGAAAAGGGCATTTGGCAATTTTCTCCTATGTCTAAGTGCAACAATTTCCAATTAATTACCTAAAAATTAATTTTGTTGTATTTTAGCTTCATGTATCAGTACCACTTGTTCCTTTGTTTTCGCCAATTCTCCCTTTGTTTCCACCAATTCTCCTTTTGATTCTACCAATTGTTGCTTTGCTTCAGAAAATTCTAGCTTGCAACTTTCTACCTCACCATTGACCCCTATCTCATAATGCAAACGAGAAGAGGAGGATGTTGTAGGTATGAAAAAATTTTCCATCCTTCTAGCAAGACTAGCATGCTCCGATCTTGTCCCTAGCATTAGTGTAACAATATCTTCCTCAGTCATTTGAACATCTTCATCAGTTAATTTTTCTCGCATTGGATTCTGCAAGAGTAACATAAACTTGAATTGAATAATTTATACAAATAATTCAAAATTTTTACCACATTACCTAAATTATTCTTATCAAATAAAAGTGTAAAGATATTACTTACGTAGTTTTCTTCACATGATGTAGTCACAAAAGACCCATCTTTCTCTGTGAGGAACTTCTTATAAAATTAAAATTTCTCAATTTCTTGCCCACTTTGTTTTTACTGTACATGATAGATCGATAATTAACATGCATACACTAGCATCATTATTTTAATAATCTAATATTAAATTGTAGCAATTAACTAATCATGTCAAACGATTTTGTGTTCAAGTTCATTGACAATTTAGTTTAAAGAATATTTACTATCCAGTCTTGCTTCCAAAGACTAAAATGAATCGCATAGACCAAGCCATGTATCACGTGACAAATCCTTTGGAATATTGACCCTCGCCTCCTCCACCAGTTGTATTTCATTGAAGTGTTTCTTGAAGTGCGCATTTTTTTTTTGTTGATAAACTTCTTGAAGACATAGGCTGCCCAATCAGCATCACGGTATGCTTTGAGCTTCAACTCAGAGCTTGCAGATAGGAATAAACCCTGCCTTGGTGTCTCCTTGAGGTACTTAAGTACCTTATAAGCTACTTGTAAATGAGGAATCTGAGGTGAACTCATAAACTGACTCAGTTTATGCACTGAGTAACAAATGTCAGGTCTGGTTAGAGTCAGATAAAGCAATTTACCTATAATTCTTCTATACAAAGATGGATATGGTGCAGCCTCTCCCATTGAACTCCTAAATTTGGCTGATTGATCCATAGGCACATTAGCAGGCTTACATGCTAGTAGACCTGTATCAGATAGCAGCTCTAAAACAAATTTCCTTTGACACAAACTAATACCTTTCTCAGTCCTAGCAACCTCAAGGCCTAAGAAATACTTCAAAGTCCCAAGATCCTTGAGCTTGAACTTGGCATCTAGGAAAACCTTGAAAGTATTGACTGCCTCCACATTATTGCTAGCTTTCAAAATGTCATCCACATAGACTAGCAAGATGAGGATTGAACCCTTGTTGATCTTAGTGAAGACAGAGTAATCTGATTTAGATTGAATGAAACCATGATCAAGGAAAGTGGATGAGAGCTTGGCAAACCACTGTCTGCTGGCCTGTTTCAATCCATAAAGGGATTTAGTGAGTTTGCACACCTCCCCCTTGCTGTCAAATCCGGGAGGAGGGACCATATACACTTCCTCAGTCAACTCCCCATGTAAGAAGGCATTGTTGACATCTAATTGGGACATATGCCAACCATATACAGCAGCCATAACCAATAGGGTCCTAACAGTCACAAATTTCACCACAGGAGAGAAGGTCTCATAGTAATCAACTCCCTCAGTTTGAGTGAAACCCTTAGCAACCAGTCTAGCCTTGTACCTCTCTATGGATCCATAAGCTTTAAGCTTGATTTTGAACATCCACTTGCACCCAATAGGCACTTTACCAGGAGGCAGTTTGGTCATGACCCAAGTCTGGTTGGCCTGAAGTGCATCAAGCTCAACCTTCATAGCAGCTTGCCACAATGGATCAGGTAAAGCTTTAGCATAGGAAGTGGGTTCTTTGGCAATAGACAAGGCAATAGAGAAGGCTCTATGTGCATTAGACAACTTAGAATAAGAGAGAGTTGAGGAAAGTGGATAAAGGATACCTGGATTGTCAATGGAGATTGAATCATGGGAAGGTAGAGAAATGGAAGCCAAGTTTCAGTGATGAGTGGAAGCTAGACTGCAGTGGTAGTCATGAAGATAAGAAGGAGCTTTATGAGGCCTAGTGGACTTTCGAACAAGAGGTAAGTCAGGTTGAATAAGACGTAAATCAGGTTGAATGGGGGGTTCATGTTGAGGAGTAATAACAGGTTGAGAAGAATCCAAATCAGGGTGAACAAGATCTGGGAATTCATCAGGAGGCACAGCAGTATCAACAGAACTAAAAGGAAGAGAAAATTCAACTGAAATAGAGGCAATAGAATCTGGAACATGGGACTGAGAGGGAAAAAAATTGTGAGAAGGAGAAGAAGAACTAGAAATGAGTTTAGGTTGCCAATGTTTAAAAGGAAAAACAGTCTCTTTGAAGATAACATCTCTGGACAAAAACATGGTTCTAGTGGACAAATCATACAACTTATATCCTTTAGTCCCAAAAGGATATCCAAGAAATATGCATGCCTTTGCTCTAGGATCAAATTTTGATATGTTCCTAGTTAAAGTAGAGGCATAGCATAGGCAACCAAAGGATTTAAGGTGCTGATATGAAGGGGAATGACCTAAAAGCTTCTGGTATGGAGTAAGATTGCCTAGAAGAGGACTAGGAAGCCTGTTGATGAGATATGTAGCTGTAAGAACACAATCTCCCCAGAATTTTAAAGGCAAGTTAGCATGAAATCTCAAGGCTCTTGCAACATTCAATAAATGCTAGTGTTTTCTTTCAACAACAGCATTTTGCTGTAGTGTTTCAACATAGGACAGTTGATGTAAAACACCTTTGGAAGCATAAAATGTAGATAATGACCTTAATGGACACTTTGAACTGATTAAGAATCATTTGAAAAAAAGTTTGACTTAGAGAAGAAGCATTAGATTTGGACTTCATTAAATAAACCCAAGTGCACCTACTATGGTTATCAACCAAAGTAAGGAAGTATTTTGAGCCATTTAATGAAGGAGTAGAATAGGGTCCCCAAATATCAGCATGGATTAAATCAAAACAAGCTAAGGAAACACTTGTGGATTTAGGAAAAGGTAATTTGTGCTGTTTAGCTAAAGGACAGATATGACAATCAAAAGAATTGTTATTATCATAAGAAGTCAGATCGGGTACAATAGATTTCAACAAAGCTAGTCTTTGGGAAGAAGGATGACCCAATCTGTAATGCCACAATCTAACAGCATCATTTGAAGTATCAACAACAGGAGAAGAATCAAGATTACAGACATTGACACTTTTATTACAAAGGAAAGATGGTAATCTGGATAAAACCTCAGAAACAGAAGATGGTAAGGTGATGGAATCGGTGCACTGCAAGGTATATAGCCCTCCATGTCTCTTACCCAACCCAATCATCTTCCAATGCAGTTAGTCCTGGAGAAAACAGTAATGAGAAATGAAGATGGAACAACAGGAAGGATTTTGGGTTAGTTTGCTTATAAAAATAAGATTGAAAGAAAAGGTAGGAATGCAAAGAACATTTTCTAGAGTCAATGTGGCTGAGATTTTAACAGTTCCAACATGAGTCACCTTAACCATGTCACCATTAGGTAGTCTAACTGAAATTTGAACAGAAGAAGTGACAGAAGTGAAGAAATGAATGGAATGTACCATGTGGTCTGTTGCACCACTATCAAGAATCCAGTCATATGAACTAACATGAGAGGTATTGACACTAGAAGAAAAAACTGAATGCTCAAGAGAAGGAGAAAAACAGATACCTGATAGGGTTTGGGCTTGAACATCCATTGAAGGCTGAGTAATGATGGTGGCAACTTGATGAGCATTTTCAAAACATGCCTCTGGGGGTGCTTGGGTGCCAAAGTGACATTAAGAGTTCAACAAACTAACCAATTGCTGATATTGAGCCTTGGTTAGAGTAACAGGTTCACTGACATGATCTTTAGCAGCAACAACATTGTTTGCAAAAGGTTGACCACCTTTGTTTTTGAACTTATACCCAGGAGGATATCCGTACAACTTGTAGCACTTGTCAACAACATGCCCCATGGCTCCACAATGAGCGCATTGTGGCCTGCCATTCTTGGGCTTAACAAAAGTCTTGGTATTACCAGGTTTAGACCCAAAAGCTGCCAAAACTGCTGATGTATCAACCAAGGCCTTCTTCCCAGCACCTACTTTTTTCTGCTTCTCATCTTGTAGTAGAAGAGAGAATACTTTGCTTAAAGGAGGCACAGGCTCCATAAGCAGAATTTGGCTCCTAATAGCTGCATATGTCTCATTCAGCCCCATCAAGAAAGACATGGTACATTCCTCAACTTGATGACCACATGTACATGTCCTATAATTGGAAAATTCATCCCAAAGGCCTTTAAATTTGGCATAGTACGCATTGATGGTTAAATCCTCTTGAGTCAAAGAACTAATCTCCTTTCTCAAGTCAAAAATTGTAGGTCCATTTCCTTGCCCAAACTTGTTTTGCAGATCAAGCCACACATCTCTGACAGTCTTGAAATAAACTATGCTTGACTGCAACTCCTTGGAAACAGAATTAAATAGCCAAGCTAGGACTGTGCTATTGCATTTATTCCATGCTGTGTAAGATGGGTGATTAACAGATTGAGGCTTAGGGATAGAGCCATCAATGAAGCCCAATTTGGTTTTGGCATCTAAGGAAATAAGGATTGCCTTACTCCAGGTGTTAAAGTTTTCTTCAGTGAGATGTTGAACCACCAAAGAAACTCTTGGATTATCACCACTGGATAGAAAATAGGGGCTAGATGTGTTTTCCCAAGGTTGGACAGTGGGAGCAGTAGCACTAGAGGTGCTCTCAGTCATACTTATAAAAAAAAATGATGAAGATTCAAGGTCTCAAGCAACAAAAAAACCAAGAATTGAAAAGAAAATCAAGAATTGATTTTCTTGAGAAAATTCTCGAAGAAACAAGAATTGGATTCTGTGTGATGATGTAAAAGAAACAAATCAATCAAGATGCAATTCACAATCTTGATGGAACCACAACAGAAAACAGTAAATTGGGAATGGAACAACCCTAGGATCAAGAAGAAAGAAAATTGAATTGAAACCCTAAGATTGAAGATTTCAATTTCAATTATGAACAGAAGAACAAAAATCAAGGTTTCAACACGTTAAAGAGATTAAAACCTCGAAGATGATGAACTTAATGCAAGAATCAACAGAAATACAACAAGTAAATTTCTAGCTGATCTGAAAGAAACATTAAGAAATCAATGAAGAACGTTATTGAACTAGGAAATTTCAGAGAATACCAGACTTGAATGATCTCTGACCTAGTTCAGCTCTGATACCATATTGAATTTCACACAAGCTTGAAGACACATCAATGGTGGAATAAAAGACCCAAAGAGAGAGAGAAAGATGATGTAAAACTTGTGTATGAAATTCATTGAATAAATTTACAATGCTCTGTTCTTTATATAGGGAGAACAGAGGCGGGAAAAGATGAAACATAAATAACTAACTGCCTAATCAATCTAAGCTATACACGTGGAATAAGAGATAACAAAACTCATTAACCTATATATACCAAACGGCAGTGGTTTATGGCTATCTAAACTAATCTAAACTAAGCTACTATAGTTTAGCTCTACATTTACAAAACTACAATGCTTCAATAAAGTGCGCATGATACTTATAGATACTGGACAATGACTTCTCCATACATTGGTTATCAGAGCCTCAATGTGATTTGGGTCCAATGTGAAATCAAACTGAAACATAATAATTAAGAAAACAATGGTCAAACATTAATGTTATGATCAATGTAATAAAAAAACGGGTGAGGCTTAGGTCTAGTGCATGTAGTGCACTGGACTCATTAAGATGATAACACATGTTTAAAAATGGACACGTGTTATAATCTCAACGGGTCCAGTGCAACTAGACACTGGACCCAAACCTCACCCTAAAAAAACGTAGTCTCTAGCAATAAAACTCACCAATAAAATTTGTTTTCAACATTTGTTGGTGTTCTTTAGGGACTATAGACCAAGAGCCATAAGTAAGGTTAGCTTGATTAATTATTAATGATGTAGCCCACCATTCCTAGTAAACACCTTAACATGTGGCCCTACAACTCCTCGTCCCTTTGGAGAGATGGTTACAATAATTGGACCAATTTCTCTAAGTCATGCAAAATCGATGCATTTATTCCTACCTCTCTTTCGTTTGATGAACATAGTGGTTGTTAGTAAAAGTTTGATAATGTAGTCAACAACACTTTAGCAAAATAATTTATTCACAGCATATATATACAATAAAAGATACTTTTTTTTTTTTTTGAGAAATAATTACAACATGCTGCTAACCCCGCAGCTCGAACCCTTTCCCCCCTAAACCCCCAAGCACTTTGTGCATGGAAATGTGTCAATTCATTTACAAGGCCTTTGGCAATAAAAGATACTAACACAAGAAGGATAATAGTTGCCCCTATTCATTCCAGTATAATTGTTTTCCACAATAATAACAATTGAGTAAGAATATTTAGAATATAAATAATTAAACTGAGGGAGAGAAACAATGTTTATAGCAAATGGTATCACACACATAACCAAGACCACTGAGAAACTAATCCCCATAGTTTCAGTACGTACTAAGAATCTATTGATTCTGACTACCAATCCTTAATTAGAAGCATGAAAACGCCTAAATATACGTACACATATATTCAATTTACAAGCATGAAAACCAAATAATGAGAACCTCTCTCTTACAAGACTATTCTTACCGCCTTAGAAATAACAAGCTAAAAACTAAAAGAATGGAGATTCTAAGAGCATCTACAACAAAGGAGCTAAAAATTTAGCTATTTGGCATCACAAAAAGTTACTTTATCTATTTTACTTACTCACTTTACAAAACATCCAGCAGTAGTAGATCTATTTTAGCTTTCAACACAATAAAATAATATAAATATCACAATAAAATAATATATCCACTACAATAAAATAATATATCTACTACAATAAACAACAATCACAACCACCGCTGCCACTACCGCTGCCGCCACTGACTCTTCCACAGCCGCCGCCACATGATAGCAAATAATCGTCTAGTGTTAACAAGTGATTTTTTTAACCCCAAATTATACTTATTCATATTTTTTTTTTTACTAAAACAATTTCTCAATCATCATGATAGCAAATAATCATCTAGTGTAACAATAATATTTTGTTTTAACCCCAAATTATATATATACAAATTTATCTTTTGACTAAAAAAAATTGCTCAATCGTCATGATAGCCTATTATCGTCTAGTATAACAACATTATTTTTTTTAAACCAAATTATATATATACAAATTTATCTTTGACTAAAACAATCGTCTCAATTGTCCGGAAGCAATCTTGGAACAATGTGAACTATGAAATTGAGGAACTTTATAAGAAAACATATAAAATAGAACACAAATTATAGCTGGAACAATATAGTCCACAAATTACTCACATACATAACTCAATCTTAAGTTTTTCTTCACCTCTTTCCTTCTCAATCCTAAGTTTTTCCCTCTCAATAAACATTTTTTCCTCTTCCAATCGAGTTATCTCCTTATCCCTCAACTCTCCCAAGCGCAACTTCTCCGCTTTGATACGAAGACTCTCTTTGTCATGTTCTTGTGATTCCTCAATAAATTCCAAGTTCTTGGTCAAATATTCCCCTGCATCTTTTCTGGGGCTTTGTTATTTCAGTTGGCCTTTTCGGCCTTCCTACCAATTGGCCTCTCAAAATTGGAAGTGTCACCAAGTCCGGACCCACAATCCCCCTTCGCCAATAGATGTTGATTTCAGAGTTGGAGGCACGGATGCTCTCGATCTTCCATTAGGATCGGCCCACTTTGGTTGGTCCTTTAACATGAGCCAACAATGTTCAAGAAGAAAGGGTTTCTTGAAGGTCTCTTTATACAAAACCTTCGCATTGGTAATCTAAAAAAATTAAAAGAAATATAACATGATTAGTATCTTCAAACTATTGGTGAATGGGTATGTTAACACTATTGCAATATAATTTATACCTTATCTTGTTCGGTTATACCACTTTGATGACATGCGTTAACTTTAGCCATGTACCCACAAAACTTATTTGTCTTTTCATTAATCGTTCCCCAACGACTTATCAAGGAGATAGCAGTACGTGTGGTATTGGATATATTGTACTGCGTGAAGTATTCCCAAACTTTTTGACGAAATGTATTTTGTGTTTGTTCATTACTGTGTATGGCATCAACACTAATATTGAGCCATACTGACACTAGGAGTTGATCTTCCTCTACACTAAAGTTAGAGCCCTGTTTTCCTTTTGTAGAAGAGGCATTTTCAACTTGAGGTGGAGAATCAGAAATTGACATAGGAGTATTTTGAGATGTTCCCAAAACTTCCTTGCACACAGAAAATTCCCAAACTAACATTTATATCAAAACTTAAAATACTTAGAAGTATAACAATAGAACATGGTTATGCATAAATACTTAATTTGACATGTAGCTTAATCCCACTAATAAAGAAAACAACAAATTCATTTTTGAGCATCTCATTTTTGAGCATCAACAAGAAGCAAAAACAAAAACAAAAAAATTGTAGCCTTCCCTGCACACAGAAAATTCCCAAACTAACATTTAAAAACAAAAACATAAATTCCTGCAAACAGAAAATTCCTAATACATTCCAATTCTCAACGATTTATCATTAGATTCAACAAATATTATAAATTTATCATTCCAATTAAATTGAGTAACTCACAACTCATAACAATTACTATATGAATCAAAACTGAGTAACTCACAACTCATTGAAATAAGGCATGAAGCAAAAAAATAAAAATAAGGTAGTAAGCAAGTTTCAAATCCAAATCAGAACGAATGGATGCTCTGAATTTACTACTCTATTCTGTCCATTCATCAATTCAACTTACCAAAGCATGGATAAGTTTGTTGAGATCAAATGACAGAAATTTTCATTGAACAAGAACAGCAAAAAAATTATTGCATCTAAAATTTATTTATTCTATATTTATAGATACACACACATACCCAAATCAAAAATCCCAAGCATGTAGATGAAGAAGACAGAGACAACTCACCTAAAGGTGAGTTGGGTCGGAGGCGTGGATTGGTGGCGGGACAAAGAGGTGAGAGTTCAGAGGTGAGAGTTTAAGAGAGTTGAAAGAGTTGAGAGCATCAGAGAAGTGGATTGGCGGCGTGGGTTTAAGGCGAATCAGTGGCGTGGGTCTGAGGCGGATCGGTGGCTTGGGAGTTCGACGAAGTGGATTGACTGGTGGGTCGGTGACATCGAGCTTCGGTGAGTGGTGACGTTGAGGATCAAGTCGGGCCGGCGGCGGTGAGACAGAGAAGTGAGAGTTTGAGAGAGTGAGCTTGAGAGAAAGTTTTGAGAGAAGGTGAGACAGAGAGGTGAGAGCTTGAGAGAGTGAATTGAGAGTGAGTCTGAGAGAGGCACAGTTTGGAGAATAAAAAAATAGAAAAAAAATAAACAAGCAAATATTATTTTAATCCAGCCGGAGAATAAAAAATTAAAAATTTTTGTTAGCTCTCAGCTACAGTCATGATTTTAAAAACCGGTACGGTGAAAGAACCGAAAAAGTAGCTAATTATCGGTTTTATGGTCGAACCGGTGACGTCATAAATAATTTAATTATTATTTATTTAAATAATATAAATAATTAATAATTTTTTAATATACTAAAACTAACAAACCAATAGTAATAAATATGTTTCCTTTAAAAAAAATACAAGCATATAAGTATATAACATATTTTTAAAGAATTTAACATAATAACATTACAAAACAATCATCCTTAACATAATAAACTTTCAACAAAACCAAATAAATAAGTTCATTAGTCATTACATTTACATCCAAATGGCAAATAACAAATAAGTTCATTACATCTAAATAGCAAATAAGTTTTAAAGTTTCAAACAAACAACTACTAAGTTTTAAGACCCAAGCCTCATTTGTTATGAAGAAAATTGAAATCAATATCATCATGTGAACCAAATGCTCCACCACTAGCATCATTATCATCATCCTCATCCTCATTTTCTTCATCTTCAACATGAATAGGATGATTTTTATCTCTAAATCCGGGAGGAGCATCATCTTCATCACCAAATGATTCCAAATTGATGTCATCATCATCCTCAATCACTTCATTGTCCATATCTATACAAATTCCAAAACCAAAGAACAATAAATGAAATAACGATTCTAATAATCATTTCTCATAAATCATAAATAGTCTAATTAAAATATGCAACTAGGCAAAGAATTGTTATAAGCTAACCTCTTTGTACATGGCTAGAAGACCCTTCTTCGATTGGATAGGCTCCCTCTTCATATAATGCATTCTCTATCTCCTCATGATCCAGAAATGGAGGTTCCTCATCTTCCACTACCCAAAATTCAGTTTTATCGATACTTGCATAATCAATAGGATCAAAATTGAACTTCTTCCTTTTGACTCTATATCATAAGATGAACATAATGAATAATTAGTAACCAAATCACTTATATTTCACAATCACAAAAAACCCACTTGACCAAATCAGTGAATCACTCATATTTCCCCACAAAAACATTGAAACAAAGAGATTATATAATATATACCTTTCTTTCAATCGGTAGTTATAATGAACAAACACAAGATCATTAAGTCATTGAAACAAAGAGATTATATAATATATACCTAGTATCAGTCCACCCATCAGCCATTATTGTACAACTAGTGTCAACCCAATATGAACGATGAGAATTAACAATCAATTGGACTTCTCTTGTTGCATCTCTCAACAAAGGCACTCGAAGGGCATGATAATTTGGGCCTCTATATCCAGGACCATAAGAAGATACAGCATTGAACATAGGTTGATAATAACTAGAATTCACAACATTAATTGGAATGCAAGCATCATACATCCATCTTGCTACAGCCATATCAGCCCTCCACTTCTTTTCTTTGCCAGCAAGCACACTTTTAATAGAAGGTTGAGCCCCCGGTATTATTCTAGGAGCGAAGTAATTACCAATGTCACCAACCTTTCTTTTGCCAAGATTGGATCTTGGTGGAAAACTACTAGGACCACTTCTATTTCCCCTACCTAACCCCCTACCTCTAGGAGTAATTTCTTGGACATCTTCAAATTCTGGTGAGTCCTCTAATGGCGAATAATTAGATGCTTCTTGATCCTTTTTTGTTTGTTCTTTAGATTTTGAAATTTCCTTCAAATTCTCAACCATTTGAAACCTAACATCATAAGGTACACCCATACATGCAGCCACATCACCTTTAATTTCAGCTAGATGTCTTTTCATCCTATTGATGCCCCCTCCTTTATAACTTTTCCCACAATGTATACATCTATAACTACTTTTTCCGTCTTTCAACTCTTCAGTTACATGATCCCATGCAGGATCACATTTCGCTCTCATAGATGAAGAATTAGCATTAGACTCAGTTGTAAAAGCATGTTCATTAGATGGTATAGAGGCGAACTCCATTTCACTCAACAATTTCAGACTAGCAGCAACCATTTTATCAACAAATAAATTCATCAACATAACATACACAATCAATAGTATAATACTCTGTAACTATATTTCACAAACAATAATGCTCTGTAAATCAAATCCACAACAGACACAAAATCACAAATAAACTAAAATGCTATTGTAAACTAGTAATTGAAGTTATCACTTACCAGTGAAGTCACGGAAGGAGAACCTGAGATGAAGCCGAGAACATGAACTGAGAATCTGAGATGAAGCCGAGAGAAGAAGAAGAAAAAAAAAAAAAAAAAACGAGAAAATGATCAAAAATCAAAATCAAGTAATCAAAATCATAAAAAAGAAAAGAATATTAATTATTACCTGATGAAGCTGAGAGAAATGAAAAAAAAAAAAAAAAAACAGAACCGAGAAAATCAAAATCAAAATAAAAAGAAAAGAACATTACCCAATTAGAAAACCCAGACACCGAGAAGCAAAGAGCAGACTGCAGTGCTCAAAGGGCGAGGGCGAGACCAACCAAGAGGAAAAAAAAAAAAAAACGAGTGAGATGCGTGAGGCAGAGAGAGGTGCCGCTGTGCGTGAGGCAGAGAGAGGTGCTGCGTGCGTGCAAAAAAAACAGAGTGAGGTAGAGAGAGGTAGAGAGCTTGAGTTGAGTTGAGAGTCTTGAGACTTGAGAGCTTGAGGTGAGTGAGAGAGTGAGGCAAAGTGGGGCAGGGAGTTTGAGAAGAGGCGTGATGATAGAGTGAGGAGTCTGAGGACTTTAGGGTTAATTTTGAGGAGCCAAAAATGACGTAGTTTATTTCGAGGAGCAAAACCGATTCAACCTTTCCGGTTCTGGTTCTTAGGTTGAACCGGCCAGTTTGCACTATTTATCGGTTTTAAAGCTATTTTCAGTTTTTTGTTATAATCGAACCAGAGTGAAGGCCAGTTCTCGGTCGGACCGGCCGATCCAGTCCGGTTTTTAAAACTATGGCTACAGTACACAGCCATATATAGCTGTGCACTGTAGCAATGAAGGTAAAAATTTTACTTTTAGCTCCACTATTGCAACCCTCTTTTTTATGTGTAGTGGTGCTAAATATAGCTTTTTAGCACCACTGCTACTAATGCTCTAAGTGTATGGGTGCTTATGGATAGCTGTAAGTGATTGTGAATGGAGTATAGAGCCTATCTTAAAAGTAACGAGCTCAGAAAATGATATATACAATGGGATGTGTTTTTCTTTTTTTCTATCTTTTAACTCAAAATGGGTGCAGGGCTGATATAAAAAAGAAAAAGAAAAAAAGAAGCATCTTAGAGCGTTAATGGAGAGGATTAGCGGTGGATAGTCTACTTGGATGTAACCATAGTACTTCATTTGCCCTCTAAATAATCGATGCTAGAGGGGTCTAAATGAATTTTTTTTTTTTTTTTTTTTTTTTTTTTTTTTTTTAAGGTAGGTTTATAATTTGACAATAATAATCTTTTTAAGTGGATCAATATTATGTTGAAAATTCCAACCTGGAACCCACCATATTCCATGACCCTAGTCCCTAGCCACATGACTATATATAATTCTGGCGGTTGTGTAAATTCTTTGCATGTAATAAAGGGATGTAACATCATTCATGCATATGGATGTATACATATAGACTTTTGGCGTAAGTCTACGTGTTCTCCGCCGTGATTGCCACGATTAGCAATCTCGTTGCCAACAGTCCACAATTGTGACTTCAGAAGGCAGACTCAGTCAGTCCTATCTAATCTGACTTATCAGTTATCAGCTCATAAATAAATAAATAAATAAAATATAGACCACACAATTTACAATAAGGGCCCGCACGTAGACGGCTGATATTTTATTTTTTATTTTTTATTTAAATTTATAAGAGGAATTGTCTTCTTTTCTCACAAAAGATCGGCCCAAGAGAGAAAGGTGAGATCGCTGTCGACACGTGGGGATAATTAACACGTAAAATATGCTGGTCGCAGCAAAGGTCAGTTAGGTGGTCCTTCCCCCATATGCTTTTGTGTGTGGGCCCACACTACACAAGTTGGGATCAGGACTCAGGACTCAGGACTCAGGAGGTCGCTATACGGGGATCACGTGCAATGGTGAGGAGCAAAAGTATTGTGGGCCAACCTTTTCTTTTCTTTTACCGTTCCGTTTTAAAAGTTATACGTTAAAAATAAGTTTGATGAAAAATCAAATTAAATAAGCATTTGCTTAGAGCATTCACACTTGCTATTTTCAGTATTTAAGAATTAAGTCATTTTGAATATATACTACTGTAAATTTTTTTAAAAAATTTTCCTTTTTCTCTCCGTGTGTATGTGTTAAAAAATACTTAATATTCTAAAAAAAAAAAAAACAGTGGGTTAATCTCATATTAAAAAATAAGTGTGAGTTAAAAAAGTTTAAAGTTTGTACTATGTATTCAAGAGTTAGGCCATTTTGAATATACATCACTGTAAATTTCTTTAAAAAACTTTCTTCCCTCTCTCCGTATGTGTGTATGTGTTAAAAAATATTTAGTATTCTAAAAAAAAAAAAAAAAGCACTTGCTATTTTTAAATTATTCTATTTTACCATCTTAAAAATTACTTTATCAATTATACTATACTATTTTATAATACACTCAACATCCTAACTTTTATTTTCTTATACAACACATTAAAATAATATATTTACACAATAAAATATATTTATGTCTCTCTCTCTCTCTCTCTCTCTCATCACCACCGTGAAGACCCAAAACTCCAACACAGTTTATAAAAAAAAAACTCAACACAGAAACTCATCCCAAACCCTAAACAAACCCATCACCCACTGATCCATCATCAACAACACCATTATCCACTGATCCACCATTAATAACACAGCCACCACCCACCATCAACAACACAACCAACAACCACTACATCACACAACCACCATAGGAAACACCAAGCAAACCCACAAAATACCAGAACCACCACCAAACTCAGCCCAAGACCCACTGTACCACCATAACTCACGACCTACCACATCGATCCCACCACGATCCTCAACCCCAGACCCACCACAACCCACCACGATCCACCACCAAAACTTAGCCCCAAACCCATGGCTAAAACCGATTAACAAACCCTCACCACCCACGACCAAATCCGATTTGCAAACCCACAACCACACCGATCTCGCCGCCACAACAACTACCAAATCCTCGACCATGCCGATCTCGTCCAGAGAATCTGACAAACCCACAACCATGCCGTGAGAGAGGGAGTGATGAGAAAATGGGTAAAGGGACAGTGGCCAGTGAGAGGCATGCGGAGAGAAAGGGTCATCAGCAAAGGCATGGGAGAGAAAGAGAGAGCAAATGGTGACCGGTGAGAGAGAAAGAGAAGAGATGAGCTCTGTGAGAGATTTTTCCGTGAGAAAGAGAGAGATAAGTTGAAAGACAAAACTAAGAGAAAACAAAAGTGAAAAGAATAAAATATATTATTTTGGTGTACAATTGTGCTACAATGCCATCATACATTTAGATGGCACTGTAGCACAATTGCAAATTTTTTTGCTATTGCAAGATTTTGCAAGTCCGGGTAATGGGCTATTTTTGTGCCTCGATGCTAAAATTTACCAACATATGGCATTTAGAAGACTGGTTGTGAATGCTCTTAGTGCTTACTTGTATACCCAATCGGTTGTAGTCTTACTTCTTCTTCTTCTTCTTTTTTAAAGTATTGAAGCTATTTTACAACATTTTTACAAATTAATATTGTGGCTAACTGGTTTTTATTTAGGCCCACCATTAACATCATTTTGTCATTTACCAATAATCATTCATCACATCAGCAAGTTGTACATTTTTTTATAAAATAGTTTGTATCTCTACTAGCATTACTCTTTTCTTTTTCTTTTTTTTTCTTTCAAATTTCTCTCTTATGTGTAATATATATACACACGAAAAGCTTGACCCAAAATTATGATATTTTTGCTCAAAATAAGACCTACTTGTTTTCACGCAAAAACTATCTCCAAGGATATATTAATTTTCTAAATGTCTAAATAGTCATTCTTTGTCAAGAAATTTGTAACTTAACTAGAAATATTTTTAACGAAAATATTCAAGGTTTAAATCTCCTCTTCAACACCGTAACTATTGAATCGTAAAAAAAATGAACAAGAAGAAGTTGTTCTCAATTTCATATAATGAGAAAGTTTAATGAAAAGAGTTGTGTTTATTATTTTTATTTGATAATTGAGTTTTTGGACCTAAGAAGAAGGTGGATGATGAGTGATATTTTTTGCTTAGGGAAGAGAATATAGATATTCAACTAATGACTTCTGTTTCATTTAGATGTAGTTCTCAGTAAATTATGTTTTTTTCTTTTTCTTAACTAGAATATAAAAAAATTATGTTACACTGCGAATCAAAAGCATCAAACCATATTGTACATAAAATAAAACAAATAAAAATGGTACTCCTTGATAAAGGTAGGTAAGGTATGCTATCTACTAATTTAAATACTGACATTGAGTTTGCTAAAGTGTGTTTGGAGTAGGTTTAATAGAAGGAGGGTAAAATGAGAATCTCTCTCTCTCTCTCTCTCTCTCTCTCTCTCTCTCTCTATATATATATATATATATATATATACACATTAAGGGCATACATTAACCATCCATTTTGAGAAAATTTTTATGGAGAATTGAAAAAACTGTCAAAACAATTAATCACTTTTACATTTTTCCATAAAAATTTCTTAAAATAATTGACTAACGTGTGCCATTACAGTCCAAAGTTAGAAGGGAGGTCAATGTAATTTGAGTAAAGCTCGTGAGAGAAGAGTGCAATTTTCTTTTTCTTTTTTTTTTATATGATATTCTGTTATTGTTTGATTTGACATGAGGGGTAATTATATCAAACTTTCCAAGAGTAAATACCATAAATGCGTACTTCTTCTTCTTATATAATAGTAAGTTTTATTAATTATATTCATAATGGGATTCATAATTCATGCAAGATGAAGAGTTCACATTTACGGTACTACTTTATAAAGTTTCATGATAAGTTAATAGCTGATGACTAGTATAAATGTTCTAATAATGTAGTATCATTAAATTATTGTTTTTCCAAAGTGACAAAAATTAAATAAATTTTTTTTTTGAGTTACCATGTGATACCTACTAATGAATTTGACCTATGTCACTTTATAATGTGAAACATAAGTTAATAAGTTAATAAAGGATATAACCAGGGGCACGCCAAGTTCAGCCCCCAAGAGTTGGTTATTCTGACTTGGCCAAAATAAATAAGTGAATATATATATATATATATATTTTTAAATTTTTGACCCCCTAATATAAAATTTTGAACACTTTGACTAAACCCAACTGAAATAAATTTGAATATGATGATCTCAATAATATCTTGACCTTTAAAAAAAATGCCAACAAGAAACCAATTTGATCTTTAATCCGGGAAAAAAAATAGTAAGTCCAATAATAAATGTAAAAATTTGTTGATCTTAAAATAAAAAAAGAAAAGAAAAAAAAAGACCCATTTAGATCTTAACAAATTTGAAATAAATCAATAAAAAAAATCCCAACCGATAAGAGAAGAGGCAATTGTAAAATTTCATATATTTGTGTGTGTTTTTTTTATAATGTATATTTAAGTTCTTTTTTGTTTTAGATTTTGTATAATTTATGTTTCATACTGACTCTTATAAATAAAAAAAAATAAAAAAATAAAAAATTGGAGCCGCGACTTATTTGATATAACAAGATCATTGTCATATATCCTGTCACTGTTTGTCAAAGTGACCCAAAAAAAAGAAAAAAAAAAAAGGATTTGGTATAGGTACTGTCGTGAGTTGAGTATTAACAAATCTGATAAAATTACTATTATGTCTTATTTAGGTATCAATGTATAAAATACCTCTAAAACATCATAAAGGCATCAAAGCATTATTCCATGAAGGCATGAAACTTATATGTTTGAATCTCAAACTCACATTAAGTTCAAGATAAATACTCTGAGTCTGAGTTCCAAAATAATTTAGATACTTATAAATCTTTATCTTTTTCCGTCTTGATACCTAAACTAAGATGCTATTGTAGTATGAAGCTAACTAAGGTGATGTATCAGGGTTTTACCATGGGGAACTTCAGACTTTTACATGATCTTGACTCAAACCATAGGCCGGATAGGTTTCAGAAATGCAATCATTAAGGGGCCGGGGAGAGAAATATATATTAATATATATATATATATTTATATATATATATAAATATATATATTTGTCAGGATAATATTTTACGTCAAATTGTAGCGTGATTGACTTGTTATTTATTATTGCTTATTAAATAAAAATGTATCATATATAATTATTTTACAATTTTCTTATGTGCATTGCATGAGGTACTAACTAGTTATTATATACCCCTTTTGATTCAAAAAAAAAAAAAAATAGTTATTATATAATGAAAATTGTGTCGTTATTAATGTGGTTGTGCCTAGTGTATGCATTTTCCTTTTTTTTTTTTTTTTTTTTTTTTTTATGAATTGTTTTTGTTATTATGTAATGTGACACTATAAGTATAATGAAATAATTAATATAGTTGGTCTAAGAGAAATTATGTTGTCAAAATTTTAAAAATTCTACTCTGATTAAAATTCTTTTACCAAAAGTTTTTAGGAATTAAAAATATTTTATTATTTTATTTTATATTATTTTAATAATTTATTATTATTCTATATTTTAATAAAGAATTTGGGTCCTACACATCATACTTATATTATGTGGTTTGATATAAGTATTATAAATTGTACAACCTAATTTAGCCATGTGACTAATTCTCAAAAAAAAAAAAAAAATTGATTAACATAGTTTATTTTAAATGGAAAAAATATTAACAAAATTTACACACACACACACACACAAAAAAAAAAAAAAAAAAAAAACTAAAATTAAGAATTCATTGTCAAAAGCTTCAATATATTTAATATGAGTTTCATTATTTATTTTTAAATCATTTTACAATCTACTATAATATTTGGTTTTCGATAAAAACTTGCACTTACACAATGTGCATTCAAGGTGTAGCTTACATTTTTTATTGCTAGATATTTTATTATTAAATAATTACATTATGGAAATTATTTCTTATCTTAGGTATGGTTCTTGATTAAGTTATGCATTACATGGGCTTGATGCTAGTAAATGAGAAATTTAAGGAAATTTCACATTACTAATTAAAATGAAATTCTGGCTAAAAAGGAAACTATTAAAGGTATTATCAAATATTTACTATAAAAAAATAACTTACAAATTGACACAACAATTAATCAACAACACAATGAAGAAATATCTTTATACATTTTTTTTATGAAATTTTTTATAGGAATTAAAATTTGACATATTTATATATAAAGTTTATATAAAATAAATCTTGTAGTACATTATTTAGGGCTAATTTTTTATAGCTGTCCTAATGCAATAGGCCCATTGTGGAAATATACCCATTTGGGGCCACAAAGATTGACAAAGTCCTAATCCCTAAGATTAGACAAAATGGGTTTTGTCGAATAAATAATTTGAGGCAAAGCTGGATGGAAGTGTAAATAGATAAGGTCGAATCAAGGCCAGCCAGGCAGCCACTTGACAAAAATTGAGACGTAATAGATAAAAAATCTCGAAACTCAAACCTCTTATTCACAAGGCTGTGTATTCGAGCTTGAGCCCTAATCATTATTTAAATTATGTGGTGCAAACCCTCATGAAAAATGCTAATTGAGGAGTGTGGGAGTTGAGGCTTAGAGGGAAACAAGGGTTTTTCCTTACCTATTTTTGGGTCTAATGGGAAACATTGAAAGTGGAATTGTAGTGCTTGCAAAGCTCGTGATGTGGAAGAAAAGCGGCAAGTAGCAAAATAAGTTTACTAAGAGCCGAACTTACCACTATGCCAATTAGGTAGTCGCCTATGTCTCAAGTAGAACAAGGCTCCTAAATTTTAACCAATAGGGATATTTTATATATATAAGAGTGGGTTCCAGTTAGCTCAACTGGTAAATTCTCTAGTAGTTGAATAAGAGATCTGGGGTTTAATTCCCATCTACACCAAAAACCGATTGATGTCTTGGTCTGATTATAAAGAGCTATCATTCGGAGTGGACGCTATAAGTTGAAACTCTTTAAAAAAAATATACATATATAAGAGTATTAATTAGGTTCTAAATATTAAGCAATAGATTAAAACAAATTAATAAAGCAATGGATACAACAAAATATTATAATAATTTCACAACACTCCTAAATTAATATGCAAACTCACACATGGGCTCACCAAAATATCTAATTTAAATTTTTTGCTATGCTAATTTAGGAATGTTGTGAAAATTCTGTGTCCATTGCATTACTCAAAAGAAATTGTTTGGACTAATGCTACGTCCACAACATTTTCACAACAAATCCATGGTGGCAATCTATTATTGATGGGTAAAAAAGTGATATCAATAATGGGCCTAAATTAAAAACAATAATAGATTACAGCTTAGGGTTTGTTATGAAATTTTTGTGAAAAATATTGTAGATATAACATTACTCAATTGATTATCAAAGATACAATTTTTTTTTTTTTTTTCTTTTTGACAAAGTGTAGGTGTACCACTATCCACTCATTTCTTTGTTTTTAATTTTTTTTTTTAATCTTCATAGCTTTATATACATACTAGTTGTTAACAAAAAAAAAAAGAAGTTTTGTGAAAAATTAAATTAAGTCGCAAAAGGGTTTTCTAAATAATTTTTTACTAGCAATAAGCACAATATTATAATAATAATAATTATTATTATAATAATAATAATAATAATAATAATAATAATAATAATAATAATAATAATTGTAGGGTAACGAATTGGTGCACCCCAGTCCAAAGCATGCAAGACCTGGGCCCAATAAGTCCACTGCAATATGTATTTGTAGAGAGTGGACTTAAGAATCAGATTTGAATGGTGAGGGCTTCGTTTTACCTATTCTTAAAAATGAACTAAAAAGCAGATTAGAAGGCCCAAAGCACCCCGAGATAACTTGGAATAATTCTGTTTTATTTAGGTCCGAGGAGGAATCCTTTTATGTTGTTCACGTTCTAGTTCTTTCTTTTTCTTTGTTTTTCTTTCTCTTCTTTTTCCAGAGACCGACCTCCCCCTCCAATGGAGGAGGAATGACATTATATAATCATATTCTAAGCATCCTATCCTTACACTTGTCATTCATCTAAGGTGTCCCTTGATACTTATCCCATCAGATCTTTTCTTTGGCATCCCTGTGAGAGGTCATAGTCTTGGTAGCACTGTTCAGGGGTATTCTCCACATAAATGCGGCCAGAAAAGTAGTTGCAGGGTATTTAATGTGGTGGTAGCAGCTTTTCTTCAGATATTTTCAGGGATCTTTTCCTTCCCAGTAAGCTCATCGAGTTTGTTTCTGTCATTGGGGATTCCAGGAGGATTACTTCAGCCACTGGGATTCATCCTTGAACCGAAAATTTTATATCCAAGGACTATACCCTCCTCGGACAGAATCGCCGGTCCTATGTGCGAATCTTTTGAAAGTAGAATGCTTTGATAGCTGCCACATGGCTCGGCCCATGAGTCTTCCTCGGACCAAGTCCACGGCCCAAGATGCGTGACTCTTGGTTATTTGTCCCCACAATAATAATAATAATAATAATAATAATAATAATAATAATAATAATAATAATAATGTGAAAATCTAAAAAACAAGTAAGAGATTTTCAACAAAAGTTAAAAAGAAAATTAGATGAACAATTCACATATGAACAAGATATTCATTAAATATACTAAAAATTTTTGGCATCTAAACAAATTAAAAGATTAGATTTTAAGTAAAATATATATATGTATATATATTATTTAATTAAATTTAAATATATAAACTTTTTCAATTTAAACATTGTCTTAGGCCCCAAAATCCCTTGGGCCACTCCTGCATCTACTTCAAGAAAATAAGAAACAAAACATGTTTGCTTCTAAAAACATAAACTCAAATCCAATAGGGTTTCTCAAATCCATGAGCATCCTTGAATCCACAAGGTGGAAAAAAAAAAAAAAGTCTAGAATCCACCAAAAAAATAATAGAGCAAAACTTATTTTTATCAAACTAAATCCAAAATGTTTTCAAACTTGGAGGCCTATTTAAAGACTTCGTAAAACTTGATAGACAAAAAAAAAATATTATAAAACAAATCCTAATTAATATCTAACCATAATAAGTCTCTAATTTTACTTTAAAAGCATTAAAAATGCCTAAAAATAGGGAAATAATTATCCTAAATCTAAAAAAAACAAAAATTACATAAAAAATTATAAAATTCTATCCTATATCAACTCATGAAAGGTATGCTATGCAAAAAAAATTAATGTAGGGGAAAACACTTTATACCTATGAGAAATGCTACATCCATAATATACGGGGAATGGCCTTGGGGGCATTGGGCCTTGGACCCTAGTCTTGTAGCACTATACGGAACAGGGCCCCAGGCCCGTAGGGCCTTGGGACCTGACCTTGAGATACAACACCTGATCCTCTCTCCATTGGACTTGTGACCTTGATCCAGACACCCCTTGAGACCCAATGTGAGCCTAATAAACATAACAGGACCATTTTGCACTGAACGTCAAAAGCGAACCACTTCTAGTTAATCTTAACTAGGTCGGATGTGTGATTGCTCGGCAGAACGATGTCTCGGCTTCCTGGTATTGCCTTAGGTAATATCGCTACCGAACAGGCTTTCGGAGGTGGGATCAGTTCCAATACCACTACCACCTTACCCACCTGAACACCCACCTAAAGATGATGAAATTGGACCCCCATTCGCACTAATGAGGGGGAGTAATCATAATACCTCTACTTATCTAAGACTATAAATAGGGGGATTAAAGGAGAAGAGGGGGTGGGCAATTCTGGAGAGAACATTTAGAGAAAATAGTAACCACTCTAAAATAGAAGGGGAGCGACTCTGTGAGGCAAAGATAAGGGTTTGAGAAAAAAGGAGCGTACTTGGGCCTCTGAGCATAGGACCACCCATAGTAAGAAACCCAAAGCCCATAATACAAATAGATTGTGAGCCCAAGCAGAGGTTGGGTCCAATAGTCATATTTTGGGTGCGCACACATAACATTTTCACAACAAATCCTAAGTGATAGGTTGTTACTGGTTGTTATTGTTGAGGCAAAAAAGTAATCTCAGTGATAGGTTTAAATTTGAACCATAATAACTAACCACCTATAATTTGTTGTGAAAATGTTGTGGACGTAGCACCTCTCTTATTGGAGATAAACCCACATTTGCAACCTCAAATTTGTATTTAATACTAGCCTAATCACAATTAATGCGCATTGCTCTCAACAAGTAAATTTAGCAGCTCCAAAAGCAATCACTCCCCTTATATCAACAAGTCCAATTCGTGGATTCCAGTTAGCTCAACTGATAAAATATCTGAAAGTTGAATAAGAGATTTGGAGTTCAATCTCCACCTACACCCAAAACCGATTGGTGTCTTGGTCTGATGATAAAGAGCACAATCATCAGAAGTGAACGTTATAGGTTGAAACTCTATTAAATTATTATTATTATTATTTTTTAAGTCTAATTCAAACCAGGTTAACCAAATTGCTTTCTTAGTGCAAAACAAGACTAGCCCAACATTCGGTAAACTCCACTGCCTAAAGCTTGAGTTCTGCTAATACCCATTATTCCAACCAAGTCCTCTTATTTTGAAGAATTTTCACGGTTCTTATAAAACTAGAAAAATTCAACATTAACTCATCTCAACTAGACCCTTGGTTTAATTAATTCCCCAATAAAAGACTTTGGTTTCTTACATTCAACAAATTTAAAATTGAGTCTTTCTTTTAGAGGCACAAATGGAAAGCTCTTTTCTCCTTCCTCACAAAACTCCTACCTTCTCTCATTTATCACTCATTAATGTGAGTTATTGTTCAGTTTCAATTTGTTCTCGCACTATTTCTAGCATTATACTGACTTGGCAAGATATATAAACCGCACCGAAAGCCATCCTTGTTTTCCTGTGAGTAGCCTCAATTTCCTCACTAATGTGAGTACCAGACTCGACTCTCGAGTACAAATTTGGTCCAGTAAAGTGTGAGTCAGAATTCAAGACATGATAAGACAACAAAAACAAAAAAAGATCCCAAAATACCCCAAGCATTCGCTCTACTTAAAAATGTAAACAAATGATAATCTTTATGTCAAAAGCCCTATAATTCAACTTATATTTAGTGGTGTTTTAAACAGAAATGTTTAGGGTTCAAATCTCCCTTCTTCCTCCCCTCCCCTAATTTTCGAATAATAATAAATAAAGAGATAAAGAGATAACCTTCAATTTGGTCGCTGCCCATTATGGAATTTAGTGTTAGAATCAAAGCATGCATTATAGTTTATGCTATTTAATTTTTAAACCAAATGGATGATTATAGTCACATTGAATTTAAACATATAGCTTCTTCATTAGTGGATAAATTTGTAGCATCAAGAGACCTATCTGACTACAGCCCAAGAAAAAATGGAAACTGTGCGTTTGACCAAACCTATTAGTCAAATTTATTTAGTAAGTTTGTACTTAAAAGTCCAATGATAATAATACTGAATGCCAGGTTCAACTGATCAAAGTCTCCCAGAATTTGATCCAACTCATCTCTAAAAACAAATAGTCTTTCGTCTCATAAGTACTCGGTAATTAGTGAGATAAAAAAAATTCCACTGATGTGACTACCAAAGAAACTATGACAAGAATTGAATTTAATAAGGGGTGCGGCTTGTGTCCGGTGAATACTTTCACCGGACACAAGCCCTTCCCTTTAATAAGTGTTTTGTATTCAGATTTCAGACCATTGGTGTGCTTTGTTCTCTTCTCACGTTAAAGTAAAAAAGAGCTAAACAGTAAAAATAAAATACTACTCCTATAATTTAATTAGACTAAAAAATAATAATAATCCCATTAAGCAGTAGCAAACAGGTTGTTGAAGAATCAAACATCTATAGGGGCAGCGAGGTAGGTGCAGGTCACAATCCTAGTAAATACATCGGCTGGAAATTATTGATGTTTGGTCACATGTAGCAGTCTAAAAAGCTCGAATAGACTTTGGTGTAAATTAGGCCTCCAAAACAATTCCTCTTATGGTAATTGTCAGATGCTTTTTTTTTTTTTTGATAATACAGATGCTTCTTTGCCTCCTCTCTTTACTACCGCCAACATCATTTTTTTTCATGGGCATCAACTCAGCTGACAGCCCCTTAGAACCCACTTTTTCCGTTGACTGCTTATCGATTTTCATTTTATGTATAGCCTTTTATTAACATGTTTTTCTCCTCCTTTTTCTATTTTTTTTTTTCAAAATATTTACTTGAACCAATAGTAAATAACAATTTAGTTTCCAGGATTTCAAAAAAATAATGGTTGAGACATTGAAAAACAATTCGACATCTACAAATTTCAATTGTAACTTATTATTAGGATTCGAAATGTTGAAAAAGACCGTTCTCTTAGGACATTTTCCAGCATACTAGTACAGTTTTTATTTTTTACTTTTTTTTCTTTTAAATGGTCTATCTCGAGAATCATTCAAACACGACTATCATATTTTACTATACTTGTCTAATCGATTACTACTTTATTGACTCAAACAGACCGCATCTTTTTCAACTAATAATCCTTTCTTTCTTTCTTTGATCCTACTCTTTTTTTTTTGGATGAGATTGATTCTACTCTTTTTACTCTATAAATCTTTCTTTACCTAAATTCATTCTTTATTTTACCATACCCACCTATTCTTATTTTAAACCTCAATTGGGGTCGCATAGTACAAGTGACACTAACACTTTGATAAGCTACGGACCTAAAACATAGGCACATATAGCCACGAGAAAGAAAAAAAAAAAAGGCATTTTACCTAAAGTAAAAATCCCATAGCGGTAAAAAAGAAAAGAAACATGAAAAAGTGAAAGATTAGACAGGAACGGAGTACATATTTACAGCGCGTTATGATTATTATGATGATGATTTACTATCCCGAGTGGCGAGTTGGCGTCTGGTACGGCTTGCCAAGCCGAAGCCGATATGAGAGGTCGGCTATGCCAGCCGAGAGTCAAGCAACCTTCGTTCTCTTCTACACAGTACCCTTCAGCTGAAAACAGAGTCAAAAGCATACTCGCTTGTTTGAACGCATTGGATCCCAGATGTAACGGACTAAACCCGGCTTGTCCGAGACGGCTTCTCCACTTCGCTAACGGCTCGTGCCGCTCAACTCGAGCCGAGCCTTCGCAGCTCACCACGTTGCGTATTTCTCTCTGTATGTAGATTTCGGCTAGGGCTTTCTCTGGTTGGAGAGTACAGGCTTCGAGTGAATCGAACATGGTTGAGTAGTAGTATAGGGATTCCGTGAACCGGTCCATGAACCCGGGTTGGTTATGGTTCGCTTCGTGCTCAATTACTGTCATGATTTTCGGGTTCAATTGTCGGATCCACCCGAGAACGATTTCGATGGGCGGGCTTCTGTTCGGGTCGGATCCTAGAAGTCGATGGAGCTGCATGATTGAGTTTACAGCCACCGCTTCTTTGGAATTCACTTGTAGCATCCACGGCTTCACGTCTTCGAGCCGCTGAGCCGCCACGCCGCGAAAAGCGAACCGGACGTTGACCGAGCGAGCTAACTCCGCGAGTCGTAACCCGATTTCTCGGAGCGAGTCGCGTCCGTCCGGTGACGGAGGGCCAATGCCGGTTAGCCGTAGCCCAGGAGGCCCGCCGGGCCGTAACGCCAAAGCTTGAATCAAAGCCGGCCATTGCAGACCGTGCATTAGGTTGAAATCGATGACGTGGACGCAATCGTGGCCGTCGAATGCTTCTAATATGGCTTGGTTGGCGGTGAAGTGAGCGAATTTCAGGTACGGACAGGCCTCGTAAAAATGATGGTAGAGAAGCTCGTTCTCGTAAGCCGAGGCCGAAGCCGAGCCGGAGACGGAGCCGCCGAATAAGCCGCTGGCTTGCGGCGTGAAGATGCGGCGGCTGAGTGCATCGATGAAGTAACCGGCGACCTTCCCAATGCCACAAGTGGTGTTGACACGTCTGAGCAAGGACTGCATGTCATCGATCAGAGAACCAGCCAATGAGAACTCGCCACGTTGCACTGAATCCGCACACGTCATCAGCAAATGCACCAGCCTTATCCCCGAATCTTCTTCCATCGCCGTTACAACCGTCAACTGATTCGGCGGGATTGTTAAACTCTGCACATTCTGCTGCTGCTGTTGAGGCGCATCGTGGTCCGTCCACGTGGCATCCGCTTCGTTTATTACCGTTGGATTGATCCCTGGGCCCACGACGATGTCTGGAAGATCTGGAAGATCGGACGGTAGAGACGGGGTGTGGTTGAACTCGGAGAGGAGCGAGTCGACCCAGGAGGCGATATCGGAGGGGTTGTAGTGAACGGTATCGGAAGAAGCGAGCTGGGAGAGCTCGACGGGGGAGTTGACCATGGCGGTTTCGAGGCGCTCGAGTCGTTGAGCCACGTGGCGGAGATCGGAGGAGCGGACCTTGTAGCCGGCTCCGGCGAGGAGGCCATCGATATCGGCGGGTTTGGTGGAGGAGGAGGCGGAGCTGCTGCCACTGCTGCTGCCAGCTGACGTGGCGGAATCGTACGGAGACATATCTGCGAGGGATTGGATTTCGAAGTGGCTGTCTGTTTCTTTATTTTGTTGTTGGTGAGTGATCAGATACAAGGTACAACTTTGTGGATTTCGTTGATCATTCCTAGAGAGAGAGAGAGAGTGTATTGTTATGCAAGTGAATGAGTGAATGAGAGTGATATTGGGAGTGAAAACTGACAGGTGAAAAAGAGAGGAAGGGAGGGTTTTCAATCTTTTGATTTGATTTTTAGAGAGAGAAAGTGAAGCTAACATGTAATACGTCTAATCATGATATATTTTTTACTTTTTTTTTCTTTAAAAGAAAAAACTAATTTAAAGGTGCTGGAGCCCATTTGTTAAATAGACTAATTTAAAAAAAAAAAAAAATATCAATTTTTTTGAAAAATATGAAAGACTAAAAATTTTTTTTTTTTTCATAAAAATTTTTTTTTTAAAATTTTTTAAATAAATACTATTAAAACATTCATTAACTTTTTCTCACATTAAACCCCAGATCTTTAAATGTGACATTTTAAATCCCAGATTTTCATTAATGTATATTTAATGTCCAAAATGGTGAGATTTATTTTGAAAATTTTTTAGGATGCACTTACGAAAGTTTGGGGTTTAAAATGTTAAAGTATAGGATTTATTTTTTTATTGTTGTGAAAAGGTATTTAAGGTTACGATTAGGCGTGTAATGATTTTATGTGACGCGAGAGTAGTAGTTTTCGAACTGCTGCTGAGTAATCAATGTTTGAGGAGACCCACGTACAAGATATTGAGGAATAGTCACAATATGATTTTTAGTCCCAGCCCAAGATCCAGTAATTTTTTTTTTTTTTTAGTAGGAAGTAGAACCGTGAGATATAGTAAATTCAAGTTAGGTTTTTGAATTGACAGCCTCGCATTTTCTAGTGCTGTACTATTTCTGTCCCCCCTTTTCCTGGTTTCTTAAGCCAAACTCTGCTTCAATACGACTTTTATGTTGAAGATTTTTGACTGGAGGATAAGTGAAAGTGGAATATGGATCCCAAGTTTGTTGAATTTAACATAAAATAACTTTCCACCAAACAATCATTGAGGTATAACGCTTTTCTTTAAACGTATTTATGTTCATTTGTGCTTCTCTTTTTTTCACTTTCCAGACATATAATGAAATTAATGTTCTTGTTGATTAAAAGGATGAATGACATATTCAATTTCCAATATTGACTTATAAATAAAATGATATGGCATAATCTTCTAAAAAATTTGATATAATAATAATTGTAAGGATACAATTTGAGTCTCTAGTCCAAAGGATGTATGAACTTAGGCCCAAAGAGCTCAATACAATGAATTTGTAGAGAGTGGGTTGAAAAATTGAGTTTTAATGAGTTAGACAACAAGTAAACTGGATCCAAATGACAAGAAAATGTAGACAGACTGGTTTAATCTAAAGAAAATTGCCCTCGGCACAGTCCGAGGAGATTAGTTCTTATATATTGATCCTCAAGTTTGATTACAAGTTCAGTTCTTGATTGCTATAGTGTTTTTCTCTCAATTATTCGATCCCCCTCTCTCATTGCCTTCTTCCTATTTTATACTATCCCCTTGCCTTCATATCTGCTTTCCACGTGTAGATTAGAGTGTTGGTGCTGATCCCTGTTACATCAGTACCTTCCTGAAGTCTCTGGAGAGTAGTTGTAAGGCTGAAAGCTACTATTCATGTATCACTTCCTCATTAATGCGACCAGAGAGTTAGCTACAGAGCATTTAATGCGAAGGTAGCAGCTTTCTCTTGGGATATTTCATGGCTTTCATCTGTCCTGTTCCTCCTTGATACTTATCCTTATCCATGGAATGATCGAGAACGTTACTCTTGATGGCAGACCACACCCTTTGACCTCGGCTTTGCTCAGCTGAGGAGGGATTCCTCCTCGGACCACCCTTCTGGATGGCTTTAATCAGATTTCACTTCTTCACTTACTAACACGGATCCTTATGAAAGTGTTTACCCGTCTTCAGATTGCTTAACGTCCTCGGATTGGCCCCTTAACCCAATATATACATAGATATGGGCTCTTGGGCCTATCACCCCTACAATAATAATAATAATAATAATAATAATACTTTGTAACGGTTTTGAATTGAAAACAAGTTCTATATATATATATATATATATATATTTGGTAATTGGTACTGGTAATCAATTCTAACTGGATAATTAAACTGAATTAAGTTTTGGAAATGGAACTCAATTTTCCAAATTTTTGACTGTCTCAACCAATTTTAAGGAAAAAGAAAGGGATTATAATAATAGTGGAAAGGCAGCACCCAATTTGTAGTTTTATAGATATATTTTTCGTTGATTTGCAAGTTAAATCAGCTGACTTAAACAAATAAACATTGACGATGTTTACAACACTACATAGCATAGATATTAACCTTCAAATGAGAGAGAGAGAGAGAGAATATATGAGCCCTCTATACATGCAGAATTAATTATTTGGATATAACGTCTAAATCTCATTAAACATTATGTTTGACATGTCTTTAAGAGGTGTGGACACAAAGAAACACTACGTCAACGGGGTTACTGTAAGGTCATGACATTAATTTCACCTAAAGAAAAAAACACTATGGTCATGACTCATGAGGTTCGCTTGAAATTTTAAGAAAAACTCCCTTGTCAAAAAATGCTGCTTCATCCTTGAATCTTGATAAAGTTTGACAAACGTAATTTGTAAACAAGAACTTGTTAATTAGGTTGGAATGTCCATTTTTAAGCAGTGGCGGCTTCAGGAATTTTGTTTAGGGGGGGTCATTAAAAAATTTTAATAAAAAAAAAAAACTTGAATATATCGAGTTACCGACAAAAAAAAAAAATTAATACATGAAGTTTTACAATTTCCTTTTACAAGTATTCAAATTTTGAATTGTTATATAATAGTTCATTATAAGTATCTATTGTCAATGTGAGTAGCTATGAGCCTATAATCATTTTATTTTGTTAAGTTTATCTAACATTTTTATTTTTATGCAATTTTTATTATCTATTTGTTATTGTTTTTATAAAAATATTTTAAACTAAATGACTAAACTAAACTCATTGGCTTTGTATTAATTATTGACGCACACAACCACACTCATTCATACATAAAATTATACACTAGTGTCTACTTAACCAATCAAACGCTTGGACAATCACTAACTTTACGTTTTTTTTTTCTTGAATTTTACTAACTTTATAATAAAAAGTTATTATAACATGATAACAATATACACACATGCAACAAACCATATCTATTTCCTAATTATTAAATTATATATATTTATATTATAATGTTCACACAAACATCCACACACATCATAATTCACACAAATAATATTATAACAAAAAGTAATGCACACAATCAATATTAGACACACTCACACACATAATATAAATTTATAAAAAATAGTGACACTTACAATTCACAAACACTTACTTTTTATTCTTAGAATTGGAAATACTTGTAATAAGGGTGTGTAAAATTTAAGTCAGGGTGTGCAAATATATTTTTAAGAAAAAAATTATAGTATTAAACTAACAAAAAAAATATTTTTTATATATAAAATTTTTTTTTTGGAAGTCAGGGGGTTCATTTGAACCCCCTGAGAATAGTGTAGCGCTGCCCATGTTTTTAAGTACAATATCAAGTTCGAAGATTCAGCTCAAGAGAAGATAGTTACTTAATTTTCAACTAACCTTTGATCGAGTCTCGATTGATCAAGATAAACCTCTCAACTTACCCTTAATTGAGGCTCAGTCAATCAAGATATGGGAAACCTAATTTTAAAATAGGTTAATTAAGTCAGTTGTTGAGTTGGAAAACATGTCGTAAAACATGCATAACTATAAAAGGGGTAGTCGACTGAAAGAGAGATTTTTGAGAGGATTGTCATATGCCACATCAATGAAACCCTAAACCACTATTTTCACAAAAAGTGAATTTGAAGATGGTGTTTCTCGTTGGTGATCAAGGCTGAAACCATAAAGCAATTTTTGTTTATTTTCAATGAAGAAAAATTTTTCAAGGTCTCCTTGGAGTTGCGAACACAATTTGTGGGAAAAATTTTATATTAGAATAGTTCAAGCACATGGAACAAGTAGAAGAGTTACGTCTATAAGTCTTTTACTAGTTAGAAACTAGGATTCATAGGTATGATTCAATTATAAATTTCAATTCTAATTGTGAAATTCTTCTTGGGGTTAGAATTAACTCCCATAGTGATTTTTTTTTCCTTTAGATACGTCCTTAGGTTTTCTACTTCGTCACTGATTTCTTGTGCTATGTGCTTTATTTGCTTTGTACTTTAATTGGTGACTTATTTAATCTGTAATACTTTACCAAGAATCAAATTGAATACATAATTAGTTAATGTGCAAAGTTGGTTACCTTCCACTTAAAATCAACCAGTGGTTCTTCTCTTAACCATCAGTGTGCCTTTCTTTTACCTAAATAAATTGAAGTCTCCCCCTAGAGTGGCTTTTATATACCATGATTAACTTTTTAGTTAGACATTATGGGTCAATTGAAAATATCATAGAGAGAGTCATTTATAAAATAAAAATAAAAAAGGGGTATATGAATATATCATCATGCAGGGCGATATAGGGATGGGGTAAGACAAAACCATGCGGAGCAGAGTCGAAGACCTCATCTTTCGAACCCGCCTCACCCCATTGCCATCCCTACTAACCACCTATGATTTGTTGTGAAAATATTGTGAACATAGTACCTCTCTTATTTTTAAGTCTTGAACTTTTTGATACATCAATAATTGAGGTGGGAGAATTTAAATCTTGAATGTTTCCTTAAAAAACACCATGAGGTGCAAGTAGCTACAAGCCTACCAGGCTTTTGGCTTCTAAAAGTCTTGTATTAATGGTTAATTGTTCTCAATTCCTGGTCAGATTTACAAGTGCATGCAGCATGGTGCATATAACTTCGCATATTCACATAGTACCTGAAAGTTTCCTAGGTTCCCAAAGACATTCTATATTAATATGTTGCTTTTGGCAGAGGGTTGCAGATAAAAAGGACATTTTATATTTTGAAGGGAATCGACCCAAACAATTCTTCAAACTAATTTTTATTTTCATTTTTTTGATGTGTTCAAAATAAATTTTAAATTTACTTGAAAATGACAATTTAACAGCATATTCAAGGGCCCAAAATTATGGTAAAAAAAAAACAAATTAGATTTTTTATTAGTAATTAAATTGTTTTATTTGCATAATAAGATAAGGGTCCAGCTAATGTGTGCCCTTAGGGCACACATTAATCATCTATTTTGGAAAAAAATTTATGAGAAATTGAAAAAGCTGTCAAAACAGTAAATTACTTTTTTATTTTTCCATAAAAAGTTTCATAAAATAGATTACTAATATATGCCCTAAGGGCACACGTTAGTAAATCCCATCAGATAATATTACTTGATGCTCTAAGCTAAGGGCATGATTGGAAGTTGAGCAGTCACTCTTGACGCCCACTATGTGCAAGTGGGATTTCCGCCACAGTAATTGAATGCAAAACTTCATACTATCTGAAATCACGGCCGCGCCAAGTGTAGTGTAGGGTGGTCATGTGAATATCCTGACTTGAATTTTTTTTTAATATATTTTTTAAAAATTGAATTTCAAATTAATATAAGTTATTAACCACCTAAAAAAAAACTTGACCACCTTAAACAAACTTGAACACCTTAAATAACAATTTGAGCCCATTAAAAATTAAATTTAACTTTTTCAAAATTTTGGTTTGTTGAATGTTGAACTAAAAAATTGCGAAAAATGTTATGTTCACAATATTTTCGCAACACTTTTGTAATAAATCTTAAGTAGCAGGTTGTTACTCATAGGTAAAAAAATCATTTCAATGTTATGTTCAAATTAGAACTAGTAAAAACTTACCACCTAGGCTTTGCTATGTACGTGATGCAAAAATGTTGTGGATGTCTCACTTTCAAAAATTGCCTAAACAACCAAATTAGCCTAAAAGCCCAAATCAAATGTTTAATTGTGATTTTTTAAATTGTGTTTTCAAAGGGCAGATTTTAAAATCGTTATTTTTTTATTAAAAAAATATACACTTTTCAAATAGCTAGTCTATTTGTGCTTGCTTTAGTCTATAACCGAATTTATTAGATTTATGTGATACATTTTTCAAAAAGGTAATGCATTTTGTTTATATTGTTACTTATTTAGGCAATATGTTGGTAATTGAACAAGAAATTAGTAGTTTAATGATTGCTTAATTATGTATATTGAAAAAGATATAGCTGATAACATTGATAGTGAAACTATCATATTATACAACGATTTTAAAATATGAAAACTTGTGAAAGAAATTTTAAAACTTTATGTATTTGTACATTTTTTTGTGATGTTAATATATTCAAGTTCTATTTTTATTAAAAAAAAAATTAATTTAAGTTTTTTAATATCCACCCTGATAAAAAAAATCCCAAAGGTGTTGCTGTCTGAAAGGTAATAATAATTTTGCCCCCCAAAAACATAAATGCAACATTGTCAATAATATACAGTGATTACTATAATGACGATGTGACATATTGGTTTGATCCATGTGGTAGCTCAATAGCAACTTGCGATGACATGTGTTTTTAGTATGAGGGAGTGATGATCATGCCTCGATTGATAAGCAATATATATCTCATTGGAAATAAAGGCCAAAACGAGGCCTTCGAAGGGATATTTAAACCTCAATTAGGGCTTGAGAATTTCGGAACTGAATCATGAAATTTGGCTAGAGAAATCGAATTCCTTACCAAAATTCAAATTTCAAACCCCTAGCGGAGAAAAGGGGGAACTTACTTTCAAATATAGCATAGATAATGATGATACTAAAAATCATCAATTGAGTCACTTGTCCAAATCTAGAGTTTTGGACGATCTTGTTGGATCTGAAAGAAAAATAAAATTGATTGAAGAGACCACCGGGTGTGCTCCGGTATGGAAGCCTCCGATGCTTAAATAAGTGTCCATCTATGTATACTGTATGTAGATACAAGATAGTATTTTGTAGTACTAGTTTTCCCATACCAAATAGATGAGGTAGGTTGTTACTTTTATAAGCGACTTGAGTAGCTGTTGTGTTCATCGATGTCTTTCTTCACATAACTGGATGTGATTATTACCCTGAGTGTAACAGTTATTTTATGGATGAAAGTTTAAAGTTTTTGAGTAATGTTCATCATTTAATAAGACGCATTCGATAAGGAAAATGTATGAACAACACATCCTAAAAACTTACACATCATTTAATAAGACGCATTCGATAGGGGTTTCTCCTTACACACCCTCTTGAGTTAGGAATTGAAGATTTTCTCACCAAAAATCCCTAATGGCTTATCTAGTGTTTTTCATTCTTTTTGATTGGTGTTCGTGGTTTTAAGTTATCCATGATCAACCAAATGCATCATCATACGCATTTCCAAATGGCCATATATTGGAAGAATGTATAGAACATATTTGATATATCCTTTTAAACACCTTGATTGTATGTTTATTATTTTCAACTATATGTCTTTTTTAGGGGAAAAAATTTGTGAAACAATTAATGGGTCCACAGGCAAGTGCTTCTCTGCTCTTTCTGAGACATATCCCCCACATCATAAAGCTCCTTAGGTACCTGTTGACTTTACCTACAAAAGATCTATGCACCTTGTTGGGTACCTTAAATTAACAGTATTTCCATTAATGGTATTGTGTCACTGTAATTGCCAACATCATCCACATAGGAAGACAAGTGTCAAAGAGACCAATCAACAGGTGTCGTTGTTGATGAATCAGATAGATAAATTATATTTATGTTATATATTTTATGCATTTATGCATTAAACATAAGTTGAAGTAACAACAGACTAAAGTATGTTTTTTTTAGTACATAATTGAGTGTCGAGATAAGGAAATAATTATATTTTACTTTGGTATATGCAACTTGGCTATTTAAAAAATATGGGTGCCAGGGCATCAGTATTATATTAAGATAGAAATATGAGATCAAGGGGCAGTACTTAAAACGAAAAATCCTAGGTAATGAGCACACCTCACGCCTAATAAAATGAGAGCTAACCCTCGTAATACCTCCATTTAATAGTCCAATGAGTCAATTATAAGACAAGGGTCTCCTCTAAATTCTATTGCCTTTGAAGTTTTGTGCCCCTCAAGATAACAAAATGTTATGTGAGCACTTTTTTCCAAGTATTAGTTCTGTAGTATACATATTACTCTCTCTCACCCCATGTCTCAGGAGAAAATCATAAAAGCTTTATTGGAGTTAATTATATAAATAGATTAGAAATAGATTGCAAGCAGTTGCAGAGTCAGAAAATTTCTCAGGGAACCAGTGAATACATTTTTGTGTAATTTTTAGATTTATTACCAAATATAAAAGAAAATTAATGAAAATTTTCAAAAGTTAAGGGGCCATTAGCACCCCTAACTCCGTCTATGCATGAAAGGCTTATCAATTAAGAGCTACAAAATACAAAAATTTACTTCTTTTTTTTCCCCCAACGAAATTAATGTGTATGTATAAAGAGCCTTCTTTCATAGAGGGGAGTAAAGTGGTCTTTGGACCATGTCAAACTTGGGACCAGTAATTTGAGAAGTGCAATAAGATCAGATAAAGATTATTGGAGATAAAAGACGGTTCATGGGAGTTAGAAAATTAAAATATAAATATATATATATATATATATTTTGCAGAACAAGTTGTCCAATTAAAAAAAAAATGCATAATCAGATCAAGATTCAAGAGCATAATAAAGAAATGAATTCTAGTCTGCATGAAAATATATATAGATTTTCCAAAAATAGGAGCAGTGACCGGTGAGTGAGTGAGGTGAGGGTGGTCCACCACCAGATAACATGGAATTTGGGACCATATGCATGCAATTGCAAAGCCCAAAAAGCACGAATTTATAAGTGTAAAAGAAGTGTAACTATCAAGGACCCAATTGTGGTTTGGCCACGTACACAGTGTGGGAATCAAAAACCAATTGAAATTTCTGCTCATTTGCTTTTGATAAGGGGAAGAGAGAGGACTGGGAAACTGGGACCAGAGCATTACCTAGAGAACATGTTGTGTTTCGGACTCACACACCTCTCTCTCTCTCTCTCTCTTTCTTGCCTCCATTCCGTTCTTTAAGCTGACACTATCACGTTATTGCACCTGTAAGGCTTTTTTCATTTTCTTCTTTTTTTTTTTTTTTTTTTTCTTTTTTGCTGGGAATTGGGAAGGACAAGATTGCACCTATGTGTAGTAGAGAGAGCATATAGATAGATGGATGAGACTCAGACTAGGGAACAGGAAGTCCAGCCAACAAAATAAACAACAACAACAAAAAATGGTCTTAATATAAAAATAGAGACAATCAGATAGCTAAAGTAGATTCCCATGAAGATGGAATTTTGGCTATTTTGGTATGTTAATCAGAAATGCACGTTGCCTACCTAAGCTATAACACAATGGCCTACAACTAGGTCAGCCCAAGTAATTAGAATTTATTTATTTATATATAATGTATTCATGTTTTACTTCTTTTTTCACCTCAAAACATTAATCATTAGGGATGAAAATTTAATTAGTCCACCTCAAAGGATACCCAATCCCGAGATGAAAAAAGAGGGGTTGCTATTATACTAAATATATTATATATATATATATATATATATAGATATATATATATATTCTTGATTCTTAAAATTTTGGGTTAATTGTTTTAATGTTTTTTTTACTACTTGAATTGTTGTAGTGTTATTGTTTGAGAAGGTTTTGAAAGTTAGAACTTGATTTGTGATATGATGAGTTTTAATTCAATGTTAGGATGGATTTTAAGACGAATTTCAATCAATTATGAAGGTATGAGTATATTGCGGACATGGTAGGACAATGGGTTGGGGAATTCCCTGACTTGATCCTTTCTGATGTTTGTTATCTTGTGTTTATTAATTAGGTATGACTTGTATCTTATTTTTGAGGGCCACAGCCACAGGTAGTAGTAGGGTTGCTCAAGCAAACCCACCTGATGGACCGACCTAATTCTAAGAGGTCGGCTTCGAAAGAGAGTTTAGTCGACAACAAGTTGCAAGGACTAAGGAAGAAAAACAATAAGATCGGTTGAGTTGGGTTTCCATTATTTAATTCATGATAAACCCAACTCATCCAAATAGGTTTATTAAAGGCATGCTTTAATTTTATGTCACCACCACCACCCACCCACTAGTTGATACGTAACTCTCATTATTCCTTTCTCTCTCAAGATCTACTTGCAACCAAGGAGTTTGGCCTAAAACAATCTCATGCCTAATCTTATTGCAACCATGACTTTCTTTTTTTAAGGGTTTTCAAACCCAGGCAACCAGGTTAACCGTGAACCGGCCCATGAACTAGTCATGAAACTGGAGAACCCCTTCAACACTCAATTAAGAACAAAGACCAATATTATTAGTTTATAACCACCAGACCACTTGCCCTCCTTGTGTTTAATTATAATATTTTATTATATTTATTTTATACTTACATGATTTATAATTTCTCAACATATTATATTATCTCTCTCTCAATTTATTAAATATTACTAAATTTGTTTTTGTAAGAATTTGTAGAGAGTGGGCTAAAAAAAGCACCCCACAATTAGCAAGATTGACTAAAAGTATCTATAAAAATTTGAAATAAACTTTCAAATAAATTTTCATGATATTATAAGGTTAATAGAAAATAATACAACATAAATAAGCATGAAAATAAACTTGTATAATTATCCTTCAAGTATAAATCATATTGATTAAATTAAAAAAAAAATCATTTTTAATTAATTTAGTAAATTCCCATGCAAATAAGAATTATTATTAAATCACAAGTAAATTTATCAAAGAAAATTGTAGGGATGACAGGCCCAGAAATGTATATTGGGTCGTGGGCCCTGTCCGAGGACATTTAGAAGTCCGAGGACAGGTAGACGTTCGCGATGAAGTACAAATAAGTGAGTTATGGAAGAATCCTGGTCATGAAGGGTTGGGAAGGACGTCCAAGGAGAAATGCCACCTCGGCTTAGTGGAGTAGGGGTCAGAGGGGTTGACCTGCCCCCGAGAGCAACACTCAAGGCAGTCCTATTGGTAAGGATAAACATTAGGAGGGAGTAGGGCAGGGGGAAGCTAAGAAATATTTAAGGGAAACTGCTACCACCACATTAAATACTCTGTAGCTAACTCTCTGACTACATTAATGTGGATGTGATACCTGAACAGTAATATACAGCCTTACAGCTACCTCCAAAGTAGACACCATCAGTAATATACTAGGTCTTTGTGGCTAAAAAAAAATTTTAGAACTAAAATTAAGAGATAAAAGTTCATAATAAAGTGCACCCCTTTTTATGAAAATCCTAACCTATACAGTATACCCATGACCAATGACGATATAACTAATAAGACAATTTTAGCCACTATCTAAAATATCCTAACCACTGTGTCGGCATGAAAATCCTAACTAAGAATGCCACTGTTTTTTGACAATATAAGATAATTTTTTTTTCAAGGTATGATATGTTAAATGATGGATCTAACATGAATTAGTGATGCACTTGATGATCATTAACTAGATTTGCATGATTAAAGTGATGAGACTAAGATTTGATTATTCATGTGGTTGAATGATTCATGAGTGTTCCATAAGAGAAGTTAATCATAATTTCCAAAAATGATTATGTGATTTCTTCGAATGTGACCCCTATAATGTTATGTGTTTGTCAGAAGTCAATTTTTTTTTTTTTTACGAAATGATTTTTCTTTTTTTCTTTTTATGATTTATTATTATTATTATTATTATTTTTATGCTTAACACGGCATGGATAATTTGTGTGATTGAATTGGCCACTAATTGCTAGAAGACAGACATTAGGGTTAGGGGAGATAAGCGTCTAACATCTTATTATCTCATAACTTAACCTACAAATTTAGACATAAGATTCTAAGGTAATGTTTTTTCATATAGCTTTTTTGCTATTTTTAGAATGTAACTAGTGTCCATTTGAGAATAACTTATTTAATTGAAACTGAAAACTTTTTGCTGAAAGTGTAGAAAATAAGTTAAAAAATAAGCTGAATAGTACAGTGAAACCCATAAATAATATCAAAAAATGTAGTGGAACTCATGATTAGTAGCAAAAATAAACTAAAAGTGTAAATAAGCTGAATTTTCCAGCTCATCCCAAAAAAATGCTAAGAGTTAAACTGGTGAAATTTCTTCTTTAGGTTATAAACTAGGAGAAAAGATCATATAATTTTCATTTTTTATTTATCTTTTGTGAAAGACCATGTAAGCTTAAATTCTATTTAAATAATATTTTCCTTCTTGATTATATGGCCTAAAATAATAAAGTGTACTTCAAATTGTAAAACCCTCAATTTTAGGGGTTTAACTCATTGACATAGCATTCCTAGGTTATGGTTCACAAAATAGCTCTCAACAATATTTGAGAGCCTCCAACAATTGAAATAGATTAATGTTCTTTTCTCATTATTAAAAAAAAAAAAAAACATTAATGATCTTTTCTTCTTTCATTTGAGTCCTTCAAACAGTGGAAATCACTATCAACACAAAATTTTGAAGCTTGTATGTTTAAGATTTGGGTTATTTCTATGATTAATTATCTGATTTAGTGAATAATGTATTACTTCTTTCAATTTTTTTTACCCCTTTTTTATTTGGTTCTCTAGAAATTTTAGTAAAATTAAGGTTTTTATTTTTATTTTTATTTTTTATAATTTGGTTAATTTATATTCAATTGTCCAACTTGGTAATCCGCTCAGGGCGGTGTTGTTAGTTTTGCCCAATCCATGAGTCAGCGGTAGGTCCAAAGATCTTTCATCCAACTTGATCAAGTCAAGTGATAGTTTAATCCCGAGGCTGGTTTTAATGTTATAAAGGCATCTTCAACAGTTTATCTAAATTTTTGTACTGTTTGGACAGTGAATAGTAACATTTAGCTTTTACCTATCTACTTTTTCAAATACATTTTCCAACAGATTCTCTATCATTTTCTCCATCTCATTTAAATATTATTTCTTCATTCATTTTTTATTCTTTTTTTAATCATCATTTATTCTTCATATGTTCATTCCCAACAACTATATTTTTCAATGAGAAGTGTTATATTCACAACATTTTTCGCAATACTTTCACAAAAATCACAACAAAATTTTATGTGGAAAGTTGTTATTAGTTCTAATTTAAACCCACCACTGAAATTATTTTTTTACTCACCAATATTAGCTAATAACAATCTGTTACTAAAGATTTATTGTGAAAATATTATGGTAGCATTTCTTAATTGTCATTTCTTATTCTTTATATTATTTTTCCTTTCAATTTCATCCATTAGTTTTTTTTTTTCTCTTGTTTTTTCTTCACCACACACGTATACCCACTCTAGCTCCCTTCTTTTTCTTTTTCTACTTGATTCCGGATCACTTTCTCCAGCTCTCTCTCTCTCTCTCTTTCTTTCTCTAGCTCTCTCTTTTTCTACTTTTTCTTTTTCTACTTGATTCTAGAACATTCTCTAGCTCTCTATGTGATAAGAAATAGAGAAAGAACAAGCAAGAGATATCTTGCTTGCTTCATTGTTGATCGAAGGACACTGGCAGGCGCAGAATCTTGCTTGCTCCATCGTTGCTAGCTCTCTGTCTTTTTTTCTTTTGCTTTTTTTTTTTTTTTTTTTTTTGATTTGATTAATTTTAAGATTGTGTTTTTGAGTTTGTATTTTGATTATGCTTGAGTTTAGAGATGTTTAAGAGAAAGGATTGTTGTATTTGTAGCCGTTGTGAGAGGAGAGAGAAAAAATTGTTTTTTGTTGAGTTGTGTGATTTTTTTTAAGTAGAAAAATTCATTTGGAGTTGCTACAATATTTTCTATATCTAAAGAAGCACTATAGCAAATTTAAAAAAATTTGGAAAAGTTTTGCATTTGAAGAATCTGTTGGAGCTGATTTTTGGGGTTTGTTCTCCAAAAAATAGATTTTGCTAATCTATTGGAGATGCTCTAACTTATAAGTACTTCCAAATAAGGTTTCGGCTTCACAGAGACTGGGCTTGTGGAACAGCTAAGTATTTTCATTTGAAAGCCCAGTGATTTCCAACATCCACGAGTACGAGTATAAAATATATTTAGTCACAACTGACAACCAAGCATGTAGATCTATGCCTAATAAAATACTGGCAGTCTTATTCAGGGAAGGAAAAAATATATATATACTGGCAGGCTTTAAATCAAAATCTTGATACAACCAAGATAAATACCATTCTGTAACACATCTGACAGCACCACTGGTTGAACTTCAAGTCTTCAATCCAGTATTTGGAGAGAATAGAATTTAAAAACCCCAGTTATTTTACTATTTGTTTTGTAATAGATTTCCAAATAATTCTAGCAATATGGACTTTTACTCAAAGTTAAACGAAGGCAAAAATGCCTTAAGATTATAACAAAGATCAAGATAATAACCTCACTCATTGTAACGTAGCTGCAAAGTTCAAAGTTGAAATTTTGGTTTTAGGCCCAAATAGGATTTGCTTAGTTAGTTGGGAGCTCAAATTATGGGAAGCAAGTTATCCTTGGAAAATAAACCGAAGGGATAAGACTGATACCAAAAAAAAAAAAAAAAAAAGGTTTTATTTCACCAAAACTTAGGGATAGGATACAATTTAGGGGCACCACATTTGCTCTATGTGTACAATAGTGTTTAGTGGTGTGGAACTGTGGATCATGACAAGGTAATGCCAGAGGAGAAGGCAAATCCAGCCATGTTTGAGCCCTTCATCTTGCAATCAGGCAATGTGACCCAAATCCAATGCCTTGTCTGTATATCATATGTTAGCCATATAATGTGCCATAAACCTTCAAAATTTGACATCAAAGCAGCCCTAATTATCCCATCCCTTTTCTCTAAACAACCCACCATAACCCCATGAGGCTTCTTAATCTGCTCCGTTAATTTACTAGGAACTTTTGAAATGTATTGCCAATGCCTACCATTTAAGCTTAAACCCCAAAGTTCTATGCCCGTCATCATCATTTTACCTACGCCATCGGATGTCACGATCATCATGTGACCATCACCGTACACGTGTAACCGATCAATAACATTCCCCCAACTAAATCGGACGGTCAATTGTCCACCATCGTTACCTCCACTGCCAAATTGTGGCCGTAGAATAAATGGTGTAGTACCATCACCATGAGACTTCACTACAATTAAAACACTTTCACTTCTTCCATTAATCACACTAAGATAAATATTCTCACTCTCTCTTTCACTGTGACATGGCAAATTTGCAACATTTTCTTTAGCTTCCATAGACTCCCACTTCTGACTTTCTGAGTCATACACAAACAAAATGGGCCGGTTTTCCACTAGCTCCACAAACAAAAACCGGAAATGATCCAACCCGGGTGGCCCAGACACTAATTTCATCCCGGATCTTCTCCAAGATGATGTGCATCGTGGACCCAATGGACTTGGAGGGATCTTTTTAACGGTCTGAGTGACCAAATTAACGAAAATAACTACCTTCTTAGTATTAGAGACAAAAAGGAAAAAATTACCAGATGCTGTCAAAAAATAGAGATCTTCCCCGGGAGAAATTATGGGTCTTAATGAATTGGCAATTGGAATTTGGAACCAACGCTGAGATTGATCAGTAAAGCCATGAAGTGTCAAATCACGAGGCCATCTCTTCTTGTACACAAAGAGCCATGTGCTAGACCTTGATCTTATATTGCATGCTCTAATGAAATCTTGGTCAGAGATAATGTGAGAAAAGGATTTGCTGACTAATTTTAATCGAATGATTTCGGGTAAAACTAGATAGAGCAAAATGTTTTGTATGAGTTCGGATGGGAGGAGGCAAAAACCAATGGCACTTGTCGTTGAATTCCGATGATTATTCATGTTGGGCAGGAGGCAGTTTTTTTTTTTTTTTGTTTGTTTGTTTGTTTTGTGCTCAGTTTCTGGCTTGGTGATTTTATACTGGTTTGAGGTTAGTCTGTTTAATTTTTAAAAAGCTTATGAATTATAATGGGCGGAAAATGTTTTGATTATATAATTGAATGACTCATTGACTAATTGACATAATTAAAGTGTAAATGTCCCTACAAAGCATCCGAAGCAAATTGTGAGTCATGGACGGAATGGACGGTGGCATTTGTAGACTTTAGTTGAGGATGAGGGTGATGATTTTGACAAGCTAATGTCTCAATGTATGACAATTCAAAAATAATGCACATAAAGCAGTTCAGTTGACTCAACTGATAAAGTTTTGTTATCGAAATAAGAAATTTGGAATCCTAACCCCACCTACATAAAAAACTAATTTGTATCTTAGATTCTTAGTTTGATGATAAATAACAATCATTATGGAGTAAATGTTATAAGTTAAATTTCTATCTCTTCTATAATTAAAAAAAAAAAAAAAAAAACCAACGCATATAAAATGACAAAGTTTAACTAATACACTATCATAATGGCCTAATGGGTGTTGATATTCCAAAATTAAAGCAAGGGAGCACTTATTAAGTGTTATCATCTTCAGTTTTGTGAGAGGGATGTTACAAATTGCCAACATAATAATGTAGAGTCCTAAACTCCGGAAAATTATTTAATGAGACAGTTTTATAAGATATTTCTCTCACAACACGTGGATCTCACATATTGTAAAAGAGAAGTCTCTTAAGACCGTCTAATGAGATACCATCTCTTAAACTCCTAATGTTGATATTCTTCGACTATGATGATATAGCTGATTAACGTTGAGATGTAAAGCATCCAAAGTACGCTTAATTTCCTTTGCTATGAGCATCCTTCTCTAATCAACTACTAAATGGGCATAAAAAATAACAACCACCAAAAATATATGCATTGTCAGACTCATATACCAAAGCCACCTATACATTCAAAGCAAGTATTTATAAATTATGGTCACGAAGGAGCAAATTACAGATCCATGGATTTAACTATGAAGAACAGCCGAGAAAAGCCAGGAATCATTGCTAAACTACATTATTTGTAATATGAACATTACTCATGTCGTGTGTCGGTCTATCGCGGCCAAAATGGGAAATTAATATTAGTTTTCAAACAATATAATTAGTAGTCACTGTTTTCAAACTATATTTTTTACTAGCATCTCGAGTTTAAAAGACTCGATTTAGGGCCTATAAATCGAGTCTTATAGACTCGATTTCTATGGTCTGATGTGGCGTTTTTTTCACGTGGTGCACACATGGAAATCGAGTCTTAGAGACTCGATTTATAAACCCTTTACACAACAAATATAATGGCACACCCTTTACCATTTACACCTTCTCATCAGAGAAGAGAGAGATGAAGAAAAAAAACCCAGAAACAGATCGGGTGGGTGGCTTCAAACCAACGTGGGTGGCTTCAGCTTGACGTGGGCCGTGTGTGGTCATGGGGCGTGAGTGGCCATCGGTGCTCGTGGCTAGCCGTGGGTCAGGTCAGATCGCCGTGTGTTGTGGGTCGTGGGTCAAACCGGCCTCTCCTCCACCTTGCCGCCACCTCATCGAGCTGTAGATTACACAAATGAAACCCAGAAATCACCGGCCTCTCCTCCACATGCGTTGCCACTCGATCAGCCTCATTTTTCACCCTTCGTCGTCACCAACAACGATGGGATTGATTGGTTTTCTGGGTTTTATTTTTCTAGTTTTCTGGGTTTCATTTTTCTAGTTTCATTTTTCTGGTTTTCTGGGTTTTATTTTGTGGGTTGATTGGGTGGGATTGAATGTGATTGTGGTTGGGTTGTGGTAGTTCGGTGGTGGTTGGGTTGTGTTGTTTTAGCCCTGAATCTCTCTGGGATTTCTTAAATTTTTTTTTCGACGAGGTGAGGTGAGCTCTCTGAGATTTCTTAAATTTTTTTTTGGGTATTTCTGGGAAGACTTAAGACTTGAGACTTATAATTTTTTGGGTTTATAAATCGAGTCTTAGAAACTCGATTTCCATGTGTGTGCCACGTGGAAAAAATGCCACATTAGACCATGGAAATCGAGTCTATGAGACTCGATTTATAGGCCCTAAATCGAGTCTTTTAGACTCGAGATGCTAGTAAAAAATATAGTTTGAAAACAGTGACTACTAATTATATTGTTTGAAAACTAATGTTAATTCCCAATTAAGCCCGTCTATCGCTTTGTGCAAAATGGATTTAACATCACTCTTTTTCTACCCCAACACCCACGTCTACGCTACATTGGGCCGGCCTAGGCCTAGGCCATTTAGGACTTTGCCTAAAAGGCCCCTAACATAGAAAGGGCCCTAAATATGGGGACAGTAAGGGTTTTTTTTTTTTTTTTTATAATTAAAAAAATGTGAGTTACGGGTATATTTTCACTTTTTTTTCCCACACTTAAGAAAGCCTAAAAAATATTAGAATTATGCTAATATATTACAAATTTTATTACATAAATCTTATAAATTGATATATCACCAATCAAAAGAAATAATTCGATACTCATTTATTCTTTTTTGAAGTGCCACCTCATTGCCACATTAATTCGTAAGCTATTTTCAGTAAAATTTGTAATAACTTTAGCATTTTAAAAAAAAAATTATAATTAATAGAAATACAATCCAATCATCATTAAAAGCGAATGAAAAATGCTAAAACTAATACAAATTTTACGATAAAAAACTTACAAATTGATGTGGCAGGAATATGATTGGTGCCACTTAAACAATATAATAAATGACTGTTTGAATACATTTTATTTATTTATTGGTAACACAATAGTTTGTAAAACCCATATAGTAAGTATTACTAACTAGCTCACTTTGGGTGAATTAGTCATATTAATAATTAAGAATTAATAATAGACTTGAAATAAAAATTTATAATATAAAAAATAAACAAATATTATTTAAGCGATATTTAGATTTTAAAAGCCACCTTTAAAATTTTCACCTTAGGCCTCAAACTATCTTGGGCCAGCCTTAGCACACATTTTATTTTGGCCTTCAAAATTGTGATACAATTACCAACTTTAACTAAATATTGTTTTCCAACTAAGAAAATTATTATTTTTTAATAAAAAAGTTTAAAAACTTAATAAATCAGTAAAATTTTATTTTAGTCTTTACTTGAAAAGTAGAACGTACCCCTTATCATGCATTTGGCTTATTTCTAGTAACTTATTTGCATAGTATTTACCAAAAGAGATAGTTTTTAGTAAGTTTTATGTTAAAGTGTAACAAAAAGCTAAAAGCTAGCTTATTTTAAAAACGAAAAAAAATTATGGGTTTTGGTCAGTGGTAACCGCCCTAATTTTTTCTTCATTGTTTTTTTTTTTTGAAATTCAATATACGCCTATCTTTTCTGTCAAAAAAAAATTAAAAGTTATTTAAAAAAAAAAAAAAAAAAAAAAAAACTTAAGACAAAAAGCAAAAGGCAAAAAATTATAGCCAAACCCACCTGTGTGTGCACAAGGTACATTTTTAGCTTATTAATCTTTACTTGAAAGTAGAACGTGTCCCTTGGAGTGTACACAAGGTAGATCAATTGATATTCCATAAATGGATAATACAATATTATGTATTGAGAGATCAAAAGAATGAAATACAATATAATAGAAAATAATATGGACTATTATTATTTTTTTAAAAGAATATGTACTATTTTCTCTATTGTGTTTGGGGAGGAACTTTGTTTGAGAGAGAAATGAAAAAAAAAAAAAAAAAAAGCATAGGATGTTTATAAAAGAAATATATAAATTTATGTGGGGGAGGATTTTGTTCCAGCCCTTGCAAGCACTTTGTCCTCTTTGAGGAGCCAAGCCCGCAGGTTTTGTTCTCAGGCAGCGTGAGTTTCCTCCTCAGGTTCGACCCATTTTTGGGAAGTCTTTGGAAGAGAAGCGCCCCACCAATGCCTTATAAGCTCTTGGAGCATCAGCATGGTGTACCACTGACACACATGTATGTTAGTGGTACACCATGCTGATGCTCCAAGAGCTTATAAGGCATTGGTGGGGTGCATTTCTTGCCGATGTGGGACTGAGGTGTCAATCTCAAAATCCTCACCTCCCATGTCGCTTGAAAAACAAAACCTTGCGGGCTTGGCTCCCCAAAGAGGACAAAAAGCTTGCAGGAGTTGGAACAAAATCCTCCCCTACAATTTATTTTTATAACTTTTACTTTTTATTTATCTTTTTTTTAAGAAATAGAAATAAAATTAAAGACAAAGTTTAGTTACAAAATTAGTTGTAGTCATAGGCTACAACTTTACTCAATATCTTTTTATTGGAGGTAAATTTTGACAAATTCATCATTGAATTACATATTCTTCTTATATTCTCCATGCTTGCAAAATTTCTAGAAAATTAAAAATCAATAGCTATGTCATCAATAAATTGTTTAAATTGTAAGTGTAAGGACCGGGTCTGAGTGCTTCTACTATTGGAAAAGCAGATTCAGACCCAACTAGCCCAATACAATAAATTTATAGAGAATGGGTTTAAGAACTAGGCTTTAGTAAAGATAACAACGAATAAACATGATTATGGGAAGACCAAGTAACAAGAAAATGGGCCTAGAGTGCGGAAATCTATCCTGGACACCGGTTCGAGGAGCTATCTTGTTCCTATTATCTCCTCAGTGCTTGGTTACAGAGGTTACAAAGATGATACAGGTTGCTACAGTGTTTTCTACTTCCAATCTCCGATCCTTATTTCTGGAGGAGTTTTTTACATTATATACCCTCCTTCGGTTGATCTTGGCCCTCCATTTGTTGATCATGCAGGTTATTACTTGAGCGCTTGTCCCATCAGCTGCCGTTCCAAACCTTCTGTGAGTTGTGGCAACCAAAACAGCACTGTTTAGGGGTCATTTCCCCATTAATGCGGCCAGGACGTTAGTTGTGGGCATTTAATGTGGAGGTGATAGCTTCTCCTTGAATTGCTCCTCTTCCAGGCTCCCATGGCTGACCCACGGTACTTGTCCTTTTTCTTGGGACGCTCTACAAAACTGCCCTTGATGGCGTGCTGCTCTTCCCTTCTATGATCTCGATTCGCCGAGGACATGATTGTCCTCGGCAATGCTTCCTGGTAATTAGGACTTCTTTCATTCGTTCTCGGACATTTTTTCCTCCTCGGCATGGGCCTTGGGCTTAGTATAAAGTGGGCCGGGGTGGCTAGACTCTTTGACCCCACAATAGCCCTTCAAAATCCTGCTGTCCGGATCCTCGGACGGAGAGGAGGGTTTTGATGCCCTCGGGCCTTTATCATGGCTTGTCAAGTCTTGTCCTTCGTCAGCACTAAAGCCTTTTCGCTTGTCCAAGGCACATTCCTGACGCTTCGGTATACGGAGCGCGCCCTTATTAAATTCTGGCAGCTCCGTGCTCCCCACGTACAACGGTGTGATGGTGATCCAACGGTGAGGATTTTTTTTAACTTTATGGGCGAGAAAATCGGCACGGTTATTCTTGATCGAAGGTATAAATTTCCATTTGAACCGATTCGCCTCTTTACTTTCACATTCAAGAGTTCTTGCGCATGTATCCTGAGTTCTGTCAAATCTCCAGCCCAACTTGCCTTTCTTTTCAGCATAAAAAGCCTGTCCGAGGAGCTTTTCCTCATTTCTGTAAGTTTCTACTCTCTCTAACTCATATTTTCTCTCCTCTAAGTTTCTTTTTCTCTTATTCCTCTCTTTCTATCGTCCTCCCCTGAGTCCTTTAGCAGTTTCTAGGGATGGGTAGGTTTAAGAAGTTGGTTGAGTCTGAAGAGGCAATGGAGAAATTCATCGCCGATTATAGGATTCCCAATAATGTAGGCTTGAGATACTGTGAAGAAGGGGAGTGACTTTTTAGGAAGCAAGATGGTGAAGTAGTGATCCCCATAATCGCCTTCCTTGAAGGTGGTATGAGAATCCCCATGGGATTGGTGATGAGGGATTACCTTAGGCATTTTCGATTAGCTCCCACCCAGTGCGCCGTCAATATGTTTAGGATCCTGGGTTGTGTGAACGCTTTAAATGAGAAAATGGGGTTGAGGTTAACCCATCACGATGTAAACTGGTGCTACAACCTCCAACACCTAAAGGGTAAATCCTACTATATGAAAACGAGGGACGACAAGGTTTGGCTTATTCAGTGCCTCCCAGAGTCTAGCAAGGGGCTGAATAAGGACTTTTTCATCATGTCGGGGAGGTGGCACGACGGCCTTCCTTGTCCGACAGAAGAGGGGGCACCAGGTGGGGTATTCAGAATAGGAGAGGGTTGATCTTTTGCATTGTCATAGTTTGCACCGTTTGGCTGCTAATGCGGATGTACTTTCTTTTTTACAGATCCACACGCCTTTGGCCGACACTTTCACTTGGTCAACCGGGAAGATTTAGCAACCATCCTTAGGGGCGGAGGTTTTTGTGAACGAAGCTGATAATCAGGTCAGAGTCGCTCACAAGATCCTCGGGTACGATCCCATACAGAAATCATTCTCGGCTCTGAAGTACGTGATCAGAGCCAAAGATCCTCGGCTTTACAGAATCACCATAGCAGAACAAGGATTCTTGATTCCTGAAGGATCCCCTGTTCCAGAAGGCGCTCCGTTGGCAGGTCCTTCTTCGTCCCCCCAAGCCGTAGAGGTTGAGGATGATTTTGGTGTATTTGATCAAGATAATCTGTCCAAGGATCCCTCTGGTGACCTGGGCGACCCTAGTTTGACTGAAGCGGACCTCTCATCAGTAGAGATTTCTTCTCAGCCTGAGATAGGTTTTAAGAAGAAACTCTCAACCGACCTGCTTGACCTGATTGAGGGCCAGCCGGGGAGGCCACAGTCCAAGCTTCCTCCTCCTCCCAAGTCTCAACCTGCTCAGACCAGGTCATCCTCCACCCAGTTGAAGTCGTCATCTCCACGGCCCAAACTTCCTCCCCCTCCCCAGCTGACTTTGCCTTATTGGCCCGAGCCTGCCTATCCAAAAAGGAAAAGGGGATCCAAAGGCAAAGAGCCCATGGATGGGGGATAGCCTCGCTCCTCTCAGGAGGAAGATGAAGCCCGGCGAGCTTCAAAACAACTGAAAGTCGGACACCAGGTCCCAGAAAAGGAAGTCGCCATGCAGTCCGAGCCCCAGACCTGGCTTCCTACCCCAATGCTCCATGGGGAGCCTCTGATAGAAAACACCTCACTCAGGGACTTCCGAGGGGGCCAAGGTGCCTACGTGGCTGATGCAATGGAGAGGTGCTTGCTGCTTCCCAGCGATATGGCCGAGCTGGGGAATATGAGGAGGCAGGAAGTCTTCCTCAGCATGAAGAGGTACTTGGGCATGGTAAGGCTTTTAACATTTACGACTCTATTGATCTTTATCCCTTAGTTTCCATCTTATCATGAACTTGTTTCAATTTGGCAGGCTGTCCAGGCCACCTACAGGTTGGAAGAGTTTGCCAATGATCAGAGTAGGGCCCTGGAATTCGAGCGTAACAAGCGCTTGGATGCTACGCGGACCCTTAAGAACTTCGAGGCTGTTCTCGCGAAGGCAAGGGAGGACCTAAAGGAGATGACAAGGGCCAGAGATAGTGCTGAATCAGGCCTGGCCAGCACCCAAAAACAGGCTGAAGACCAGACGAGGCGCGTACTCGAGGCTGAGGATCAGCTGAAGATTGCCAAGGAGCAGATTGCTGATCTGAAGAAAAAGCTAACCGAGGCCGAAGGGGCCAGGAACGCCGCAGAGTGGGCCAGGGATGAAGCCTTGAGGGCTAAGGCGGAGGCCGAGTTTGTCAGGACTGAGGCCGAGAGCTCCAAGGAGAAGGCCAAGGAAGATGCTTATGCCTTGCGAGTGGATGAGACACAGGCCATTCTCAAGGCTCAAGTACCTGGGGTGTGCAGGCTCTACTGTTCCTAGGTTTGGAATGAAACCCTCAAACAAGCTGGAGTTGAGACTTCATCTGACCTTTGGAAGGCAAAAAACGTATACTACCTTCCTGCCATCCGAGAGCCCGGCCTTCCTAGTTCTGAGGCTGGCACTTCTCCCGAGGTGGTTGAGGCAGGCCATCCTGACACTGCCCTTGCTTTGACTTCTTCTGATGAGCCTGCCAAGGAGGCCGAGCCGTCTAGGGTAACCGAGGTAGATAAGGGCCCTAGCCAGGGAGTACTCCAGGATGTTGCAGAGCCTCCAGCTGATGCCCAGGCCCCTCATGCTGAAGAGACAGCTCTCCTTGTAGTGCCTCTGCAAGCTATTCCTCTAGGTGAAAGCCCCGAGGACCTTGAGGCCACTTCAGACCAGCCTTCCAAGGGTGCAACGAAGACCAAGTTAAAGAAATAGGCTGCCCCATTATCTTTTTTTTTTTTTTTCTCTTTTTTTTTTTTTTTTTGGACTGTTGTAATGGAACACTTGGATTGAATATATGCATTTCCCTCTTTGCGTGTTAATTGTCGCTATGATGGGTTTTGTTTATTCATATAACTTGTGCTTTGATTATTTGTTATTTATATAACTTGTGCTTTGATATTTGTTATTTATATAACTTGTGCTTCAATTATTAGCTAAACAGTCTCAACAGTGTGACTTGTTTTCCAATTTTGAAACAGCATCCTAAAAATGTAAAGTCCATAATGATAATTTTCACTTAGACTGTGATTAGCAATTGGGCCACTCTATTATTACGATTTGCTTTTGCCGAATGGACTATAAAAGGCAATAACCTTATAATATGAAATCTATACCTCATGAGTTGGTTATCATAACGAGTTTAAAATGCTAAGTGCGTACTACTTATAAAGACAAACTTTTAAATCCCATAGATCTAAGGCCACAGCACAATGTGCAAGGGCATTCAGAAGTATGTTCCAAAAATTTATTGACCTCAAGGAAACAATTAGCTACCGACTACGTAGGGTAGTTACGTTCGATGTACCTTAGAGTGCCTTAAGTGATGCTCATGGGCTGATTAATTTCCTCGAAGGTTATGGTCCGAGGAGTCACATAACGCTCGGAATCTGTTGACCGCTCAGGCCCTTGTTAAAAGTAGTTAGTTTCCCCATAGGTTTGAGTCCGAGGACCATGCAAGACCTTGGTTCTGTCTAACACTTAGGTTTTTCTTGAAGTAGTTAGTTTCCCCATAGGTTTGAGTCCGAGGACCATGCAAGATCTTGGTTCTGTCTAACACTTAGGTTTTTCTTGAAGTAGTTAGTTTTCCAATAGGTTTAAGTCCGAGGATCATGCAAAACCTTAATTCTGTCTAACACTCAAATTTTTCTTGAAGTAGTTAGTTTCTCCATAGGTTTGAGTCCGAGAACCATGCAAGACCTTGGTTCTGTCTAACACTTAGATTTTTCTTGAAATAGTTAGTTTCCCCATAGGTTTGAGTCCGAGGACCATGCAAGACGTTGGTTCTGTCTAACACTTAGGTTTTTCTTGAAGTAGTTAGTTTCCCCATAAGTTTGAGTCCGAGGACCATGCAAGACCTTGGTTCTGTCTAACACTCAGATTTTTCTTGAAGTAGTTAGTTTCCCCATAGGTGACCATGCAAGACCTTGGTTCTGTCTAACACTCAGATTTTTCTTGAAGTAGTTAGTTTCCCCATAGGTTTGAGTCCGAGGACCATGCAAGACCTTGGTTCTGTCTAACACTTAGGTGGTTGTCAAAACGCAAGACATGTAATCAAAATGGACTTAAAAATATGAATTAGAGAAATGCCTTTGTTAATAATAATACATTTTTAGGTTATTTACATTCCATGGACAAGGTACAGCTTTTTCATCTAAGTCTTCTAAGTAGTATGCACCTATTCCTGCTACTACGGTAATTCGGTATGGTCCTTCCCAATTGGGCCCCAACTTTCCTCAGGACGGGTTCTTGGTAGCCCCCACGACTTTCCTCAACACTAAGTCCCCTAGTGCCAATGGCCTCAGCTTCACATTGGCATCATGTCCCTTCTTGAGCTTCTGGTGGTAGTAGGCCAACTGGATTACTGCCTTTTCCCTCCGTTCATCGATCAGGTCTAGACTCTTCCCTAGCAGCCCATCGTTATTGCTTGGAGTGAAGGAGCTAGTCCTCAGCGTTGGGAAGCTCGCCTCTAAAGGGATAATAGCCTCGGCTCCATAAGTCATGGCAAAGGGTGTCTCTCTTGTTGACCGTCGTGAGGTAGTCCGGTAAGTCCATAAGACGTGTGGCAGCTCCTCTACCCATCTTCCCTTGGCTTCATCCAGTCTCTTCTTAAGCCCATTGACTATGACCTTGTTGACAGCCTCGGCTTGCCCGTTTCCCTGAGGATAAGCTAGAGTTGAGTACCTATTTGTGATCCCCAGTTCGCAACAATATTTTCTGAAGGCTTTGCTGTCAAATTGGAGTCCATTATCTGAAATGAGGGTTCGGGGGACCCCGAATCGTGTAACGATGTTTCTCCAGATGAACCTCTTGACATCCGCATCTCTGATGTTGGCCAGTGGCTTAGCTTCAACCCATTTGGTGAAGTAATCTGTGCCGACCAACAAATATCTCTTGTTTCCAGCTGCCTTGGGAAAAGGGCCTACAATATCCAGGCCCCACTGGGCGAACGGCCATGGACTGGACAAGGGGTTAAGGAGTCCTCCAGGCTGATGAATATTTGGGGCAAACTTTTGGCACTGGTCACATTTCTTAACATACTCCAGGGCTTCCTTCTGCATCCTCGGCCACCAATATCCCTAGGTAAGGGCTCGGTGTGATAAAGATCTTCCCCCTGTGTGACTCCCACAGATCCCCTCGTGCAGTTCCTCGAGTAGTAATTCTGCTGCTTCTGGGTGAATACACAGTAAGTATAGCCCAGAATAGGAGCGCTTATACAGTTTGTGGTCCTCGGACAACCAGAACCGAGAAGCGTTTCTTCGTATTCTTTCGGCCTCTGGCCTTTCTTCGGGTAGGGCATCATCTTTGAGGAACCTTACTATAGGGTCCATCTAGCTGGGACCCACTCTAACCTCATGGATATGGACCATGCCTATTGCCACCTCTCTTGCTCTATCCAGATGCTCGACAATGATGGTTCGAGGCAGACCCTTTGCCGAGAAGGTAGCGAGCGTGGCCAATGAATCCGCATGGGTGTTGCCACTTCTGGGGACATGTGACAAGCTGAACAATTTGAAGTTTGACTACAAGCGCTTGGCCTGGCTTAAGTACGCTTGCATCCTTGCTTCCCTGGCCTCCAATTCTCCTTTCATCTGGCCCACTACCAGTCTCGAGTCCGAGAACACCTCTACTGCTCTTCCTCCCATTTTCTGCACCATGGTCATTCCTTGTAACAAGGCCTCGTACTCAGCTTCATTATTCGTGGCTGAGAACCCCAGTCTTAGGGATTTCTCAATGATGGCCTTCTCAGGAGATATTAGACTAGCCCCACTTCGGATCCTCTTTAATTTGCTGCGCCATCAACGTACACCTTCCAACATGGGGGTCCTGGCATAGAGACCACCCCAATCAATTTTCCACACATGTTTCGATCCTCTGCTACAATTTCTACTGATGGTTCAGTGAATTCGGCCATCAAGTCAGCTAGGACCTAGCCCTTTATAGAGGTCCGAGACATGTACTTGATTTCAAAAGCTCCTAGGATTGTGTTCCATAAGGCAATCCTCCCAGTATAATCAGCAGTCCGAAGTTCGGATTTCAAGGGCAGTTGGGTTAGGACAACCACTATGTGGGCTTGGAAGTAATAGGGAAGCTTTTGCATAGCATGGACCACAGCTAGTATGGCCTTCTCCAAAGGTAAGTATCTGACCTCAGCTTCATGCAGCGACTTGCTCACGTAATAGGCAGACTTTTGAAGGCCGTTGCCATCCCGTATTAGCACTAAACTCACCACGTGAGGGGCCACGGCAATATATGCGTATAGGACTTCATCAGCCTCAGGATTGGACATGATAGGGGGCCGAGACAGGTATTCCTTGAGTTGTTGGAAGGCCGCAATACAGTCCTCAGACCATTCAAACCCTTTCCACTTGTTGATCAAGAAATAGAACGGTCTGCATCTATTCGCCGACCTGGAAATGAATTGATTCAGGGCTGCGATCATTCCAGTAAGCTTTTGAACCTCCTTGGCGTTTTGCGGTGGTTTTAGATCGTTAATAGCCTTGATCTAGTCAGGATTAACCTCAATTCCCCTATGAGTAATCATGTAGCCTAAAAACTTGCCCGATCCCACGCCAAATGAGCATTTGGAGGCATTTAGGCGCAGCTTGTGCTTTCTCAAGACATTAAAGGTACTGCCAAGGTCTCCTAAGTGCTCGGACACTACCTTACTCTTCACCACCATATCATCAACATAGATTTCGATGCTCTTGCCCAACTGCGGCTCGAACATTCTCGTCATCATCCTTTGGTAAGTGGACCCTGCGTTCTTCAGACCGAACGACATTACTTTGTAGTGATAGTTCCCAGTAGGTGTCACGAAAGCTGTCTTCTCCTGGTCGTCCAGGGCTAGTGGTATTTGATGATAGCCTTGAAAGGCATCTAAGAAGCTCATCCGAGGATGGCCCGCTGTTGCATCCACCAGCTGGTCTATCCGAGGCATGGGGAATGGGTCTTTTGGGCATGCTCTATTTAGGTCCGTGAAGTCTACATAAACCCGCCATTTCCCACTTTTCTTCTTGACTACCACGGTGTTAGCCAACCATTCGGGGTAAAAAACCTCTTTGATAGCCCCTGCACGCTTAAACTTCTCCACCTCGCCCCTAATCGCATCAACATGCTCTCTTGAGGGGCGCCGAGGTGGCTGCTTCTTGGGTGTGATAGATGGGTTGACGTTGAGATGGTGACAAATGAAGGCTGGATCAATCCCGGAGCGTCGCAGGCATCCCATGCGAACACGTCAATATTGTTTTTGAGAAGCTCAATCAACTCCCCCTTCTCCTAGGGAGGCAGTTGAGCCCCTACCTGAAAGAACCTCTCCGGGTCACCACCGATGACCACTCTCTCTAGATCTTCGCATTTTGCCTCCTCGGCAGCCATATTAGATGGCGACACCGGGTCCTTTGATTGCTATAAGTTCATCTCAGCAGAGGCCGAGGACTCTGCATCGAGCCGATGTGAAATGGCAACCACCATACACTACCTTGCCGTAGACTGGCAACCGCGGATTTCAAGAACCTGGTTTCCCGACGGGAATTTCACTTTCTGATGTAAGGAGGAGGCAACAGCCCCCAAAGTTTGGAGCCAGGGCCTACCAACAATGGCGGTATATGGAGAGTAGGTGTCCACCACGATAAAATTCACCTCCACTCTCTCTGGGCCGGTCTGGATTGGCAACCTAATCATGCCCTTTGGAATAACAAGCTTCCCGTCGAAGCTCATCAAAGGAGAGCTGTAAGGTATCAAATCTTCCGGTCTTAAATTCAGCCCTTTGTAGAGGTCAGGATACATTATCTCGGCAGCACTGCCGCCATCCACCATCACTCTTTTCACATCGTAGTCCTTAATTCTGAGAGTGATCAGTAGCGCATTGTCATAGGGCTGGGTGGTTCCATCCTTGTCTTCTTCTGAAAAACTCAAGACTGGGTGAGAATTCACTCTGGCCCTCTTCGGCTCTAGATGGGACTCCTCGGCAGGCAGCTGAGTCACAGATAACACTCGTGAGGGGCGCGTGCCTGTCCTTCCTGGCACGACCAAGATTACGTTGATTATCCCTAGGGGTGGCCTTAGGGCATTATCCCTTTGGGGTTCTTGATGGGTCTGGCCCAGATGACCACTGGAATGATGCAGGAGGTGCCTCATCTTTCCTTCTCGGAGCAGCTGGTCCAGATAGTTCCAGAGGTTCCTGCAATTCTCCGTGGTATGCCCGTGGTCTTGGTGGTATTGGCAATAAAAGTTCTGATTACGCTTCATGGACTCTCCCGCCATCTTATTCGGCCACTTAAAGTATGGCTCGTTCTTGATTTTCTCCAACACCCGGTGTACTGGTTCTTGGAATACAGCACTAACAGTCTGTGTGCTAGTTGCTCCGGATTGCCCCACGAAATCTCTCCTCGGGTGGTTGCTGTTATGTCGGTCCGACCTGAAATCCCTCCCCTCTTGAAGGATAACCTTCTCTTTTCCCTTTCCTTACAGTTGGTCTTCCTCTACTCGTTTATACTTATTGATTCGATCCATCAGTTGGCGCACACTGGTGGCGGGCTTGCTAGTCAAAGACTTCCTCAGGCCGTGCTCAGCTGGGAGGCTATTTTTGAAGGTGCTGAGGGCGACATCGTCACAATTGCCGTCCATTTTATTATACATCTCCCAATATCTGTCCGAGTAGGCCTTCAGAGTTTCTCCATTATCCATGGACAACGATAATAACGTACTCAAGGGCCGAGGAGCTCTGCTGTTTGTAACGAAGCGAGAGCCAAAGGCTTGAGTTAGCTGCCTATACGAATCTACAGAATTCACCTTTAAACCATTGAACCACCTCATCGCCACTGGCCCCAAGCTTGAGGGGAAGACCTTGCACATCAGCGCCTCGTTTTTAGAATAGACAGACATCCTTTGGTTAAACTAGCTCACATGCTTCATGGGGTCTGTCTTGCCGTTGTAAGGAATGAAGGTTGGCTGCTAGAAACGTCGAGGAAGCGCAGCCCCCTCTATGTGGCGTGTGAACGGTGATTTGGAGAGTTGGTCCAGCGCCCTGCTCATGGCGTCGTTCCTCAAGCCCCTGGGAGACGGGCTTTTACGTGCACACCTCCGTTGGTGCTCTTCTTCGTGAGAGAAGGTCTCACTTGGGGGGGTTCGCGATCTCCGTTTATAGTCATCATCGCCTTCATCACTAGAGGGCGTGTCAGGGCTGGAGTGAGACCGCCTTCGTCATGCATGGCGCAGCTCTTTCTTCAAATCGTCTATCTCTCGTTGCATGGCCTGATTATCATTCCGCCCCTGAGATGCGTGGCTTCTGACCCCTTCTTGTTGCATGGGCTGGTTGTTATTTTGTCTCTAGAGCACGTGACTCTTCACACGAGAGTGGCTGCTGCCCGTTTGAGTGGTGTGCACACTTCCCTCTCGAAACCTTCCATTCTCTTCATTTCAATCACGCTCATGTTCGAGAAAGTTTCCTTGTCGTGGGGATCCAGCAAGTTCAGGCTGGTGGGGACCTACTTGATGATGGCCTGGTCTTACCATGCTTGATTGTTACCTTTACCAAGACACAAGTTCTTCCCACAGACGGCGCCAATTATAGGGACTGGGTCTGAGCGCTTCTACTATTGGAAAAGCGGACTTAGGCCCAACTAGCCCAATACAATAAATTTATAGAGAATGAGTTTAAGAACTAGGCCTTAGTGAGGATAACAACGAATAAACATGATTATGGGAAGACCAAGTAACAAGAAAATGGGCTTGGAGTGCAGAAATCTATCTTGGACATCGGTCTGAGGAGCTATCTTGTTCCTATTATCTCCTCAGTGCTTGGTTACAGAGGTTACAAAGATGATACAGGTTGCTACAGTGTTTTCTACTTCCAATCTCCAATCCTTATTTCTGGAGGAGTTCTTTACATTATATACCCTCCTTCGGTTGATCTTGGCCCTCCATTTGTTGATCATGCAGGTCACTACTTGAGCACTTGTCCCATCAGCCGCCGTTCCAAACCTTCTGTGAGTTGCGACAACCAAAACAGCACTGTTTAGGGGTCATTTCCCCATTAATGCGGCCAGGACATTAGTTGTGGGCATTTAATGTGGAGGTGACAGCTTCTCCTTGAATTGCTCCTCTTCCAGGCTCCCATGACTGACCCGCGGTACTTGTCCTTTTTCTTGGGACGCTCTACAAAACTGCCCTTGATGGCATGCTGCTCTTCCCTTCTATGATCTCGGTTCGCCGAGGACGTGCTTGTCCTCGGCGATGATTCCTAGTAATTAGGACTTCCTTCATTCGTTCTCGGACATTTTTTCCTCCTCGGCATGGGCCTTGGGCTTAGTATAAAGTGGGCGGGGGTGGCTAGACTCTTTGACCCCACAGTAAGTTTTTGTAGTTTAAAATTATGTATAAAATATAAACTTATAGATCATGTAGGGATGAAGGGCCCAGATATAGGTATTGGGCCGTGGGCCGCGCCCGAGGACGTCAAATAGCCCGAGGACAGATAAGTACTAGCGAAGGCATACAGATTAATGGGTCGTGGAAGAGGTCTGGTCACAATGAGCAGGAGACATTATCCGAGGAGAAATACCTCCTCGGCTAAACAGAGTGGAGTCCTAAAGTCCAATCATCCATCAAGAACAAGGCAGCAGGCAATCGTGCTTGGAAGGATAAACATCAAAAAGGGATGAGACAAAAGAGAGTTGGGAAATGTCTGAGAAGAAAGTTGCTACCACCGCCTTAAATGCTCTGCATCTAACCCCCTAGCCGCATTAATGTGAAAGTGATACCTAAACAGTAACTTTCAGCCTTACAGCTACTCCCAAAGACTTCAAGAAGGTGCTGATGGGACAAGTATCAAGAAGATTAGTAATCTGACCTACATGTGGAGAGCTGAGATAAAAGAAGGGGAGAAAATATAAAAGATAAGAACCCCATTACAAAGGGGATCATCAGAAAAATTAGAGAAAAATCACTGTGTAAGAACAGACCTTCCTCGGACTTGACCGAGGAGAACTTTTCTTGTTCAAAACTGTTTGTTTCATTCTTTCCAACAATAACTAACCTATTATGATCATTATCTATCTAACTCATTGAAAGTTTAGTTTCAAGCCCACTCTCTAACAAATTCATTGTTTTAGGCTCATTGAACCTTTGTCTATCCATTTGGGCTAGGGAGCAATTCGTGCCCTTACATATCATATAGTAAATAATATCCGATTAACACAAAATTTGACATGTGTATTATAAGCGTAAAGAACATACAATTCAACGGTTAGATTTTCAAAATATATAGTAATGTTTATTTTATTGAGTAAAGTTGTAGTCTTAGGCTACAACCAATTTTGTAACTAAACTTTATCTTAAAATTAATATTTTGTCAATATTTCAAATATCCAAGTGTTATCCACTAACGAACTTCCTCATCATTAGAAGGGAGGAAAAATTGAATAATTATAAGTTTTGCTTGCCATCTCAAAGTGCGTAATTAATATGCAATGTACTCAGTGACTGTGCCACGTTGAAAACGGTGATTCAAATGATCCCCTGACCTAAAGAAAAAGAAAAAACTATATATAATATTTTTAAATAGTAGTATAGAGTATAGATTAACAAGACAGAAAAAATGATTTTAAATAGAGAGTTGCATTTTGTTCAAATTGACACTAACGAATTACAAATTTAAAAATAAGACTAGCACAGTTATATAATTTGAGGGTTTTTTTTTTTTTTTTTTTTGGAAAGCTTATTCATATATGAAAATTTAATTTTTAATTAATGGACACAAATTTTCATTTTGGTCGAAAATGAACACACCTTGATTAAATCATATCTTTTGTCATTATGCTATCACAATTTAAACCACATGAAACATGCTATTTAATTTTTAATTTTGTAAAGGTAAAACATGTAAAGTAAACAAAATTATTTGGAAGATGCAGAACGTACAAGAAAGTCTCAATATTTCAATATTCCGTCCAGGCAGACTGCAATACTATTGTGATTAGTATCCTTCTTCATGCGGCTTGCGCTCACAATACATGATACGACCTACCACAGTTAAGAATAGCACAATGTTCAATTGATGAAGCAATGACAAAGTCAAACCAAAAATATTTCAAGCAGAGGAACTAACATCTTCACTGGGAAAAATTCAAAATAATTCTCATCAAAACAATTAACAAAAGAAACATGATTGGTTACCTATTGCTTATGAGAGGTTTTTTTTTCTTTTTTTTCTTTTTTTTCTTTTTAATAACAATTATTCTTTTGATATTCTAACATGAACACCGATCTTCTTTTTGGCTCTTGTTGGCTCTTGATTAGCTTTAATATAGAACTCCTTATAACCAAAAATGCTTCTGGCAAGTTGAACATTCATCAAAAAAAAGAAAATTTTAAGAAAAGAAGGGTACAACATCATTTCACTTTTTAGTTAACTCTTTCTCTAACTAGTCCAATGGTCAGAAAAAGGTGCTGACCTTGGATTTATATAGGACTAAAGGGTACATTTTCATATGCTTCTTATGCAACACTGAGTTGTAATATGTTATTCATTAAGACATGGTATGTTGAAAATTTCATGGCTAAACAACTAATAACTTTGTTGTTCCTATTAACTCTCCATATTTGCAAAGATATCCTAAGCTCACCTACTAAAATTAGCCTAAACTCGTAATCTTGCATGATTTATTTTTCAATTGCACACCAAAGTCTCCTTCTTAAGCTTACACAAGAGAAAAGCAATTACAATTATAAGATAAGGAAGAAAATTTGAAATGCTCCAACAACCAGATCTTGACTATTCACACGCAGAAGGTTTTCAATCGAGTGCTCCACAATTTGCCGGGTTTTTTTTTTTTTTTTTTTTTTTTTTTTGTAACGAGAAACAAAGGAAATTAATTTTGAATCTAACAATTGAAAGCAAATCAGCCCTAAGAACACCAAATCATGAACCAGAAAAATCTAATTTTCTTTTGCTATCTCATTTTCTTATTAATTTCTCTAAACTAAACAGGAAAACCAAAACCCTAAAACCAACACAAATACCCAATAAAAGAGGGGAAAAAAAAAAAGTAAAACCTTCAACTAATTTAGCAATTTTAAACAGGTTAGAGTCTTTTAATAAAATGGTAGACAAATGACGTGGTCTACTATAAAAACTATATAATTTCTCATGAGAAAGAAATCTTCAGACTTGTGGTAGACATTATTGATGATGGTAACGATGGTGGTGTTTAGTTTTAGATGGTTGGGTTTGCTTGGTATATTGAAGATTTCTTTAAATTTTTTTTAAGCTTATTTATGTCAGTACACTTGTCATCCATGTCACATAAAAATAAAATTTTAATCTTAGTTATTAGCCACATCAGCATTTTTCATACATCACTTAACGACATAGATTATTTTAACATAATACTAAAAAGTTAGGAATTAAATTGACACAAGTGAAACGTTAGAAACCAAATTGACTCATAGTATAAAAGTTAAAGACTAAATACATAATTTACCCTAAAAATTTTTAAGGTTTGAATTTTGCATGCACCAAAAACTAATTAATATCTTTATTGAAAATAAACAACAACCAATTTCTAAAGAAAATTTTCAATAAATTTTAAAATAATATGAAAAATGCTAGTTATTGGGAAAAAAAAATGATATAAGTAGTGAGCTCAGATGATAACCAGTAAAAATTAAGTCCAAATCTTCTGTCCCACTTTTCCTGCTCCACTCTATACTCCACCAATAAAAACTTGCCACGTATTCACCTAATTAATTAAATATTACCATTAATTAATAATGATAATATTAATAAGTCAATAATGGTAGTATTTAATTAATTATGTTAACACGTGGCAAACTTTTATTGGTGGAGTATAGAGTGGAGCAGGAAAAGTGGAACAGAAGATTTGGATTCGTAAAAATTGGCTACATCAACCGTTTGTAAAAATATTATAAAATAGTTTGTAGTCGTATCATTAATGTATTGAATTACCAAGGCTTATAAAATTTGGGAAATTCATGATTTAATTTGTTAGTTACAAATTGTTCAAAATTATTAGTTTTTATTTTTATTTTTTTGGGTGACTTTTCATTTTATGTTTTATCTTCTTTCTCGGCAGAACCTTTATTTTCTTACGTCTCTCTCTCTCTCTGTGTTTGGTGAAGAAGAAAATGGGGATCAGATTCATATTGATGGTAAACAAACAAGGACAAACCCGTCTTGCCCAATACTACGAGTACCTCACTCTCGAAGAACGTCGTGCTCTCGAAGGTGAAATCGTTCGCAAATGCCTTGCCCGTAACGAGCAACAGGTCTCTCTCTCTCTCTCTCTCTCTAACTATTTTTTTTTTCTTAAGCCGAATTTGATTTAATGAAAGTCTGCCACTTTGTTCTTTGCTTAAAATTGTTGGAAATTGATTAAGCCCCAAATCAATTTCCAGATCGTACTTTATTTTTTAGTAAAAGCCCTTTGATATAACCTCTATATTGGAAACCCAATTTCGTGTATATAATTATAAACTACTGCGTGGTTGTTATATTAAATTGATTGAAAAGTTACAAATGGTTCATTTGGATGAAAGTATTTGAAGATTAGGAATTGGGTCTCAATTTTAATTTTTAAGAAGTATGAAAGTGCAAATATTTTTTTTTTTTTGTTAATGAAAATATATGGATGGACTTAAGGCATGATTGGAATTCATGTTGGAGCAAAATTTTCAAAGCTCAAATCCATCATTTGCTGTTAAGATTTATGTCAATTAATTTATTTTAGAAAATTGTTCCAATTAAGGGAATTAGTAGGTCCATTGTAAGGATCCTAGCAATGAGTGAGATCAAGGTAGAGTCACCTTAGATGGAATTCACAACCTCAGATTTTTAAGGATTTAGGGTTCAATTGCCAAAAAAAATTGGTTCATGTCGTTTTGTTCTTGTATTTTACAATGTTTGTGTTTGCTAACAATGAGCTCTGCCTTAAATGGCACTTCCTTCATCGCAAGAATTGGTGGAGGGTGAGGTTGTGGTTGCCATAAAAAAAAAATTCATTGCTTGCTATGTGGTTGTTGAAAAAGGATTTTGGATTTCACTGATTTGGATGTGTTGTGCTGGGTTTTGTTAGACATGAATCATGCCTAGGGTTAGGTGAATAAAAACATCATTTTGTTGTCAACATATTGCTTGTTTGTATTGATTAGGGAATCTTCCTTCTTCTTTTTTTTTCCCGAGTAAATTGAAGGTCTTTGTTGGAGTGTCATTTATGTATATTTATGTGATGGCAGACATTCATGTTTCTGTTGCTGATATGTTTTGTTTTATGGTAACAGTGTTCTTTTGTTGAGCATCGGAACTACAAAATTGTATACAGGCGCTATGCATCACTGTTTTTTCTGGTTGGAGTTGACAATGATGAGGTAAATTTTTCTGTAAAATCCATATGTTGAGCAGATGCTTGTGTTTCGAAACTTTTGTGGCCACATAGAGAAGAAAATGATATGAACCATGCTGATCTAAAGAAAACTATATTCTATACAGGAAATTTGTCTGTGTGTGCAATTTCAAAGTCATTTCTATGCAATGAGGGTATTATGTAAATGTGTTGATTGGATTTGGCTTTCATAGTCTACATGAGAGAGAGAGAGAGAGAGAGAGAGAGAGTCCATTATTATGGCTAGGTTCTCTAGAAGATGTGGATGACTTTTTTTTTTATGACAACATGACGTGGAACCTCACCAAGGCAGGGCCCTATGGACCCACCCCTGGGAGTAAACCATAGATACATAACCCCACTCACCAGAACCATGTATCAGGTAATCTAGGGAAACTCCTAATGGGGATCGAACCTAGGATGCTCATCCCAAGCCTCCAACCATTAGGCTGCACCCTGAATGGTGAAGATGTGGATATCTTATTGTAAAATGAGCCCACTTAAAAGCGTTTTTTTATGTGTTCAAAACTCAACTTTGAACTCCTTTAGATATGTTAGTAGAAAATTTTCTTATTACATACTTTGTCCTAAATGCCTTGTAGCATATCTTTTTCAATATTCATTTCCCTTTCTTGCTTTCATGTTGTAGAATGAACTTGCAATTTTGGAATTCATTCATCTCTTGGTTGAAACCATGGACCGTCATTTTGGCAATGTGGTAAGTCTGCATTCAGTTATGTTTTTAAATTATATCCTGGTCTATTTCCTATCTCCTGAATTCAACTTTCCTTGTTTTTCCTTCAAAGAAGTTGATTTGGTTTTTCCTGTTTCTTTTTACTTAAATTTACAGTGTGAGCTAGACATCATGTTCCATTTGGAGAAAGCACATTTTATGCTGGAGGAAATGGTCATGAATGGTTGTATCGTGGAGACAAGCAAGACTAACATCCTGCAACCGATACAGCTGATGGAAAAATCGTCATGAAAACTCTCTGTTTTAGGCACTAAAGAATTTCTTCAAGATTCTTCGTGTTTTGCTTCTTACTCATTGCTGCCTGTTGTACAATATGCTCAAAATATTTTTAAAATGATTACTTTTCTTCATTAATGAAAATTTTAGTGTTTGGTTGTATTCTGTTGTTTTGATCACATGCTAGTTGATGGATCAATTTTGAAGGTCCTCTAAGCAATTTCTTACTCTTTAGAATTGGGTAAACTACGGACTTTGCAACAATTAATCAGAAAAAAGAAAAACAAATAATTCATTCTTCATGATTTTATGCTGTGTTGAAGAATCGTTGATTGGGGCTAGGGCTGAGTGTCAGTTGCCAATATGTCCCTGACACTAGATGATCTGGGGTTTGAAGACTCCAAGCATTTATAAAAGTTTTGACTTTTTAAATCTTAGACCCTATGTACAATGCCCTTCCGATGCACCTCTTTCTCTTTCTTTTTTTTCTTTTTCTTTTTTTTTTTTTTTTTTTTGAGAAATGCCCTTACGATTCACTGTGAAAGTGATTGATAAGTATAATTTGATTTTTGAGGTCGGTTTTTAGACTCTAGAATTAACGTTTTAGCTTAAAATTCACTTATTTGTCTTCTTTGCTCACTCCACCACATTCCGAAAAAAATATGATAAGAGTGGAATTTTGAAAGCATAGGTGGGATGTTGAAAGGAGTACAGCGGTGTGAGCTTATCTTATCGGGTGTCGTCTCGCATGCAATAATGACGGATACTATCAAGCTATATCAAGATTGAGCTTGGCTTTGTCCCTAAACTCCCATTACCTCCCAAAAAAAAAACCCTCCCATTACCCCCCACCCCCCAGGAATTTGGAAAAAAAGGGTAAAGTTGAGCTAATATTGATGGATTCATCTGATCTTTTTAGTTTTCATGGAATTGGTTAAGACAATGCCTGAATATTTGTAGATTGAATTGATATTAACATTTTCAAACAAAAATAAAAATAAAAATAAAAATTATATAGCCTATTTATGTTACAACAAGAGGGGCCAAGCTTGAAAACACTCCAACTAGAAGCCTGCTCTCCTTCCCTGCGAAAGTGATTGATGAGTATAATTTGATTTTTGAGGTCGGTTTTTAGACTCTAGAATTAACATTTAGCTTAAAATTCACTTACTAGTCTTCTTTGCTCACTCCACCACATTCCGGAAAAAAGATGATAAGAGTGGAATTTTAAAAGCATAGGTGGGATGTTAAAAGGATTATAGCGGTGTGGGCTTATCTTATCGGGTGTTGTCTCGCATGCAATAATGACGGATACTGTCAAGCTATATCAAGATTGAGCTTGGCTTTGTCCCTAAACTCCCATTACCTCCCCCCAAAAAAAAAAACCCTCCAATTACCCCCCACCCCCCAGAAATTTGGAAAAAAAGGGTAAAGTTGAGCTAATATTGATGGATTCATCTGATCTTTTTATTTTTCATGGAATTGGTTAAGACAATGCCTGAATGTTTGTAGATTGAATTGATATTAACATTTACAAAAAAATAAAAAATAAAAAAAATAAAAATTATATAGCCTATTTATGTTACAACAAGAGGGGCCAAGCTTGAAAACACTCCAACTGGAAGCCTGCTCTCCTTCCCTCACAACATTTCAACCTGAAACAGAAGTGGCAACTACACAGCCGCAGGCCTCCCACCCTTTCTAGGGTCACTCACAGCAGTGAGTGTACCATGGAAAAGGTTGGCATTGAAATCTTTTCTACTTTTTCTTCCCATGTTAATGTGGTTTTGAAGGGTTTGAACAACCAACTGGACAATAGCTCCCCTGCCTGAGCCTTCAATGTGATAGCCATCAATCACAGTCCAGTTTTCATAACAAACCACAGTATGTATTAGCTGCAATGGATCATGATACGCACTGCCACAATCAAGAAAAGCACAGTATTCAATAGATGAAACAATAACAAAGTCAAACCAAAAATATTTAAAGCAGAGGAACTAACATCTTCACTGGAAAAAATTCAAAATAGTTCTCATCATAACAATTAACAATAGAGACATGATAGGTTACCTGTTGATTATGAGAGGTTTAAGTTAGAGAAAACTCTTTTGATATTCTAACATAAACTCTGATCTTCTTTTTGGCTCTTGATTGACTTTGATACAGAACTCCTTATAACCAAAAATGCTTCTGACAAGTTGAACATTCATCATGAAAAAGGAAATTAAAAAAAAAGAAGGGTACAACATCATATCACTCTCTAGTTAACTCTTTCTCTAGAACTCACTAGTCCAATGGTCAGAAAAGGTGATGACCTTGGATTTATGTAAGTCTAAAGTTATATTTTCATATGCTTCTTATGCAACATTGAGTTGTAATATGTCATTCATTAAGACATGGTATGCGGAAAATTTCAAGGCTAACAACTAATAACTTTATTTTTCCTATTAACTCTCCATATTTGCAAAGATATCCTAAGATCACCTGTCAAAATTAGCTAGAACTCTTAATCTTGCATGATTTATTTTGAAGTTGCACACCAAGGTTTCCTTCTTAAGCTTACACAAGAGACAATTAGCTACAATTGTAAGATAAGGAAGAAAATTTGAGTGATGCTCAAACCTCGTGCATGTATTCTGTAAAAGGTGTGAGGTTCATTGGCGATTACTTCATTTATCAAAAGTAGATTTTTGGTCCAAATTCATATATAAATCCAAGGGTTCTCTAATATTTGTGAATTTTTACATAGAAAATTGATGTTTCAATAGAAATGAGAAATCCTAGATAGGAGAGAGAGAGAGAGATTTTTTTTTTTTTTTTTTTGAGGGGGGAGAGAGAGAGAGAGAGAGTTAATTGAACCATAAATGTCTCTGCTGAAAATATCAAAATGTGACAATTAAGCTACAAAACTCTCGGCGCCATTAATAATTTCATAGGTACATTAGAATTAAACATGAGACAAAAATGATAGAAAAAATAAATATAAGAAGTTTCAATAGTCTTAGACCTGGAAGAAAAACAAATCAATATAATATTCCACATTAAAAAGAAAATTCCAACTTGCAACATGCCTATTGTAAATGACATTATAGTCATTCAAGTTAAAGGTAAGAGCCATTTGGACATTTTCACCTCAAGAAGTTATTGTGGGACCCACCCGCCTCATGTGAGAGGAGGGAGCAATGTTCCTGGAGTACCCAATAAATTTATTTTTGCCTCTACCATGCCACTTAACTGAGAGAACTGCAATGTCAGTACACAATTCAGTATTAAAGACCATCCCCTATTTTCATTATCTATCAATAGCTCTCTGTTTGGTTATTGAAAAATGAGGAAAAACTCAAAACTTTAATCATTTTCAATTTTTATTGTTGGCACAAAAACATAACATTTATTCCCTTGGCGACTAAACAGTTTGTTAGGGTTTCAACTAAAAAGTTCGATAGATTATTTATTCCTTTCTTGCTAACCCAACATCCATGTTCTACGCTACATTGCACACACATTTTAATATTAGCCTTCGAAATTGCTGTACAATTACCCACAATTACCAACATTAACTAAATGCTTTTTTTTCCAACTAAGAAAATTAGAGTTTTAGTTTTTTTTTAACAAAAACTTAAAATACATAATAAATCAGTAAAATTTTATCTTTACTTGCAAAGTAGAAAACACTCCTTAGTGTGTGCACAAGTTACATCTTTAGATCTTTACTTGAAAAGTAGAAGGTGCCCCCTTGGAGCATGCCCAAGATCAATTGATTTCCCGTTTCCTTTTCTTTTTCTTTTTTGCTCAGATTTCCCATGTGTTAATACTTTAATAGATTTCACAATATTATGTTGGGGTTTGAGTATTTGAGATTTCAAAAGAATAGAATATAATAGAAAAGAGAATGGAGTATTTTCTCAATTGTGTTTGGGAGGGGAATGAAAGAGGGAGGGGGGGGGGGGGGAATATGATGTTTATAGATTTAATTAATATTATTCTTTTACATTCCTTTTACATTTACATAATGGTTTATACAATATCCGTAATTGATGTGCTAATATATAAATTTTAAAAGGAAAAAAATACGATATCTACAGTTTAAAACATGAAAAATAGATGTGAAAATAAAAATGGATTTATAATGAGTGTGAGAGAATCATTGTCCATTTCAAATATCCAAGAATTTTTTAAGGGGGGATTTGAATTCCTCATTATTGGAAGGAAAGGGGAAAATACAAGGACATATACCATGTTTGAAAAGAAAAAAAAATATGAGTAATCTTGGGGATAAAAATTTTACTAAATAAATATTATAAATTGATATATCTCCAATCACGAAAACTATTCTAAACATTTATTTAATACCTTGTTGATTGTGGTATCAAATTTATTTATTGTTACGTTAATTTGTAATTTTTTTTAAGAGCAAATGACGGGCATTTTCGCATTTACTCAAAAATAAATGAATAAATAAATATAAAATTGTAGCACTGGAGATTGTGAGCTTTCTTTAACAGAAATACCGAACATCCACAAGCAAAAGCAATGGCTGCTCCTTTGTCCATCAACTACCTCAGACCACCCTTATCCTCAGACAATCCTCTTCCAAAAAACCCCACCATCATCACAGCCACTGAGAACAAGAGCAACATCATCAACAACTCAACTCAGCCACACCCATGTCTAGTTTCACTAGAAAATTGCTCCAACATGAAGGAGCTCAAGCAAATCCATGCCCAAATGCTCAGAACCGGCCTTTTCTTCGACGCATACACCGCCAGCAGAATCGTTGCCTTTTGTGCTCTCCAACAATCAGGGAATCTCCATCATGCTTGTTTGGCCTTAACCCAAATCTCCAATCCCACGACCTTTACTTGTAATTCGATAATCCGAGGCTACACGAACAAGAACTTGCCACGTCGGGCTGTTCTTTTCTACCAAGAAATGATAACTCAAGGTCTTGTTGTCCCTGATAGATTCACATTTCCTTGGTTGTTCAAATCGTGTGTGGATTTGCGTGAAGGGAAGCAGCTGCATTGTCATTCGACTAAGCTTGGTTTCGCTTCGGATACTTATATTCAGAACACGTTGATGAATATGTACTCGCATTGCGGGTGCTTGGTTTCGGCCCACAAGGTGTTTGACAAAATGGTTGATAAGTGTGTGGTATCTTGGGCGACCATGATTGGAGCTTACACGCAATGGGATCAACCGGATGAAGCTATTAAGCTATTTGATAGGATGGAAATTGAGGGTGCGAAAGCTAATGAGGTTACTTTGGTTAATGTTTTGACTGCGTGTGCTAGAGGGAGAGATTTGGGAACAGCGAGACGGGTGCATAAGTACATAGATGAGAATGGTTTTGGGTTCCATGCGGTCCTTATTACGGCTCTTATGGATGCTTATTGCAAGTGTGGTTGTGTGTCACTTGCTAGGGATTTATTTGACAACATGCCAGAGAAGAATTTGGTTTGTTGGAACATTATGATCAATGGACATGTTGAGGATAGTGATTATGAGGAGGCATTGTTTCTCTTTCGAGAGATGCAACTCAAGGGCATTAAGGGGGATAAGGTGACTATGGTAAGCTTATTGCTTGCTTGCAGCCATTTGGGTGCTCTTGAGCTTGGTAAATGGTTGCATGCCTATATTGGGAAGGAAAAAATTGAGGTCGATGTTGCCTTAGGAACAGCACTTGTGGACATGTATGCGAAGTGTGGGAGCATAGAAATTGCAATGAGAGTATTCCAAGAACTTCCTGAGAAAGATGTTATGACTTCAACAGCCTTGATTGTAGGTCTTGCAATGTGTGGCCAAGGGGAGAAGGCATTGGAGTATTTCCATGATATGCAGATTGGAGGGGTGAAACCAGATGCAATTACCTTTGTTGGGGTCTTGGTAGCTTGTAGTCACGCCGGATTAGTGGATGAAGGAATTTCACATTTTAACTTGATGTCTAAGACATTCGGCATTCAACCTAGTATTGAACACTATGGTTGTATGGTTGACCTATTAGGCCGAGCTGGCTGCATAGCTGAAGCAGAGGAGTTGATACAGAACATGCCAATGGCACCAGATCATTTCGTTTTGAGAGGGCTTCTGAGTGCCTGCAGAATCCATGGCAACCTTGAGGCTGCAGAAAGAGCAGCTCAACAGCTTCTAAAGTTGGATCCAAACCATGTAGGAACATATGTGCTTCTATCAAAAATATATAGCTCGTTAAGGAAGTGGGATGAAGCTAAAAAAGTTAGGGAACTCATGGCTGAAAGAAACATAAAGAAGCCCCCAGGTTGCAGTTTGATTGAGGTTGATGGTGTTGTTCATGAATTTGTGAAGGGAGATTCATCACATCCACAATCCTCAGAGATCTATGACATGTTAGAAGACATGATAAACCGATTAAAGAAAGCCAGTAATGTTCCTGACAAATCAGTAGTGTTGCTTGATATGGAAGAGGAAGAAAAGGAGACTGCACTTAGCCTTCATAGTGAGAAGCTGGCCATTGCATTTGGGCTTGTAAGTACCGAACCTGGTATCCCAATTCGAGTTGTAAAAAACCTTCGTGTATGCAGTGATTGCCACACTGCAACCAAACACATCTCCCTAGTTTACAATAGGGAAATAATAGTGCGGGATAGGATTCGGTTTCACCATTTTAAGGATGGAGTTTGTTCTTGTAGGGATTTTTGGTGATGTAAAAACCATCCTATACTATTTAGATATTTAATTTACCATTTTTGTGCATTGTGTACCATATTCATATATCCCAAGTTTCTTTTTTTCACTTTTGAATCTGTTGGTCTTTTGTGCATTAGGTACGACATTCATATAAATGTCTGTACGAGCTCAAGCACGTGTACTTAAAGTATTACTCAGTCATACAGTTGCTTAGGGATGGAAAATCTTGAATTTTATCCCAATCTTAAGTTTACAACCCTAAGCATCTTCTATTGAAGGCATGGGTGATAAGAGGAACGTGCATACTCACTAGTAAAGCAGCTCACTCTTGCACCTGCAGAACTTAAATTGAGAAGAGATACAAAACCGTAAAGAGAGAAAGATGTTACTAATCATTACTTGCTTGAATTAATAAAGCATATTAGAGAAATAAATAAACTCTCGTCTAGAATTTGGAGGTTCCCTATGTCTATCTGATTTTAGCATATAGGCTAGCCTTCCACAGAGAAAAAGAAAGATTGTAGTAAATGAAGATGATCCAAAGCAACATAGAGATAAGATTTGTGCGGTTAATGCCATCCACAAGAAAAAAAGGTTATTTGTTTGGATTGCAATTGTCAGATCAATTTGCAAAGGATCGTGTACTAGACACACACAAACGACGAAAAAAGTTATTAATTCCGAGCAAATCCACATGACATCTCAGTCTCAATCAGAAGCAGTGCAGAGAGGTCCAGCCTCTATCCGAGGCCTTGTTTACAATTAAGAACCATGCCGACACCGAAGTCAAGAAGAAATTATAGAAAAGGCACACACAAGGAAAGCTTAGTTGAACAATGATCTGGGTTCCCATGCATTCCCAATAAGCTCAACCATTTAACATTTACAAATTATGATTTATGATTTATCAGTAAGCCTTTCCTAAGAGCAATTTACCATTACTGACACAAAATTGAAGTAGCTGCAGCTCAGTGCTGCACAGCAATATCTTATCCTTATCATAAAAGGCAACAAGGTAGTCAAAGGAGCCAACACCTTGTTTAGTTCGAGGCATGAGGCGACAAAAAAGTGCTAGCCCGAGATGCCAAATTCTAAACATAGTTATCATACATATATAGAACTTAAATCATATATACCTAATGTCTTGAAATATTATAATTGAAGTATTTTTTAAATGTGTCGCATGAGGAAATTAGTCCATTAATTGATGTCAAAAATAGGCTTAATAATTAATTAGTAATAAATTAATTAATCTAACAATAAGTTTTAACTTTTATGACAAATTTTTATAAATTAATTAATATAAAAATAGGTTTTATAACAAGCTTCTATAAACTAATTATCTAATAATATGTACTGTATTACAACAACCTTCTATTAATAATGGGGGGATATTATAAAATAAAAAAATAAAAAAAAATAAAAAACTTGAGGCTCTCGCCTTAGCACCTTTTTCATGGCTTAAGGCGGTCATCTTGACACGTCTAGGCTCTAAAGGCAAGCGCCTCACCTTAGAAGTGCCTCCTCACCTTACCGGGATGCCTAGGTGAGCGCCGGCTTGCCTTTGACTACCATGGAAGGCAAGCACTCAAAACTACTCCATGGTATTCTTAGAGACGATTAAACAGTATTCATTATAACAAGCTACACATAACATTTGCTGTGTCTGAGAAAAATCCAATGTTCACCTTATAGAAAGCAGAACCAATCATAATTTCCACAACCAATAAGCTCACTCAGCTGCTTTGAGTATATGAGGTGCAAGGAAGTTCCTCAGTTCAGAAAGCCATAAAGAATTTCTTTCCACTAATGTTTAGCCGTTAACATCTGCATTGAAGTGAGTTGAAGGCCACTAGCCTACTAAATTACAGAGAGGCCTTAAAATCAACCTTGAAATCACTAACTGGGTGTATAATAATCACATTATCAAGTCCACTAGGATCCTTCACTTGTCTTTTTGATTGACAAAAGCTTTATTTAAAGAATTCCAAAAGAAAGGGTGAGGGGTGGGGAAGAATCCCCTGAGGAAGCAAAAATACATGCAACAATTAGTATTACTCCCTAAAAGCAATACAAGAACAATATAGAATTGTAAAAGAACAAAAACACAATCATTTGCCAATGCCAAAACACTCCTGGGTTCCTGGGAAAGTGCTAACAGAATTTAAATTCTAAAGAAAATAATAAATATGATCTCATACAGAAAATTTCTTAAATCATTAATATTAGACATAAAACTTCAAACTCCCCACTTGGCCTCTCCATCAATGGGCTAAAAAAGATGAAATATAGCCAACAAAATCTTTCATACAGAAGAAAGTTTACCAGGCATGCCCTTTCCTTGATTCTCATCTCCAAAATCATCACCATCATTCTCACTGTCAGTCTGCTTTGAAGCTATAGACTCACGCTGCAATGGAGCACTGCCAGCTCCAGTAACCGATTGCTGATAAAGAATTCCACCAGCAAGTGTAAAGAGGAGGCACAGCAAACCAAATGGACTGGCATGTTTATCCCAAATAAACACATTGATGGCAACCGTAAGAAACTTATTCACAACACCAGTCACTGTAAAAGCTGTAGCAGAGATTGCCTTCCTTGCAGCAAATCCAAAGAAACTGATGGCCAATCCAAAAACACACGACAATGAAACTGCCAAGAATGGAACAAGATCAAACCAATCACCAGAATTAGCTCCCAACGCAGCAAACACGTCGACATACTCTCCCGTAAGAAACCAAAACACGGGAGCCATCATCAATGACAACAAGTTATTATACAACACAAAACCCCAAGTGTTCAACCCAAGACTCGTCACCATATGTTTGATATAAACCATCTCAGTCGTGATTGTCACCAAATAAGCAAATGCCCACGAATACGCAGTCAAAGTAAAAGCCGAATCTGTTGCCACATACCCAACAGCTCCACCCAATATAATCACCAATGACATAAAAGTGAGCTTTGACGGGCATGGCTGTTTCCTAAATGTTGTATCCGCTAGAGCAACCAAAAGGGGTGTCAATGATCTAAACACTATAAATGTATCCACATTCGCGTGGCGAAGAAGATTCGTGTTGGTAAAGATTGCCAAATAGAAAACAATGGCAGCTGGTAAAAACTTCTTGGCAGTCTCAATTGTAAATGGATCATGGTGCAAAAATCCCAACTTCCCCAAAACCCAAACTCCTAGAGCAGAAGTTAGATACTGCAATGCAGTCAAAAGGCCAGGGTAATTGAATTTGGTTATGGCAAACTTATTTATCACAGCAAGCAAGCTAGAGCAAAGCGCGTACCCAACCACGAGACTGCTCGTGGCATAGTACTGCTTCGCAGAATCCAATCGAATCGAAGACATTATAAACTCTTAACTCTAATCCAATATATATTCAGCCAAATTAAGTGCTAAACCTAGTAGATCTTCAACAAATTTAAAGAGCTATAAACCGAGATTGCAAACTGAGAGAGGCATATGAATCAAAATTGAAAGGAAATGAAGCAGTTTAAGGACTTCACAGCAAAATCTGAGACATGGGTATTCGAAATAAATACCAGAAAAACAAAAATCTATGAAATTTAGCTGATATTTCACTACCCTTTTGGAATAAGATCAGTAACAACAGAATTAAAGCATGAAAATGAAACCCTTTAGAGAGATTTTGAGGTACACATCACCGAGACAAAGAGGAACACAGATCTTGAGCCCCAAAACAAAATGGAGATAAGATTGTGAATCGGAAACAACACCTTAATGCTCGAGTGAGAGATCGAGAAATGTTTCCACAGAAGAAAATATGGGTGCAGTGCGTTTGAGAGAGAGAAAATGAGAGACAACTGAGGAGGGTTTGGTAGTCCTATGAAGGGGTTTGGAAGAAAAACTATGGCGTTGAATTGGTAGTACTAGGACGAAGGTGCGCCAGTTTTTCCAACAACATTATGAGAGTGTTTTTGTTTTCTTCACTTTTTGATTGGGCCTTAAAGTTTTACTTTATTAAAGAATGACGTCGGTGGGTTTTATCACATGCGAAACGACCTCGTTTGTGGGTGACACCTTCCCAAGTTTATGGTAATTTAATTTCCAAAACTATCAAATAGTACACTATATCGCTGGATGTGATGTGCATAGCATACCTGATACCAGAAAAAAATAAAATAAGAAATCGTGGCAGCCTGATTTACGTTCTTTTTTTAGTTCGTGAAATGTTATTTGTCGGAAATTAAGGAAAAGAAAATTGTATAGAGAGTAAATTACAAATTACACTCTTTAAGTTTGGCAGTGTTTGAATTTTATACTCTAAAGTTTTAGAATTTAAATTTTACCCATTGAAGTTTGAGGGTGTTTGGATTTTACACCCTAACGTTTCAGAATTTGAATTTATCTCATAAATTATAGGGGTGTTTGGATTTTACTCTCTAAAGTTTAGGGTATTTGAATTTTACATCCTAAAATTTCAGAATTTGGAATGTAAAATCCAAGCACCTTCAAACTTTAAAGGGTAAAATCCAAATTTTGAAATATTGGGATGTAAAAACTAAATACCCCTAACTTTAGAAGGTAAATTTCAAATTCTGAAACTTCAGGATGTAAAATTCAAATACCTCTAAACTTTAGAGGTGTAATTTACAATTTACCCTTTTAAAAATATGTGTATTTTTGTACATGATTGTTTAATAAGAGCTTCTCAAAAGTCTAAGTGAATAAAGGTTAAGGACCATTTACCATCAAAAAAATAAAATAAATGTTAAGGACAAAGTTTAGCTCTAAACAATCAACTTATGTTATCTTTATATTGGTGGTAGGAGTCCAAGACTCCAAGCGAAACCTTTTCCTAAATTTAGAAATTAAGAAAACGTATTTTCAAAAAAAAAAATACAAAGGAAAGTATTTTCTCATATTTTACTCCATAAAATATTTTGTCATATTCCCCGTCAAGCTAATCAAATGATTCAATGTACCTTCCGGTATCCCATCAAAAAACAAATAAATAAATGTACCTTCAGATATTTTAGGATGTTGAACTGTTTTTTTTTTAAAAAAAAAAAAACGGATGTTGAACTGTTTATGAACAGAGAGTATTAATATCTTTTTCTTTTTCTTTTTTAGAAGAAGAGAGACCATTAATATCTTGAATTCCTAATAATTAATGAAGAGGGGGGGTTGGAATCTTGGTTGATCATTTTTTTTCTTGTTGAATACTCAATATTATCAGGTCATGACATTATTTAATTTTTGAAGTAGGCGTTCAAACCAAAAATCTTTTGTTCGACGACAAGAGATTTAATAGCTGAACTAACTAAAACTCACTTCTGTTTATGTATACTAATTCTTGTCAATTTACATGTCAATCAAAGTATCAAACCATACCTAATATAAAAATTAAAAAAAAAAAAAAAAAAAATCCCCTTCTAGTACATGATTTTTTCGGAAAAAATAGTTTCTATGATGAAAATTTTTTTCCTTTTTTTTTTGCTATATATATATATATATATATTGTGGGAGGGAGGAACCCGAGAAGTAAAGACTCATCGTATGAAAACATCCCAAGGAGACAGTTAGGACTCATTATTCATCAGATTGGGCCCAATCCAGACGGATAACCAAATGCCAAAGACCGAAGGGAGTATTCTATCTGAGGAGACCGAGGAGCAAGATTCTCTCGAGAAACCAAGGTCCAACCCAAGAACCACCAGGGTGTAGGCCGAGCAAGGAAGTGATAAAAGGTAGATAAAGGCAGGAGGAAGCTTCTAGGAGAAGCATCCATCACCTCCACATTCAATGTTCTCTGCCAACCCATCTTGCTGCATTAAATGTCGAATGGCCCCTGAACAGTGCCTCCATAGCTTGCTCAGCTTACTCTACCACCACCAGCAAGGCAGTGATGGGACAAGTATCTAATACCAAAATTAAGGGTCGTCTAGTTGGAGGGCTAGGATGAAAACCCCCTACTATATAAAGGAAGGCAAATCCCCACGGTGGTGGGGAGGTTTTTCGGCAAGAAAGATCTAAGAAAAGAGAGAGGAAGAGTGATTATTGTAAAGCTATGTAAGAACTTGGGATCCTCGGATTGACCGAGGAAGACCTTCAAATAACAAATTATACTTTCCTGGACTTAATCTTTATCCTCATTCATTATTTTTATGTCTTATTTCCTTGTCATTGCCAAATCGACTCACATAGGCTTGAAACATTGACCTTGACCACCCACCTCTTCAAATTAATTGTATTGGGCCTTCTAACCAAGCCGATCTAATCTTAATTTGAGCTGAGTCTAAGGTTCTAAACCACATACATACACACACACACCTAGAGACTTTGGGCCTTGGCAAAATATTGGGGTGGAATAAAACATATATTTTTTGTCCCAAAATAGATTAATGAAATTGAATATATTTAATATTTCAAAGAAACACAATTTTTACTTGATTATTATTTTATTTATTTTTTTCTAAATTAATGTTCTTAATCACAAGTTTTTTGTTGTCGTTTTTCAATCATTTACTTGATCGAGACTCAAAATGTTAAGCTATTATAATGCTTAAAGAAATAACTAAACATTATACATTTTAATATCACAAATGAAACTAAAAAAAGAATAATGGTGATTTCTTTTGTACATATCTATAGCAAACTAGGCAACTTGTGTATAGCCAATAAAATTATAAAGATGATAAGTGTGGTTCAAGTGATAATCTAGTACTAATAGAATTCTTTGTAATGTCTCATATCTATAGTTCGAACTCCACCTTTTCCCTCCCCTCCTTCATTATATAGAAATCAAAAAAATTTATAAAGATGATAAGTTCTCATAGAAACTTTTATAAATAAATTATATATAAATATATATATATATCACTTACTCAAATGTATATATGTGTGTGCATGTGTATAAATGTATGCATGTGTGTGTATGTATGAATGTGTTTTCAATTTTTCTTCAATATCATAATACAACCCTTTAAAAGGTTTAAAATATCTATTTTTATAATAATAATAATAATTTGTAGAAGTGACTTTTTTAATTCATCAAAAAATATCTATTTTTATAATAAAAATTTGTAGAAGTGACATTTATAAAGGTGAAAATAATAGTCCCAAAATATATTTTCATTTTCGGAAGTAAGCTATCTATTACAAAATTATTGGATCATATCACTTGTAATTTATTAAAGTGCGATTCTTACAATGTGAACTAATTAGTCCTCCTTTACACAAAAAAAAAAAAAAAAAAAAAAAAAAAAAAACTAATTAGTCCAATTGGAGCGTGCTAGGTTAAAATTAAAAACACAAAAAACAAAACAATCTTAGCTTCCACCTCATTCATTGCTAACAAAACATAGAAAAAGTCTCTCTCAACATAGTTAACCGTTTTCCCCTCCTTTTCCCTCATTTTTTTTTTTTTTCTCTTCTTCAAAACATATACCAAATGTCTTGAAATTCACAATTGAACAACACCGAGTCTCAATCTTGTTCAAGCACAAAGTTGTCCCTATCATCGCACCATGTCATCTCTCTCTCTCTCTCTCTTTCTCTCTCTCTCTCATGTGTGTATATAGCAACATAGACAAGAGAGTTGCCGACTTTACTAATTTTGGATTTGTTTGGAAGCTAAGCTAAACTTTTTATTGACTTAGTGCATTCTAATTGGACTAGCTATCACATTGAAGGAATTGTACTTTGTAGGTGATATGATCCCAAATCACCTTCATAAGGCAACTTGGATCTTTTCAAATCAAGCACACATCTTACTTAATTCATAAATTTGAATGTCTATAAATTCGAACTTGATAATATGCTCAATACAACAATAATAATGAAGACTAAATCTCAAAATTTTTGGAATCGGTTATAAATCCTTAACAAAGTAAGGGCAACCATATATATTATACGCTAACATTTTATCCTATCCAAAATTATAGTATACCATTTCCTAAATTTTATTTTATTTTTACTTTATCTACTAGTGTTATTTCAAGTCATTATCTACATATTTTTTTCATTATGACTTAAATTTAATTACTCTTCCTTGTTGATATATCAGTTGTCTTCATTTGCACAATCTCAAATTGCCTCTCCCTTCTCTCTTCTCTTTATTTTTTTCACTTCTATGTTTAATAACTAATGTCTTCATTTTTTATATGAATGCATTCATGATGCAAAAAAAAAAAAATCACAGCTTTTAAGCACCTGCATTTTGAATTTAACTTTATGAACAACTCCATTGGATTGGAAGATAATAAGAAATTGGACAAAACAAATTTACTAGCATTAAAGAAGCTTTATGAAAATAATAACCAGTGCATCTTAGTTTTTTAAAGTAATTTGACTAATTTCTAAAGAAACATCAATGTTCAAATCCTCCCTAATTATAAAATTATAAAATAAATAAATAATTCTTTTAGTTATATAGAAATATATTTTATTTAATACATTTTATTTTTTTGAGAAGAATTTAAATAGGACTTTAGTGGTAAGTATTTGATTTTCTCGGTTGTATAAGATTTGTTCTCTGGAGTCTGGATTCATAAAAGCCCCACACCAAAAAAAAAAAAAAGGTACTAAAATCAACCAACAAAAAACATCATACATTGGATTCCACTGCCAAGTGCCAACCTTGCCGTGAGAACGTGAAAATTTTGAATGTCAGACCAATAAAAGTAGTAATTAATTTCTGACAGAGGTTGGATACATGTGACAATGATTTTTATCTTTATTTTATAATGTGGTCTTTGTGATAGTTATTGTGTGACATTGTGGTACAACAACAGAGTAATTCTTAGGTACTCCCGGAGCACCATTTCACTATACTCCGGGACTACCTAAGAATTTTCCCAACATTTGAACCCCACCACATGTGATGTGATGCACGTTTCTGAGGCTAGGTCCAACCATGGGTCTCTCTAACTCCCCCAAATTATAGTCTATTAGCCCAATTATTTTGTTCCCCAGGCCCTATGACCCCTCTTTGGCCCAAATTCAGACCACTTCTAGTACTTTCCCTTTTCTCATATTTTTTTTTCCCTTTTATTTTTCATAGCTATTTACATTTGGTGGTTTGATAATTGATCCCCATAGTATTTATTTATTTATTTATGGGCATCATATTTACCTCCCAAAATATCGACACTCCATTTAAAAAAAATCGAAGATGTATTCCCTAAATAAATTAAAAACACATAGATTAGCACAACACAAATCGTAATATTATGTAATACACATGACATATGCAACATTAGCCATTTATGTTGAAAAATAAAAATTATTTTTATTATATTCAATTAGAAAATTTTTAAAAAATTAAGATCAAGTTACACCTAGTATAACTGTTCTATTTTTAAAAAATTGAAGATATATTCCCTAAATAAATTAAAAACACATAGATTAGCACAACACAAATGGTAATATAACTATGTAATACACATGACATATGCAACATTAGCCATTTATGTTGAAAAATAAAAATTATTTTTATTATATTTAATTAGAAAATTTTAAAAAAAATTAAGATCAAGTTACACCTAGTATAACTGTAAACAAAGTTACATCATCACACATTAACTTTCTTAATTTTAGTTAACATAGTATACAAGAGAGAGGGAATGAGGTTCTAATACAAAGACACACCACAAACTCCACAAAAAAGTTATGGTAACATGACATATGTCATGCATACTAAAATATCATGTCACCACTTATATTAAGGGTAAATTAAGTATTTTTCTTCTTTAGGGAGTGCATTTAAAAAAAAAAGTTAAATTAAGCATCAATCATGCAAATTGATAGTTTAAGGAGGCATTACAACATGAATAATAGTTTAGGGTGATTAGTATAATTTTAAAAAATGATATCATTATAAAGCAGTATTTATGAGTTTGAACCTCTGACCAATAAAAGATAGGGCAAAGCTTTTGCCTAGTGCTCCAATGCACTAAATAGGACACAATGCAAACAAAAGACCAGATTTGAACAATGTTTGAATTGTGTCAAGTCTACTGAACTAGAGCATTGGATCTGGTATTATAAAACCTAGTGCTTAGTAACAACATTATTGGCTAGTTACTTCGCTTACTCAAGCAACAATACGACACCACAATTTTTTTTTTTTTTTTTTTAATTTAAGATATTAAATTGTGATTAAGAAAACAACACTTTCATATGGGACTACTATTAACATCACTTTTTATATATAAATCACAATATGCTACCTTAATAATTATGAAAAAAAAAATCATGGAATTTGTTGTATCCATGCGCATACACTTTTTATAAGTTACTCTAAAGTTTAATACTGTTCAATTCATTAAAAGAAAAGAAAAAAAGAAAAAAAAATTTAATATTGCTCCAAAGGGCTTTACATGGCAGTATAGTGCCCTACACTCCTACAACTAGCCCATTGCGTCTTTCACAAACTATATGAGCTTAAAATTTTGAAATTGCATTGAGCTCACATAGTCAATGCTCTTCCAACACAACAACGTTGGGTTATTCCAGTTTATTTCCCGCCATTTCCTTTCAAAGCCACATTTTTTCTCAACCATCTCTAGCAGCCCCAGGCTGAGCAAGACATCATGCATTCAATACCTGAAGAGCTGCGAATCCATGACCCATCTCAAACAAATCCAGACCCAGATCTTCCGGGTCGGGCTCCACCAAAACCACGACACCCTTAACAAGCTCATGGTCTTTTGCACAGACCCATATCTTGGGAACTTGCTCTACGCTGAGAAAATCTTCAATTATATCCAAAACCCGAGCTTGTTCATATACAACGTGTTGATCAAAGCATTTGCAAAGAAGGGTAGCTTTAGAAAAGCCATTTGGGTCTTCGGGCAATTGAGAAACCATGGTCTTTGGCCCGATAATTTTACGTACCCATATGTTTTCAAGGCAATTGGGTGCTTAGGTGAGGCTTGGGAGGGTGCTAAGGTTCATGGGTTTGTGTTGAAGACTGGGCTTGAGTTTGATACCTATGTTTGTAACTCGCTTATGGACATGTATGCTGAACTGGGCAAGGTTGAGAATTTCAAGAAGCTGTTCGATGAAATGCCTGAGAGAGACAGGGTGTCTTGGAACGTTATGATTTCGGGCTATGTTAGGCGTAGGAGGTTTGAGGATGCTGTGAATGTTTTCCAGCAAATGCGAAGGGAGAGCAGTGAGAAGCCTGATGAAGCCACAGTTGTAAGCACCCTGTCAGCTTGTACAGCATTGAAAAATTTGGAGCTTGGTAAGAAAATTCATGGTTATGTTGCAAATGAGCTTGGATTTACTACTGTCATTGGGAATGCTTTGTTAGACATGCATGCTAAGTGTGGTTGTTTAAGTGTAGCCCGGCAAATTTTTGATGAGATGCATACAAAGAATGTGATTTGTTGGACCAGTATGGTGTCTGGGTATGTGAACTGTGGTCAGCTGGATGAAGCTAGAGAGTTGTTTGAGAAGAGTCCCACTCGGGATATAGTTCTTTGGACAGCTATGATCAATGGGTATGTGCAGTTTAACCGTTTTGATGAGGCAGTGGCTCTATTTCGAGAGATGCAAATTAGACGGGTTAAACCAGATAAATTCACTGTGGTTGTTCTCCTCACAGGTTGTGCTCAGTTGGGAGCTCTAGAGCAAGGAAAATGGATTCATGGATACATAGATGAGAATAGAATTTTGGTGGATACAGTTGTTGGCACTGCTCTTATAGAAATGTATGCAAAATGTGGGTGTGTGGAGAAGTCTTTGGAAATTTTCTATGAGTTAAAGGAAAAAGATACAGCCTCTTGGACTTCAATCATTTGTGCGCTTGCCATGAATGGTAAGACAAGCAAAGCACTTGAGTTGTTCTTAGAGATGAAACAAGCTGGAGTCTCACCTGATGATATCACATTTATTGGTGTTTTAAGCGCTTGTGGTCATGGAGGTTTGGTTGAGGAAGGCCGCCAGTTTTTTAATTCTATGACAAAGCAGTATAAGATTGAGCCGAAACTAGAACACTATGGGTGTCTGATTGACCTTCTTGGCCGAGCTGGAAAGTTGGACGAAGCAGAGAAATTGATAGAAGAAGTCCCTAAAGAAAATAATGAGATTGTAGTTCCACTTTATGGTTCTTTGCTTAGTGCTTGCAGAATCCATGGCAATGTTGAGATGGGTGAACGGGTGGCTGAGCGGCTGGTGAAAATTGAGTCAAGTGATTCCAGTATTCATACACTCCTTGCCAATATTTATGCTTCTGCTGACAGATGGGAAGATGTAACAAAAGTGAGAAGGAAAATGAAAGATCTTGGAGTCAAAAAGGTGCCTGGATGTAGTTCAATTGAGGTTAATGGGATTGTCCATGAGTTTGTTGTTGGAGATCCATCTCATTCAGAAATGAGAGAAATATATTCTATGTTAGATAGAATGGCAAGACCTTTGTTGGATTCAGAAGAGAGTGAGATTGAAAGAGAAATCCTGGTTCCAGTTTGTTGGTGAGGAACAAAGCTGCATTTTCAGAATTTTGGAAGCCACAGTGGAACTATGAAAAAAAAGTTTAAGACAATTTGCAGTTTGCTCAACAATAAACATTATTTATTGTTCAGCCACCGGCGAAGAGTGGGTCCAAGATTTCTCCGGTTAGAGAGGTTTCAAGTGATCATCAAAGACCCATAGCTCTATAAGAAACGAGTCAACATGCTTGAATTGTCTTGGTGATTGGATTTCTCAAATGAAAATGGGAAATTCTAAAGGAGTGGTACAGATGCTTAGTCTTAACAACTTGTCAGGATTCGTGACCAGAGTCTGTCATTATTCATATGGATATAAAAAGAATCCATTTACGTTAATAATTACATCTAGACATCAAGAGGAAAGGTTCTGACAAGACACTAGTGTATTCATTATAGAAACCCTGCTCTACTTACCAGATATTTGGTCATGTTGGTTTTGGGTCTATGCATATTGATGTCAATAGTTCATCAAATTTTGTTTACTTAAACTACTACAGGGGTGAGAAATTTTTCTGTAGTTTTATTGAAGAAAAGTGTGGGTTTATGGGGGTAAATGTTGTATTTCATACTACAATATTATCTCTTCTACAATTTTGTTTGCAGAATAACTTCAATATCTAAGCAAAAAAGTGTGATTGGATCAGATATTTTGGTTCCCATGTATAGAGAATTTGTTTTTCAAATTGCTTGCTCTCCATAAAGTCCAATATTTTAAGCATAAAACAAAACCAAAATACTGCAATGTTCTCCACAAAAACCATCCTCGGTGCATTAATGGTTGAACCATTAATGGATATGTGATTTTGATTCCAGCAAATGATATGATAATGATTTGATTATTGTGCTACAGCAAAGTATGGACTATTTGGTGTGCAGTTTAACAGTCTTTGTGCTTATGCATAAATGGTGCTGGATTTTAGCAGGAGCATCTTCACCACCTGCAGGATGTCCTACAATGCAAAGACTAACAGAGTGTACGCATTGAGAGTAGAGGGAGAGAAACATGGCAATTTTTCATGTTGTAAAGGATGGGAAACTATTTTTTTAGTAGGATGAGGCGTAAAGAAGAGAGGGAAATGGAATGGTGCTGCTTTCATCTGTAAAAATCAGGAAGGAAGAAGGTTTATGATGGGCTGTTTTAGTGGGACTGTAAAGCTGAAACAGGAAGCTATATGAATAGCGATTAGAGAGGCATTGCTGGCTGCTTAGGATAAGGAATTCCCAGAAATAATTTTGGTAGCAGAAAAGGAATTAGTTAATCTTGTGCAGGGGTAGAAGCAAGCAGATTGGAGACTGAGGAGTATATTACTATTTTGCAGGATATGGAAGCATTGAGTAGCTTTACTAATGTCTGGTTCAAGCACTTTGGAAGAAGAATAGTTCAGGAGGTGGACCAGCTGGCTATGGTAGTTGTAAATTTGACTTGGGACTGTATGTAGCTTATTGGATTAGAGTGGATATAGTAGTATTTGTAGTAGGGTGTTGATTTAGTTGTATCTTAGTTTGGATCTATTTGTAGTTTGTAGTATTGCTGGTGTAATCCTTGTTAATTAGCTGTGATGTTTTCATGCTTGGTTATAAGCTGCGAAAAAATATTATTTATTTCCCGCACTATAAATTAAACAAAACTCTAATCAAGCAATCCATGATATATTGATATATAATACTTATATAATAATGACCATCTATCATTAACATGATTAACATGAAAAACATTAAGTCACTTGCATGGCCGTCATTAGCATTAAGAGAGTACTAGTAGGCCCACTAATACATAGCTTGAAATTTTATCATAACCACCAAAACTTTGGGGTATCTAATTAGCTAGAACCCCATAAGTAGTACCACTAGCAGCAAATGGCTATTCATGCAGCTGGAGCATAGTCATAACCATAATCATCATCATCACCCTCCATGGATGCTGCTGGAGCATAGTCATAATCTCCGTCGTCATCATCATCATCATCATCATCGCCATCACGTTCAATGTAGGCTGCTGGGGCATAATCATAACCATCATCACCATCATGATCATCTCCATCTGCATGCTTCTTGCACCATGAGGCAGTAATGGCCTTGGAAATGAACAACATTTTCTTGCTTTTGTGATAAAGATAGACAAAGACAATGAGAATGGCTTTGAGTGTCTTTCACAAGCTTTAAAGGGTCAAGATAGAGTGATAGAAATAGAAATAAATGTGTGCATATTATGGGGATGAGAAGTGGTGCTTATATAGTGGGAAGAGAAGGTATTAAACTTGTTTTTGGCACAAGCCATCTATGTGGGAAGTGTGGAGTAATGCTTGAAGTGTGTGCATGACCCTATGCTAGTGACAGGTGGTGCTGTCTAGAATAGACACTTTGGAAACCCAGCTGACAGTTCAGCAAACACGTAGGACTACTAGGAGCTAAGCTAGCAACCATGAGAGAGAGAACATATTATGTATGTGGTAGAGCATATCTATTATCTTTGGACTTTGATGCATGGTTAATTTGGTCACATGAAAATGAGCTTTTTTTTGGCACGTTAGTGGGACTAAGGGATTGTTTGGATACCGCTTATTGCTAAAAACTGAAAATTGAAAACTGAAAATACTGTAGTAAAATAATTTTTAAATGTGTGAATAGTGCCGTTGGATCCAAGTTAGAAGTTATATTTGCTGAAAGAGGTACTTGTGGGTCCCGTGAACAATGCACAGCACCCACCAAAGAAACGCAGAACGCGTTGCTATCCAAACCCACTCTAAAAGAAAATTATAAAGTAGAAGATTTGGCTTTTCTTTTTGGATATGAAAACAGTAGCTACTAGTATTTAAGAATCAAAGATATTTCATCATTATCAATTAGGGAGAGAATGTGAATAGTAAGAAACCCTCCTCCAACCAAACTCTAATATTGTGGACTAGTCTTTGATATTGGCATAGATTTTTTCTTTTTAATAGAAAATTTTAACCTGTGGCGTCCACACCTGATGATAGCTCTTTATCACTAAGGGTCCGTTTGGATACAGCTTATTTTGCTGAAAACTGAAAATACTGTAACAAAATAATTTTTAAATGTGTTAATAGTGTCATGGGACCCATGTTTAATGTTTTTTTTAACAAAGTACTTGTGGGTCCCGTGAACAATGCATGGGACCCACTGAACAGTAGTCTATGTCTCCTGAAACGCATGCATCCAAAAAAAAAAAGAAAAAAAGAAAAAAAAAAGGAAAACACAAACGTTGAAACGTAGACTCTATCCAAACACATACTAGATCAAGACACCAATCAGTTTTTAGTATAGGCGGGGATTGAATCTCAGATCTCTTATTCAGCTATTAGAGACTTTATCAGTTGAGCTAACTAGAACTCACGATATTAGCATAGTTGATACTTGATAAGGTTGCATAAATTTTGATTCAGTGGATTATAAGGCTTTTTACGTACAATTGCCAAAGAGTCACTTGTGTGTATTATATAATTTTTTTTCCTTTGTCCGGAGCAAATTTCATTTCCTCAAAGGCGGCCAAAGTTTAGTTTCATCCGTGAACGTCCCATAATGGATAGAAAATTTGGGATTCTTTATCGTTCTAGAAGATGTCTTGGTAACCAATAGGGGTAGAGCACATAAATGGTGCTATTAAAGGATATGCAGCGTCACAAGATTCTTGTGTCTCCGTGGTAGGCCATGGCATTACCTTATTGGCTAACTCAAGACTTGAGTAACTTTAGCACTTGTTTTAATTTAGTTTGTTAGGTTCTAAAGACTTAGGATCTTATGTATTTAGAACTCTAATGTGTATTGTTGGCAAACTATGATCAAAACAAGATGTTTAGTCGGGTTTAGACTTGCTCAAAGTTATGTTTTTTATGTAAAATTGGATTTAAGTGGATGCAGAAGTTACTGTACATTTCGGCCTGGCTCGATCGATCGAAGTTTAGGCTCGATCAATCGAATTTCAGGTCTGATGCGTTTTTCTGCATAATTCCAACTCAGCCCTAACTCATTAAAACGTTTAGGGTTTTATGTTTTGCCCTAGGTATATAAAGCAAACCCTAGCCACGTTTTAGTTGTTGCTCATATTGTTGTTTGTGTGAATCTCTTGTGAGATTTGTGAGGAGCTTTCCTTTACATAAGTTTAGGATTATCAATGAGGAGATTAGTTCAAGAACTTGATGATCATTCAATTGCTGCACTAAAGAGCTTAAAGATACACAAGCGGGTGTGCTTGTATTTGCTGGAGAATCCAAAGAAAGAAGGAGTCTGTGGTCTCGGAGCTTGCAAGTGGTCGTGTCAGTAAGTTCTACTGGTGGGTAGCAATAAGAAGTCGAGCGTGGGGGCTTATAAGTCTTATTGTATGAACTTCGATTCTTTCAAGATAGTGAATTCAGGTTTAACTTGAGAATAGATAGGTTAAATCTTCCCCAGGTTTTTACCAGTTTGGTTTCCTGAGTGATCATATCATTGTCTTATTTATATTTTCGCTGCCTTGCATGATATGATTGTGATAACCTAGACTTGGAATTTGGACTAAGTAACAACTTGGCTAATTAACTAGGTTAATCCAATTGTGTTTTAAGGGGTCTAAAAAACTATCATAGTCAAAATATATTTCAGCTTTTGGAGTTAGGGATTCGATTAGGTCAAACTATGGCTTAATATGGTTGGTTTCTTTGTCCCTCTAAAGTGTAAACACCTTTTTAACTAATTCCGAGAGCTAGTCGATCACCATTAGTTTCTCTCTTGGTGCAAAATAACCCTATGTTGGCTACTTGGCATTCTTAATTCACAATCTATTCATTTTCTAATAGAATATTTTCTCTAGATTAATTTAGTGCAAAATAGCCCACGATCCTTGAATCAATTGACACCTCTTTACGTTTTCAACAAATAAATTGAGAATTAATTAGTTGATAGCATATTAGATTTTGGAGGTATTCAAAATTTGACCACACTCTCTCCAAACTCATAAACATATGAACAAAAATTGTATTTCACATTATAACCCATGGGTTTCAGAAAATTAAAATTACATGCTGTTTCGGAGTGAGTTTCAACTCAATTCAAGCTCAAACTTCAACAATTGTGTTGTCATTGCTTCAAAGTCGTTATTTTTGACACTATGAAAGAATTAATCTAGGTGTTCCATATACAATAAAATTAATAGTTGTGTGTGAAATGTTGTTGATGTACTTTGTGCATGGCTTGGATGCATTTCCTGCATCAATATTTAAACTCAATAACATTCTCAATTTAACATGATCTCTCCTTATTAACGTGAAAATCATCATTTTGATACCAAAACACTAAGATCTTGTTAAATTCTTTTTATTGTCATCGATGCATTACTTTTTAGAGCATCACATAATGGTAAATGATTGGCTAATAACTACAGACAAATTAATGTCAATTTGAGGTGATCATTATTGATGAATACCGTTCATTATTTTCTTATAAAATAAGATTGAGATTCGAATATCAATCATGCTAATTATCCTGGGCCCAGACGTTAAAGTTGATGTGCAAATTGTGACTGTTAACATATAATTAGTAATGCTATTCCATCTTCGTTATAGTAAAATTTTTGGAAAATTGTATTTCTTTTTCGCTGGTTTTCAATGTCTCTACCATGAAGTAAAATTACCCTGTGAAACTTAATTATCTAGCTATCTAATTGAATAGGTTTTGATACATCATATGAGAGATGGAATAGTTTCAGTACTCCTTTATTTTTTAAGGAAATTAGTGATATTTGCAACCCCAAAGCTGCTAAATACCAAATCAAGCAATTTTGAGAACCAAATAAACTAAATGAGGCCATAAATTGGGTTTTAAAAAGCCTGACTAGGGAAAATTAATAACATAATGTTAGTACGTAGTTTTAAAAAAATGAATAAATGAATTAAGAGTTCGATTAAGCAGCAGATGCAGATGACAGTATAACATCTGTATTGCATTGGATTTGAAATACATTATAAGGAATGGTATGGTTGATCACAACTCAAACTGCACCAATTCAGATACTAATGGAATGGTGGGAAGCCAAGTTGGTCAATAATGCATCGCATAATAAAATTAAACTTGCAGTAATTATTTTGTTGTTGCTTTTTTTTTTTCTTTTTCCTTTTTAGTGGCTACCTCAAATTTTTAGGTGCTATATAATAGCAGCAGCACCATTCATGTGCGGATTCGTGGGATGGGTCTTAAAAAGGTCAATTATCATTAAATAACAACCACCATTTTATGGTCTCATTTAGTTTATTTGGTTCTCAATAAAGTTGCTTGATTTGGCATTTAGCAGCTTTGGGGTTGCAATTATTATCAATAATTTCCTTAAAAATTAAATGAGACCATTTCATGGTCTCCTTTAGTTTATTTGGTTCTCAATAAAGTTGCTTGATTTGGCATTTAGCAGCTTTGGGGTTGCAATTATTATCACTAATTTCCTTAAAAATTAAATGAGATCATTTTATGGTCTCCTTTAGTTTATTTGGTTCTCAATAATTAAAGTTGCTTGATTTGGCATTTAGCAGCTTTGGGGTTGCAATTATCACTAATTTCCTTAAAAATTAAAAGAGTGCTGAAATTTTTCCCATCTCTGATATGATGTTAGCAAAACCTATTCAATTAGATAATTAAGTTTCACAGGGTCATTTTACTTCATGGTACAGTGAAAAAGAAAAAATGATTTTCCAAAAATATTACTATAACGAAGATGGAATAGCAATGCTAATTATATGTTAATTAACCGTCACTAATTTGCTCATCAATTTTAACTTCTGGGCCCAGGATAATTAGCATGATTGATATTTGAATCTTAATCTTATTTTACAAGACAATAATGAAAGGTATAGTTATCAATAATGATGACATTTGTCTGTGTAGTTATTAGCCAATCTTACTCATCAGCAAAGAGCTCGATTAAGCAGCAGATGCAGATGACAGCATAACATCTGTATTGCATTGGATTTGAAATACATTGTGGGGACTGGAATGGTTGAGCACAACTCAAAGTTATGCTCAATAATGCATTGCATAGCATAATTCAACTTGCAGTAATCATTTTCTTGTTAACAAAAAAAAAAAAGCAGCGTTGCATTTTTTTTTGGTTTTGTTTTAAGCGGCTATCTCAAATTTTGGGGACAATTTGGTTCCAGTACTTCCAGTGCTCTGGATCCGTTGGGATGGTGACATGTGTCCAAAAATAGACACGTGTCATAATCCCAATGGGTCCAATGTCACTGGACACTGAACCTAATCTAGACCATCAAATTTTTAGGGTCTATATACAATAGCATTTACGTGTGGATTCGTGGGATAGGTCATAAAAAGGTCCATTATCATTAAATATCAACCTCTAAGTGGAGTATAAGGCCTTTATGAGTCACTTTGAAAAGGATAGTGATAATTAGAAAATATATATATTATCAAATAATACCACATGAACCCTATCAAAATTTGATTATTGAAAAATATGTGTGCAAAATAATTATATTAGGTTTTCACCACTACTCTCTGGATGTTAGTGTGGTAGCTATTTTTGCACACGAGTTTCTTATTTATTGTATCTTGATATGGTTAATATGGTATTATTTGATATCAAATACATTCTCATTAATTACACATACCAACTTGCACATACGTGCAAAAACAACTAAAATCATAAGTTAAAGACACAATTTTAAGTTGAAAACTTTGTCTTCATTTCACGATTTCAGTTGTGCACACTTGTATGTATGTTCATACATGTGTTCAACATGTTTTACCACTTTCAAAATATCTAATAGCTTGGTATGAAGTATGATGTCTTCAAATTCCAAAAGGCTTTAGAATTTGGGTTCAAGCGATAATGGTAATGATATTTTTTTGTGATACCTCATGCCTGTTGTTCAATATTCAAACTCCACCTCTCCATCTTCCACTATATACCTGTAAAAAAAATAGAAGAATTTTTCCACTTAGCTGAGACTTCCATCTCCCTCTCAACAAAAATTCCAATTTTATAAAATGGCGAACTGCCTTCCTTTATTGGTTCAAGCTTGATATTGATAGCTCTTGTTAATTTTGGAAATTCAGGAAAATAGGGTTGTTCGAGCCTAGTTAGAAACCACTTTGGATAAGCTGGGTTCTCAAGATCTTTAGGAATGTGAACTAGTGTTTTAGTGGAATTAATTATGGGCAGTAAGAGATGAAAAAGAAAAGAAAAAAACATTTGAACTCACTCACTTGGCTGTGGAACTTGATGCTAAACTTGAACCCATATTATTTCTACAACAAATTTTATAATTTTGTTAGAGACTGCAGATTTCTCAAGCTAAATCATTCCTATCAAGAAGGTAAGCTTCCGACCGACTACTTAGCAAAACTTGGAAGCACTCATGAGAAATCAGCTTTCACTATGCACTCTTCTCCTTATTTTGCAGCTGCAAGTTTGCAATACTCGCTTTGTTAACATATGTAATAATATGAACCTTTAGCTTTTAATAAAATCGTATGCTTAATTATAAAAAACAATTTACTACTATAACATCATTACACTTCTTTTATTAATATTAAATCAGTACATTATTATATAATTATATATGTAAAGTAATTGCAACTTTGTTAGAATCGTCTAACCAAAGTGACAATTTAATACTATCTCCAAAAACAAAAGGACATATTAATAAAGGAACTTTTACTATGAGTAGCAATACAAGAGATTACTGCAATAAACTAAGAAAGATTTAAGTTACACGGATTATATATATAAGGGCCACTGCAAATACTAGGGTTTTAGGGTTCTAAATCAAGGGTTTTAACTTTTAACAAGATGCGTGATCAGGTCATGTGGATTATCACATCAAGCAGCTGGGGCATAGTCACCGTCATCGTCATCGTCATCGTCATCATCCCCATCACCTTCCATGGATGCAGTAGTGGGAGCATAGTCGTCATCATCGTGGCCATCGAATTCTACTAATATCTCAGGGTAATAATTATAACCACACACATCATCAGCACCATCATGCAAATCAGCATGCATGATGCACTTGGACGTAAGCATCATGGAAATGTGAAACATTTTCTCTTCTTCTTAATGGGAACTGAACCAAAATAACTATAAAGAAGGCTAGTGAAATTAGTGGTTGCTGCAGAGACTCACACAGTCACACTGACACTGCAGAATGGTTATAGTTGAAGTGTTATATATAGTGAGGAGAGAAGATGGGCATGCTTTTTGTACATGGTAGCCTCGTGCAGAGGCGTGCCATGATGCGTATGACACGTGCCTATAATCCTACGTGGAAACCTAGTTGGCAGCCCATGAAATCTACACGTGTCAACATTCAAACCTATTTTCTGGTCAAAAAAACATGAAGAATATATGCAAAATATGCATTGTCGATTTGCTCTTGGAAAGTTACTGTGATATTTTTTTTATTATTGTCCTGTTTAGTACACCCACTCAAACATATGTTTTCAGTTTTTAAACAACATTACACGTATTTTTACACTTTTTCACCCACACATATTTCCATACATGTTTTTAAATACATATTTTTAATTTTTAAATGTATATACCAAACACCCCTTATTCAATAGTGCAAACAAATAGTGATAGAAATGCACTATTACAAAATTAAAGTGGAAAACGTACTTCGGTTTTAAGAGGGAAGGGGGGAAGTATTTGAATGCACAAGATATATACATGACAAATTCTTATCATCAAAATTTAGTGGGAAACGTCCTTCGTCTTTTGTTTTTATTTCTTTTGTGATTGTCACTTTTGGACAATACTGAGTTTTTCAACACAGTAACTGTTCTCTCACACTTCTTAATGTACACTTCATATATAATACATACATAATTTTATGCACACTAATTATATATATTTTTATAGGTGATGATATTAAAAACATGAAATGAGACCATATAGGTACAGGTGATCAGAATCAATGTCTCTATAACACTATTGAGAAAAATATATAATTAATGACAGAATTACTTGGCACTTCCATAAGCTTGCCAAGATTGAAGAATGACTGTCTCCTTAGCAAAACAAACAGATGGTGAGACGTCTGGCAATAGGGGAGGTATTAATTAAGGAAAGCAATATATGGAACAAGGTTTTGGCAGATTTGTTATTCTCACTATAAGGCATTGGAAAAGCATATATTCAGGCCTTAAAGATCGAGGTGCTTCGCTAGAGATTTACACCTCTGACAGAGGACATATTATGGGGTTGTTGAGTGCAAGTTTGTATATTTAGCATCAAGGTTTAAGGTGGCAAATTCCCGAGCGTAATGAGAAGCCTGAGGAAGTCACGGTTGTAAGGAAATTATTATTTTACACTCTCTCATGTACACTTCATACACTCTTTCGCATCGATCAAGTATTCACATTTTTCAAAAATGTCCAGTTGTAAGCACTCTCTATCATCGGCTTGTACTGTAATTGGGAATATGCTTTATTAGACATGTAAATGTTCAAGTGTAGCCGGCAAATTTTTATGAGATGCTGACAATGAATGTGAGTTGTTGGGTACTGTACTGTATGTGAACTGATGTCAGCTGGATGAAGCTTTAGAATTGTTTGAGAGGCCTAGTCCAATTCGTGATATATATAGTTCTTTGGGCGGCTATGATCATTTGGGTCAAGATAATAAACGAATTGATAGAATTAAGAGCAAAGAAAAGAAGAAAATCACCAAAGAGCAAGTCTGTAAAGTAAACGACATCACTGTTCTATAGCTGATGGAGTAAACGGCATGTAGTTTAGCTTCTATATATATATATTTAGAGTTAAGCGTGTGTTTGGCACGTGAGTAAGTTTGTTAGTCTGTTAGGTTGTTATTATTGAAGGGAAAGTTAGTTATACCTCTCCTTTGTTGTATATATACATGATTGTATCTCTGTATTGAATTCAATGAAATATAGAACTTTTCTCTAGAAGTTTCCTCTGTTTTCTGATATGGTATCAGAGCAATTGTTTGCTTCCACTTAGTTTCTTCAACAAAGAGTTTCGCTTCTTCTCTTCCAAAAGCTAGGCTTTCTTCTTCGAAGCTTCATCAATGGCTTCCTCTGCAAGTATCACCATTGATGAATCACATCCATTCTATCTTCACCACGCCGAGAGTCCTGGTGCAATTCTTGTATCTCAACCACTGATTGGAGGGGAAAATTACCCTACATGGGCACGATCAATGGAGAGAGCCCTTAGAATCAAGAACAAATTTTGGTTGATTGATGACTCAGCTTCTCTGACTTCAGCCATGGAGAAAGTTCCTCTTCTTGTTCAAAGCTGGGCACGTTGCAATGACATTATGGTTTCCTGGATTATCAATTGTGTTTCCCCTAAAATTGCAACTAGTATGGTGTATCGCAAGACTGCTAAGGAGGTTTGGAAGAAGCTTCAAAACATGTTCTCTCAAGGTAATGGACCTAGGGTTTACCAATTGCAAAAGGATCTTGCCAGCATTTCTCAAGGAGAGCTCTCTATGAGTGATTAATTTAATAATCTTTCAATCTTGTGGGATGAGATACAAAACTATGAGCCACTTCCTCTTTGTTCATGTAAGAAGTGTGAGTGTCATGTGAATGAGAAGATTTCTAATCTTCATCACAGAGATGCAATTATGTAGCTTCTAATGGGTCTCAATGATTCTTTCTCTCACATTCGAGACCAAATTTTGCTAATGGATCCTATTCCTTCAGTTGACAAGGTGTATTCCTTGTTGATTCAAGATGAAAAGCAGAGGTCAGTTGGACAAGGCAGCAACAATTAGGGGTGTCCACGGGTCGGGTTTGTGCCCAACCCGGAACCGACCCGATGACATCGGGTTTCCGGCGAGAAAACCCGCCGCGGACCGTAAACACCAACAGGTCAGGTCGGATCGGAGTTGTTTGATCGGCGGTCGGATCAGTTGAAGCCGACGATGATGCTGCCGGAAATTCCATTTTGACGGTGATCTGTATTTTTCACCGGATCTTCGCTGGATTTGTGCAAAAATCACTAGATCTAAGCAAAAAAACATCAAATCGTCACCTGATTTTTGCAAAACTCACAATATCTAAGTAAAAATACACCAAATAGTCATTGGAATCTTCAAAAAATTCGCCGAAATTTGCAAAAACCCAGTAGATCTGCACCAAAAATCGCCGAAATCAGCCTAGATCTCCTCGAATCTCACCGGATCTCACCAAATATGGTCGAGATCTCGCTTGGATCTCCGCGAATGTCGCCGGATCTCACCAAATCTCGCTTGGATCTCCCCAAATATTGCCGGATTTGTATATAACGTCGGTCGAGTCGGGTGGCTCGGGTTTTGGAGAAGAAAACTTGCCACTCGACCCGCCGGCGTCGGGTCTTGGGCTTGGAAACCCGTCACCGACCGTCGGAGTGGTCGGTTCGGGCGATTGTTGGTTCGGGTTCAGGCGAGTTGCTCGGGTTCCGGGTTGGGTTGGACACCCCTAGCAACAATGGTCATTTTGTTGAATCCACAGCTCTCACTGCAAAGGCAGTAAATCTTGGTTCTGGTTCCAAGACTTTCAAGAAAGGAAAAGAGAGGCCTACTTGCAGCCATTGTGGATTGCTTGGTCATACTATTGAGAAGTGCTACAAAATCCATGGATATCCTCCTGGATACAAGACCAAAGCAAGGGCAAATCAGGTCTCATTTTTTGATTTTGTTCAAGAGTCTGTTACTGCTACCACACAACAACAACCTTTTCCTTTTACATTGGAGCAATGCCAGAAACTACTTGCCATGATTGGAGGGACTGATGCTCAGAATAGTTCCATTGCCATGGCTAACAGTGTTTCTTCCAATCAAGCTTCAACATCTCAATCTACACCATTGGCAAGTAATCTCAAGCATTCCATATTTTCTGCTAAGCTTGTGAATAGAACTGCTTTTGGTTATAGTACATGGGTTATGGACACAAGAGCAAATGATCACATTGTCTGCTCTATCTCCCTTTTTCAATCCTATATTGCTGTTTCTCACTATGTTGTTGAGTTACCTAATGGTGAATCAGCACATGTCACTCATATTGGCACTGTCAAGCTTTCCAATTCTCTTATTCTTGAACATGTTCTTTGTGTTCCTTCTTTTTCATTTAATCTTTTATCTGTCAATCAACTCACTCAAAGCTTGCCTCTTTGTCTTGTGTTTTTGTCTCAATTCTGTTTCATTCAGGACCTTTCTTGTTGGAGGACGATTGGAGTAGGTGAGGCCCAAAATGGTCTGTATTTGCTGCAAAAATCCACTTCTAGGACTGCACCTTCTCTGTCAAATCATATCTCCACCAACAAGAACCTCAAGTCAGCCTTTTCAACTTTTGTTTCAAATAAAGATATGTCCATCTTGTGGCATTTTAGATTAGGACATCCTTCTTTTAATAAATTGTCATCTTTACAAGATGTATTACCTTCTTTTTCTACTAAATGTACTGATGTTTGTACTATTTGTTCTTTGGCTAAGCAAAAAAGACTACATTTTCCTTCTCATAACAATCTGTGTACTAAACCATTTGCTTTAATTCATGTGGATGTTTGGGGTCCATATTCTATTTGTACACATGATGGTTTTAGGTTCTTTCTTACTATTGTTGATGATGCCACAAGGTCTACTTGGATGTATCTCATGAAAGCTAAGTCTGATGTTAAACAGCTTTTAATATCTTTCTATAACATGATTTTCACCCAATTTAACATTGGTATTAAAGCAATCAGATCAGATAATGCCCCAGAATTTTCTCTGCCCAATTTTTATAATGATCATGGAATTATACATCAAAAGAGTTGTGCTTATACACCTCAGCAAAACTCTGTGGTTGAAAGAAAGCATCAACATCTTTTGAATGTTGCTAGATCTCTCAAGCTTCAATCAAATCTTCCCTCAGCATATTGGGGTGATTGCATTCTGACTGCAACTTACCTGATTAATAGATTGCCTATGCCTTTGTTAGATCATAAATCCCCTTTTGAGCTTCTTTTTCATAAGCAACCTTCTTTTAATCATCTTAGAGTCTTTAGTTGTTTATGCTTTGTTTCCACTCCTCCTGCTCACAGATTGAAATTTGATTCTAGAGCTACACCTTGTGTTTTTCTAAGCTATCCTTTTAATATGAAAGGTTACAAGGTCTTTAACCTTCATAATAGGAAAATTTCTGTCTCTAGAGATGTTGTCTTCCATGAGTCTATTTTTCCTTTTTCAGCTTCTTCATAATCCTTATTGTCCCCTTCCTTGTCTCTTCTTTTATCTAGTCCATCTACACCTGATCTTGATCATTCTTATTGTCCAATTTTAGTTCCTGTTCCTCTTGTAGACACCACACCTCTTGTTGAGCATGCTCCTACTTTCCAATCATGTGCAGACACCTCTTCTGCGGAGCTACCTCCTTCCAATTCCTTTGGATTCTGCTATCCAACCTATTCAGTCCCCTACTCTTCCTATTGATCACCATGATCATTCCACTACTGTACAATCTACTCAGCCCATTCCTCCTCCTTCATCTGATCCTCCTCTTAGAAAATCCACTAGGATTTCTCACAAACCTGCCTATTTGCAGGCATATCAGTGTAATCAGGTGTCTCAGGTTCCCTCAAGCACTGCTTACCCTTTATCTTCATACTTGTCTTCTCACAGATTGTCTCCTAAGCACTTGCACTTCTGTAATGTCATTTACTCAATTGAGGAGCCCAAATTCTATCACCAAGCAGTTCAAGATCCCAAGTGGAGAGAAGCTATGGCAGCTGAGATTTCTGCCCTTGAAGCTAATCACACTTGGACCCTCACTGCTCTTCCACCTCATAAAAGGACCATTGGGTGTAAATGGGTGTATAAGGTGAAACATAGGTCTGATGGCACTGTGGAAAGATATAAAGCTAGGTTAATGGCTAAAGGCTTCACTCAGAAAGAAGGCCTTGATTATCTTGAAACATTCTCTCCTGTTGCAAAGCTTGTTACTGTCAAATGTCTTCTTGCAGTGGCTGCTGTGCAAGGCTAGTATCTTTGTTAGCTTGATGTCAACAATGCTTTCCTTCATGGTGATTTGAAGGAAGAGGTTTATATGGATCTTCCACCAGGCTTCCACATTAAGGGGGGGCTGGTATGCAAGCTTGCTAAGTCCTTATATGGACTAAAGCAAGCTTCAAGGCAATGGTTTGCAAAATTTTCCACTACCTTACTTCTTTTAGGGTTCACACAATCCAAGGCTAACTACTCACTTTTCACTAAGAAGAATTCTACCTCTTTTATTGCTCTATTGGTATATGTTGATGATATTTTAATTGCTAGTGATAATAAGCAAGCAGTGGATGAATTGAAGATTATGTTGGATCAGCAATTCAAGTTAAAGGACCTAGGTGATTTGAAGTTTTTCTTAGGTCTTGAAGTTGCAAGGACTGCAGATGGCATCAATTTATGTCAAAGGAAATACACACTTGAGGTATTGAGTGATGCTGGTATGATGGGGTGTAAACCAGCAAGAATACCTATGGACCAAAATCTCAAGCTTAGTAAGTATGAAGGGAAAGAGTTGCAAGATCCAAGTTCCTACAGAAGGTTAATAGGAAGACTTTTGTACCTAACCATAACTAGGCCTCGCATAACTTTTGTTGTGCATAGATTAAGCCAATTCACGGCACATCCTAGAGAACCACATTTGCAAGCAGCCAATAAGGTTTTGCAATATCTCAAGGGAACACCAGGCCAAGGTTTGTTCTTCTCAAGCAGATCAGAACTGCATTTAAAGGCCTTTGCTGATGTAGACTAGGCTTCCTACCTTGACACTAGAAGATCAATAACTGGATTCTGTGTTTTTCTTGGTGAATCTCTCATTTCATGGAAGTCTAAGAAGTAACAGACAGTGTCACGATCTTCAGCAGAGTTAGAGTATAGATCCATGGCAGTAGCAGTTTGTGAAATCATTTGGCTTCTATATTTGCTTCATGACATTCAGATAAAACATCCTCAAGCAGCCCTTTTGTTCTGTGACAGTCAGATAGCCCTTCACATTGCTACAAATCCTGTTTTTCATGAAAGAATAAAGTACATTGAAATTGATTGTCACCTTGTGAGAGATAAAGTTTTGGAAGGGTACATCAGAATGCTACATTTTAGCAATGTTATTGATTCCGTTCCGTTCCGGCCGGAACGGCCGGAATTTCTCGTACCGGACTACAAACCGGAATGGAAACACCTTCTGTTCCACCTCGGATGAAATTTCGGCCAATTCCGGTCTGTTTCAGGCGTTCCGGTCTGTTTCGGGTAATTTCGGCCGAAATACAAATTTCGGCCGGTATGAATTTTGGCTTTCTTTTCCCTTACTGAACCTACCTATTTTGTCTTCTTGCTGGGTCTAAACTCAAAGCCACACTGTTTCTCCTTCAGTCGGGTCTAAACTCTAAACTCAAAGCCACTTTCTCTCCTTTAGCTTTATCCTTATCTGTGAAAGTTTCTAGAAAAGAAATTAACTCAAGCATTTTTTGAAGAGAATTCTGCACAAGTAGAGGCACTCTTTGGAGCTGACTATAACGGGAGAGGAGAGGGAGATAGAGACCAGTAGCAGATTACCATAAGGAAGAGAAGAGAAGTCTAGACTGTTTAGAGAACTATAGTCCTAAAAGCTAAAAAGAAGAAGAGACCTTCAAAGAAACTTTTGAATACATGGCTGGGATGGGATTTGGGAATTAGGATGTGGGAATATTGGGATTTGGTAGAGATAGAACTTAAGAGAAAAAGGAAGATAAGGGAACACGTATGAAAGAGAAGATAGAGAAATACATAAGAGAGTTGGTAGGTGGGGCCGGTTTTAGAGTGGAATGACTAAAGAGAGGATAATATATATTTATATGATGAGGAGGAGGAGGGGTAATACTCTGCTTATGGACCTTGTTATGAATAATGATTTGTTATAAATCTTTTTATGTAATGACTAAATACTTTGTATTATTTGATATTTATTTATTTGAATTGATAATTTTATGTTGTATAAGAATATATATATATATATTATTTATTTTTTTAGGAATTCCGAAACACCTTGAAACGGTACGCCGAAATAGGCCGGTATCGAAATATTCCGTTCCACTAGACAAACCGAAACGGGCTCCGAAACGGTATTCATAACACTGCATTTTAGGACAAATTCACAAATTACAAACTTGCTAGCAAAAGCCTTGAATGCACAACAATTTTCTTTGCTTGTGTCCAAGTTGAATATGGTCAATATACATGCCCCTCTTCCACTGGGGGGGGGTGTCAAGATAATAAACGAATTGATAGAATTAAGAGCAAAGAAAAGAAGAAAATCACCAAAGAGCAAGTCTGTAAAGTAAACGACATCACTGTTTTATAGCTGATGGAGTAAACGGCATGTAGTTTAGCTTCTGTATATATATTTAGAGTTAAGCGTGTGTTTGGCACATGAGTAAGTTTGTTAGTTTGTTAGGTTGTTATTATTGGAGGGAAAGTTAGTTATACCTCTCCTTTGTTGTATATATACATGATTGTATCTCTGTATTGAATTCAATGAAATATAGAACTTTTCTCTAGAAGTTTCCTCTGTTTTCTGATAGTATGTATGTATTTTGGATCTGTGCGTAGTTTGCTGTATTGTTTGTGCTGGTGTAATCCTTGTTAGTTGTGATTCTGAAATGCTTGGTTTTTTTTTTTTTTTTTTTGGTAAAAGGATCATTTTGGTTATGAATAAAATTAATTCTATTCTACCTAGCGTAAGCTGCAAAAATTTTATTTATATCCCGCACTATAAATTAAACAAAGCCCATCTAATGAAGAAAGCAATGATATATTGATATATAATAATGACCATCTATGATCATAAGCATGATTAACATAACAAACTTTGGGGAGACCAATTAGCTAGAACCCCATAATAAAAATTTGGAGCTTTCTTTTTGTTGGGACTTGGGCATATGTATTATGTTGTAGCCAGGGCGGAGCCAAAATTTCAGTCGAGGGGGGCAAGATTAAAATAGTATTAAAAGGACATTAAGTTTTTTTTTTTTTTTCTAATAATTATGTGTTATTTACGGAGACCACTAATTGGATTGCCATGAAAAAAAATGGAATAAACAAGATTTTTACAATACTTTCACAACAAATCATAAATGGTAAGTTGTTACCGGTTCAAATTTCAACCCACTACTGAAATTATTTTTTTGCTCACCAATAAATACTTGTTACTTAAGATTTGTTGTGAAAGTATTGTTAAAATGTTGTGGACATAGATAACACGTCAATTTGTAAAATTTGTAGTATTCATAGCATTGTTCTAGAAGAAAAGGGTTGTGAATAATAAACTGAAAATAATGATTGAGAAAAAAAGGAACAATGAAATGGGTGAAGATGTACATGGTGAGATAAAATTAATGAGAATAGTAAATTTGGTGAAAAAGTGATATGATTTGGTACGTGGGAGAAGTTTTTTTTTCCTACTTTCTTGGTGTTAAGGGTCTATACATGTGTTAAAGTGGGAGTCTTTTTTTTGTCAGGGTAAAGTACCAAAGAATAGTTCATAATATACCTACTTCAAAGATTTTTTTCAAGGAGCCAGAGAGGGCAACTGCCCCCCCCCCTCAACCCCCCTAGCTCCGCCCTTGGTTGTGGTAACAGTAAATGCTATTCATGCAGTTGGTGCATATAGTCGTAACCATCATCATCGTTGTCATCACCATACATGGATGAAGCTGGAGTATAGTCATAATCTCCATGATGTTCAATGCAGGCTGCAGGGGTATAATCATAACCATCGTCATCGTCGTCATCATCTCCATCTACATGCTTCTATCGCACCATGGGGCAATGGCCTTGGAAATGAATAACATTTTCTTACTTTTGTGATGAAGATAGAGAATTAGAATGATTTTGAGTGTCTTTCACAAGCTTAAGAGTTAAGATACAGGGAGATAGAGATAGTAACAAAGGTGTATATATTATTTTATGGGGATGAGTTGGTGCTTATTTAGATGGAAAGAAAGCACTCTCGTTTGGCACAAACTCAGCCACGTGGCGGGGAGTGTGAAGTAATGCTTGGAAGTGTATGCATTACCCTATGCCAATGACAGGTGGTGCTGTATAGGTTAGACACTTTGGAACCTCGGTTGACAGTTCAGCAAACTTGTAGGAGCTAGCAACCCTGAGAGATTAGAAGATAGGTAAAAGGGAAATAATTCTTATACACATCGTTGGACACGCATTTCAATTAAAAATACGCATGTGTACAATGTGTGTATTAGAACACTAGTATTGAGGATGTAAAAACTCCCAATTGCTATTTTAGCAACCAACAAGGTTAAATAGATCCACATCCGGTCCAGGGATGGGTCTTTATATGTTTTTACTAACTGTTCACAAGGATGTAAAAAAATATATCATCTCAATAAGGAAAGAGAGAAAAAAGGGTAGAGAGAGGAAAGAGAGATGGAAGAGAAGTGAGAGAAACTGATTTTTTTATATTATTTGTTGGTATAGTTTATATTATTTTAATGAGTTATATATATGTAAAAATAAAAACTGGAATGTTGGGTGGGTTGTAAAATGGAATAGTAAAATAGATAAAGTAAGTTTTGAGAATGTAAAATAGACACTTTTTTGTATTCCCGGATGTTCATGCTCTTAGTATCTGTATTAACTATTGCTCTAGGCAAAAACTTGTTGTGCACACCTTTAATACACACGAAAAAATAATTGAAATTATAATGTGTACATTAACCTGTGTGTACTAAACACAACTAAGATGACAACATATGATGGGTGGTGCGAGCATCTTTGGAGTTTGGACTTGCGGTGCATGGTTGAGTAATGAAAAGTGAGATTTTTTTTAGCACGTTGGTGGAACTGAAAATTGTAAAGTAGAAGAGATTTGGCTTTTTCTTTATGGATTTGAAAACGGTAGCTAAATCAAAGATTACATCATTATGAAGGGCAAGGATAATAGTGATGGACCACCTCCAACCACAATCTATATAATATTGTGGGATTTGAGAGCATTTCCAGATCAATTATATTAGCCTCGACAACAAGTTGATTTCTACAGCAACATTGCCGCAGCTCATAGGTTGCATAAATTGTCCAGCCAAAAAAATATGATTAACAAATTGATTTGGTGGACCTGAATGCTCTTACAACTTCTGAAGAGTCACCTCCATCGATCTCCATATGTATTATATAATTAATCCTTTGTCCTTAGCTAATTTCATTTCATTTCCTCAAAGGCAGACGTACAGTACTTTAGTATCACTAATGATACTAAACTATAATACATGGAGCACATAATGGTACTGTATATATTAGTGAAATGCAGTGTACATCACAAGATTCTTGTGTCTTCGGCTAATTAATTAGTGATTATATAACAGTCTCTGTGGTTGGAACTTGGCCATGGCATTCCAGTTCACTATTGGCTAAACGCAAGACATAAAGTAACGTTACTTTAGAGTTGTGTCACTTATTTAATTTTGGTGTTGGCCATTTGCTTTAGTTCAAGCGTCCATGCAGAGCAGTCACTATTGATGTTGTATTAGTTATTTTGCATTTACTAAGATGTATTGAGTAGGGATGGCAATTTTTACCCATATTCATGAACCCGCCCATTACCCACCTTATTTGGATAAGTCTTAACCCAACCCATTTAAATATTTAGGTTAAATGGGTAAAGACCCATTTGGTTAATTAATTAGATGGGTCTAAATGGATAAATCCACTAATACCCACTAAACCCATCTAAAATTTAAAATTAAATAAACCCACAAATACCCCTAATCCCTTCTACAATCTAAAACTTACCTAAACAGTATATCCCTAAACATTTTCTCTCAGATTTTCTCAGTAACCAAACAAAAGTAAGGAAATTCTTGGGTTGATTTCTAAGTTAAAGTTTTCGAAAATTTTGGGTTTGGGGTTTTTAGAGACAAAAAAATTTCGAAACTACATCTCTTGATCTGAGCCGAGATCGACGTTTGCGTGAGAGGCTCTTTGCGGTACCAGAAGAATTGGTTGAGAAAGGAGAGGAGGCCACACGCTAGGGTTCCTAGAATCCATGTTCGGAATGTGAAGCTTGGGAGAGAAGTGTCGTCGGTGATCGGAACCATCAGAGCTACTTGCTCGATCAGAGAGTTCTCGATGTCGGAGAGAATTTTCGGTGAGCTCAAATCGGAAGCTTGTACTGTGCATTATGAGTGAAAAAAAGTTTTGATGCTTAGCTTACTGTTTGGAGAAGTGGAAAGTTGAAGGGAAAAAAAAAAGGTAAGGAAAAAGAAAAAAGAAAAAGAAAATCTTACTGAGTGGAGCTTTGATTTCTTCGTTAATGCTCATCTTCTCTCTCTTCTTCAAACAGAATGGAACTTTTAAAAACTAAGTGGAGCTTTGATTTACAAAGTATAATGCTTAGCTCATATTTTTAAAAACTTGGACCCAAAAAGAATGGAACTTTTTACTTTTGGGTATTATGGGTATTTTGAAAGTCAATAGGGTATTCTACTATAGTTTTAGAGTTATTTGGGTCATATTGGGTTAAATGGGCGGGTTACTAATTAAATGGGTTGGGCGGATAATGGATAATTAATTTATATATAAACGGGTCATAAATGGATAAATGGGTAATTACACACCCAACCCATCTATGACCCAACCCGCCCATTTGCCGCCCCTAGTATTGAGTTTTAAGTAAACCATAATTTTTGCACTACATTCTTATCAAATTTTTACTTATTAGATTATATTCTCTATATAGGCCTAGTAAATGCAAAATAACTAATACAACATCAATTGGTATCTCTTTGACTCTTAACCATCTCAAAAAAGGTATTTATAATTTGGCAATTGACACCCTCTTCTCCAAACTTAGAGTAAAAAAAAATTGTAACTCAATTGACACTTCCTAGTATTTTCAGTGAAAACATTCAAAGTTCAAATATTTCTTTAACCTCAAGTATCGATATATGTATAAAGAAATAAATAAATAAAAATGTATGGAAAAATTATAAAATAAAAAGAACAAAACTTGTACTTCATATTATAAAGAAGGGTTTTAGAAAAAAAAAATCACATGCTATTCTAGAGTGAGTTTTTAACTTGATTCAAGCTCAAATTTCAAAATTTTGTTATATGCTCTAAGTTGCTTACTAGATACGACACTAGGAAAACATTAATCTAGAGGTTACATATACATACAATAAAACAGAAGAAAACATATAGACACAACTTCTGCACACAATTTTTGTCAAAACTTTAATATGACATATTGTGAGTTGAAGCAAAAAAAAGTGATGAGTTTAAGTAAAAATAATAAACAGACACTTACAGTCTACCATAATAAAGTTATGACAAAAAAGTTGTGGCCTTAAAAAAACTAAGAAAATAGTCGCCTATGACATCTCCTAATCAAAAATAAATATTGTTTGGTTGAGTGATTTCATACATGATTATTAAGATGCAATTATTGAAAACATTCAACCAAACAACATTTTTTTAATGGTTTCCCATAAGATTTTGTTTTGGGTAATTACTAATATTCACACACTATTGCGCACAAAGAACATACACTTACTTTTTTTACACTGAATTCATAACTTGAAATCATGATTTCTAAAGTAACAATAGTATGTGTGAAATAAACTCATTATTTTGTTTTTAAGTGGTGGAAACACTTACAAAAAGGCAAACTAAACATCATCATACTTTTTCTCAAAAAAAAAATTCATCATCATACTATATAATTTAAAAATAGATAAAATTTATGTATAGTTATGTCCTCGCAGTCTCCACGTTGGTCACTCACTCACCTTATTGGCTAAACATTAGACTTCTATATTAAATTCACACATGGTTACATTGACTAATAAAACACAACATTATTATTATCTTTACTTCTTCTTCTTTTTCTGAATCATTATTATCATTTTTAAAGACAATTAAATTCAATAAAACTATATATTTTAATTAAATTAAGAAATTTAATATGCACTAAGTTTTAGACACACTTGGCCCTCACAACACTGAACACAGTCACTCCGCCAGCTTCAACCAACACAAACCAATCATTTTCTTTGGCTAAGATTCACACTCTCGTAGCCAGAAAAGCAAGTACAGTAGTACTGCACAAACTAGTGCTAGTGTGCTACACCATTTGAATTTTGAACCCAAACAAATGGCCAACACCCAACTCTCCCACCACAATTTCCGTCCAATCCCCGCGGTGCATGTCACCTCCCACCGACTGAGTCCCACCACCACCAGGCTTCCCCTCCAATATTTCAAAAACAAAAGCTCGACTCTTAAACTTAAAGCTGACCAAAAACACATCAAGTGGGCCATTGGGCCAAGCCTTGCGGACCAAAGCCCGCCAAAATCAACGGTCGACGCGGAACGGTTAGTGGGTTTTTTGTACGATGATCTTCCACATCTCTTTGATGATCAGGGTATTGATCGGACGGCGTACGATGAGGTTGTGAAATTCAGGGACCCAATCACCAAGCATGACACTATAAGTGGGTACTTGTTTAACATAACTCTCTTGAAGACACTATTCAGGCCTGAGTTCCAGTTGCACTGGGTCAAACAGGTTTGCTTTACCATGATTTCTGTTATAGTTTATGTTAATATATATATATATATATATATATATATATATATATATATATAAGTTAGTGGGTGCTTTGACTTAATGGGGTTTGCTCGTAAAGAAATTATATGAGTACTTTTGTAGTGCAGACAACAATGAAGATGATGTAGCCTGAATTCTGACTAGGTTAATTCATAATTTTGAATGTGATTCAATGATTTAATAATGATTTGGTGTGTCTCTCATTATGTAATGCTATAAACTATAAAGTACTATGATGTTGACTACAAACCCGTAACGTTGGCTACCTAAGTTCGGGAGACTTCTTTTGATGTTATTGGAGTTAGAATTGTTTGTTTATAGCACAATGCTTGGCAATTATAATAATGTGTGTAACTGGTTTTATGAATCTTTGTCTGTTTCAATATCAGTTTTTAATTCATTCTTTTTTTTATGCATTCTTTTTGGCAGTTTGTATGATTGCGAGTGAGCCATTACTTCTTGTTTTTTAATGCTAACGATTTCCTCTTGATATTAGAATTGCTCTTTTCTTCAGATTCTTTGGCACTATGCATTTGTAAGGAGAAATTAACTTTCTGTTTTTTAATCCCACTCCCCTCCACCCCCCAATCGATTTGCATTTTTTGTTTTTGTGTTTGATGTAGTAATGGTCACCAATTGATTAATTTTACATTGAATTAAGTCCTTAAGTTTTCTCACAACAACCAAGTAATCAAATGAAACTTCTTTTTTTCATATAGACTTCAAGAATCATTATAGTTACAAATGCAACATATGACTCGGTCAATTACTCTGCCTAGGCATAACCATTTTGTGCATTTTCAAGGAGTTAGTTTAGTATGATATTGAATGGTGACAATAACTTCCAGTAGGAGATCACATTACGAAATTACTATAGAGACAGGACTGATTGAGTTGCTATAGACAGGACCTTATGAAATTACTACAAGGTGGACTATGATCATGAAGTTTATCCTTCTGCCATGGAACCCAGAATTGGTCTTTACAGGAACCTCTATCATGGGCATCAACCCAGAGACTGGAAAGTTTTGCAGCCATGTGGTAAGGTTCATTTGTCTTACCAGATGAGAGAAGGACAGAATATACGGCACATAAAAAATGTTAGTAATAATAATATTCTTGTAAACTGTAGGATTTTTGGGATTCCATAAAGAAAAATGACTACTTTTCTCTAGAAGGTTTGTTGGATGTTTTAAAGCAGGTATTGGCACTATCATTACTTGAAATGACATGAGATGATCATCTTTGTGTTTGTGTAATTTAATGCCCCTTCTGATGTGGAGATTGGAACTCTTGCAGCTGCGGATATACAAGACTCCAGACTTGGAATCACCCAAGTATCAGATACTGAAAAGAACTGCTAACTACGAGGTTTCTCCATCTTTTCTTAAAGAAATTGTTTCTGCATCTAGTCATTTACTAACTTATGCCTCTGCTGCTACTGTATTGATTTTCACTATGCAGAACATTACACCTGGTTTATTATAGTTCTTTCCTTAAAGATGACTGTTGTAAACTTGTAAATACTGGGAAATGACTCATGATATCAGTGTTTACAATTATATTAATGAGCTCACCATATATGTGGCTTATCATATTTGCAGGAATGTCCAGAAACTATATGAGTTTACTAGATTTTCAAATGATTCTACAGGTGAGAAAGTACACACCATTTATAGTGGTAGAAGCAAATGGAGACAAATTAGCTGGGTCAACTGGCTTTAATGATGTTACTGGGTGAGTGTCTTTAAGAATCCAATTCAGTTGTGTTATTGTGTTGTTGCTCTCTTGGATAATACAGATGATAATTCGTCTCTCTAGGTACATATTTGGTAAGAATTCCAGATCAGAGAAGATACCAATGACTACTCCTGTTTTCACACAGGCATTTGATGCTGAACTTTCCAAAGTATCCATCCAAGTTGTTCTTCCATTGGAGAAAGATATAAGCAGGTGAGGCTCATCACTTTTATTGGACTCTAAATACCAAAGAAAAAAATGTATAGATTTAGGTATCTGAATTTGTGTTAAAACAATGCAACTGGATGCATTTGATTAGTTAGACAATTGCAAAAAGATATGATCATTTCAAAATTATTTCATTAAATCTATTCAATAATGTAAGCAGATCAGCACTAAGCATGTATATCTGCCAGTTTACCAGATCCTAATCAAGAAACAATTAGCTTGAGAAAGGTGGAAGGAGGTATTGTTGCAGTTTTGAAGTTCAGTGGAAGAGCTACAGAGGATATTGTTCGAGAGAAAGAAAAAGCACTTCGCTCTTCTCTTATAAATGATGGCCTCAAACCTAAGACAGGTTGTTTGTTTGCACGATACAATGATCCAGGCCGAACACGGAGCTTTGTAATGGTATGATATGGTATCCGTACATTACTTCCTCTATTTTGTCCTGATATATTATTTAAAAATGATTCCAACCATTTAGATAACCTGAAATATGATTATTGAGTTACATTAACATTAGTGTCGCATGGAGAAAAATTAATAAAGAAGCACAATTGAGAAACTAGGTGGGGGGCATGGGGCTAGAATGGTAGTAGTGAGATTCAAAAAAGAAAAGAAAAAAATCATTTCCTTCATCTATTTGAAAACCAAGCATAGTGTAAGGAAGAACCCTTATAATATATAAAGACCATCATAAGAGCATTAATTCAAATAGAAGAAAATGCCTCTGTCCATTTGAAGCTCACATTTCTTCCAAGAATGAAGCTTCATAGAAGCCATCCATCCACCCAAGGAACTTAAAATGGATGTGAGCTCCTGTCAGCTACTTGAATGAAATATTAGTTCAAATTAAGAAGTCTGGATATTGGTTATAGCTGTGATATCTACAAATTGAGCATTCCTAACTCTTTTATACTCAATTATTGAGGGATGAAATAGAAGTGTAGAATAAAGACAAATATAGATGAATTCATGTGTTAACTCAACTTCATTATCTTTGTTTCAAGAACAAAGGAAAAACTAGTGCTGATATCCACTTACCATATTGTTTATATTGGAATTCTGAATCTCCTATGCTAGTGATCTTCATAGCTACATTCTTTTGATTCATTTTTCTAAGCGTAGTAGGCTTGATCTTATTCTTTTCTGTATATACCACGGGCCAGTTTTTCTGCTATATGTTTCATTTGATGCAAATTAACATTCAACCAAATTCAAGACTAGTCAATTATTCTTCCATGCAAATATTGTTACCTCCAATGTTTATCATGATGTCAGATAGAGAAGTCAGTTTTGATTTGCTGCTCGTGGGCATGAGCATAAACTGCTTAGCCCATCAGGGGTGAATGCCTTGGATTATCCTATAATTGGTTTTGGCAGATGCGATCAGTTTCCTGTAGGTTTTACTGGCTAGAGGCGAGTCCAAAGGACTTTTCTTTAGAAAGGTTCCTTTCGTTATTAAAAAAAAAAAAAGTCAGCTTTGCTTTGCCCCCAAGTCTGTTAAACCAGCTATGTTAATGCCACAGCTAGTTTTATAAAATTGTCTTCTTTAACATTTACCAGTTTCTTACAGCTATGAAAAATGATCACTCAGTTTTTCTGTTATTCCCAATTCCCATACCAATTATTGACTATTTTCTGTAATTTTTGGTGTTTGGTTGCATTGAAGAGAAATGAGCTGCTAATATGGCTTGAGGAGTTCTCTTTGGATTAGTGCGTTAAACGTGGCCACCCCTTTGATCTGCACTTCAGGTTGATCATTCTTGCGCATGAATTTATCTGGATGAATTGTAATGAACGAAACAATTTAGGCTTAGCTTAACATTATAGTTACCCTTTGGTGAATAGACATTGATCATCCAGGATATAGTAAAGAAATGTAATCAGCAACCACAGTGTTTTGAATCTTCTCTTTGGGTACATTATGATCCCAGTTTTCCATTTGCTATCTGATGAAATAGTCGCTGTTGTAATTCCCTCTAAGATCTGCCAGTTCCCAAACCATGGCAGTGTTCTCTATCGCTAGGTGTTACTTCAAAGGTTCTAATTTTTCTTACATTATGAATTGGATACGCTGTATCATTATTGGACACTAAAAACCAAATATGTCCACAATCACTGTATTATCCCCCCAACTCCAAAGTCCAACCTACCCCTTCTTTTATTGGTAGGATTATAGATGAAAATCACATTTCTTTTCTCTGTGGAGTTGAAAATATGTGTTGCTTTTAATTTTGAGCTTGACTTTGTTGTTTCCTGTAGCGTGCAGCTAATGCCTACACACCACAAGTACAACCATACCCAATTGATTTAGAAAGGGGCAACTAAAAATAACGTTTTTATTTTCTACACAAAAGTTCCAACATCTTCCGGTGTCGAATGAATAAAAGTCTAATATCTGGCACATTTGGCATATGAATTGTGAGTTTTGCCAAAATTTTCAAGCTTTCCAGGATTCCACTTTATAAATTGTGGTTCCTCTCCGAACATTCTATCTTTCCTTCAAAATAAAACACTATATGCAGATGTTTGGATGGATTTTTTTTTTTTTTTTAAACCAGAAGGTCTTAGTTTAAAAAAAATAAAATAAAAACCAAATGAGTTACCTAACTCGACTTGCACTGACTTATTTGTATTTTATAAAAATAATAATAGCAAAAATGACGGCTTTAAAAAATTGTATATGGATAAAAATCTTATATCTCAATTGACATTTTCCAGAGTTTCCAATCGATTCTAAAAAATAAAATAAAAAATAAAAAGTTGTACATAAAAAAATTTTAGGAAAAATATTAAATGCAGAATAGTCTCTCTCTCTCTCTCTCTCTTCTTTTAGCACATGGACTCATTGACTCTCAAAGGAATTTTCTTACAGCCATATGGGAAGAATGAGATTCACACTTCGGGTCTGTTTGGATACCGCTTATTTTGCTGAAAACTGAAAACATTGTAGCAAAATAATTTTTAAATGTGTAAATAGTACTGTAGAACCTAATTTTAAAGTTTTTTTCTGAATAAAGTACTTGTGGGGCCCGTAAACAACGCACGAGACCCACTGAATAATGCATAATCACGTGAAACGCTCTTCTCAAAAAAAAAAAAAAAAAAAAAAAAAAAGGCCAAAACGCAGACGCTGGTAGCTGTATCCAAACGAGTACTTCATGAACTCTGAAAATGATAACAAGGATTAGCTTTTTAAAAGTGGGCCAAATTTACAGTAAATAATTCCAAACTTTAGCAATAACATTTTTAATGCAATATTCCAATTTTTAATTGATATAATGAATTAACATAAATTTTTACACTTCTTTTTAAAAATACATCCAATACCTACTTCTTTTCAGAAATAAAAGTTGAAAAAAAAAAAAAAAAATAGATATTAATTGAATTACATATTCAAAATACGAAATACAACGTGCTTATTATGTCAATTTTGGTTATTTTTACACCTAAAAAATCTTTTTTAGTTTGGTTACCAAAACGGTGTAATAATTTTGAAGTGATTTATCATTATAGTTTGTTATACATTTTCTAAGCACTAAAATGATTTTCCGTTAAAACTATTTAATGCAAAAATTCTATAGCTTAAGCTCTACATAAACTGCATTTCAACAATCTCAAACTAGCAAGTCTATCTTTAGGTCTAAGTACTCATTCATTTATTACCTATGCTGTGAAACAAGATATGACTGTTTACCAAAAAAAAAAAAGAAACAAGATATGACTTATTGTTCATTTATTCTTTCATCCATTATCTATGCCAGAGTTTTGAGAATATACCTTTTTTTTTTGCTTACACCTTATATTCAATAATAGGAGCAATATCCCTCCTCTCTTTTTTTTTTTTTTTTTTTAATAATTCGATAGTTACAATAAATGAGGAGATTTGAATCTTAAACATGTTTGCCATAATTACTAAGAAGTTTAAACTACAGAGTTCTAGACAAACATAACGTCTTTTGGTTATAGTTGACATAAGAGGTTAAAATGGGTTTAGCTTACCTCCAGAAATTTTTGAACTGGAATCTCCTTTTATTTTAATGAGAAACTGTCACATCATCCACTAACTAAATAAAATGTGGAAATTAAAACTCACTACCACTTGTCATTGTATATTTAAAACAAAATGACATGTCCAGTTAAAAAAGTATTAAAAGTAAGCTAAAACCGGTTAAAATAACTCACATAAGCTAATAGACTTTTTTTTTTTTTGGAAAATTAATTCAACAGTTATATATAAAAAATAAAAATAAAAAGATACAACCATACAAAATGATCTTTTTATAAAGTTATTTTAAAAGTTAACCAAAATTCAAAAAATATATATAATAAACATTTTTAAATGCATCTGGCCCAAGCAAGACTCAATAAATCTTGGAGGACATCTTGTCCTAGAGAACGCCTTTGCATTGGACTTGTAATCCCCGAAATTTGTTTTGTTCGCTCTCTTCTACAATGGTATCAAAAAAGTTGGCATGCACTGTATGCACATTATCCTCCACAAATTATCATTTTTTTTATGTCCCATAAAAGTATTTTATATATATATAAATTGGAAATTTTATTTAAAGTAGTCATCATAGGCTCACCACAATCTCTAATATAAATATTTCGCCATGATAATTTAGGAATGATGTGAATTTTTTATGTTCCTAGCATTACTCAAAAGAAATTGTTTAGAGTAATATGCCATGTCCATAACATTTTCACAATAAATTCTTGATGGCAATTTGTCATTGATAGGTAAAAGAAAATAATATCAGTTGTGAACCCAAATTAGAATTAATAATAAATTACTGCCTAAGATTTGTAGTGAAATTTTTATGAAAAATATTATTGATGTAACATTATTCAATTGGTTGTGAAAGACAAAAAAGGGGAAATAGTAAAATGTAGGCACTGTCTACTCATTTCTTTGTTTTTATTTATTTATTTATTTTTGAATCTTTGTAGCTTTTATATATATATATATATATATAATAAGTTGTTAACAAAAACAATTTTAAGTTTTGTAAAAAAAAATTAAATTTCAAAAGGGTTCTCTAGATAATTTGTTACTAGCAATAAACACAATATAATAAAAAAAATGTATATATCTAAAAAAAATTCAACAAAAGCTATATAAAAAAAAATTTAGATGAAGAACTCACGTATGAACAAGAAACTCATTAAAAAAAACTTTTTTTTTTTACATCTAAACAAATTAGAAGAATAAATTTTAAGTAAAAAAAATATTATTTAATTAAATTTAAATATATAAGCCTCAATTTAAACATCGCATTATGCCCCAAAATTCCTTTGGCTGCGCCTGACCAGCATGAAGCCAGGAGAGAGACAGAAAAAAAAAATTCTAAATTATTAGAATGGAGTAAAATATGTTATTCAAAACATTTCTAGAAGTCTGAAAGAGTGTTAAACACGTCTTTTTTTTTTCTTTTTCTTTTTTTTTTTTACCCGCATTTCACTACCTACGATCTGAGTACTACAGTTTAGAGCACTAGGATTTTCATTTTTATTTTTTAAAATAAAGGATACATCTAAACTGCCAAACATCTGTAGAAATATAGAAAACATAGTTACATGTTTTTTTTTTTTTTTTTGGGTCAGAAAAAGGATACTTATATATTAAAGATTAGATGCAACAAGTCTATTACAAAAGGTGTTAGCTTTATCACGAGCTAACAACAACTCCACCACATGCGGTGGTTTTACAAAAACAACAAAAGTGAAGTTACGCATAGCCCCTATTCTAGCTAGAGCATCTGTGCATTGATTTGCTTCGCGATATGTGTGTTCAATCCGATTGTTGGGGATCGCTTACAGGAGGGTCCTGCAGTCAGTTAAAAGAGGCTCCATTAGCATATTGACAGAATTGTTATTCATAAGTTAGACAACACTCTTAGCATCCATCTCGACAATGAGATTATTAAGATTTAGGTCCTTGGCCAGGTAAGACCATCTCTTAGAGCCCACAACTCTGCCAGGAAGCTGTCAGTGCAACCAAGACTTCTAACAAATCCCGTAACCCAGTCTCCATTATGGTCCCTAATCAATGCTTCGTAACCAAAAAAAAAAAATGATAATATTGAGTTGACAAACTTGCACCCGTTCTTGTAGCTGACTCAAATTTTAACGTGACAGTTAATGATTTGCCACACCAACATTTTTTAATCTAAAAAGTTTCTCCAGTTACATAAGTGATGGTATTAATTTGGCAAAGATTCACACGCACTACAGAACAGCAAGTACACACACTATTTGTATTTTGAACCCCAAACAAATGGCCAATACCAAACTCTCCCACCAAACTTTCAATCCAATCCCCGCCGTCCATGTCACCTCCCGCCGACTGAGCCCCACCACCACCAGACTTCCCCTCCAATTTTTCAAAAACAAAAGCTTAGCTCTTAAACTTAAAGCTGACCAAAAAAGCTTCAAATGGGCCACTGGACTAAGCCTAGTGGACCAAACGGTCAACGCCGAACGGTTAGTGGGTTTTTTATACGATGATCTTCCACATGTCTTTGATGATCAGGGGATTGATCGGACGGCGTACGATGAGCTTTTGAAATTCAGGGACCCAATTACCAAGCTTGACACTCTAAGTGGGTTCCTGTTTAACATTGCTCTCTTGAAGACACTCTTCAGGCCTGAGTTACAGTTGCACTGGGTCAAACAGGTTTGCTTTACTATGATTCTTGTTGTAGTTTATGTTAAAAATAAAGTTAATGGGTGCGTTTACTTAATAGGATTGTTTGTAAAGAAATTATATGAGTACTTTTGTAGTGTAGACAACAATGAAGATGATGTAGCCTGAATTTTGATTCTGTTAATCCATACTTTTGAATGTGATTCAATGTTTTAATAATGATTTGGTGTGTCTCAGTGCCTCTTATGATGTTGACTACAAAACTTTAACGTTGGCTACCTAAGTTCAGGAGAGTTCTGTTGATTGATGTTATTGGAGTTAGGATTCTTTGTTTAGAGCACAATGGTTAGCGATTATAGTAACTAGCTTGTAGCTTATACATATGCATAGATACACTTAAAAATATACAATAAGATGCATAATATAATTTTTATATATATAATTTAAATATTATTGATAGTCATTTTTATATTTTGTTAACTCTTTAAAAAATTTTGTAAGGATATTATTAGCTATAAAATGTAAATTGTCTTTTTTTTTTTTTTAAATTATTGTGAAGCACCTTTTTTTTTTTTTTTAGGATTCATTTATTTTAGACTCTTTGGTTTTTGTACTTAATAACTCGCTTGAATGAATATTTATGATGTGATCCCACATTTGATTCTAAAATTAAAAAATAAAACTTTTTAAAAATAAATAATTTATGACACATTGCGCAAAATTGAAACTCTAATTTGGAATTCTAATTTGAGTTTCTCTAAGTTTCACCTATTATTATATATATAGATTAACGGTAGCGCTATGCGATGCGTGAGAATAGATAAATATTATGTAATGGGCCATGTAATATATAAAACGTAAAAATTATTTCAAGTATTGTTTATTTAAAAAAAAAGATTTCTACAAATATTTTTTATTTTTATCTCTACAAATATATCATTCTATTATTTTTTTGGTGTTTGATTAATATTTTTTAAGGTGAATTATATGCTTCTAACTTCTGTTGCAGTATGTTATATTTGCCTAATATACAACTAAACTTTTTAAGTTTCAAATTTATTATTCAAATTTCTCAACTCTTAAGGAATAAGGAGATTATCATAATAATCAAAACTCATCACAAAATTACTATACTATCTTAACCAAAATTAAAATGAAACCAAAAGAATAAAATATATACTTTATAATTATTTATTACTCAAACAATGGGTAGGCAAATTCAAATTCATAGCCATGTAGATTGTGTTTTGATATAAACTCAAATTCTCATTTCCAAAAAAAAAAAAAAAAAAAAAACTAAGTATTAACCTAAGCTAAAATTCAACCAAAGATATAAAAATGAGAGAGAAAGACTTTGTGATGGGAAATTAAAAATAAAAAAAAAATACTAAAATACATACTAAAAAAAACCATCAACCTTAATTAGAGTTATAAGAAAGAACCAAAAAAAAAAAAAAAAAAAGGTTATATAAATGAACAAAAATACACCAAAAGAAAGTAGAGAGAGAGAGAGTACTCACAGTTTTGTGTGAAAAAAATATTGATTGAATGGTAGAAATGATATCAAATTTATACAAAATAAAATGGGAAAAAGATGAGTCAAAATATAAGAAAAAGAAAATGATGAAAGAGGTGTAATATAAAAGTAGAGAGTAGTGGGGAGATAAAAAGGTAAAAATGAGGGAAAAGGTTGGAAGAAGTGTAACAATAGGTGTGGATTGACAAGGAAAAGAAGAGTTTTTTTTTTTTTTTTTTTTTTTTTGAGAATAGAGAGAAGAAAAGTTTAAAAAGAAAATGTAAAAAATAAGTAGATGATGTGGCCGCTGATATGGCTCAACAAAAGCGTCGTAATAATAAATGTTACGCTTTAACTTTTAAAAATATATAGATATAGATGTGTATGACTGGTTATATGAATCTTTTTCTGTTTTAATCTTAGTTTTTAGTTCTCTCTTTTTTAATGCTTTCTTTTTGGAATTTTTGATGATTGCGAGTAAACCACTACCTCTTGTTTTTCGGAATTGCTCTTTTCTTTCACCTTCTTTGGCACTATGCATTTGTAAGAAGAAATTAACTCTGTGTTTTTTGATCCCACCCCAATCGGTTTGCATTTTATTTTATTTTATTTTTTTATTGTTGTTTGATCTATTAATGGTCATCAATTGATTAATTTCACATTGAATTAAGTCCTAAAATTTTCTCACAAACACCAAGTAATCAAATGAAACTTTTTTTTTTTCATATGGACTTCAAGAATCAGTATAATTACGAATGCAACATATGACTTGGTCAATTACTCTGCTTAGGCATAACCTTTTTGTGCATTTTCGAGTTAGTTTAGTATGAACGGTGACTGTAAATTCCAATAGGAGATCACATTATGAAATTACTGTAGACAGGACTGATTGAGTTGCTATAGACAGGACCTTATGAAATTACTACAAGGTGGACTGCGATCATGAAGTTTATCCTTCTGCCATGGAACCCAGAATTGGTCATTACAGGAACCTCTATCATGGGCGTCAACCCAGAGACTGGAAAGTTTTGCAGCCATGTGGTAAGGTTTATTCCTCTTACCATATGAGAGAAGAACAGAATGTATGGCAAATAAAAAATGTTAGTAATAATAATATTCTTGTAAATTGTAGGATTTTTGGGATTCCATAAAGAAAAATGACTACTTTTCTCTGGAAGGTTTGTGGGATGTGTTAAAGCAGGTACTGGCACTATCATTACTTGAAATGACATGAGATGATCATCTTTGTGTTTGTGTAATTTAATGCCCCTTCTGATGAGGAGATTGGAACTCTTGCAGCTGCGGATATACAAAACTCCAGACTTGGAATCACCCAAATATCAGATACTGAAAAGAACTGCTAACTATGAGGTTTCTCAATCTTTTCTTAAAGAAATTGTTTCTGCATTTAGTCATTTACCAACTTATGCCTCTGCTGCTACTGTATTGATTTTAATTATCATTACTGAGAAATGACTCATGATATCAGTGTTTACAATGATATTCATGAGCTTACTATATATACAGGAATGTCCAGAAACTATATGAGTTCACTAGATTTTCAAATGATTCTACAGGTGAGAAAGTACACACCATTTATAGTGGTAGAAGCAAATGGAGACAAATTAGCTGGGTCAACTGGCTTTAATGATGTTACTGGGTGAGTGTCTTTAAGAATCCAATTCAGTTGTGCTATTGTGTTGTTGCTCTCTTGGATAACACACATGATAATTCATCTCTCTAGGTACATATTTGGAAAGAATTCCAGATCAGAGAAGATACCAATGACTACCCCTGTCTTCACGCAGGCATTTGATGCTGAACTTTCCACAGTATCCATCCAAGTTGTTCTTCCATTGGAGAAAGATATAAGTAGGTGAGGCTCATCACTTTTATTGGACTCTAAATACCAAAGAAAAAAAATAGATTTAGGTATCTGAGTTTGTTTTAAAACAATGCAACTGGATGCATTTCATTAGTTAGACAGTAGCAAAAAGATATGGTCATTTCAAAATTATTTCATTAAATCTATTCAATAATGTAAGCAGTTCAGCACTAAGCATGTATCTCTGCCCAGTTTACCAGATCCTAATCAAGAAACAATTAGCTTGAGAAAGGTAGAAGGAGGTATTGTTGCAGTTTTGAAGTTCAGTGGAAGAGCTACTGAAGATTTTGTTCGAGAGAAAGAAAAAGCCCTTCGCTCTTCTCTTATAAATGATGGCCTCAAAACTAAGACAGGTTGTTTGCTTGCACAATACAATGATCCAGGCCGAACATGGAGCTTTGAAATGGTATGATACGGTATCCTAACATTACTTCCTCTATTTTGTCCCGGTATATTATTTAAAAATTATTTCAACCATTTAGATAACCTGAAATATGATTAATTACATTAGTTCCACATGGAACAAAATTAATAAAGAAGCGCAACTGAGAAACTAGATGGGGGGCATGGAGCTAGAATGGTGGTAGTTAGATTCCAAAAAAAAAAAAAAAATCATTTCCTTCATCTGTTTGGCAACCAAGCATAGCGTAAGGAAACCCTTATAATATGCAAAGGCCATCATAAGAGCTTTAATTCTTATAGAAGAAAATGCCTCTGTCCATTTGAAGCTTCATAGAAGCCACCCATCCACCCAAGGAACTTAAAAATGGATTTGAGCTCCTGTCAGCTACTTGAATGAAATATTAACTCAAATTAAGAAGTCTGGATATTGGTTGTAGCTATGATATCTACAAATAGAGCATTCCAAACTCTTTTATTGAGGGAGGAAATAGAAGTGTAGAATGAAGACAAATATAGATGAATTCGTGTTTTAACTTAACTTGAGTACGATTTTGTTTCAAGAATAAAGGAAAAACTTGTGTTGATATCCACTTACCACATTTTTTATAATGGAATTCTGAATCTCCTATGCTAGTGATCTTCGTAGCTACATTCTTATGCTTCATTTTTCCAAGTGTAGTAGGCTTGATCTTATTCCTTTCTGTAAATAGGCCAGTTTTTCTGCTATATGTTTCAATTAATGCAATCTAACATTCAACCAAATTTAAGACTAATCAATTATTCTTCCATGCAAATATCATTACCTTTGATGTTTATTATGATGTCAGATAGAAGTCAGTTTTGTTTTGCTGCTCTTAGGCATGAGCATAAACTGTTAGCCCGTCAGGGGCAAATACTCCTAGATTACCTGGTAATTGGTTTTGGCGAGTGGGTTTAGCTTCATGTAGGTTTTACTAGCCAGAGGTTGGTCCAAAGGACTCTTCTTTAAAAGGGTTCCCTATGTTAAAAAAATTTCCCCCTAGTTTGTTAAACCAGCTATGTTAATGCCACGGCTAGTTTTATAAAATTGTCTTTCATTAACATTTATTAGTTGCTTACCCCTATGAAAAATGATTACTCAGTTTTTGTGTATTTCCCAATTCCCATACCAATTGCTGACACTACTTTATGTAATTTTTGGTGTTTGGTTGCATTAAAGAGAAATGAGGTGCTTATATGGCTTGAGGAGTTCTCTTTGGATTAGTGAATTAAACGTGGCCATCCCTTTGACCTGCACTTCAGGTTGATCATTCTTGCCGTTTTTTTTTATTTTGGCATGAATTTATCTGGATGAATTGTAATGAACGAAACAATATAGGCATAGCTTAACATTACTAATTTATTATAGTTACCCTTCGGTGAATAGACGTTGATCACCCAGCAACCACAGTGTTCTGCATCTTCTCGTTGGGTTCATTATGATCCCAGTTTTCCATTTACTATCTAATGAAATAAACACTGTTGTACTTGTAATTCCCTCTAAGATCTGCCAGTTTCCAAACCATGGCAGCGTTCTCCATTGCTATGTGTTATACGCTGTATCATTATTGGACACTAAAAACCAAATATGTCCACAATCATTAACCCCAAGTCCAACCCACCCCTTCTTTTACTGGTAGGATTTGGAATAATCCAAAGATAAAAATCACATTTCTTTTCTCTGTGGAGTTGGAAATATTTCTTGCTTTTAATTTTGAGCTTGACTTTGTTGTTTCCTTTAGCATTCTCATGCCTAGCTACAGGCCACACCTACACCCATACCCAATTGATTTAGCAAGGGGCAACTAAAAATAGCTTTTTTATTTTCTAGACAATGTTCCAAAATCTTCCAATGTCGAATGAATAAAGACTAAAATCTTGTTTCTATTCCGATGAGTCTCCAACTATTGACAACACAGTCTCACCCAACACTTGGGTTTACCTCAAGCACACGTTGCATATCTGGTACAGTTGGCTGGTTTACCAAATAAATCATAAATGCATGTACTAATACTATAGTGCATGTGATTGTGAACTGTGAAGTTTTTACTAAATTTTCAAGCTTTCCAGGATTCCACTTTATTATAACTGTGGTTCCTCTCCTAGCATTCTATCTTTCCTTCTCTAAATATAAAATACTATATGCAGATGTTTGGATGGGTTTTTTCTTCACTTTTTTAACAAGAAGGTCTCAGTTAAAAAATATTATTGAAAAAAATAAAAAAATAAAAAAAAAAACATGTACAAATTGAGTTACAAAACTCTTGGCTTTAATTGATTAATTTATATTTAAAAAAAGAATAGCAATATGATAGATATTTTATGGATTTTCCAATCGAATTTAAAAAAGAGTAATGTTACAGTCACAACTATTTTACATTTTTACAAAATGTTGATTTAGCTAACTTTTTATTAGTTTTCATCTAGGCACACAATTAATATCATTTTTGTATTTATCAATAATCGCTTACCACATCAGCAATTTGTACAATTTTTTTGTAAAATGGTTTGTATCTCTAGTATTATTCTTTAAAAAATAATAATAAAAAAGTTGTACATAAAAAATGTATTAATTAAATAAATTTTAGGAAAAAAATTAAATGCGGAATAATCTTTCTCCCTCTCTCTTTTGAAATTTTATTGGCTTGTTTATATATATATAATACAAAATAGAATTTCTATTCTAACATAATCTAAGTGTATATATGTGTAAAGCTTCCTCCTGAAGACTTGAACCCCGACCCTTGCCCCCCATACCTTACAAACACTTATACTTGTGGAGTGACTATCGCACCAAAAGTACGCGGTGATTAAATATTGTTAATCTCACTTAATTATCAATGTTTCTGTGCATTAATTCTTGATCTGCATTGCGGGCCAAAAGAAACGGAGATACGGAGTGGATAAACAGCTTAGCAGATGGACACATGGAGGAATCTTACAGCCATGTGGGAGAATGAGATTCATCATGTGACCAAGCCACACCTCATGAACACTGAAAATGATAACAAGAATTAACTTTTTAAGTGGGCCAACCCAAATTTACAGTAAATAATTCCAAACTTTAGCATAAGACTTTTTTTCTTTTTTTTTAAATGAGCATAAGACTTTACCATAAGACTTTTAATGCAATATTCCAATTTTTAATTGATATAATGAATTAACATAAATGTTTACACTTCTTTTTAAAAATGGCAAGACTTATATGCAAAACTTAAGTACCGTTCCTTAGGTTTTCCTCTTAAGATTCTGCCATGTGAATTTTTCCTCATAGGATGGAAGTGTATTTTTTAGTTAAGTAATCACATAACTCAATTTTAAGTGGGAAACTTAAGGAACAGCACCTAAGGTATTGTACCTAAGTTTTGTCCTTTTAAAAATACATCAAATGCCTACTTATTCAAATACCAAACTCTAGGGTGTAAAATTTAAATTCTGAAATGTCAAAGTGTAAAATCTAAATACCCCCAAATTTTAAGAAGTAAAATCCATATTCTGATTTCATGATGTAAAATTCAAAGACTCTCAAAAATTTAGAAATGTAATTTGCAATTTACCCAATTCTTTATTAGTTTGGTTACCAAACCGGTGTAATAATTTGAAAGCGATTTATCATTATTACAGTTTGTTAAACATACTAAATGCCCGTTTGAATAACATCTGCGTTTTGGCGCATCCTTCTTTTCTTTTCTTTTCTTTTTTTGATGCACGCTTTTCAAGAGATACTATGCATTGTTCATTGGGTCTTGTGCACTGTTCACGGGACCCACAAGTACTTCATTAAAAAAAAACATTAAAAATGAGTCCCACGTCACTATTCACACATTTAAAAATTAATTTTGCTACAGTGTTTTCAGTTTTTAATTTTCAGTTTTTAACAAAATAAGTAGTATCTAAACGGACCCTAAGCACTAAAATGATTTTCCATTAAACTATTTATTGCAAACTAGTAAGGGTCCGTTTGGATACAACTTATTTTTGCTGAAATTGAAAACTGAAAACTGAAAACACTGTAGCAAAATAATTTTTTAATGTGTAAAAAGTTACTGTTTACTCTATTTTTTACTGTTCATAAGCCTAAAATCACTGTTCATGGACAGTGAACAGTACCAGAAGCGCGTCCAAGGAAAAAAAAAAAAAAAAACTGAAAACGTGAAAACGCAGACTCAGACGTGGATCCAAACTGCCTCTAAGTCTATCTTTAAGTTTAAGTACTCATTCATTTATTACCTATGGTGTGAAACAAGATGTGACTTATTGTTCGTTTATTCATTTATTCATTATCTATGCCAAAGTTCTGAAAATATACCATTTTCTTTGCTTGCACCTTGTTGACAATAGAGCATAATCTCTTTTTCTTTTTCTTTTTTGCTATTTTTTTATAATAATTCAATAGTCGATAGTTACAATAGGAGAAGAGATTTAAACTCTGGACATCTTCACTGAAAACACTAAGTGTCAATTGAGCTACAAAGTTTTTGACAAGAGTAACATCTATTAGTTATAGTTGACATAAGAGGTTCAAAATAATTAAGATACACAACCATCTTTTATTTGACAAAATGATTTTTGTAGGGGGTCGGTTTGTTTGCACAAAAGCCAACGGACCCTTAGCCCATGGGGATGGGATAAAGAAAGAAAGGTTTGGGCTTAGTCCAAGATACTGAGAAGGGCTAACCAAGCACAATGGAAGAGCAAGGTCCAAGCCCTCTTAAGGACCGTGGACTCCATCCCAAGGATGGCCTTCGCTGCAATTTGGTTGCTAAACGAGGAGACACAACCTCAACACTTGACCGACGATGTAAGCAAGCAAGGAAAGAACCAATGGAAGGCTATAGTCCAACGAAAATATACTTGACAAACCAGAAAGGAAAGCGCCTAAATCCAGCAAAAGTCATCTGCATTAAATGGATGTTTTTACCTATCAATGGCTGCATTTATTACAAATGAACAGTACTTCTCACCCAATAATCCACTCATCCCCTTAAATGGTGGAGGAAAACACTTGATGCGTGTTGATGCTCATTTTGGAAACCCAATAGCAGGAAGAAGCCCAACAATATAGGCAGAGAAGAGTTAGTGGATTGATAGAAAAAACCATTAACTCCGAATGGCAGGAACAATGGATCATAGGCCCATAAAGTAAATAAATGGGCCTTAAGGAAAGCAAATGGGCCTAAAGGAGCTCAGAGAAAGAAGTAGTAAACTCATGGGCATTATGTGATGTAGAAAAGTAAGAGTTGGCCACAGCAAGCCCGAAGTAATGAAGTAAGAAAGTAAGGGGTTGATAGAAAACCCATGAGCCTCAAGGATGAAGGATAAGGTAATTGGGCCAGGGAAGCCCAAAAGAGTTAGTAAAAGCCCATGGGAATACAGAATTAGAAAATGGGCCGAAGATGCCCAAGGAAAGCGAAGGAGCCAAAGATGCCCAAGGAGGAAGAAATTGGCCAAAGGAGCCCACAAGCAATGTAATAGGCCAAGAAAGCCCAAAGTAGCATGAGTATAAATCCAATAACCATATTGGGTCATTGTAACCAATTAAGAAATGAACATGCAATAGGCCCAAAAGAAGCCTAGCAAGCACAGGTCAAATAACACCACGGCAGGAACAGCAGAGTGGTATGATAAGAATGACAGCAAAATTACAGAATGAGCAAAGAATGAGCTAAAGAGAGGAAGACCCACAATCAAGCAAGGGTCAGCCCTTGAAAGGAGCAAGCTAATAAAGAATGGAGAATCAGAAAACAATTCACGCCATAAGAGATTAAGAATGAGCGGCATAATACACAGATGAACCTCCAGATCATGGCAAACGCATGATCAACAAACAAGTTTTTAGACGTACACAGAAGTGTAGCACACTCAAGGCCCAGGCACCACCAACTTGTACCTAGCCAATACAGGGGTGGTGGGTCATGAGTCAGAGGTAAAAAAGGGTATGGTATAGCGGTAGGGAGAAGGGAAAGCCTATTTTGGAGTTCCCACTCAGATTCTTTTGGGGGTGATATCCTGCTGGGATGACATACCACCCAAAAGAAAGAAGGATGAGTTGGAACCACTAGGTGCATGTCATGAGGGATAGCAAGAGAGAATACTCACACTGTGGTGGATAAGAATGCCACGGTGAACAAGCAAACAAAACAGTCTTCTTTGTCTGGTAATGGGAAGTGGCACAGCCAGCACAGGTAAGTGGTAGTGGTTGGGCAGCTGACAAACCAGTGAGTGGTCGGGAAGGACACCCAAATCCAGATAAAAGTAGTTCAAGGCTAAAATGGTAAAAAACCAGTCACGGCAGACAGTATATAAAGGATCCTTGCCTTGCACAGCAATATCACCACAACAGTAACAACTACTAGGAGAGAATCACAGTATCATTATCACCATAACACTACACGAACAAGCACTGAGAAAGAAAAGAGTGGAAAAGAATTAGAGTAACAAAGTCGAGAAAAAAGAGAAAGAGAGTGAGGAAGAAAGAATAGAGAGAATAGGATGGCAGGCATGCACCAATAGGCTAATCTCTTCTCTCCCCTCTCAAAGCCTACCCTTTGTTAAGGATAAAGGATTTGTTTGGGCATAAACCATTCAGGCCCGTTCCCTCAAAGTGGATAATTTCTACAGCATGATTCCTTTGCAAGGTTGTCCACGTTGAGGAAGTGGTTCCCTCCTTGGTCTTAATCTCGTAACACAACTTAACACAGCAGACTAATCTTTTCATTCTTTGATTTAATTATCATTATTATTTCCCCTCTTATTTTTGCCATTCCATTTACGATGCGTTTTTTTGTTGCTGTGTTCTCCATTTTAATTAAGGATCTTTTATTTATTTTGTCTAACAGCAAACGTATTTCTTTTATTATTTTATTTCACCTGTCTGCCATAACTCCGTTGTAACAGCTACGCCTGTCATGGGCATGTGATCAAAGTTTCAGCAAAAAGGAGCATAGTTTGTGCACAAGCCGGACCAAGGTGGGTTGCAATTGGACCGGTCCTGACTCTCCTATCCAGAACACTTGGGCCTCAGTGCAGCAAGAGGCAGCCCAGCCCAACATCTCAAAAAAGGCCCACCACAATGTGACGTGTATCTTTTGATCTCCACTACATGATCCCACTACTAAAGGGAGGGATCACTAGTAAAAATAAGACCCTTCTCCACCTGAAGAGGGGATCCAGAAAAATACACAGCACTACAAAGAGAGAGAAATTATAATCCTTTGTATGATTTTACACCTCAGCTAGGCCGAAGAGAATAGTAACGGCTAACTTTTATTCATTCAAATTTGTGCCTATTAGTTTTTCTTTTATCTTGATTATCAATTTAGTTCACCCATTGTAACCTATAAATTAATTGTGCCGATCATTTACCCCATCCTTGATATTTTGATCCACACAATATTCTTATAAAAAAAAAATTTTAAGAGTTTACCAAAATTAAAAAATAAACAAAAAATATATTAAACATTTTTAAATGGCCCAGGCAAGACTCAACAAATCTTGGAGGACATCTTTGTCCTAGAGAACGCTTATGCCTTGGACTTGTAGTCCCTGAAATTTGTTTTGTTCTCTTCTACAATGGTATCAAAAAAGAAATTGGCATGCACATAATCCTTTACAAATTATCATTTTTTATGTCCCATAAAAGTCTTATATATAAATATATATATATATGTGGACAAATTTATTTAAAGCAGTTCAATGGTCATGCACGAAAAGATGAAATAGAAAAAGTAACCGAAATGAATGAGTGACAAAATTGCATCTGTTCAAATGTGTACAAGGTGAATAGGGCGGCTCCACATAGAGTCTAGGGTGGTCTTGGCCTGGAAAAAAAAATTATTATGTATAAATTTTGAAAATTTATGAATTTTTTATCCTTAAAAAAATTTAGTGACCACCCTAAATTTTTTTAGGTCCAACTCCGGAGGACACTGCACAACCTTCTTCCCAAGCGCGCGCAAGAGCACCCGATCACCTTGATCATCTAATTGAAAAGGTTAAAGAGTTGCATGTAATGCTAGCTTCACATATCAACTACTCCACATCTCAATTCACATACCTTGAAGGCCAGATCACTGCCCTCTCATCTCAAATTGATGACATGATGAGCAAATCGAAGCCGGAGTCAGATTCGGAGTCCGATGCATTCTAGTCTCTTTGGCCATTCTAGTAAAAAAGGGGGAGTAAATTGAGGGGGAGTACAGCTTGAGGGGGAGTAGCAAAGTAGCAAATTTAGTATACATTGGTTTATTTTGATGGTTTCTAGTTTACTTTAAGTTTTTATAACTTTTGGATATTTACAATGCTTTCGTTTAAAGCTTTCAAGTACTTTAGTTTAAAACTTAGTTTTCTTTAGTACTGTTTTGTATCTTGGTTTTTATAGCCGTTTTGATGCTTATTGCTTTCTAATGCTCTTAACTTTAGTTTCTTTAATGCATCATGTTTGTTGGACATGCAATTGATTTTAGCATTGCTCTTAATTGCATTACGTGTCCGGATGATCATTTACTTGATAAATGTTCATTGTAGTCATTTCCTAATGACTGTTCATGTTTGATCAAGTTATGCTTTATTGCTTACATTTCTTTTGGTATCTTGATCACATTTTACTTGTTCTTTATACATGCCTTGTGTTCTACTTGTCCCGTACTTAATGAAGTTTATTTGTTATGTGCAAGTGTTTCAGGATACAGGTGTATATGGTTCAAGTGCTTCACAACCTTTAGATTTAGGTGTGAGTGAGTTTTGCCTGTGTTCCCAAACTCACGTTTAAGTCTAGAGTCTGTTTAGGGGTTTTGTCACGGAATAGCCAAAGGGAGAGATTGTAAAGTTGTGATTTCCAACTATATTGTGTTGGCTTTAATTCCGTGCCAAATTTAATTGTAATTTTTTCAATCATTTTCCCTGTATGTATGTGGGTTTTAATTGTAAGGGATGAGAGTGAGAGATCGGTAAAAAATCAAGTTTCAAAAGTTGAACAAGTGGATTTCGTGACTGGCTCGCGACTGTCTCGTGAGAAGCAACCCGCGAAAAGGGCCACGTGTAGAGCACATGACTGGAAGATGAAGAGTCGTGCCAGGCTGAATTTTTCGCGACTGTCTCGCAGGTAAGGCCAACCCGCAAAGGACCCGCGAAACTTTCTGTTTGACACGACTCTTCATCTTCCAATCATGTGCTCTACTACATGTGGCTCTTTTCGCAAGTTGCTTCTCGCGAGACAGTTGTGAGCCAATCGCAAAATCCACTTGTTCAACTTTTGAAACTTGATTCTTCACCGATCTCTCACACTCATCCCTTACAATTAAAATCCACATATATACAGGGAAAATTATTGAAAAAATTACAATAAAATTTGGCACGAAATTAAAGCCAACACAATATAGTTGAAAATCACAATTTTACACGATAGATGAATGCCGAAAGATGGCTACAAAGGCCTAAGAATGGTTGCACCAATGACCAAAAAGTGAACACCATGGCTAGAGAGGATGGTTACACTGGTGGCCTTAGGAATATTGGAAGAAGACGATGTCATGATGAAGCAAGGGTCATAAGTGACTGGACAATAGTGGTTGGCAGTGGTCAACAGCTAGGCTGGGTGATGGTTGACATAGGCTGCTTGAAATTTAGTGAAGGTCACAATAAAGTGGTTTTGATACCATGTTATATGTAAGCTTGGTGTTATGTGCCCTTGGTTGTGTCTAGAAGAAGGTTATATTAGCCGGAATGTGCTATTGACTGTGATTAAAGGGAGGTTAAGTTGTTGGAGTAGAGCTTTGTTGTTCCAATCCATACTCAAGCTTTTGATTATAAAAAAAATTAAAAAATGAAGCAGCAAAGTTTTTACAAATTTTATTACAAAAAATTACAAATTGATATGACAATAAATGTGGTTAATACCACTTCAACAATAAAACAAATTCATGTTGAATTATTATTATTACTAGTTGCAGACCCACGCGATGCGTGAGAATATAAATATTATGTAATGAGGTGTAATAAAAAAAAAATGATTACTTCAAGTATTGTCTATTTAACAAAAAAAAAGATTTCTACAAGTAATTTTTTTATCTTTTTATCTCTACAAATATATCATTTTATTATTATTATTGTATTTTTATGTTTGATTAATATTTTTTTAAGGTGAACCATATTCTTCTAACTTCTATTGTAGTGTATTATATTTGCTCAATATACAACTAAACTTTATAAGTTTCAAATTTATTATTCAAATTTATTATTCAAATTTCTCATCTCTTAAGGAATAAGGAAATTATCATAATAATCAAAACTCATTACAAAATTACAATGTTATCTTAACCAAAATTAAAATGAAACTAAAGGAATAAATAATAAGCTTTATAATAATTTTTTACTCAAACAATTGGTAGGCATATTCAAATTCATGTTTCCCAAAAAACTAAGTATTAACTCAAACTAAAATTCTCAAAAAAAAATTCTCTTAATAAAGTATCTTTGCAGGCTTGGTCCTAATTCTCAAAAAAAAAAAAACTCAAACTAAAATTCAACCAAAGGTATAAAAGGGAAAGAGAAGACTTTCTGATAGGATATTAAAAAGAAAAGAAAAAAAAAAAAAAAACCATACCAAAACACATATTAAAAAAAAAAAACCATCAACCTTCATTAGAGTTATAAGAAAGAATAAAAATTCACCGAGAGAGAGAGAGTACTCATAGTTTTGTGTGAGAAAAATATGGATTAAATGGGAAAATGATATCAAATTTATACAAAATAAAATGGGTAAAAGAAGAGGCAAATTATAAAAAAAGAAGAAGGAAGTATAACGGTAAAGTAGTGGGGAGATAAAGAGGCAAAAAAGAAGGGAAAAAGTTGGAAGAAGTGTAATAGTAGGTGTGTGAACTAATAGGGAGAAGAAGAGTTTTTTTTTTTTTTTTGAAAATAGGGGGAAGAAAAGTTTAAATAGAGAAAAGAAAATATAAAAAAATAAATGAATGATATGGCTGCTGATGTGGCTCAACAGGAGCGTAGCAACAATAAATGTTATGCTTAAACTTTTAGTAATACTAGTCGCTAATCCGTGCGATGCAAGGGTTTATCTCTTTGAATTGCTTTTGATATGAAACATGTAAGTTCAAGTAGAACATGTTCTTAGCAACAATAAATGCCACCATAAAAAATTTCATACCCAAAGCATTTGTACGTATAATGTAGTTTTAGTTGTTATAAAGAGTTTTTAAATTTTTTTTTTAAAATTTTAGAAACCATTACAAAGTTGGCTGATAACAATTGTGCAAAATTTTTATAAATTGAAAGTATGAAATGTCTATAGATTAAAAGACAGAAGTTGATAGTACATTTTGCCTTTGTGTAGTAACTCATAAAACAAATAATTAAAAGCATAAAATCAAATTTCCAAAGTGAATCACACCTTTTGCCTAGGAGACAAATTGAAGCATTCTAACATCTTAATTCACGTGTAGTACATTACAATATGTTGAGATATTTTTCTTGATGGATTCTCCTCAAATGTTTTGGTACGTCCATTTGGAACATTCACTTTCCACTTCAATTGCTCGTCATCTTAATCAAAAACTTCAATTGATACTCTACCCAAGATGAAAATTCCTAAACCTTTTGTTTTCTCAAGCACTAAGATTCATACACATACATACATAAATACATATATAGACAAACTAAATAATAGATTAACCACAAAAATATTTAAGCTCATTTGCTTTTCTTTTTTCTTTTCTTTTTTTGAGGTAGGTAGATAATGAGGGAGGGAAGTGTGGGGTTTAATCTGATATTAGGGTCCACAAAAATGCTATTATCACTTGAACGCCTAAAAATTTTTATTTTGGTTTTAAAGATTAATGAAACTCTATTTCAGTAAAGAATCAGATTTCTTTTCTGAACTTCCAAGAACACCATCAATCTTAGCTTACGGTTAGCCTTGCTGAAATGATAATTGCCAACCTACTTAAATAGGTTTTCAAATATTAAGTAAACAACTTCTTCATATGGTCTGAGTTCTAAAAGAATGCTAGGCCTAGGAGTTGCACAATGCACTGAATAGTCTTTTTTGTTTCTTCAGATAATGCAGTAGCTGGGTATTCATACTGATATTTTCAATAGTTAGTTCTTTACTCTTTTTTTTTTTTTTTGAAAAAGTTTTGTTACTAGCATTAGGTATATGTTGTGTAATGAAATTTATTCATCTAACAAAGAAAAATAATATAGATAAGAATGATTTTAGAAACAGTCAAGAGGCAACATCTCAGTTAATACAAAAGGAAAAAAGTTGATTTTTTTAAAGGGAAAGAATTGAACTTAGTACTGTTTATTAAGTGTTTTAAGTATTTTTTGTGTAATGAAATCTATTCATCTAACAGAGAGAGAGACTCATTAAGCTTGAAGTTCACAATATGTCACCATAAAACATGTGTAAGATGCTCAAGAGAAGAGATACAGAACTGCCACTGTCAGTCAATAAGGACTATCATGGTTTGTGAGGGCTGGCCAGTTATGGTTAAAATATCAAACGTGCATGAATTTTGTGCTCTATTAGGATTTGAGCACATTTAGTAGAACCATCATTTACATATTTATGGTATCTAAACAATGTCAACCCAAACCAAGTATCATACACGATAGAAATGAGTTTTGCAAGGGACTAAGATTGACTCGTGTTTTACAACATGCCCCTGCCACACACAGGTGCACACGCATGCAGACACACACATGCATCTAATTATACTCTCATGGCAATAGGGGCGATGCTCACCATATATAGAGACTCAGTTCTCTGATAACCACACCAGTAGTTCAATTCTGTTCAGCCCAATATATCACATAGCATTCCTAACTTGCAGCCAATGCAGCACTGCTCTCATGATTGGTTCTCTATATTTTGAACTCCCTCTAAACAATAGTTTTCCATTTGGAGAACTTTGGGACTCTTTAAGTTATGGACTAAATAGATTGATATATAAAAGGGACAACAAATCACCCATTCACTCTTGCTTAGGTGGTAAATTGAATGATATCATTAGAAAGTCAGAATTGGTAGAGATTTATTGGAAATTTAGACTTTAATTTTAAAAAATCACCTGAGAAGGAACCTGAAAAAAAAAATTCAAAAATTCAGAAAATACAAAACATCATAAAGAAGTAAACATTGATAACCTCAACTTTAAAATTTCCAAACTAAATCCATGCAAATTTGTACCAGCCAAAATTCAATTAACAACTTCAATAGGGTAATCAAAATTCTATGATGGAGTGAAGCAGAAGGATCAAATTCAATGAAAAACTTCAATTGTCAAGTCAAAATTCTAAGGAGAGTGAAGCAGAAAAACTCAACCGCAAATGAAAAGAAAAACAGCCTCAACTTAAAAAATAAAATTCCTATATCAAAACCAATAAATATGCAATCAGATTCCAATTTCATATTCTTTATAGAAACATATTAACAATAAATATGCAAGAAACCATACAGATAAAGGAGAAGACTGGTAAATACCTAGCTATTCTAGTCTCGTAGTTTCTGAATTGTTCAAGTAGCAGGATTTGTGTAACGTATTAAGAGTTTTACGCAGATGCAGAGAATCCACAGTTCCAAATAACCCAGATAATAAAATGCCAAATCTCTGTAAGCAAAACAATAAAGAATCTAATTTTCAACCCACATTTAGGAAACATTAATAGAAGAGAACAGATTGAATAAACCTCAATGTAACTGCAACTGGAAAAGATCTACACGTGCAGGTATAAACTTCTTTCTGAAGAACAAAAATGCAAGCCTTATGGGAGCATTAAAATATTTTTGCAACCCCATCAAACAAAACATTATAATTATCCTTTCAAAACTAACAAATCCCAGTAAAAATAAAAACCAAGAAAAGCACAAAGGCTTAAAAGAAAAAACTGACCTCTTGACAAAAACCACAAAACTGAAAATACAAACCCACTTTTGAGAAAGCTAAGAACTGTTTGATGAACTGGAACAATTAGGACATATGTCATGAAGAAACTTTCACTTCTCAAACTATTAAATTCATTAAGCAGAAATATAAAATGCAAAGAAGCTAACACTATCATATTGTTATGAGACGGTAAATTAGTATTTGTGCACATAAACAAAAACGTCATGGCTTTCAATAAATTAAGATGCAATCTTTTTAACATCAAATGCGGAAAGGGTCTTCAATGCCCAATCTAAAATACATATCTGATTTTCTCATGTCATGAAATGAATTAAAAACTCAAAAACCTCTGTATGCAGTAAACATACCTTGTGAGCCTTATATCAAAACTAAAACCTATACTTGAAATCTACCTCAATTTTGGACCCCTAAAGTCACCAATAAAAAAATAAGAAAAAAAAAATTGTGGGGACTAAATCTACCAACTCTCACATGTTATAGAAAGCTAATCAGTTAATTGTTAACATGTACCAACTATTAGTATAACGATTAGTCCAATCATTACAAAACCAAATATCTAAAAATGGTATCAAAAGCTTATCGTAAAAATAATTAGAAAGACACATTCATTATCAATTCTTCAAGTTCCACAGCCATTTATATATGGTCATGTGATTGATAATGGATCATCAGTATGAAGGAAACTGCATTTTAAATTATAATTAGTCGTGAATGAGTCAGTTCCAGGACAACGTTAAAAATAGATTTTGTTTTTGGCAACTTATGAAGTGTAATTCATGAACTTAAGGCTCCAACCTTTATAATGAGTTAGATCAAGACTACCTCATGCATTGTCTTCAAGAAATGGACCAACACCCAAAATTGCATTATGCAGCAAAAACAGTAGGCTAGACATGTAGTTTACATGAACTAAATCAAGAATAAGAATAACCTGTCTCTTCTTTTTAGGGGCTGCTAAAAACTACTGTTACCAATGCCACATATTGCCTTGTTTGTTTATGTTGGAATCTAAGAATTTCCCAAAAGCAGAAAAATTGCTGCAAACCAACTAAGCCAAGAAATCAATTACAACTAAAACCTTACACACAAAAATTAAACAGTTGTGGTCAATTGGATTTTGTGAATCCAACAAAAGGCCAAAATTTATATCAAGATAGGGAAAAGAAAAGATTGAATCAAAGGATTATGTACCAGCTGTCAAAGAGAAATTTCCTCAAACACATGACATGCAACATTTTTCAGAGTCCTCCAATCATACCATTCTTTTTCTCATCTTTCTAACTCCCTCAAACCAATTCCAAATTTTAAACCTTAATCAAAACCAAATCTAGGCTAGATGCCTAAATCAAAACTAAGCAGTCCATATCAATTTTTTTGTGCATAAAAAAATACATTTACCGATGTGGTGACGGCAGTATTACGGTGGTGGGATGCCGACTGAAGGTGGGTGTTGGCTTGACAATGTTGGCAGCCCTCAGACTTCTCTCTCCGGCTCTCTATTTCTTCTCAAAGTGCCTTGTGAATGTTTTGCTTTGAGGCTTTGCTTGCAAATAGGGAAAAAATTGTGTTGCAAGAAATAAAGTACAGAGTGCGGGAGAGGGGGATAAAATACAGAGATTGGGAGAAGAAAGGAATATGTAATGGGCAAAATTTGTAACTGCCCAGTGTACAAAACGTTGTGTCTGTTGTTAGCATAGTCAATTGGCCTTGGGATTGTCAGTGATTTTTTGAAAGACACAGGTGCATGGTTTGCAAAATGAAACTGTTTGTGAAGGCTTTTCCGGGGAATGTGCAAAATAGACAGGGAAAAGGGTTTTATATGGTTAGTTAAGCAATGTTTGAAATAATAATGAAAAGTAGCATCTTGAGTTTTAGAAACTCGAGATCTATATTAAAACTCGAGTCCCAAAGACTCGCTTTGCGAGTGTTTGGGGACTGAAAATGCCACATAGATCTCGAGTCTTTAAGACTCGAGTTCCATGCAAAAAAAATTTCCCCTATAGTGGCATTTTTAAGCCTTACAGTGACGTTTTAAAGTCCTATAGCAGCGTTTTCCTGCAAATTTTTTTTTTATAAGTAATCACTCCATACCAGATTTAGGGAGCCCTATAGTGGCGTTTTTAAGCCCTATAGTGACATTTTAAAGCCCTATAGCGGTGTTTTTCTGCAATTTATGGAACTCGAGTATTTAAAACTCAATTTTCACGTGGATTTTTTTCCAAATCAAATCCATCCTCTTACAAATCGAGACTTAAAAACTCGAGTTTTATCTTGGAACTCGAGTTTTAGACACTCGAGATGCTAGTTTTCAGCATTGTTTTGAAACGTAACAACTAACTAAATTTTTTTATATTTATTGTTATTTGGAAAGGCTGTTCAGGCTTTTCCAGATTGGTTAAGGGCTGGTATTTATAAGCAGTAAGGGAAAAGCAACGTTAATTACCCAAAAACCAAACGTTGTACACGGTTACTTTAATGGCTTTAGGGAAAAGGCACAATTTTTCCAGTTTTTTTTTTTAAAAAAAAAAAAATGTAAATGTGGCATAAATTTATGTTTGATTTCTCAGATTCTCTCTCCCAACTCTCTGCGCCTAATCGACTCGTTCTCTCTCTCTGTTTATCAGACTTTCGGTCTCTTTCAATTTAACGATATTTTTGTTTTAAACCATTAGGGGTTTCCCTGATTTTAACAAATAGAGAGGAAAAGGGTTATGAATCCAAATTCCTAAATTGACAATAAAAAAAACAAAAGCAAATATCTACAAACATTTTGATAGAAAACCCTAAAACCCAAAACAAAAACGAATCAAATCTAAACCTACCTAACAAAAAAAAAATCAATTAAAAGTAACATTTCATACCCAAATTTGAAAAATGGAAAAAGAAAAAATTTAGCGATGCGGTTCCGTCGATTTGGGTGGTTGATACATGACCTAACAGTTTCTTTCTGTGCTTGCTGTTCGATGGTCTAAGTCTGGCCAGGGAATGGACAATGGCCAGCCTTGGATCTTTCTCTCTTTCTCTTGGGGTCCGACGAACAACTCTGTTCTCTCTCTTTCTCCGTATACGGGCAAGCCTTTTGAATGTAATTTACCCATTTAAGGGCCAAAATTAGGAATTAACACTGTTTGCCAAACAATATAATTAGTAGGCACTGTTTTCAAACTATATTTCATACTAACATCTCGAGTCTATAAGACTCAATTTAGGGCCTATAAATCAAGTCTCAAAGACTCGGTTTTCATGTTCTGATCAGATATGAGCTAGCCCTTTTCCACGTGGCGTCTACCTAGAAATCGAGTCTCTAAGACTCGATTTCTATCTCGACCCTTAAATGCTCGATTTATGTTCATACCTGCATCCCACGTGGATTCCAGCTGGATATCGAGCCTTAGAGACTCGGTTTTTAAAAAGAGTAATTGAGTCTTAGAGACTCGATTTTCAATCTTTGGTCCACAAGCTTCCACGTGGTTAGGGCAGCTACTAACCTTAGTCCTCATAATGTGGGTCTAGGGTCTCTCCATTTTTTCCTCCAAATAACCCAGCAGCTCTCTCTCCCTCTCTCACTCTCTCTCTCACTCTCATACAAAACTCACCCCCATTACAAAACTTCAAATCAAACTCACCCTCCATATTTTTACATCCTCATGTCAGGTAAGGTTTCTCACTCTCTCTAGTTGTTAGTTACATATATATGTATTGTTAGGTTTTTTTATGGGTATGTATATCATGACTATTTTTTTTTTTTTGGTTTGATATTGTTCTTTATATTTTTGATAGAATGATTTGAAGGTTTGTAATGGGGTGAGTTGTGTGTTTAGTTTTTTTTGTTGTTTGAGTATGATTAATGATTTTTTATTTTTTTATTTTAGAAACAAATGATAATGATTGAGTGTGTTTGTATGTGATAATGATTGTGTGTTTGTATGCAAATGTGGGGTTTGTATATGCATATGATGTAACAAGTTAGTGTATATATTTGCTAGGCTTTTATAAAAAGTAAAAAATATTGTAGATATATATTTGTATTGTTAGGCTTTTTATCATGACTATTTTTGTTGTTGTTTGGTTTAATATTTTTCTTTATTTTTTTGTTAGAATGAGTTGAAATTTTGTAATGGGGGTGAGTTTTGTCTTTACTTTTTTTATTTGTTTGAGTATGAAATGGTAATGATTGAGTGTGTTTGTATGTGATGTGGGGTGAGTATATGCAAATGTAGGGTGTGTTTGTATATGCATATGATGTAAGAAGTTGTAATTTTTGTACTTTGAGTATATAAAATGGTTTTGTAATTGATGTTAAATGAAAGAGATAAAATATGTCACTAACATATTACACTTGACTCTAATAGGTTCACAATCTCTGAAGAATATCGATATAAATGTATACTACGGTGGACCCCTTCTCAATCGTGATGAGATTAACGAATTCCCATTTAAAGGGCCAAGTATTGAATGCTATTACATGATGATACGTCATAAGTTGAAGACGTTATATGATTTGAAGATGAAAATAATGGAAGAATTGAATTTGAACCCTGCTTGTTATGATATAAAGATTATTTACTGTTACCCACAAGAAGTCCTTCATGAACGGATAAATTATGGGTATATGGCGATCAAAGAAGACAAACATGTAAAGATCATGTTTAATAGGATCCATAAAATGCCTCAAGTAAATGCTGCTGAGTTGTACGTAAGTTCGGAACCGCTTGCAAAAGTTGATGCCAAGGAGGTGCAACAAACAATTACATCTTTACAATTTACAACCCTAGATGATGGATGCACTACAATGGGGCAGTGGACCACGCACTGGAGGACCGTAAACACCCACTAGCGGGCCATGCTCAACTGCCGAGCACAAATAGGGGAACCTGGCCCATGCCCAATACTGGACCAACAGCAAGCACCCATCAATCTGATTGGCTTTCTTATTGCTTGCCCTGCATAACTCTCGGTACAACCATGCAAGGCAAGCACTTCCCCAACTGTACCTTTGTGGGTTGCGAAGGTCTCCAATTGCTGCACCCACATTAGATGCACCCTATCGCCGGATTTGTCCATGAAGATTATGTCCCCCAGTAGCGCTAGGATGTAGCATCGTGTGTACTTATGCAGTTGATCCTCTTTAGCATTAGGCGGCAATGGATTGACAACTTGCTCCAAAAGCCGTTTGATGAGAATCCTCTGGCCATTAAGTTGCTTTCTCTCATTATTTACAAGTCGAAAGCGAAGGAAGTCCCGGCACACATTCTCCCATTCTTTCTGCGTGCTCCCTGTTATAGCCTCGCCATTAACAGGAAGCCCAAGAAGAACCTCCACATCTTGCAATGTGATGGTGACCTCACTATGTGGCATGTGGAAGGTGTGAGTCTCGGGCCGCCGTCGCTCCACTAAGGCCGTTATCAGGACATGGTCAATCTCTCTACCCGGGATCCTGAGGAGTCCCTCCAAACCAAGTGCCTTAATGATGTCAATGACTCGGTCGTCCACCATTGGCTCTTGATTGGAGAACTCTTCACTACGGCTACGGCAGGTAAGGGACCCTGGATCTTGCACAGAACAGAACCATAGATTAATATATGACAACAAGTGCGTGTACGTTGTATGAATTAAATGCGTGTACATTGGTTAAATCTGTAGTGTTGTGTTTTACCTGCCCATTCCAAATAGCTTCAGACCGATGGTCGGCCTACTGTATCAACACCGACCCGTCAATGGGTCTAGGTTGTGCATGGTCAATCTGTCCAGCATTTGCAGCAGCCATACTGCACAAGAATGATAAGCAGTTAGCATGTAATAGACATTATTGAAAAAAAAAAAAAACAAAAACAATCTAACAAAGATTCTCAAAAAAAAAAAAAATTTAACAAAGTGGCAGTCATATGCCTAAAGAGAAAACACAGTTCCTATGAGGTCACATAGGGTGGAAGACAACCATTCAAGGAAAAATACACTTTACTCAACTTATCACCAGGAAACTAGAACAAAAGGTCATATTCTCCAGATTAATCATAAAAATATGGTAAGTAATCACCAGAAACCATGTTACTTTTCAGAAGGATTCACATTTTAATGAAATTGTAAACTTTATTGAAAAATGCCTAGAAGAGCCTTGGCAATTGCTCTAGAAACCACCCAATCACCATTGGGTTGTCAAATATAAATGTCATATATAAGATAACATATATACGGCTGTAATGATGCAACCCATTACTTAGCATTCAATTCTATGAAATATATATTACTCAAGAAATTTTATGACAAGAAAATTACATAAAATTTCTCATACATGTAGAAATGGTATCAATATCATAGAAGTGAAAGAATTAGCCTTATTAGTAAAATCAATAGTACAGCAATGAAGATCTAGCAGGAATATCAGATTCTAGCCTATATATGCAAGACATGCCCAAACTGATTATGCAAGCCATAAAAGTAATGTTTGATTTGACAGCAGCATTAATTCATGCATTAAACATATAATCATGCTTGAGAGAAAGAAGCACAAAGATGGAGACAGCAACGGAATTCAAAAATAGCTATGTATTAACTTGTGAAACAAGTATTATTTCTTTAAAGAAAGAAGAAAAGAAAAAAAAAAAGTCGAGCTTTTTTATATTTCATCATTTTATTCAAGCGTGTAAATTTATCGTTCATTAGAATTTAATATCTAGGGGAGAAGCTGTCAGTTTTTATTTTTAGCAATTATGGAGACAGGAATTTTGAGCAAAGGTCAATGATATTAATTAAAGTATACACAATAAACAAGACCCACAATGAGTATAAATATAATATAAAAGGGTATTTTAGGACATTTGATTGGAATATAACTCCATTATATCATCAAATCATGTTATACCATATTGTGAATTACAAATTCATGGTTCTATTCATGTTTACCACCAAAACAGATGCATAGGAATAGTAATTCCATTACAAATTCTTATATATAATTTTTTTCTAATTAGTAAAATACTTCATTGAAAGAAAAAAACTACTACAAAGAGGGTTACAACTTCTTATATTCCTTGCAATACTTATTTCTATTCCTAAGTAATCATTATCAATGTATTGAACATGCCCTTAGTTTTTCTGATGCAACCAGGTATCTCATGTATGGGTCATAGCATTTTAAATTTAATTCGTAAACTTAATGTACTGCACCCTAAACCTCTGCTTATCCATCTAAATAGCAAGAGACAACAACAACAAAAAAAAAAAAAAAATCAAATCAAATCATATCAAATCAAGTTCTGACCACTATTCCTTAGGCCTCTTAGTTTCCTCATGTTAAATTTTCTCAAACACGACAATCTCAACACAAAATAGAAAAAATTTCTCGCATTTTCTTGGGAACCAAACAGAGTAACACACGAAACAATCAAATCAATCATAATTTTGGAACAAAAACCACAAACCCACATGAAAAAATCACACAATAAGAAAATCATACTTGAGAGAACTGAGTGGGAGTGGAGAGGGTGCTTGAGAGTGGAGACTGAGTGAGAGTGGAGAGAGGCGTTAGAGCAAAGAGGCGTGAGAGTGAGAGAGGTGCGAGCATGAGAGGGTGTCTGTGTGAGGGTGGAGAGGCGTGAGAGTGAGAGTGAGAGAGTGAGTGACAGAGGCGTGAGAGTGGAGAGTCTGTGTGAGAGTGAGAAGGTGAGTGAGAGTGGAGAGAGGCATTAGAGCAAAGAGGCGTTTAATTTGAAAAAACCCTATATGAAATCGAGTCTTAGAAACTCGGTTTCCAGGTGTTTTCCACGTGGATCAAACACCAACAACGTCACTAACCACGTCACATATAAACCGAGCTTCTAATTGTCGAGATATAAATTGAGTCTCTAAGACTCGATTTCTAGGTGGACGCCACGTGGAAAAAACGCTAAATCAAACGTGATCAATCCATGGAAACCGAGCCTCAAAGACTCGGTTTATAAGCCCTAAATCGAGTCTTTTAGACTCGAGATGTTAGTAATATATATAGTTTGAAAACAGTGCCTACTAATTATATTGTTTGGCAAACAGTGTTAATTCTCAATTTTGGCCCCCATTTAAGCAGTTAGTGTTGTATTTATACTCAGAGACCATCAGACTGTTTTAACGCTGCGATAGGAAGCCTCTCCAAACGATGCACCGTACGATTTTTTAAAGATTAAACTGTATATGTGTCTGAATTTTAGATAGGCACTTTTCCTATATAGCAGCACCTCCTTAATTGTAGGAATTAACTTTTTCTCAGCTTCTGCTATTATATATAGTATATGATATAGATATAGATGTAGATTATTATTTTTTGTAATTAACAACATTATAAAAACTATACAGTAAATTTTGTAATATATATAAAATCTCTTTTATAAATAAGGATATGCGGAATTAAGTGGTTATTCCAGCATTTGACTAAAAACTAAAAAGTAGGGGAAAAAAAGCGAAAAAAAACGTAACCAATAACATTTGTCTCATTATCCATTTGCAATAAGGCATTGTTTTTAAACACAAGCCAATAGGGATAAGTCGACCCCACTCTCTCTCTCCAAAAAAAAAAATCTTTTTTTTTTTTTTTTAATTCATTCTGTCCATAATATCTAAAGAAGAAAATGCTATACATTATCAACAATGGAAACGCCTAATAAGACTGTCAAGGAAAAGACTTGAAGTTGAAAAGAAGCATGAGCATGGCTTGCAATTCACTTTCACTATTCTCACCCAATTATTTCATTCCCATATCCACTAAACCACCTGCTAAACATTTGTTTTCTTCCCACACGTATCTTCCATGCAATTTTAGTCAGTACTACAATAGCAAGAGAGAATTTCCACTACCATCAGTGGCTTCAATCCCATACCAACCCATCAATGTGGACTACTTGGAGGAAGAATTCAGTGGACATGGTGTCACCTTTGAAGGTATTGGTGATAACTGTGTTGCCAAGATGGGACTCGAAAACGGAAGCACAGTCAACTTGATGCTACCAAGTGGCTTAATTTCATCATACAAAGCTCCCATGTGGCATGGAGGCAAGGTGGAGTTGCTGCACACATCAGTCTCTGAGGATGAGAATGGTGGTGCTGTCATTCAAGGAGGGGTGTCTTTAGCCTTAAATTGTTCCAGTGATGGTGATGTCGAAGTTTCTTGGTCTCCATGTAATTGGGCTCTTCGTAATATAATAGGCGATGCTCAAGAATCCATTCAGGTCCGTGTATAATTTTTTAGGCCATGAAACTTTCTTGTAACCAAAGAGTAAACATTGAATTCTATGAAACCAAACTTTATATCGACCTATTTTGAAACTATTTTATAATCAAGATAAAGGCATTTTAGCCTAAAATTTATTGAAAGATGTAACCCCTCTTTGTTGAACGGAATAGAATATATCATAGATGGTTAGCGAATTTGGTTCAAATGGTTATTAAGTATTTTTAGAAGGCTTCAATAATAGTTAGTGCCTATACATTAGTTCATGAGTGATTTAATCCCTGATATTTGAAGTGATCGTTTTTAGTTTCAAACAAATTTAAAGAGATCACTTTACTTAATGTGTCTAATGGAATAATGACATGTCAGTTTTTAATCTGACCATGTCATCAAATTAAGGACTAAAGCGACCACTTAAAACATGAGGGACTTTCACTCAAAAAAAAACACGAGGGACTAAAATCGTTCATGGATTAAAACTTCAAAGACCAACAATGTATTTCAGATTTTTTAGAATTAGTTAATTATTATAGATGGTCAAATTGTCATAATGTATATCTTTGTTTGGTTCATGATTTAGTCTTGTAGATATAAGTACATGGTTAAACGTATGAACTTGTAAAATGCAGGTAGAACTGATAGATAGGGACTCGGAGAACAAAATTGAAGTAAAATACATTGTGACTCTCAAAAAAGATATGTTAAGCTCAGAGCTTGTTGTCTCAAACTCCAACTCTTCTTCATTGCTCCAACTGACGGGGTCCATTGTAAGCCATTTGGTAGTGAGCACGCCAGATGCAACTTATGCACTCGGATTAGAAGGATCTGACTTCTTCAACAGGTCACCATTATTAACAAACTTTGCTTTAGTTCCTCCGGATTTCGGCCAGAAAAATGAATTTGGCTTAGGCCAATTTTTGGGTCAAATGACACTGAAAGGCCTTTCGTCTGGTTGGGGTGCAAGAAATCAAAACACTGCTGATGATGCAGAAAGCAGCCCAAGAGAAAGTGAAGAAGAAATGGAGGGTGAAGAAGATGACAACTACAAGCATTTAAAAGAACAAATGAGTCGGATATACACCAGTGCACCTCGGTATTTCACAATAATTGACAGGGTAATTTTCTTATAATAACCAAATTCTAACATCTCCATTTAATTTGCTGCAAAAATGGTACTTACACCACGAACAATTGTATTTAACAGAGCAATTCATGTGTCTTACACCTCTAGAACCAAGTCACACACAACTTTGTTCTCTGGAGAGCTATGTTTCTGTAACTGAGTCTTTTCTAGAAGGTGGATCAAATGCTAACAAATCTTATTAGGAGTATCTCAATTTCCCTGCTCTGTGCTTGCACATAATTTATATTTTGTACACTATTGATAAGGACACCACCATAGTTGGTGAACTATGTACTCATGCCACAGGCCTAAATTCAAGTCATCCTGAGAGCCCTAACGCCAGCATTGTTTTTCCACATTTAGTTAACCAACTAGGAGATTTTGTGTCCATTAATTTTAAAGCATATGTACCACCCATTTGTGTCATGTATTTACTAAGTCATGGGACTGAATTAAAATAAGGCTCCATTTATCCATTTTTGTAAAATTAAGTACATTAATCAAACATAAATAAAAATGCTTCTCAAGTGCCACTTACCTGAACTCATGAGAGGATTCAATCCTAAAGATATTGACCATTTTCTCTTGTTTCCTTTCTGATGATCTGACCTCTATTATGGAACAGGGTAAAAGAAACTCAGTGGGAGTAGGGAGGGAAGGATTTGATGAACTATACATGTTCAGTCCTGGCTCAAGACATGAATACTACAGCACATATTCTTACGTATGTGTCGGTCAGTCAGCCTTGCTCAAACCTATCATCCTAGGTCCTGAAGAAGAATGGAGAGGTCTGCAGCATTTACATAACCCAAATCTCTAATTATATAACAGCATGCCATTGCTTTTATCTTATTTGCAGGCAATATCAAGAGTGCATCTGTACAAGTCGCTGCAAATCAAGTTGATGTAAGATGCTCCAATTGTGTGTACTATTTGGTTGACTGGAAAAAAAATCAAGATCTTGAAAAAGAAAATTAAGAATATTTTGTAGGTTACTATTTGGGAGTGGAAATAAAAAGATTCTGGTAGCCATCAACCAAGCAAAAGAATGGTTTAGTTGTCTTCTACTTTCTTTAGAAATAATTTCAAATGCCCTTTTTGGCAAAGAAGACGTTCTGAAAAAACACTAGACAAATCAATATTAGTTTTGATCACAAGAACTTACTGATTAGATTGCAGCAAACATTTCAGGCAAGCAATTAAATTCCACCAAACATTTAAAAAGATGTTAAAGCAAAATTTTAAAGCAATCAAGCAAAGGAACAAACAATCTTTCTCAAGAACTCAAAACTTTTACTTCTATAAAGCACATTGAACATCCAATACGAAGATTGTGATGAGTCTTAATACTGTTACAGATTTTGCATAACCCTGATTTACTACATTATCAAATCAACAATATACATCATTATGATTTATGAGCACATTAAGTTGGTACGAGATAGTAGCCTTCATCCTGATCCTTGATCCAAAGTAGTGTAGTAAATACTGCAAGTAAAACAAAAAAGAGGCCACAAATGAATTTCATAGCAGTCTTTTGATGAGCCTTCTGAATGCCAGGCTTGTGAGTTCGAGTTTTAAATTCAAGAACCACCTCACGGGACGCTTGCAAATCAGTATCAGTAAGAACATCATCAGTTGATGAAACTGATTCACGGCTGCCTTGGAACTGCTCACCAGTGGCATATAAACCTCCATTTTCTTTATCATTATAGTTCACAACATGCGAAAAACCATTCTGGTCATATTTGCTTGTTGGGGTCCACTCAATGTTGTTTGAGGATAGACTTTTGAACCTTCTGGCTTGTTTCTCAGAAAAGTCTGAGTTCCCATTATTTGGATCCTGAAGAGAGCAAATGAGCTTCCTTGGAGTCTTACAGATCCTGATGTTGTCAACATTAATCTGAGTGCGTGACCTCTGAAGCACAAAAAAGAGAGGAAGTGGCTACTACTTGTCAAGATCAGTACTACACAGAAAATAGAATTAAACTACTAGAATCACAGCTTTGGTGAAATGAGAGTTACAACTAGGAGCAGAATAGAGGACAGAATCACAAATTTACAAACATTGGCAGGCTCGATCAGTTGGAACTCAAGTTCATATAAAAAACAAAGTTTCAAAAAAAAAAAAAAAAATTGTGGTGGAGTTAATTTTTTTTCTTTCCTTCTTCTCCTTAGGAAAGCAGATAGGATGTCTTGAATAAGTTGCACATGATAGAACCAGAAATTTGAAAGTTTTCCATCCATACTAAAATCTTTGTCACCACAATTTGTGAGTTATTATTTAAAATTTGGCAAGAAACTATTTATCTTCTTTCTCCCATCACTTTCAGTTTAACTTATGAATTATACTTAAAAAACCAAGCATGACAGCTCCTATAACTTCAATTTCACTCAGCCAAAAAACCATAAACTACAATTTCTTATTCAAAATTGAAACAAAATCAAACAATAAATCATGATAATATGCATGAGCAACATACCAGGGGACTAGTTGTAGTGCTTCTCGACATTCCATTTCTAGGATTTCGGTTGCAGAACCCTGCAAATTCCTCTGTGTAATCTCCTCGATTACAATCATATTCATCATTCCCAGAGTGTGTATTAGACATGAAACTTCCCTGAACCTCTGAAAACAAACCATCCTTGAGAGACACATCAACCCCTCCATTCTCATAGCTCCAAAGCTTCCGGTTCACACTCCTACGATCATAATCTGAATTTTGAGAAACCTGCCTCATTGAAATGGGCGACTCAACCCATGACTCATATCCAAGAAAGGAATCAATAGTCTGTGATTCAGGTGATGGAGATGGAGATCTATCACCAGCATTCCATAAATTCCTCCTACTATGCTCTCTCCTACTAAAATTTGACCCAGTGATTGAGCCAGGAGTACTCTCAAAATTTGACCCTTTTGTGGGAGTTATTTTCCTTGCAGTTTGCAAAGCTTCATAAGCAGCACCTCTAACATAAGCCATCTTATCATCCTTGCAATTCTCCATCTCCTCAATTATCAACTCAAGCTCAGAGAATATGCTCCTGGAATCCAAATTCTTCATCAAGAAATTCACCATTTGAATGGCCAACAACCGTTTCTGAGAATTTCCCTCCGAAACCCCAGAATTCAATATCTGCAATCCAGACCGTATTAACAATCTTGCATATGCTTCAACAATTAAACCATTACGCTTTGCTAAAGCCATCACCAAACCCATATGAGAATTGGTCTGAGTAGACTTCTCTTCCAAAGCAGCAGCAACATTTTGACACACCTTATTAACCATCTCATCCGAAGCAAACCTCCAATTATCCGAGTCCACAAGAGCCTTTAAGCAAAGGGCAGCCCCAGAAGTGAGGCACTCTTGAGAACCCAATAGAGAATCTGAAAGAGGCTTACATAGAGAATGAATTATATGCCTCTTTTTGTCTTCTGGGGTAGTTGGGTCAATCCCATATCGCGCAATTGCGGGAACCACCTTTGAACAAGCCTGTTGAAGAGGAAAAGACCCTGCACTTGAAGCCAAGGTCGAGATTATGCATGTCATGATGCTGTCTATCAAAGGAACAATTTTGACACCATGAACGCGAGCAAGAACTTCATAGAGTGAAATTGTACACTCCCCAGACAAAGAACCAGTGCCCTTGGTCTCAGAAACTTGTGCAAGAAAAAGTGGAATTGACTTGGAATCCAGGTCTTTCACATAACACTTTAGTGCCTTCATTGCTGATTTACGACTATCAGCATCTTTTTGAAGATTTTCCAACTCACGCTGTAGTTTTGGGCTAAGATTCCTACCCATTGTAGACCTAAAAAGAATTTCAAGAAAGTTGTGAAAATGTCTGAAAGATGAAATCTTTAAATGGCTTCTATAAGATATGGGCTCACTATATTTTGAGTTGGGATTCTATAACTTTTTTATCCATATAATTCTTTGAGAAGAGAAAGAAAAGAGCAATTGACTACCTCAGAAACAGATCTTGAAACCAAAACAAAAAAAAAAAAAGTTACTATTATGAAACTACAATTCTGCGTATCCAAATCCAAAATTTAAAAAAAAAAAAAAAAAAAAAATGTAGAAAACGAAAGAGCCGCCATTGTGAATAGTTATATTGTTCTAGAAAAAGATACATAATATATAGACACATTGTTCTGGATGAAAAAATAATTAAATATTGGAATTGAAAAGCACAACCCACATAAGCGTCGAGGATGCTCTTGCACCCCGAGAGCTAATAATGACTCTGTGATTTTCATATCAAGGAGTACATGAGAATACACAAGCATGAAGTGAGGAGAGAAGAGATATTTAGAAGAAGGGAAAAGAAAGAAAAGGTTGAGAGCATTCTTATCAAATGTGCTAAAAATGTTAAATGCTATTTTTTAGCATTTTTAACACCTCAAATCACAAAAACACACCTACAATAAAGATGCTAAATGCTAAAAATTTTAGCATTAAGCTACAGTGAGCTGTTATTGATAACAGCTCACTGTAGCTTGATTATTATTAAAAAAAAAAAAAAAAAAAAAAAAATTATTCCTCACAGCTCACGGATAGTTTTTTATTCCTCACTATTCTCTTCTTTATTTTCTTCTTTCTTTTTCTCTCACAGGTCTCTTCTCTCTTTTCTTCTTTCTTTTTTTCTCTCATCGGTCTTACTTATTCTCTCTTTTCTTCTTTCACCGGCATCAACAACTGAAAAATCACGGTAGTAGTGGTGGTGTTGAAGTTTTTTTTTTTTTTTTTTTTTTTTTTTTTTTTTTTTTTTTTCGGTGGTGGTGGTCTTGGTGGATTGTTTGGGTTTTTTTTTTTTTTTTTTTTGGATGGTGGGTCTCGGTGCTAGTGGGTCTTGGTTGTTTTGTATCGGTGGTGCCTCGACGACGGTTTTGATGGGTCTGGTGGCACGGTGGGTTGTTGATAGGTCTTGGTTGCTCGATTGCTGAGTTGCTCGATGGGTCTCGGTGGTGTTTCTCAGCGGAAGTGGGTGGCTCAGCTCGTGGGTCTCGCAGTGGGTTTGGGTTTGTGATTATGGTAGGTTGTTTTTCTTTTTCTTTTTCTGGTTGTTGGTGGTGATGAGGTTGTGGGTTTGGGTTTTGTGATTTTGGTGGTTGGGGATTGTGGTGGTTGCCAGCTAGTAGTTTTTTATTTATTTTTGGTGGTGGTGGCTGGCAGTGGCTAGTCGTGGCTATGGTTGTGGCTGTGGTTTGCTTGGATTGAGAAGAAACTGGTGGGTTTCTTCAGAGAAAGAGAGAGTCACAGATAAGAATATAGAGAAAGAAATATAGTGAGAGAATAAAAATAATAATATTTAAATGAAGTTGTAAAAAAAAAAAAAAAAAGACCTTTGATGTTTGATGTTTTGTATATTGTAAAATAAGGTGTTAAAATTGTTAAAGTAGTGTTTTGAGATGTTAAATGCTAAAAATTTTGACACTCTTGATAGGAATGCTCTGGGAGGGTTGAGAGGAAAAAGAAAATTGAGAGAGAGAGAGATGTTTTATTTTTTATTTTTTTATAGAATGAAGTAAAATATACTATTTTAAGAGCAATAGCACCAGTAAGTGTAAAAATTTCTGTCTATTTTACAAAAATAACCAACTTTTTCTATTTTATACCATCAATTTTACAAAACACTCACATCAGATTATCTATTATACACCTTATTTTATTTTAAATAATCATTTTCTTTCTTTTTTTATTATTATTTTCATTTAATGATTCTCTCTCCTTTCTCATCAGATCTGAAAAGGCTCTCTCTCTACGCCATTGTTGCTGCTTCTTCTTTGCAGATTTTTTCTTCTTCCCTTCTGCTTCTTCTATCAATAACATGAAAATGTCCCAGGTAAAAAAAATGAGCAAAGAAAAAGACAAAAACCCATTCCCTTCTCTAATCTTTTCGACCCAAAATCTCTCCCCCACATAGCTCTCTGTCAAAAATGGTGCAAGAACCACCGGCCACACCAGCAAATGGGTTCTTAATTCCCTTCTTCTTCTTCACTTCATCTTTTTCTTATTCTTTTTCTTTTTCTACCTCCGTCTTCTTCTTCTTTGCAATATGGGTTTTTGATGATTCTTTATGGATTTGTATATGTGTAATTTGATGCGAGAGATGAAGATTGAGAGAGGTGAAGAGAGAGAAATATTTAAAAAATAAAATAAAAATTTACAGTAATCGTGTAAATATGCACGTAGCAGGTGGGAATATATGTAAAATTATGTAAAGTTTTATAAGCAATGATGCAAGTCTATTTTATGCTATCTTATGCAAATTTTTACGCATTTTGTATTTTGCACCCATCGGTGCGGAATGCTCTAAACATGCATTTTCTAGAACCTAAAAATGTGTTAAACACCTCAGCTTTTTTTTTTTTTTTTTCTTCCCGCATTTTACTATCCACGAGCGTAGAGAAATACAATTTGAGTAAAGATGCCAAACACTCTATAGTTTAGAGCAACAGGATTTTTATTTATCTTTTAAAATAAAGGATACTTCTAGACTTCCCAACATAGAAATGTGTAGAAAACATATAGTTATATTAAGCAACGCTTCCTAAACAAAAAATTTGATAACATTTTATATTTTTTTTTTTTGCTTTATGCCAGATTTTTTAACTGGTGGATGTGGAGTGTGGAGTTAGTATAGTTTAAGTTCTACTTATCATTTCAACTATATTTTAGCCTTATCTCCAGCACTTTTCATCAATTCATGTCAATTTTTTATTAGCTAAACTCCACAATAACTAATCATTAAAGAACATTTTATAACATTTTCCTTTTTTATACTTAGCAAACTTGTTCTAGTTCTTAATTTGAATTTACCGTTAACATCACATTTTTTTACCTATTATTAACTATTTGCCACGTCAAATTTGCTGTCAAATTCTGTGTGTTCCATTGGCTATAAGCTTAGATATCTAGTTAGAGCATCTCTAACAGGAGAGTTAAATACAAAATATTCTCTACTTTAGAAAGCAAACTTACAAAATAGGCTACTGTTTATTTCCCAATGGACTCTTTATATCTTGATTTTTTTTTTGCTCATGAATAGTAGCTCATCAAGTCTGATGGGCTACTGTTCATTCTTCAAATATTTTTTTCTATTATAATAATAATGTATTGAATAAAAAAAATTAGAAGATGTGTAGTTGTTAAAAAATAAATAAATAAATAATGAATGAAAAAATAATATTTAAATGAGATAAAAAATCTATTAGAAAGTATATTTGAAAAAAATAAGTAGTTAAAAGATAAAAATCATTGTTTATTCTTCGATACAAAATTTTACCTAATTTACTGAAATTTTTAGATAAGCGAAAGTATTAATATGGCAACTGGCAAAGCAAAGCACAGCCGTGGGATTTCCCGAAAGGACCGGACACACACTGTTCTCAGAAAAGTCAAAATCAACATTTCAAAAACAAACAAAAAAAAAAAAAAATCAAAACCGGATAGCGCCGCCTTGAAGAGTAAAAATTTATAAATAAAACAAAAAATTAAAATTAAAATTAAAATCCTAAAAACGCGTTGTCTTCGCGGCTTTCCTCTACGGCTTCTAAAAATTCAATAATATTTGTTTGTCTATTTTATCAATGGCTTTTGTTTGTTTTGGCATTATCTTCTCCACCACCTCTATAAATTAATTCCCACCTCACACCTCGGCCTCGCACAACCTCAACATCCAATAATTTTATTAAATTAGTTTTATTTTACCATTTTTCCAAACTTTTTTTTTTTTTAATTATTACCATTTAATTTAATCTTTCTCTCTCTCTCTCTCTCTCTCTGAGGTCTCTCTTTTTGTCTTTCCTTTTGGTTGCTCCGGGGAGTTTTCTACGATCTCTGGTGGGATTCGACGTTCAAGGTCTGTTTTTTCGATCTGGGTTTTGTTTCATTTTGCTATTTCTATCTTTGTATGCATGAAATATTTGTAATTTTTATTTTTTGGGAGTTTTCCCCTCTTTTTTATGGTTTTTTTTCTTGCTACTAACTTGTTCAGATTGTTGAAAATTCTGGTCTTTGATGTGAATTTTGATCTGGGTTTTTTTTGTTAAAGTCTTTTTCTGCTCTTGGTTTCGATAGATGTGTGCAAAATCTATTTTTTGAGGTGGGATTCTGATCTGGGATTGATGATTGATAGCTTAGTTTGATGTATGTATTTAAATTTTGAAATGATGGGTTTTGCAATAATAAAAAAGATAAAAACAAGAAATTTTGTATTAATGTTGCAATGTATGTATTTCAATTTTGTAGATTTAGATTTCTCAGAGGGCCCACTTTTTAGAAACTCCATTTAGAACCCTAAATTCAAAATTTTGACTACCATTTCTGATCAAATTTATTATTGAAAGACTGATCAAGTATCTTGGAACATCTTTGTATAATTCTTATCTTCTTTTGGAATGTTCATAATGTGTGCTTAGAATTGATTGTAAATATGATTTTTTTTTCCTGGTATTTGATCTCACCCAATCGTTGAATGTCTAGCAGGAAAGAATGACAGAGACAAAATCAAACGTGTCCTTGAAACCGTCATCATCATCGCGAAATCTCCCTGATTTCAAAAAATCAATTAAACTAAAATATGTGAAGCTTGGTTACCATTACCTCATCACCCATGGAATGTACCTCTTCATCACCCCTCTCGTAGTCCTAATTGCCGTGCAGCTCTCAACATTTTCATTCAAAGATCTTTATGATCTTTGGGAGCATCTCCAATACAATCTAATCTCCGTGATCATCTGCTCAACTCTCCTTGTTTTCTTGTCCACCGTGTACTTTGTCACTCGTCCTCGTCCTGTATACCTTGTCAATTTCTCTTGCTACAAGCCTGAAGAGTCTCGGAAATGCACCAAAAGGATCTTCATGGATCAATCTCGGCTGACTGGTACATTTTCAGAGGAGAATCTTGAATTCCAGAAAAAGATCCTTGAGAGATCTGGCCTTGGTGATTCTACTTACCTGCCAGAGGCTGTTTTGAATATTCCTCCAAATCCCTCCATGAAGGAAGCTAGAAAAGAAGCTGAGGCTGTGATGTATGGTGCTATTGATGAGCTTTTTGCCAAGACCTCTGTCAAGCCCAAAGACATTGGCATTTTGGTTGTGAATTGCAGCTTGTTCAATCCAACCCCATCTCTTTCTGCCATGGTTATCAATCACTACAAGCTTCGGGGTAACATAGTTAGCTACAATCTAGGTGGGATGGGTTGCAGTGCAGGTCTTATTTCAATTGCACTTGCTAAAGATCTTCTTCAGGTCCATCCCAACTCCTATGCATTGGTCATCAGCATGGAGAACATCACATTGAATTGGTATTTTGGAAATGACAGATCAAAGCTCGTTTCGAATTGCTTATTCCGAATGGGAGGAGCGGCGATACTACTTTCTAACAAAAGCTCTGATAGAAGAAGATCCAAATACCAATTGGTACATGCTGTTCGTACCCACAAGGGTGCAGATGACAAGTGCTTTGGCTGCGTCACCCAAGAAGAAGACTCCAATGGGAAGGTTGGTGTTACATTGTCAAAGGATCTTATGGCAGTTGCTGGTGATGCCCTGAAGACCAACATCACCACTTTGGGGCCTCTTGTTCTGCCAATGTCAGAACAGCTGCTATTCTTTGCTACATTGATTGGGAAAAAACTATTCAAGATGAAGATCAAGCCTTATATTCCAGATTTTAAACTAGCTTTTGAGCATTTCTGCATTCATGCTGGAGGAAGAGCTGTTTTGGATGAACTGGAGAAGAATTTGCAACTATCTGATTGGCATATGGAACCATCAAGGATGACACTCCACCGATTTGGCAACACCTCAAGCAGTTCTCTGTGGTATGAATTGGCTTATACAGAAGCAAAGGGAAGAATGAAGAAGGGAGATAGGACATGGCAAATAGCTTTTGGTTCAGGGTTTAAGTGTAACAGTGCTGTTTGGAAGGCTCTAAGGACCATAAACCCAGCAAAGGAGAAGAGCCCTTGGATGGATGAAATTCATAGGTTCCCAGTGGATGTTCCAAAGATATCGGCAATCTAATGAAAAAAAAAAATGGTGAATTTTGGCACATGGTGTTGGCTTTCGTGAATGGTGAATTTTTTTTTCTTTCTTTTAACTGAGGTGTTGGATTCATTTCTACTTTTCATATCTAGATTTGGGGACTTGATTGTGCTTGTACGGCTGTGGAGTGGTAGTCTTGGGATGAGAGGACATTTGCATATTTTTATTGGATCAATTGATGTTCATGGGGCAAATTATGTTTTTGGTATTTCTTAGGATCTACGATTGAAATTAGAAGTTGGAACTAATTATTTCTAGTAATAACATCATTGACTGATGCATTTTGTCCCTACTTGCATCTTCGCTAAGTTTTTGCTTTGTTACATCGCCATAGGTAGAACAACTTGAAAATTGGATTTTACCTTTTACTAAAAGACCTACCCAACACTAGTACTTGCAGTTGTAGTTAATAAAAACCAGGCATGCATTACATCCATTTGCACAGTGCTGTGCGCAGTAGGAAAGCATTCTCATAGGCCACAGACTGGGTACTGGCTACTGGCTAGTGATCCTCTTCATGCAATGTTTCTCTTCTCTTGTTACGGCTTTCACATCTCACCCCCTTCATACCCTTTTTTAAATCTAATTGTGGCTAGTCAACTTCAAAATTCTTCTGTATCGATCTCTTTTTTTATTTTAAATGCTGTGGTGATTCGTTTTTTGCACCAATATGAGTCACTGTTCAGCCTGGTGACCCCTCTTCGTTATATTGTTTAATATTTTTTTATTTTTCATTTTTTGATGAATAAATAAGGAAGCTCGCAGGTGTGGTCATTGTACCCAGGCCCACTTAAACCCTATTCATGAATGGCGTAGAACCACCCGCACAATAGTAAGACTTGCCACTACTCGAACACTCAATCTTAGACTCTCAAGATGATGGCCACAAGGGTTTCTTGACCACTTAAGCCACTTCTATGGGTGGTTGTTTAATACTTTTTATTATCTATGCTCATCTCTCTTTCTCTCTCAACCAGTGCCCATGTATCCAATTCCTTAATCAGAAATTGGCATGCCATTGAACATGGATGTGGATGACTTTGATGGATTTTGGTAGCAGTGGTGTGGTTGTTGCGGGTAGACTTCTCGGTCAAGAGGGAGAAAGCCAGCAAGGATTCAGTCGTAGAACATGTGACTTACAATGATGATAGGGTGATTAGACGGTCAAAATGGGTGGAAGAAGGTTCGGCGATGAGGGAGACCAAGGAGGAGAGTAAGTAATTCAATAGTGATGGATAGCACAGTTTGTGTGGATGACTTGGATGTTGCTCATGGGTGACTTTGAACGGCATAGTTTGTATCGGTTTCATGGAGGTTGGCGATGCCAGTGTGTGGTGCCTAGGACGGTTGAAACTAGTTGGATAATTTTATTATCAAATAATTTTTTTTTTTGATAAGTCAAAAAAAAAAATGGTTGGATAATGTAAAATATAAAGAGAATATATAGATATGAGGAAAGGATAGAGATTAATGCAGGCCCATTTAAAAAGTTAGATAGTTAAAACAGAAAGAAAAATAAAAAAGTTATCTCTACTTAATTTGACAGTGTGCATACTTTTTATTACACATTAGCTCCTGATTCGAACGAAATGATGGTGCTTTAAAATATTAAGACCTTGATGGTGAGGCCTTTACCGCAGTCCGCAGAAGGCAATAGAAAGTGAAATAGTGGAATCTTCTGTGAAACATTTCCATAAAGCACATGATTTATCAAGGACTACATATGAACTCTCATATCACCAAGGTTAGACATCAACATTAACAAAATGATAATATAAATCCTACACCCACAGCAAATGGTATAGTAAGTTCAACGTGAATCAAGCAATTACACGATTTCAATATATTATCATCATATGAGAGATTAAAGCTTCCATTTAGCGTTAGCCAATTCCTGCTGACTAATCTGTGCAAGATAAATAATCGAGCAAAACCAATACAATGGAACATACAGACGCAATCCAAATGTCCCAAAGGAATTCGAATTAAAAATAGCAATTGATACTACACAATACCCAAATGTCTAAAAGTCAGCCTAAGATTAAAATAAAATGTCAGACAATGACATTATCCACAACACATATAATCAGAAACATAACTAGTTCAGAAACAAGGAGATCAAGCATGAACAATAATGATTTGAACACACAATTGGAGACCCTGCTTCCAAAGAAAGAAGAGAACAGAAATCCATGACTCAAGTACCACGAAGGAGCATCTATTCCTAGAAAGTTGGCAAATGTAAGCAGCCATAATCCATTTGTAATCTAGTCCTTGGATGACTTGTTGATAAGTGATTTGTGGATGTGAGGGATCACACCTCCACCTGCAATGGTTCCTTTGATGAGAGTATCGAGTTCTTCATCACCTCGGATTGCAAGCTGCAAATGCCTGGGAGTAATACGTTTGACCTTGAGATCCTTACTTGCATTGCCAGCCAACTCCAACACCTCTGCAGTCAAATACTCTAAGATTGCTGCAGAGTAGACTGCAGCTGTTGCTCCTACTCTCCCACTAGATGTGGTCCTTGACTTCAATAGACGGTGGATCCTACCCACTGGGAACTGCAATTATTCATTCAAGAATAAATCACAAAAGTCAGAAAACATAGAGTATACTTTCCAATAGCATCCCAATGTCTAACATCAGTACCTAATGATTAATCCATCAAAAACAAGTCCCTGCTTTGGTTTCAAATTCCACCATCTCAGAAGTCAAACTAAGTTTCATAAAAAGTAAAAATTGGTTGACAAATTTTTGATATGTTGTCACCACAAATTACAACACTATTCAAGCAAACATTGAAGTGACCACAAAGTGAAGAAAGGAAGAGAACAGGCAAGCAGTCCATGTAAAAAGCAGCTGAAAGGACAGTTGCCTACATTAAATACGAGCAAACCTAACCACTCAATAATGTTAGTTTCAGCTTGTCTATTATCCAGCATTGCATTATTTTCTTGGACAGTTAAAAACACAGCACCAATCCTTTCCCTAATATCCAGAAGAAGCAAAAGGGACTAGAGTAAAAAACTAAGCCCACCTCCAACAACATACACTGATCTGCCGAGCCTAACTCAATTCAGGTAGGCCCATGAGCTCTAGCTCATATTGCACATCCTCCCCCATTTAAATACAGGGTGGAGAGCAAACTAGTGGGCATGTTTAACTTAAATTTTATAATAATAACTGACCTAGGTTTCTCAGGATATTACTTAGTTTATATGCATAAAGTCAATCAAACCTCAGTCCACGTCAAGGACTACACATTAGCCACAAAACCAGCATGGTGCAAATAAAAATTATAACAAAATATTGTTGCCAAGGTTCTGCGGATATGTATATATAAAATAGGTAAAAATAATTTTATTGCAACGAGACTAATTCATGAAGAAATACACGAAGTAGCCTAAAGAATTACAAACAGAGAAAATATCTACATATGAATAGACTCTGAAAGATTGAACAAAGTTAGTACCTGAAGCAAAAGACATGATACATAATCACCATTAATGACATGGCAAAGAAACACATGCAATGATATTGTTATTCTTCACTCTTACAATCCTCAAGTACAAAGATGTAAACCGTTGTACTCATTTCAAACAGTGTATCACATCTGCCTTTCTCGTTACAAAAATCATCAAGCCATGCAAATCAAGTTTTGAAATTAATAACTCAAATATCATACGGAGCCACCAAGTACAGAAGCCACCATCAAATTGCAAAAAACTGAGGCGCCTACTCCCTTATAGAAGTCATCAGTACTTCTCAAAAACCATAAGCATATATAACAGGTCAATCTCACCAACAATTGGACTGTTTCTTTTAATAAATTCAAATGATACTCTTAGCTCAACCAATCTTCCAACGAGTAATGCTTTGATAAAAAAAAAACCATTATTTACAAAGGGGCAGGCTCCCCTCCCGTTATAACATCTCCAGTTCTCTCATGTTTTTACACCAATGAAAGACACGTGGCAAGCAACAAATCCTAAGGTAAGAAAAATCACACGTCAAATACCACTTTTTTCTCTCAATTTTTTGTCTTTCTTTCTTCTTTGCATCTTTCTCCATCCCCACCCTAACGGACCTCACCTACCAGATGCATCCAAATTGGCAGATCGGAACTTGATGGCAATGGGTTTGGGCTAAAACGGTGGGTTTCACAGCTAAGATTGGCATAGCAAAACAAGAAACCATTGCTGTTTGGATTGACACGGTGGGTTTCATGGCTATGCCGCTATGAGCATTGAGGCTCGTTCTGGCGGAGGCGTGTGAAATTGAGGTCCTCCGGCAAGCTTGGGGAGGTGAGACATCAGGTTTGATATGGATATCTGGCCGTGGGAGTTCCAATGGGTTGTGGGTTTGGCATGAGACTTCTGAATATGCTTTGAAAGCTGTGATAGAATCAGCCATGAAAGCTTTGAAAGCTTCCCCTCCTTCTTCAAAGCTTTGAAAGCAGCCATGATATTCTTCTCTAATCTTTTATTCCTTAATTTTTTTATTCATTTATCCAATTAATTGACCTTTCTCTTCACATTCAAATCACAATTAATAAAACCCAAATCAAAGACCCAATTCACTGTTCTGTTCTCCATCAAAAGTTGTTCCCATCAAACTTTGAAGCTCTTGAAAGAGTTCTTGAGCTTCCTAGATATGGGTCTGGAGTGGCTGATCATTTTGTGATAGTGGAAACCATCAAAATATGATTTTGAAAGATCATTTTTCGTAACAGGTGATTGAAGCAAACCCAGAAAAATTTTATTGAAAACTAAAAAGGGTTGAAAGGGAGAGAAAATTATGTGGCTTATTTATAAGCCACGTGTCTTTCATTGGTGTAAAAACTTGAGAGAACTGGAGATATTATAACGGAAGGTGAGCCCGCCCCATTTACAAAAGCCTATACGACAAGATATGCATATTTTGGATTGCAATAGTATAGTTATTCTTATTCACGCTAATGCTCATCATAACATAGATTTGCCCTACTATTTGGACATCTACTCAGCCAAACATGCCATGACTCGATTGAAAATAATGGTAAAGCAAAACAGCTATTAAAAAATTAAAAAAAGGGTTTTACACAGATTATTTATTATTATTATTATTATTATTATTTAAATGTAAGCTACACGCGAACCCATTAATGCCCTTTCAAGCCACGACGGCACTCTCCAGCCACAATTGTGAGAGAAGAAAACGGATTAATCAAATATCACAAAGCTATTTGCATACGCATCACAAATGATAGACTAATAATAGACTTCCAAAAACAAAAAAACAAAAAATAAATAAACCCCTTAAAAAAGAAAAGAAAAGAAAAACGTTATGAAAAGAATTTTAAGGGAAATTTAAATGTTCCACGTTCCAACAACAAACCCTGTTTGGTTCCTACTAAAAACTAAAGCCAGCAAATTTTTAAATTTTAAATATACTATATTATATCATATAATTTTGTTTTGCTGTTTAGTCCCCAAGGAATGAAATATCACCAAACCCAAGTCATAAAAAATCACTCATCCAACAATCTCTATAGTATTTTTCAGGAACCAAACCAAACAGTGCACAAAGCAAAGCAAAACAAAGCGTCCTAAAATAAAATTGAAAGAGAAAAACAGAGAGAGGAGAGAGAGATCTGAAGAGTGAAGAGGAGAGAGGAGAGAGGACCTGAAGGCCAGCACGAGAGGAACGAGAGATGGGTTTCTTCTTGCTGTCTTTGTCCTTGTTGGCCGCTGCCCCCTTCCCCATAATCAAACCCTTTGCGCCCTTTCCCGACATCTTTCTTCTTCTTCTTCTTCTTCTTCCTTCTTATTTTTCCCGCCAACCCCTTAAAGTTTCTAAGAAAAAAGATTTGATTTGTTTAAGGTAAATTGGCTGGGATGGGAACAAAAACAGTGGGGGGTACTAGGAGAGAGAGAGAGAGAGAGAGAGAAGAGGTGTTTCGGTTTCGGTTCGGTTTGGTTTTGTTTTGAGATTGAGAGAACTGAGAAAGGTTGCTTCGTTGCTGCTAACTAATGATGTATATATATAATCGGGTACTACTACCCCAGCTTCCAGAGGGTTTTGTTTTATTTATTCACCCCAACCCACGCCACCACTTTTACAAAACTAACCCTATTCTTTTCCGTTTATTTACGATACCATTCTCTGCTGCTACGCCATCAGCTTATCCTATGCTATCTCCTTTTTCTTTTCTTTTCTTTTCTTTTTTTCTTCTTTTTTTTATTCGAAAACTAAGATAGTTGACCCAGACCCCTCGAACTTCGTAACTAAAACAATCCTACTGTGTCACTGCTTACTTATTTTCCGGCGTTTTAGGGTTTAGCTTACTTTTATTTTTTTTTTAAGTGAATTTTTTTTAAATGAGAAATTACCTCATTATTTACTAATTAAATAAAATATAAAAATTAAAATTTACTACAAGTCTACAACTTGTCATTGTATATTTAAAAATAACAGAAAATGTCTAATTAAAAAAGTATTAGAGATAAATTAAACTCCTTCTTAAAAAACTTTTTTTTATGGTTTGTTTTTTTTTAAAAATAAGTTTATTGAATAAAAAATTCTTTCTTGGATTTTTTATTAAAAAAAACATTTTCTAATTAATGTCATATCCATTAATACCTTTTTTTTAATTTTCTTTTTTTAGGAATGCTTTTTAAATATTTATTTATTGTTGGAGAGAGAAAAAATAGTATTTAAATAGAATAGATAATGTGAATTTTTTTATTTTTTTTAAATAGTCCCTGTAAATCTAAAACTCTTTACCTCCAAAACTCTTTATCTTACCTCCAGGCACTTCGTGCATACTGCATAAGACGATGTTAAATAAGCTAAAATGGTGCAGAGGTTATGTGAATACCTCTTATATTTTGAATATTAAAATCATATTTTAGATACTATATTGCTTGAGTTAAAATTTAAGGGTCAATTGTAATTTTAACATAAATTTAATTAGTGAAGCCTATTATTATCCAAGCATGCAAGAAGTTGAAATATCACTCTTGGAGCCGCGAGTGGCATGTTGCAAACTTTATTGAACAAAATCATGCCTGTGGACTAATATTTTTCATCTTTAGCCCATGTATAATAATAATAATAATAATAGTGGGTTTTCATTCATTGATTTGACTGGTCCCCCATCGTTTACCTTCAGAGAAGGATTCTTTTTTTTCTGAATCTTCAGCTATTTGATCATATAAAAATATAAATTCAACCCCATGCCTGCCAGCATAAGCATTTACACATTCACAATTAGAACAAAAATGCATGAGACTCACATGACTGGGTCTAATCATTAAATCTTGCATCCGCTTTTGCAGTAGAATAAAAAATATCCAGAAGCAAGGGATTGGCTGTTAATTTTCAAAACCAATAGCCATATCAAAACCAGTGCTAGCGTATGTGCCCAATCAATCTAGAAGACTTGGTGATGCATTAACCAGGATCTGGTTAATGAAACAGAGATTGGAAAATTAAAATAAATCACAGGCCACAATCCTTTACTTTTATCACTGTCTGTTTTCTATTGATTTCAAAAGATTTCCAGAATAAGGCTGTCCGGATGGAGATAGGGCTCAACACCACCTGATCAGCAGTCTTCCATTATACATACTACCATAACACAAAAAACAAAAGAGTGCAGATCTGGCAAGAAAGCTGTTCATCTGGTCTGATCCGTATCTCTATGTAATGCAGCATTAACTGAAAAATTGTAAAAAAAATCAATTCAGAAACTTCAGTCAATATCCGTAAGATAAGATACTATCAAGGATAGCATAGCAATATGCCACCAATAGGCAAATAAAGTACTTGGCCATGTCACTCATTCACTGCCTCTTCCTTCTCTATGGACTTTCCCTCATCTGCAATGTGGAATCCTTCAATCTTGCGCGAAACCTCTTCTGCAGTTACCTTCACCTTTCCAGTCGATCCATTTGCTGTGAGTGTCTCAGTGTCATCATGAGTCAAAGGGCCTGTCTGCCATATTCTGATGGTTCCATCCTCAGACCCAGAGGCATATGACTCTCCTCCTGGTGAGAAACGCACACAGTGTACAGGACCATGGTGACCCTTATTGCATGCTGCATCCAAATAAAAATAAATCATTACAGCATGCATATAAGAAACTCAGTGAAAGATTAAAAGATCTTTACATCCTCAGACAGGCCATCCAATCTAACCCTACATGCAGTTTAAATCGAAACATATTACAACTCAGACTATCAAATAAATAACCACATGGAAAATCAATAAACCCAAAAAAAAGTATGAAAAAATCTATACAATGAAATCACGTAACACTAGGATTTTTTTTAAGCAGATCCAATTTAAGTTGGAACACATACCAATCTCGTCACCAGTATGAAAATCAAATACACGAATCCACATATCTTCTCCTCCAGCAATAAACTTATTCCCATACTTTGGTTCCAATGAAGCTGATTCTACTGTGCACGGCAAGTTGTAGCTCTTCACTAACCCAAAGCTTGAAAACAAATAAAAGATCATAAGCCATGAGAGCTGCAATTATGGCACAAGAAACAGACTAAACCTGGCTTGAAACTCACTAGTTTGCATCCCAGAACTTAACAGTAGAACCATCAGCAGTCGTGATATAGCGACCATCTTGACTCACTTCAGCACTGGTCACAGATGACTTGGTCTCAAGTGTTTGGACTATTTTACCACTTCTTACATCCCATAATCTGTTGTAAATTTACTAGAAACTTAAGTAAAATTTAGGCAAAAAACATTAGCTTCAACAAGTAATACTCAATCAAAAGTGGCTTCAACAGTGCATGTTTATACCTTACACCCCCCATATCAGTACAAGAACTTAAAATTGTCTGATCACTATGAAGCCATGCAACAGTTCTGACTGAACCAGGAGACTTATCGACTTCTCTTGGAGGTGCATCTGGACGATTTAAATCATATATACGAAGGATTTTCTCTATTCCCCCAGTGAGTAAAAGGTGTGTGTCCTGTTCTCAGATTGAAAAATAGAGTGAGATACGCAGAAACGCATAGTTGGGAAGAAAAAGGCAAACCCAAATTTTAACTATTCCCCATTTCAACAACAGACAACTTAAAAATGAGCAACAATGAATGATTCCACCAGAATGACAATAGCTATAGTGTAAATGGATCCAACCATAAAAATAAAATAGACGCTAGCTAAAACCGAAGGATAACTAGATGAACAATAAGTATAGATAAAAATAATGGGAAAAAATACTTAACCCCATGTGGTATTGTTTTATTTGTAAACCGTTAAAAACGCGTGAAGATAATGAGTAATTTGCACACTGATGGGGTTTTGTGTATTTTTCCCTAAATTAAAACCGATGTGTAGGGTAAAAAGTCCAAAAGGCAGTGTTGATCACAACAAGTTAGCACATAGAACTCGCACCGTACTTGCAGAAAAGTACTAAAGCAGCTCCCTAATATCACGTCCACCAACAAAAATAGAAGGAATAACAACCAAAATCCAATTAAAGGTAACTCCCTGGAGAGAGATAACCATTTGGTAACTATTTTCATATGTAAAATAATTGGCGTTTGTGACAGAATTAATATTGCCAGAATTTATTTTCTTGAATCCATTAAGGAGTGGTCAATGTAGCTTGAACCCTAAAAAATATGGGAAAGATAAGGCCCCAAGAAATGGAAATTACTCAGTATTTTTAACTGAGTTGCTCTAAACAAATCACTATACACTAATATTAAGTTTCCTCAATCCACCTCCCATATTTTCCTCTGCTCTGTCCATGTGCTCTGTCCATCTGTGTGCATGGATGCATGTGTGTGTGTGTGAAATCTGAAATACTGATGGAAATACTCATATACTTATGTACATAAATACCGGTAAAACTTAGACACATGTCCTTAGGTGCAATAAATTAGGTTCCCTGATTGAATTCAAACACATATTTGTATTGAATTTAATTGTCCTTGGAAAAGATAACACTATTTATACTTCATTGGGTCAATGCATCCATGCATTTGAATTACATGGGGAACCTTATGTACTGCACCTAAGAAATTGTACCTAAATTTTCCCTCATAAGCACTTGGACAGTTGGACCTATTTGAAATAACCCAAAAAAAAAGGAGTAATAATGATAATGAAACCCTCAAATCTACCTCAGAAAAAGCGCAGGCTCGAACAATGTGCTTGTGTTCAAAAGAGTGCAACTCATCGCCTGTTAATGCATCCCACACTTTCCTGCACATGAAATCAAGGCACATAATATAATAACTTTTAATCAAAACACAATACTTTTTTTATGAGTAATCAGTGCGCACAACTTAATGAGATGTGGCATTCATTTCAGTCTTTCTTAGATTATGGAACTATTAATGCTGAATATAACTACTTAAACTATAACCCCACTCATTTATTATTTTTTGGAGGGATAAATTATTAAAAACGAAACCAAAACACTCAACTAACAGTAACTCTGTGTTTTCTGCTGATAAGATGTAAAACAAACCATCAAGTACAACAGCAGACTTACCAATCTTCCAGCTTCTAGATAAGTAAATAAAGACTAGAAATGCATGGTCAATATGTTTAGAATACAGTGGAAAATAAGGAGTATATCTTTTAAAATGCTGTACAGACAATGCCAAAACCAAAAAGATACCTAAGTCTCAACAAAATCACACAGAAAATGCTAATATTGCACAGCAATAAACAATTTGAAAAAGTCTCCCGGGTAAGTTGAACATAAAAAAAGTTCCAATAGTATTTTTTTTTTTTTTAATAATTCAATTATCACAACAAGTGGGGTAGGGGGGATTCAGACCCTAATTCTCCTCATAAAGGAGACCATAAAATGCCAGTGAGCTTCAAAGCTCTTGGTAGTTCCAATGTTTCAAATAAATTTCTCTTCCAAACATAATTTTCAAAATGATTTTACAGCCACACAAAGTTTAAAGCATTTATCAAATGCATTAAAAGATCAATTAAACATAAACAAGGGAAAAAAATAATCACATACGCAGTAAAGTCTGCAGAACCAGTAGCAGCACGTAAAGCATTAGTATCCAAGCAGCAACTCCACACTGCACCCTTATGTCCTTCAAATGTCCCAATCCAATCTCCAGTCTCTCCATTTCTGAGCATTGGATTAGAATCTGAAAACCACACACGTAAAACTCAGACCATCACCTCCATTACATTAAATAAACTCTGCAAGAAACATTCATGTATATTTATACGCGTCCTAGGGCCGCACTTTCATGTCCCATGATCACAATCAGTGTTAATCCATTATTATAACAATATAAAAAAAGAAAAGAAAAATCCCTTATGTAACACTTTATACAATAAAAATGCATATCCAACAACAACAAAGCCTTAGAACCAAAACTATGAAATTGGCTATAGATCCCCAACAGACTAATCAAAGTCATTCACATGTATTCTTCTCCAGCATTCTATTGTATCCAAATTCATACTTTCTATCACCTTCTTAATGAACACTTCCTTTTTTCTACTACCTCTACTAATGTTATTTTAGGTCATTCTCTACCTATGTTCAATCCCTCGACTTGAGTCAAATCGCTCTTCCTCTCAAAACAATAACAACACATATAAACAACTTTAAAATTGTTCACAAAACCACAGTTGACACACGTATCCATCTACACAACTGAATTACTTAACAGCTACTAATTCAATAAACCAATATCTCATTGCCTAACTAGCAAAATTAGGCACAACCCGGGCAATAACACCGCAATTTGCTATCGTAATCAATAACCCATTAATTCATTATCCAATTTAACATGACCAAATAACACTACTAAACAAACATCACAAGTTTCTATCTACCTCATCAAAACTCAACATTAAGATAAGAGAAATCAGAAAAAATTAAATAAATAAATAAAATGCATACCCTTGCTTGCACTGATGAGGAAAAACCCATCTGGAGTAACTGGACTGTAAAACAGATCCACTACCGGCCGAGAATGGCCATGGCAAACCAGCGGAACAGCCACCCTTTTCTTTTCCATCACTTACAATAACAACAATACCAACAAAACCTAATTACTAACAGTTTTTTTTTTTTTTTTTTTAAATTTTCGGGTTTTTGTGTGATCTGTAATATAAATTTAAAAAAAAAAAAAATTGGAACCCTAACCCTAAAAAATCTACAGGAAATTGGTGCGAGAGAGAAATGGCGGTATTTTGAACACAGGTGGGAATCAATCCACACCTCCTAACCCTTAACAATGGCTCTGATATATGATTACAAGTAAAATAGAAATTTGGGATATGAAAAGTTAAGAAAGAAAAAAAAACAAAAATTGAAAATTTCTAATATATAAAATAGTATTTGTTAGAGAACAGAGCAAAGTGTCAGAAGGGCTAAGCGCAAAGGAGAAATACAAGTGGATCTGCTCTTATATAGCCTGCTGACTTTTACTACTTTTTTTTTTTAATATTTATATATTTCAGGTTTTTCCTTTTTCTTTTTTTTTTCTTGGGAAATTTGATTTGATTTTTTTTTTTTTTACTGCTTTTCAAGGATTTTGTTATCGTACATGCGGTGCGGTACTAGTACAATAGTACTAGGTTACTAAGCTGATCTGAATCTTTGAAAACATATGTATGTTCAAAAAAACGTTAATTTTGAAAAGAATAAAGTGGCATATATCCATAAAATCCGACCTGACTAGTCGAACGCAAAGTAGAATGGGACCTAGAAACAAGATAGCGCAATCTATTTGCCTTTTAACCTTGTTTCTCAAAAAAATAAAAATACTTGCCTTTAACCTTTTTACTTAGTTGATGTTGTTGGTTAGCCAATCCGGCAATACCTGAATATCTTAGATGGCAGGCCATATGTTATGCTATGAGAAAGTGATCTCGTGAGGCCAAGATGATAGGATAAATGAGAGTACAAAGCAATTAAGATTGTAATACACTCTTTTCTCAACCCAAAAAAAAAAAGAAAAAAGATTGAAATACACTCTATTTTATGGTTTACTCTCCTCATCATAACTCTTTTCTGCTTGATAATTCACTTATCTCTTGGCACAATAAGAAATAAAAAATAATTTTATAGCTTACTCCTCCTCAGTACTCATAACCCCTTTTTGCTTGATGATTCACTTATATCCTGGCACAATAAGAAATAAACTTGTAGTGGGTTGATTAATTAACTCATTACAATAAATTTATTTATTTATGAACCACACCCCTAATCCTAGATACTAGACTTGTACAAGAAATGGTCCGGTACTAGGGCTCTCCGGCTTGGGCAACCAATGGCCAAGCTTAGGAGTTCACAGGATATGGTTTGAGGGGAGAGAAGTTTTGCTAAAGCTTAGCGTAGTTAGGGTCCTCTGCACAAAAAGGGAAATATGTCGCTTTGAGCATCAATGAGCACTCCAAAACTCAAGTCAACTGCTAATTTTGGAAAGCAAAAGGTTGAAGTGAAGATCTTGAATTATGGCTTACCTCTATCCTACAAAGACGGGGAAGGGTATGCATACTCTTTACAACAAGTGTGGCATGGTCGGGGGCATTATTGCTTTACAAGGCTACTTTGGCTGATGGGATAACCTCTTGTTGAGACAATTTGATGGGACAAGGTAGGTTGACCACAAGTAGTGCAATCGTGACTATCTTGGGTCGGCCTTGTCTTGGATGAATTTCCCCTTATACTCTTACGTTTATTTAGTAGCCTCCCACTTAACTATTGTTGCTTAATCTAGCACAAAAGCATAGTATCGTGTCATAATAGACACCACTTTTGACCTCCTTTGATTACGAAAGTTGGAGAATGAAATGAGTGTTTCTTTTTTCTTTTCTTCTAGTACTCTTGTACATTGTAATATTTATATTGCCTACCTATACTTTTGTCTTCCATGAAAATGACTAAAACTCATTGAGATCGACTTAATTTGTCACCATCTCCTTCAGGGCTGTATACAATTTCATTATATTGCCTCTCATGATTAACTTGCTAACTTCTTCTCCAAATCACTTTTTCCAGTGCATTTTATTGATTTTTTTTATCAAAACTTAAGCTAGTTTTTTTTGTGATACATATTGATCCTTAATGGGACTCTTAGAATATTCAACCCTCCACTTTTATAGGCTCAATGTACTCTATATACTATTCAATTATTCATTCTGTACTATTTTTTTGGCTGAATAATAGTTTTCATGACCAAATGAAACAAAAACTACAAAAAGGCGGAACAATAATCATCATGCTTTTAGTTTCCCCCATGAAAATTTTAGGGATGGAGGAGACATAGATCAATAGATGTTTCCTCATGGTTAAACAAAAAGGGCCCACTTTGTGATGTTGTGAGTAAGGGTCTACATGGGTTAGATTAGAGGGTTTCTTCAACCCAACCCGACCTTGTCGAGTTGAGAAATTCCTAACCCAATCCTTCAAATGTGTAGAAACCAACTTGACCCATGCCAACCCACATTGGCCATGTTGAGTTGTGATGGATCGATGGGTTGTAAATACATGTTTTATGTCTTGTAAGAAATTGGGGTTTCATAAATTATTTAAACACATTTTTCAATGAATTATTACAATTCATATAACATGCTTAAATTATATTCCAAATTTCCAAATTCATCAAACATAATTCTTAGGAACCAAAATCAATCAAACTAAAAAATAAAAAAAAGGATAACAAAAAAAAAACTTATATATATGGTGGATCCGATTAGGTCAAATGGATTAAAAAAACTATCAACCCAAACTTGACCCGACCTATGACTCAAAACAAAATTCCAACCAACCCAATTTACCAACCAACAAAAATTGTGGGTCAATTTTGTCGGTTGGTGAGTTAGATACATACCTGTAGTTGTGAGAAACCTTCCCTATAGGAATGAATAAGAATCCAATCAATAAAGGAATTTAAAATTGATATAGTCCTAGCAATGATGGAATTAATAGCCCAAGAGGTTGAGGAGTCTTATAGTGGTGAAATTGCATTCAATGCATGTCCTTCACAAATTACAAAATTAAATCCCATAGCTACTGTTCTTTACTCTGAGATAGACTGCTTTAGCTTATGCTTCAAGGGGATCTTGGTCTTGAGTAATCTCTGTCAATACAAAGACGACTTCTCCATTATAATTCCTTCCCACTGCCACTATGCAAGCTTTTTCCTTGTTGATAGCTGCATTGGAGTCAATTTTGACAAAATTTAGAGATAGGAAGATCCCATACATTACTCCCTGTACAATTGTATTGATACTGTACTATCATTGCATTTCATATTATCAGCTAGGTTAATTGGTCTCTTATGTGCAGTTAAAACGTGTGATTCAGTAATACATCATTGACTTTATTATTTTAACAGTCTTATGTTTTTTTTCTTTTTCTTTTTTTGGTTGAGATAAACAGTCTTATGCTATTTACAAGGCATAAGTCTAATTGTCGAACTCTTTATTTTATTTTTTTTTGGGTTACTTTGCTTTATTATATTTTTAATGCGGTCCTTTAAAAAAAAAAAATCTTTCGTTGCAGTGTGTACCAATTTACTCACTTCCCATTCCCAATTAATAAAAAGGTGAAAACGTATAGCTAGCAGCCAAGCACATGCACAGCTTCAAATTATGATAATAATTTTGTTTATGGTGAGGATAACATAGTAATAAAAAAAGTAAGATCTTTCATCATTAGAAAGTGAATATCTCTATTTTGAGATGCATAAAAATAAAAAGATTGAGATGAAAGGAGTATCAAGTTTACTTAAGCAATGGATTTGGATTACATTTTACTTTTTATATCATGATTAGTTTCTAATTTTTTACTATTAAGGCTGTGTTTGGTTCCCGTAAAATATTTTCCGGAAAATAAAAATTTTCCGGAAATGCTATTTTCGGGAAAGGAAAATATTTTCAAGTGTTTGGTTGCATTATAAAAATTGTTGTAGAAAATATTTTCATGTGTTTGGTTCTATTCTGAAAATGCTATTTTCCTACAAATTTTTTACATTTTCTCAGCTAGTTTCTCAGCATCCAAACAAATTTTATTACAGAAAATTTCAAAATCACAGCCAAATCCCAACACCACACACCACCAAAACTCCAATTCAACCCACGGCAGCAAACTCCGGTAATCAAAAGCCACAACCACCAAAACACCACTACCACACCACCACAACAACAACAAAAATCAAAATCACACAAAAATCAAAATCACACAGAGAGAGAGATCGGTGGGTCGAAGGCGAGATCGCGCGGAGGCGAGATCACGCGGAGGCGAGATCGAAGGCGAGATCGAGCGGCTGGTATGATCGACGAGACCGGTGCGATCTAGTGAGTGCGATCGTCGGACTGGAGCTCGGGGTCCGCCGGTGACGTCGAAGGCGTGATTTGGGCTCCCTCTTCTTCCTCTCGCTCTCTCTCTCTCTCTCTCTCGGTCCGGAAACCATTTGAAGTGAAAATAGGAACGGAAATGAATTTCAGTGGTCAAAGCTTCTTTTTTACGGTCAAATGAAAATGATTTCCGGAAAATTCTATTTTCAAAACCAACCAAACAGCCTATTTTACGGAAAATGATTTCCTGAAACCATTTATACCCAAAACAAACAGACCCTAAATGTCAACTTCATCATGTTTCTTTCCGAGACTTTATGGGGCTATTTGGTACAAGATCTTAAACACATGTTTTTAGTTTTTAAACAATATTGCACGTATTTTCACACATTTTTTCACTCACACGTATTTCCAAAAAAACTGAAAATTGTTATTTAAACACACGTACCAAACGGACCCTATATGTTTCACTTCATTTTACTCATATTCTTTGCAGTGTACACAAGGAAACATATGTTCTCTCATATTCCCTGCAATGTTCACGAGCACACTTAGAACATCCACAGCAGATGTGGTATTTGTGCTAAATGTTATAATATTTAGCATTTGACATACCAAACACAAAAAACGGAGCTTTATCAGATGTGTTAAATGTGTCAAATTTTTGCAACATGTTACAGTACGTGATAACTTTGACACTGTACGAAGCAATATAGCACATGGGTTTATTATTATTTTTATTCATCTTTCTCTCTCATCTCTCCATCAGTCTCTTCCTCTTTTTTTTTTTTTTTCTCAAACCCCAATCCTCTCCTCTCTCTCAACCTCTCATCTTTTGTTCTCTCACCCTCACTGCTCTTCCACGCCGATGCCGGACGCTGACAATCACTTCCACGTTGATCTCTCTCTAGCAATTTTTTTTTTTTTTTTTTTTTTTTTTTGTGGTTGTTTTTTAATGGGTGGGTTGGGCAATGGGTGGGTTTAGACGGTGACGTGTGGGTTTAGATTGTGTTGGCTGGGTTTGGTTCCGACAAAGGTGGGTGGGTTCGGATGGGCTAGGCTATGGGTTCCGATGGATGGGTCGGCGGTGGGTGGGGTATGGGTCCGAGGTCTTGGTCGTTGAAGCTTTTGTGGTTGGGAGTAATGTCGGTGTCGATGACGGTGATGACGAGGTCAGAGCCAAAGTCGGACTCTTTGAGGAGGCCGGAGTTACTTAATAAAATAAATATCACTGCAAACTTACTTAATGAAATAAATATTACTATTTTTAATACACATGTCAAATTTTGTGTCAATCTGATATTATTTACTATATGATCTATAAGTTTATATTTTATGCATAATTTTAAACTACAAAAACTTATAATTTAAACAATTTATTGATAACATAGTTATTGATCTTTAATTTTTTTATAAATTCTGTAGGCATAGAGGATATAAGAAGAAGATGTAATCCAATAATGGATTTATCAAAATTCACTTCCAATAAAGAGATATTGAGTAAATTTGTAGTTTTAAGTTACAATCAATTTTGTAACTAAACTTAGTCCTATTTATTATCGATCATCTAATTTTTAGTGATATGAAGAAAAAAAAAACTAAAAACTTCAACCAAAAAAAAAAAAAAAAAACGCAAGACCTAAGGCCCAACAAAAAAAGTGAAGGCCCAAGCCCACATGCGCACACCACTTTCCTCACCGTCAATAGTGGATTTATCAAAATTCACTTCCGATAAAAAGATATTGAGTACATTTGTAATTTTAGACTACAATTAATTTTGTAGTTAAATTTTGTTATATTTATTACTGATCATCTAATTTTTAGTTATATGAAAAAAAAAAAAAAACTAAAAACTTCAACAACAAAAAAAAAAACGCAGGACCTAAGGCCCAACAAAAAAAGTGAAGGCCCAAGCCCACACGCGCACACCGCTTTCCTCGCCGTCAAGAAAACTATCTGAGTCCTTTATATAAATGGATTCCCAGTTTTATTCAAGCTAACACAGAGCTACCCACCCAGCTTCTATCAATAGAAACTCAAACAAAGCGAACAGTAACTTCAAATTCAGATCCCAAATCGAAACCCTAACCCTAACTCTCATTCCGACGATGGCGACTGTAGGAATCGAAGCTGTGGCGGCGCCGGTGGAAGAGACGTGCTCGGCGAAGGCTTCGAAGCAAGGCGAGGGGCTCAGGCAGTACTACCTCCAACACATTCACGAGCTTCAGCTCCAGGTTCGTCAAAAGACTCACAATCTCAACCGCCTCGAGGCCCAGCGGAATGAGCTCAATTCTCGAGGTATTTTGTTTTATTTGAATCGAGATTCGTTAACCCTAAGCTAAGTTTTACTCTTATGAATTGGTTTTTTGATTGGAATTCTGCTTGTAATTTCGATTGGTTGGAGTTAGGGTTAGGGTTATATTTTGGTAAAAATCTTGGACTGTATGATAGTTTTCATAACAGTGAAAACGATATTAGGGTTTCATCTTTGAATAATATGTAGAAAAAAAAAAGGTGGTGACTTTAAGAATGGATTATGAGTGATTTTACATGTGGAGGATGAGACGTGGCATTGGCAGAGCTTTGACTTGAAAACGATATATGATATTATTCCTGCAATTTTATTTTTGGGTTGAAGTAACCATCCTAGGCTGAAAATTGAGATTTGGGACTGATTTTTGTGGATCTTGGGAGCTATTCAGTGATTGTTTGGAAGTGTAAATTTTAATTGATTGGAGGGAAAGACTATTGAGTTTCAGGAGAATCTGAATTCCGAAAATTCCTCCAACCCACTGCGTAGAAATTCATAAAACCATCCGCATATACTTTTAGTCACATGACTTATGAAATGAGTTGTGTGACTTGTTTAAATAACACAAGTGGATAGTTTTATGAGTTGGGTTGGAGGAGATTCTTTCAAACAGGTTTGGAGGAAAACTTTGCCGGTAAAGGAAAAGAAAAAAAAGGTTGAATAAGCTTGGAAGATGTGACCTATAGTGTTTGGAAGGATGATAAATCAACTTCTAGTGATGGAGATAACATGAACCTCAACCTGGGTGTTTATTAAAGTCTCTAGAAAGATACCTATGCTCTCCCAATTCATGAAGCGTCATTCGCTGCTTGAGTCACTTTGATTTCCCAATGTAATTTTTTTCTTGGGATAATATTTCCCAATGTAATTATATTACTTGTAAATTTATCACACCCTTTTTTTTACATAGAATTGAAAAATTCCTATATCAAAAAGTTAAGTGCTTTATGGCGAGTCTGCAACTTCTATTCAATTATCAGGATGTCATTTAATCAATGTTTTGGCTCAAATGTCATGGCATTGTAATGGGTGGATATGGTTGTCATGGGATGCTAAACACTAACTTATTTTTCATTTCTTTTTTTATTATTCTCTTCATTTAGGAATTAGGATGGGTGGCTAGTCATTAAGATTGATGGATTTATTTAAAGTTGATTGCATAAATTTTGCATCTAATCCATTGCAGTAATTTTGTTTTATGTTTCTAGATATATATTTTTTAGTTTCTTGAGTTTTGGTTAGGATTTGGTCAATGACATTATCTAAAAAATTGGCAGTGAGAATGCTTAGGGAAGAATTACAGCTACTCCAGGAGCCTGGATCATATGTTGGTGAAGTTGTCAAAGTAATGGGGAAGAATAAGGTTTTAGTTAAGGTAAGTAATATTCCTATATGAATGCACTCAATTGTAAATTTGCAGCTGCGCTTTAACTATTTCTTTTTTTGAAAAGTAATGATATTTTAGCAAGGGAATAGACTACTACATGCACAAGGAGTGCCTTTTTGTTAATAAGAGATGGTTTGATAACAGTTTGAATACATTTTTATCTAATGTTTCATCTTGTTTCCCAGGTTCATCCTGAAGGGAAATATGTTGTTGACATTGATAAAAATATCGATATCACCAAGATAACTCCATCAACAAGAGTTGCTCTCCGTAATGACAGTTATGTGCTTCATTTAATCTTGCCAAGCAAAGTTGATCCATTGGTCAACCTCATGAAAGTTGAAAAGGTTCCAGATTCCACATATGACATGATTGGTGGTCTTGACCAGCAAATTAAAGAGATAAAGGAGGTTTGCCTCGTGTACCCTTTTACTTTCTGCATTTAAACTCCAATGCTTATTGTGTCTCCTTATTACTTCCTTGATTAGGGAGGCATATTAGGTGGTTGATTGATATAATGGTTATTCATGATTTGTCATTATCTTTTCAGGTAATTGAGCTTCCAATCAAACATCCCGAGTTATTTGAGAGTCTTGGAATAGCTCAACCAAAGGTAACATGATGTTGCCACATTAACTTGTAGGTTTATTTCTTTACTTAATAGACATTGAAGCTTATGGTTTTCACCAACTCTCTCTCTTTCTACATGATAGGGTGTCCTGCTATATGGCCCACCTGGTACAGGGAAAACACTGTTGGCTAGGGCCGTGGCTCATCATACTGATTGTACTTTCATCAGGGTTTCTGGTTCAGAATTAGTTCAGAAGTATATTGGAGAAGGTTCAAGAATGGTTAGGGAACTTTTTGTCATGGCCAGGTTTGTTTTTATCTTCTTAATAAATCACATGCTCAGTTTCTTCATAATGTTATATATATATATATGTTTCACATGTTCCCCTGTTCCTCCTTTTGTTGTATTGCTTTTTATGCTTTCTTTGTAGCTGAATAGGCTTTGCTTTGTTTATGGAAAAATGGATAAGGAAAAAGAAAAAAAATTTCCGTGTTAATGCTCAGCTGAGTAGTATTGAAGTCTTTTCAGACCATGAAATAAAATTCTGTGTCTATATATATATCTGGCCTAGATATCTCACCAAGTGGCACCTTTGAATATACAAAGGAACCACTTTGCAATTTCATTGGATTTGTGATGTGGTACAAAATATATTCATCTGTATCTGATTTGTTTCAGTTGTAGAGTTACCTGTGATCATTCAGCAGTCTGAATACAAAAAAGAAGAGAGATTGTCACGCATTAATGTTTCTGATTTTACAATTCTATTAAACTAAGCATTTTGGATATCAACTTCTCTCTTTTTCTTTGGCAGGGAACATGCTCCATCAATCATATTTATGGATGAAATAGACAGTATTGGATCTGCTCGAATGGAATCTGGTAGTGGCAATGGTGACAGTGAAGTGCAGCGGACTATGCTGGAGCTTCTCAACCAGCTGGATGGATTTGAAGCATCAAATAAAATAAAGGTATCGTGTGTGTTATCAGTATGCAGATTGGGTTGTTTAGTTTTTGGTATTTTCTTTATTGTGACCTCTACCAACAATATCTTGATCTTTGACAGGTTTTGATGGCTACCAATCGGATTGATATTCTGGATCAAGCTCTCCTTAGGCCAGGGCGAATTGACAGGAAGATTGAATTTCCTAATCCTAATGAGGAGGTACGTGTCACTGTGACTATCAGCGTAGTGTTTTTGTGTATATTTTCGTACATATTTGCACTTATTCTCCATAGTAAGTGCTTTTGTTTTTGTTTTTTGTTTTTTTTAAAATGTGTTCTAGTGTTTCTAGTTTCTGAAGGTTAATAGTAATTTCTCAGTTGTGGGAGATATTTTTTACTTATTCTTAGCACGCCTCAGTAATCTTAATCTGTAGTTTGTAACATCTAAGTTTATCTTGTGATTGGAAAGTGGTCGCTATGTGTTTGGTGGGTAATTTAAATTTGCTGAAATGTTGTTTTTCTAATCCTGCAATTGACGTTCTATCAGATGCAATTTGCAGCTCGTCTGTTTTCTTGTGTCATGTCATGTACTCATGTAGTTTTGATATTTTAATTTTAAAGCAACATCTTATTTAATTTTGAGTTCTTTTTAGCATGGAGTTTTCTGACCTTCTAGTTGAATATTAATTGATGTATGAGTGAATTTTAGCTTCTTGTAGTCTTGTTTTCTCTTTTTAGCATTGCATTTTCTTGTGCGTTTATTCTTCCTGACCTTCTTTCTGAATATACCTAAGAGATATATGTTTAAATTTATAAATGTTTAATTGGTTACAATATGTAGGAGTGAATTTATGAATATTTCAATTGGTGCCTATAACGTCTAATCTGAAATGAATTCCTTGTTGCATGGTAATAATGAATGTAATTCTTACAAGGTGCATATACTTATGTGTATAAAATGCAGTCTCGTTTGGATATTTTAAAAATACATTCAAGAAGAATGAACCTGATGCGTGGGATTGATCTGAAGAAAATAGCCGAGAAGATGAATGGTGCATCTGGTGCAGAGCTCAAGGTATGTTTCACACTAGATGAATGGGCTTTTATGTCTGGCTTTGGATGTTATTTACTTCTCCATTGACTGAGCCATGGCTGGTTGTGAGTAATTAGATGCGATTTTGGTGATTTTTTATTATTTTTAATTCATTGGTTGAACTTTAATGTAAGGAAGCATGGACACCGACACAAGACACAGTGACACAACAATTCTCAAATAATTAGGACACAATATGGTGGGGACTGGGGACACCATGTTTAAATAACTAATAAATACATATTTTTAGGTACATTTTATATATTTTAGGGCATAATTTTTTAGTACCAATCTGATATTTGGTAGTCATTTTATCTACAAACGATTCAATTTCAAAAAGAAATAGAACAATACAACTAAATGATAATTTTTAACAATAAATTGACCATAAAGTACTAATAAATAATAGTTTATAACTATAACTAATTAACAATTATAAAAAGAATGATTAAAAGTCAAAATTTTACTGGACCTTAATTTAAGAGTGATTAAAAGTCAAAACCAGACCATAATTTATTGGTAAGGAGTTATCTTTAAGTACTTAATTAAAACTTTTATACTTTATAACATTTAAAAAAAAAAAAGGGGTATATTAAAACCCCATGTCTTGATAGATACGAGAGAGTACTCAATAGAACTCACTAGAAACCAAAAAAGAAACAGGGTCAAAAGCATTAGGAAGAATAGAACAGGGGCAGGTGGGTGATGGAGTTTAAACAAACAGTGAATTGGGTTTACTGACGAGAAATCAGTGATGGAGCTTTGAGAAATGAGATGGGTTGCTGATCTGACACTAACGATGGTCGACAAGGTGCAATTGCGCTATTGGGTCACCAATCTAATATTGAGAAAGTTGAGGATGGTTGATGGTTTTTTTTTGGTCAGTCGTGTCTTGACTGTATTGAGTTTGTGTCCTGATTTAAAAACAACTTTTTTGAATGACGCTCCACAGACATGCATGCAGCCTTCTGAGGTGTGTTCATGTCCGAAACGGACATGCGGCTATTTTTGCTGTGTTTGTGCTTCCTAGCGCGTGAAACTGTTTGGATATGTCCCAAAACTTGTGTAATCAGTAGTTTGTGCTGGTGAAGTGCATTTGCACCTATTGCCAGACACTTTTTTCCTTTTCCTTCTCTATTTTTTCATAAGGCTGCATGCATGTCTGTGGAGATGACCTCTAATTCAAGTGCTTCCTTCCTTGTGAAGGTGAAGTTTAGGTACAAAGTTAAGCCCAGGGTGCATGTAACTTGCCAATAAAAATTTAAAATTTTCAACTATTTAAACAGATTCATCTCTTATTGAAAGTATTTGGCAAGCATGTCAAAATAGGCTTCATTCTTGTACTCAGGGAAGGTTATCACCGCATTAACCACAGGTTGTTTGATCTTACATATCAGGAAAAAAAAAAAAAAAAACCGGTTGTTTGATGTAATGCTCCCAGGTTATAGCTGCAGCGGCTGCTGTTGACTTGTTTTGAACTTGTTTGATTTTATTTAGTGTTTTCCCCCTTAAAGATTGCCAGTATTTTATTCAATTTAAACAATCTCAAGTCTCTTGGATGGATTTGGACAGAATGATAAGTCTAGTCTTGTTAATTCCATAACGAGCTATTGCACTGGGCTATTAAAGTCTTCAGAAGTGAAGGATTGTGTGTGTTTTCTGTGCATAATCATATTGTCACACATTTTTTCCTTTTTTTTTTTTTTTTTCTGCAGGCTGTGTGCACGGAAGCTGGGATGTTTGCACTGAGGGAGAGGAGGGTTCATGTAACACAAGAAGATTTTGAGATGGCAGTGGCAAAGGTAATGAAGAAGGAGACCGAGAAAAACATGTCATTGCGGAAGCTATGGAAGTAGTGTTCCTATATGTTAATGTTTTGTTTCGCTCCACCACCCTTTGAGCCATTGACCTGTGGCTTTGTTCTTCACTGACAGCCAACAGTTCTGTTCTTCCTTTTATGGATATAAAAAACAGGGCGAGGGTGCCTACACTTTGTTGAAGTTTTTAAAGTACCACTGGCATCTTTTTTTTATTTTGTTAAATATTCTTTTGTGATACATTTTTATGTAATATGTGTTTTACTTCAAGTATCTGACAACAATGTCCCTTGACAATGACTGTCAATCTTTTATCAATCTATTGGTTAGACGACCAGAATGATAATTAAAAATCTGTGCTTAGTGGACAAGCACATGTGGCTTAGTTTCCTGGGCATGTGTAGCTGTAGTATGGGACATAGCACTCAGGGATCAATCATAACATGCAGTGCTAGTTGTGCTCGGTTTTGGGCTTCTATTCTCCTCCAAAAGAAAAAAGTTTTGGAATTCTATCAGGTTTCATAATGCATTGGATCCTACAATTTGATTCCTCCAAGCATTGGTTTAGTAGTTCTCGAGGTTTTATGAGATCCATGAGGTGTTGGATTTTAGAGATTATTTCTTGGAATTATTAAGTGTGTGGAATAAAGTTAAATATATTAGGGGAATAGTTAGATATTCAAAAAAGTTTGGATATTTTAAAAAATAAAAACCAATAAAGATGAAAGAGATGACCTTATTAGAGGTTATGATCTCAGTTTAGGTGGAGGTGCATTCTAGTGTTAGCTTGGTTACCTTGGTAGGGTTGTAAATGAGCTAATTAGAGTAAAAAATTGTTTTTATTTTTTTAGCAAACTATTCAAGTTGAAGTCAGTTTAGGCTCAACAATAAAATTAGTTAAATTCAAATATAATAATGTGTTCGTAAACAAACTCGTGAAATAAAACTTGATTTAACAATTTATATATTTACTTGTGTAAATGTATACTTACATAGACTTGAAACTGTATTGAATAATTTTGTAAATAGATATGATATCAAATTATTATTTATAGTTTTTTTTTTTTAATAATATCATAAACAATTTATTTATAGTAAAAATTCATAAATTTGTGAAAAGATAAAAAATTTTAGACATGATTTTATCATATAAAAGAAAAGAATAAGTTAATTAACTAACTTGTCAATAAACTTGAGCTTAATCGACAAGAAAATGAACAAATTTGAACATGTAGTCTTATATAGTAATGAATTAGAACTTAAATTATATTCAAAATAAAATTAAAAGAACAAGTTTGAAATTTTAATATTCGACTCAGTTCTCTTGTTTATAGTTCTCTACCTAAATTTGTGTGGAGGAATGCTCTAGTGTTAGCTTGGTCCCCTCATCAATGTGCCAAGGCAAACTCCAAATTCATAAATCTGGCTGCCATCGTTGACCAATGGGGTTTTCGTTGATTTCATATTCGACTTTAAATATCTTTCTTTATTTCCTCATAGGTTACAACTTCCATAAGGTTTCTACTTTAATAAATTTTATTTTAGGGAAAAGCCAAAAAGGATTTTATTAACAATCCTCGTATTTGGTTATGTACTGTGATTTGTAAACTACCCCCATAGTTGGGAAGAAAGTGCTAGAAAAAAAGAAAAAAAAGAAAAAAGAAAAAAAAAAAGAATGAGTGCGTTCCATTTGAAAATAAGTATATATATATATATATATATATAGATAGAGAGAGAGAGAGAGAGAGAGAGAGATAAAGGCTCAAAATCGTATATTGGACTTTGGGCTTAGTTTGAGGACGTTGAATGGTCCGAGGAGGGACAAATAGTTATTAAGGGTCCAATTTAAAATCTCATGAGCAAGATACAAATGGGAAGGTGGTCCGAGGAGGAACATCTCCTCGGATATGATAAATACAGCTTAAATATGTGTTCCAACAATCAAGGTGACCTTTCAGAAGACTCTAGTGATAAGGACATGCGCCACAAACGCCTAAGGACGATGAGAGCTAAAAAATATCTAACTGCTACCACCGCATTAAATGCACTGCAGTTGCTTTTCTGGCAGCATTTATGTGAAGAAGATCCCTGAACAGTGTTACCTTAGCTACCGCGACTCACAGAAAGATGATTTCATACAACTTCAACGAACAAATCCTATCCAAAAAAAAAAAAAAAAAAAAAAAAAAAAAAAAAAATTCAACGAACAAAAAAAATTATATATTAATTTTCTAACCATAGGGCGGCACAGTCCACGCCAGTTTTTGTTTTTGTTCTATCCAGGATCTCTGGTCGTTGCTGTCTCCTAGGGTTCGGAACAAAACTCCAAACTTTGCCAGGTAAATTCAATCCCCATCACCAAATTGAACTTAATTTCACGAAATTCTTTCCCTTTTGGCTATTGGGTATTCGATCATACAAAAAACCCAATTCAAAAACTCAAATTTTAACCCATATTTGACCATATTTGATTCTTTTACTCTGTTTTTAACATCTGGCCATTCTTGTTTTTCAGGTTTAGTGTTTATCAGAATCATGGTAAGTTTTTTCAATTTTTTTTAAAATAATCTTAATTTGGATACAAACTAAGGTTTTCTTAATTTGGATTTGATTATTTAGGACCATGATGACTGCGATTTGAGATGCGGACCTGGGGGCCCTGTCCTTCGCAGGGTTCGAAATCAAGGCCCAAGTTCCATAGGTTGGGCTTTGACAATTATTTCGGCAATGGAATATACGCTGGCAAGGATTAACCCTGCGGATAATGAATTGTCACTACAAGTTATTATTTACACATTACGGGAGTACCTAATTGCTAGGAAACTTATTCAAGATGATGCACGCACTTGGAGGGGGGACTATGAGGTGCCAATGCTTGAAGTATTTCGCTGGATGATGGTACATGGAGTAGCAAAAGAATCTGAGTGCAAATCGCTTGCAAAAGTCTTTCTTGATTCTGTAAGTTTTTTTTTTTCTTCTTTCTTTGTAATGAACATATATGTAAATAACAATAAAAAATGATATTTGATGACATAATGTGTTAATTCTAATCTTGCAGGGGATGACAGTGGCATATCTCCAAGAGTACACAGTGATTAACGTAGAGAATGAAGAATTAATGCTGAAGATATTAAGTGATGGATTTTGCCTATGTGCAACCATTCGAATTTTTGAAGACTTAGAAGAATACAATCATGATGAAAATTCGGTCTATGAAGCTACTGTTAGAGATAAAGAATTTGTTGCACATGCGGTGGTAATTACAGGCTTTGGAACTACTCCAATAACAAAGAAAAAATTCTGGTGGATTAAAAACAGTTGGGGTGAGGAATGGGGAGATAAAGGTTTTGGAAGAATATATAGAGGGCGTGATGCAATTCACCCAAGAACTGGTCAGAGAAACCCCAATCTACTTAAAGAAGTAATTGCATGTAGGGTTGTTAAAGAGAAAGTACTTGATTGATAGAAATAGTGTTTGTTAGGAAGACATTTGTCATTTATATTTTAAGTTTCACTTTAGGCTCATGGTTTTTTTTTTTTTTTGGCTGATGATTTACAAGATAGTCTTATCCTTGTGCCATTGATATTGATTGTGAAATTATCTTCTATGGTTGGACTGCGATTATTCTTTAGTATATAACCAATTATATTCCTTTTCCCTGATTATGCTTTCCATAAAATTTGAATGAAGTGTTACCTAATAAAATTTGAATGAAGTGTTACCTAATAAAATTTGAATGAAGTGTTACCTATGTTGTGATGTGCTTGCTAGTCTCTGGAAATTTAGCAAGCACTCAAGTATTAGCCTGGATGATCAATAAGTGTAGGATGAAGATGCTCCAAAGGGAGCTATATAACACAAGAGACCCCCCATGAGGGAAAAGGGAGGGGGAAAGGAAAAGAGAAAAAAAAAAAAAAAAAGAGAAAAGAAAAAGAAACACTGTAGCTTTCTAGAACAAAATTTGTAACTCAATTGAAACATAAATAGAAGAGAATCAGCCTCCTCAAAATTGGTCGATGACAATTTTCTAGAGTCTAAACGAGTTTATTTCCTCTCTTTTGTTATTAAGATTTACTTTATTGGTTGACAAGTTCACTAAAACCCAGTTCTTTGACCCACTCTCTACAAATTTATTGTTTTGGACTTCTTAGGCCTAAGTCCATCCATCCTTTGGGTCTAGGACCTTGAGCAGGTCCTTACAATTGGCGCCGTCTGTGGGAAGAATTTCGGTGCTGCAGTAAGCAACGTTCGACCATGGTAGGATCAGGTCCACACCGGGCAGAGTCTATAGGGTCCCAACATGAAAATCCTTTTGTGAACCTCGATTGCAGAAGGGACCGGAAGGGGAGTGTGAATATCGTTCGCATCGGCAGGAGTCTTTCTTGGGGGAACAGCCACCTCTCTTGTGAGGAAGATACCAGAGCCCTGCAATTGGAACTCGACTAACTGAAGAGAAAGCTGCGCCATGCACGGCGAAAGCGAGCCCCCTCTAACTCCAACATATCTTCTTCTGATGGTGAGAATGATGGTAGTTATCGATGTAGAACAAGGACTCCTCCCAGTGAATCTTTCTCATATGAAGAGGAGCACTATCACGAACATAGGCATAAGAGCCCGCCATGCAAAGGCTCAAGAAATGACGCCATGAGCAAGGCATTGGATCAGATTTCCAAATCGCCCTTCACGCGCAAGATTGAAGGGGCAAGACTTTCTCGGCGATTCAATCAGCCAACGTTCACTATTTACAATGGCCGGACGGACCCCGTGGAGCACGTGAGCCATTTCAACCAAAGGATGGCTGTCCACTCTAAGGACGAAACCTTGATGTGCAAAGTGTTCCCCTCCAGCCTAGGACCCATGGCAATGAGGTGGTTCGATGGTTTAAAGGCGGGTTCTGTAGACTCCTTCAAAGAGTTTACCTAGGCATTTGGCTTTCGTTTTATCACCTGTAGCAAAGTTCCTCGGCCTTTAGATTTCCTACTATCCTTTTCCATGCGAGAAGGGAAGACCCTGAAAACGTACTCGGACAGATACTGGGAGATGTACAATGAAATAGATGGTGACTTTGACGACGTTGCCATCAGTACTTTCAAGGCTGGTTTCCCAACTGAGCACGGTTTGAGGAAATCTTTGACGGGAAAACCTATCACTAGCATACGCCAATTCATGGACCGGATCGGGAAGTATAAGAGGGTTGAGGAGGACCAGCAACAAGGAAAAGGGAAAAGTAAGGTTATCACTCAGGAGATGAGGGATTTCAGGTTGGACCACTATAACAATAACAGGCCCCGAAGGGAGTTTGCTAGGCAGTTTGGGTCTACAGCCTCCCAAGCAGTTAACACTGTGTTCCGAGAACCAGTACATCAAGTCCTAGAGAAGATCAAGAACGAGTTGTACTTCAATTGGCCAAACAAGATGGTGGGAAACCCGCTAAGGCGCAATCAGAACATTTATTGCCAGTATCACTAGGACCAGGGACATACTACAGAAGACTGTAGGAATTTGTGGGACCATTTGGATCAGCTGGTTCGAGAAGAAAAGTTAAAGCAGTTTTTGCATCATTCCAGTGGTCAGCAGGGCTAGGTAAATTCGGAACCACGGAGAGATGTCTCTTCGAGACCTTCTTTGGGCACGATAAATGTCATCTTTGCCGCTCTTGGGAGGACCGGTTCTTGCCCCTCCAGGGTGATGTTTGTGGCTCGATTGTTCGCCGAGGACACCAATCCGGAGCCAAAGAGGGCTAAGGTTAACATTCGGCCGGCATTAAGCTTTTCGGATGAGGATAAGGTCGGAACCATACAGCCCCACGATGACGCTTTGGTGGTCACGCTCCGGATTGGAGGATATGACGTGAAGAGGGTAATGGTGGATCAGGGCAGTAGCGCTGAAATCATGTACCCCGACCTATACAAGGGGCTGAACTTGAGACCCGAAGACTTGACAGCCTACGATTCGCACTTGGTGAGTTTCGACGGGAAGGTCATCATTCCGAGGGGCTAGATTAAGCTGCCTGTACAGGCTGGCTCGGAAGTGGTGGAGGTTAACTTCATTGTGGTCGACGCTTATTCCCCATATACGGCCATTGTGGCCAGGCCATGGCTTCACGCCCTGGGAGCCGTCTCCTCTACTCTGCACCAGAAGGTGAAATACCCGTCGGGGGACCGAATCGAAGAGATTATTGGAAGTCAATCCATAGCTAGACAATGCCTAGTGGTTGCCATCCGACATCGACCCATGGCCAAGTCCTCGGTTCCTGCTGAAAAAGGTTTATAGCAATTAAAGGCTCTGGATTCGCCTGTCAATGGACTAGCCGAGGAGGTGAAAGGTGAAGACCTGGAAACGATTGCTGTTGGGGATGATCCGGAGAAGTTCTTTCAGATCGGGGCTCAGCTGCCTACTCTAGAGAAGGAAGAGCTGATAGAATTCCTCAGAAGAAATGTTGATGTATTCGTATGGAATGCTTACGAAGCCCCAAGGGTGGATCCGAGCTTCATCTGTCACCATTTAAATGTCAATCCATCTGTTACCCCCAAAAGGCAACCACCTCGGCGCTCATCTAAGGATCACTCTGACGCTGTTAGAGACGAGGTGGTGAAACTTAAATGGGCAAGGGCTATCAAGGAGGTATTTTACCCTGAGTGGTTGGCCAATACCGTGGTAGTAAAGAAGAAGAGTGGAAAATGGCGAGTGTGTGTGGACTTCACGGATCTCAAGAGGGCTTGCCCAAAGGATCCCTTCCCTATGCCTAAGATAGACCAGCTGGTAGATGCAACTGTAGGCCACCCTCAAATGAGCTTCCTAGATGCCTTTCAGGAATACTACCAAATACCACTGGCCTTGGATGATCAGGAAAAAACAGCTTTCGCCACTCTCACCGGAAACTGCCACTACAAAGTCATGCCGTTCGGCTTGAAGAATGCAGGGTCTACCTATCAAAGGATGATGACTAGGATGTTTGAACCATAGTTGGGCAAGAGCATTAAGGTTTATATAGACGACATGGTGGTAAAGAGTAAAGTCCGAACACGTGGGAGACCTTGGGAATATATTTGAGATTCTGAGAAAACACAAGTTACGCCTTAATGCTTCCAAATGCTCTTTTGGGGTTGGATCAGGGAAGTTTTTGGGATATATGGTTATGCATCACGGAATTGAGGTCAACCCCGATTAGATTAAGGTAATTAACAACTTGCAACCACCTTGGAACCCCAAGGAAGTTCAAAGGTTAACTGGAATGACCGTTACCTTGAACCGGTTCATCTCCCGGTCAACGGATAGGTGTAGGCCCTTCTTCTAGTTGTTGAACAAGTGGAAGGGATTTGAATGGACCGAGGAGTGCGTCCTAGCCTTCCAGTAATTGAATGAGTACCTTTCTCAGCCGCCTATTATGTCAAGGCCCGAGGTGGATGAAGTTTTATTTGCTTATATCGCTGTGATCCCTCATGCTGTGAGTCTGGTGTTGATACGAGTTGATAATGGCATACAAAGGCCAGTTTACTATGTGAGCAGATCACTGCATGAGGCCGAAATCCGTTACCTGCCACTAGAGAAAGCCATTTTGGCGGTGGTACATGCCACTCGCAAACTCCCTCATTACTTCCAAGCACACACAGTTATCGTCCTAACTCAGCTTCCGCTCAGGGCTCTGCTCCGAAGCGCTGATTACACGGGGAAGATTGCCAAATGGGCGACAATCCTGGGGGCTTTTGACATTAAATACATGCCCCGTACCTCTATTAAGGGTCAAATCCTCGCGAATCTAGTAACCGAGTTTGCAAAATCCCTATTAGAAATAGAAGCAGAGAGGTGTGGCATGGATGGAAAATCGGTTGGCATGATCTCCCAGGAAGGCCCTTTACCCTGGAAAGTATATGTTGATGGTGCAGCAAATCAGAAGGGATCTAGAGTGGGACTAGTTCTAGTATCTCCTGAGAGGATTACCATTGAAAAGTCATTAAGACTGGACTTTTCAATCACAAATAACGAATTTGAATATGAGGCTCTGCTGATGGGAATGACCATGGTTCGAAGAATGGGTGGCAAGGCAATGGAAATGTTCTCAGACTCAAGATTGGTCGTCGGTCAAGTGAAAGGAGTGTTTGAAGCGAAAGATGAAAGAATGCAAGGGTACTTGGATCAGGTTCTTGCAGTTAGGGTTCAAATCTTTCGACCTATTACATATTCCTAGAAGGGAAAACACGCATGCTGATTCCCTTGCCACGCTCGCAACATCCTCAGTGCAGAGTTTACCTCGGGTCATTCTTGTCGAGGACTTGTGCAGACCTGCTGTGATGAGAGGAGACACGATCTAAATCCATCAAGTCAGGATAAGGCCAAGCTAGATGGATCCTATAATTCTGTTCCTCAAGGAGGATATCCTGCCCGGAGAAAAGTCAGAGGTCGACAAGATACGGAGAAAGGCTCCTTGATTCTGGCTATCCGAGGACCAGAAATTGTACAAACGCTCTTTCTCTGGACCGTATCTACTCTGCGTACATCCCAAGGCAACAGAACTGCTCTTAGAGGAGTTACACGAGGGAATATGTGGAAACCACACTAGAGGCAGATCTTTATCTCATTGAGCCATCACCCAGGGCTACTGGTGGCCAAACATGTAGAAAGAAGCTCAAGAATACGTGAAGAAGTGTGACCAATGCCAAAGATATGCGCCAAACATATGCGCCAAACATCCATCAACCGGGAGGGGTCCTTAACCCTTTGTCCAGCCCTTGACTCTTTGCCCAATGGGGCTTAGACATTGTGGCCTGTTTCCCAAAGCAGCAGGGAACAAGAGGTACTTGCTGGTTGGCACGGATTACTTTACTAAATGGGTGGAAGCTGAGCCCTTGGCGAACATCAGGGATGTGGACGCCAAGAAATTTGTCTGGAAAAACATTGTCACTCGGTTCGGGGTCCCTCGTACCCTCATCTAGGACAAAGGCCTCCAATTTGATAGCAAATCCTTCAGGAGATACTGTTATGACCTAGGAATCACGAATAGATATTCCACCCCAGCCTATCCTCAAGGGAATAGACAAGCCGAGGCTGTTAACAAGGTCATAGTAAGCGGATTTAAGAAGATGTTAGATGATGCGAAAGGAAAATGGGTGGAAGAGTTGCCACACGTCCTTTGGACATATCGGACCACGCCTCGTAGGTCAACAGGAAAGACGCCATTTTTAATGACATATGGGGCCAAGGCTGTTATTCCCATAGAGACTGGATTCCCAATGCTGAGGACGAGTTTTTTCACTCCGGGCAACAATGACGAGCTATTGGGGAAGAGCCTAGACTTAATTGAGGAGCGAAGAGAAAACGCAATGGTCCAACTGGCATATTACCAACATAAGCTCAAGTAAAGCTATGACGTCAATGTGAAGCTGAGACCGTTAGCTCTTAGAGACTTGGTGCTGAGAAAGGTTCTAGGTACTGCAAAGAATTCAGCATGGGGAAAACTAGGGCCCAACTGGGAGGGACCATACCACATCACTTCAGTGGCCGGCATAGGAGCTTATTTTCTGGAAGACTTAGATGAGCATGTAATACCGCGCCCTTGGAATGTAAACAACCTAAAAAGGTATTATTATTAATGAAAGTTCCCTTTGTCAATATCTTCACTTGTTGTGTAAAGGCATGGTACTTCTCTTTATTCATCCACTTTATAAGTGTTTAAATGGAACCCAAGTCATGCTTGAAGTCCCCAGACCAGATGCTTGGGGAAAGTTAATACTATGACAACTTTTTAAGTGTTTAAATGGAACCTAAGTCATGCCTGAAGTCCTCGGACCAGATGCTTGGGGAAAATTAACACTATGACAACTTTATAAGTGTTTAAATGGAACCCAAGTCATGCTTGAAGTCCTCGGATCAAATGCTTGGGGAAAATTAACACTATGACAACTTTATAAGTGTTTAAATGGAACCCAAGTCATGCCTGAAGTCCTCGAACCAGATGCTTGGGGAAAATTAACACTATGAAAACCTTATAAGTGTTCAAATGGAACCCAAGTCATGCCTAAAGTTCTCGGACCAGATGCTTGGGGAAAATTAACATTTCGACAACCTTAGAAGTGTTAAACAGATCCCAAGGCATGACAGGTCTCTTGGACCATATACTTGGGTGAAATTAACACTCATTGGCATCTTTATAAGCGTTAAACAAATCCCAAGGCATATCAGGTCTCTCGGACCACATACTTGGGTGAATGGGTCATTTCACAGCGCAAGCTTGGGGTAAATCTCTTTGTTACGGATGCATAATCGTTTCCAGTTTTTATTAAAGTTAGAACAGCAACAGTACAAAACTATTTATGACAGTCATATGCTTCAAAGCACACAACAATAAAGGTACGAGAGATAAAAAGAAAAGCGTTTTTCATTCAACAAAAAAGGGAATACACTGTCTGAAGGCAAAACGCCATTACAAAAAGTTATGAAAAAAAAAAGAGAGGGAGCTACAAAAGAAAATCCTATATTTGGAAATTCTAGGCCTTGTCTTGGAAAGGGTCTTTCTTAGGATCAGTAGCCTCAGAATGGACATCATCAGCTTTGGACTTGGCCTCTGCGTCCTTGGCCTGAGAGACCACATCCCTGATTTTAAGGGAATCCTCGGAGGGCTTGTCCTTCATTAGTGGCTGAGTCTCCTCACCCACTTCAGCCTCTTCAGGAACCTCGGCATCAGGAAAGGGAACCTGGGGGAAAGGAGCTGCTCCGGAGGAGGGTCTGACACAGGAGTTTCTCGAATATCCTCTGGAAAGAAGATATTCTCGGCCTTCCTCAGGTCCAAGTTTGCAGGGACTCCTTCCTGGTCCATCGCCACTCCCTAGGACTCAGTGCAATAGTCCCTGCATACTACGGCCACTTCCTTTGACAGCCGAGCCTCTGTATCCAGCACCCCACGTTAGTAGGATGCCTTCACTGCAGCCTCGGTGGCTTCCCTGGCCACCCGAGCCGCATCTTTGACTCTCTGCAGCTCTGCCTTGAGGTCCAAAACAGCTTGTTTCTCGGTGGCCAGGTTTATCTCTATAATGTGCAGTTTTTATCGCATGTCATCGGCCTGCCTTTCTGTGGTCTTCAGACCCGCCTCAACACTCTGGCGAGCTTGGTTAGCTTCTTTGAGCTTCTCAAACAACCCCGCATGTTCTTGTTTAAGGGTTCCAAGAGCCTTCTCAGCTTCCAGACGGGAGTGGGCCTCAGCGCTAACCTCGTCACGGGCATTCCTGACCCACTCTTCAGCCACAAAAATTTGTTAGGTAACCTACATAAAAGCGGCAAAGAGTTTACAAAAATAAATACATATATGAATAAACGTGTAGTTTAGTATTTAGCAAAGAAAAGTGTTGGTTGGCTTACCATTGCAAGGTCCCTCTTCAACGACATGAAGAGATCCGGTTGCCTGGTGCGCCTAAGACCCTCTATGTCTCGGGGGAGAAGGAGAGGTTACTCCAAAGCCTCGGCAAGGAAGGTGGCATGCCCCCTCTAAGACTCCCAAATCGAGGCATCCCAGGGGATTGGAGCACCCTCCATCTCCAGCAGAGGGGCCCATGTACGCTGCCCTCGGCGTATTTCAGCTTCATCCCGGCTCTCCACCGATTTGGCTCTCTTGTCCTTGGGATCCTTGGATTTCTTTTGCTGCTTGGCGCCCTTTTGAAGTGCCACTTCACCTTCCTTCAAGTCCTCTACTGATCACTTCTTCCTTAAGTCCGAATTGGCCTTCAGTTCGAGGTCAGCAGGGAACAAAGGGGGAGGAGGAGGAAGGTTGGAAGCAACCTGAGTCTTAGGGACTTCTTTCGAGGCTTGTCCCTTGTTCCTGTTGGCCATTAGGTCCTTTAAATCGGTCCTTTGTTTTAGGTCCATGCCTTCTCTTTCCTCGGAACTAGTCTCTGGCCGAGCGACTATTAACCTAGGATGATGGACTACAGAAAATCTTTCAGACTCAGTCTCGGAGTCCGAGAGCTTTACAAGCCTTTCTGCTACCCCTTCCCCTTCTTCGAAGTGGAACTGGTCGATCTCGACGTCTAGGGAATGGCGGGACGAGGCCGACTCCTCTCTCAGAGTAGCTACTTATTGAGGAACACGTTGGGGTGGCAGCTCAAAGGGGGGAAGGTCTCTCCGAGCCAAGAACCCAGGCTTAGAGATGTCTATTCGGGTAAGCTTAGGGCTACTTGCTCTAATCGCTTGATCCGTGTCCTGAAATATACGCGATATGAGCTCGTAATCTAAGATCAGGTGGGCAGCCCGTAGTTGTCCGTCTTCGCTCACGAATATTTCCGACCTCAGCAAGTAATTGAGTCCTAGAACGTTGACAAGACCAAGTTTTGGAGCGACGTGACCTTTATCTGCAAAAACATCCGAAAAGGAAATTGTGGTCAGATCAATTGCAACTATTGTCCGAAGGGACGAATGACTTAGAATGAATAAAAGAAAATTTTGAAAAAACTAAGGGACCTAATCCTAAGGTACCCCACCTGGTGTTCCCGCCCTAACTGGGCAGTGAAGACCGCTGTTCCACTCCTCGGAGACGACCAGGTAGTCGTTCTTCAAGCCTTTGTTGGACTTAGGAAGGTAGGATATCAACCTAACGACATCGGATCGGGACTTGAGGTAATATCCCGCGCTAGAAAGGGAATGACACTCGTACATGTGAACGACGTCATGCCATGTAAGCCCTAAGTTCATCTGATCGTTCAGAGCATCTACAGTCCCTAGAACTCTTACCAGGTTGGGAGCGCACTGATGGGGGCACAGCCTGTGGTTGCGCAGGTAGTCTGTGGTTATCCTACCCATGGGAAATGTCATTCCTCCCTCTATAAAGGCGATCATTGGAATGACAACTCTACCCTCCCCTCTAGTTGTAAGCCCTTGATTCGGGGCACAGTATTGGAGGTCTACTCTTTGTGGGATACTATATTTGGCTCTAAAACCCTCCAAATCGGCCGGAGAGTCTACTAAGTGTTTGAACCTACCCATCCCAACAAACACAAATGACGTGGGAAAATACTTCTAAAAAAGGAAGAAGGCCGAGAAGGTTGGCCAATGAGAAAAGGAGAATTTAAGGATATAAATACTTACGAAAGCAGGTGCGCTAAACTCTGAACCTTTATAAAGACCTTTTGGAAATTTTTAAGGACTGGAGTTAGGGAAGTTTAGCGATTGAGAAAACTCTGTGAGTTCGGGTGCTTGAGGTTTCTGGATGCTTGAAGACTTGTGAAATGAGGAAAGTGATTTCCCTCAGGGCTTTATATAGAGGGAGAAAATGAGTGGGAATAATCCTGCTTAAAATTCTAGAAGAAATGTCAATTGTTAGATCTGCGGGCCACCGTTAGATGCGGGAGACAGGACGCCGCCTAGAGCAATTAATGACGCTTCGCGGGCTTCGAAACATCAGTAACAATTATGAGGAGCGTAAAACGACACTCCCGCACGTCTGAATTAAGGAATCAATTGGTCTTATCTCTTAAAAATCAAAACCACACTTTTTCTCCTCGGACGAGAGGGAAAAAATTGGAGTTTTGAGGGACTATTATAGGGATAAAGGCCCAAAATCGTATATTGGGCCTTGGGCTTAGTCTGAGGACGTTGAATGGTCCGAGGAGGGACAAATAGTTATTAGGGGTCCAATTTAAAATCTCATGAGTAAGATACAAATGGGAAGGTGGTCCGAGGAGGAACATCTCCTCGGATATGATAAATATAGCTGAAATATGTGTTCCAACAATCAAGGTGACCTTCCAGGAGACTCTAGTGATAAGGACGTGCGCCACAAACGCCTAAGGACGATGAGAGCTCAAAAATATCTAACTGCTACCACTGCATTAAATGCACTGCAGCTGCTTTTCTGGCCGCATTTATGTGGAGAAGACCCCTGAACAGTGTTACTTTGGCTACCGCGACTCACAGAAAGTCAGAGGGGGTGTCTGATGGAACAAGCACTCAAGTATTAGCCTGGATGATCAACAAGTGTAGGATGAAGATGCTTCAAAGGGAGCTATATAACGTAAGAGACCCCCCATGAGAGAAAGGGGAGGGGGGAAAGGAAAAGAGAAAAAAAAAAAAAAAAAGAGAAAAGAATAAGAAACACTGTAGCTTTCTAGAACAAAATTTGTAACTCAATTGGAACATAAATAGAAGAGAATCAGCCTTCTCAAAATTGGCCGAGGACAATTTTCTAGAGTCTAAACAAGTTTATTTCCTCTCTTTTGTTATTAAGATTTACCTTATTGGTTGACAAGTTCACTAAAGCCCAGTTCTTTGATCCACTCTCTACAAATTTATTGTTTTGGGCTTCTTGAGCCTAAGTTCATCCATCCTTTGGGCCTAGGACCTTGAGCTGGTCCTTATAATATATTTTCCATCCCATTTCATTTCGGGATAAGTAGCTAATACTAATCTGATAAGTAAGGTAGTTGTTGCTTGACCAATTAGCTTAGACACTAGACAACATATGCCTACCCATTTTATCTCGCCCTAAATGTAATGGTTCTCTTAGTTATGCTATGCTCATATCTGAGTCCCATGTTTGCTCTTCTCCACCAACAAACCAAGAAGTTGGCTTTCCCAACACAAATATGAGGTCGTCCCCTTTATTCTATGTTGACCCCTGCCGAGAATGGCTTTTTGGGAAGCCTATTCCCACTATGCTCATAGTCCGACAGGCTTGCCAACTGTAGTGGGGAGGTTATATATATATATATATATATATATATATATAATTCATTTGTTTTATATATACTATTGAAGTTTGGACTAAAATCATTAGAATTTAATTAAAAATAAGCATTATCTCACACATGTAACACTTATGTAGAATTTTTAAAGATATTCATTTGTTGTATTTGTATCCTTAAGTTTGGATTAAAATAAAACTATTAAGGTTCGGTTAAAAATAAATATTATCTCACACATATGACACCTATGTGGATGTGATTAGACACAAACACAATACCCCAAAATTTTTGTTTCTACAATTTTCAGCCATTTTGTCTCTAACTCATGCCAACCCCTCCCTATTCTCACACAAACAAAATTACCAATAAACATAAACCCCTCATTCTTCTTTCTTTTTGTTAGATGCATCTTAGTTCCTATCCAACAATTTGTTCGTGATAGTTAGCCATGGTAGCTTTAGAAATATTTTTAGGATATTCACTAAAAAATTTTAAAAAGAGAAGACTTTTTTTTTTGGTTGAGAAAATGATAAGAGAGAAGTTAAATATATGAGGTTCATAAAAATAATTCTCGGAATATGAATGTGAATAGTAAGAATAAAAAATATTACATCATTATTAGGGAGAGAAAGTTTTTATTTATTTATTATTTTTTATTTTTTTTATTTGAGGAACTAGTGGGGAGAGAATTAAGGGTGTCAATTCAGGTTAGCGTGTCGGGTTCATGTCGTGTCGAGGTAGTGGTATTCGACTAAATGGCTCAACCCTAACCCAACCTATTTAATAATCGTGTCATGATCCTTTAACCCTAACCCGACCTATTAATAAGGCGGGTTGACCTAACCCAACCCATTTGACACGCTTAATAAACGAGTCGTGTTGGGTTGACACGAATATAATACAACCCATTTCAACCTGCATAATATTAAATATAACATCCATTTAGAAATAATTTTTTTTTACATCCCAAAAAGCAGTGCATACACTTCAAGTCTTCAACCCACATTCAAAATAATATAGTTTAACAAAAATATAACATTCATCTAGAAATAAGTTCTTTACACTCCAAAAGAAGTGCATACACTTCAACCCAAATTCAAAATATCAAAGTTTAACAAAAATAAAATAACATAGTTCAACAAAAATATAATATCCTTGGAACTCGCCAAATGCTAAGTATCAACATTGAAAAAATTTGAGCAAACAATAAACTAATCCCGACTATGACCACGATTATCATCCATAGATTCTTTGTTGATGTCCAAATTCATAACATCTTCCACAAGCTCATCCAATTTCATTTGTGCAAGTTCTATGCCAAAAAAAAAAAAAAAAAGTATTAGTAGTTCTAGGGTTTGTAAAGTTTCAATTTCCAATTATATCCCTAGTAAATTTTTGTAATTACTCACTTTTCTTTTTAAATTTAAAATATATGTTGGATATAAAAGGTATTTAACAAATCTAAAATAAAATAAATATTTATTTGTTATACAAGTTAAACGAGTTGTGTTAAGTGGGTCATTTCAGATTGACACAAATAAATTGGCGTGTCAAACGTGTCTATTGCAAGTTACGCGGGTTGACCCGCTTATGACACGTTTCTTATCGTGTCGCTTTCGGGTCGATTCGTTTATGACCCAAACCCATTAAAGTCCAACCCTAACTTGAAAAAACTCATATCGAGTTCGTGTCGTGTTTGCGAGTTGGGCCGAACATTGACACCCTTAGAGAGAATGTGAATGGTAAGAAACCTCCTCCAACTATTCAGGAAAAAAAAAAAAAACGCTCGGCATTAAATAAAAAGACAAAATTGCCCTTGAAAATCCCCGCCATTAACACCCTTTTTCCCTTTTAGCAAAATCAAAATTCTCTCTCTCAACTCCAAACCTACCTCCACAGCCACTACCTAGCATCGCCGCCGGAGCTACGCTGCCGAAAATCACCAGTTCCGACAAGAACGGCCTTTGTCTCGTCGGAAAATACCCCAAAATGGTCTCTCATTCTCGTTGCTTCCAACCCCCAACGCCGGAAGCTTTCTCGCCTCTTCCAACACCTTGCGTCGCAAGAAGGTTTTCTTCTCTCTCCTTTTCTGTATTTTTTCACATCTTTGGATTTGGCACCATAATAAGACCTTACAAGAGTGGGTCTTATTTTTATAACCAAATCTCACTTGAAAGATAAACGTTTTTGGCTTTGCAGTTCTGTAATGGGGAGTGAGATTTGGGTGTTTTTGTTTAGGGAAGAGACGGGTCTGATGGGGTTGGGGTTTATTGTTTTAGTTTGTATCCCTATTTTATTATCAATGTCTATAAACTTACATGAGATTGGGCTGCCTAGATTAATATTCATGGTTCCTTTGCAGGTAATGTATGATGCTCATACTTCATGCTGAAGTAAGATCATATATTGCTATCAGTGTACTTTGTTACTTGCATATTAGCAATAAAAATAGAGTACATTTTGTTAGACACCTTTTGATTATATCAACATTAGTCACGTTTATCATTGAGTCTATATACCCTGTTTCTTTTGGTTTGCACCATGGCACTATGTTGCGCATGTAAATGCTTCTCTTTTGTGAATGCTAGTTTTTTTCCTTCAAAAAAAAAAAAGGTTTGATATTGCTCCAAACTCCAGAGGGCTTTACCTAGCTGTATAGTGTACTACTACTAGCCCATTGTGTCTTTCACAAACTATATGAGCTTAAAATTTTGAAATTGCAGTGAGCTCACATAGTCAATGCTCTTCCAACACAACAACATTGGGTTATTCCACTTTATTTCCCACCAATTCCTTTCAAAGCCACACCTTTTCTCAAGCATCTCTAGCAGCCCCAGGCTGAGCAAGACATCATGCATTCAATACCTAAAGAACTGCGAATCCATGACCCATCTCAAACAAATCCAGACCCAGATCTTCCGGGTCGGGCTCCACCAAAACCATGACACCCTCAACAAACTCATGGTCTTCTGCACTGACCCATCTCTTGGGAACTTGCACTATGCTGAGAAAATCTTCAATTATATCCAAAACCCGAGCTTGTTCATATACAACGTGTTGATCAAAGCATTTGCAAAGAAGGGTAGCTTTAGAAAATCCATTTGGGTCTTTGGCCAATTGAGAAAACATGGTCTTTGGCCCGACAATTTTACGTACCCATATGTATTCAAAGCGATTGGGTGTTTAGGTGAGTCTTGGGAGGGTGCAAAGGTTCATGGGTTTGTGGTGAAGACTGGGCTTGAGTTTGATACCTACATTTGTAACTCGCTTATGGACATGTATGCTGAACTGGGCAAGGTTGAGAATTTCAAGAAGCTGTTTGATGAAATGCCTGAGAGAGACAGGGTGTCTTGGAACGTTATGATTTCAGGCTATGTTAGATGTAGGAGGTTTGAGGATGCTGTGAATGTTTTTTGGCAAATGCGATGGGAGAGCAATGAGAAGCCTGATGAAGCCACAGTTGTAAGCACTCTGTCAACTTGTACAGCATTGAAAAATTTGGAGCTTGGTAAGGAAATTCACGGTTATGTTGCAAATGAGCTTGGATTTACTACTGTCATTGGGAATGCTTTGTTAGACATGTATGCTAAGTGTGGCTGTTTAAGTGTAGCCCGGCAAATTTTTGATGAGATGCATACAAAGAATGTGATTTGTTGGACCAGTATGGTGTCTGGGTATGTAAACTGTGGTGAGCTGGATGAAGCTAGAAAGTTGTTTGAGAAGAGTCCCACTCGGGATATAGTTCTTTGGACAGCTATGATTAATGGGTATGTGCAGTTTAACCGTTTTGATGAGGCGGTGGCTCTATTTCGAGAGATGCAAATTAGAAGGGTTAAACCAGATAAATTCACTGTGGTTGCTCTCCTCACAGGTTGTGCTCAGTTGGGAGCTCTAGAGCAAGGAAAATGGATACATGGATACATAGATGAGAATAGAATTTCGGTGGATACAGTTGTCGGCACTTCTCTTATAGAAATGTATGCAAAATGTGGGTGTGTGGAGAAGTCTTTGGACATTTTCTATGAGTTAAAGGAAAAAGATACAGCCTCTTGGACTTCAATCATTTGTGCACTTGCCATGAATGGTAAGACAAGCAAAGCACTTGAGTTGTTCTTAGAGATGAAACAAGCTGGGGCCACACCTGATGATATCACCTTTATTGGTGTTTTAAGCGCTTGTGGTCATGGAGGATTGGTCGAGGAAGGCCGCCAGTTCTTTAATTCTATGACAAAGCAGTATGAGATTGAGCCGAAACTAGAACACTATGGGTGTCTGATTGACCTTCTTGGTCGAGCTGGAAAGTTGGACGAGGCAGAGAAATTGATAGAAGAAGTCCCTAAAGAAAATAATGAGATCGTAGTTCCACTTTATGGTTCTTTGCTTAGTGCTTGCAGAATCCATGGCGATGTTGAGATGGGTGAACGGGTGGCTGAGCGGCTGGTGAAAATTGAGTCAAGTGATTCCAGTATTCATATGCTCCTTGCCAATATTTATGCCTCTGCTGACAGATGGGAAGATGTAACAAAAGTGAGAAGGAAAATGAAAGATCTTGGAGTCAAAAAGGTGCCCGGATGCAGTTCAATTGAGGTTAATGGGATTGTCCATGAGTTTGTTGTTGGAGATCCATCTCATTCAGAAATGAGAGAAATATATTCCATGTTAGATAGAATGGCAAGACCTTTGTTGGATTCAGAAGAGGGTGAGATTGAAAGAGAAATCCTGGTTCCAGTTTGTTGGTGAGGACCAAAGCTGCATTTTCAGAATTTTGCAAGCCACAGTGGAACTATGAGAAAAAAGTTTATGACAATTTGCAGTTTGCTCAACAATAAACATTATTTATTGTTCAGCCACCAGAGAAGAGTGGGTCCAAGATTTCTCAGGTTAGAGAGGTTTCAAGTGATCATCAAAGACCCATAGCTCTAGAAGAAACGAGTAAACATGCTTGAATTGTCTTGGTGATTGCGTTTCTCAAATGAAAATGGGAAATTCTAAAGGAGTGGTCCATCAACAAGAGTTGCTCTCTGCAATGATAGTTATGTGCTTCATTTAATCTTACCAAGAAAAGTTGATCCATTGGTCAACCTTATGAAAGTTGAAAAGGTTCTCGATTCCACATATGACATGATTGGTGGTCTTGACTAGCAAATTAAAGAGATAAAGGAGGTTTGTCTCGTGTACCCTTTTACTTTCTGCATTCTAACTCCAATTCTTAGTGTCTCCTTACTACTTCCTTGATTAGGGAGGCATATTAGGTGGTTGATTGATATAACGGTTTATTCATGATTTGTAATTATCTTTCCAGGTCATTGAGCTTCAAATCAAACATCCCGAGTTATTTGAGTCGTAGAATAGCTCAACCGAAGGTAACATGATGTTGCCACATTAACTTGTAGGTTTATTTCTTTACTTAATAGACATTGGTGCTTATGGTTTTCACCAACTCTCTCTTTCTACATGATAGGGTGCCCTGCTATATGGGCCACCTGGTCCAGGCAAAAGGCTGTTGGCTAGGGCAAAAGACTGTTGGCTAGGGCTGTGGCTCATCATACTGATTGTACTTTCATCAGGGTTTCTGGTTCAGAATTAGTTCAGAAGTATATTGGAGAAGGTTCCAGAATGGTTAGGGAACTTTTTGTCATGGTCAGGTTTGTTTTTATCTTTTTAATAAGCCACATGCTTGATTTCTTCATAGCTGATTAGGCTTTGCTTTGTTTATGGAAAAATAGATTAGGAAAATGATTTTTTTTTTCCTGTGTTAATGCTTGGCTGTGTAGTATTGAAGTGTTTTCATACCATGAAATTTAAATGCTGTGTGTGTGTGTGTGTATGTGTGTGTGTGTGTGTGTTTGTGGGTGTATATCTGGTTTAGATGTCTCACCTTGTGGAACCTCTGAATATACAAAGGAACCACTTTGCAATATTATCAAATTTGTGATGTGGTACAAGATATATTCATCTGTTTCTGATATGTTTGTAGAGTTACCTGTGATCATTCAGTAGTCTGAATACAAAAAAGAAGAAGAGAGATTGTGATGCATTAATGTTTCTGGTTTTACAATTCTATTAAACTAAGCATTTTTTATATCAACCTCTCTATTTTTCTTTGGCAGGGAACACACTCCATCAATCATATTTATGGATGAAATAGACAGTATTGGATCTGCTCAAATGGAATCTGGTAGTGGCAATGGTGACAGTGAAGTGCAGCGGACCATGCTGGAGCTTCTTAACCTAACATTGTGCTTCCTAGCGTGAAACTGTTTGGATGTCTCAAAGCTCGTGTAATCAGTAGTTTGTGCTGGTGAAGTGCATCGGCACGTATTGCCAGACACTTTTTTTTCTTTTTCTTTTCCTTCTCTATTTTTTCATAAGCCATCATGTAATGAGAATCTTAATACTTAGTTCTTAAATATTTGAATCATCTTAACCAAATCTTGTGTTGATACTTGTAATGCTTGAGGGAGTTTATGCAGCAAAATATGTGAACTTGAATTATTATGTTTAAAAACCTTGGTTAAAAATTTCAAATTTGGTGATGACCTCTAGTTCAAGTGTTTCCTTCCTTGTGAAGATGAAGTTTTAGTTTCAAAGTTAAACCCAGGGAGCATGTAACATGCCAATAAAAATTTAAAATTTTCAACTATTTAAACAAATTCATCTCTTATGGAAAGTATTTGGCAAGCAATGTCAAAATAGGCTTCATTCTTGTACTCAGGGAAGGTTATTACCCTATTAACCACAGGTTGTTTGATCTTACATATAGGAAAAAGAAAAAAAAAAAAAAAAAAAATGAAGAAGAAAAAATCAGGTTGTTTGATGTAATGCTCCCAGGTTATAGCTGCAGCAGCTGCTGTTGACTATCTAAGGCTGCTATGCTGCCTTTGTTTTGAACTTATTTAGGGTTTTCCCCCTTAACGATTGCCAGTATTTTATTCAGTTAGACCAATCTCAACTCTCTTGGATAGATTTGGACAGAATTATAAGTATAGTCTTGTTAATTCCATAACGAGCTATTATACTGGGCTAGGCAAGTCTTCGGAAGTGAGGGATTGTGTGTGTTTTCTGTCCATAAGTCATATTTTTCACACATTTTTCTTTTTTGTTCTGCAGGCTGTGTGCACAGAAGCTGGGATGTTTGCTATGAGGGAGAGGAGGGTTCATGTAACACAAGAAGATTTTGAGATGGCAGTGGCAAAGGTAATGAAGAAGGAGAGCGAGAAAAACATCATTGCGGAAGCTATGGTAGTAGTGTTCCTATATGTTGATGTTTTGTTTCGCTCCACCACCCTTTGAGCCATTGACCTGTGGCTTTGTCCTTCACCCACAGCCAACAGTTATGTTCTTCTTTGTATGGATATAAAAAACAGGGCGAGGGTGCCCTACACTTTGTTGAAGTTTTTAAAGTACCACTGGCATTTTTGTTTATTTTATTTTGTTAAATATTCATTTGTGATACATTTTTATGTAATATCGGTTGTGTTTCACTTCTAGTATCTGACAAGAATGTCCCTTGACAATGACTGTTAATCTTTTATCAATCTATTGGTTAGACGACCAGAATGATCATAATTTCCAGCAAAAGTCTGCTTGGAGAACGACCACATGTGGCATTGTGGCTTAGTCTTCTGGGCATGTGCAGCATGGGACATAGCACTCAGAGATCAGACAATCATAACATGTAGTGCTAGTTGTGATCAGTTTTGGACTAATATTCTCCTCCGAAAGAATAAGGTTTTGGAATTCTACCAGGTTTCATAATGCATTGATCCTACGATTTGATTCCTCCAAGTATTGGTTTAGTAGTTCTCAAGGTTTTAGGGATTCTTTCTTGAAATTATTTGTTGTGTGGAATGGAGTTAAGTACACCTGAGGGATAGTTAAATATTCATAGAGTTTTTTGGATACTCTAAAAAAAAAAAAAAAAAAAAAAAAAAACCAATAATGATGAAAGAGCTGTCCCAGTGACAACCTTATTAGAGATTAGGACCTTGGTTTGTGTGGAGGTGCATTCTAGTGTTACCTTATTTCCCTCATAATGTGCCAAGGAGAGAGAGTTGACCCAAATGACGACCTTACATGTTATATTAGAGAAAAAAATCGTTTATATTTGTTTAGCAAACAATTTAGGTTGAAGTCTAAGTTTAGGCTCGGCAATAAAATATGTCAAATTCAAACATAATAATATGTTCGTAAATAAACTCACGAACATAAGGCTTGATTTAACAATTTATATGAATACTTGTGTAAATGTATACTTACATATACTTGAAATTGTGTTGTATAATTTTGTAAATAGATTTTTATGATATCAAATTATTATATATAGTTTTTTTTGATAATATCATAAACAATCCATTTGTAGTAAAAATTCATTAATTTGTTAAAGAGTAAAAAATTTTAGACATAGATTTACTTTATATGGAAAAAGAATAAGTTAATTAAGTAGCTCGTCAATAAACTTGAGTTTAATTGATAAGAAAATAAACTAAACTTGAACATATAGTATTGTTTAATAATGAGTTAGAGCTTTATTTATGTTCAAAATAAAATTAAAAGAACAAGTCTGAACTTTTAATACTTGACTCGATCGGCTTGTTTATTGTCCTTTACGTAGATCTGTGTGGAAGTTTGCTCTAGTGTTAGCTTGGTCCCCTCATCAATCTGCCAAGGCAAAGTCCGAGTTCGTTAGTCTGGCTGCCATTATTGACCAATGGGGTTTTTTTTTTTTTTGAGAAGACCAATGGGGTTTTCATTGATTTCATATATGACTTTAAATATGGTTCATTATTTCCACATAGGTTACAACTTCCATAAGGTTTCTACTTTAATAAATTTTTTTTAAGGAAAAGCCAAAAAGGGTATTGTTAATAATTTCTCGTATTCGGTTATGTATTGTGATTTGTGAAGTATTCGGTTATGTAATGTGATTTGTGAATTATCCTATAGATAAATGGAAGAAATTAGTATATAAGTAAGTTAAAAAATGAATAAGTTGGCATTTCATTATTTCAATTGTATAATTGGAATTATAACTATTTATTTATTTGTATATAATTTGATTTGATTTTTAATATATATACATACTGTGCGCGCCAAAAACGAGGTTTATGGGCCGGCCCTCGCTTGGGCTCACAATTTATTTATAATGTGGGCTTTGGATTTCCTTACTCTGGGTAGTTCTTAAAGCAGAGACCCAACAAAGCTACCTCTCTTATGAATTCCTCTACTCTCACTGCTACTATTCTGTTGCTCTCTCACTTCCTCCACTCTTAGTCTCCTATGCAACCAACCTCCTTTCTCTCATTTCGCTTCTCATATTTATAGCCAAAAATTAGTGAAAAGTTATAGTTATTTTCATGGTTAGTGGGAAAGAAGGTCCAATGCCGTTATTCTTAAGTGGGTGTTAGTTGGGAGTGGGGTGCGGTGAGAGTGGCATTGGAACTGGTTCCCACTTAAGTAGATTCGCTCAGTAGCGACATTCCCCAAGGCACTACCGGGCAGCCGAGAATTGGTGACCCCGAGCGGTTGCCTTAATGTCCGGCAAGTGGTACATCGGGCGTGATTCGGGTGAGGAAGCGTGGTGCGTAACAACTAAGACCATTTGCTCAATGTGCTTCAAGGCGGCATGAGACCTGGGCCTATGGTCCTTATGGGCCTAGGGCTTGGGCCTCAGGCAAGGAGAGGTTGGTGTCATGGTCCGTATTGTTTGGTCAGAGCCCAAGGAACAATTGGGCCTAGGGGTCCGGGTGCCGTACAATAGCCCCCCTTAATTTGTGCCTGGCACCTGGGAACAAATCAAGGACATTAAAAGACAGAAGCTATCTGGGAAGTTCAGAAGATAAGTTCTGGGCAGTTCTAAGGGTTCATTAATGTGCTCTTAAAAGGTGTGCTGTATTTGACAGTTTGGTTCAGCCGTAATCATTACCTGACGGTTCGCGAACAGAGGCGGCACGCGTGTCAGTTACCAAAGGGATTCGTAAGGTCTCCCGCCTCCCCATTAATTAAATGCTATTTATTCCCTCCAAGGCTCCTATAAATAACCCTCTCAGAATCTCCCCTTCACTTTTTGCATTCCTCACTTCTCACACTCCTCCTCTGCCGAGCATACACCCTTCGTGCGTTCCATACTCCAGCCCAAAACATTCCTCCCTAGAGCCCTCAAAGTAAGTCATCTCTGTGCTTCCCTTTACTTCTATTTCTTCAATTTCTTCTATTTCTTTCTGTTCTATCACAATCGTAGTTCTAGGAATCCTAGCTTAGAGAATGGGCTATTCTTATCTCCTCTCCTCAAAAGCTACTTTGGCCACTTTTAGGGCTGCCTACAACGTCCCTAAGGATGTTGATATCACCTACTATCATGAATGCGATATTAACATCCAAAGGCGTCGTGGCGTAAACACCGTATTCTTTCCTTTAATAGCCATTCTTGAGGGTGGGGTTAGGTTCCCTGTTGACCCCCTAATCATTAGCACCCTTAGGTTTTATGGTCTTTGCCCCGATCAACTCCCCCTCAATTTTTACCGAGTGGTGAGTTGCGTTAGTAGGTTGAACCAATTGTTCGGGTGAGTGGCAAAATTACTTCAGACTATTATTTAAAAACAAGAGACATGCGGGTACGGCTCATATCATGCCTACCTGACTCAAATAGGAACTCGGTTGGCGAGTTTGTACGGGTGAGCGGCAACTGGCTTGCCGACGAGCTCCCCTGTCTGTTCTCGCCTCGTGATGTAGGTCGGTACCGAGTATATTTGTCCGTAAATTTACGTTTTCTCAATTGTACTTGACTATTTTGAATGATTGGCCGCTAACTAATTTTTGTATTGTTCCCGTGCAGAGAGCAAAAGGTTCAAGTCGGACCTTAGAATGGTGCATGTGAGAGACCTAAATTTTGTGCTTAGGTCTTAAATTTTCGTTCATTGGGACCGACAGCTCCGAGCATCCCATTTAATTTTTGGCGTTGAACCTGTGTACTCCACTTGGCAAGCTTTTGGCCAAGCTTTGTTAGTTGATAGTCCCCTTCTTTCATACATCGACGTACGGCACGCGAATTTCCTTCCTCCAAAGTTTATAGTAGGCAAAGCTCGTGACCTTGGTTCGTGGTACACTTGTTCGGACGAACTTGCACCCATACGGGACAGTCCGTTAAACGCGTGTCTCAACGCTGTCGAGAACAAGCGCACGTGCCGGTTCAGCCAGAAGCCCTCGTTCAGCCCGAGGTCCAAGTAGAGCCCGAGGCTCCTTTTGAACCCGAGGCTCCTTTTGAACCCGAGGCTCCCACTCAGATAGCCGAGGAAGCAATCGTTGAATTAGTTAGCTCTTCAGAAACCGAATCTAATCAAGGTCACGATATGGTGACAAGGAAAGCGATGATGATCAACCGCTTTGTGCCCGGCGGCAGGCCAGCCGCGCAACAGCAAGAACCGCAAGGCCGAGATCCACCACCGCCTCTCCCTCCTTTGGGCCGTTCTCAGAAGAGGCAGCGTACGGTTGAGCAGACACATGCAAGCTCGGGTGACGTGCCCGCCAGAACTCCTCCCTGACCATCGGCGAGTATCGTCATCCGGGAGCCAATGGTCCAAACTGGGATGAACGTGGCATTTACTTCTCGGGCCGCAGTGGGATGGCAGCCTACCTTCTAGCTTGACGGTAAACCTCTTCCCACGTCCGCCAGTGTAAGAGTATGGGATAAGGGCCAATGGGGTAATGTTGCCAAGAGTTTGGTGCACGGCCTCCTTTTGCTCGAGGACATGCACACTTCTGAGGACAGGACGGATGAGTCATTAGGCAGGCAGTTGCAATGGCACACTATAGCAATAATCTCTTGTCCCCTGGTTTTCTATTTGTTTTCACACACGCACATTCTTTTCATTTTCATACTCATCATTATTGTTTTATCAGGCCGTGCAACTGACTCATATCATCGATGAGAGGCTGAAGGAGCTTTCCGAAGACGCTGAGCGAGAGAAAGCTCTTAAGGATGTCGTTGAGGCTACAGCGAAAGAAAAAGTGAAAGTTGTTGGGGTTGCGGAGAAAAAGGTTGCTATAACCACGAAGGCTAGGGCTCTGGCAGAGAGTAAGTCCGCAGAACTGGAGGTGCAGTTGGGCGGTACCGAGCTCAAGTTGGCGGAAGCCCGGAGTCTGAACACCGCTCTAGTAGAAAAGTTGGCTGATCTGAAGGCAACTTTAGAAGCTTGTGAAGACAAGTGGTACAACGAGGGTTTTGTTGATGCCGAGAATTCTGTAGAGCCGATCGTCCGTCAAGCCCAGAAGCTCGGGTTTGAGGAAGGGTGGTTGGCTGCCCTGCAGGCTATGGAGGTACCCGAGGATTCTCCTTTAAGGAACCCCAACCAAATTCCTTTCCCTGATCTTCCAACTACCGTGCAGAACACCCCTGGTGCAATTGATGAAGAGGAAACTGCTAGCATGAGGAAGTTGGTGGAGGCAATTGACTCCCATGCGGAGCCGATTGACCTGGAAGCCACCAGCAACCCCCATGCTGGTGATCAGCCCTGTGAGAATGTTCAGCCGCCTCTTGCAGCCCAGCAGACTCCCGAGGACGTTGCCCAACTCTAGTTCGCAAACCCTTCAGCTTGATTCCCGAGCTCAATTTCTACTTTTTATTCTTTTTTAGCTTAACTTCTTTATTCAGTTTACCTACATCACCGAGTTGTGGTGATAGAACAATTATTTTTCCGGATTTAATTTTCCTACCGTCACCGGGCTGTGGTGACAAAACATTGTTTTAACCTTTATTTGATTGCTTTAGTCATGTTTACAAATGTTTGTTGCTATCTTTCCTGTCGTGTTCTTCGATTGTCTTTCTGTTTTATAAATATGCACGTATTACGAATGATCAGGTGGTTTAACCCCGTGATTGAAACTACTTTCTCAACTTGTTAAAGGTCGGGTAGTTGCCGGCCGTTCATAGTGGCCTGGACCAGCATGGATGGGATCACTTGTATCTAGAAAGAATTGGCTCCTCGGCGGTAATAATCAAATTTCATATATACGTGGATAGTTTTTGAGAAAAAGGTTCCCACCTGCTCAGTGATGAGAATCGAACCGAGGACAGGTTTCTGTCCTTAGAATAATTTTAGTACAAGGTTTCCACCTGCTCGGTGATAAAAATCGAACTGAGGACAGGTTTCTATCCTTAGGATAATTTTAGTACACAGTTTCCACCTGCTTGGTGATGAAAATCGAATCGAGGACAGGTTTCTGTATTTAGAATAATTTTAGTATAAGGTTTCCACCTGCTCGATGATGAAAATCGAACCGATGACAGGTTTCTGTCCTTAGAATAATTTTAGTACAAGGTTTCCACCTACTCGGTGATGGAAATCGAACCGAGGACAGGTTTCTTTCCTTGAGAAAATTTAATACGAGATTTCCCGCGTGCATCCGCCGGAGTTTAGTAAGTTAATAACGATAAAATCGTAAGTAGTGATGCACCTGCACGGATAAATATCATCATCATATTAGCTAACAAAATGTACATTTAAGATCTAATTGAATTCACACCCCCATGTACAGATGATCAGTGATAGAACTTTTTCAAATTATGAACATTCCATGGTCGGGGAAGCGGTCTCTCGTTTAAGTCCTCTAAATAGTATGCTCCTGCACCTGCGATGGCTGTGACCCTGTAAGGCCCCTCCTAAGTTGGAGCCAGCTTCCCAGAATTCATATCCCGTATATTCCCAACCGTTTTCCGTAACACCAGATCCCCGGCACTGAATCCCCTGGTCCTCACGTCTCGGTTATATCGCCGGGCAAGTTTTTGTTGATACTCGGCTAGCCTTATAGTCACCGCCTCTCGAAACTCTTCCAGCGAATCCAAACGTTCTGCCAACAATCTTTCATTCTCAGTAGGGGAAAACTCCGCAATCCGAGTACTACATAAATTTACCTTGGCCGATACAACAGCTTCTGCCCCATACATGAGAGAGAACGGAGTCTCCCCTGTAGATCTCCTTGGAGTTGTCCGATATGCCCACAAAATATTGGGTAGCTCCTTGGCCCACCTACCTTTTGCACCATCTAGCCTTTTCTTCAATCCATTCACGATTACCTTGTTAGTAGCTTCTGCTTGGCCGTTGCTCTGAGGATACGCCGGGGTGGAATACCTGTTCTTGATTCCGAGATCACTACAAAACTCGCGGAAGGCCTTACTATTGAATTGCAACCCATTATCAGATATAAGAGAGTCTGGCACCCCAAATATCGTGACTATATTCTTCCACACAAATTTTCTAACATCCACGTCTCGAATGTTAGCTAGAGCCTCCGCCTCTGCCCATTTGGTGAAGTAATCAATTGCCACTAACACAAACCTTTGATTGCCTGTTGCCTAGGAAAATGGGCCGAGAATATCTAGACCCCATTGTGCGAAAGGCCAAGGGCTGCTGACCGGATTCAGATGGCCTGCTAGTTGATGAATCAAGGGGGCATATGCTTCTGGCACTGCTTACACTTGCGCACATACTTGGCGGCATCTTTTTGCATCTGTGGCCACCAAAATCCCTGAGTCATCGCTCGGTGTGCCAATGAGCGTCCCCCCACGTGACTGCCGCACACCCCATCATGCAACTCGGCCAAGAGTTTGTTTACTTTCTCGGGGTGCAAGCACAATAGGTACGGCCTCCCAAAAGACCTCCGGTATAACTTGCGATCTGCCGACAACTAGTATCGCAGAGCTACTCGGCGAATCCTATTAGCCTCCTTTTCATCATCTGGAACTCGATCCTCGGCTAGGAAGTCAATGATTGGGTCCATCCAACATGGCCTAGTCGCCGAGATCATGGCGATGTCAACTCTGGCAGTACCTACACCAATTGCCGCATTAATGCTCGGCTCCACTATGAGCTCCACCTTGATTAACCGAGGCACCTCCTCCGTCATTGATGACGCCAACGTAGTTAGGGAGTCAGCATGTCTGTTCTGTGCCCGGGCCACTTGGGCCACCTTTACCGTACCAAACTTATTCATGATTTGCTTTACCACCTACAAGTATGCTTTCATCCGGGAATCCCGGGCTTCAAAACTGCCTTGCACCTGGTTGACAACTAGCCGAGAATCTGAATAAATCTCCACATCCCAGGCACCCATACCCAAAACGGCTCTTAATCCAGCGAGTAAGGCCTCATATTCAGCCTCGTTATTGGAGGCCCTGAATCCCAACCTAAAAGAATGATCCAACCGTATTCCCTCAGAAGTAATAATGACGATCCCGGCACCAGCCCCCATGGCACTTGAGGCACCATCCACAAATACCTTCCACGGGCGACTCTCCACATGGCAAACTATTTCCCTTTCGTTCTTAAGGGAGAACTCTGCAACAAAATCAGCAAGGACTTGACCCTTCACTGAACTTCGTGGCCTGTACCGTATGTCAAAGGAACCTAACTGGGTCCCCCATTTAGCTATCCAGCCCGTAAAGTCGGATCTCTTCAACAACGACTGTAAAGGGTATTCGGTCAGGGCATATATGGTGTGAGCTTGGAAGTAATACGACAACTTTCTAGTAGCGTGCACAAGTGCTAACACCAACTTCTCCAGGGGTAGATATCTTGTCTCGGCATCGACCAAGGTCTTACTGATGTAATACACAGGTTGCTGTACTCCTCGATTCCTTAGCAGCACGACACTCACAGCATGATTGGACACCGAGAGGTACATGAATAAATCTTCCCCGGGTTCTGGGGTCGTTAACATGGGTGCTCGCATCAAACACTCCTTCAAATCTCGAAAAGCTCCGTCACATTCCTCATTCCACTAGAATCCCCTCCACTTCTTCAGAAGTTGATAGAATGATCGGCAGCGATCAGCAAACTTGGAGATGAATCGGTAAAGGGCAGCTAACATCCCAGTTAATACTTGCATTTCTTTCGGATTGCTCGGCAGATTGAGGCGTTTCACGGCTTCTATCTGATCGGGGTCGACCTCTATCCCCCGATTAGTGATCAGGTATCCCAGGAATTTACTAGCCCCCACCTCAAAAGCACATTTCTCCGCATTAAGGCGCAACTTATGTTGCCGAAACACTTCAAACACCCCTTGAAGATCCTCTATATGCTGTACTTCTTGCTTGCTTTTTACAACCATGTCGTCAATGTATACCTCAACTGTACGCCTTATTTTATCCCGGAGCATCCTCGTCATCATCCGTTGGTATGTGGCCCCGGCGTTTTTCAATCCAAAAGGCGTTATAGTATAATGATAATTGGCTTCCATGGAGATGAATGCTGTCTTTTCTCGGTCCTCGGCTGCCAGGGCAATCTAATGGTATCCCTGGAAGGCGTTCAGAAAACTCATCCTTGGGTGTTCGTATGTGGCATCTACCAACTGATCAATCTTTGGCATAGGAAACGGATCCTTTGGGCATGCTCGGTTCAAATCCGTGAAATCTACACAAACTCTCCACTTGCCATTCTTCTTCTTCACCACCACGGTATTTGCCAACCATTCTGGGAAGAGGATTTCTCTTATCGCCCCAGCCTCCTTTAACCTCTTAACCTCCAACTTAACTGCCTCAACGTGCTCCCTAGTTGACCTCCTTGGCTTTTGCTTCTTGGGAGAAAACGACGGGTCTACATTAAGCTTGTGGACTATGAATTCGAGATCCACCCCAGGCACCTCATACGGGCTCCAAGCGAAGACATCTATATTTTGAATAAAAAACAACAACATTTCTATCCTGTCTTCATCCTTCATATTTGCTCCTATTTGGAAATACCTGTCAACATCCGGTAATATCTTAACTCTGAGTAGTTCCTCGGCACAACCAGCCCCCATTCCCTCTCGGGGCTTCTGTAATTGCTATGAAGGGCCCTCCTCGGCGGTTTCCTTCTGTTTAGCCTGCTTATTCTTCCAATCAACCGCGGCAACTAGGAATTGCCTAGCCACTTGCTGGCTTCCCCTTACTATGGCAACGCCCTGCTCGGTAGGAAATTTAACCTTCACATGCAAGGTGGACGGAACAGCCTGCATTGTGTGAATCCACGGCCTTCCCAGAATCGCCATGTACGGGGAAAACAAACTGACCACTATGAATGTCACCATTACCTCTTTACCTTCCATATTCACGGGAAGAGAAATTTGACTCTTGGGAATCACCACCCTGCCATCAAACGAGACTAACGGGGTATCATACTTCGTCAAGTCCTGATTCTTTAACCCGAGCCCTTTGAATAGGTCCGGATACATTACGTCGGCCTCGCTTCCCTGGTCTACCATCACCCTCTTCACTAAAAAGCCGCTTATCCGAGCTGTGACTACCAATGCATCATCGTGCGGTTGAATTGTTTCTTCTAAATCATCATCATCAAAAGCGATGGGCTCCCGACTACTTTTCATTTTCTTCTCGGGCAGCTGGTTGTCTGAGCAATTTCTCACGGGCACCACGGTTAACACTCCTCTTCTGGTTACAGCCGTACCCCTTAGGGTAGCATAGATGACTTCAATCACTCCTAATGGCGATGGGAGAGGATTTCCCCCTTGCTGAGCACCTTGCCCGGTACCCCAGTTTCCGGAATCCACTACAAACTCCTTCAAATATCCTACCTTCACCAGCTGCCCTAAATGATCTTTTAACACCCAGCATTGCTTGGTGGTATGCCCCTTGTCCCTGTAATACGTACAATACAAATTCTGGTTCCTCCGAGTTGGGTCACCCCCCATCTTGTTCGGCCATCTGAAATACGGCTCGTTTTTAATCCAGTTTAGAATCCTGTGCACCGATTCCTTAAATGTCACGTTCACCTCCCCTAGTTGCAACTTTGGCTCCTGTATCCTTAAATCCTTTCGAGGTCTCGGCTGAAAACCTCTCTGCCAAGGATGAGTCACCAACGGTGCCTTACCCTTACTCTGCAGCCTATCATCCTCCAGGCGCTTGTACTCCTCAATACGTCTCATGAGCTGCCTCATATCCTCGAGAGGCTTCCTTGTCAACGACTCCTGTAGTTCGGAGTCCTCGGGCAACCCCATCTTAAATGTGCTTGCAGTAATCTTCTCGTTGCCCCCACCAATCTCATTATAGAGCTCCCAATACCAACTGGCATAACTGCGAAGGGTTTCCCCGACCTTCATCTTCATGGATAGTAATGCATCCACTGGTTGCAGTACCCGGCTACATGTCACGAACCAGACACCGAATTCTTGGATCAACTCGGCAAAACTGTGAATATAACCTTTTCGTAATCCGTTGAACCATCTCAAAGCAGTGGGCTTGAGGCTTGAAGGAAATACCTTACACATCAGTGCATCGTTATGAGTGTGCAGAGACATCATTTAGAAGTAATGACTGACGTGCTCTACCGGGTCTGTTTTCCCATTGTAGGAATTAAACGGTGGTCGCGTAAATCTGCTCGGCATTGGGGCCCGTTCAATGTCGTCTGAGAATGGCGACCGAGCGACTCTGCACGAGGCGCGGCTCATAGCATCCATGGCGGCATTATGGGGCCGTCGTTCTTCTGAGGAATCCGAACCCCGGTCTGTATACCCTCGTGAACGCGAACGCTCCCGATGTTGACGGGACTCCCGTGAACGTGAATGGTCTCAGTGCCGACGGGACTCCCGTGAATATGAATGTTCTCGGTGTCGCCGGGAACCGGACCGATTGGATCCGGTCCCATAGCGTTCTCCCCCACTTACAGATCCCCTTGCTTGGTTATCCCGGTGCCTTCTCTGGTGCCTACCCCTGGCCTCTAACTTCAAATCTTCTACCAATCTGCACAACTGCTCAAGCTCCTCATCTCTCTCGTCAAATTGCTCGTACCCCAAAGCACCAGACAATGTTCAGTGTATTTGATATGACCCCTCTCCGAGCCCGGACCATTCCTCTTCTCGCTCATGCTCCCTATCCTCACGTCTTTTCTGTCTTCTCTCTCGCCAAGAAGATCTCCCAGAAGACCCCACCGAACCACTTTTAGCATAGCTCCCTGAACGCCTATCAGACATTTTCCTGGGCGTGAGTCTCAGTCGAACCACAGCTTTGTAGGAGATTCCCATAGACAGCGCCAATTGTGCGTGCCAAAAACGAGGTTTATGGGCTGGCCCTCGCTTGGGCTTACAATCTATTTATAATGTGGGCTTTGGATTTCCTTACTCTGGGTAGTTCTTAAAGCAGAGACCCAACAAAGCTTCCTCTCTTATGAATTCCTCTACTCTTACTGCTACTATTATGTTGCTTTCTCGCTTCCTTCACTCTTAGTCTCCTATGCACCAACCTTCTTTCTCTCCTTTCGCTTCTCATATTTATAGCCAAAAATTAGTGGAAAGTTATGATTACTTTCATGGTTAGTGGGAAAGAAGGTCCAATGCCGTTATTCTTAAGTGGGTGTTAGTTGGGAGTGGGTTGCAGTGAGAGTGGCATTGGAACTGGTTCCCACTTAAGTAGATTCGCTCGGCAGCGACATTTTCCAAGGCACTACCGGGCAGCCGAGAATTGGTGACCCCGAGCGGTTGCCTTAATGTCGGGCAAGTGGTACACCGGGCGTGATCCGGGTGAGGAAGCGTGGTGCGTAACAACTAAGACCATTCGCTCAATGTGCTTCAAGGCGGCATGAGACCTGGGCCTATGGTCCTTGTGGGCCTAGGGCTTGGGTCTCAAGTAAGGAGAGGTTGGTGTCATGGTCCGTATTGTTTGGTTGAAGCCCAAGGAACAATTGGGCCTGGGGGTCCGGGTGTCGTACACATACATATTCTTAAATATATATATATATATATATATATTTATCTATATTGTAGGTACTCAGGATTTTCACCTCAGCCAAGGGCTTTTTTGCCTTGTAACCTTTGGCTTGACAGCTTGGTGGTACACTACTCCCTTAGCTTCACAGCTTATAATGCAGTAAGTGGGAGGGTTTTCTTTCGATGTGGGACAAAAGTGTCAAGCCAAAGGTTACAAAGCAAAAAAGCCCTTGGCCGAGGTGAAAATCCTGAGTACCTACAATATAGATATAGATATATATATATATATATATATACATACATATTACATATATAAACACACATATATATCTTAAATTAGTGTCTTTTAACCCTTAAATCAGTCATTCACAAAAACATAAGGTTGACTATTGTGCAACTTTCGTAAAGTTGTTTCTACTTTAGAAACTTTTCTTTTTAGGGAAAGGTCAAAAAAAGAAAAAGAAAAGTGTATGTATATATATAAGTTTTAAAAAAATATGAATGAGTTGCATTTCATTTGAAAATAAGTATATTAGTAAGTTAAAAAATAATGAATAAGTTGGCATTTCATTGTTTTAATTGTATAATTGGAATTATGACTATTTATTTATTTGTATATAATTTGATTTGATTTTTAATTTACATATAAATATATAATAAATGTTGAATATTTCTTAAATTAGTGTCTTTTAACCCTTAGGCCAGTCATTCACAAAAACATAAGGTTGACTATTGTGCAACTTTGGTAAATTTGTTTCTACTTAAAAAAAAATTTCTTTAGGGAAAAGTCAAAAAAAGAAAAAAAAAGTGTATATATATATAAGTTAAAAAAATATGAATGAGTTGCATTTCATTATAAAATAAGCATATTAGTAAGTTAAAAAAAAAAAAAAAAAATAAGTTGGCATTTCATTATTTTAATTGTATAATTGGAATTATGACTATTTATTTATTTGTGTATAATTTAATTTGATTTTTAATATATATATATATATATAAAATAAAATGTTGAATACTTTTTAAATTAGTGTCTTTTAACCCTTAAGTCAATCGTTCACAAAATCATGTGGTTGACTATTGTATAACTTTGGTAAAGTTGTTTCTACTTTAGAAAATTTTCTGTCAAAAATTTTTGTCACCACTAGATTTCGATCTTCATCTTAGGGAACCAAGCTCACATTCAACCACTCTGCTCTCTACCTCAGTGAGGCCAAAAAATCTTAAGTTCCATATCTTTTTCACCACATTCCCTTCTCCATACTACATTTCCTAAATTTCATGATTGACATAAAACCCCCATAATCCTCTCAGTTGATATATATAATAACTTGAAGTTTCCTTTGCCTGACTGATCAACAATGATGGTAGTCGCAATGTTGGATCCAATATAATCTACAGCTCTACACATGTTGAAATAATAACAAGTAACATGTATGAAAAAAAATGGAGGTACCGCATATTTTGCATTTGAATTGTTTGATATTATGCACTTTGGAAGAAATAATGATTTGATTTAGATTTCTGAGAGATGCTATAATTTATAATTTTATATATGTATATATTATATAGACCAAAAACAGGATTTTTGCCATCAATGAAGGAAGAAGGATACATAAGTTATTAGATGGATACCAGAGAAAATTGCCAAATGCCCTTTTCGGGCAAAAAAAGAAGCATTTTGTCCCTTTTCCCAAACAAATTAGGGAAATGCCCCTCTTTTGAAACTCGATTTTCTCAAAATCGAGTTATAAAAAAAAAAAATTTCTGGAGCCCTATAGTGGCGTTTTAAGGAGCCTATAGTGACGTTTTAAGGACTTATAGTGGCATTTTGTAACTCAAGCTCCATGAAGTCAAGTTACATGCAATTTTTTTCCCTTTTTTTACCTATAACTCGAGTTCATGGAGCTCGAGTTACAAAACGCCACTACAGGTCCTTAAAACGTCACTATAGGCTCCTTAAAAATGACACTATAGGGCTTAACTCGATTTTGAGAAAATCGAGTTTCAAAAGAAGGGCATTTCCCTAATTAGTTTGGGAAAGAGGGCATAATGCTGCTTTTTTTGCCTGAAAATGGCATTTGGCAATTTTTTCCGATGGATACCCATAAAAATCTTCGCCCGATCAATAAACAAGTTACAAGCTTGGTGATTAAAAATACTGCCGGTTAGAGAAGGAAAAAATAAATAAATAAATAAATAAACATAATTAAGGTTTTCAAATTTAATTTCTTTCAAAAAAAAAAAATGAACGGGTTAAACATGCTTATAGGTGTAAATAAAATCGTAAGGTAGCTTTAATTTTTTTACCTTTCTAAGTTTTAATTACCATATATTACCTTCTCAAAAAAAAAAAAAAAAAAAAAAAAAATATTATGGGATCTCAACCACTTAAATCACGTTTGGTTCTCAAAAAAATAAAAATAAAAATCACATCTAAATTGTCAATGACTATGAACTTAAAAAAATATCAATGACCTTTCAATCAAATGGGATCTCCGTATCTTCAATGATCAACATAGATATTTACAGCTCGAATGCTCCTCGCCCATGTAAAACGTATAAAAAAAATTACATTTAAGTTATTATAATATTTTTGTTATGAAGAGAGACATAGATGTTTCTTCCATTCTAAACTGGACATAAAACACTTTTCCAAATAAAAAATTAAATGGGTAAAATATAATTTACTTTAATTGATTAAATTGTAATATATTATTTAAAAAAATTCTATGTTACCAAATTCGCTGAAGGTAAAGCCAATTGTGCTACATATTGAATTTTTTCCATTGATGCATAACAAACAGCTTTAGTGAAAAAATAATGCTTAATCAATCGACTGTAGGTAGTTTGGCGATCCATCCTTCTTGGTTGATGAATCTATCGACACTTAAAAATTGATTGAGTTCACCTTCACTCAATTTCTTTTGCCAAGGAACACGTTTGGAAGTGTCAGCTCCCGGTCCAGAATTATCCACCTCTGCGTATGTAAGTTGATCTCTGCATCATGTATATGGTGAGTACTGTCAAACTTTACTTTTTTTATTGATACATCAATATTTGGGAGTAAGAATTTGAATCATAAATATCTGCGTTGGAAACAACTAAAAGTTTTGAGCTACAAAACTCTTGGTGAATACTATCATACTTATATAGCATCAAAGAGCAAACCCTTATTTAAATTACAAAACTATGTTTTAGACCCCATAAAAATTATTGTAGTAAATATATATAAATTGAACTATATGAATACATGCGACTGCGTGTCTAGATTATGACCGTCTAGGCTTCTAAGAGTAACAAAATTCAGATTTTTTGTTTTAAAATTGGGGTCATTCATTTTGAAACGAGTGAATTAGATTAAACCACATCATTCAAAATTTATATATTTATTTTGAAAAAGTTGATTATCACCATTTTGATATTTAGTGTGCTTCTGGCTCCAAATTAAAAAACCAACTTATTTTACTATTCAGCTTATTTTTACTAATATTCGTGGGTTTCACTGCACTTTTTGCTAATATTTAAGTTACTTTTATCTTTATCTATAGCCAAGTTATTACTTACTCTTAAGAATTCTAGAAAATCTTATATGGTATTATTCTATATATTTATAGTAAAAGATAAATTTAGACAAATAATAATGACGGACATCAAGAGAGATCGAATTTCTTACTCATGGCCCACGAATTGCCAAGCATCCCAGCCCACTGGGACTACTATATCTGATAACTTTGAATTGGCAATAATTACTCTGGAAAAAGCTTTCCAAGCTCTCCCAAGGTAAGCTTTACCTCTCCCAAGAATCACACAATCTTTAAACACAAAGCCAGAAGGATCATCAGCTGAGTCCCTCCCCTGTGCTGTTATATAGCCGATGTAGGTTCCATGACCATATGTTTCCAATGAATAATATAGGACACTTTGCTACATATCCAACCAAAAATTTAAACAAAACAAAGAAAAATTATTACATGGAATAATTTTATTTAGGTTAAAATATAAACGAAAATGAATAATTTTGTTTTCACCTCATAGAATGATTGACCATTGCCAAATATAAAATCAGCTCCACCTTGGATGTAGCATTGGTAAAAGTAATGGCGGCCGCCCACATCCCACAACGTATCTTGCACCCCAAAAAAGCTGCAGTTGTAGAAAGCAGCCTTGTCCCCAAGTATTTCAGCTGCCAAAGCTGGTACGAGGTGGTTCTGTTCTGGCCCCAAATTGTATGTGTTCTATTAAGAGTTTTACACATGGGTTATACCATATTTAACATTAACACTAAATAATTTTCACATGCATGTATTCAAGTACTTGGGCTGGTATTGGTTTCAATTAATTTAACTAATAAAGTCTTTGGTCATTGAATAAGAGACTAAGGGTTTGAACTCCACTTACATAAAAAATTAATTGATGTCTTGGCCATAGATTGAAATTTTATTGTATTTATTATAAATAAATAAGTACTTTGGCTAGCAATTTTATTCAATAAGATATTAAAAACACACACACAAAAAAAATCATAATCCTTTTTATAACTACCGAAATGATGCATTGTGATTGGTTTGAATAAAAGTTGTAATAATGATCAGCTCATATGAAACTAATATGTTACTCCAATCGTTTATTTTTCCATATTAATGGTTTTTAAAAAGATTGTGAAATTGTAAGAGTGGTGCATGCTAAGGACAATATTACAAATGTTACAACATAACTTTTACAAATTGATGTCAGCGATGTGTCACTAATTACAAAAAAATAATTCTAACATTTATATTATGTTATTGACATCCATCGATCACATTTATTATCAAATAAATTTGAAATAGAAAATTTTATATATTATTAATGTATTGTTTTCCCCTCTAATTATTCTTATACCATAATAGCATATCCTAGAAAAATATAAGTAAATTTTTTTAATAATTTTTTTTTTATAATTTTTAATTTAGAAAATTAGAGATATAGACATTATTATTTTTCCTTTCAGAAGAAACAATAAATGTGAATTTCATGATTAGGAGTTAAAAATCATTTATTTTTATTAATGTTATATACACACTTAATGTAAATACTTTGTAATATGTAAGAAAATAGCATTTGTTAAATCATGTTACAAACAAATTTATTCTCAAAAAAAATGTTACAAACAAATTTTGTGTGTTTGTGTGTGTACATATATAAATTACTCTCTAGATTCAATTTATCAATATATATATATATATATATATATTTAATTTGACCCCTAAAAAAATTTCTTACTCAGCCATTGAGCCAAATCCAAATCCGAACAATTTTGAGGCTGTTCCAAAAATAAAGAGTTATTGCTATTGTTATCCTTAATTACCTTAAAGCCAATGCCTTTCACTACAAGATTTTCAGCATATGAAGTGAAAGTAGCGCTAGTATTCGTACTTTCATGACCATCCCATTCAATAAATGTTTCCCGGCTGCCTGCTCCATCAAGGAAAATGCATGTTTTATCGTATGTGATTGTGACTTTTTCTCTGCACAATAAGATAATTAAATAGATATAAAATCAATTAAGCTCTACAATACACTAATAACTAATTCTTCAACAACAACAAAACAAACAAATACACTAATAACTCTACGCATACAAGTGCGCATATGTTTATACTTCAACTAGTGTCACAGGGTCAATTTTTCTTTTAAATTTTCTGTTTGTGATGGCACTAAGTCCCTGACTTATATAATCAGCAACTAAAGCTCCTAACAACTAGCTAGGTTTTAAAGTTTTTTTTTTTTTTAATTAATTTTTTTACCTGTATACGCCAGCAAAAATTTGAATCCGTATCCACTTAGTGTTGCCTGAAGGAATAGAATCAACGGCGCTTTGAATAGTCGTGAAGTTTCCTTTACCTGCAATATCTACAGTGCTGGTAAGTGCAACTTTGAAAGGGTTGGCTTGATTTAGTTCACACAAGAAAGCTGATCTAGACACATTGCAGTATAGTAACAAAAGGGTAATGCATAAAAAGAATTGCAGAAACTGCATTTTATGCATGTAAGTATCGATCTCCTAACTAGTATAAACTTTTGAACAAATGTTCTTTTAAGTACAAAACTGTAATAAAAGCCAGTAATTTATATAGTGACCAACGGCAGGGTATTTTCCAAGAAGCCATGACCTAAAATCAAATCCTGAATTCAAATTTAGGGTCATTATCTGGAAAATTTTCATATTTTCTATCTGTAAATTTCCAAATTTTAACTAGCAAAATGTATGCATCGCCGGGCTATTATGTCAGGTCTTGGTTGTATCAACTGTTTTTTTTTTTTTTTTTAAGAGAAAAAAAAGGTAAGTAAAGTTTTATTGCTAAATAAAGTCCCTTTGTAATATAATTTCCAAATCCAAAAGTAATTCTTCTACTCAAACATCTAAAACTACAGATGAAACTACGCTCCCTCTTAACAAGCTGATTACCCTCCCTCTTATCATTATTAAGGGCACGTTTAGTATACTGAATGGGGATTATGACAAGAATGATAATATTTATTATTGAAAATAAAATGCATTGTAATGGAATAACTAAACCGAAGTTTGGTTGTGAATAGTAACATTAGAATACAACTTAATATATATTTAAGGAAATAACTTATACAATTATATTTCTTAAAAAATATATATATATTTTTTTTTTTGAGAAAGAGATTAGTTATTTTTTATAGTAATATTACATGCACAAACTATTTTACAACATTTTTACAAAATCTTGATGTAACTAACCTATTATTGGTTTTCATTTAGATCCACCATTAATATCACTTTTTCATTTACTAATTATCACTCACTACATCAACAGTTTGTAAAAAAATTTGTAAAATAGTTTGTATCTCTACCATTATTCTATTTTTTATGATTTTCTATTTTCATAATTATTATATACATATGGAAAGTTTGTTTATTTGGAAATATATTAATCTTAGAAATTATTACACTTACTAAGGAATAACTATTACAATCTTACAACCCTTTTAAAGAGGAATAATTATTACTCATTTTAAAGAATGAGGAATGACTATTTATTGTAATAAAAACATGACAAAACTACCAAATACCTAAACCATATGAATGACTATTATATTACCGTGTCTATTACAGTTTACCAAACATACCCTAAATGTACAACTTTGTAAGGAAGACATGCTCACACGGATATCCTCAATGATATGTCCAAACATGGTTCTTGAAGACCGTTTCTTATTGATAGCTGAGATAACCTGTAGACAATCCCCTTCAAAATCAACCCGAAAAACACTAGCTGCCATGGCTTCTGCCAACTCGACTGGGTGAGGAATTGTCATGTCATGGGTGTATCAATTGCTTAATGCAACATACCACCGCGCACCCTTAGCGCAATGGTCACCCTGCAAGTATAAGTTCTTGTGGAGTGTGGGGGGCAAGAACCAAGGTTCAAGTCTCTAGGAGGGAGTTTCACACATATATACACTTAAATTAGACTAGAGTAGAATTTCTATCTTATATCAAAAATTGTTTGATGCGACATAGATTCTTTTTCTTTTTCTTTTTTTCTTTTCTAGTTAAATTATCATACTAGCTAGGATTTAAATTAATTGGACTACACGCTAGATTATCGAAATACTTTATGGTTATAGAATAAAAAAGGTAATATTAGACTTTTTTTTTTTTTTTTTTTTTTTTGGAGAAGGAGGTAATATTAGACTTGATCATGCTTTACATTCTTTTCTTCTTCTTTTTTAGGGAAAATCATGCTTTACATTCTAAGTAAAAAATAAATAGGAGCAAAAATCTCTTTTATGAACTCCCCCACCTCCTCTGGTTCTCTTCTCATCTGTCTCGGTTGGACCATATGGTGCTGGATATTCAATGCCTCATTTTAATTTATAGTGATCTTAGGTGGAAGTTTGTTAGTGTTGACAAAGTGCCAACTCTATTGCTCATTCCTTCACTAGATATGTTAGCATTGGCAGTCTTAGGAATTTATTTTAAGGTTTCATAAAAAACTTAAATTAATAAAAAAAATGAATTTAAATATATTGAGTTATCAACACACATAAAAAAAACATGTAAATATATGAATTTTTATAATTTTCTTCTACAAGTTTTTATATTTTAAAATCATTAAAAGATAATTATTTATTGATTGTCAATATCTATCGTTAATATGGGTATGTGTGACCATTTTATTTTGTTAAATTTGTATATTAATTTTATTTTTATACATTTTTCATTATCTAATTGATAATTTTTGAAAATATTTTAAACTAAATGACAAAACTCAACTCATTCGCACTATATTAATTATTGACTCGGACAACCACACTCATCAATACATAAAGAATACACAAGTGCTCATTTGGGATGCACTTATAAGACAGCTTGTTGCTTACTTTTTCTACTATTTCTGGTTCTATGTGGATCACCTACTTATTTTATTAAACTTTTACCTTTTATATACAATATTTTTAGCAAAAAGCTAGATAAGTTTGAACAATCAATATATTTACTATTTTTTTCTTGAATCGCTAACTTTATATCAAAAAATTATTATAACATGATAACAATACACATATGTAACAAATTCTCTGTATTTCTTAATTATTAAATTATATAGAGTTATATTATATTTATATTACACACGCACACATTCACACAAATAACATTGTAACAAAAAAAAATGCACTCAATCAGTATTAGGCGTACAAACACGCATGTAATATAAATTTATAATAAAAAGAAAGATACTCACAAACACTCACTTTTTACTCTGAGAGTTGAAAATACCAAAAAGTCAGATTGAGAAGATATATGTTATGAGATTAATGAGAATGAGATCAAAGATCATATCAGAGAGAGAGAGAGATTGATGGTGTGCAAACTTTAAGTCAAGGTTTGCAAAATTTTCTCTTTTATAATATAATTTCCAAATTATTCAATAAAGATACTTTTATGAAAGGCTTTATAAAATAAGTGGTTACTCCTTTGTAAAACCATCAATTTAGAGGGTAACACATATCCAATTGAGAAATCACTTCACATCCTTGTTCCACTTATTGCAACATGGCCAAAAAGAACAAGAGAAAAGAACATTATCCTGTTTTGTCCAAAAAGGAGATCACGAGGAGCATCATCCTCTATATTTTTCTGGGCTTGAAAATGGTAAAGGTGGAGACATCAATTTTGTTGATCCAGGCTGGGCAGACGAAGTCATTAATGGTCTAGTGCAAGCCCAGCCTAGAATCTAGTTGGGTCCTAAAAATAAAATACTGTTTGCCCAATTCTAGTGAGTGAATCCTCAGGCCCAGACCCTAAAAAAATATAGAACTGGGCTCACTTGTCCATGCCCACTACAACACTTGGGAGGGAGAGATTAAAGAAATTAACAGTTTTGATTAAAATAAGTAGAGAAGGGAAGAGGAGGGGGAAATGTTGACCAATGCCTCGAGGTCGGAGTTAAAAACAAAAGCCGTCCCATAATTTAATTTAATACGTTTGACAAACTATTTATATTAGATAATGTCATGCCAATTTATCCTTAATCTACCGACAATTTGACAAAGACACATTTTCACATGCTTGTACAGAAAAATTCAATCAGCGGTTGGGGTCCTGTACTTGGGGATAGTAAAAGCCTTTTACAAATGAAAAAGAGCTGAATTTACTATTTAGAACCAATAAGATTCTATAAAAATAATAATAATAATAATAATAATTTAGAACCAATAATTTTATTTAAAGTCCATTTGGGATCCGCTTATTTCACTGAAACTGAAATTTTTTTGCTAAAAGTACTGTAGATAAAGATAAAAGTTAACTGAAATAGTACAGTGGGACTCATGAAAAGTACTAAAAAATGCAGTGAGACCATTGAATAGTAGAAAAAATAAGCTGAATAGTAAAATAAGTTGACAAAAATAATCTTTGCCAAACAGACACTTAATGCGTTTTTGTGAATTTGGCTGATTTCGCATGCCATGCCTTCACATTGTGGCCCACTTGCCTTAGTTCATAATATTTTAGGATTTCTTTTTTAAAGAAACAATTTAGGGTCTTCCTAAGGATATATTAAAAGTTCACAATTTAGGGTCATATTAATTTTAATAATTAATATGTAGTCATATTAATTTTTTTAATGGAAGTTGTAGTCTTAGGTTACAACTAAGTTTATAGCCAAACTTTGTCCCCCCATATATTAATTATTAAATTATAGTAAACTCTTGTGTGGGATGGTTGATTAATTTAGGAACTTGTGAAATTGTTGTGATTGTATCGCTATATATATATATATATATATATATATAGAGAGAGAGAGAGAGAGAGAGAGAGAGAGAGAGAGAGATGATAAGAAACACTTAAATAATTCTTTCAAAAAAGTTTCAAAAAAAAAAATTTCTAAAAGACATGCTTAATTGACTCCATCCTTGAATGGATGAATCTATTATGGAGTGCAAAGACCTAGGGATTAAAAATGGATTTTCTCTCATTGTGTTGATTTTTGGATCTCAATAAAATTTTAGAGAGAGAGAGTGTGTGTTTTAAAGTTTGTTCATCAAACAAAAGATCAATATCCTATAAAGAATTATTATTTAAATTCTAAATTTCTAATTCTCCTTCCCCAAATGGGGGATTTTGAGTTTACTTTAAATACGCAAACTATTCAATGTAAGGGCAAAATATAGATACAATATCTTATATCCTGTATTTTAGGTTCCTCTTTTAAATTTTAGCCACCTGACTATTTAACAAAAACATTAAACGGATGTTAAAAACCTCTATTTTCCCATGAGATAACCTAAAAACTTGTCTCTTTCACTCCTATTGAGCCTAGTAGAGGTAGCGGTGGTGATTTCATGCTTCCATTTCAATAGTCTTGGTGGAGGTAGAAGTGAATTTTGCGGTTGGAGGAGGTGGATTCGCAATGGGCTTCAGAAGTTATTTTACATATTAACGAAATAAATAATGAAGCTTAGGAGAACAAAGAGAGATAGGAAGTGAATATGTATGTTCTTGTGGTAAGGAAAACCACTTTCTTTGAGGGAAAATTTTATGTGGGTTAGCTAGGAAAGTGTGAGAACGTGAGAGAATTTTTTGAGAGAGAATGTGAAGTAAATCATACTAAGGTGAGTGAATTTTTCACGAAAACAGTTGCCAAGAAAATCGCTGCCACCACTAAGTTCAATGGGAGTGAAAGAGAAAGTAGTTGGATTTTCACAATGTCTTTTTCTTAGTGTTTTAACATCCGTTTAATGTTTATATTAAGCGGCCACATGGCTAAATTCTAAGAGGGAAACCTAAGATACATGATATAAAGTATTGTATCTAAGTTTTGGCCATTTTCAAAGCACACCTCCTTCCTTTCTCTCTTTCTTTCTTTCCTTTTATATATTCTTAGTTAGCTACCAAGGCCTTTATCAAGTGTTTTAAGTTGTGAAATTTAGGAATGTTGTGAACTTTAGTAGTCCTTAACTTTTACTTGAAGAGGAAAGGAAGAAATGAAAGTTCCCTATAACATTTTACTTAAGAAAAAATTTCCAAATTAGATAGAAAGAGAATTCTACGAGTGAAAATCCTTAATAATTAAACATAATTTTCTCTCTCTTCATCCATTCATTTCTTCTCAATTTGGGGGCTTAAAAAGTGACTTCATAGAGAACATCATGTAATATCTTTTTCACCCAATCAAATCAAATAAGGGAAAGATCCTCTCTCTCTCTCTCTCTCTCTCTCTCAAAGGATGTGTGGGTTCCTTTTTTAGAAAGTACCCAAATCCATTGATGACAAGGGATCCTGGGCCTCCAAGGATGGATGGTTGGATTGGGTCCAGTTCTCCGCGGCCTATTGGGGTCGTTATATGAACCGGTTTGTGCGCAAGTCACATAAAGCTCCTCAAGGAAAAAATGCGATTTCCTCCTAAGCAATAAAATACCATTATAAGTGTTTTAGTGTCATGACCCTTTACTCTTACAAAATAAGTAAAATAATTATTCATAATATTCACAATGAGACGGAGATTGAAATAGAATATTTAAGGCTTATCTTTTATTGTGTGAACATTTAAAAGAATTCATTCACTTGGTTCCCCGAGCGTGATGTCGTGGTACCCCGAACATGAAGTTGTGGTACCCCGAACGTGATGTCCTGGTTCCCAGAGGTAGTAGACTTGTAATCCATGGAACCTAGAATGCTGATTCCTTGAACTATAGGATCTTTCTCCATGCTTATTATGCAATGGAGTTTTTGTCCTTTCCCTTTACCTTTATAAGTCCTGCACAAGAACAACTATACAATACACATATCTTCAAATAATTGTTAGTTACTCAAATTAGAATATAGATTTTAATACATATACATATATGTAAATGAATTTCATAAGAATGAGTCAGCCACGAGAATCCTGGCCTCAATTCTCACAAACTTAGTGCTTTTGCACAAGACTTGTGGGATTTGGAACTCAAGTCCAAGTAGCTTTGCTTGGGCATTGCCTTCCAAGATAGTCAAGTGTGGAGGATTTTGTGGGAGAGAGTGATATTTGATGTGTGCTTGTTTTGGCATATGTTTCTTTGGAGGCTAAGTGATATTTTGAATAATCTCAAGAATATGGGACGAATTCCTACTCCTCAGCTCTCTCTTGTTTTGTACCTTTTTTCTTTCCTCTCCCTTGCTGGGCTCTTAAAGCTCTAAGAATATATATTTTGAATCTCTGAACTCTCCCATTTTTCCTCCATCTGAACCCCCTTCCCCCCCTTCTGCTATACTTTAGTGTTCCTTTTATAGTGAACATGGTCTAGTACCCCGGGCGAGGACGTCCTTGGTCTACTAGGTAAAACCATGTCCTCTGAACCTGAAAAAGTGCATTGGGCAGAGGTTTAGCTTAATTAGGCAATTATAACTCAAAAGGGGTGTTTGGCTTTAGCTACAGATGGAAGATTCCTTCTTGGAAAGTCAAAGGAGTGGGTGGGCTACTCAATGCAATGGATGACAGCTTTGATTGAAAATGACAATTGAGAGGAAATTGTGGGGAGATGTCATGCACATGGAGGAACTGAGTTTTCCATTGGTTCATGCATTTCAAGCAAATATATAAACCAAGGGAAACCTTCGGGATCCTCTTTTCATTAGAAATCACTCCCCTACCGACCAAACCACTTCTCCCTTACTACCAACTCGGGATCCTATGGGCTTGGACCATGGGTTACAAAGATAATACCTGGTTTTGCTGGATTTTTTAATGGCTTTTGCTGGAAATCTGAACATACACCTAGGCTTTCCCATGTGTCAGCCAAGGTCCTCTTCTTAAGGCTTCAAAAGGACACATCAAGGTCCTAGGGCCTTGATGTTGATTCTTCTTGCTGCATGTCCTTTGGCCTAATCGAGATCCCTCTTCTTGCTGCATGTCCTCTAGCCTGACCAAGTCCGGGTCCTCTTTTTTTTTTTCTTTCTTTCTTTTTCCTTCTCTTTGGGACTTTGGGCCTTCATGGTCCTTCTTAACTTCATGAATTAAATTAATGCCGCATGTTTCCAACGTATAACATTTATAAAATTAAGCAGCACCTTATTTTTCAAGGTTTCTCAAAAAAAAAAAAAAAAAATCAAGAGAAAATCAGAAAATTACTTCTTGACATGGTAATTTGCAGTCTTCCTCACCAAATTTTGAGGTGGCACAGTCTTGAAGTTTCAGAAATGTTCCAATTCCTTTCTTTCACAGTTTCGTAGGGAAGGATATATATATATATAAATATATATATATATATTTATATTTATAGCTTTGATATTTGTTACAACTACTAGTTGAGTGGTTGAGGAGAGTAAAATTATTGTGACTATAAAGCTAAAAAAAGTAAAGTTGCTAACACCGCTAAGTATGAATTATGATCACAATATTTCTCTTGATTTTTTTTTTTTGGAAAATGAAATTAGAGATTATTTTTATATAATGGGTTAAACGAGTTATATATTTGAATGATAAGAGATTTAATTTTTTTTTAATAGACTCTTTGTTGAATGATTTTGTTTACTTGTGGTTTGGCCGAGTCTTATTTTTGTTTGGGTTATTTTTGCCGTTATCTAATTTTTATTGTTGATTAAGGGGTTAAAAAGATTATATTTGGGGACCCAAAATTATTTTTAAGAGTAATGTTATGTTTACAAAATTTTTACAACAAAACTTATATAATAAGATGTTATTGATAAGTAAAAAAAGTTATGTCAGTATTGTGCCCATATTAGAATCAATAACGGCTTACTATCTAGGTTTTGTTGTGAAATTATTGTAAAAATGTTATATTTGTTGAACCCAAATTTTTTTGATTCTCAAATCAGGTTGTTCAATACAATTTTATTTTTGCAAGTGGGAGACCATACTAGGTGAGGTGCATTAATGCATGAACTTTACCAAAAAACCATATTTCTATACCGAAACAATTATATTTTTGTGAAGCATCACCAATACACCATCCATCAAATGAGTATTATTGCATGTGTGAGGATAAACTATATTATATTGCGATCCCATCAAAGTTGTAAACTAACATAATAGAATACACCATCATCTTCTCAAAAAAAAAAAAAAAAAAAAAAAAATACACCATCCATCAAATAAATATTGTTACATGTATGAGGATGAACCATATTATATTGTGATCCCATTACAGTCGTAAACTAACACAATGGAACTCAGACTATTACGCTTAGCCTTCCCAGGTAATGAATTCTCAGTTTAGGTAAGATAGTTGCAACTCATTCGTAACCCCACACAGTTTTTGGCCTTTTGCTTCTATTGTTAGGCAAGCAGAACCTTGAGGACAAGTTTGTTCGTCCAGATGGGAAAATTGGAATAAGGATTAGGTCAATAGTCAATATCATTTGATAGGCAACCACCATCCGATTTTTTGAATTTTGAAAGTTTTTAAATCATACAACCACATAGTCAACTATATAGGTTGGGTTGCTCTGTGGTTATTAATTCCGATATTAATGTTGTTCTGACTAGGAACCACATTGACATGGACCATATCCTCTCCATTTGATAAGCTTATTGAAAATTTGAAATGTATTTTTTGGGTTTAGTTAATTGATTTGCCTAAGGATACAAGTTGAGATGTATCTAATGTTTAAGATCATTGTACACCTTTGTCATTACTCAAAAAAAAAGTACACATTTGTCACGTTTGAGATTTTTTTCATTTTGGTTATTTACGTTTTAAAATTTTTATTTTGACCCTTTACGTTTGATTTATTTCATGTTGGCTTGTTTCAAAATTTTCATTTTGGTGCTTAATGTTTGATTCAATTTTCTGTTAGGTACATTTATGAAAATTATGGTGTGCTTTAGTGTTAGAAGCTTTTTTTCTCTCCTTTGTAATTGTGTGTGTCTGCGTGTGTTTGTTAAAAAAAAAAAGTGTCCCCAGACAGTTTTTGGGTGCCTACTGGCACAAAAAGTTTATTTTTGTAAATAACTAATCCTATTTTTGTGCTGAATTAATTAAAATTTGAGAAATGATATGTCTACAACATTTTTACAACAAATTCTAAGTGGCAGGTTGTTACTGGTTGTTATTGTTGGGGCAAAAAAGTAATCTTAGTATTAGTTTCAAATTTGAACTAATAACAACTAACCACCTGTGATTTGTTGTAAAAATGTTGTGGACGTAGTATCTCTCTTAAAATTTTATGTAAAAAAAAAATATTTTACAAATAATATCAAAACTATCTATCTATCTGTTATCTACTATAAAAGTTTGAATCCTTATAATTGGTAGATACACAAAATGGTGACATATGTCCCTTTGGTAATACATAAAATAATGACACATATAATCTTTTATAATAAATATTTACTATAAATTCCACAATTTAAAATAAATATCTACTATAAACTCTTTTAAATACTCCATCAATTTTTTTCCTTTTCTTTTTCTCGTAGATTTTTTTTCCATCTGCCAATAATAAATAAAAATAAGAAAAACATTTCCTTAAATGCACATTATAAATTCCACCATTATTATAAATATCCACTATAAACTCCTTTAAATACTCCATCAATTTGCTTCATTTTTTTCCCTCAGATTTTTTTTCCATGCGCCAACATTTAAATAAAATCTAAACAAAAATCAAATTTCCTTAAATATACACTATAAATTCCACCATTATAATAAGTATCCACTATAAACTCCTTTAAATACTCCATCAATTTGTTTCCTCTTTTTCCCACGTGCCAACAATAAATAAAAATCTAAAAAAAAAAAAGTTGCTTAAATGTACACCATAAATTCCACAATTATAGTAAATATCCACTATAAGTTCTTTTATATACTCCTTTTTTTTCTCATTTTCATTTTTGGTAACCTAAAAGGAATGTTTTAAAATGTGTTCTTAATATCTGAGATAGAATTCTACTATAACCTAACCTGAGTGTATATATGTGTGAAACTTCCTTCTACAGACTTGAACCCTAGCCCTTACCCCCCATATCCCACAAGAACTTATACTTGTAGAATGACCATCATGCCAATGGTATGCGGTAGCCATATTTTTTTTTTGGACCGAAAATAGCCATATTTTAAAATGTGTTGAATATGTGTAATGTGTACCATAATAAATTACAAATGCAATTATAGTACTCGACTTAAAGGATTTATTTATTTATTTTTAAGAAAAAAACCTTCCAAGTATATTTCATTGACATCTAACTATATATCTGATTGTATGGGTACACAAAATGGTAACATATGTCTAGGGGTGTTCACCAAACCGCACAAACCGCAAAAACCGCACCAAAACCGCCGCAAAATAGCATAACCGCACCACACCGCAAGTAATATTGCACCACACCGCACCACACCGCATGGTGTAGTGCGGTTTGCGGTTTTATAATAAGAAAACCGCACAAACCGCACCGCACCGCACCCTCTCTATATATTAATATATTTAATTATTTTTAATATTAAATATATTATTAATAGTTTAATAACCCTAGTTTTCAAAAAAAAAAAAAAAAGTTTGATAACCCTAGCAAGTGTTGATTAAGAAAGCCAGCCCAAAATAAAGAAAAACTAGCTCAATAGTTTAAAACTTGGACCAAAATAAAGGGAAAAATTAGTTTTGGGCTGGGTAGAAAAAGCCCAAAATTTGAAATATATACCAATTTCAAATCATTCAAACCGCATCTTATATACCGCACCGCATATGTGACCGCAAAAATGAGGTGCGGTGCGGTTATAGTTTTGGCTAAACTTTAAACCGCACCACACCACACCGCACCACACATGTGACCGCAAAAATAAGGTGTGGTGCAATTATGGTTTTAGCTAAACCGCACCGCAAAGTGCGGTGCTAAAAATGACCCAAAATCGCACCGCACAGCACTGCGAACACCCCTACATATGTCCCTTTGACAATGCATAAAACATTGACACATATCATCTTTTGTAATAAATATCCACTAAAAAGTCTACCATTATAATAAATATCCACGGTTAAACTCCTTTCAATACTCCATGAAAGAAAAATAAATAACATTAATACATTCAAATAATAGTTACATTCTTTCTCATCTATATATTTCTCACCTATTCTTTCTCACCTATATATGAGCAAACCATAACATGAACATGGAGTCCACAAGTATAAGAGTAATATTAAACCACACAAAAATTTACAGGTTTGTCCTCTTTTAATTTTTCTACTTCTTTATTATTATTATTATTATTATTATTATTATTATTATTATTATTATTATTATTATTATTATTCTTGTTCATTGTTTTTGTGAAAGTCATGTTTATAGGTATGTCATTTGATGGCTAATTTAAATGATTTCTTGGCAAAAGTCATGTTTTTGTGAAAGTCATGTTTACAAGTATAGTCATGTTTATTAAATTCATTGTCATTCGAATTATTACATATTAATTATATTCCATGAGACGACAATGGTAAAACCAATTAATTTCTTTTGATAAATTCTTTTTGTAGTCCAAATTTAAAATAATAATAATAATAACAACATTAAAATATGAAAAATATAAGATCTAACACTTTTGGTAGTTCAAGTAAATAAATAAATATATATATATATATATGTGTGTGTATTTTCTCAACAAAAAAAGTACATATATGTGTGTGTGTATATATATATATTTTTTTTCAATCAAGCTAGAAATATGTAATTATTTTTGAAATGGGAAATATGAGGATGTATGCAATGATGTGATGACACATGGAATTTTCTCAAACCTTTTTGCTTTCCTTTGATTATAATTTTAAAAAAATAATTCTTGATTAAAATTATGTTTTAGTTATTATAGTTGTTTCTTCCTTAATATTTTTAAATAATATTACTTGCATATGATTTTCCATGCATTACAACAACAATAATTGGGAAAAAATTATTTAAAAAATTGTGTAATGCACGGGCCAATAACTAGTCATAATAATTAGTAAGCCACTTGAAACTCTAAATTAATTATCTTAAAACACACATACACGCATATATATTGTAGTATAAAATTATGATAGATTATTAAAATAATTTTAATAAATATTAAATTTTAATCCAATTTGAGTTGGAGTAGAATTTTTAATTTTTGAAAGCTTTGTTTAGGAGTTCATAAGGGAATGAAATGGTGTGATCATAAGGAAATGGAACGGAATGATCATAAGGGAATTGAAAGGAATGGAATGGAATAAAATGTATTTAAGTAAGGGAAATGAATGGAAAAGAATTAAATGAAATAAAATTAAGTAACTTTGATTGGATGTTTTAAAATAAAGGAGTGGAAATGAATAAAAATGAGTGGAATGTAAGTAATTTTGTTTAGGAGTAACATTTTTTTGAGAATACTAAATATTTTTAACACACACACACACGGGGAGAGGGAAGAATGTTTTTTAAAGAAACCTACAGTGGTGTATATCCAAAAGGGCCTAACTCTTGGATACACAGTACAGACTTTAAACATCTTTTACTTACACTCATTTTTCAATGTAGAATTAACCCACTATTTTTTCTTTTGAAAATACTAAATATTTTTAACACACACACGCGGGGAGAGGGGAGAAGGTGTTTGGGAGTAACATAGTGGGAATGAAATGGAATCATTTTATGACAATATTACTATTAGACCCTTATTTTAAAATAAAAGGTTGAATATGTAGGGGGTATTTTAGGAGTTTTAGTAAAAAATTTATTAAATATAATTTCATTCTCTCTCATTCCTCCTAATTTCAGGAAGAATGAAAATTTGAGGTTTTAAGGGAATAGAAATGAATGAGTGTTCTCTTCTACCCATTTCTTTCCCTCCCACTTAAACTCCCAAATAAGGGAATGTATTTTCCATTCCCTCCATTAAAACTCCCAAACAAGGGAAGAGAATAATATTTTAAAATTATTCTTTTCATTTTTTTCCATTCCATTCTATTCCCTCTTCCATATTATCTTAAAAATTAATAAGATAAATTAACTTAATAATTAATTAATGAGAGTTTGTTGCAAAGAAAATTCTCACTTGGCACAACCACAACTTTTAAACTTCAGTTTTTATTATGTAGTATATAATATTTCCTTAAACATAAGAAACTAGTGGTGTTTGAAAGATTCTTCTTGTATGTTCAGAATTATAATAATTTCTAAATTTCTAATATCTAACCCTTACAATAATTGATGGGATACAAATTCAGGATGAGAATTTAAAAAGCTTCATTGATTTTTATTTTTTGTTATTTATTTATTTATTTTTCGAATTGCTTCATTGAGCTTATTAGAACAAAAAACCTATAAAAGAGTATAATATAATTATTATGAAAATTACGCAAATTTGACTCATCGAGCTGAATTAGTCAAAGTTATTTCTGATACTAAAATAAATGCGGAATACTAATTTGGATCTTGCTTAACTTCCAATACTTCTCGAATGCAAAAAAAGCTTAGCTGAATAAGATAAAAGTATGAGCTAGGAAGTGAGTCTCTCTGTCATGGAGTTGGCTCTCTGTCTCTTTCCTTTTTTTAGTTTACCTTCTATGGTAGATCTGGGCCCTTCTCTCGAGGGGAACATAAAAAGTGGGAAAGAGGATTTGAACACCCTTTTCTCTTGAATTTATCTTCAGCGCTAAGAGATAAGGCGCATAATTCGGGTATATATGAAAATTTGAATATATTTTTGGCTGTTTCCAAGAAAAAAAAATCTATTTTTAGCCCAATATATAATTTTTTTTTTAACCTTAAATTAGTCGTGTTTCGATCAAATTGAAATTTGAAATTATTTAACCAAAAAAAAAAAAAATTTTTGAAATTATTTATTTATTTTTTGGCTGAATATTCATCCTTTGACCAGGAGCATCGATCTCAAGCTGATCAACTCTCATTTTTTTTCTTCTTCATGGCATTGTCTAATGATTTCCACGTTCCTTGCACTGGAAAAATGCACAGGTCGCTGCCACTTCTTCAACGGTTATCTCTCTTCTCATTGGTTGTATTGTTCTTCCTCCATACCTGCTGCTATGGTGATGTTGGCACTGCAGCCCGGTATGCTCCCCCATATTTGCGTAAGTATACCCTCAGAAAACAAAAAAGAAAAAAGTATTACACTAACTCCTTATAGCTTTAAACTATATCTAGCTATATAGCTAAAACCCTTCATCAATCTCACACAAAAATTTTCTGATCAATTATAGCCACAACATGTTATGGATCCGATACATCTGAATTTCCATCCAGCAATTTGTTCGCGGTATCTGGTGATGGAATATGGGACAATGGTGCAGCATGTGGGAGGCAGTACTTGGTGAGGTGCATCAGTGCTTCAATACGAGATGCTTGTTCACAAAACCAGACTATTCAGATCAAGATTGTTGATTATATTAATGGAATTCCTTCTCCACCTTCAGCTGACAACACCACCATGATTTTGTCTTCCACAGCTTTTGGGGCCATTGCAAATTTAACCACTAATTCTCCCGCTATCAACATTGAATTTCAACAGTAAGTTTCTTTAATTAATACCCCTTCTGTGTTTTTCTTTCTTATTTTCATATGAATGAATGAGTTTTGTAATACATGGGACCAGAATACAAGAACTCGATCCAATCTCAACAACTATAATTGACCAAACATAAACACCCAAGTCCTAAAACAAAAGAAACAAGCTCATCCCTACCCAAAAAACAAGGCTCATCATCAGTGCTAAGGAAACAAAATTCTGGGTTTTGTTTTTTAAAGTCAGATCTGGCCAAGGCTAGTGTCAGATTAGATTTAAAATTCTGCATGCTCAACATTTTTATCTCCCATTGAAGGACCTTCTAACCCCACAACTACAAGTTCTACTGATCCACCAGCATAATTGCACAACCTTCCTTCCTTCAAATTCCTCTAGTAAAGAAGCATTGATAAAAGATATGTTCAATTTTCTAATCTGGGTGTGATTATAGCCAATATAGATATGCCATACCCCTGAAACTTCATCTAAATGATTCCTTTGTTTCTTGCTTTCTCGGTTCTAGTAAGATACGAATCTGAAATCTACTTTAATTCCTCCTCAACCTTTATTCCTGAGTTGAAGTTAAGGATGAATGAACTTTTAATTGCTCTAATGCAGTTGTTTTTTTACTTAAAAATGGTGTTACTGACCATCAGCTGCTTGTTCTTAACACTCTTTTTTTCCCCTACCTTTCTTCCTGTTCAATAATTGTATCATGAATTTCATATATGTTTCCTCTCTCATATTTGGAGAATAAGAGGCAGAAAACATATATCCAAGATGAGATTCTTGTTTTTGTTGTCCCTCAATTCCTATAAGAGATTATTTGTTTTTTGTTTAATTAATTTTGAAATATTGCAATATTTTGTTTAGGGTCTGATATGTGGGAAATAGCAAGACTTGGATATCAATTCGTATTGAGCTTTGATTTGTTGGATTGAGTTCAAAGTCCTTTTTGAGGGTGCTATGCAAAAGTATGAAGAAGAGTGATTTTTTTTTCTCATTTTTATGGTACTCCAAGTGTACTCAATAATTATCTCATAAGCCCCAATCTATGTATTTGTAAGCAACAGCTATTTATAATTATAAAAAAAATTAAATAAAAGGCAATAACTATTTGAATATATTAAAGATTTTGAGTTATATGATAAAACAAAATTTAAGTACAATACTTAAATGTTCTTTAATTTTTTCTCTCGTTAAGTACAGTTATATATCTGAATTTTAAGAGAAAAACCTACAGAACAACACATAAATACTGTACCTAAATTTTGCTCTATGTGATATTGATACTATACCATCTTTGTATTCATATTTGTTAGCATATTATACTCGAGTCCTTCTAGATAAGATAAAGCCAGGCAATCCGGTAGAAAATGCGTGAGTGTGTAATTGCATCATGCTTCATATTCGAAGCTTTTGATTAGTCATTGCTTGGTCAGTTGGTTGAATAGAATTTTTTTTTTTTTTTTTTTTTTTCAACAATGCTTAAATATCTGCTATCTCAAGGTCTGTCATTATTATAATCTAATTTAACTTTACAGTCAAAGGGCGAATTTTTCTTTATCTCCGAACTTTCTTGCGTGCTTCTTGGTTTTTGATGGGAAATTATTGTATATTTTCGGAGTATAATAAATGCGTACTCTTTCATTTTACATGAATGATGAGTCCCACTAATTAAATTCATGGTAAAACTTACTATTTATGTGAGAAAGAGGACAATATATTTATAGTACTCCGAAAATACTTAATAATTTTCCCTTTTTGATAGCTTCCGCGTGAGCTCTTGTCCTTTGTTTTGTTTTGCTGCGGACGTTACCAATCCTTTTACGCAAAGAGCCAAAGACAAACGTGTGGCTGCGGCATAGAAAGCGCCGTTTGAATGGTATGCATACAGTGCTATTAATTATTATCCTATGATAAGGAATGGAAGGTAGAAAGAATAGTATTTTTTTTATAAGGATGGTGTTGACTGCCGCGTATTGTCCGCATCTCATTCCGGCCCGAATTTTTTACCCGTGGATACCCATACTCAACCCAAACTTTTTTTTTTTAAATTTTTTTTTACAACACTTAAAAAAGGGAAAATTACACTTTATTGCCCTAAATTATACCCCACAGTACACTTTGTACCATAAACTTTTCAAATGCACTTTTTACACCTTAAACTATGACTACCATTACACTTTGCACTCTAATGTTAAGTTTGCCGTTAACTTGAATGGAAAAGTATGACATCAAGTGAAAAGACCAAACTGCCTATATTCTCAATCTTTTAAAAATAAAGAAGAAATTACGCTTTACCATCCTAAACTATACTCTCGATTACACTTTGCACCCTAAACTTTGAATTTCCATTCAAGTTAACAGCAAACTTGATGTTGAAAAGTGTAACAAATGTCATAGTTTAGGGTGCAAAATGTTCATTCGAAAAGTTTAGGATACACAGTGTAATCTGGGATATAGTTTAGAGTTGTAAAGTGTAATTTTCAAAAAAATTAAAATTAAAAAAAAAATACACAAACCACTTACCACTTCATCATTCTTTGTTACTCTTTAATTATAAAAGTTTTCAACCCCACATCTTTTCAAATAAAACACTCAAGGCACGTTTGATACTCTGAATGGAAATTACATTAGGAATATATTTATTACTAGGAATAGAAGATATTATAGTGAAATAACTATTACTATCCATAAGTTTGGTTGTTACATATAAAAAGCTTGTGAAAGATGATGTATAAGGAAAATTTATATTTTTGGAAATATATTAATTTAAAACTTATTATATGCACTAAGGAATAGTTATTACATTCATTTTAAAGATGAATAGTTATTCTTCAATTTAAATGATAGTTACACCTTTGTAATAATTAATCCATATAATCAAGATGCAACCAAATGACCGAATTGCTATTACACATGAATAAATATTCCATTATAGGATCTATTACATTTACATCATACCAAACATACCCTTATGCTCTTCCTATCTCTTTTATTTTATTTTATATATTTTTTGTATTGGTAATTAAAGTGTCAAATACATGTTTCATTTAAAAAAAAATGATCCTAAGCTATAAACAACAATTCTAATTAAAGTGTCAAAAAAATAATTTAAACTTTCTAATTATGTATTAATGATCACATAAGTTAAGGAAATAAAAAAGACATGATTGACATAATCTTGCAAATTACTTCAATATGCATTTTATAGGAAGGTTGACATGCACAAACAAAATCAATTAGTAGTAATTAATAGGTAGATTGATGTAATATGTTCTTATTTAACATATTCCCTTATAAATTCTTAAGAAAATTTTGTGAGTAAATTGCATCAATCTAGCATTTTATGGGAAGTAATGATACTAATAACAACAATACTTTCTACACAAGTGAAAGTCAAAATAATGATATAAGAGATTCGACTTTACAAAGAAGGAATAAGTAACAATAATACTTTCCACACAAGTGAAAGTCAAATTCATGTTATAATTACACACAAAAATTCAATTAAGAAAACACATCTATATAATTAGTAAGATGTGGGTACTCAGGACATACTTTTGGCTTTTTGGCCTTATGCAACTTTCCTTAGTGTCCCACATCGAAGGCAACTCCCTCCCCCCTCTGCCTTATAAGCGTGAGCTGAAGAGAAAGGAGTACCATCAATTATTAACTGATGATACTCCTTTCTCTTCAGCTCACGCTTATAAGGAGTACCCATATAAGACATAATAAGTTTTTAAGGATTTGTTTTTGGTTAATTAATTTATTAAAAGGAGAAGAATGTCCATTAAATTTTCCCATAACATTTGACTCGTCTCTTTAATTTCCAAATTATAGTTTTGGAAAGATAATAAATATTGGCTTTATACTCTTTCAATTTTTTTTTTCTTTCTTTCAATCACTATGTTTTTATTGCGCATTTATGCATTTATAGAGGCTAAAAAAAACATATAATATAAATAATATTTAATGGTGTTTTAAATGTTATTAATTAATTTCCTTTCTTGTTGATTTGACTATCAAATCAAATGGTTAGTAAATAGCCTATAACAATAACGTATAGTTTAGTCATGGTAACAAATTGTAATATAATTAGTAATCTATAAAAGGAATTTTTGATAACATCTTTTATGGGAAGAGTTTTATTTTATTTTATTTTATTTTTTAAGAATTTGGTTTAGGTAAATATATATATATATATGTATATTTATATAAAACATGGGTTGGTCAAGTAATACCCATACCTGTACCTAATTCAGAAAATTAGGTAAACAAGGATACCCATACCCAATACCCAAATACACTGAGGATTCAGATCCTCTAGATTTCCTAGGGTACTCTACTAATAAATTTCTTTAAATCCTAACCACTCTTTTATAATTTAAAGGTCTAGATTCTGCCATGTCAACATTCTACTAACAATACTTTTAAAATAACTAAATAATGTTGCAAACAAAACAATTAAGATTATTGTTAGTGGAATGCTGACATGGCAAAATCTAGACCATTAAATCATTAAAGAATGGTTAAGATTTAAGGAAATCTATTTGGTAGAGTACCTTAGGAATTTTAGAGGATCTGAATCCAATACATTGATGGGTCGGGTAATACTCACACCAATCGGGTAGGGCTGAGTCAAGTACCGATTGCCTAGTGGGTTTGGCCATCCCTACTCTTACACACATCAATTAATTATAAGGAATAATCCTTTATTGGTGGCCCTAAGATGTTGGTTTGATGTTTCAAATTCAAGACCTCATGGATCTCATAAGGTCGTAAGAACCACTAGTTTTAAGAAAATTGTGTTGTTCGTACTGTTAGGATCTTTGTAGTGTTGACATATTTTGTGTTAATTTTTATTTATTTTTTTATTTTTTTGCATTTTGCAAATCAATTTCATGCATTTGTACTTTATTGAGTTGTATTACATTTGAGATGAGAGGATCAAAATTTGAAGTTGGAGCTGCTATGTCAACATTTTTGCTTGAGCGAACTAGGCATGTTAGGCGAATTTCAAGTGAAATAGGTAGTCTTTTAAAATTAGTTGGATAGAGAGTTTCACCTGAAATTCGTCAGACTTTTGGTCGAACGAGTTTCAAAACTTGAGAGAAAGTTGTTACTTTTGTTCTTAGTTGTTCCTACTTCCTATCTAATTCACCCTTTCATATATATCTAAAAAAAACCCTTGATTTTAAACAAAAATTCTAAAGAGAAGACTGAGAGAGCTACCCACTCCATTAGAACAAAACCTATAGTAGCCTCCATACTTTCACCCTCTCCAAATTGCCTTATCTTTGAGAGGAGATTCAAGCCAAACACCTTGATACCCTAGAATAATCATGGATGGCGCTAGAAATTATAGGAGCAATCCCAAGAAATCTTCAAGAGGTCTTGAAGTGTCCAAATGTTTGGACTTGCGATTAGCGTCTCACCTCACATAATCGGAAGCTAGTAAAGAGAAATGGTAGTTGGTTGTTTGTAGGAGTGGGGAGAAAGCTCATAAGTGTGTTGTATCACAACTATTTTACTATTGGATTGATTTGGTGGTCTAGACCTTGGAGAGTTTTTTACCTTCCCTCTGTAAACACATTGTTTTTTTATGTGTGTGTATTGGGATTTTCTGAATTTTCCGTATATCCATGCGAGTATGTGATTGGCTAATTGGTTATCCATCTCAATTGATTAATTCGTTAAAATTGGTAATTAACCGTAGTTGGAATTTAAACCGGTATCTTTTTTCTTTTCTTTTTTATACAAGATAGAATTTCTACTTTAGCCTAATCTAAGTGTATATGTGTGTGAATTTCTCTCCTGGATACTTAAACCCCAGCCCTTGCCTCCCACACCCCACAAGCACTTATACTTGTGGAGTGACCACCGCACTAAGGGTATCTTTATTTTTTTAATTTTTTTTTAATTTTTGAGAAGGCAAGGGTATCTTTACTTGTACATACTAAGGAAATCATATAAAAAGTTGATAGAAAAACACGTGAAGGTTGTATTTGTATCAAGTAAAAGCAAAGCAAAAAACTCAAATATTAAATTAGCTTTGCAGAATTAACATCTTTCATGTCCAATATAATAGGCATGTTGAAATGGGTTAGGGTTTGGATGAAAGACATTAAAAGATATTCTATGTATCGAATATATGCATTTTATGGTGTGTTTGGATATTGCTTATTTGTTGAAAACTGAAAACTTATTACTGAAAATACTGTAGCAAAATCATTTTTAATGATGTGAATAGTGTTGTGGGACCTAATGATGCGTAAATTGTCAGTCCTTTTGGTTCGTCCAGATGTAGCTGGATTCTCATCTCTGTTCCTGCAACCCTGGGACAAAGTCTCTTCTAAGGTGGTCACCGGTGTGGTGCCTGCCACAGCGTCTCCGATGCCAAAGTCAGTATATATGGAAGTCTTTTTAGAATAATAAGAATGTTCTGAATATAAGAGTATTTTTGGGTGAATCTATGTACCTGGTTTGTCTCTGATCAGTGTGTATATATACAGATTCATGGTTCCTAGCCGTTGGGGCCTTAATTGTAGCTTTAGTGCCCTTTTTGTAACGCTTCAGGGCTCATGAATATGAGTTTTGATGAGGCTCCAATGGTCTGCCACTTGATTGGTAACTGTCCGAGGCATTGAATGCTCTTATTAATGATTCGTCTGTGTTCGTCCATGTCGTGCCAAGGTGGACAAGTATATTTGATAAGGTCGTCCAGACAAGGGGAGTTCGTCAGTCCCATCAGAACCCAAATTTACCTAAAAATCTGTGTTTTACTGAGTTTGGTTGTACGTGAACAGTACTCATGGGACCCACTAAAAAAATGCTGAACGCACAAATTATGCAAAACGCTCAATCCAAATGCCCGCTTAATATGGTAAAGGGATTGAGGAGTGAAGGAAACCACTATTTGTAGCGAAATTACTCGTAAGGAAAAATACAAAGACGTGTTTGATCGAGAAGCCCTGAAGCAAACACTAGGAAAATCTGGAAGTCATCGAATGGTGTCTTTAAGGTACGTGACATTGTGGGTAACTTGTTTCTCTTTGAGCCGTGGTCTTTTAGAAAAACTTTGGAGTTTGGAGGTGCTACAAATCATTGACACGTACGTGAAGACAAAAAGTAATTCATGCTGTACGTACTCCTGCCTGTACGGGAAAGAAAAGAATAATACTGAGATGAGATTGGTCAAGTTATTTTCCAAAGTTCAAATCTGATATATGAGTCAGGCATTCAAATTAAAGACCCAACTAATTATCTCGTAGTCAATACGCTTAAGCATGACCCACAAACAATCAAGGGCAGACTAGAGACTACTTGAAGTTCTAGTCTTCTCTGGTCTTCTAGAGATAGCAATATCATCAAGTTTTTACTCATTAGTTTTCACTTTTTGTTGCTACACAACTGTCATGAATGTAAGTCTATTTTGTATAATTGTGATATGTCTCACATGATTTGATCACAATTTTCTACGGTAATCTTGGAGAGCTTGGTGTCGTTAATTATTTCTTAGAAATCTTGTCTATTTCATGCCAATCAAAACAAAGACGTTTTGCAAAAGCTACACTACTGTTTTGGGCTCCTATCGCTATTTTCTTTTTAAACGTTTACTACTTGCTCAAGTCAAGATTTTATCATTCGAGTTAATAAATAAGAATCTATCATTGAGATAATCAAAATGTCCTTCAATTGCTCCCTTGACTACAAGCTTTTGATTTCGTAAAACATCATATCATTATGTTGATTAATTAATGTGCATCACTTTAACTTTTTCTTTAATAAAATGAGCAAATCATCTTAGTTAGATTTCCATCACGTAAAAAGTTATGTAAAGCCCATCTCCCAAAACAAAAACAAAAAATGTTACCGGTAAAGCCAAATAAATGAGTCACTTTTAGATTTTTGTATTTGGACTTTATAACAGCAGTTTGAGAGAAGAATATGATGTTTGGGTTTAGTTACGAACTCAAACAGCCCAAGGCCCGGAAAAAAAGAAAAAGAAAAGCCCAACCAACTTCATTCAAATGAAACAAAAGTCAACCATGAAAGATTACAAGTTTTTTTTTTTTTTTGGAGAAAGATGAAAGATTACAAGTTGTTTGTGTTTTAATTTTGGAATATGTTGAAGGGGAAATACCATTTTGATCCACATATTTTTAGGGTCACAATTAATTTAGTTCCTACATATTGCTAATAGTCAATTTGGTTCATTTTATTTTCAACTTACAATTGATTTGGTCTTTACAATTATTTGAGTAATGGAAAATGGTATCAAAATTTTAGTGGTCATATCAATACTTGATGCAAAAAAACCATATCTTTTTTTTTTTTTAACTACTTTTCTTTACCAATCGTTTTCCTTTCTTTATTTTTTTTTCTTTTAATTTTCTTCCAATGTCTTTAACCCAAACCAAGATTCTGCTGCTTATCCTACTATCAACTCATTCATTTTTCTTGTTTCCAAACCCATATTTTGTAGTTTAACCCTAGAAAATTGTTACGTTTACAATATTTTCACAGCAATTTCACAACAAATTATAGGTGGTTAGTTGTTATTTGTTCTAATTTAAACCTAGCACTAAAATTACTTTTTTGTCGCATTAATAACAACCTGTAACAGCCTATTACTTATAATTTGTTGTTAAAGTATTGTGAAAATGTTGTGAATATAATATTTCTCTTAACAAAATCTGAACCAAATATTAAAAGATTAAACGGCATTGGGGGATCAAAGTGAACCCAAAAAGCAACAATCTTACTCGTCTAACCAGATTCATTCCCAGACCCATTGGTATCTCTATGAAGGGTTACATAACTAGTATTATGTTTTATTCTGTTAAACAAGGTCTCTGAAATAGCAAAACCCAAATATAATGGCCATCAACAGTGGGCTCAAAGATTTGGAAAAGAAAAAAAATCAATAGAACAACCACAGAATTGATCCGAATACACTAATTTTACAAAAAATTTCTGCACTATTTTAATCAATATATTCAAAAATTAAAAAAAAAAAGATTTTTAAATGGCTTAATAAATCAAATAAAAAAATTCAAGATATTATAAAAAAAAAATGAAAACATTGATGTGTCATATAAATAGTAAATTATGGAACTAGAATGATTTATTTTGCTAATTTTATCTTTGATGAGTCAAAAAATAACATGGGATTGTCATTCCCATTTATGATGATCCAAGCAAGCGTTACACATTTATTGCGCGCATTGATGATGAAACGTAACAGACGGAATAACGGTAACAAGTGAGCTGTACACTTCAGAGCTCCCATTGATAACGTACTAGCCGTTGCTCATAAATACTGGGATTCATTATCCATTAAGGCAGGAAACAACTATAAAAGAGAAGAACAACATAATTCAAAGGTACACACAAATACTCATCCAAAAATCACTCTAACTCATTTTTTCTCTAAACAATTTTCTCCCTTTCTGACTTAAGCATCAGAGTGTTTTTGGCAAACACCACATCGGTGTATTACACTTCTTTCCCAAGCTTTCTTGCAAGTTTGCACAGGAGACACGACCAACCACGGGATCGTCCATATGCTGAGACGAGGTCCTTAACTTGGTGATTTTTCGCATCATCAATCTTCATATAGAAAAAACAACATTGACACAATAAATAGTCATAATGTTAACTAGCCTCATCACACGCGTTGCGTGCATGCAATGAGGCTTTTTTTACTTTTTGGAGTTTAGTATTATAATTTTTTATTCATTCATCTCTTTTTTGTGCAATGAAAATCTATGGTAAATTTGAGTTTGCTGAATGCCTAGAGATTTTTCTATTCAAAATAAAAGACAACGTAGATGAAGCAAAAAAAAAAAAAAAAAAAAAAAAAAAACCAAAGTGTGTCTATTTAAATTTAAAAAAGGGATAAGAGATGATGAGAAAAATAGGATGCCTTTGTTTAAATTTCTTAAAGGATAAGAGATTAAGAGGTTGTAAATGGCTAAGAACGTGGGTTTAGTGGGAGGTTTTAAATTGCGAGTTTTTATTTTATGAATTTGCCCCCTTAATTAAAAACATATAAGTGAGCAGAGAAGGATATTTTGGGATATCTAAGACTTAGAATCCATGGCTTAAACGGCTTAGAAACTCCTTAAATAGCAGTATAAATAAGATATTAAATTTTAGTTAATTTTAATTATTTTTGTATAAGTATTATATGAGACCATTTTATACATGTTTATACTTTTTATGAGACATGTTTTATACATTTTTATACTTTTTAATATTGATTATAGAAAACACATAATTTTAGAGATTTATTTTTGTTTATATACAGTTGACATAGTACGCATATTTTACTAATTATGTTACATTGGCACCACTTAATAAATTTTAATTAGATTTTTTTAAAAAAAGTCTATCAATAAAACTTACCAATATATTAAATATAGAGATGGAAAACAAGGTCACTATTTTCGCTAAATTATGCATTCTCTTCATGTTTAACATACACGACAACTGTGGGGACTAAATCCACCGCAAGCTATTTGTCCGCTTTGGGGAGCCAAGCCCACACAGTTTTGTTCTCAAGCGACGTGAGTTTTCTCCTCGGGTTCGACCCATTTTTGGGAAGCCTTTGGATTCTGTCCCACATTGGCAAGAGATGCGTCCCACTCATGCCTTATAAGCCCTTGGAGCAAGTATGAGTGTACCACTAACACGCATGCGTGGTAGTGGTAGAGGCGTGTCTTGCTCTCCGGAGAGGTAACAAAACTATGCGGGTTGTAGCAAAGGCTTCCCAAAAATGGATTGAACCCGAGGAGGAAACTCACGTCGCTTGAGAACAAAACCGTGCGGGCTTGGCTCCCCAAAGCGGACAAATAGCTTGAGACGAATTTAGTCCCTACAACAACCAAGAGTCTTATAGCTCAATTGTAAAGTCAACAAGTCATATATTTTTATATAATTTTAAAATACTAAAAAAATTAAAATATTAATATTAATTATAAGGATGCAATGAAATTCAATTGTGGTTATGTCAAAATAATCATTCAATAGGAAATTATTAAGTAGTGCAACGTTAATAAGGGCTAAGTCACATCTAATTAGTGTTAATTTTTTGAATTTAATTAATTGTTACTTTATGCAATAACTTGATCCTATAGTTTTTTTTATAAAAAAAAAACAATGTTTTAATCACTTGATTTAAAATTAATTATTGTTTATAACTCAAACAATTGGTAAAGAACATTAATAAATGCCACCCTAGTACACGAGTATAAGAAAGCGCTCTTAAAATGATTATTCTCTTCATCTTTCTTACTATTATATATAACAAAAATAATGCTTATTAATCTTGAAATAAATAATTTTATGTTTCATGAAAATGAATAATATTTATATCATTAGGATTTCGGAGTGCATTGTTTGATTCCTCCGAATAACTGTTTCTCAATATAAGTATTGTATTTTGAAATAAAATATTTACAATCCAAAACAAATAATTTCTTAATGGTTTAGCATTATTTTAGCATGTGAAAATGTTATCTTATAACCATATTTTTTGAATAATGTGTTAAATCCGATGTTAACAAAAATGAAACTTGTCTTAGATAATTATTATTGAATAAATCTAGAGGAGTGACAAGACAAAGTCAAACAGAACAGACAATTAGCTTCTAGTTATTAAAAAAAGTATTAATTTTGTGACATTGAAGGTCATGTCCTAATTGATATACTTTATTAAGAGATTGGCATCAGGTGTGTGAAATGCGAACCCCAAAATCTTTGCTTCATGAGGTGTTTCAAGTTGTAAATTTTTTCCAACATGCTAAAGCGTCGTTCTATTAATAGAAATAGAACGACACTGTAGCAAAATCTCAAAAGTTTCATTATTTTTCTTATTCATCCCGGTGGGTCCAGATAGATGTAGTAAAGTTTTTTAATATTATTTTAATATTTGTATATATTATTTTAATGTATAGAATTGAAAAATAAAAGATGTGACGTGCGGTGAATTGTAAAATGGTCTGTTAAAATAATAAAATAACATTTTTAATGTGTTAAAATTACATAATTTTAGAATATCTGATGCTGATGCTGATGCTCTAATAGATACCAACAACATTGCTAAGTCTGCTATTTATGCCAACATCAAATGTTAATTGTGTCGTTGGCTATTAACTTGCACCTAAACAAATTAAACAAAATATTGTAAAACATGCAAATGTCAACAAGTGCCATAATCATTTTTTTTTTAAAGAAACAAATGTCATAATAATCAATATTTATTCACCAGCAAAACATTTATATCGCTTTACCTATTTTTCTTTATAGGTATATAATGGGAGAGAGAGAGAGAGTTGATGGTTGAACTACAAACATCAAACACTATGATGGATGTGGTTACTACCAACTAGATGAAATTACAAATGTGATCACTTTATAATTATAAAATGGGTCATTTTAACGGATGCCCTTAGGGCAATTGTCAATAAATTATAATAGGAAATTTTGACACCACTTTTATGGGAACTATAAAATACTGACAAAAACATTTATTGTTTTAGCATTCTCCCAATAAATTTTTTTTTAAAATAGCTCCTAAACAGGCATTGGTTAATATTTTCCTTAAGCATTGTTTTAGCGCTCTCTCTCTGCATGAAACAATGAGTGAAAATTCATTTTGAATGATATGGTGGACTCACTATTTATAGACACACTTGCACTGTTTTCAATAAAGGTGCAACGGAAACAAATACACTACTCCCTCTGTTCCACTTTGTTTGTCCTGTTTGAAAAGTCAAATTTTTTAAGGGAACATCATTTATTGTCTTGTCTACCTTTTAAAAATGTATAAGTTTCCAAAACTACCCTTAAATAAATTTATCAAAAAATTGAATTATTAAATTAATAAGGGTATAATAGGAACATTAGTAAATTAATTACTTTTATTTTTAGAAACAGGACAATATTTTGGGACATCCTAAAATGGAATAGAGGACAAACAAAGTAGGACGGAGGGAGTATTTTTTTAATAAAAAACAATACACAATAAACAAGGATTTAAACTACCAAACAATAGGGCCCAACCCACACAAACCTTCACCCACATGTATATAAATTCATAAAATGTCCAATTTATTTCCTATACAGTACTTAAGAATTTCACTGCATTAAACCATGTAGAAATTGGTAATTTAGGATTTAATTTCTCATTAATTCCTTAATGGTTTTGGGCAAGTGATCATATGAAGTTAATCTTCTCGCATAGAAGAATATGTTCCAACTTGGACCCACCTTAACGAACGTGTGAATCCCACTTTAAATTTGGCTAAAATATAGCTATTCAAATACTCACAAACAATCATTTTTCTAGCAGCATCAAATCTATAATGTCATTTATTCCTATATAATTTTTTTTGAAAAAACAAAATATTATTGTTTTTTCATTCTCAATTCATCTTGATATTTTGAATAGATGAAAAGTATAATTATTGCTAATCTCGCAAGTCGAACCCTTTCCCTCCTAAATCCCCAAGCACTTTGTGCATGAGGAAGTGTTAATTAAGCTACAAGACCCCTTGGCGATTATCTTATTATTTGATACTAAGTGTCTCTATACTTCTTCTCAAAAAAGTGTCTTTATACTTTAAATATACTCTAAGTTTTGCCAAATGTCATTCCAATTATACTTTAATAGTATGTCAATTATGTTTACACGCACAAATTAATGTATCATAATTTAGAAAATATAAAACGATTTAATTTCAATTTATTATACTTCTATGTAATACTATGAACGTGTATAATCTATTATTTATAATTAAGTAAAAATGCTACATATAATTTTATGTTTAATAGAAAAAAAAAATTTATATCATTCTCAATGCATTACTTAAATTTATATATACATATTTGAAATTTTTGTTTATGATTTGATTCTTCCGATGAATCCTCTCTCTAAAAAGTATTGCATATTAACATATAAAAAAAATTTAGAATGCAAAACAAATAATTTCTTAATGGTTGAGCATTGTTTTAGCATGCGACAATGTTGTCCTATAATATATTTTTTAAATGCATGTTATTCTATAATCTTACTTTCTCCAATATGTTTGAAAATGTGATGTTTTTTTTTTTTTTTTTTTTTTGAGTGGGAAAATGTGATGTTAACAAAAAGGAATGAAACCTGTCTTAGATAATTGAATAAATCTTTTGAAGAATCACATAAAATAAATTTTTATTTATATTATTATTTTAAAACTCAAACAGCCAAAATTTAGTTGTTACACAAAACAAATAGCCCAACGAGTTTAACAACTTGGGCCCAAGAAAATCATTGATCCAAAACCATAAACTTTGTCCAATGCAATTAGAAATAATCCAGGGTATAGATTGATGGGTCCCATACCAAACTCCACGTGTAACATGTAACAGTGTCTGTTTATACAGTGCGTCCAATAGATAAGAACCATTCCTTTTCTTTCTGCAAAGCACTCGCAGACTTTGTTGGTATTTTCGGCGATAACTGATCAACCTTCTTATACCGGAATTGGATTTTGAATTTGGAGAATTTGAAATCTGCGCTTGATTTTTAGGGTTTTTAATTTTGATCAATCTTTTTGTGTATTTGGTAATTGGAGGTGTGAATTTTTAGGGTTTTGGGAGGGAAAAAAAAGGGGTTTTGATCAATGAAAGGGGAAGTACAGCTAGAGGTAACGAGTGCAGAGAAGCCTAGTCCTAGTGATGCTGATCCTCTGCTAGAGAAACATGCCGATTCATCATCACCAGGGAGCTCGAGCTCGAATGAGATCAGGAATGAAGATATTGAGACCGGTTCGAATTCGTGTTGTCGCATCTGCCTTGAGAGCGATGCGGAGCCAGGTCAATTTTTCTTTGCTTATCGATTCGATTTCCTTTTCTTTGAATTTGATCATAATTCATGCTTTATTAGAATCATGTACAATCTTTATTTATCTGAGCAAGTAGGATTTTATTAAAGAATCAAGAATTGCAGTACAGAACAACAAACAAAAACAGAGCACTAATACTCTGCAAAGTGCCTTATTCAATAATAATAATAAAAAACCATACCCAGTGCACAAAGCCCTTTTTTTTTTTTTTGGAGAGGCTGATTCCCAGAATCGAACCCTGGACATTTTGCATTGGATGGAATGTACTTATTATTGAAAGAAGGCCCGATATCTTACCTTATTCAGTGCAGATTTTTTGGAATTTCCATTCCCTGTGATCCGAGCTTTAATTTCCGATTTTATAGGCAGCAAAATAGTGATTCTATCTCCTGTATTTAACTGGCCACTATGAATACACATATTTCTTTGGGACCATTCATGGTTAGCAGTAGCTCCCCAAGAAATCTTAGACAGAGCAGCCCTTAAATGCTTTCCTGTCTATTACTTGTAGACCCAATTCAACAATCCCTTCCCAACATGATTCTGCCCTGGTAGAGGTTGAAGATGTTGGCTGGATAAGAACATATTGGAAGAATTGCACCCAGCTTTATGGCTTGTGTTGTGAGTAACTAATCAATAAATAGAAAAGGGGGCGGGGGTGAGCCGAATTGGAGTTCACTTTTACTAGAAACAGAATTAGAAAAGACCCACTTCCTTCTAGTTTTCAATCGGTTCGGCATCCCTTATTTTTAATTCTAGATGGAAGTTGAGAATATAATAGTTTTCTTTTTCTTTGTTTTTGCTTGGTATGTCCTAGATTAATATTCTTGGCACACTTTTTATGTTGAAGTTATTCATATGGGTATGAGATGTATATACTTGTAGCTTTGGCATACATCTGCTTCCCTTGGTCTAATGGCTATTGTTCAACTTCGCAGAGGATGAATTAATATCTCCATGCATGTGCAAAGGTACCCAGCAGTTTGTGCATCGTTCGTGTCTTGATCATTGGCGTTCAGTTAAGGTAAACACTACTCTTTTATTTATTTATTTATTTCAGCAGTGGTTCTTTTAATAAATGGTCTTATAGTGATTTCCCCCCCTTTTTACAGGAAGGATTTGCTTTCTCGCATTGTACCACTTGCAAAGCTCAATATCACCTTCGTGTTGCATTGTTTGAGGACAACTCTTGGCGAAAACTAAAATTCAGGATTTTCGTGGCAAGGGATGTTTTTCTTGTATTCTTGGCTGTACAAACTGTGAGTGATCTTATCTTTCTTACTATTTATTGAATAGACTCTCAGAGATGCCTTTCATTTATCAATTGAGCTTTTCATCTGTAAGTCCTCTGTACCATATTATTAGTATTGTTTAGAAAATTCAACTTTTTAAGATGCATTTTCTTTCTAATAAAAAAGTTATAGGTTTCGAAAACCACCATTTTTAATTTGAACTTAAATAAAAAAGTGCATTGTCTTTTCAAGTTAAGTAAAAGGTATGTTGGGAAAATTATTGACATTAAGATCATTGATTTTTTGAAGAGTACCATATTTTGGGACATTCCAAAATGGAATGGAGGACTAATAAGGGTCCGTTTGGATACAGTTTATTTTGCTGAAAACTGAAAATACTGTAGCAAAATAATTTTTAAATGTGTGAATAGTACTGTGGGACCCATTTTTAAAATTTTTTTTTTTTGAATAAAGTGGTTGTGGGTCCCGTGAACAGTGCGTGAACAATGCTCAATAGTGCGTGAACAGTCGGGAAAAAGTTTGAAACGCGTGCAAGAAAAAAAGAGAGAGGAAAACGCAAAACGCAAACGCTGAAGGAAACGCCGGATCCAAACGCTACCAATATGAGACTGAGGAAATAGTATAATCGGGTTTTGATGGGATGTGCGTGAATCCTGGTCTCCTAGTTAGGCCAGGGGTTTGGGGGCTGGAACCTGGAAGGCCTTCAAGCCAAATACAACTATTGGGGGAATTTTTGGTTTTTGGGTATACTTTAAATTTTCTATGCCCTTTATTCAGCCTGCTATTCACCTTTCAAAGAACCTAGTGTTTCATGATAGAATGAAACATATACAAAGAGATACCACTTTATAGAACTCTTCTGGATTATGGAGTGTTTTCACATGAGAAGATCCATGGGTGTCAATTGAAAAAACATGTTAACCAAGGCAGTCACCATTGAGAAGCTGAGGCTATGCTCAACTTCAATTGACTTTTGAACTTGAGTGCAAAGGAGTGAGTTGCTACAACATTCATTATGTTGAGAAGACATGGAGTTTGATATTTTGATGGGAGATTTATGGGATGTGTATGAAGGTTAATTGACTATGTTGGTTATGCCGGGGGGTTGGAACTAAGGAGCAGGCAGGCTCCTGAGCAAAATTGGTGTTCATACAATTTATATATATGCTTAATATGTCATTACAGAAGTAACATATTAAGCGTATATATATATGTGACATCACATATTCACATTACAGTTAGAATCAATAATACTTTTACATTTTTTATCCTGTAAAAATATAATGAAACTAAGAGCTGTAAGGGTTTTCTTTTGCCAATATCAGTGGAAATGGAAATTCGAATGCCTATATCGATTGGTTGTTTATGCGTAATATGGATCATTATGCATATCGGTGACATTTAGGTGATGTTTCCTTACACTGGCAGGTATCTTATATTTTATTGACTGAACAATTCATTTCTCTCAAGTTTTTCCTCACTTGTTCGGTTATGTCCACTATTTTAATTTGCTTTGTTTAGCGTGGACATCTAGTCTCAACAAATTTAAGTCCTAAATAGATTCCTTAGCTTTCACCAAGTTCTTCTGTAAGGTTTTAATTTAAACTTAATATGCTTTTGAGAAATGGAATTGGGCTTCAATTTGCATTTATTGTTAGGCTTAGGCACAAAGCATTCTTACCGAGAACTCTCAAAAATCTCCTCTTATAAGATGTACCTTTCTTCAGGTTATTGCTGCAATGGGTGGCTTTGCATACCTAATGGATAAAGATGGGGCCTTCAGGAACTCATTCAGTGATAGTTGGGATCGGATTCTGTCAAAACATCCTATACCTTTTTATTATTGTATAGGTAAATATAATTGCTTCCTGCAGTTATTTATATGTTTATTTAATGTACCTTGTAGGATTGAAAATCCTAATAGTAGTTTTCATACTAATGGACATGGTTATATGTAAAACCAAACATGAATTTAATATGTGTCATGTCCGTCTCTAATGGAATTTGTCTTATTTTCTGCAATGGAGTTTTAACCATCAACTTGCTTTGATATTCTCTGTTGCTTTTAATTCATATCCTGGATATCATTGCTAGAAAATGTTGGTGTAAGTTGTGTGCTCAAAGGCATTTATACCCACTGTTGATTGATCTTTGCACTACCTGTACCATAATGTATTTTGGCTGCCCCCTCTTTTACATGTGAATAAGTATCCCTTCCATATATTATGTATCCATTTGGATACATGTCCACGTTTTCAGCTCTAGCGCGTTTTCAGTTTTTTTTTTTTTTTTCAGCCGCAATTGTTGACCAATTCTCCTGTGAACAGTGCACCAGTGCACTGTTTACGGGACCCACAAACTTCACTTTTCAGCAACTTTTTCATTAAAAATGGGTCCCATGGCACTATTCACACATTTAAAAATTATTTTGCTTCAGTGTTTTCAGTTTTCAGTTTCAGCAAAATAAGTTCTATCCAAACGGACCCTATATGTTATGAAATTCCCTCCTCTGTAAAACTATTTATGTCAGCTATTCTATGGGCAGTATCTTCTGTGCCGGTCTTGCTGTAGGCTGTAGCCCATAACTAACTGGAATTGGAATTTTTTCATCTTTCTTTCAACTGATATCTTGAAGTTGTCATTATGGAATAGACTTGCTTGCTGTGGTCTAATTTTTTCTCTACACACCCACCCCCCCCCCCCCCCCACTTTTTTTTCTCTCTGCAACACACAAAAAACACATATTGGCTTCTTTATTATGTTTATTAAGAAGGATAATGGATTAGTAGGAAAAGGTTTGCTTGTTATCTTTCTGTGACACATGTCTTCAATGAAACTCTTGAATGCTTGGATTGGTCAGTGGCTTACAATGTTTGTTCTGACTCATTGAATACTTCCAGGGGTACTGGCCTTCTTTGTGCTGCTTGGATTTTTTGGGCTTATACTACATTGCTCCTCCCTCAATAGTAACGACCCTCGGATGGCTGGCTGCCAGAACTGTTGCTATGGATGGGGAATCTTGGATTGTTTTCCTGCTTCAATGGAGGCATGCTTTGCCTTGGTTATTGTTTTTGTTGTCATTTTTGCCATTCTTGGCATAGCTTATGGTTTCCTTGCTGCCACCATGGCCATTCAGAGGATCTGGCAGAGACACTACCACATCCTTACTAAGAGGGAGCTCACTAAGGTAAACCTCTGAACATCGTTTTCCTGTACACATTGCGCATTATGGTCTGTTGTAATGTGGAGTCAATAGTTGGCCAAGAGAACTTAGCTCACTTGGCATCCTTGCCACCTGTCACTAGTTGACTAAGACTTTACCCAGAATAGACAATGTTTTAGATACTAGATCATTTTTTACTGTCAGCTCTAGATATCGTCATATCAATAAATCATTTCTTCAGTCAAAAAATGCTTACTATTGACATTTTGCAGGAGTACGTAGTGGAGGATCTTCATGGTTGTTATGCCCCACCAAAATTGGATTCAGAACATGAAGCACGTCTGAAAATGCTTAAGCTTTTGTAGTGATGGAGGGGGAAGTGAAGTTATGTCTTTTAACGTGCTGTTAAATTAATCACCATTTGGGAGCAACAATGTGTATTTGTTCCACAACTTTGTTTAATACAGTGGGGAGGAAAGAGAACGGTCTTATATTCTAAGTGCTGGGAGGTATGTAACCAATCTTGCAAAGCTAGGTGAAAAATATTTGGGAAATGGGCTTATATAACCACCTGTGCTGTTATATATATATATATATATATATATATAGAGAGAGAGAGAGAGAGAGAGCTTGCACCATTGATAGACCTTTGAAATGAGCAGTATGTCACACAATGCCTCCATTTTCATTTTTCAGTTTAAAATAGCTGTTCCGGTTTGTGTAGATCAGAAATAAAAGATAAGTCTGGATGGGCCGTTCTTGTACTATGCCATTGCCTCCTCAGGTCCTCGCATTTGCTCGTCAATTGTCTGACCTATTTATGGTACATTCTATGGCCTGTTCCATCATTTTGGAATGAGTTGTGTGCTTTATGTAGCTCACAGAAGAGTTTTTTTTTTTTTTCATGCAACCATTTTGGGTTTTTCTTGTAACCGACGCATTTAAGCAACAAATTAATTGACTGCGTTATTTTTTATTTTATGCAACCAACCTCAGCAAGCAACTTGCTTGCCTCCAATTGAAGTGGCGTTAAAACTTTGGAATTATTCTACATAAACTTTCTTCGCAAAAGAACCTGTCCACAACCATTGAAACTCTAGCACTCAAAAGAGCTTTTTGGAAGGCAACAACAACGAATCGAATTCACTGTCAAGGATTAGACTCTGGTTTCAAGGAAAATTAACTTAAGCTTAAGGTTGAAAAACACGAGGGACTTCTTTTTTAGGCTCTACGAGAAGGCACGTTTAGATTTGAGCTGTAGATCAACCTTCTTAGGTTAAAAATCTGACCTCAGGGAATATGTATAGATAAGCAAAAGGTTAGGGCAAGTCAAACTTCAAGTTATCAGAATCAAAATTTTGTAGTCTCCCTTAAAGGCCTCACAAACTTTCTAAAAGGTTTTAATGATCGCTTGAGCGAATCCAAATTTTGCTCAACCAAAACTTAAGATTTTAAGAGCATGTTTGGAAAGGGGCTAACTCAAAATTTATCACTCATATCTCAAAACTCTATGTCACCAAGAACCCAAACTCTTTTACTTCTTGTTTGGTTCATAACTCAAAACTGTGTCATTTTTCTCATAAGTTCACTTTATCCCTTTTTTAGTGGAGCCCACAGCCTGCCTGATAATCAGAACGATCACTGCTGTCTCCTCTTACCCAATATAAAAATTGTTTTATTTGTTTCCTTATCTCTCACACACACCAAAGCTGGAGCATTTGGAACAGAGAAAGCTTCCAACGGTACTGAGATGATGTGACAATACACTGCAGGGGGTCCCACACAATTGCACTTATTTACGAAAACTGCCACAAAACTCATTTCTCAGATTTTGAAAATAGCTTTTCATGAGTTTTCAGTTTTCATTCTCATAACTCAAAAATTTGAGATATGAGTTATGGAAACAAAAACTGAAGACTCAATTAAACATTATTTCAGTCAGTGGCTCTCACAGATTTTGAGTTTTGAGTTAAGATTTTTGAGTTATATAACTAGAAACAGCCTAATTTAAACACCCTATAAATATCTTTGATTAGCTCTTTGATAAACCATTTGAAGGGGGTTTGTTGGTGTGTTGAGCTTAGTCGATTTGGGCTTGGCAGTGAGACAACTATTAAAAGGGGGAATGGGAGATGAAAGTTAAAGGAAGAGGATTGTTTCTAATCCCTTCTTTGACAATCAAGCCAAGGATAGTAGTTTTAGGGAAATAATTACCACACCGTGTTGCTATACTTGTCGAAAACCACCAAGATTGGCACAGTTAATTGTGGTGTGGTAAGTGTAAGCGGTGTCCTTAAGGTTGAACAAACCTATCAACACTTGTCCTTACTCCTTACCATCCAAATTGGACCATCTAGAGTACCTATCTATTGTTGAATTTGACCCGAGTTTTACTCCTGATCAACCAAAATCAATATGATTTTAATTATTGAGTATGCATGAGAGTGTGATGATTAATATGGTTTTCTGCAGTGGATTTTTTTTTTTTTTTTTCCTTGGGTTTAAGGGTGATGGTGGTGTAATTAGAGATGTAGGAGAGACGGTCTCTCAAAAAAAAAAAAAAAAAAAAAAAAAAAGAGATGTAGGAGAGACTGTTGGAAAGAAACGAATAAGGATGAGAGAGAGAGAGAGTAAAATATAAATGGAAATTCAAAAAACTAAGTAAAAATATCTTTTATGTGGCCAAAATGATAAGTTATTTATAGCTTAAGTGTCATTTAATGGTAACATCACTTACAGAATAGATGAAAGTATAACATTAAGAGAAAAAAATTGACAAACTTTAGGTTTCAAAATCTAAAATTTTAAATATCAAAATCCAAAACCAAAATTACTCTAGACTTTGAGGGTTTAATTTGCATTTTAGTAATTATGTCATAGTTTAGTTTTTAATGTCATTAGTCGTCATAGTGTTTCATGATTTCATGTGAAATCGCATATGTTTCTAGGGCAAAAAAAAAAAAAAAAAGTGAAACCATGTACACTTTTTATATATATGCTTTGTTATCCCAATCCATTTAACGAGCTTGATGAAAATGTTGTTATATTACAAGTTACAACATGATAATTAAAAACGCAATTTTGTTACAAGTTCTAACAAAAAAAAAGGTGTGGCAGGGCAATTTAAAGGCGAAGGCATTTTGGTAACTTTGCATACTTAGATAGGCATTGTCCATAGGAATGGTACCGTTGTCAAAAAGCTGCACTAGAATCTATGTTTCTCACAATCGCATTAATTGCTCCACTTACCAACACCAAGTATTCGTTTCAATATTAAATGTGATCTGGCTTGACCATTAGTGGAGTTCTCAATCAATTGGGAGGAGCATCCGGCTGGCAAGGCAAACGTAGCCTGTCAGATCCCACCAAAAAATAGTATAGCGGTCATAATGACTATTAGGACTAGCAAGTGCTAGATAGGGGTATAAATACCCTCCCCCATTCATTCAAAGGTAAGTTTTTTACACCAAATATATGAGTTATTTTTAAGTTTTCAATTTATTTTTACTAAGTTAAACTTCGAAGTGCTCACTACTACCTAGCACGGTACCGTGCTTTGTTTGTGTGCAAGAACCAAAGAACCCAAGTATCCAACTAAGAGCATTCACGTCAAAGGGTTTTAGCACCTATAATACTAAAAAACATTTTACATCAAATGTGTTAAATCTATATATTTTTTACTACTTAGCTCCATAAGGCTGTCATCTCATGCATTTTCCTATAACTACAAGTTATACACTAAAAAAATTATTTTATTTGGTTTTCTCTCTTTTCATTAAATTTTTTTACTATAGTTACAAAAAAGAATATTTAAATTAAGTGGTAAAAGAATAGAAAAAATTTTTTTTTTGAGAAAGAAAAATAATAAAAAATTAGGTGTATTATAAAGTGAGATATCAAAATAGATAAATTACTTTTTTTTTTAGTTATTAGCTAAATTTTCTCCCACCTCTTAATACGAATGCTCTTAAAAAAGAAAAAAAGAAAAAAAAAGCTTCCAAATTTCCAATCCCCACTTTCACTTTCCCAAATTACCCACAATCAAAGTTAACCCCCCAGTCCCCACCTACAAAAGGATTTTGCATAAGGGGCAATGCCGGCTCTCCGTGAACACCTATAATAAAGCTGTTACTGATGTCGTAATTAAACATTGCCAGGTCCGCAACAAAACGCTGTCGTTTATGCACTTTCTCCGATCCCGCTTCCACTCGTAACGGACCAAACAACCAATGGCCACCGAAGCCAATACATAACCAACACGTGGCAAACATAAAAAGCAAGAAGCAAGCCCCCGTTTATAAAGGAAAGACGACGCGCGGTTATTCAAAACAGAAAAAAAGGCTTGTTTTTAGCTTTAGCCTTTCCGATTCCTAAGCTCGCCGGCAAAATCTCACATTTCCACATAAAAAACAAAACACACTGTTTCTCCGCCAAATCTACCGTCGTCCCCGGCGAAAAAAAAATCCCCGGGGACTCAGGCGATCGTTTTGCATTGTTTAGTAGCGAAGTGTGTGTACTATAACGTAATTGAATTGAAGAGAATTTGAATCTCTCCCTCTCTGGTCTTCGTTGAAGAGAGAGAAGACGCCGATTACCATCGGCGTCGCAACATTCAGGTTTGTGTTTCTGAAATATATATGACAGAGAAAAATGCGATTTTTTCTTTTCTTTTTTGTTTGTTTCTTTTGCATGGAGGTTCAAGGCTTATATATGCAAATATTTTTTCCTCAGTTTTTCTTATAAGTGCACTGAAAATTCGGTTTTTATTTTTATTTATTTTTTAAAATATAAGAATGTAGGTTGATTTTTTCAATTTTATGTGTTGTAGTGATCTTGTTCATGAATTCTCGATGAGAATCCAAGCCATTATCATTTTTGTGTGTGTGTGTGTTTTTTTTTGCTTCGCGTGCATAGTCATAGAGCCTTTTCAATACTTTTTTTTTTGGATCTGAATTGTATTTGATATTAGGAACTTATTCTTGAGGCTTACTCTTGATAGAGTAAATTTGATACGGTAATAGGTTGTAAACCGTACTTTAAAGCACGGAAACATTCAACAATAGCGATGATGAGATGGTTTTGGCTTTCAGTTGAGCATTATGAATGAATCAGTTTGTACCAAAATTAAATCAGACACGTGGTGCAAAATTAGACAATAACTAGAAACTAATTTGCATTCAATTTGGACTCTAATTGTGCTTTGACTTTAACATTATATATATGTATATTTATATATATATATATATATTTATATGATTGTGTAATGAGACCCCAATGGCTTCATCAAGGTTGGATACTGGATATGAAGCAGCCATCCAAAAATGTAGTTGCTTGCTTTTTTTTTTAATAGCTAATTTCATCTGTGAATTATGTGTCAAAGTTTAAGTTTAAGTTCATCCATAATCTCAATTATGCCAACTCATGAAGTATTGAAAACGGTATAATTGCCTACGCTTAGCAATAAAATTAACTGTCCAAATCCTATAAATCATGCATCCTTTGAATTCTCAGTAGGAATTAACGTGAATGAGAACTTAAATTGTAAAGTAATTTTGCAAGAGTTCACTCTATTTTCAAAAGGAGACTGAAGTAAGAATAACATTGAAATGCTTCCAACTTTCAAGGATTAAGTTGATACGATTGATAGTGTAAGAGCGAAATTGAACTTCAAATTCTTCAATACATAATTTAAAAACCAAAATCATAATTTGCTTTTTCTATTGTTACTTTTTTTATGAGGTGTACGGAGCTACGAGCTCTTTGAGTAACTTCATGATCTTATAGTACATTCTTTCCCAGGCAACATGTACACAGTGATTACAGGGATGAAATTTGAATTTGGGTCAAAACATGCTGAACCCAAGTCAAAGAACCACCAGCTAGCATAATTCTTAGGCCTAAGAGCATCTCCAATAGATTAGGCAAATTTTTGTACTGTTTGGAGAATGAACAGTAACTTTAACCTTTTAGCTACCCACTTTTTAAAATACACTTTCCAACAAATTCTCTATCGCATTCTCTATCTCATATAAATATTATTTCTTCATTCATTATTTATTTTTTTTTTAACAACTACACATTTTTCAACATTTTTTTATTCAATACTTGATTATTATAATAGAAAAAAAACATTTGAAAAATAAACAGTAGTCCATCAGACTTGATGAGTTATTGTTCATGAGCCAAAAAAAATTTCGAGTATAGAGTCCATTGAAAAATGAATAGTAGCCTATTTTGTGGGTTTACTCTTTAAAGTAGAGAAGATTTAGTGTTTAGATGCTCTCACTAGTTTCTTGATTAATGATTATGTATAAAGTATTGTGTCTAATCCCTGTGCTTTTTCTTGCTTTCAGGAATGGATAACATAAAAAGCCCATTGAAAGGGATTGTAAGTGACTTCAAAGGAAGAATAGCATGCTATAAACAAGATTGGACTGCTGCATTTTGCTGTGGTCCCAGGTTCTTCTTCCCTTCTTTCCTTTAATATTTACTTCAGTGGGAGTTGCATTGTTATGAGGCTTCTTTTAACGTAATCTCATTTGCATATTTTCCAGGATTTTGGCTCCGACTACCTATATATTCTTTGCTTCTGCACTTCCAGTAATTGCTTTTGGAGAACAACTCAGTAGAGAAACAGGTTGATCATCGTCTTATTTCTGGGTATTAGACCCATATTTATTCCAGTTGGGTCTTTTGTGCTGTCATGAATGTATGGTTTAATTAATTTTCTTTCCCCTCAGATGGAAGTTTGAGCACAGTGGAAACTCTGGCTTCTACTGCTCTTTGTGGTATCATACACTCAATAATTGGGGGACAGCCGCTTTTGATTTTAGGGGTGGCAGAACCCACAGTTATAATGTACACTTACTTATACAGTTTTGCAAAAGGGCGGGCTGGTCTTGGACAAGCGCTGTTCTTGGCTTGGGCTGGATGGTAACAAGAATGAAATTTCTTTTTCATACTTTAATCTCCAAATTTTTATAAGTTGTAATTTTATAAGAGCCATTTTAACATGTGTAGGGTGTGCATCTGGACAGCTCTCCTACTCTTTCTTTTAGCAATATTCAATGCTTGCACCATCATCAGTAAATTTACAAGGATTGCAGGGGAACTTTTTGGCATGTTGATTGCAGTTCTTTTCATTCAACAGGCTGTTAAGGTATGTGCTTGAGCAGAAGTAAACCAAAAATGAAGAATAGTCTTATTTCAATGCTAATGAAGGTGATATTCTAGATTATCTTAAGTACTGTGTATTACATTCACAGGGAGTGATAAGTGAATATAAAATTCCTGAAGCTGAAGACGCAACAGCAGTAAAGTATCAATTTCCGTGGCTATATACGAATGGGCTGCTAGGAATTATATTCTCCTTTGGTCTACTCTTTACTTCTTTAAAGAGCAGAAGGGCAAGATCATGGTGGTATGGCACAGGTCTGTGAAGTGATTCTATGAGAATTTTTGCTGCAACAATCTCATCTGAATGCTGAACTTTTTACCACTAAATGCAGGATGGTTCCGAAGTTGCATTGCAGATTATGGGGTACCTTTGATGGTATTGGTATGGTCAGCATTGTCATTCAGTGTACCTAGTACAGTTCCTTCTGGAGTTCCCAGGAGGCTTGTTAGTCCTCTTCCTTGGGAGTCTGCATCATTGCAGCATTGGACAGTAATCAAGGTAAAAGTGCCTGTTTTCTTTTGGAGACCATATATACTTGTGTCTGGTTACTGACTAAATCTTGCTTATAAGGTTACATCTGCTATTATTTAATGCATTACTTTTAACTTCGTTGTATGTAATCAATCCAATAAGCTGTTCATTCATTATTAATGTAGACTTTGTGAATGGATATCTGAGTCTTTATTCTTAAATTATGGAATGTCATAATTTTAATTACAGGATTTGGGGAAGGTGCCACCAGAATACATATTGGCTGCCTTTGTGCCAGCGGTGATGATTGCGGCTCTTTACTTTTTTGACCATAGTGTTGCCTCACAAATGGCACAACAGAAGGAGTTCAATCTCAAGAACCCACCTGCTTATCACTATGACATCTTGATTCTTGGGATTATGGTATTGTAGTTATTTCTTTTTTCCCCTTTTGGTTGTCACACAAGTAGAAGTAGCTTTTGTTTCTGCTTAAATGCTTCTTTAAGATTCACATGTTGCTTTGAATACATAATTTAGACTTTGCTGTGTGGATTAATTGGACTTCCTCCCTCCAATGGGGTACTCCCACAATCTCCCATGCACACCAAGAGTCTAGCTGTTCTCAAGAGACAGGTTGGTTGATGGATTTGCTCCATTCATGGAGGCAAGATAATATGTATATTGTCTTATACAGTTCAAATTCTGACTGCAGTTGTTTAGAAAGAGAATGGTAAAGAGTGCCAAGGAATGCATGAAGCAAAAAGCTAGCAACTCGGAAATTTATGGCAGGATGCAAGCAGTGTTCATTGAAATTGATGCAACTCCAGCTGTAAGTTTTCTCGTTCTATGCCAGTCAAATATCAAGGCTTACCAGTGATTTTTAGGGGCAAACTGGTAGCTGTCTCATTTGTCTGACAAGAGGCTTTGATGCTCACTTTCTTGAAATAAGTAAATAAGGAAACACTTGAAATAAAAAAAAATAAAAAAAATCCTGACAACTTTTATGCCACAACCTTATGTGGGAACAAGCCACTGATCATGATGATATTGACTCTCATGAGCTCATCCTTTCAAATGTGCTGCAAAGTTGTGGGAGGAAAGTTGTGAGAATAGGAATAGCATTTTGAAATATTGCATCAATTATTTCCTAGCCCCTAATAATGGTAGGACCATTGCAGCCTTCAGTAGCGAATGAGCTGAAGGAATTGAAGGACGCAGTCATGAAAGGTGAAGATGGAGGAATCCAAAATGAAAAATTTGATCCTGAAAAGCACATTGATGCTTGCTTGCCTTTCCGGGTTAATGAGCAAAGACTAAGCAACCTAGTACAGTCACTTCTTGTGGCAGCATCATTATTTGCCATGCCTGTAATAAAAAAGATACCTACATCAGTTCTTTGGGGATATTTTGCCTACATGGCCATAGACAGCCTCCCTGGAAATCAGTTCTGGGAAAGAATGAAGCTGCTCTTCATAACTCCTGGACGGCGTTACAAGTAAGTGAATTTTTTTCTTCTTTATTTTAAGATTGAATGATTCGGTACTCCATTCATGTTTTCACACAGACATACTGATTACTTTGCTGGATTTGAAACTATTTTGGACAGGGTTTTGGAAGGAGCACATGCCTCTTTTGTGGAGTCAGTACCATACAAATATATTGCTACATTTACACTTTTCCAGTTGATGTATCTTCTAGTTTGTTTTGGAGTTACATGGATACCCATTGCTGGGATATTGTTCCCCTTGCCATTCTTTCTTCTTATAAGCATCAGACAGCATATTCTCCCCAAGTTGTTTCACCCACTTCACCTTCATGAATTGGATGCGGCTGAGTATGAGGAAATACCTGGAGTTTGGACTCACAGTCATGGCATTTCATTCAAGGTATGAGACCTCACCATGTTTATCTAACTTGCCAGAGACTAAGTTCCTTTCCTGATTATTATTATTATTGTTGTTGTTGTTGCTGTGTTCTGTTGATTTGATCTGAAGTACTGTTTAATGGTTGTTAGGTGATTTTCATTACTTATAAATAAATGGTTTTTTGGTGATTAAGATGATAAATAACTATAGGGTGTTTGGAAATTAATCTACAAATGAACTAAGTTCACATTTTTCCTAAGTATATTTCGCCAACTTCATTTTATTTAAAAGAATTATAAAAAAAAAATTTCCCCTATGCAAATCACTCTAAAAAGACAATGTGGTTTCTGGGCTCAAGTAGCTGCTTTGGTTTATAATTTGTTTGGGGGTTTTAAAAATTTATGAAATTTGGAACTTGACTCATCCCATTTCCTTTGGGGTTTGCTCATGCCCTAAAAAGGAGTGTAAAGAATAACTTGGCTTCTTTTCAATTTTTGTCAATGGCATGCATATAAACCTTATAGAATCAATAGGAGATGTTAACTTTATAGCTTCAGTTACAGCTTTTTTTATGTTCAACAAAAAGAAAAATTTAGGATCCAATTTGAGCTGCAGACATATGCTCCTGTTTATTAGCTTTGAAGCAACTATTGAATGGGCCTAGAATGAAATGGTGTTTTATGGTGCCAAAAAAAATCTTGTGATTTCTCATTCTGATGTGAGACATTTGTCATGGTCAATTTAGTTTTTTGCATTTAATCTATGATTTATGATCTATGAGCAGGACAAGGAGCCTAATCAATCTGAAGATAAAGGTAGAGAAGTAGAAATGTGTGATGCCGAGATATTGGATAAGCTGACCACCAGCAGAGGAGAGTTGAAGCTTAGATCTGTAAGCTTCAGTGACAATGTCCTCGCTCAGGCAAGACTCTTTGATTTGCCCCATTTTTAGAGATGTTGACTATGCATGCACTGTAGTGGCTAACCCATCAGACAAATCTAGCTTCCAGAAAACCCAAAAAGAAAAGAAAAAGAGTCATTTTGGAAAATAAAAAGAAAAAATTTTCAACCAGTACGCACACAAATATAAGTATTCAAGACGATTCCTTACCTTCTTTGCTTAAAAAAAGGGTTGGGCAACCACTTCATGCAAGGCCTTGTTCAGTGATCTTAGCAGCACACACCTGCTGAGGAACCAGTGCTTGAGGGACTTAGACAGGGGAATAGGGGATGGTGAACTGTAGGCACTCCCTTAGGTGAGTTCAACCATAGCTTAATCTCAACCAATTCCACTGGATTTCCAGTAGTATCAACCAGTGAGTGTCCTGAGAACCAACTTTGGATAATGTCCTGCAAGAGAGGATCAAATACACGAGTATAAATTTCAAATAATAATGATATACCAACTAAAGATTTTTTTTTTTTTTTGGTGGTGGAACCAAAGAATTATTTAAAAAAACACTATTCTTCTTCTGGAGTACTTATGATTCTTCATATGAAGTAAACAAATTGAATTTGCACTTTCTACTAGGAGTATACTATCCCAAGCCTGCTATGGACATGTAAATGGAAAGAATTAGATGTTCTTAGAGATATTAAGACTCAATCCTCAAGATCTAAGTATATTATATATTCTAGTCTGAGTTCATTGTACTAGGATCTTGTTGTAGTGCGAGCAAAATAGTCATATTTCTATTAGTAGTGTACTTAACTTTGGGTTAGTCTACTATACATACCTTTTAATGAGTTTGATGTAATGCACAGAACTTAATATTGAAGATGTAGCAGTGAAAGGCTTTCTACTATGTATGTAAGCCTCTAAGGCCAAACCGCCGTATTCTCTTTTTCTCCGTCTACCTACTTTATTTTTTTCTTCATATTTCCCATGTATTTTATCACTAAATTAGGGCCACCACCTCTGGTGTCCACTGCCTAATAACTTTCACTTTGTCATGGGACACTATCCACTATCACACCTTAAAATATCAAGTCTAGGGTTTCAAGGGCCTTTCTTTTCTCTTTTGGTGCCCCTGCTTGCAATGCTCCTGCCACAAGCATCTTCATTGCCTTTCAAGCGTTACCCTTTCTAGATTCAAGCCTTCCAACCATTCTTTTGAGTCTCAAATCATATTAATTGATACATTGTAAGTTGTTCTGCACAAAACCATGAAGATCACCACCAGAATTCCCGCGTGCTCCCAAGATTTTTTTGTGATGTACTTCCACAAGCCTTCAAACGATGACATCTTCTCAATCACATACGTCTCATTTGCATCACTTCTCTCACATGTGCCATGCATCTCATGTGCCAGCTTGCCCATGTGCCATGCATCTCATGTGCCAGCTTGCCCATGTGCCTTCTCCAATGTCTACATCGTGTTGTAATCAACTTCTATCACACGTCTTCACTAACTTCTATCACGTGTCTTTATCACCTCTTTCTGTCATTTGCATGTCTATGCTTCTACCATGTATCCTACTTTGTAGCTACCACATGCCACTTCTCGATCTGTCCTATATCTTTCATGAATTGTCACAGACTGGTTGTTAACTATAATTAACTGGATTGACTGTTTTTACAACCATAATTTTCTTAAATTGGTCGCTTTTCCACTTGATTTTCATAGGTCCTTTTCTTCATTCAGGCTCTCCAAAAAAGGCCCAAATGAGTGTTTCAATCAACCAAGGTGGTTTTACTAATTTTGATTGCACTCAAACAGTACTTGCATTTTTCTTCTACATTTAACCTTAAGCTTTCCTTTTGATCACACGTCTTCATTTGGCTGAGTATCTCGAACCACACTAATTGGTAGCCTTCTATGTTGGTTATCTTTTTGGTCACTTGTTTCTTTCATCTTAAGACCATGTTACCTATGACTAATAACCTAGGAAGCACCGACATGGCTGGGAGGGTGCTGCATCGGAGTCCAACGCGGGGTGCGGTCATCGACACCGCTGCCTACGCGTCGATGCCGCTTTTGAGTTTTTTTATTTTTTTGGTGGGATTCATGCCGACTTGGCTTCAATTCGCGCTGATTCGCGTTGAACCGGGCCGATTCAGCCAGAATCGGGTTGTATCGGCCGAATCGAATCATATCGGCTGGCGGCTGAAACTGACCGAAACAGCCGAAAAAGGCCGAAATCGGCCTTGAATCATGCCGGAACAGCCGAAATCGGCTTTGAATGAGGCCCAAACATCCTAAATCTATCCTTCCTCAATTTTATTCTGAATATTTGTTGCTTCTTTTGTGTTTTCTTTTTTGTTTTGTGTTTCTTGCGTTTTTTTCTTTCTTTGTTTTGTGAACCAAGGCCATAGTAATGTGTTTTTTAAGAATATTTTAATAGTAAAAATATATAGAAAATATAAATAAAAATATTTTTAATAATTTTTTAATTGCCGCACTCCGCCTCACCCATACCCTACTTTTTCAAAAATTGCCGAGTCCCGCACCTGCACCCGCACCCGCACCCGCACCCGCACCCGAAAACACACTCGTGCTTCATAGCTAATAACCTTGATTGGATCTCTTTCTAGTCACATGTCTCTATCATACTAGGGTAAGTTCTTTTGGACCACACCTCTCATCAATAGCCTTCTTAGGTATACTGTACCCAACTACATCAAACTTCGATCACCATGTACATCTGGACTTCATTCCAACCTGTCATCTTGTGCTAAATTTGGTTTTGCCTGATCCACTCCATTTTCAATTTGGTTACACTTTCTTTCCAAAATCAATGTGTTTTCAAGTTCTGCATTAGAGATATCAAGGTCCAATCCTAATTAAAGTCCAAGTTTCTTATATATCCTAGTCCAGGTTCATTATACTAGGATCAACTTGTAGTGCAAGTAATCATGGTACTGCTTATAGTGCAAGTTCTGTAACCCTAGATTAGTGTGGAGCGTAAAGAATAAATGAAGAATAACTTCAATTAAATAAAATTCAAGCTCCCTCCCAAAAGTTTTTGACATCTCTGTGCTGCAGTCACATATTGCTATGTTCTTGTATAGAATGCTGAATTGGTACTTGGAAAAAAAGAAAAGAGAGAGAGAGAGAGAGAGAGAGAGAGAGTATTGAGAAAGAACTTCTTCTAGCAAAGTTGATCTATTTTGATGTGTTACTTAGGACCTAGTGGCATGCCATGTATACCTACACTCTTTCGTTTGTGTTGCTGGACTCTTTTCTTTGTCATACGCCATTTTATTGCCTTTTGTTCTTGCTTTCTTATGAGATGATAATATACTTTTTGTTTCCCCTTGGGATTTTTATTGTAGTTATGATGTTTATGGAAATATTTTAAGGATAAAATAAAAGCAATCTTCAAGCGAAACCCCTCAACATGGAACCTCTCCAACAATAAAACTACATTTAAGATTCATACTTTTTCAAGCATTGGTTGCAGCGTGTATTTCATGCATTGATAACCTTCAGTTTGCATGGAAATATGTTGAATGTAGTGAATTTGATTTGTATAAATGCAGATTCACCCTGAGGAAGATGACTCAGATATTGGGAAAGAACCTTTTTTCTAAGCACAATAAGATGTGGTAATGTTGTTTATGATCAAGTTCAAATGGAGGAAAGGAAGAAACTACCATCTTTTATCCTCCCCTTTTCATAAAGAATATGTGATGCAGAAAGGAAAGAGAAAGGATGGAGGCACAAACTGATGCACAAGAATAATTTTGTTTTTGTTTTTGTTTTTGTTTTTTTTTTCATTTCTTTTAAAGAATTTTGTTCAAATCATTCTTTTTTTTTCCCATATATTAGTTCTTTGACTAAGAGGTGAGAGAGATAACAAAAGGATATAGGTAATTCATTTTCTTCATGTATTAGATCTTTGACTCGGAGGTGAGAGAGATAACAGAAGGATATAGGTTACTTCGGCCAGAAAATCTTTAAATTTGTAATACCAAGAAAAGCAAATCCAAGCACCCCTTCTTTTCCTGTTCTTCTAAGAGCAAGACCTTTAATTTTTTTTTTTTTTTTTTGGTTGGGTAAAAAGATAGAAATTTTAAGGGTATTTTTAATTTTTTATTATAAAAGTTAATTACAATGATAATTCTCAACTAAAATTGGGTTTAACCAACCTAATAAGAGGCATACTTATTCTTAAAATCCGAATTACAAAGTTTCTTCCCCCACAAAATGATGTTATATAAAACAGGATCTAGGTAACAATGTGAATCGAATTGTATAGTCATACTTATAATAAAGATTTCCAAGTTCAAAAAAAAGAAAGAAAAAAAAAAGGAAAAGGAAAATCAGAAGCTGGCTTAAAAATAGATAAGGCCCGCTTGATAGATGCTTTTGTATCTGGGTCCAATTACTGGCCTTAATGACACTTAATGGGTAATCACTGCAGAAGATATATAACGTATCTCCTGTGTCCGCTCCACATAATTTTTCACTGCTAGTGGGGGACTCAGTTGTGTGAGGACTTACGCGTATTGTGAGAGGCATGCTGCATATGCATGATGCATAACCAACAATTTTGGCTAAGGTCAAAGATTTATAAGACATCATAGTTCGTTGAAAAGCTCTCGTTGTTGAGATTTGTTGGATAGATTATGTACTTTGACTGCATATTTAAGCATAGAAATTCCATTGCATTGACTCCTATGCAAACTTAAAAAAGAAAAAAAAAATCTTTACATTGCTGTCACCTTGACTTGCATGTGAGAACTACTTAACTGCCACCCTTTACACACACACACACATTACACATATATATGATACACTCAACTGCCATCGTTGAATGATGCTAAAATAAGCAAAAAGCAACATAAAGAAAAGGTCGTTACCATATTGTGACCCACATATCCACCCAAGATCGAAACAAGACCTTACATGAAGACAAGGAAATTCCAACTATGAATGTCCTAAAACTACTACAAATACCCATTAATTTGAGTGCCTTTGCTGTTAGGTTCTTGAGTTTCAACATAACTGACAAAAATAAGATGATCACCATCTCTAATGACCTCTATATCATCAATTTCAGCTCCACTTTTGCTTAGGACTTTAGTGGGCACAATTCCAAATTTCTTAGCACCAATCTCAAGTAGTTCCTGAAAAGTCCCTGGAAGTAACACCAGTTTTTCAGCTAGTTCCTTTTCTGGACAACTAATAGTCACTCTAGCAGAATTACCTCCTTGGTTTCTAGGACTTCTTGTAACAGGGAATAGAATGTCTCTCTCCTCGGTATGAGCAGCGGACATTAAGCCAAATAGTGAGTTGTGGAAATTATTTGACCTACGCCTTGGACGGGATTGGGTCCATGATCCATCTGTTGCACCAGGGAATGAGCCTTCCTGGGATAATGGACACATTGTTGGCTCACTAGTAAATCTCCCAAGGAAACGAGTCCCATTCCGCCTCTCTGGAATTGGAATGATGGATTGAGATTTTGGCTCTCTACTAGATTCGAAAATGGTTTTAATGTCTTCATGTCCTTGTTGGTCAGCTAGTGTCCTTGGGGTCCAACCACCAGAGTCTGGTTTGTCAATATCAGCACCCTGATCCAAAAGGAACTTTACTATCTCAATGTTGCCTTCACAAACTGCAACATGAAGAGCCGTGGTGGTTCCATCCATCTTAGAACGCGTGACATCTCCTCCATAACAAATTATTTCCTCGAGCAAGTTCAACTTGTTTTGCTCAGCAGCAGTGCATGCAAATTGACCAATATCTCCAAAGTGTAAATTTGCACCACTGTCTAGTAGTAGCTTGATCACCGTTTCATGACCACCCAGCATTGCCTCCCATAGTGGCACATTCCCTTCCGAGTCTGTATACACGCAAAATTAAATGCATCACTTATGTTACTTATTGAGTCACTCTTATGAATAATCCATGCCTGATATTGACCTTAATTTCAAAATCCAATGAATTTAAAGGGAACTTAACTCAAAATGCAAATACATTTTGGATGCAATATAAAAATAGAGTTGGGTGTCAACAGGATGCAACTGCACAAGGGCATTAATACATCTCAGCAGTACAGGGTATCAAAATAATTTGTAGTAGTATTAGTGTGTAGAAGACTCAAAACATAATTTTGAAACACCATTATCTAATAAAAAAGAAGGTGACCCCGTGACATGAAAACCCATATCTGATAATGTAAACAATAACACATTGGTATGTGCAGATACTGATAAATTAATCGCAAAGAATTCTATAAATATAGTCAACAGTCATGAACCACTTGATCTATACTTAAAAAGGAAATTTTATTTATTATGTCTCCTAAAATTATTACCCAAAAATTAAATAATAGTGGAAGGAGTTTTCTAAATCATTTAATTTATCATATTTAGGAGGGACAAGAAATGGACTTGTACAGCACCTGGTATGGATTTAAATTACTAACTCAGTTATGTTCTTATCAATAATCAAGGAATGGAAACCACATACGCGTGCCTTTAGAAGTCATATTTGAAGTGTGTGCGTGTGTGCACACCTCCAATCACAAATTAAAGGGTACAAACAGCTGGTTGGATAAAAACATCAGAAGGTCAACATTAACTTCATAAGATATTTTAAACAAAAGAAATGAATCTAAAAAGAATATTATTAAGCTGCTTGACAAAATAGGAAATAGTAAACAAATGAACTACAAATAAAATTCTACCCTTACCATATCAGAATCGAATAAAGTATTGCTAACAACCAATCAAACGCACATGGCATAATAATACAAGCTGACAGTAACATTTCACCCAATTCCCAAATTTAATAAGAAATAAGGAAAAACATTCACTAAAAAATAAAAAACCCGGTGACTTGAATCTCTATAGATTTGCACAAGTGGTAAAATATACCCACAAATGTTCCAACAAATAATTATCCATTGCCTTTATGGATGCCATATAAGTTCATTCACATTTGGATTTTCTTTATTGGTATTATTATACTAAGGTTCAGTTGAAAATAGAATTCAAATTAACATTCCAATTGTCAACATGTCACTACATTATTTATCTTAAATTATTAGGAAATTTGTTTAGTTTGAAAAATAAGTTATGTGTATAAAATATTGCTCACAAGGGGGGGGGGGGGGGGGGGCAACTTTGTCATGGAGAACAAATTAAAAGACACAATGAAGCTAAATGATATCAGTACACATTCAATGTATCAAAAAATTGAGAAATATTTAAGCAATGCAAGAGAAAGATTTTAATGTTAAATTATATACATCTTAAGAAAACTACCATATTTGCAACTGGATTGCACAAACCAACCTGAAGATGTTTGAGAATGCATTTTGCCTTAAAATTGTTGCAATCTCATTGTCTAGATCTACCTAAACAAAACCTTTTGGGAGGGAAGTAAGGAAGAATGACAGTAGAGCTAAAATTCGGTAAAATATTCATACAATCAATTCTGATTCTTTGAAGCATTCATAACCACTTTTGTGAAATTAAAGAACAAAAGTTACAAACAGTCCAATGATTAAAAAAGTGCAAGCAAAAGGTAATATGATAACAATGCTGTGTATGTAAGCCAAACATAATTGGCTTAGCTTAGGGGTATATGCAGTTGGCTAGAAGGTACCTCTACTATTTGGATTTGCCCTGTAATCAAGTAGTAGAAGCACACAATTCTCACTTCCTTTGGAAGCTGCTATATGCTGATTTTACATAAAACAAGGAAGTAATTTGAGAAAATAAATATTAGCCTTTCGCATTTTAAAAGTTGCTGAATAAAATAGAAGAAGAAGCATGTCACACACCAGAGCTGTCCTGCCATTGTTGTCTGATTCATTTGGATCCAGACCCCGTTTCAACAACTGATGCAACAACAAGTTATCTCCCCTAAGAGCTGCAAAGCATAGACTAAGAGGTAGGTCCATTCTACCACGAGCTAGCATGTTCTCTGTCTCCGCCAAAACTTCTGACATTATTGGGTCATCAAGGTCTTTCAAATGCTGCCCACCAAGGAAAAAAAAGGCACATAATGCATTACATGTCAAAAGCTTATTCTGAGTCTACAAAATCTTGTCCAAGACTTGGGATACAATTTCATAATTCTACTTTTCTTTAGAAAAAGTGGCAAGAGTACAGATTTCTACATGCTCAAAGGATTAGATGTCATTAGATTATATAAAGTATACAGACCTGAAGGAGATTATTCATGATTATGGTCCCATCTCCAACATTGGACTGAACAATATTCAGGAATGTTGTACGGTTCAGCCGTAGTAGCTGGCTCAACCTTTTGGTCCGCACAGTAAAAAGCTGTGGCCTATAACAAAGTACCCCAATCTCTCCACAGAGGTCACCAGTTTTTGCCTCTCCAACAACCTGCAATAATTTACCATGATTCTTTCAGTTAGCATCTCTATATAATGGGAGCTGGGACATATGTTTCAAACCCACATGCAACCATTCAAAATCATAGAAAACTGTCCAGAGTGTTTGAGAGATCAGGCTTACCTGTTCAGCTCCATTTTTTAGGGTCAGTAGATCCTGTGAAGTAATTTAAACATCAGAGGCCATTATTTGCTAAGTTTCGTTAAAAAAAATTGCAATTATTTATTAATCTTAAAAATAGTGTAGCTCTATTCAACTTGTCTTTTGATATTTTGAGACATAAACACATTGAATTATTACCACAGCACCAGTGACAAGTATGTAGAAATCTGTGGGTGCTTCATTCTGCAAGATCACATCTTCCTTGGGAGGAAAATACTCGGCTTTCATCTCCGAGACCTTTAAAATTTAGTGGGGGAAAAAACCAAGTTAGCATTTCGAGAGAAGAATTTGAAGATTGGAAGTTATGAGTTGAGACAGCTTTTAATAAATTACCAGCTGGAAAAGCAAGTCATTTGAAACCCCTTTAAACAAGTACACCTTATCCACAAGAGAGTAAAACAGATAATGAGAAATGCTTGACCGGATGGCTTTAGGAAGGGAATCAAGTGTCTCTTGCTGCTGGAGTCCCTCTGAGTCTGTTCTGAACTTCAAACATAAATGTGCAAGCATCTGATCTTGCAAGCGAATGGGCAGTTGGTTTCTCTGAGCAAAACTTGAGGCAGCTTGAATGGTATCCCTCTGGAAATTAATTAGAGAATGGTTTTAAAAATGAAATTAGAAACTAACAAACAATAAATAAAAAAAACTCTCTCTGGATTTTTATTTGTATTGTAGAGTTTCCATGAGTACAATTTACTCACAAATTTTCTTGTTCGACTGGTCCCATGAACAACCAAGTTTGTCATATTTCCAATCAAATATGCAGTCAATCCAAGGTTGAAAAGCATGTAAAAGATATCAAAGATCATCTCCCGTGTATTCACTGGGTGCAAATCACCATAGCCAACAGTTGTTAGGGTAGTGATGGACCAATAAATTGAAGTCACATAGCGGATCCACAAACTCTTATGAAGAAAATCCCCCATTGTTGCTCCAATCCACGTCTTTTTGGGGTTGTGATAGCTTGCTGCCAGAAGATAATAGAAACATCCAGCACAATGAACCGCAAAAAGTGTAACCTGTAAAAGATATTCAAATCAAAATAAGATAATGCAGTAGGAGAGAAGTGCTTTTCTGTCAGAGTTATAATGAACTTACACAAATTAGTTTTGCACATCGAACCCAAAAGTAGTTGTAGTTCCTATCTTTTTCCAATCTGTATTATGGAAAAACAAGCCCCAATTAAAGACAAAGAAACGAAATTTTCTCTTGGGGCAAAACAATTTCCAGATAAAATTATCAATTAAATCAAAAAACTCATTTTCATAATGTTTTCAATAGCTGGAAACTACTCATAAGATGAAAAATCTCTTTCACCTTGAAAATAAGGCACTAACTCTTCGCAGACGCCAAAGGCGAAGCATGTTGAATAAGCCATAGGACCCAAGAGCAGAAGGGGAAATCTTCCGAGCAAGCTCTGAAGGGACTGTGGATATGACATCAAAGGCCAACCAAGAACTTGCATACTTCCAAGCTATCTTCTTTGGATTGTCAACGAGTAGGTATGATAATTTGTCGAGGTAAGCTACAAAGAAGGTAAGAATAATGTCCAGAGCGAAGAATCCATTGACAACATTATCAACAATTGACAGTGGTCCCTGTGGTTTTCTAAGGAATCCGAATTCAAATGGCGACACCCAGGCAGTGTAGATGACCAGAACAACAAGATAAGTCTCCCAAATCCTGCCACAACCAATTTAGTCTGAGCAAATTTTAGCAAAATGATATGTCATTTATTAATTTCTTAATCAGAATGTCCAGAAACTTTTAACATTCCTCAGAATTACTGGATATTAATGGATCACAGTGTGTAAAGACTTGAGATCCTTATTTTTCTTTTTCTTTTTTTGAAGGAAGACTAGAGATCCTTAATTATGCAAAAGTGTTAACATATTTGCAGAGTTTGAATTTATACTTTCCCCCCCTTTTTGGTCATACTTTAAATGGTATTGAAGCTAATCTTTTTTCCATATAAAAGAATTTTCATATGGGCATTGAACGAAGAGGAAGAAAAGGCCAAGGCAAACACTCTCACAGTCACACTATGAAAGTAGGAGCCTACAGACCGTTTTCTTTGAAGTCAAACCAGATTCAAAGCCTCCAAGTAGCAGCAACTCTAGTCTAGTCTAGCTTGTGACAATTCGCAGAGAAAATTCTAAAACTAATCACGAGCGACCACTGTACTCTAGTCTAGTCTAGCTTGTGACAATTCGCAGAGAAAATTCTAAAACTAATCACGAGCGACCACTGTATTTTTCTTACTTTTTGAATACCATTCCAAGATTCCAAATCCATGTGAACAATGGAAAAACATCATAAACACCGAAAAAAAAAAAAAAAAAAAACTTTTTGCAAAAGAAGAAAGCGAGAAAATAGTATCTTGAAAAAGCTTGAACTTTTTTGGCAAGGAATCAACAAAATTGTTCTCCGAGATTTGAGGAGAAAATTATTACACAGATTGCAAAAAGTTTCCAACCAAAAAGCATTTTCCGGAAAGTAGAACTGAAAATGTACATAAAAATAATAAATATTAAGAAAAAAAAACAAAGAAATACTTTTTAGTTGCTCGAGAAGCATCACATATTTTAATATCTTTCTTTTCCGCATGCCCACTTAAAAAAAAAACAAAAAAAAAAACACAAACAAACAAGAAAACGATATAGAACTAACGCAAAATAATAAAGAAAATAAAAAACAAGTTCAAAAATAACGAGTCCTGATTGAAACATACAATAATCTAAGTATAGGAAACAAAACTTAGAAAGAAATAGAAAAAAAAAAAAAAATACTATTAGTTACAAACGAAGCATCACAAGATTCAATGTTATCTTTTCTAAATACCTGTCATTAATAAATATACAAAATAAGCAAAGCAAAGATTACTGTTCACTCAATATAGCAATAAATAATTGAAATTAAAACAAAATAAACAAATTAGTAAACTCAAAACTTAACAAATCGGTTACCAAAAAAAAAAAAAAAAAAAATACTTAACAAATCAGGAAGCACCATTGATGCTTTCTGTGCTTTCTCTTTTTTTTTTTTTTTTGGTTCCCAAGAGAGACCTCTTGAATTCAAATCCTGGCCTTAACTATTAATGTATTAAAAAAGAACAAAAAAAATCTAGTGCAAATCCAAAAACTCAAAGGCAATAATACAATATAATCATTCATTCATATATGTATATATAACACACAAAAAAAAAAAAAAAAAAAAACAAACAAAAACTAAAAGAAGTATTATAAAAAATCTGGGAAAAGAAAGAACATAGATACAAACAAAATAAAAAGAAGCCCAGAAACAAAAACCAAGAAAGTAAAAGACTGTGCACCTGTAACGGCGGTCATAGGGCGATAGAATGAACCTCCTGAGCTTGATTCTGCGTGAACTCCTTGCTCCAAGGGAAGGCAAAATCCCTGTGGAAAGACTGTAATGGCTACCATCCCTTGACAACTGTTCAATCTCTTCTTGACCGCACACTGGAACCCTGAATCCCGCTGGGTTCATCAGAGCATCCATTGTTAGCTAGAAACGTTGAAGAAAACACACACACAAACACACTCTATACTAGTTCTTTGTGTGTTTTTTCTAATAAAGATAAAGAAAGCGAAGCAGAAGCACACAGGTGTTGGAAATTAATACGTTATGGTAGTACTTCTTTCTTTGGTTTCTTTCTTTTATGCGATATATGGAAGTAAGACTGTCTCTCCTTTTATAACCACGAGGTCACCCACCGACTCTCTCTCTCTCTCTCTGATCTCTATCTCTATCTCTCTCTCTCTCTCTAGCTCACACTCGGTCATAACTTAAGGACTCGTTTGTTCTTTCTTCTTTGTTCTGCTGAATGGTTTATAAATATACGAGCGCGGTTAATTACACATAACTATGGTACGTGCCACGTCAGCTGATATTGTGTATTCAAAATATAATTTCGAATTAAAAAATTATGTTTTTAAAATACGATTTTAGATTTTTACAATTATAATTAAAATGGAGTCTTGAACACATAATTTTTAAGTTGTGTAAATTAGTATTGGTAAATAAAAAAGTGACAAATTTGCTAAAATAAATCAATACAACTTGAACAACTCAGCAATAGTGAAAGTTGTTTTGTTCCTTGCATTTATTTGTCAAGAAAATCCTTTGACCCTTTTGTCCCTACCTTACTCCTTAAAAAGGGATTTATATCATTTTTGGAAGAAAAAAAAATCTAAGAAATGTTAGCTTGATTTTATAAATTTCATAGTCACAAAAGGTTGAAACTCTTCTAAAAAGGGGAAAAAGCTTGTAGTATTTTATAAGGTTAATTTCCCTTAAAATTGTTATAGGATTGTGAGTTGTATTTACTTAATTATCTTGTAAATCAATTTTGATTTCTAAAATGCTAACTGTAGGGGCAGGGTTTGGATCCTGAGCCCAAAAGGTAGAAGGATTCAGGTTCAAAGAGCCCAACACAATGAATTTTTAGAGAGTGAGTTTAAAGACTAGGCTTCAATGGATTGAACAATGCGCATAGTGGATTAAATATAGTAAGAAAGTAAAGAAAAACAAACTATGTGCAAAGAAAGCCTTCCTCAGCAAAGTCCGAGGAGAGTGGTCATTGAGTATATTTCTTTTAAACTTGGATACAATTTCAATTCTTGTTGCTACAGTGTTTTCTCTACAGATTTCCCCATTCCTATCCTTGGAGGATTCCTCACATTATATATCCTTTTTTGGTTGATCTTAGCCCTCCATTTGTTGATTATGCAGGCCACTACTCGAATGCTTGTCCCATCAGACGCCCTCCCCAGTCTTCTGTGAGTTGCGGCAACTAAGGCAGCACTGTTCAGGGGTTTTCTCTACATAAATGCAGCCAGTGGATTTGGTGAGGCACAATAAATGTGGTGGCAGCTTCCATCCCTCCAATCACGTCAGGGCTAACCCCTTCTCTGAAGCTCTTCCTTCCCAGTGTGGCCCCCCTCTGGTCTAACCGTCTGAGTGCATGGACTCCTCGGCACGGTAATGGCCTCCTCGGCCATGGGTATGACACGTGGCACTATTACCTTATTTGAATTTTTGTACCCCACACTAACTTAAAAAAAAAGTGTGACTTGGCCAATATATATATGAGAGAGATAGAGAGAGAAGTCGACCATTTTTTTTTATTTTTTATTCTAGAGAGAAGTCGACCATAGTTATGGGTAACTGTAGTAATATTTCCATCCCTAACCAATACTCAAGAAACCTAAACAATAAGGGGGTCATAGACGCTCGTTCAAGTGGATTGAACCGCAGTCCAATGTCAACCTCACCAACAGAACTAGCAGTTTTTAAAACTCTTAACTTGATCTTATAAATTTTGTACTTATTAAAGGTTAAAACTTTTGAAAGATAAATTGTGTACTCATAATCAGTTTAAACTGTTTTTATTTTGGTGTATGTATAATAGTATATAATTATCTTGTGACATCAATTTAATCAATTTGAGTTTTGATTTTAATTTTTTTTTTAAACTTCTATATGGATGTTGAAACATACAATAATTAAATATTTAAAGGATACTAAAAGTCGCATAATTTAGTGGCATTATTTACTTTCTTATAATGCTTTTATATGTTTAATTTTTAAAATTTTAATTATACATTACTTAGTTTTTTTTTTTTCTTCCTTCATAGCTAGTCATTCTAAAGCCACAATGTGCTACTAATACAACAAATTTCACAACTTATTAAATTGCTGATTATGATTAGTGACTTAGTGCAACAACATTTTCAATCGAACAATCATTAACATCATTTTTTATTATATACTAATCACAAATTGTCACCTTAACGCTCACATCAGAGAAAAATATCGGTTGTATGTTAACTTTGTTGTTCCAAAGTTGCAGATCTGCACGTCATACTAGCCAAATTAGGGAACGTATGTCATTAGAGGTCTATCCATTTTGCGTATGTTAGTATGACACAAGGAGAGATATGCTCATGCCCATACAAAGCGCGTGAGTTGCATACCATATTATGTATTCTCATGGTTTTAAAAACTAAAATGATCAAATTTTTTGAAATGGGTGCAATTCTCGGTTTTTCGGTTTTCATAGTTGAATTGTCAGATTTTTTGGTTTTTATTGGATCGATTCTATGTCCAATTCCTGATTGAACTGCCCGGTTAGGTTCAGTTTTTAAAACCATGTGTATTCTACATAAGATAAAATAAATAAATTAATTATATTGATAAGCGTTATGATATATTTCTGGTACATTAAAGCGCGTGATTTTCTGAAACTACTTGAGGTTATGAACTTGTATTAAAAGTATGCATTTGAATCTTGATTATAATCTAGCTTATTGCTTTTTTTTTTTCCCTTACTATTTGCAGGTTTCACATGAGTCTACCACTTATATTATTTAGCTTTTAGCTACTGTATTTCTAACAAAAAAAAAAAACTAGATAAATTGTTCCCAAATGGACACTAAATGATATTTCTTGCCTTAATTGATGGTTACCTTTTCTTTTCTTTTTTTGACCAATAGCCTTGCAGCTCAATTGATTGGCACCTTCTAGTGTTTCCAAGTGAGGCATACATGGTTTAAATCTCCCCTCTCCATTATAACTATCGAATCATATAAATAAACCTTTTCTTTAAAAAAGAAATTTTGACTGGAAATGATTACCGTATCAATATCAATATCAATATCACATACTATTTAATAAAAGTTGGATTCAAAAATCTATGGTTTTGCCAAGTGTATATTATAGCTAATCACCACATGTATTGTAACTTCTACTATTATGGTAGTCCTACAACTAAAATTTTTTTTAAAGAAAATTAAAAAAAAAAACATTGGATAATGGAATTTTTTTTTTTTTAACTCCCCTCCAGAGGTCTACCCACTTCACCGATCATGTCATTATCTAATTATATTGTTGAGCCTTCAATTCAAATGGCAATAAAATTTATTATTATTATTATTATTATTCCCTTTTACTTGCTCGACTCATCAAATGATCGTTTTGTTATATGATTCCTATTAGATCTAATAGTGGAAAATTATTATTTACATGCCATATATAAAATTAATTTAAATTTGACACCCAACAATAAACATTTCTTTTGATAAAATTACGGAAAATGTTGAAGCTACAATAAAAAAGCATATAAACTAATGTGACAAGAATATGATTGTCATTTAAACAATAAAAAATGATGGTTTGAATTACTTTTTCGTGATTAGTGATTTAAAAATTTGTAAGACTTATATAGTAAAATTTGTGGTATCCCTACACTCTAACTTTATTTTTTTTTTCCCTTTTGGATAATACAAGACAATAAAACCTAACGCTAACTAGGAGCAAGAACAAGATGGAGACAGACCTCCGTCGAAATATCAAAATCAATCAGGCCCAAAACGGACTTTGAAGGTGAAGAAAAAACAGCAAAATTAATAGATTGGGTTCTTCCCAAAGAAGCCATAGCATTAACACACTTGTTAGCCTCTTTGAAGATGTGGGAAACACGAGAATTAGGTATCCCATGTAGCAGCAACTTATAATCATCGACCAAGGTCATCAAATAAGGATGAAATTTAGACAAATTTACAAGATAAGAAACCACAAGTAAAACATCTAACTCCACATAAACATGGGGAAAACCCATGGAAATAGCCAAAGAAAGCCCATCCCTAATCGCCCAAAGTTCAAGCATAACACTAGAAGCATGACCAATTTGTCGAGCGAACCCACAAATCCACTTGCCATTATGATTGCGAATAACCACCCCCCACCCCCCAACCAGCAGAGCCTAGGTTACCCAAAGAGGACCCATCCGTATTAAGCTTGGCCCACTAAAGGAATGGTTTTATGAGGAGTGAGAGAAAGCCCCGAAATGGCATAGAACTCACAAGCATTAGAGACACATAGGTTCATAAACCTAGAAAGAGCTCCTACCACCAACCAAACTTAGGATTAAACCCAATTTTGTTCTAGTGAAGCCAAATATACCAAAGACTAAAAGGGAACAAAATTTTCCAAGGAAAGGGGTGGTTAGGAGCTATAGTTGAGGAGGAGTAATTGAGATGAAGCCAATCCATCAAAGGTAGATTAAAGGAAGCCATACAGGTGCTAGGTTGCATAACCTATTCCAAACAATAATGGACTCATGACAGTCTTTCAACATATAAGTAATAGTCTTTGGTGCAATCCCGCATCTCAGACAATTTAAGTAATATTACGCCACTCAATTGATATTGTCTGCAAATTTTGAAAAATCTACCATTGAATTACATTTTCTTTTTGATATCCTCCATGCTTGCAAAATTTCAAGATTATAAAAAAATCAATAACTATGTCATCAATCAAATATTTAAATGTCGAGTTTCTGTATGTTAAAATGATACAAAAAAGGGATCGAATGGTAAAAATATTTTTGTCACAAATTTCGGTATGTATGTTAAGAACATAGAGAACCTATAATTTAACAGTGAGATTTTCAAAATATTAATTCAATTAAATTTATTAGGGGGGTGTAACGTTACTTAAAGTTATATAAGGTGTTCAATTAAAAAAAAAGTACAAAAAGTGTAATTTGATTTTCTCATAATCTTTTTTACAACTTGTTAAATTGATAAGTTGTTATTGTTTGTTGTAGGAGAAATTATTTGTCACACCAAGTAAACTATATCATTCTCTCACATAATTGTGGATCTCATACGTGGGACAGACCTATAAATGGTTTTATATGGACACAACTTGTGTCCAGTGCATTAGTGCACTGGACACGTTAGGATACAAACACAATCCCAACCCATGTTATATTAATATAAGAAGAGAGTAATATGGAAATTTTTAGGTACTTTTAGAGTATAGTGAAATGATATTCTCATCTCTCACATTCATGATGAACCCACAATGAATTTAATGAGTAAACTCCACTATGAATGTAAGAGAAGATAGCACAATTCACTGTGTTCCGAAAATACCTAAAAATTTCTCGATTAATATACCATATGTACTATAGTAAATAATTTCACATGTTGTAGGAACTAATACTACTTTATTGTCTACTAAACTAGGCTTAACTTTTGATTCTTGTCTTCGTTAAGTGTACCACTGCACTTTGTCTTTATGCACTTCTTTCTATTTTAAAAAGTGTTATGCTACTATACATCACAAGTACAAGTTTTTGTAAAGTAGAAAACAAGAGCCAAGATTCAAGTTTTTAGAATGAAACTTCACGTACATATACACTTACATTAGATTAAAGTAAAATTTTATTTCGAAGCAAAAGAAAAAAAAGTGTCATTTAAAATTTCAGAACAATATTTGTCACAACTTGACGACGAGGTGAATAATAATCACTAATTAGTAATTATACATAAATCCACTACCGTTTCTCCTAAATTTTTCCATTTGCACTTTCATTTCATATGGACGTTGTTCATAATCGGATGACTATTGTGTCCCTGCAATAAGTTTAAGTCAACGCCCATCTCATTTGACAATTGACATTCCCAATGCCACACCCAAAAAGTTCAACCCAACTGCCAGCAAGTTGACGTTTTAAATGCTTCCTTTGCTAAGTTGACTTTGTCCATTTATTTAATCCAAGACCATACATAGATATACACACCACTCATGGAAACAAGAAAAAGCCCCCATCTTTCCATCAAAAAAATAAAAGAAAAAGTCCCATCTCTTTTTTTTAGAAATTATAAGGTCTTTATTGTGGGTAAGTGATGTAATCCACAGTTCAACTAAAAAATTTTCATTTGTTTAAAATTGTTGAGTTAGAAATTTTTTTTAAACAGAAACTGATTATTGACTCAGTAATTTTAAATAAGTGAGAGTCTTTTAGTGGAATGATGGACAAGTGACGTAGTCCACCAGAGAACTGTATAATTTCTCATATTTTTGATCCTGCATGAGTAACATCAATAAATTCACAATAATTTCTAATTAACACGTCACATAATTAAAAAAAAAAAATTATTGTGGTAAACCTATCATCTATAGGTGAGTTTTTTTTTTTGAGGGAAATCTATAGGTGAGTTGGTATGTTAATTTAAAAATGTTGTGAAATTTTTGTAGCTCTTTATTGTATTCCAAACTATACAAGATCATACATAAATATATTCACACCACTTGTGATAATGATAATATTATTGCTTTTAATGTGCCCATATCAGTAGTTATTTTAGCAATAAATTCGTTCAGATGGGGATGATTTGGGCTCAAAATTATTGTAAGAAAAAGACAACAGCATTCAATGGATCTTTTTAACGGAAATATTCAAAATTTAAATCCTCTATTCCCAATTATCAAATTATCAAAAAGAAAAGAAAAAATTGTAAGAAAACAAACAAGACAAAGTTTAGCTATAAAATTGATTATACTTAGTAAAATAAATATTACTATATTTTTTTAAAATCTAACCATTAAATTGTATGTTATTTATGCTCTTAATACATATGTCAACTTTTGTGTCAATTGGATATAATTTATTATATCATCTATAAGCTTATATTTTATGCATAATTTTAAACTATAAAAACTTGCAATTTAAACAATTTATTGATGATATAGCTATTTATCTTTAATTTTTTAGAAATTTTGCAAGCATAGAGGATATAAGAAGAAGATATAATCCAATTGTGGATTTGTCAAAATTTACCTCCAATAAAAAGATATTGAGTAAGGTTGTAGCCTACAACCTTAGGCTACAACCAATTTTGTAGCTAAATTTTGTCCAAACAAAAATCGTCAATATTCTATATGCATCTTTCTTCCATTTAATGGATAGCCGAGTAGTAATATCATCTTTTGTGGTGTGTTTTTTCTAAAGTTCGAATCTCATCTCTCCCCATTCCTACTATCTGGTTATCTAAAAAAAAAAAATTCAAAAATATATTAAACAGCTAATGTTGCCAAATAAAAAAATCATTAAGAAAAAAACTCAAACACAACAGAACTTTTAAGACTATTCAGTCTCAATCACTCAACAAAATGTTCTATAAATATGTTTAATATACTTCTACCGTGTTGTCAAGTAAAAAAAATTATAAACAAATCCAGAGCACCAAATCCCAAAATTTTAAATTTGGGTCCAAAAAACTTAAAAACCCAGGATTGTTTGGTATATGCACTTAAAAACTGAAAACATGGTTTGAAAACATATGTGAAAATACGTGTGAGTGAAAAAGTGTGTGAAAATGCGTGTAATATTGTTTAAAAACTGAAAACATGTGTTTAAGTGGGGTTACCTAAGATCATTATGAGATTTGGGTGTGCAAATTTTCTCATCACATTGGGGAAGTTATGGAGAAATTATTAGGTCCATCAAGAGGACTGCTGACGTGATCCTTCATGACCTCATAATCAATAAAATGCTATTATTTATGTAAATGTGACATCACTTGGTAACTTTTTATTTTTTATTTCTTGTGCTGATTAGGAAGTTCACTCATACATTTGCATAGATGACATCATCTCATTGGTTGAGAGGACCACATCAACAGTCCTCCCGATGTACCTAATAATTTCTCAAAGTTATGAGTGTTGTGCCGGAACTTTGGACCCTCCGAGATGGACGTAAGTGTTTTTTTTTTTTTTTTTGAAATAATTACAATATGCTGGTAACCCCGCAGCTTGAACTCTTTCCCTCCTAGACCTCCAAGCACTTTGTGCATGGAGAGGTGCCAATTCAGTTACAAGGCCATTGGCCGAGATGGACGTAAGAGTTAACTATGCTTTATTTATGGGGTTTTATGATTTGATCGTTGAACTGAATGCACTTCTTTTGTCTTCTTTCCTTGTCAATAATTGTAAAATTCATCATAAATTGAGACTTTTTGTGAGTGACCGCAGGTGTCTATTGAGGAGGTTATAAGCATTGAGTTCGGGAAAACGAGCAAATGTGCTAATACTTTTGTTGGCTTGGATATTTCTCCGGATGTTGATTTGAGATTGAACTTCTTCTTTTTTAATCTTAGATTTGTTCAAGCCATTTAATTAAATACCCTTTTTTTTTTTTTTTTGGAGAATACTAAGTATTTTTAACACACATTGCGAGAGGGGAAAATGTTTTTTTAAAGAAACTTACAGTGGTGTATATCCAAAATGGTCTAACTCTTAGATACATAGCACAGACTTTAAACTTTTTTAACTCCCTCCCATTTGAGTAGGTATAGTGGTTAGTGCATTACACCTACATTTCCATTTTAGTGCATCATTGTAATTGTTTATGTGGAATTGGTATGTTAATTTAACAACACTCTTAACATGTGAGATGACGCCTTGAACCACAATGAGTAAGACATACATAGATCTTTCTTATAAAAGGAATTGAAAATTGAAAGCTGGGGGAGTAAATTGTTAATAGTTTATTTTATGTTTTTATTGTGATTTGATTCAAGGACAGAGTTAGGATTTCAGTTAGGAGACAAGATTGAAAGTAAAATAAATTTAAAAATTATTAATCAATATTAATAAATGAATAAATAAACAATTATATGAAATTGTCATACACAATCTAAAATATATATATATATTTTATTTTATACCAAGTTTAATTTCCTCAATTGCCATCCGTGTAAATAGTTTACAATCAAATCAAATTAAAAGAATAATTTAAATATATAGAGTTTGAAGATGTAATTTGATTCCGTAAAATAATTTAGAAAATAAATAAATAAAAAAGTGTGAAGAATATAGCAATATACGTAGAAAGTTGTATACATGTCTCACAGTTTTGAATGCTTTTAAAAATTATGTAGAATTCAACTTTTTCTTCCTCTGCTCTTCTAAGTAGTTAAAATTTGATCAAAGGGATACTACAAATTTTACGAAGGGTCCATTTGGTGAGAGATCAAAAGGGAATTTTTAAAACTCAAAACTCTGTTTTGCAACTACAACTTCTCTTAACTTTTTTACAAGCAGCCATTTTAAACTCAAAATATAGTTTTCCAGTAGCTTATACAAATGCACCCTAAATAGCTTTTACAAACTAATGTGTCACCAATCACAAAAAGTAATTCAAACACTCATTTATTATCTTGTTGAAGTGTCACCAATTACATTGATTGACACATCAATTTCTAAGTTTTTCATAATGAAATTTGTAGTAATTTTAGCATTTTCCTTTTTTAATTATTATCTTATGGGATCTACTATTCAATCTTGAGTTCAAGATGTTAGGGTAAATTATGTATTTGTTGGCAAATCTAAGTCAAAACACATTTTTTATGCATTTGAATCTTAGTTTTTAAGTGATCATAATGTGTTAAAGAACTACATTAAAAACACAACAAAACGACTCAAGGATCTACTTAAGAAATTGCAAGTTTTGTTGTCTCGAGTCTCAACACTAGGTGGTTGATCAAGACTTGCTGAACACTAGCTCGACACCTGGTTGATTAATTGAGACACGAAAAAACGTAATTTTAATTCTATTTTGTTTGATGATGTGGCAATTTTGGAATTCATGCATTAGGGTTCCAAGATGACTTAAATAGTATTTTTCAGAGCCGTCATCATAAGAGGTCTATGAGAACTCCTTTGTAACATCATGGAGACATATTTTCAGATCTAGAGCACTTTATACAAAAAGAATTTGTTGCAACGTTATGCACCAAGCCGAGTTTCTAAAGCTGCAAAATTCATATTGTTCCTGTCAAGATTGTTGCACCCTCTACCTTCAACAATCAAAGTGTGATTGTGTGAAGTTAGTCATAGATTGGGTATCCATTCATTGAAGAAATACTTGGAAGAGTAGTCCAACCAGGTTGGAGTTGTGCTTAGATAGCTTAGTAGGTTCTACTATAGATAGGTACTTCAGGATCAAGTAGATTCCTTATATTTGTAATCTCAATCTTTTATAGTAAGTTTTTTAAGTTGGTGGTTGGCTTTAAACCACTTGTTGGGGTTTTTCTTGTTAGGGGTTTTCTCATCACCTATGTTCAAATTTATTTTTTGCTACACTTAGAATTGACGAGTGGTTGTGCTTGTCACATAATTAATTAGACCATTGCATAATTAACCTAATTAATTAAATTGGGTAATTGATTAATTGAAATAGGGTCAGTTTAAACCCAACACAAGACTTGCTCATGACTCATGAGGGAGTGAAATATGTGATAAGCAATTTTTTTTTTTAAAAAAAGTGAGATTTAGTGGGACTTATTAGTCATCTTTTTTCTTTGTTTGTTTAGGAAAATGCAAAAATGATGGTCACATTTTATCTTTAGAGAGTTTCCAATTTGTGTCACGGTAAAATACTTTCTTTCTAACATAATTAAGGATTGATTTTTGTGGAGCTCAAGGCAATTGCCCCTCCTAGGTTGACTCCAAATTTTTCTGTCCCACTTTTCCTACTCCAAAAATAAAAACTTGACATGTGTAACCCAATTAATTAAATTCTAATTGTATTCCTTTAATATTTCAGTTACTCAAAATAAATAAATAACTCAACACACCCCATCACCACTGCCAACCTTCACCACCATTGATCCACAACCTACCTTTGCTAGCATCGTTGATGCTTCCATTCACAGCCAACCATTGCCTCCGATGAACCCTTCTCTCTTCTACTTCATCCCTCTTAGCACACCCCAATCACCACCACCAACTTTCACCACCACTAGTCAACCACCTACCTTCGCCGATGCTGTCGATGCTTTCATTCATGGCCAACCACTGCCTCCAATAAACCCTTCTCTCTTCCACTTCATCCTCTCTCAAACCCACCCACCACCACCACTATACTACCCCACCCACCCACCCAACACCAACCTTCATCGATGCCACTAACAAGAGGCTGCTAAAGCCATCAACACAGTCATGGCCAACCACCCTCCTCAATGAACTCATATCTCTTCTACCCACCACCATTTGCAACCAAAGAACAAATAACCAAATCAAAATTTTGGTTAAAACAACAATCCCATCAATTTAAAGAAAAACCATAACACCCTTTTGAAAATAAATGAGATTATTGTAGGTTGATCAAAATAGTCACAAAAAATCCTTAATAACCCTTCAATATAAAGATAACAATGGTGGTGGGTGGGTTTGAGAGGCATGAAATGGAAGAGAGATGGGTTTGTCGGAGGCAGTGGTTGGCTGTGAATGGTAACATTGATGGCATCGACGGCCTCTTGCTAGTGGCCCTGGCGAAGGTAGGTGGTGGACCAGTGGTGGTGAAGCTTGGTGGAGGATCGGTGGTGGTGATGGACTGATGGAGTGTGTTGGGTTTTATTTATTTATTATGGGTAACCAAAATATTAAAAGAATAAAATTAGAATTTAATTAATTTTTTTTAGATAGTTTCAATATATTGTTAACCTTGCAGCTCAAACGTTTGAGCTACAGAGTTAACCCTTTTTCTCCTAAACCCTCAAGTATTTTGTGCATGGGGAGGTGTCAATTAAGCTACAAGGCTATTGGTAGAGTTTAATTAATTAGCACATGGCAAGTTTTAATTTGTGGAGTATAGAGTGGAGCAAAAAAAGTGGGACAGAAGATTTGAACTCCCTTGGATTCACCATCGATTTCACTAGTTTCTCCCCCCCCCCCCCCCAAAAAAAACAAAAAAAAAACCTAACATTAGGGCCCGTTTGTTACCGTTGTTTAAACAATAGTTTTTAGTGTTTAAACAATATTACACGTATTTTCACACATTTTTTCACCTACACGTATTTCCAAAAAATACAAACAATGTTACTAGAACAACATTACCAAACGGGCAATGCTTGTGAAAGCTAGCCATTGTCTATAAATAGTGACATCCACTTATAGTATATTGATTTTGTTAGCGAATGTCCTAAAGACATTTGTTAGTAAACTATTTTAGGAAAGTTTTTATGGGAAAGGAAAATAAGCAAATGACTTTTTAACATATTTTGCTATTTCCTATAAAAATGATACCAAAACTTTTCTAAAATGACTCATTAACAAATGCCCTAAGGGCACTCATTAACCGGACCCATAATATATTCCTTAGAAATGCACGTGCACAAAAACATTTTAATTTATACATGATGTTACTTTTTTACAAAAATATTTATTTTTAAAATTTGCTCTATTTTTGCTCATATATGTAATATTATCCACCCTTTAAATTAATGTATACAAATAAATAATTTTTCCCGAGAAATTCAAAGTGAAATTGAAAGATAATTGTCTTCACTTTTTAAAATTTATTTAAAGAGTATCTATTTTTAAATAGGAAAATGCTAAAAGCACTACAAGTTTTACTATATTAAGCTTACAAATTAATGTGGCAATAAATGTGATTGGTGGCCTTCAACAACCTCATAATTGAATATTTAAATTATCTCTTTATGATTGGTGACAATAAATGTGAATGGTGAGCTTCATCAACCTCATAATTAAATATTTGAATCGTCTCTTTATGATTGATGACACATTAGTTTGTAAGTTTTATGTAGTAAAAAATGTAGTGCCTGTAGCACTACTCTTTTAAATAATCACACCTATATACGCAAAAATGGGATATGACTCATCAATATTACACTACTCAACAACATTTCATATGATTAATAATTACTAAATCCACAGTTGAATTATGTGATTTCATCCACAATTGAACTATGTGATTTCGATGTGTTCATGATATTTACCAAAATATCTAGACGGTCAAATTTAAAAACTGTCTAGTTCATAAACTATTGGGGATATAAATATATATATATATATATATATATATATATATGTAGGGGAGGATTTTGTTCTAGCCCCTGCAAGCGTGGTAGTGGTACACTCATGGTTGCTCCAAGGGCTTATAAACCATGAGTGGGGCGCATTTCTTGCCGATGTGGGACTGCGGTGTAAAGGCCAAAGGCTGAAGATCCGTACCTCCCATGTCGCTTGAAAAACAAAACCTTGCGGGCTTGGCTCCCCAAAGAGGACAATAAGTTTGCAAGGACTGGAACAAAATCCTCCCCTACAAAAAGGCGCTTTTGAGGGCAATGCCCATCTCTAGTATTGTCCGCTTTGGGGCAAGTTCGGGATTTTCACCTCTTTGAGGCTTGACACCCTTCTGCACTCAGCACATGTGCTAGTGGTAGAGGCGTGCCTTGCTCTCCGGAGAGGCAACAAAACCGTGCGGGTAGCATGCGGTGCAGGACATGGCAAAGCCAATCCCACCCTTGCCCTAAAGCGGACAATAACTGGAGATGGGCACTGCCCTCAAAAGCGCCTTTTTGTGGGGACTAAATCCGCCACAAGCTATTTGTCCGCTTTGGGGAGCCAAGCCTGCACGGTTTTGTTCTCAAGCGACGTGAGTTTCCTCCTCGGGTTCAACCCATTTTTGGGAAGCCTTTGGATTCTGTCCCACATTGGCAAGAGATGCGCTCCACTCATGCCTTATAAGCCCTTGGAGCAAGCATGAATGTACCACTACTACGCATGCGTGGTAGTGGTACACTCATGCTTGCTCCAAGGGCTTATAAGGCATGAGTGGAGCGCATCTCTTGCCGATGTGGGACAAAATCCAAAGGCTTCCCAAAAATGGGTCGAACCCGAGGAGGAAACTCACGTCGCTTGAGAACAAAACCGTGCGGGCTTGGCTCCCCAAAGCGGACAAATAGCTTGCGGCAGATTTAGTCCCCACAATTTATATATATATATATATATATATATATAACAAAAATCCTATAATGACAAATTAAGGCCCATACTTTTAAATATATTATTTCAAACTCCACACTTTCATTATTACACCAAACACTTAAAGAATATGCTTGTAGACATCTCATTTTGTACCCGGTTAATAAGCTTTAGTCCCATGTTCCAATGATGAGATTGATATGTCTACAAAAGGTAATTGAAGATATTTTGATAATTTGGAAGTAATCACAACTTAAAAGTGCTCAAATTGTTTTGAAAATGATGTTGAAAAATGACATTTTCTCACTATTTTTACCATAACTTTTGATTCACAAAAAATTTTTAAGTTAGGTTTGCTCTATTAGAAAGTAGACATCCTGGGCTTAAATTTGAACATAAATTTTGCATGATTTGAATTTATATTGAGTAAGTTATGGCCGTTTGAAGTTGGGCCAATTGTGTAGTCAAATTTAGGGTTTTTGGAAAGCATGCGTACGCATGCCTCGAACCTGCATTTACAGGTTTGTTTTCAGCAGCTCAAAACTTCAGTTTTGGCCCCCCAAGACCTCAATCTTTGATGGGGGATGACCCTCAAACCCTTAGGAACGTCCAAAACCCTCTAAATGACTTCGAAAACCCTAGTTTAAGAATATAAATACAATCTTATGCCTCTAAACTCTAAACTCAAATCCTAGCTAGAGAGAGACTATTTTTCACTAAAACTCATCCAAGAACACTCTTCTCTCTTAATCTTCTTCGCACACAGTTACTATGTACATTTTTCAGTTATTCAAAACCTATCTCTAGTGGTCTTAAGGCAGAAACTTGTTTTCAATCCCAAAATCAAAACTTTTTTCAAAAGCTTTTCAAGAGTCTTTTTATTATTATTTTTGAGTTGTGACTAACAAAGAATTATTGATATGTTTGATTCCCTTGATTATCATTCGATCTTGTTGTGTAAACACTAACGAGTTGGTTAAATATCTACAAAGTTGTGATCCATAAGCACGGTGAGTCTCTTTCCATGGTTCCTCCTTAATTTGGATTTTTATAACTTGTGTTCTTATTATTCTTAATTTGATTTATATGTTATGCATGCTTAGAAGTTATTTTTTGATTTGTTTAGTCTTAATCATTTGTGTTTAATTTTGTCCTAAGTACGAATAGGTCCTATTTTCATTTGTTTTGCTTTGTTTTAATCATCTGTTTAGGTCTTGTTTAATTTTGTCCTAAGTATGCTTTGGGTTCTTCCTTATTTCATCCGCTTTGCTTTGTTTTAATCATCTGTTTAGGTCCTATTGAGTTTAGTTTTCACATGTTTAGCTTTAAGGTCAGTAGAATATCATGCTTTATATGTTTGAATTGTTAGATTAATGATTAGGGTTTACATGTTTTGATGAACAACATGAACATGCATTGATGTATAAGCGTTGTGATGCAGTAAGGTAAATTGTGCATATGAATATGATGAACATGCATTTGGATGATGAGCATGATATGGTTGATGAACATGATGAATGCTATGATGCTATTCTCGAATGATTGAATATGTTTGATTAAGTGCCATAATCGTATGCTACTGCCTTGTTGATGTTGCTACCTTATGGATGCTCTTGTGATATGTTGGTTGTTGCCCTTGGATATATATGTGCTAGATGAATGATAGGACTTTATGCCATGAATGCAGTATAATTGAGATGCCATGTTGTGTGTTGATGCATGTTAGGGTAGGTTGTGTGTGTGTGTGTGTGTGTGTGTGTGTGTGTGTGTAGAATAACCTATTAAAAGACCCCTTGATGGGATTAGAATTTGGAACACAATGAGTGGAGGCTGACCTATGGGTCAGGTGGTGTTGGGTGCCTAACACCTTCCCATCCCCATACCTAAACTCCAGACTCATGCTCTGGTAAGATCAGTCCTTCACATAAAAGTGTTATACATATGGTTCCTAGACCTAATCTAGGTGACGACTCCATTTTCACCATTAGCCCGATCCACTCCAATCTGAGGTGATCTTCCCACGAGAAAACCACTCGTCACGGGCGTTTGCGCCCATAATGCTTTATTTGTTTTGAGGTAAAATATTTACATGAAAATATTTTCCCATTTCTAAGTGCTTGTTTACAGGTAAAATGTGGTCAAACTTATAAAATATTTTCTATTGAACGTAAAATCCATTATAAAATATTTTACATTTGAAAATTTGGTAAATTTTTTTACAAAAACACACAATGGTTTCCCTCAACCCATCTGGTGGGTAGGTCATCAGCCTGATGGGCTGGGTAGACGGTGCAGGCGGTCTGGTGGTTGGAGCTGCCATTCCGATGACCAATACCAGTGGTCTGGTGGCCAGAGCTATCGCTCCTATGACGTGTGCTAGGGTCAGCTGTCGCCCTAGCGACCGGTGTCGGAAGTTTGATAACCAAAGCCACCATTCCGACCATCAGTGCTTGCGTTGAAGCCACTATTCTTGCCTTCCAATTACCGGACCTTTAGCACTAGTGACTTCGGTAGCTAAGCCATTGGTTTTGATGATTTGCTTGAAAATTTTTACTTGTCATACTAAACACCTGAAAATGTTTTACATGTAAAGTTTTTTACTTGTAAAATATTTTAGGTTTGAAAATATTTTACTTCAAAACAAACGGAGTATTAAGATCATATATGAGGTTTTGTTTGACACAATAATTAAAGTATGGGATTTGAAGTAACACAATTAAAAGGTATGGGGTTTAAGTTATTAAGATGGATTCAAACCCTCATTCTTAGGAGATCATGTAGTTCCACTGAGATACAAGGTTATTGGCAATTAAAATTAATTAAAAGTTTCACAAAATTAAAATTCTACTGTCTTTTAAAACCTAATATATAAGTATTTTTAATTTTTACCTGATTTTTAAGTGTTTGTTTAAAGGTATTGTATACATATTTTTAGTTCCTAATATAATTCTTCCCAAGAGTTATTTTTACCTTAATGATTTGGCACCTTTATGCGTTTAATTCTAACAATCATTGTTTTTATAAAATAACAGAAGTTAGAGAAACAGTGTTTATATTTTTTTTTTTTACGAAACACATGTGAAAAAGGAAATCCATGTTGCATTATTTGAGAGAGAAAAAAAAAATGAACACAAGGATGTAAAAAGAAAATTAAAGAAAAGTCCAAGATTTACTAATACTAAGTAAGAACACGATTGAATTTGAATTCCTAATTGCCAAATGTTGAGAGAGACAAAGTTAACGAGCAAATTTACTTTTTTTTAGAGAGAGAGAGAGAGAGAGAGAGAATTAAAAAGCAAAGTTAAACTGTTAAGTAACCATTGAACTAACAATTGATCTTCCACATGGTATGAAGATGCAATATTCGCATCCTTTTGTCGTGTATATGTTTAAGTATATATGTATGTAGATAGACAAACTGATTTGATTTTGGAATTTAAATTCTGTTTACACAAAAAATCAATTGGTATCTTAGCTAATAATAAAGAACAATTATTATAGAGTGAACATCATAATTGAAAATTTATCGTATCTTAAAAGAAAAAAGAGTGAGCATGTACATTGGTATTTATATGGCACGACATTAATTTATACTACATTTAATGTAAATTAGAAGAGAAATAATATGTCTACAACATTTTCACAATATTTCTATAACAAATTTTAGGTGGTAGTTTATTACTGGTTTTAACTTTTAATCACCTACCACTGAAATTATTTTCTTGCCTACTATTAATAACAAGTAATAACTTCTCACTTAGGATTTGTTGTAAAAATATTGTGGAAATATCATTTCTCAAAATAGGAAGGTAAGATGATGATGATACATAAATAAATAGTAAACAATCTCTTTAAAGGCTTTTCTCAAAAAAATTAATCTCTTTAAAAGCAAATTAATGATTTCCATGAACATCATTATGTAGCTCTATGCCGAAGCTTTTTGCTCCTAACTAGCAAGCTAGCTTGAAGCAAACAAGAAACTGAATAACAAATCAGTGGGCCAAAAAAGTGAAATTATGAAACCTAGAAATTGGATTCTCCATGTGAAGTTCTTGATGATTTCTTGAACGAGCGGCTTTCCTGACTTTGGAAGAAAAGCACAAACAATGTGGGTTGACTATATAGTAACTTGCCTCCCATACTTTCCAAAAAAGTAGTCTGTCTTTTAATTACAAAATGACTCTACCCTACTTCTTTGAATGTAGTAGCCATCTTGGATTCTGGGTTCAACAGGGGTGGTTTACATGTTCAATCCTTCGCAAATTACATGTATACCCAAATTAATTACCGAAAGGACCTATAACTTAGTAGTGATTAGGGTATAAGCTACTCTACCTCTAACTAAAATGCTAAAGCTATTATCAATTTCAATATAGAAAACTTAGAGCATCTCCAACAGAGAAGCTAAACCCAAAATTCTCTCTATAATAGAGAATGAAACCCAAAAAAAGCTCTCCAGTGGATTCTCTAAATCCCGATTTTTTTTTGGCTTATGAATAGTAGCTCATCAAATCTGATGGGCTACTGTACATTAGCAATTGAATTTTTTTGATTAAAAAATCATACAAGCTACTATTATATCAATTCTTTCTCTCTCCTCTGGATTTCTTTTTTTTTTTTTTTCTCTCAAACTCTCTCTTCGTTGCTTCTCAGTGTTCTCACATCACAGAACAAGCAAATATGAAAAAAAAAGAAAAAAGAAAAAAGAAAAAAGAACAAGCAAGCCGATCTGACCCAGCCTGGTGGTCGGGAGGAGGACGAGTGACGGTGGGGCGGCGGACGTGGTAGTGCTGCACCGGCTTTGTCCTTTCTCCTCTCTCTCTCTCTCTTCTCGGATGTCTGGAACGTTCTTGAGGAGAAAAAGAAAATAAAAGAAGGGGGTAGAGATAGGACACTGGACAGTGGACATGTGGAGGAGAAAAACAAGTAAAAAAAAAAAGAAATGAACGTATGGATGAAAATGAAATGAAAGAAAGAAAAATAATATAAAGAATAAAAAATCCTAATTGAGAAATTTTACCACAATATTTTCACAATAAATTTTAAGTAACAGATTATTATTAGTTAATATCGGTGAGTAAAAAAATAATTTCAGTGGTGGGTTCAAATTAGAACTAGTAACAACTTTCCACATAAATTTTCGTTGTGATAGTATTGCGTAAAATGTTGTGGACGTAACACTTCTCACTGAAAAATATAGTTGTTAAAAAAAGAATAAATGATGATAAAAAAAGAATAAAGAACGAATGAAGAAGTAATATTTAAATGAGATGAAGAAAATGATAGAGAATCTGTTGAAAAGTGTATTTGGAAAAGTAGGTAGGTAAAAGCTAAATGTCACTGTTCATTCTCCAAACAATACAAATTGATATCAAAATGCGGTAACGAATGTAATTAGTGCATTCAACAACATAATAAGTTTAGGTCATTTTGTAGCGATACTCTGGTTATGTAATGTATTATAAGCCTGTTTAAAAAACTTTATATATTACTTTCATGTTTGTGTGTTCTAATAAGTATTACTGTTTCCTCAATATATATATATATATATATATATATATATATATATAGAGGGATGTTTATCCCACATCAGTTGTGTGTGTTAGAGTTTCAGTCCTTATAACTCCAGGCTACTACTACAAAGGTTAGGCCATTTTGTAGCGGTAATCTGGTTATGTAATATATTATAAGCATGTTTAAAAAACTCTATATATTACTTTTGTAGGGGTGTTAGGCCCAACAATATATATCTATGTATATATTAGGCCGGGGGCCCAATTCGAGGACATAAAGTAGTCCGAGGAGGGGTGAACATTATCAGGGGAGTCCATGTTAGTAAGTGAAGATGTTAGTTTTGATCATAAGGGTCCATAAGGGTGGTCCGAGGATGAATACCTCCTCGGCTGATCAGAGTTGAGGTCCGAAGGGGTAGTCTACCATCCAGGATAACGTTCCAGGAGATTCTATTGATATAGATAAGCATCACAGAAGCACATGATAGAGGGAAGTCCTAAAATATCTAAAGAGAAAGCTGCTATAACTGCATTGAATGCTCTGCACCTAACCAACTGGCCGCATTAATGTGGAGGTGATACCTGAACAGTAATTTTCAGCCTTACAGCTACTACCAGGGACTTCAGGAAGATGCTGATGGGACTAGGATCAACACTAGCAATCTACCCTACATGTGGAGGGTAGAGATGAAAGAAGAAAGATAGTATAAAACAGAAGGGAGACCCTAAAGGAAGGAGGATCGAGAAATTGAGAGAAAAACATTGTAGCAATCAAGAGTTGAACTTGTAATCAAACTTGAGAAGAAATATATAAGAACTGATCTCCTCGGATTGTGTCGAGGAAGATTTTCTTTAAATTAAACCAGTCTATCTTCATTTTCTTGTCATCTGGATCCACTTTACTTATTGTTTGACTCATTAAAGCCTAGTTTTCCAACTTACTCTCTACAAATTCATTGTATTGGGCTCTTTGGGCCTAAATTCATCCATCATTTGGGCTTCGGAGCCAAATTGTGTCCTTACAATTGGCGCTGTCTGTGGGGAATTCTGGTGTTATGTTGAGTTTAACGTTCAAATATGGTGGGTTCAGGTCCACACCAGGAGGAATCTATGGGGTCTCGACGTCAAGATCATTTCCTTCATCTTGAACGAAGAAGGGACCGGGAGGGAAGTATGCATACCACCCATACCAGTAGAAGTCAATCTCGAACTAGGAGTCACATCGCTCATGAGGAAAATGCTAGGAACATGCAACTGGATATTGATCATTTGCGGAGGAAGTTGCGTCGTGAACAACGAAGGAAAACTCCCTCAAGGTCTATTTCTTCTTCTAGTGAGGAAGGAGATGGCAGTTACAGGCCCAGATCGTGGACTCCCCCCAATGAGTCTTTCTCGAGCGATGAGGATTACCACCATAGGCGCAAAAGTAAAAATCCATCCTGCAAAGGTCTGGGGAACGATGCCATGAGTAGGACGTTGAACCAAATTTCTAGATCACCTTTCACACGCAGGATTGAAGGAGGAAGACTTCCTCGGCGTTTCACTCAGCCAACGTTTACCATGTATAATGGTCATACGGGCTCTGTGGAACATGTAAGCCACTTCAACCAGAGAATGGCAGTGCACTCCAAGAATGAGGCCTTGATGTGTAAGGTATTCCCATCCAGCTTGGGGCCTATGGCGATGAGGTGGTTTAATGGCCTAGGTGTAGGTTCTATTTATTCCTTTAAGGAGCTCACCCGGGCGTTTGGATCTCGTTTTATTACGTACAGTAGGCTTCCTCGGCCTTTAGATTCCCTGTTGTCCATGTCCATGCGAGACGGGGAGACCCTGAAAACGTACTCGGACAGATGCTGGGAGATGTTCAATGAGATCGATGGGGACTTTGATGACGTGACTATAAGGACTTTCAAGGTCGGCCTGCCTGCTGAGCATGATTTGAGAAAGTCCTTGACCAAGAAGCCGATAAGGAGTGTGCGTCGGCTTATGGACCGTATTGACGAATACAAGCGGGTTGAGGAAGACCAGCAGTAAGGGAAAGGAAAGACTAAGGTTATCCCTCAAGACAGATACAATAATAACAGACCCCGAAGGGATTTTTCTGGGCAATCTGGGTCTACGGCTCCTTAGCTGGTCAACACAGTGTTCCGAGAGCTAGTACATCAAGTCTTGGAGAAGATCAAGAATGAGCTATACTTCAAATGGCCAAACAAGATGGGAGGAGACCCCATGAGGCGCAACCAAAGTCTTCATTGCCAGTATCACCAGGAGCGAAGACATACCACCGAGGACTGTAGAACTTTATGGAATCATCTGGAGCAACTGGTCGGAGGTTAAAACAGTTTTTGTATCGGCCCAATGGGCAGGGAGACCAAGCAGGGTCGAGGGCTCAGGGGAATGCTTCTTCAAGGCCCCCTTTGGGCACAATAAATGTCATCTTTGCTGCTCTTGGGAGAACTGGTTCTCATCCCTCTAGGGTGATGTTTGTGGCTCGGCCACCCGCTGAGGACTCTAATTTTGAGCCAAAGAGGGCTAGAGTGGAGATCCGACCGGCGTTGAGTTTTTCGGACGAAGACAAGATTGGAACCATACAGCTACACGATGATGCTTTAGTGGTCACGCTCAGGATAGGAGGGTATGATGTGAAGAGGGTGTTGGTAGACCAGGGCAGTGGTGCAGAGATTATGTACCCTAACTTGTACAAAGGGCTAAACTTGAAGCCCAAGGATTTGACAGCCTATGCTTCACCTTTGGTAAGCTTTGATGGGAAAGTTGTCATTCTAAGGGGTCAGATTAGACTGCCCGTGCAAGCAGGTTCAGAGGTAGTAGAGGTGGACTTCATTGTGGTGGATGCTTATTCTCCCTACACGGCCATTGTGGCAAGACCCTAGCTTCATGCCCTAGGGGCAGTTTCTTTAACTCTGCATTTGAAGGTGAAATATCCGTCGGGGGACCAGATTGAAGAGCTCGTTGGAAGTCAATCCATGGCTAGGCAGTGCCTGGTGGCTGCAATTATGCATCAGCCTGAAGCTGAGTCCTCGGCCTCTGCTGAGGGGGGCTCATAGCAATCAAGGATTCCGGTCTTATCTACAGATGCGGTGTCGGAAGAGGCAAAGTGTGAGAGGTTTGAGGAAATTGTTATAGATGGTGATCTGGAGAAGTTTTTTCAAGTTGGAGCTCAGTTGCCTCCTCGGGAGAAGGAAGAACTGTTAGCATTTCTAAGGAGAAATATTGATGTGTTCGCATGGAATGCTTATGAAGCTCCTGGGGTGGATCCAGACTTCATTTGCCATCATCTGAATGTCAACCCAGCTGTCCTCCCTAGGAAGCAACCACCTCGGCGCTCATCTAAAGAGTATTTTGATGCTGTCAAGGAGGAGGTGAACAAGCTTAAGCAGGCTGGGGCTATTAAGGAAGTGTTCTACCATGAGTGGTTGGCCAATACAGTGGTAGTGAAGAAGAAGAATGGAAGTGGCGGGTGTGTGTTGACTTCACAGATCTGAATAAAGCTTGCCCCAATGACCCTTTTTACATGCCTCGAATAGACCAGTTAGTGGATGCCACTGTAGGCCATCCCCAGATGAGCTTTCTGGACGCCTTTCAAGGGTACCATCAGATACCTTTAGCTTTGGATGATTAGGAGAGGACAGCTTTTGTCACCCCTATTGGGAATTACCACTACAAGGTAATGCCTTTTGGTCTAAACAATGCAGAGTCTACTTATCAGAGGATGATGACCAGGATGTTTGAGTCACAGCTAGGAAAAAACATTGAGATTTATATAGACGACATGGTGGTTAAGATTAAGTTGGAATCCGAGCATATTAATGATCTTGGGAATATCTTTGAGATCTTTAGGAGACATAAGCTGCGACTTAATGCTTCTAAGTGCTCTTTTGGTGTCGGATCAGGGAAGTTCTTAGGGTACATGGTTACTCACCGTGGAATTGAAGTCAACCCTGACTCAATTAAAGCAATTAATAATTTACAGCCACCTCGGAATCCCAAAGAGGTCCAGAAGTTGATAGGGATGACTACTGCTCTAAACCGATTCATTTTTCGGTTAGCAGACAAGTGTAGGCCTTTCTTCCAGTTGTTGAACAAGTGGAAGAGATTTGAATAGACCGAGGAGTGTGTCTTGGCCTTCCAGCAGTTGAAGGAATACTTATCTCGGCCACCCATTATGTCTAGACCCAAGGTGGAGAGGTTTTGTTTGCTTACATTGCTGTGGCTTCCCATGTAGTGAGCCTGGTGCTTGTACGGGTTAATAGTGGTGTACAGAGGCCAGTTTATTATGTGAGCAAGTCACTACATGAGGCCGAGGTCCGTTACCTACCACTGGAGAAGGACATTTTGGCAGTAGTGCATGCTACGCGTAAGCTCCCCCACTACTTCCAGTCACACACAATTGTTGTTCTAACCCAACTTCCGCTTAGATCTCTACTTCGAAATGCTGATTACATAGGGAGGATTGCCAAGTGGGGTACGATCCTAGGGGCTTTTGATATCAAGTACATGCCTCGCACCTCTGTCAAGGGTCAGGTCCTCGCTGATCTAGTGGCTGAGTTTGCTGAAACCCCATTTGAAGAAAAAGTTGAGAAGCAGAACATGGATGGAAAATCAGTTGGCATGGTCTCCCTACAAAAGCCTTTACCCTGGAAAGTACATGTTGATGGTGTAGCGAATCAAAGAGGATCTAGGGTAGGGCTAGTTATAATTTCTCCTGAGAAGATTATTATTGAAAAATCCTTAAGGTTGGGCTTCTCGGCCACCAATAATGAGGCCAAGAATGAGGCTCTATTGGTAGGGATGACTATGGTTCAGAGAATGGGAGGAAAGGCAGTGGAGATGTTTTCAGATTTGAGATTGGTTGTAGGCCAGGTAGGGGGAGAGTTGGAAGCTAGAGATCTCAGAATGCAGGAATATTTGAACCAGGTTAGACACTTACAGTCAGGATTTAAGTCTTTCATTTTATCGCAAATCCCTAGAAGTAGAAATACACATGCTGACTCTCTTGCCACGTTCACGACCTCCTCGACACAAAGTTTACCTCGGGTGATCCTTGTGGAAGACTTGTGTAAACCCACTGAAATAGGGAGAAACATGGTTCATATTCATCAAATTAGGGTGGGTCCTAGCTGGATGGACTCTATTGTGACATTCCTTAAGGAAGACATCTTGCCCGAGGGTAAGTCCGAGGCTGACAAGGTACGAAGAAAGGCTCCTCAGTTTTGGCTGTCCGAAGACCAAAGTTGTACAAGCGCTCTTTTTCTAGACCATATTTGCTATACATACACCTTGAAGTAGTTAAACTACTTTTGGAAGAGTTACATGAAGGGATTTGTGGAAGCCACACAGGAGGCAGATCTTTATCTCATAGGGCCCTCACTCAGGGATATTGGTGGCCAAATATGCAGAGGGAAGCACAAGAGTATGTGAAGAAATGTGACCAATGCCAAAGATTTGTCTCAAACATTCACCAACCAGGAAATGTCCTTCATCCTCTGTCTAGCACTTGGCCTTTTGCTCAATGGAGCTTGGATATTGTAGGGTTCTTCCCTAAGACAGTAGGGAATAAAAATGGTTGCTGGTCGGCACGGATTACTTCACCAAATGGGTTGAAGCTGAACCACTAGCAAATATCAGGGATATGGATGCCAAGAGATTTATCTGGAAAAATATTGTCACTCGGTTTGGAATCCCTCGTACATTCATCTCGGACAATGGTCTTCAGTTTGATAATAAAGCCTTCAGGAGGTATTGCTGTGACCTGGGCATAACAAATAGATATTTCACCCCAGCATATCCACAGGGGAATGAACAGGCCGAGGCTGTCAATAAGGTCATAGTGAGTGGGCTCAAAAAGAGGCTGGATGATGCAAAGGGAAAATGAGTGGAAGAGTTGCCACATGTTTTTTGGACGTATCGTACTACACCTCGAAGGTCCACTAGGGAGACCCCCTTTTCAATGACTTATGGGGCCGAGGCTGTAATTCCTCTCGAGACCGGTTTCCCAACACTGAGAACGAGCTCTTTCACTCCAAGCAACAAAGATGGCTTGTTAGAAAAGAGCTTAGACTTGATTGAAGAACGGAGAGAAAATGCGATGGTTCAGCTAGCGTACTATCAACACAAGCTTAAGCAAGGATATGATTCAAATGTAAGGTTAAGGCTGCTAGTGCCTGGGGACTTGGTTTTAAGAAAGGTTTTGGGTACTGCCAAGAACTTATCATGGGGAAAATTGGGACCCAACTAGGAAGGGCCATATCGCATCACCTTGGTGGCTGGAATAGGTGCTTATTATCTTGAAGACCTAGATGAAAATGTTATACCACGTCCTTGGAATGTAAATAACCTACGAAGGTATTATTATTAATGAAAGTCTTTTCTGCCAAATTTTTGCTTATTATATTATACGTTGCACCTCTTACTCATTTGAGTATCAAACAGAACCTTGATCATGTCTGGCTTCTCGGACCACATACCTTTGGTAAATTGATATCTTTTAATCATTTTTCAAAGTATCAAACAGAACATTGGTCATGTCTGGCTCCTCAGACCACATACCTTGGGTAAATTGATATCTTTTAATCATTTTTCTAAGTGTTAAACAAAATCTTAGTTATGTCTGGTTCCTCGGACCACCTACTTTGGGTAAATTAATATTTCATGACATTTTTCTAAGTATCAAACAAAACCTTGGTCATGCCTAACTCCTCGGACCACATACCTTGGGTAAATTGATATCTTTTAATCATTTTTCTAAGTGTTAAACAGAACCTTAGTTATGTCTGGTTCCTCGGACCGCCTACTTTGGGTAAATTAATATTTCATGACATTTTTCTAAGTATCAAATAGAACCTTGGTCATGCCTGGCTCCTCGGACCACATACCTTGGGTAAATTGATATCTTTTAATCATTTTTCTAAGTGTTAAACAGAACCTTAGTTATGTCTGGTTTCTCGGACCACCTACTTTGAGTAAATTAATACTTCATGACATTTTCTAAGTATCAAACAGTTTATTGGTCATGCTTGGCTCCTCGGACCATATACCTTGGGTAAATTGATATCTTTTAATCATTTTTCTAAGTGTTAAACAGAACCTTAATTATGTTTGGTTCCCCGGACCACCTACTTTGGGTAAATTAATACTTCATGACATTTTTCTAAGTATCAAACAGAACCTTGGTTATATCTGGCTCCTCGGACCACATACTTTGGGTAAATTGATATCTTTTAATCATTTTTCTAAGTGTTAAACAGAACCTTAGTTATGTCTGGTTCCTCGAACCACCTACTTTGGGTAAATTAATACTTCATGACATTTTTGTAAGTATCAAACAGAACCTTGGTCACGCCTAGTTCCTCGGACCACATGCCTTGAGTAAGTTAATGCTTCCTATTATTTATTTAAGTATCAAACAGAGCCAGCCGTGCTAAATGGCAAAGATCTTTGTTGTAGTGACATGATCAAATGGACACTCATGAGCATCACTTAAAGCATTTGAAAGTATATCTATGACCTGTTTAAAAATTGATTATCATCCCCAGCTCCTTAGACTTACTGATAAGTGGAGAACTAGGGGGAGTCTGATATGGATATATGCTCTACCATTATATATGTTTTTGAGGTTATGGTTACACTTTGTTGAGATTATGGATTTAGTAGGTTTAACTTGTTTTGTTGCCAATCATATGGGGTGCAATAACTATGCTGCCACTTATGTAGATAACTAAATGGAGCTATATCTCATTTTCCATGTTAGTTAAGTGTTAAATAAAACAAAAACTATGTTAGGATCAATATCAATATCACAAATATGAAGGAAAAACTTATAATTATCATTGATCTAAGCCTTAGAAAAAGGAAAATTGCTTACAAAAGATCAAACTGAATTACAAGTTCTGGAAATTTAAAAAAAAAAAAAAAATAACTAAAAACTGTTACTCTAAACTACTTCTTTTTTAATACAATCTTCTCTTTTGGTGGGGCCTTGGTAGATTGGGAGGGTGCTGCCTCTAAAGATCCTGAGTCTTTGCTTTTGAGATCACCCTTGGCAGGCACTGGGAGAGTTGCTAGAACTATCTTTATTGTAAAGGGCACCTCTTTCTCTTTAAGTGGATCTTGAGGAACAACTGGGGGCTTGGTGGCATCAGGGGCCACTCCCTTATTAGCATCAGCTTCTTTTTCAGCAACCCCACGCTACTGAGCCTCCTCGGAAAGGCTGTTAGAGGAAGGAGGGACCTTGGCCGGGCTGCCCTTCCCAAGTTCAACCACCTCGGAGGAGGTGTCAACCTTGGAACTAGCCGAGCCTGGTGCGCAGATAGCAGGAGGGTAGTATACACTATCTGCTCTCCTAAGTGTAGAAGAGGCCTCAACCTCAGCCTGGTTAAGGGCCTCATTCCACACCTAGAGGCAGTAGTTTCTACATACTCCCGAGACCTTAGCCCTGAGGGCCTTCTCGGTCTCTACCACCCCCACATCATAGCTGTCTTGCTCGGCTTGGTCCCTTGCCTTCTCGGCCTCCTCCAGCTTCTTCTTTAAGGCAGTGATTTGTTCTTTGGAGGCGGCCAGCTGGTCCTCGACCTGACGAAGTAGCACTCGCTGACATTCAGCCTGCCTCTCAGCGTTGTCCAAGGTAGCTTCAGCACTCTTTTTGTCCCTTTCTACCTCGGTCAGTTTATTCTTCAGCTCATTTATTCTTTTGTTGGCCACATTGAAGGCCTCCACGGCCGCAATGCGCCTTCCTTCTTCTTTCATCTGCCAGTGGCAGAAATTTGTTATCTCCTCTGCCTGGAATGTGGCTTGAACGGCCTGCCGAGGAAAGAAACATGGTAAAAAAAGAGGGAAGCAGTAAAGGGAAGAAAGGGGAGGAAAGTTGCAGCATTTAAAAAAAAAAAAAAAAAAAAAAGGTTAATTGAAGGACTTACCATCATGAGGTCCCTCTTCAGATTGAGGAAGACCTCGTGCCTCTTCATAAACCTTAGATCGGCCATGTCCTCAGGGAGCAGTAGTGCCTGCTCCACTGCGTCAACCACGTAGCCGGTCTTCCCTTGCTGGAAGTCCCTAATAGAGGCATTGGCTAGCAGAGGAGCTCTATCTAGCATTGGAGTGGGGGTCCAGGACGGAGGTCTGACTTGAGAATCACTTCTATTATCAGCCCCCATCTGCCCCACTCTAGCTTATTTGGCCCCTCTCTGGGGCTCAACTTCCTGAGTGGGGTGGCTTTTTCCTATCTCCACCACCTCTTTTCCCTTCTGCTCCCTCTTCCTTTTATGGTTGGCGGGATTAGATCGAAGAGGTTGGGTGGGTGGAGGGGTGGGAAGCCTGGTCTGGGCTGCCTTCCCTGGCACGTTCCCTCTAGGTTGGGACTCCAGCAGCTCTTGAAGAGTTGATCTTGGCTTGCGCTGAATCCCCATTGCTTCAGGAATGATGGTGTCTTCTTGGGTGCTGCTTACTTGGACCAAAGGAAGGTGGCTAGAATTGCCGACTTGAGGCTCTGGAGATGGGAGCTGGTTGAAGATGGCAAACTCGTCCTCAGAGTTTGACACTTCAACTACTTCTTCCTCTTTTTCTTCTTCTTCTTCCTCTTCCTTTATAGCAGGATGGGAAGAGGTGGCCTCTCCAGTTGTATACTGCAATGGCAGGGTTACTTTGGGTATGCCTTCTAGGATGGGGTCGGCAACGAGGAAACCTGGGACAGTAACACTTATCCGATGCAGGCACGGATCTTTTGCTTTAATTACACACTTCGGCGCTTGGAAGCTTTTGGAGATGGGGGTGTAGCCGAGGATTAGGTGTGCCGCTCTGAGCTGACCGTCACTATGGACGAACACCTCGGCCTTCAGTATCTTGTCTAAGCTCGGCTGGTTGACAAGACTGAAGTTGGGAACAACAGCGTTCTTATCTGCAAAAACCATTAGGAAAAACAAAAAATAGCGCGAATCAAAGGAAAACTCATATACAAACACAAACAAAAGAAAAGGGGAAGGGAATGACTTTGAAATAATCAACGTAGACCTAAGGCCCCACTTGGTGTCCCCTCTCTCGTCGGGCAGGGGAGGCCATCGTGCCACTCCCCTGAAACGATCAAGAAGTCCTTGTTTAGGCCTTTGTTGGAATCAGAGAGGCATTGGGTGAGCCTAGTCTCAGGGTACCTAGACTTTAGGAATACCCCTGCCCCTTTAGGTGGTGGAGGTTGTAAATCCAATTAACATCGTGATGGGTAAGGCCTAAGCCCATTTTCTCGTTAAGGGCATCGATGCTACCCAAAATCCTAAACATGTTTGGGGCACATTGGGTGGGAGCTAATCTGTGAGCCCTAAGGTAATCCCTAGTGACGGTGTCCATAGGGATTCTCATCCCTCCCTCTATAAAGGCAATCATCAGGATTACTACTTCTCCCTCTTGCCTTTTCTCGTGCCATTCCCCTTCCTTACAGTACCTAATTGACAATCCTGGCGGAATCCTATACTGAGCTCTAAAGCTCTCTATATTCTTTGCGAAGTCTACTAGGTGAGCAAATCTACCCATATTTAGAGAAGGGTTGGAGGTGCTAAGATAGTAAAGGAGAAACTAAGAAGACCGAGGAGGAATAGACACGAAAAAAAGAAAAGTTGATGGAAAAATAAATGGAAAGGTTTGTAAAGACTTACGCAAAGAAGAAAAGTCTCCTCGGACAGGCTCTCGGAATTTGTGAGGGCACGAGTAGATTGAATAAGTGCGCAAGTTCAGTGTGTGAGTGCTAAAGTGAGGTGAATGAAGTGTTTGGGTAGTATTTATATCAAAGAGAGAGTGACAAGCGGGAAAATTCCTGCCCAAGTTCCAATAAAATCCTCAGCCGTTGGATTCGCATCGCGCCGTAAAACGTAGGGAACATGGATCCACAAGAATTTAATGAAGGCGCGTCTCGGATGCCGAAGCGTCAGGAGCATGCGTTGGGTAGTTAAAAAGATACCTGCGCAGACAGAGATGATGTGTGACAAGGTACGGGGTCACTGTAGTGACATCGAAATCCTCTTTTCTTCCCAATGAGCCAGAAAGGAGAATTTCGAAGGGTTATTGTAGAGGTGTTAGTAAGTGAAGAGGTTAGTTTTGATCATAAGGGTCCATGAGGGTGGTCCGGGGATGAATACCTCATCGACTGATCAAAGGGGTGGTCCAAAGGGGTGGTCTACCATCGACTGCTACGGATAAGCATCACAGAAGCACAGGATAGAGGGAAGTCCTAAAATATCTAAAGAGAAAGCTGCTACCACCGCATTGAATGCTCTATACCTAACCAACTGGCCGCATTAATGTGGAGGTGATACCTGAACAGTAATTTTTAGTCTTACAGCTACTACCAGGGACTTCAGGAAGGTGTTGATGGGACTAGGATCAACACCAACAATCTACCCTACATGTGGAGGGTAGAGATGAAAGAAGGAAAATAGTATAAAACAGAAGGGAGACCCTGAGGGAAGGGGGATCGAGAAATTGAGAGAAAAACACTGTAGCAATCAAGAATTGAACTTGTAATCAAACTTGAGAAGAAATATATAAGAACTAATCTCCTTGGATTGTGCCAAGAACGATTTTCTTTAGATTAAACCAGTCTATCTTCATTTTCTTGTTATTTGGATCCACTTTACTTGTTGTCTGACTCATTAAAACCCAGTTTTTCAACCCACTCTCTACAAATTCATTGTATTGGGCTCTTTGGGCCTAAGTTCATCCATCCTTTGGGCTTGGGAGCCAAATTGTGTCCTTACAACTTTCGTGTTTGTGTGTTCTAATAAGTATTATTGTTTCCTCCCAAAAAAAAAAAAAAAAACATAATAAATAAATCTTTGAATTACTTTTTTTGGTAATTAATGACATATCACTTCGTAAAACATATAATAGAATTACATTCCCCTCCCGTAAAATTTGAAGAAAGGACACTCAACCTCAAACTTGATGGAAAAAAAAAAAAAAAACTTTCCTCCCGTAACACCCGTTTGACTAAATTTTGTTAAATTAATATTAAATATGACTTGTGCTTATTTTTCTTCTTATTTCAACATATTATGGAGATATTTGTCGTTGCCACTGGCAGCTCCACGTTAGAGCCAGGGTGGTCATAGGACCACCTTAACTTGGAAAAAAAATTATTATTATATATAAAATTTAAAAATTTTATGATTTTTTTTACCCTTAAAAAAATGTGTGACCACCCTAATTTTTTTTAAAGCCCAATATAATTAAACTTTGGACAAAGTTTAGCAATAAATTAACTTGGTTGTAGACTAAGGTTACAACTCCACTCAATATTTTTTTTTTATATTATTCGATATGAATTTTGACAAACCACAATTAGATTACATTTTTTTCTTATATCCTCCATGCTTGCAAAACTTCAAGAAGATCAAAGATCAAAAGCTTATGTCATCAATTAAATGTTTAAATTTCGAGTTTTTGTAGTCTAAAACTATACGCAAAAAATAAGTTTATGGATCAAATAGTAAATAATATCCGATTGACACGAAATTTGACATGTGTTTTAATAACATAAAGAACATACAATTCAAGGATTAGATTTTCAAAATATGTAGCCATGTTAATTTGTTTAGTGAAAGTTGTAGTCTAGACTACAACTATGTTTGTAGTCAAATTTTGTCCTCAAACTTTGTTCCTCTTAGCAATATATTGAGCCCTTACAAAAAAAAAAGAAAAATCCAAGAAAATTTTTATTTAACTAAACTTTTGAAAAAAATGTAGCTTGCAGCATTGATAATGAGATTATCATGAAACGATTTCAAAATAAAAAAATTCGTAGAAGGGAATTGTAAGACTTTATGTATTTGGGGTTTTTTTTTTTTTTTGCTTTTATTTTTGGTTGTTGTTAATATATGAATTTATCTTTTTATTAAATCTTGTTTAATTTAAGTTTATTCATGACCACCCTGAAAAAAATTCCTAAAGCCGCCATTGTTCGTTGCAATTGTTTTGGTGCTTAATAAAATTTGCATTTTTATTTAAATTTATTAGTTATATTTTTACTAACCATGGGTAAACTTTTGTAAAGAGGTTCTTAAAGAAATTTAAAATATTTTGTCACAAATATAAACTTCAAAAGATGAGAGTGTAATACGCCTAGAATTTATAATATCTCTAATATCATTTTTTCGTGACGTTTAGGCCCTATTTGGTAGACTATCTAAACAATATATTTTCAGTTTTTAAACAAAATTACACACGTTTCCACACACTTTTCACCCACACGTATTTCAAAAAACTACAAACAACATTACTCAAACTCTTCTACTAAACGGACCTTAACCTGTCAAATATGTCAAACATGGAGTCGGTACGCGAGTGTGAGAGCGTTACAAGTGGGGGTGGAACTACGTTGTAAGTAGGACCCCCCAAATTTATTTAAAATCTCTCTAACAATTGTCTAGCAGTAGTAGGTGAAAGTGTGAAACTCAATTCCTAGCATGGTTTTTTAAGAGATGGCCCGCCCAAGGACAAAGTTTGGTGTTCCCACCTTACATTTCAACCATTATCCTAATCCCTTTCATTATCCTTTTCCATTCTCCTTCCAACACGTTATATAACTTTTACTTACTTTTACGGTTTTACGCCTAACTTGTAGCCATAATTTTGACTATCAACTTTCTTTAGAAGCATCATTCAACTTTTCCAAAAAATAAATGCTAAAAAAATAACAAGATACTTATAAATTGATATGTAAATAAAAGTGATTTATGGATTTGTATTTTTTTTGGGTAGAATTTTTATGGATTTGTTAGTACTTTAGTACTTTACTATTAACTTTCATGATTTGTCGGCAGGGACGGACCTACAGTGGGGCAATGGCCCCCCCCCCCAAAAAAAAAAAAAAAAAAAAACCTAGTTTATATATATATATATGTGTGTGTGTGTGTTGAAATTTTAAATTTTGGTCCTAATAGCCCCCCTCCCCAATTAAATAAATAAATAAATAAAAACTAGTATACATATGTAATTTGAAAAATTAAGATTTGCCCTTAAATATATATATTTTTGAATCTCCTCTGAAATAGTGTCGAGTTCCATTTTAATAAATGTGTTGAAATGTTTAAGAAACACTTATTTTATATGTTATACTTTGTTAACATTTTTATAATATCAAATGTTTAAGAAACACTTATTTTATATGTAGTATTTTGTTGAATATGAAATAGATGTTAGTTTTTATTTTCATAAAAAAAAAAAAAATATTTGTTTTAAGCTTTGGCCCCCCTCAGGTTCGAATTCTGGTTCCGTCCCTGTTTGTCGGTCTTTGCAGTGTTAGTAAGAAAATTCTAACAATAATATATATAGTACTATGAGTTTTTTTTTAATTGCATAACAATATAATAGCTTTACTCTGCCCTTCTTTCAAACAAAAATTCATGATTCCACCTCATTTCACAAGTTATAACAAAAATTTCTGGTTCCACCCCATTCTCAAGTCGTAATATGTCAGCCTGATCATAGACAATAATTGAGCCCTAATTAAGGGGCATATATGCTTTAAATTCCCAAAAATGAAATTTCACATCATCATGACACTGTATGAGTTCAATGCTAGCTAGAATCTACGAATATAGATAGGGGCCACGTGAGGAATCAAAGTTTAACTTGGGTTGTTAGAAATAGAATTGCTGTTTCTGACTACAGCCAAACCATGCAGAAACAGCGAACTTGAGAGGGGTTGTTGGCCCCAATTTGATTTCGTGGGTCCAAAGTCTTGAAGATATTTGTGGAGGCTTGTCTTTCCCTGTAGACTCTCACTCTCTACAATGTCTCATTTTGGCATTTGGGTTATGGTCACAACGTGTAGGCCTCTGGGGTCTGGACCATATTGGGACAGAGATTCTGTAATTTTGAGCAAAGGGTGCATGAATTTTCCATGCAACGGACGTGCATATATATATATATATATGCAGAACGTGAAATACTAAAATTTTGCTAGAAAAAGCTATAATTTGTTTTACACTAGGGCTTTTTGCTTGCCCTATATTAGTGAAAAAAGTGAATTCTGTCACTTTGATCGTAACATGTGTGGCCCTCTGACATTGAAAGGATGAAGATTCTGTTCTTCCAATATTCATTTGAAGCATCTTTCTTCTTTTAATCTTAATGAATCTTTTACGTCAATGCTTATTATGTAATATAGGTGCTTAACGTAACAGTAAACTCAATATTGTCATCATGAATCAACAGGTAATTTTTTTTTTCTTTAGTAATTATGAATCAACAGGCAATCTAACCTCTAACTCACCATGCATATTCTTCCAAATAAATCAAAAAAATTAAAAAGAAAAAGGAAATAAATCCACAAAATATGGAAACGTTTATTTTGTTGCTAGCTCTACCATTTTTGTGTGTAATTCCAGCATCATTCACCACCATTTTTTGAAATCAATATGGTTATGAATTATGAATTCAAACAATTAAGCATCTGCGAACCAAGTAATTTCTAGTTAATTTATACGTACAATTTTCCCTTTTCTTTTTGGATTTATTATATATCTAATCAAAATTTCCATCTATATAACAAATTCTAGGAAAGGATAAAAATGTGAGAGGAGACAAGGTTATCATATTTTCATTCCAATTCTTTAGATTTTTTGCAATTTTCAAATGATGGATTACTGGCAAGGAATTCTGTATTACAGTCATTATGTTTTTTCTTTATTAATTGATAAGAATTTGCCTGGGACAGAGGTAGAATTGATGCAACCGTAACTTGAGCAAAAGAAAAGCATTTTAATCATAGCTTGTATATAGGTATGGTATTTAGGCACTACGCATGCTTATTGCTTAATGATGAAAATGGAAAAGCATGTCTAAAGGACCAATAAAGATGGGACATAAACTCCTATAGAGTGTCAATTAAGCAATGCAGATGACCATGTGAATCGCATTATATATGTTGTGCACCACTGGACCCTAGATTCTTACAAACTCTCAAATAAGAAAAAGCATGTAAAAGTAGAACGCATTAAGCTCTATAGCTCATCATTGAGATCAAAGTTATAATGTTATATTGATCCGTGTGAAAGAAAACGTGTTTGTACCTGTAGCCTGTAGGATGATCGATTCTATCACATCATCAACAATCGAATTCATCATGTCTTTACTCTTGATAATGTTAGAGAAAGATACACGAATCCACCGACTAATAATCCATCCACATAAAAATATGGAACAGACATGCATGAAGAGAAATATGGAGAGAGATTTTCTTCTTTTCTTTTTCTCCCTTATTCATTCTTGCACGTAAATTCTTTTACCCAATAATGGATATGCTAATCCAATTTATAGAATTTGGCATGAATAATTGCGTATAAAAAACTAAGAGAGATAACTCTGGGTTATATATTAAGTGGACCTGGCGGCTGGCTGCTTGGCCCATTGTGGACAAATTTTGAACAATTTAAAAACTTAGGCTTATAGGCAAGAGTCGGTAATCATGCATGTTCAATGAATAATAGACACATACGGAACCAAAAAAAAAACAGGTTCAAAGAATTCTGCAACCTCCAACTTTTATGAGAAAGACATTATTGAAAACAGTAAAAGCTATGAAAATAATTGGCTCACTGGTCCAGTTGCACTTAATTAAGCTGCTGACCTTTTTCCATTTTCTGATTGACATATTAGCTGCTGACCTTCAAAAAAGTATATTAGCATATCCGAAACAGATTTACTGTCCTGGAATGCGGGATTTTTTATTTTATTTTTTATAATTGAAAGTCAAAATGTTACTAGAGGAGAGACCGATGTTTGGGTTTATAGATATATTGGCAAATCCTAGTGCCTAAACATATCAGATTTGTGTTGTATCAATATCATTTAATTTGTTATGGTTGAGTCTAGTTAGCTGTCAAAAGATGACAAGATTTTGATCTATCAAAATATGACAAGTTGATGATTTTTTGTTCATAGATTTTTCACTATCTTATAATGAATTTTGGATTGAAAATTATTTTATTGAAAAGTAGGCATATAGGACTTCAAAACGAATATAATTTGATTCAATTTGGATTTGAAATAAGTGAAATACAACTGTTTGAAGTTGGCACAACTATACTACTTTCAAAATTTTCACTCGAGTAAAATGTTCTTGCTCAAGTTAAATTGTTAGGTTGTGAATTCTCATTTGTACAAAATCTAAACAACCTATATAAGGCACATTAACAACTTTTTGGTGAGAGGGGGCAGTCACAAAACAAAGATCTTGAAGCCTTTCTCTTCAACCTAAAATAGAAAAAAACTCATCATCTTTGTGCTGTAATCCAAAAAAACAAAAAAAAACAAGTTATTAGAACTCTTGACGACAACACCTTAAGCATTAAACCTTTATTTGAAACCATAGAGGTTCTTTCCAATTTTTTGAGTAGTTGAATCCCCAGAGTTGTTTTTCCTTTCAAGAGTTTTAACTTAGTTACCAAAATCTTGTGTTGCATAATTAGGCTTTATCATTATTGCTTTAGATTTAGTATTTAATATTTGTGGTTGAATTACTTGTTTAGAATATCTGCTTGGAATATGCTTTGTTTGTTCTATTTATATATTATTGGTATTATAACATTTAGAATATATTGTGGTATAAATCATATTTTTTAAGAACAAATAATTTAGTCCTTATTATAATATTAAGGCTTTATTTGATAGGAATGATTGAAATATAAAGGGAAAGAAGATGTAGGAATGACAGGAAAAAAGAAAGAAAGCAAGAAAGATCAGAAGAGCTGATGTTTTTCCATTATGAGTATTTAGTGGAAAGAATGGAAAAATGAAAAAGATGTGTATTATATATATAAATATATATATATATTTTTTTTCTAATTCTTCCCTTGTTTGGTAAGAAATAAGAGGAGAAAATAAGGTAAATGTATCTTAAAAATACTAATGCATCCTATATGCTAGTCAATTATTTATGCAATGCACCCGAAGGTTTAACAAAATGTGATTTTTTTTTCTCTTTTATTTTTTTAAAATATAAATCTGATCAGTATGATAGTTATTAATAGAAGTTTATAATAATTATGTTTGTATATAGAGCTATCTTCTCTATCATTTGAAGAAGATATGACATGACACTGATAAGATTTAGGATATAAATATATGACGGAATTTAAAATCAATTACAAATCTTCTGTCACACTTTATATTTACATTCCACCAATCATAACTTCTCATATATTTATTTGACTTTTTTTACAAAATAACAAAACTTTAAAATGGAAAAAAAAAAAAAAAAAAAAAAAAAAAAAAAAAAAAAATCAAACACATGGTAAGTTGTGCTTGGTTGAGCATAAAATGAAAGACAAAAGTGAGATAAATGATTAATTTGTATCCTATATGTTAAAATAATAACTAATGAAATGAAATTTTATAATTATGGTAATTATTAATAGGTATTGTAAGGACACGATTAGCAGCCCAAGCCCAAGATGTATGGGATCTTGGTCCAATGAGCCCAGTACAATAAATTTGTAGAGAGTGGGTCGAAAAACTAGGCCCTAATGAATTTGACAACGGCTAGTATGGATTTAAAAGTGATCAAGCAAGAATAAGGAAAATAGAGCTGAATGAATTCACTGTCCGAGGAAGTATTTTGTCATACAAATCAATTACAATTGGGTACAAGTATAGTTTTGATTGCTACAGTACTCTCTAGTGAATTTCCGATCCTCTTCTCATGGAGGGTCTCTCACATTATATAACTCCCTTTGGACCGTCTTGATCCTACACTTGTTGATCATCTGAGCCCTTACTTGAGTACCTATCCCATCAGACACCCTCTTTGGCTTTCTGTGAGTTGTGGTAGCCAAGGCAGCACTGTTCAGAGGTCTTCTCCACATAAATACGGCCAGAAAAGTAACTGCAGTGCATTTAATGCGGTGGTAGCAGCTTTCCCTTAGATATTTTTGGGTTTCCTTCCTTCTCGTATGTTCATGAGGCACATCCCTATCATTGGAGCTTCTTGGAGGGTCACTCTAATTGCTAGAATACATACTTGAGTTGCATTCATCATATCCGAGAAGGAGTTCCTCCTCAGACCACCTTCCATTCGTTCCTTACTCATGAGACTTTAAATTAGAACCCCTCATAACTATTTGTCCCTTCTCGGACCATTCAACATCCTCGGACAAAGCCCAAGGCCCAATACATGATTTTGGGCCTTTATCCCTACAATAGCCCCTCAAAACTCCAATTTTTCCCTCTCATCCGAGGAGAAAGAGTGGGGTTTTGATTTTTAAGAGACAAGACCAACTAATTCCTTGATTCACACATGCGGGGGTGCTGTTTTACGCGCCTCATAATTGTTATTGACGTTTCGAAGCCCGCGAAGCATCATTAATTACTCCAGGCGGCGTCCTGTCCCCCACATCTAACGATGACATGCAGATCCAACGGTTGATATTTCTTTTAGAATTTTGAGCGGGATTATTCCCACTCGTTTTCTCCCTCTATATAAAGCCTTGAGGGAACTCGTTTTCTTCTTTACTTCACAAATCTTCAAGTGCTCTAGAGAATCTCAGCGCTCCAACTCACAAAACACTCTAAATTCCTAAGCCTCCATAACTCTTTCTTTAAGAAATTTTCTAAAAATCTTTTCTAAAGGATCAGGATTAGCACACTTACTTTTGTAAGTTTCTGTCTCTCTAAACTTTCTTTCCCTTCTCGACCAATCTCCTCAGCCCTTTTTCCTTATTAGAAAACTTTCTCCTTGTCATCCACGTTTGCTTAGATGGGGAGATTTAAGCACTTAGTGGATTCTCCGGCCGGTATGGAGGGTTTTAGGGCCAAATACCATATCCCACAGGGAGTGAGCTTACGATATTGTCCCCCAGACCAAATACTTACCAATAGAGAAGTGGGTGAAGTCGTCATTCCCATGATTGCTTTCATAGAGGGAGGAATGACGCTTCCCATGGGTAGGATAACCAGGGATTACCTGATTAACCACAAACTGACTCCCCATCAGTGCGCCCCTAACCTATTTAGGGTCTTGGGTTGCGTAGATGCTCTCAACGAGTAGATGGGCTTGGGGCTCACGTGGCACGATGTGGTTCACATGTATGAGTGCCACAAGCTTGCTGGCGCAAGATATTATCTCAAGTCCCGATCCAACGTCATCAGAATGATATCGTGCCTTCCTAAGTCAAACAAGGGCATGAAGGATGACTACCTTATTGTCTTCAGGGAGTGGAATGACGGTCTTCACTGCCCAACTCGGGCGGGAGATCCAGGTGGGGTACCATAGGATCAGGTCCCCTGGTAGGGACTTTAGTCTTCTAAGTTTTCCTTATAATCGTGCTTAGCGCTTCCTCTCCTCGGATAGTAGTTTTTACTGATCTAACCAACATTTTCTTCTCTGATGTTTTTGCAGATAAAAATCATACCGCTCCGAGACTCAGTTTTATCAACGCACCGGGTTTCAATAAACTGCTGCAATCTGAAATATTCATAAGCGAGGACGGGAAACTCCGAGCCGCCCATCTGATATTAGAGTACGAGCCTATCTCACGCATATATCAGGACACGGGTCAAGCAATAAGGTCTGGTGACTCTAGGCTAGCTTAGATAGACATCTCCAAGCTGGGGTTTTTGGCTCGGAGAGATCTTCCTCCTGTTGAGTTGCCTCTTCAACAAGTTCCTCAACAGGTAGCTGCTTTGAGAGAGGAGTCAGCCTCTTCTTGCCACTCTCTCGACGTTGAGATCGATCAGTTCCGCTTTGAAGATGTAGAAGGAGCGCCAGAAAAGCTTATGGAGCTCTCGGATTCTGAACACGAGTCCGACAGATTTTCTGTAGCTCATTCTCTGAAGCTAATCGTTGCTCGGGTCGATACTAGCTCAAAAGTTGAAGAAGAAGGCATGGATTTGAAGCAAAGGACCGGCTTAAAGGGTCTAATGGCCAACAGGAACAAGGAGTCAACTTCGAAAGAAGTCCCTAAGACCCAAGTTCCTCCCAGTCTTCCTCCTCCTCCCCCCCCTCCCGCCCCCTACTGACCTCGGACTGAAGGCCAATCCGAACTTAAGGAAGAAAAGGCCAGTTGAGGATCTGGAGGAAGGTGAAGTGGCACCTTAAAAGGGCACTAAGCAACAGAAGAAAGCTAAGGACCCCAAAGACAAGAAGGCCAAATCATTGGAGAGCCGGGATGAAGCTGAAGTGCGCCGAGGGCAGCGCTCCTAGGCCCCTCGGCTAGTGGTGGAGGGTGCTCCCATTCCTTGGGATGCCACGATCTGGGAGTCTCAAAGGGGGCACGCCATTGTCCTCGCCGAGACCCTAGAGTAACCTCTTCTCCTCCCCAAAGACATGGAGGGCCTTAGACGTACGAGGCAACCTGACATTTTCATGTCATTGAAGAGGGACCTCGCAATAGTAAGTCAATCAGCATCCTTTTTTGTCAAACACTAAGACGCACATTTATTCATATATGTATATATATATATAAATTTTTTTTTTTTTTTTTTATGACCCCTTTGCTACTTATATACAGATTACCCAGCAAGTTTACGTTGCCGAGGAGTGGGTCAGGAATGCTCACGACGAGGTTAAGGCTGAGGCCCATTCCCATTTTGAGGTTGAGAAGGCTCTCGGAGCTCTTAAAGAAAAGTACACACAGCTGTCTGAGAAGTTAAAGGAATCGAACAAGGCTCGATTAAGTGCCGAGGAGAGTCTAAAGACCACGGAGAGACAGATCGAGGATCAGAGCCAAAAATTGCACATAACCGAGATAAACCTGGCCACCGAAAAATAAATTGTTTTGGATCTTAAGGCGGAGCTGCAGAAAGCCAAGGATGCAGCTTGGGTGGCCAGGGAAGCCGCTGAGGCAACGGTGAAGGCATCCTACGAAAGTGGGGTGCTAGACACGGAGACCCAGCTGGCAGAGGAGGTGGTCGTAGTGTGTAAGGACTACTGCACCGAGTCCTGAGGAGTAGCGATGGACTGGGCGGGAGTCCCTGCAGACTCCGAGCTGAGGAAGGCCGAGAATATCTTCTTCCCGGAGGATATTCGAGAAATTCCGGATACAGTTCCTCCTCCCGAGCAACTCCCTACCACCCAAGCTCCCCTTCCTGATGCAGAAGTTTCTAAAAGGGCTGGAGTGGGTGAGGAGGCTCAGCCTCCGATGAAGGCTAAGCCCTCCGAGGATACCCTTACAATCAAGGATGTGGTCTCCCAAGCCAAGGATGCAAAGCTTAAATCTCAGGCTGAGGGTGGTAAGCAGAAGGCATCTGAGTCCAAAGAGGGCCCTTGACCAGCAGAGAAGCAGTAGTTGTAGGATTTTTCTTTATTATTTTCTTTTTATTTTCTTTTCTTGTGGCTTCTGCCACCACCTGTAATGCATCTTCCTTTGATTAATGAATAGACTTTTCTTTTTACTTCTTGTGTTTCTACTTTATATGCTTTCAAGTTTACTATTGTTGCAAATAAAATTGAATTGCTACCACTCTTAACTTTAATAGAAACTAACAACAACACCCTGCCACCAGCTTAACTGATTTGACTAAACGTCAGCAACAAAGAGATTTTCCCCATATTTGCACTGTAACTTGATTCTTCGGCAATGAAGGCTGAATCCAATGAAGATAAGTAATAAATTTTGTAAAAAAATAAAAGGGGGAGATATTCTTCATTCTGTCCAACACTTGGGTAAATAATTAAGGACTTTAGCTCGCACAAAGTCAGCTATCCGAGGAATTGGATATAATCCTAGATCTGTTTTAACACTTAGTGAAAAATAAATAGATGTTACAGTGTTAATTTCCCCAAAGTATCTGGTCCGAGGACCCAGGCATGATTAAGGTTCTGTTTAAACACTTATAAAGATGTCATAGAATGTTAATTTCTCCAAAACATCTGGTTCGAGGACCTAGGCATGACTAAAGTTTTGTTTAAACACTTGTAAAGATGTCATAAAGTATTAATTTCCCCAAAGCATCTGGTCCGAGGACTTAAACATGACTAAGGTTCTGTTTAAACACTTATAAAGATGTTATAGAGTATTAATTTCCCCAAAGCATCTGGTCCGAGGACTCAGACATGACTAAGGTTCTGTTTAAACACTTATAAAGATGTTATAGAGTGTTAATTTCCCCAAAGCATCTGGTCCGAGGACCTAGGCATGACTAAAGTTTTGTTTAAACACTTATAAAGATGTCATAGAGTATTAATTTCCCCAAAGCATCTAGTCCGAGGACCCAAACATGACTAAGGTTCTGTTTAAACACTTATAAAGATGTTATAGAGTGTTAATTTCCCCAAAGCATCTGGTCCGAGGACCCAGACATGACTAAGGTTCTGTTTAAAAACTTATAAAGATGTTATAGAGTATTAATTTCCCCAAAGCATTCGGTCCGAGGACCCAGGCATGACTAACGTTCTGTTTAAACACTTATAAAGATGTCATAGAGTGTTAATTTTCCCAAAGCATCTGGTTCGAGGACCCAGGCATGACTAAGGTTCTGTTTAAACACTTATAAAGATGTTATAGAGTGTTAATTTTTCCAAAGCATCTGGTTCGAGGACCCAGGCATGACTAAGGTTCTGTTTAAACACTTATAAAGAATGGATAAAGGAAAGTACAATGCCTTTATACAACAAATGAACATATTGACCAATGAAACTTTCATTAATAATAATACATTTTCAGGTTGTTTACATTCCAAGGGTGCGGTATTACATGCTCATCTAAGTCTTCCAGAAAATATGCTCCTATACCAGCCACCGAGGTGATGCGATATGGCCCTTCCCAATTGGGCCCTAGCTTTCTCCACGCTGGGTTCTTCGCAGCACCCAGAACTTTTCTCAATACCAAGTCACCAGGCACTAATGGTCTCAGCTTTACGTTGGCGTCATAACCTTGCTTGAGTTTGTGTTGGTAGTATGCCAATTGAACCATTGCACTTTCTCTTCTTTCTTCAATAAAGTCTAGGCTCTTTTCCAGCAACTCATTGTTATTGCTCAGATTGAACGAGCTGGTCCTTAATGTTGGGAAGCCGGTTTCTAAAGGGATGACAGCCTCGACTCTATAAGTCATTGAAAAGGGGGTCTCTCCTGTTGACCTGCGAGGTGTAGTTCTATACGTCCAGAGGACATGTGACAACTCTTCTACCCATCTTCCCTTTGCGTCATCCAGCCTTTTCTTGAGTCCATTCACTATGACCTTGTTTACAGCCTCAACTTGTCCATTTCCTTGGGGATAAGCTGGGGTTGAATACCTGTTTGTAATTCCGAGATCACAACAGTATCTTTTGAAAGATTTGCTGTCAAATTGAAGGCCATTGTCTGAGATGAGTGTACGAGGGACCCCGAACAGTGTGACAATGTTTTTCCATACAAATTTCTTGGCATCCACATCTCTGATGTTTGCTAAAGGCTTAGCTTCAACCTATTTAGTAAAATAGTCTGTGCCGACCAGTAAATATCTTTTGTTCCTTGCTGCCTTGGGAAAAGGGCCAACAATGTCTAAACCCCACTGAGCAAATGACCACGGGCTAGACAGGGGATTAAGGACTCCTCCTGGTTGGTGTATATTTGGAGCAAATCTTTGGCATTGATCACACTTATTCACATATTCTTGCGCTTCTTTCTGCATGTTTAGCCACCAATAGCCCTGAGTGATGGCTCGGTGAGACAAAGATCTGCCTCTTGTATGGCTTCCACAAATCCCTTCATGTAACTCCTCAAGGAGTAGTTCTAACATCTCAGGGTGAATGCAGAGTAGGTATGGCCCAGAAAAAGAGCGCTTGTACAATTTTTGGTCCTCAGATAGCCAAAAACGAGGCGCCTTTCTTCGTACTTTGTCAACTTCTGATTTATCCTCTGGCAAGATGTCCTCTCTCAGGAATAGTACTATGGGATCCATCCAGCTAGGCCCTACTCTGACTTGGTGAACATGAACCACTTTTCCCTTTACCTCCATGGGTTTGTACAAGTCTTCTATAAGGATAACCCGAGGTAAGCTCTGCCCCGAAGAGGTTACAAGTGTGGCTAAGGAGTCAGCATGTGTGTTTCCACTCCTAGGGACGTGCAGCAGGCTGAATGATTCAAACCTTGATTGCAAATGTCTAACTTGACTTAAGTAACCTTGCATTCTCTCATCCCTTGCGTCTAACTCGCCCTTCACTTGGCCAACAACCAATCTTGAGTCCGAGAACATCTTTACTGCTTTTCCCCCCATTCTTTGAACCATGGACATTCCCTCCAACAAAGCTTCATATTCAACCTCATTGTTTGTGGCCGAGAAGCACAGTCTTAATGATTTCTCAATGGTGAGCTTTTTAGGTGAGATCAGAACCAGCCCCACTCCGGATCCCCTTTGGTTTGCCGCTTCATCAACATACACCTTCCAGTATAAAGGTCCTTGCGCAGTAATTGAGCGAACCGATTTTCCATCCATGTGCTGCGCTTCTATCTCATTCTCAAATGGGGCTTCAGCGAACTCAGCCACCAAATCCGCGAGGACCTGGCCCTTAACAGAGGTACGAGGCATGTATTTGATGTCAAAAGCCCCTAGGATCGTACCCCATTTGGCAATCCTTCCTGTATAATCAGCATTTCGGAGTAAAGCTAACGAAAGCTGAGTTAGGATATGTGCCTGGAAATAATGGGGGAGTTTACGTGTAGCGTGTACTACCGCCAAAACGGCCTTCTCCAATGGCAAATAATGGATCTCGGCCTCATGCAGCGACTTGCTCATATAATAAACCGGCCTTTGTATGCCGCTATCAACTCGAATCAAAACCAAGCTCACAGCATGAGGGGCCACAGCAATATAAGCAAATAGAACTTCATCCATCTCAAGACTGGACATGATAGGTGGATGAGAGAGATATTCCTTAAGCTGCTGGAAGGCCAAAGCATACTCCTCAGTCCACTCAAATCCCTTCCATTTATTCATCAACAGGAAGAAGGATCTGCATCTATCCGCTGACCGAGAGATAAACCGGTTCAAGGCAGCAGTCATTCCGGTTAGCTTCTGAACTTCTTTGGGATTCCGAGGTGGTTGTAGACTGTTTATCGCCTTAATCTGGTCGGGATTAACCTCGATTCCCCGGTGAGTCACCATACAGCCCAGAAACTTGCCTGATCCCACACCAAAAGAGCACTTGGAAGCGTTAAGGCGTAGCTTGTGTTTCCTCAGAATTTCAAAAATGTTTCTGAGGTCTACCACATGCTCAGACACCACCTTGCTCTTCACCACCATGTCGTCTATATAGATCTCAGACCTCAATACTCTTACCCAACTATGGTTCAAACATCTTAATCATCATCCTTTGATAGGTGGATCTCGCATTTTTCAAGCCAAATGGCATCATTTTGTAATGGTAATTTCCAGTGAGAGTGACAAAAGCTGTCTTCTCTTGATCATCCGGGGCTAGTGGTATTTGATAGTATCCTTGAAAAGTATCTAAGAAGCTCATCCGAGGATGACCTACAATGGCATCTACCAGTTGGTCTATTCATGGTATAGGGAAGGGATCTTTTGGGCAAGCCTTGTTTAAATTCGTGAAATCCACACATACTCATCATTTCTCATTCTTTTTCTTCACTACCACAGTATTGGCCAGCCACTCAGGGTAGAAAACTTCCTTGATAGCCCCTGCCTGCTTAAGCTTCGTCACCTCATCTTTAACAGCATCAGAATAGTCTCTAAATGAGCGCCGAGGAGGTTGTTTTTTGGGGGTAACAGATGGATTGACATTCAAATGGTGGAAAATGAAGTTTGGGTCCACCCCCGAAACTTCATAAGCACTCTACGCGAACACATCATCATTTTTTCTAAGGAACTCAATTAGCTCTTCCCTCTCTTGGGGAGGCAGTTGGGAACCGACCTGAAAGAACTTCTCTGAATCATCGCCAACAACAACCTTTTCTAGATCTTCACATTTCGCTTCCTTGGTTGATCCATTATTGGGCAACACCGGAGTTTTTGATTGCTATAAGCCCCTTTCAGCAGAGGTCGAGGACTCAGCTTCGGGCCGATGTAAGATGGCCGCCACCATTCACTGCCTAGCCATGGACTGACTCCCCACAATCTCTTTAACTTGGCCCTCCGACGAATATTTCACCTTCTGGTGCAGGGTAGAAGTGACGGCTCCTAAGGCATGGAGCCAAGGTCTGGCCACAATAGCTGTGTAGGGTGAATAAGCGTCCACCACAATGAAATCCACCTCCACCACTTCTGAACCAGTCTGTATGGGTAGTCTAATCTGACCTCTTGGAATAACATTCTTCCCCTCAAAACTTACCAGAAGGGAATCGTAGGCTGTTAGGTCCTCGAGTTTCAAATTCAGCCCCTTGTACAGGTCGGGGTACATAATCTCGATAGCACTGCCCTAGTCTACCAACACTATCTTCACATCATACCCCCCTATCTTGAGTGTGACCACCAAAGCATCGTCATGGGGTTGGATGGTTTCGATCTTATCCTCGTCCGAGAAGCCCAGAACCGGTTGGATTTCTATTCTGGCTCTTTTTGGCTCCGAATTGTTGTCCTCGGTGGACAGCCGAGTCACAGACATCACTCTGGAGGGACAAGAATCGGTCCTACCGGGAGCAGCCAAGATGACATTGATCGTTCCCAGAGAAGGTCTTGAAGAAGCATCTCTCTAGAGATCTGAATCTATCTGCTCCGCCTGGCCACTGGAATGGTGCAACAGCTGCTTCAACTTTCCTTCTCGGACCAGCTGGTCCAAATGGTTCCACAAATTCCTGCAATCCTTCGTAGTATGTCCTTGGTCCTGATGGTATTGGCAATAAAGGCTCTGGTTGCGCCTCATGGGGTTTCCAGCCATCTTGTTCGGCCATTTGAAGAACGGCTCGTTCTTAATCTTCTCTAGAACCTGATACACCGGTTCTCGGAACATTGCATTAACCGTCTGGGTGTTGGCAGACCCTGATTGTCCAACGAAATCTCTCCGAGGTCGGTTATTATTGAATTGGTCCGACCTGAAATCCCTCCTCTCTTGAGGGATAACCTTCGCTTTACCTTTCCCTTGCTGTTGGTCTTCCTCAATCCTCTTGTATTTATCAATCCAGTCCATGAGTTGGCGCACACTAGTAACAAGTTTGCCAGTCAGAGACTTCCTTAAACTGTGCTCGGCAGGGAGGCCGACCTTAAAAGTATTGATGGCCACGTCTTCAAAGTCAACATCTATCTCATTGTACATCTCCCAGTATCTGTCCGAATACGTTTTCAGGGTCTCCTCCTCTCGTATGGATAAGGGCAGTAGTGAGTCCAAGGGCCGAGGAACCCTACTACACGAGATAAAACGATAGCCAAAGGCCTGGGTGAGCTCCTTAAAGGAATCTATGGAATTGGCCCTCAAACCATCGAACCATCTCATCACCACAAGTCCCAAACTGGAGGGAAATACTTTGCACATCAAAGCCTCGTCCTTAGAGTGGATAGCCATCCTCTGGTTGAACTGGCTCACATGTTCTACAGGGTCCGTTCGACCATTGTAAATGGTGAACGTGGGCTGATGGAATCGCCGAGAAAGTTTTGCCCTTTCTATCTTGCGCGTGAAAGGTGATTTGGAGATTTGATTCAACGCCTTGCTCATAACGTCGTTTCCCAAGCCTTTACGAGGCGGGCTCTTATATCTTCGCTTGTGGTGGTGCTCTTCATCGTAGGAGAAAGACTCGCTTGGCGGAGTTATTGACATTTGCCTGTAACTAGCATCCTCTTCATCATTGGAGGAGATGTCAGAACTGGAAGGAGTTCGTTTTCGTTGTGCATGGCGCAGCTTCTTCTTTAAATTGTCAATCTCCTTTTGCATGGCTCTGTTGTTCTGCTCTTAAGAGACATGACTCCTAACTCAAGAATGACTTTTACCAGTATGTGTGGTGTGTATGCTACCTTCTCGATCTCGCTTGCGTTCAAGATTAAGGAAGTCATCTTGTCGCCTGGAACCCATGGATTCTTCTTGATGGGGACCTGATCCTACCATAGCTAAACGTCGAACTCACTATTACACAAGTTCTCCCCATAGACTACGTCAATTGTAAGGACACGGTTAGCAGCCCAAGCCCAAGATGTATGGGATCTTGGCCCAGTGAGCCCAGTACAATAAATTTGTAGAGAGTGGGTCGAAGAACTAGGCCCTAATGAATTTGACAACGGCTAGTATGGATTTAAAAGTGATCAAGCAAGAATAAGGTAAATAGAGCTGATAAATTCACTGTCCGAGGAAGTATTTTGTCATACAAATCAATTACAATTGGGTACAAGTATAGTTTTGATTGCTACAGTGCTCTCTAGTGAATTTTCGATCCTTTTCTCATGGAGGGTCTCTCATATTATATAGCTCCCTTTGGACCGTCTTGATCCTACACTTGTTGATCATCTGAGCCCTTACTTGAGTACCTGTCCCATCAGACACCCTCTTTGGCTTTATGTGAGTTGTGGTAGCTAAGGCAGCACTGTTCAGAGGTCTTCTCCACATAAATGCGGCCAGAAAAGTAGCTGCAGTGCATTTAATGCGGTGGTAGCAGCTTTCCCTTAGATATTTTTGGGTTTCCTTCCTTCTCGTATGTTCATGAGGCACGTCCCTATCATTGGAGCTTCTTGGAGGGTCACTCTAATTGCTAGAATATATATTTGAGCTGCATTCATCATATCCGAGGAGGAGTTCCTCCTTAGACCACCTTCCATTCGTTCTTTACTCATGAGACTTTAAATTGGAACCCCTCATAACTATTTGTCCTTCCTCAGACCATTCAACGTTCTCGGACAAAACCCAAGGCCCAATACATGATTTTGGGCCCTTATCCCACAGGTATTTATAGTGGTTATATTTTTATATAAAACCATCTATTCTCATATTTAAATAAAATATGACGTGACAAAATTCTAATAAAGGATAATAATTTAAAATCAATACAAAATATATATATATATATTAGAATAATGACGTATAAAATTGTGAGGCTTTAAAAATTATATGATAAAATATAATGAGGTAAACCAAAAGTTAAAGTTATTTGATTTTAGAGGGGGGAGAATGTCTTAAAAAAACTGACAGTGATTTTAGAGGGGGTCTAACTCTTATATATCCTTGTGTGTGTGTGTTAAATTCTTAGTATTCTAAAAATAAAAATAAAAAGTTATTTGATTTTATATATAGTAATTGATTTTAAAATTTATTAATTAGGTCTATTTCGATTATAGATATAGATTAGCATGAATTTATGAAATGGTAAATTGTTTTTACTCAATGGTGCCTATTTTTTATTGAAAAAATAAACTTAATTAAGCAACCTACGAAAAAAGAATAAAATTGTTTGAAAATAAATGAGTCGGGCTTAAACATTAGTATAATTTAGTGACGAACTCAAGCTCAACTCAAACTTAGAACAAAATTAAAACAAATTAATTTTACTTGGCCTGATTATTATATAGTAGACGGACAGAAAAGCCAATGAAGACCTTAATCTAGACTATCCAGTGATGCACCTATTGAAACCTTACTAATTACGGTTTACGTGTTGTTTTATTATTTTTTATTTTTACAATTTGATACTTACAATATGGAGAAATTTGAGCTGTAACACGCTAAAACGTTGGAGTTTAGTAAAGCTAGAGCTTTCAGCTGGCCAGTGACAAACACATGACAAGAAACACTGAGTTTTCATTTCTTGCGCCGATTCCCATATATGCATGAAAACAATTGAAATTGGCAGAGTTACCACACGTTGCATTCTAAATTAAAGAATGAGCATTCTTATCAAGGATTGCAAAAAATTTATTATTTACTATCTTAAATTCCAATTTTATAACATATAACACCCTATTTTACAATATCCCTTCCATCAAAACTTCTATTTTTTTTAACATTCCATTTAAATATTCTTTCTTTATCATTTTTTTCCTTCTCTCTCCTCTGTCTCTCTCTTTCTCAACCTAATTATTCTCAGCAGCATCGCCAGCCACCGCATCCACCCACGCATACCACAACCACCGCATCCACCCACCATCGCCGCCACCAGCCAGATCCACCGCAACCACAAACAACAGCAAAGAAAAAAAAAAAAAAAAAACCTCCACATCCACATCCACCGTTGGACCAAAAAAAAATCAACAGCAATCGGACCAAATCACCACCAACCACAGCAAGAAAAAAAGGAAAAAAACCCACAAACCAAATCAACCAAATCGGACCACGACTCCTTCGATCCACACTCCGACCCGTGCTCCATGGTTGACCACCAAGCTCCGTCGCACGATCAGAGCCCAATCGGACCCAAGAAGAACCACGCCAAAAAAAAAAAAAAAATCTCCATCACCGCCACCGGACCACAGCCATCGGACCCACGATCCATGACCACAATCACCGAACCACAGCCATGTGCATCTCACAATTGCCAGAGCACAATCATCGGCGAACCACATCGGTGAAGCACAGAGAGAGAAGAGAGAAGAAAGAAGTGAGAGAGGAAAGAGAAAGATAGAGCAGAGAGAAAGTGTTGAGTGAATAAATAAAAAATCGGCTTGGCTTGATACTCCGGCCTGGGTTTCGTCGGAGAGGGAGACGTCGAGCAGAGGGAGAGAGAGAGCAGAGAAATGGTGAGAGGGAAAGAGAGAAGGAAATAAAGCAATTGAATAAAAAAATAATATAAATTTTACAATTGGTGAACAGTGCGGTTTCAAATATGAAACCGCATTGTTCATCAATGCCAAAATTTTTGGTATTTAAAACTCTTGATGGAGCAAGCTTTTGGGTCAAAAATGCTAAAAAAAAGCATCTTTTAGCATTTAAAACCCTTAATGAGAATGCTCTTAGCGATCAAATTGTGAAAATCAATTACAAATGCAAACAAACATATATTTTGGGGACCATATATGGGGCTGAGATAGAATTGTGATTGAAAAGAATCTACCAAGAGTATCTACCAAGAAAACTGTTCACACACCTAAAGACCAAGAGGATGATCCTGCTTCATCTCAACTATCGCTTTATGTGTATGGATAAGAAGTGCAAGTGTCATTTTACTTGAAGACTCTAAGCCTATCTTGACAATGCATTAGAGTTAGAGATCATTAAAACCAATGATTCATGCTATGGATACTGTTGAGTTTCATTGGGGCTAGCAATTTGACAAAGATGATAGGCATTGTCTTCAAGTTAGGGGTTTAATTTTCTCAGTTTCACATGGGACTTGTGGGCACATATCTACTCCATTGGACCACCACGTGCAAAGATGTTTCGTAACTTCCATTAATTCTTGTTGTAACTGACATCTATTGGACCCATAGATATATAAATATATATATTTTTTTTTTTTTTGATAGATGGACCCATAGATATTAAATGACATACGAGATGATATGAGCTGCAAAGATTCCCCTAATTTCAGAAATAAAATGACATACGAGATGACTAAAAAAAAAATAAAAAAAAAAGATGACTAATCACCATTTTGGGACCTATATTTGACACACAAGATTAGATTTTTGGTTTGAATTATGGACTGAATTAGACTAAAATTGATTTTGTACTGGACATAAATTGAAGATAAGCTGTCTAATCCTGTTATAGTGTTTCGTTTGGATAAGTCTAAATATTAAGAAAATTATTAAATAAAAATTCAATATTAGATCTTAAAATCTCATATATATATATTACTTTTGAATAAATATAAAGAATATATGGATATCTTCAATTTGTGAAAATAATTTTTTTTAAAGGCGTAAATGCACTTTTAGTCCCTACATTTAGTCCCTAAAATCATTTCTTAAAAAATAAAAAATCATAATCATTTTAATTCTTTTTGTTTTTGTTTTTGGTTAACCTCACAGCTTAAAAAAAAATCTTCTACTCTCTCTTCACCCTACACTCTCTACCACTAAGCTCACAAGCTCAGCCTTCTTCTCCACCAGGCACCGGAGCTCACAAACTCACAAGCAGACCACGCCGTGAACGTCGGTGACTAACAAGCAGGCTCCGATGGACAGTCGACGAAGTTCTGTTGAGCGTGAATAGGATGGAGGAGGAGCTTGGCGAAAACCTCATCGGTAACCAGATCGGCGAGGAAATCAACGGCGGAGATTCGGCAAAGAATGAGAGGCCTGGAGAGAACGTTAAGGGAGAGAAAAGTCGGAGGAGGAAAGGATTGCTCCACGTGACCTTGAGGGAAGTAGTAAACCCTATAATAAACGATGGGGATTTGGACGGAGGTGCCGGCACAGGCTCGCCAGATTTTGGAGTCGAGGCGGCGGAGATTGCCCGACGGCGAAGGTGGGTGAAGCTGAGGTGGCATCTCGCAAAATCTCAATCTTATTTGTTCTCTAGGGATTTGGAAAAAAGATTTGAAGCAAAAATAAAAATGGTTGAATTGGTTTTGGATTTTGGGTTTGTTTGTGTTTTCTTTTCTTTTCTTTTTTTGCCCTTGATGTTCTGGGTTTGTATGTGTTCTGAGATTTTGCCCAAATTGTTCTGGGTTTGTTTGTTTGTTTGTTTGTTTGTTTTTTTTTTTTTTTTTTAATGTGGATTTGTATATTTTTCTGGATTTATGGGTTTGATTTCCTAAAGGTTTCAATGTTGATTGTGTTGGAATTTTTTGTGCTGAGATTGATTTTGAGTGGGTTAGTCAATTGGGTTTGTCTTGATTTGGAGAAGAACATGAAGAATGAAGTTATAGGTTGGAGGTTTCTGGGTTTGACATTTTTTTGGGTTGGAGGTTTGATGATTTTTCTGGGTTGGCTTTCTCATGTGGGTTTGGGTTTGATGATTTTTTTCATGATTTGGAGGTTTCAGTGGAGGAGAGGGATTTTGTATGAAATTTTGCATTGTTCTGGGTTTGATTGTGCTCTTGTTTTGGGTTTGATTATTCTTGGATTCGGGAAGAACATGAAGAACAAGTTCTTATGTTCTTACCTAAAAAATAATGAAAGCAATAATAATAATAATAATAATAAAATTAGATTTAAAATTTTTTTTTTTAATTTAGTTTGAATTAAATTGAAATTGGAAAATATAATTTATTTTTATTTTTTTAATTAAACTGACATGGCTTTTTTTAATTAAAAAATGCTAAGTGGCATTTAAAAAATATCAAATAAAATATTTTATTATTATTTTATTAGCCACGTCAGCGATTAACATGCCAACAATGCATTCTGTTTGCCACTTCAGTATTTTCCGTAACTGGGTTGACAATAGGGACCATTTTAAAAACAACTATGAAAAAGAAGGGACTCACTTAGGAGCAAAATCAGTTTAGGGACCACATCGAGAAACGGCTCAAAATGTACGGACCAAAAATACATTTACACCTTTTTTAAATCATTGTATTAAATATTTTAAAAAGAACGATGTTTGAGGTATTAGGAGTAGTAAAAAAACCTAATCACTTGATGGGTTAGGAGATGGTAACGAACAAAGTGGCAATCTATCTTAATATGTTAAGTACATTCATGAAAGACATCATTATGGGCAATTTGAAATCCTAATCACTTGATAGGCTGGCAGACAGAAAAACCGTTTCAATGAAAACACGTTTTGATCGGTCAAGATTTGTTTCGATCGATCGAAATTGTAAGTTTCTGATCAATCGAATTTTTGTTCTTACACATTGAAAGCCAAATCCTTGAACACCTATCTTCACATACCTATAGACACTAAAGATTATAACAAGACAAGTTTGTACATTGTCTCCCATTTTAGCCAATGGATTTTTCAGTAGTCACCTATTTGTCTCCAAAACAATCTACAGATAAAGTGCTTCAATTTCATGACATAAAGTTACCGGTAACTTAAAGCAGGACATTGTGTACATAGGGAGGGCTTGAGCCACTGCTTTAATCAAGATTTCTCTACCCGCTTGAGTCAAGAGCTTTGCTTCACATCCTTGCAATTTTTTCCAAACCCAATCTTTGATATTTGCAAAACTGTCCTTCTTCTTCTGACCAATAAATAAGGGACGGCCAAGGTATTTCTCATATTGCTGCACCATTGGAACCCCAAGAGTCTCCTTGATAGTAAACTGCATTTCATGGGCTGTCGATTTGCTAAAAAATAGAGCAGTTTTAGCTCTATTAATCTTTTGACCCGAAGCCCCCTTCATAAATCGCCAAAACATCTAGCAAATCTTGACATTCATTCTCCATTACCCTGCAAGAAATCAAACTGTCATCTGCAAAAAGCAAATGGGTTAGTCGAGACCCATTTTGACATATTAACACCCCCCCAGATGTCCCCACAAGTGGCTGCCTTTTTTATCAACCCATTCAAGCCCTCAGTGCACATCAAGAACAAGTATGGTGAAAGAGGGTCACCTTGGCGAAGTCCTCTAGTAGGGATGATATCACCATGAGGTTCACCATTAATCAGCAGTAGTGGAAATACATTCCATCATCAAATGTATCCACCTATCACAAAATCCCAATTTAGCCTAAACATTTTCCATATATTTCCACTCCACCCGATTGTAGGCCTTGCTCATATCTAACTTCAAGGCAATAAAACTAGATTTACTCGTACTATGATTTCTTATATAGTATAGGGTCTCAAGAGCCACCAAAATATTATATGAAATTAACAGATTAGACATAAACACATTTTGTTGTTCAAAAATAAGCGGTGGCATAATAATTTTCGGTCTATTGACTAAGACTTTGGCAAAAACTCTATACAACACATTACTCAAGCTTATTGGTCTATACTTAGAAACAAATTCAAGATTTTTTACCTTGGGGATCAATGTGATGAAGGAGTGACAAAGTGCTTTAGGTAGGGTGCCCGAATTCAAGTAAAGCAAAATGGATCGTGTGACATCGCTGCCCAAAAGAGACTAATAGCTTTGGTAAAAAAGGGGAGGCATTCCATCGAGCCTCGGGGCTTTCAAGGGGGCCATTTGTTTCAATGCAATCTCCACTTCTTATGCCTTAAATTCGGACAGGAGTATGTCATTCATCTCAATAGTAACAAGTTGTGGAATAGTATCAGTTACCTCTTCAAAGCTGGCCGAATTTGTTGTAGTGAACAGTTTTCGATAGAAATTAACAATTGTATCAACCACCTGAGCATGCTGAGTACACTATCTACCCGAAGCATCTTGAAGCTTTGTAATATAATTTTTTCTCCTTCTCTGCATTGCCTTGCTATGAAAAAACTTGGTGTTCTGATCTCCATCTTTAAGCCACATGACCCTTGACCTTTGGCTCCACATCTTTGCTTCTTTGTCTAGCAACAGATTTATTTCTTTCTCAAGTTGTCTCATTCGGCCTATGTCCCCTCCTTGAATAGCAATTTTTTCTACCTGTTTTAATTGCTTTCTCTTCGTTTCCAAATCCTGACGTACACTCCCAAAACACTTTTTACTCAACCGGGTGAGCTCTGCCGCACACTTAGCCACCTTGTGAATTACCTTTGTAGCACACGGTTTAGTAATCCTTTCTTTCCACACAGCTTCAACTATTTCACTACATCCTTTATCCGACATCCACATTTGTTCAAAACGAAATGATTTTCGAAAACTGCATTCCATACCATCTGGAACTATCCACAAAGGTTTGTGATCCGAAGATGTTACATTAAGGTGGTGGATTTTTGTCCCAAGGAAGTTTGAGAACCGCTCATTTGTAGCCACTGCTTTGCCTAATCTTTCCCACATTGTGTAACCGGCATAATGCTTGTGCCACGTATACTGAGATCCCATGAAACTCAAGTCCATGAAGCCACACTCGTCTAGAACATCCCTAAAAGGTTGCATTTGATTATGGGGTCGAACTCTTCCTCCACATTTTTTTGATTGTCGTGTGATCTCATTAAGAAACTAACACAAAATATATTGTCTATTTGAGAAGCATGACTATATTACTAACATAATTTAAGATATAAAAATAGAAAAATAACGAAGAATATACTTGTTTGTTTCCTCTGTGACCTTGAGATGCAAAGAGAGAGAGAGATGAAAGTGTGAGTCAATGACTGAAATCCTGTTGGTAGGAGAGAAAAGATAAGTATAAAAAAGTTAATAATTCATAGATAAATTATTTATAATAAAAAAAAAAAAAAACCATCAACCAATTGTTGTAGCAGAGAACAGAGGAGTATAAAAGTCGAATATTATGAATTGAGTTAATCTCCCTATAATTTTTAATACAGAATTCGTGAATTAAGACTTTGTATGATGAGATTTTTTTTATATAGAAAGTGTATGAAGACTGAAGAGTATTGAATATTATTGAATATTGAATCTTTTTGGGTTTTTTTTATGGGGTTTTTTTTTTTATCCATGAAATGAAGTAAAACGATTTTTGTTGCTGAATTTTTGCTTTGGTGGGATCAATTTGCTTGTCAATATAACTATCTATTTTATATTTTATCTCCAACAAGCCCAAAGAAAAGCAAGACAAATACCACAGACCCTACGTTTTATCCGTTGTTATCTATGATCAATTTTTTTGGGATGAATTACTAACTTTTTTTTATATGTTTTTATCAATCTTATTTTTATTTTGCATTTGTCAATTGTCAACCGTTTTTTAATTTTATTTTTCCAGTATATGGCTATTAGATGAGACTTACTTAGCATTCACATCCGGTTTCTACAAAAAATATTATTTTACCATCTCGAAAGCTACTTTATCACTTATACCATACCATTTTACAACACACCCAACATCCTAACTTTTATTTTCTTATACAATATATTAAAATAATATATCAACCCAATAAAATATATAACCCAAAAGTGATTGAGAGAGAGAGAAGTGATTCAGAGAGAGAGAGAGGAGAATTGAGATGGTACTGTAACACTATTGCAAAATTTTTTGCAATTAGCAGTGCAGATAAAGCATGTCTTTTGCGCTTTGATGGTAAAATATCTCAACTTATGCAATATAGAAGTGCGAGTGTGAATGCTTAAGGGTTCTATACTACTATAGTTGAGAATTGAGATAGAATTCTATTAGATATCAACAAAATTACAAAACGTATAAATCAAAAGACTCGGAAAAAAAATTCATATCAACAATCAAAAAGTTAATAAAACTTCTCTCAAAAAAAAAAAAAAAAAAGCTAATAAAACTGTAGAGGAAAAGTTTATAAGAACCATTAAAATTTTGTGTCTTATCTAAAAAAGTGGATTCCAATTAGCTCAATTGGTAAAGTCTCTGATGGTTGAATAAGAGATTTGGGGTTCAATCCCTGCCTACACCAAAAATCGATTAGTGTCTTGATCTGATGATAAAGAGCTATTTTCAGGAGCAGACGTTTCTAAACCCAACTTTTATATACTATATAGTATATGATTTGAAATATCTGATATCATTAATTCCTTGTGGCTAGTGTAGTTTGATATTGATTGGAATCTGTCAATTTGTAGTGGTATGTTTTAAAAGGAAAATTTGTAGCGATTGACTGACCGAATACAACATCTATTAATTACTTTGCTAAGAATCCAATTTAAGCATCCTTTATTATTTCATCTACTCTTCTTACATATGCAAGTCGTGCAACCAACCATTCCAATCATATCATGTGTAAAAACTTCCGTATCATATTGGCGTATCGTAAATACTCATGAATTGTACGATACAGTGTGCATATCGTATGAATCGTATCGTAAAATCGTATGTATCATACGATACATAGATAAATGCTTTAAAATAAGATTTTTTTGATAAAATTTATACCTTTATTTGAATTTAACAAGTTGTTAGACTTGTTTTTAACACAAAATTATTAGGTCACTTAATTTAGCCTAATAAAATAACAAATTCATAAGTTTTTTTTTTTTTTCCTTTCTTTCTTCTACAAAATTTGGACTATACAGTATACACTTACACTGACTTTAATATTTACAAATTTATTTTCTATACCATGAATAAGATATTAATTGACAATATAATTATTTTTTTTATTTTTGTCATTATTGTTATAAGTCCAAGAAACTAGGGTTATGTTTGGTAACAGTTTTTGTTTTCTATTTTCAAAAAGTTTTTTTTGGAATATAATGAAAAAACAATTTTCTTGTATTTTTGAAATAAAAAATATGTTTGGTAAGTTGAAATTAAAAATATAGTTTTTTGAAAAAAAAAAACTAGAAAATACTAAAATATGTCGTTACTAGGATTTGAACTCTAATGCTAACTCATTAAATGAGACAGATTCATTAAATTAAATGCGTATTTTCATTGACTTTTGAAAATTAGAAACTGAAAACAGCCTCTTGTATGTTTTCAGTTTCCTTCACAAATTGAGTTTTGAGAACAGTTTTTGTTTTCTATCTATTTTGGGTTGCCAAACAAGTTTTTTAGTCTCAAAAATAGAAAATTGTTTTTGGAAACTGAAAATAAGGGAAAAAAAACAGTTACCAAACATACACTAGAATGCCAAGAAGAAATATTTTTTATTTAAAAGGCTAATGACGATGAAAAAAATTTTAATGAAGAAATAAGTTTGCAAAATGATAAATGTGATGATAGCATTAACTTAGATGGAGTTGATTACGCAATTATGATGAAAATAAATTATTATTTTTGGTTCATTTGTAATATATTATCACTTTTGAATTTAAGCATTTTTTTTTTTAGATGATTTTTTTTTATAGGTTTTTGAGAAGATTGAATCTAAGCAATTTTAATGTGTATGTTATAAACGGGTGCTAGTTTGATTTATTTAGTTAGATTTTTAAATATTATTACATAAGTGATGAATAAATTAGCCATTAGTTGAAAATATTCAAAATTTATAATGAATATATCCTGTATATATGTATATCTATAATCTCTTATAAATTTTATTAAGTGTTTGTGTATCTTACAATACACGATACGAAAAAATCAAAAATCGAAATAACGATACAATTAATGTTTTGACAACTATGACTGTAACTAGGGGCGAAGGGAAGGGGGGGCGAGGGGGGTCAAATGCCCCCCCTGATGCCCCAAAAATTCTCAAGTAATATATAGTACAAGGTCTTATTTACATACACAAGGACAATCAACTTTTTTACATACATATTGTACTTGTACTATATATTAGTTCACTGTAGGAAAACAATTTTTTACATACATATTGTACTTGTACTATGTATTAGTTCACTGTAGGAAAACAATTTCATGTTGAGGCCATTGCAACTCTTTTTAAAAAAGTAATGGATCCCACCTTATAATAATTATAATAAAATAAAACCACTTGTACAGCCTACTTCTCCACCACTATTTTGTTGAACAGAATTATGAAAAAAAAAAAAAAAAAAAATTACTCTCACTCACTAGTATTATAGCACCTCAAAAAAATTGAGGACCACAAAATTTTTCACGATTTTTATCACAACTGTTGCATGGCAGAGTGTGATTGTTTAAAAAAAAAATTGTGAGTTTATGTGTTAGTATTTGTTAATCACTCACAGTCTGCCATATCAAAGTTTTGGCAAAAACATTGTGAAATAATTTATGGTCTAGAACTACTCATAGCACATCTGTTACGTACTAGCATTTTTTAGTCTCAAACCCAAATATTTTTTACAAACCCAAATTTTAATTGTATATGAAAATTACATTTGCATATAGTTGTTTATTTATTTTTTTATTAATATCAATTAATATTTTTTCGAATTAATTTTACTCTCTTTTGATCTTGCCCCCCTAATCTAAAATTCTGGCTCCGCCACTGACTGTAACCATGTTGGTAGAAGAGAAAAGATGAATATAAAAAAGAATTCATAAATAAACCATCAACCAATTGTTGTAGCATAGAACCAATGAGTATAAAAGTTGAATATTATGAATTGGGTTAATTTATCTATCAATTTTTAATGCAGAATTTATTAATATAAGAATTTGTATGATGAGATTTTATTTTTATTTTTTTTTATGAGAAAGTGAGTATTTTTTTTTTTTTTCTTTGAAAAACCCGTCGGTGCTTTATATTAGATGGACAGAAAACTTCTGTCAATTATTACAAGATTTTTCATTAGAATGGATGTCTTCAATCCAAAACTGAGGATCAGACGAGAACTTAGCTAAGTGGGCAAGCTTGTCAGCTACAGCATTACCACTACGTAGCTCGCATATTCGAAGCTAGAGCGCGAACCTCATCAGTTATGTGACCAAAAGAAGCCCAGCTTGACTCGGCAGTAGTAAGGTGCTTGAACACCACCTCGCAATCACCCTCAAACACTACTTCTTGCAGTCCGAGCTCGCTAGCCAGTGTGACTGCTCTTCTCCATGCCATTGCTTCAACATCATACACTGATGGAGGCAGAGGGACCTGTTCAGCTAGAGCTGCCATAACCATGCCTTCATGGTTTCTGATAACCACTCCCAGGCCGGCACAGTTTATGTCATGGAACAAAGCACCATCACAGTTTGCTTTGAACCGCTGAGGCAGTGGTGGAAGCCAATGAGTCGGGTGTGATTCAGTAGGAATGTGCAGTGGAAGATCGATGGCCGCCTGGTATTCTTGGAGTCGCTCCAAAGCATCCCGATGAATCTGAGTTATTGGCAACGTTGGGCTGCCCACTCTCGAGGCATTGCAGTTAAACCAAATGCTCCACGCAATGAAAGCCACTTTTTCAGCAAGGTTGTGGCTGTTTAGCTGAATTACTCCCTCGAACAGGTCCCTGAAATTTACAAATCTTTCAGACAAGAAACTTCTACACGGCTCCACTTCCCACCATAATTTCTTTAGCATTTGGCAACCCCATAGCGCATGCATTGTGTCTTCAATCTCACTGCCACACCGCTCACAAATTGCATTTGGAATTGGGATTCGCTTGCTTAAATTCAGTTTGGTCGGAAGGGAATCATTGCAAGCCCTCCAAATGAAGTGCTGAATCTTGCTGGGGACATTCAGTGACCATACCTTCTGCCAGAAATTTTGTTGAGCATTCCTGTTTGAAGGACCCGTTGCAGCTGACTTTGCCGTGTCATTGAGGAGCTGATATGCAGATTTAGTTGAGTAAATACCATTTTTTGTGGCAGCCCAAATCAGTTTATCTTCAGTACAGAGGTGGCTTAGAGGCAGACTAAGGATGGTAGTTGCTTCATGAGGGAGGAACTCATCTCGAACCCGATCTTCCAGCCAACATGAATTGTCTTCATCAATGAGAGCACAAACCCGAATGTTGCTTGGAAAGTTTTTTTGTGGAGATATGATGCGGCTTGAATGTTGATTTGGGAGCCATTTATCCTTCCGAATGATAACCTTTCTTCCATTGCCAATTCTCCACCTAGCACCCAAACTCACAACCCGCCTAGCTTTCATGATACTTTGCCAAGCATAGGACCCATTTAGCTTCACTTCCTCATCCATGATTGAGCAGTTGGGGAAGAATCTTGGCTTAAACACTTTGTAAAAGAGTGAATCAGTATTGTGTAGGAGCCTCCATACCTGTTTTCCCAGTAATGCTAGATTAAAATTCTCCACATCTTTGAATCCCAATCCTCCTTGGCATTTTGGCATTTGATTAGTGAATCTTTTTGGGTTTATTTATGAGGGATTTTTTTTATCCGTGAAATGAAGTAAAAGGATTTTTGTTGCTGATATTTTGCTTTGGTGGGATTATTTTGCATGTCAACATAATTATCAATTTTATCTCCAAAAGGGACAATTACCACAGCCGTTACGTTTTATCCGTTTTTATCTATGATCATTTTTTTTGGGGATGAATTACTGACCCTTTTTAATTTGTTTTTATCCATTTTATTTTTATCTTGCATTTGTCAATTGTCAACGGTTTTTTAATTTATTTTTTCTATATATGGCTATTAGATGAGAGTCATGAGACTTATTCTTCTAAAAAAAATGAGACTTACTTATGGTTCTATACTACTATTGTTGCCATAGAATTCTATTAGATGGGACTTGTCTATTTAGAATCAATAACTAATGTGCCGTTGCAATATATCAAATATCAAGAAAAAGAAAATTACAAAACGTACAAATCAAAAGAGGAAAAAAATGTTTTCTCAAAAAAAAAAAAGAAAAAAAAAATGATATCAACTATTAAGCTTTTGTGTCTATCTAAAAGATTGATAAAGCAGTAGAGTAAAAGTTGATAACAACAATTTTTGTGTCTATTTAAAAAATTGTTGCGATTTAATGTAACCATTAGACACAACTACAGTGTTTTTTATTATATAGCTAGTATTATTATATGATTTGAAATGTCTGATATCACTTGGTATGGCTATTGGCTAGTGTAGTTTGATATTGATTGGTATTTGTAGTGGTATGTTTCAAAAGGAGAATTTGTAGAGGTTGACTAACCGTATACAATACCTTTTTTTTTTTCTTTTTTTTTTGGAGAAGCCAGCCCACAAGTGAGGGCCGAATTTATTCATGAATAAAACCAAGATCATGGTTGTAAACATCCACAATGTCAGGAGGAACTTCCTCCATCCCATCCATACTAACAGAGGATTACAAAATGATCTACAAGCTAACCCTATACAATACCTGTAACTTTGCTAAGAATCCAATTTAAGCATCCTTTACTATTTCATCTACTCTTCTAATGTGAAAATAAATAAGATTGATACCAATCTATTCTTCTTACATATGCAAGTCATGCAACCATTCCAAAGGGTAAAAAAATATGCCTACCTCTACCTCTAGCTCTGAACTCTAGCTCTAAACCTCTTACCTAATAAAATGCATTTCACTTTTGCTTATTTGTTTTTTGCTTTTTACTTTTTGTTTCAGTTTTTTCTTTTTCTTTTTTCTTTCTCCTAAACCACTTAAAGTGGAGCTAAATCTAAAAGATTTAGCTCCTCAGCTACAGTGCACATCTATCTTTAGATGTGCACTGTAGCTCAAAGGTAAAAAAATAAATAAATAAATAAATAAATTTTACACTTCTCTCTCTTCTCTCATTAAATAAACATTTCATTTTCTCTCTCTCTCTCTCTCTCTCTCTCTCCGGCTTCTCTTCTTTCTTCTTTCTTCCTCAATTTTTTTCTCTCTAGCTCGCCATCCAGCTCCCTCATCTCCCTCATCCCCCAGCTTGCCGACCAGCTCCCTCATCGCCAATCTGTTCCGCCGACCCAGCTCTTCGACCCACCCCAAGCCCCATCGCTAATCTCCCCAAGCCCCATTGCCCAGTTTGTGCCTCTCTCTCTCTTAACGTCTCCGACCCATGCCTCCGCCGGCCTCAACGTCACCGGCCCAAGCCGACCTAAGCCCTAAGCCGCCGCTAGGTTTTATCGTCGATCGTCGATCCAAGCTCTGGGTTTCATCGTCGAAGCCACCGCTGCCTTCCTCGTCGTGGCTTTTTCCGTCGATCCAAGCTTTGGATTTTTTTTTTTTTTCCCTGCTGTGGACTGCTGGTGGTGGTGGTGATGGTGGTGGTTGTGGCTGTAGCTAAGGAAAAAGATTGGAGATTTGGGTTTTTTTTTTTTTTTTCCCTGTTATGGACTGGTGGTGGTGGTGGTGGTGGTGTTGGTGGTGGTTGTGGCTTTGGTTGTGGTTGTGATTGTGGCTGTGGCTGATGGTAGAGGTGGTTGTGGTTGGTGCTGTGGGTTTTTTTGGTATTAGGATATATTATTTTATTGTAGTGGTTATAATATTTTATTGTGATGTTTATATTATTTTATTGTGTTGAAAGCTAAAATAAATCCACTACTGCAGCATGTGTGTAGGTAAAATAGATAAAGTAATTTTTATTGATACTAAATAGCTAAAATTATAGATCCACTGCTGAGGATGCTCTAACACATTTAAAATAAAAATTACCAAAAATTATAATATTTTTTTAATAAATACTATGCAAATTGTTTTGAAACACACTCTTTTTTCTTTGGGGGCTAATTTTTAGTTTTTTTCTTTCTTTCTTTTTTTTTTTTTTTTTTTTTTACAAGATAGAAATTCTACTCTAATTTAATCAAGTGTATATGTGTGTGAAGCTCCCTCTTGGAGACTTGAACCCCAGCCTTTGCCCCCCACACTCCACAAACACTTATACTTATAGAGTGACCATCGTACCAACCATCGCACCAAGGGTGTACGATGGTGCTTCTTGCTTTTTTATTTCACTGTTTGTGGGTCTCATAACATTTTGCGAGTCCCACCTTTTTTTTTCAGCTAGCTTTTTGTTTACAGACAACAAATCATGTGTTTAGTTAGTTTTTTTTTTTTTTTTTTTTTTTTTTTTTTTTCGGTGTTATTATTTCTGTTTAATGGGTCTTATGTGCATCTGCTAGCTTTGCAATAGTAAATATTATTCTCTTTACCAATAGCAAGATTTTTTTTTTGATAAACAAAAGTTTAGGTAAGGGAAGGCTACCCCATACCAAGGTTAAGGCAAGTTACAGGCTTCAGAGATGACTTATATTAGACTTATAAATCGCCCACCAAAGAGGACTGCAGGCAGTGGGACTCAAACCTCGACCTTTTGGGCGAAGCATTCGAGCCTTACCAACTTAACCAACCGTCATTGGCAATGGCAAATTCACTACTAACAGTACCCCACAGTTAAGCCTACACCGGCAGTTTTAGGCCCTCTGCCTCCAAACTAAGTGAGAGTTTGGATCCAGCGTTTGCGTTTTTGTGTTTGCGTTTTTCTTTTTCTTTTTTCTTTTTTTTTTTCACGCGTTTTCTGCTTTTTGAGACAAATAACAATGTTCATCACTGTTCACAACATTGTTCACGCACTGTTCATGGGACCCACATCCACTTTATTCAGAAAAAAATATTAAAAATGAGTCTCACGATACTATTCACACATTTAAAAATTATTTTACTACAGTGTTTTCAGTTTTCAGTTTTTAGTTTCAGCAAAAATAAGTTGTATCCAAACGGACCCTAAACGTAAACCACAATCTACAGTAAAAACTCTTAAAAACCCAGCCCATGTCTTCTTCGGACTTAGTCTCAATCACTCTTTAACAACTGTGAAACCCATTTTTTTCCCAAGCCCATACTTTAAACTAGTTTCCGGACACAAAGCCCATTACAACAAATAACGCCGGCCCCTGATTGAGGCCTTGACGCTCCTCAGCTTTTACAATTTCCATTTCCATTTCATATCTCATATCATTTCCAAAGGCAAAACAAGCTGAGCTGAGAGAGAGAGAACTGGTTCTGGGTAGAAACCCTAGAAGAAGAATTGACCGGCAAAGCAATGGCATCGCCGTCGTGGTTGCAAGCTCTGTTGAACCCTAACAAGAACTGGTTCGCCAAGCAACACATGAAAACAGTCTCTCAACGCCTCCGCAATTACGGTCAGTCTCTCTCTCTCTCTCTGACTATACGTATAGATAGGTGTTTGTGTATTATCAGTATTATTATCCATATGTTAGGGTTTGTGGTGGTTTGGAAATGATGATGATGATGATTGATTTTTGTTGTATGTGAAAAGGACTGAGATTTGAAGATCTGTACGATCCGAAGGAAGATTTGGACATAAAGGAGGCTCTGGATCGTCTCCCTCGGGAAATCGTGGACGCCAGAAACCAGAGGCTCAAGCGCGCTATGGATCTCTCTATGAAGCACCAGTACCTTCCTCAGGATCTTCAGGTTCTTTTTTCTCAATCATTCAACCCTCAAATTTCTGCTTCCTTTGTTAAATATTCAAATCAACTCTAATTTTTGTAGCTCGTTATACAAGTTCAGCAATCTGTTTGAACATATTATTACTTGGAAGTCAAAAGATTTTATATTTGATTGAAAGATTTGAAGTATGATGAATATAACTTGAAAATTATGCAAAAAATAATGGTATGGCAGTTGTCAAATTTGTAGATTCCTTGTTAATGAATTTTTTTTATTTTTTTAAATAAAAGTTTTCAGTTAATAATTGATGTAATAGTTTATCTGCTGTGATTGCCAAGAGTCTTGTAGCTCTCAACTGGCTGCTCCTGGTGTTTCCAACAGAGACGTCCAGGGTTTAAGTCCACCTCCCCCATTCTATCTATTTAATTTTAAAAAATTTAAAACTTGTGAACTTAGCCAATACAAAGCTATATGATAGCACCCAATTTTAAAAAAAGAAGCGTAGGGGAAGAACAAGAACCTAACATGGTATTCTTAAAAAAATAGAAAAATAATTCGGATAACATACTTTATATGATCCAACTCCCCATCAAGTTCCCAAGTCTATAAGGGTGTTTATAACTCCCATCAAGATCTATATGATATATAATTTGGGAGGTGACTAGTGATCCTAATGATTTATTAATAGTTCTCTAATGGTTGTATTGACTGATTTATTTCCTTGTTTATTGGACAAACAAAATGCCATGGTTATTTAGATCGCATCTTGGAGTGTTACCATAGAACAGAGCACTTTTTGTTGTAAAATGTAAATTTTCTCCCTTCACATCACTGTCATCACTGCATACATTGGAAGCTGTTTTGTCTAAAAATGGTCTAAAAAATTAACATACTTTGGAAGCTTTTTGAACGTGTTCATAAAGTTTTGTCCGTTCAAGGAGGATCTCAATCATTTTTTTGGAATTTTTCCTAATTTTTGGCCATCTTCTGTGAGAATCATATAATAAACATGTTACAATCAGATCTTCAAGAAACAACCTTGCTTATGTGTTTTAATTATGCAGGCATTGCAAACACCATTTAGGAGCTATCTTAAGGATATGCTAGCTCTTGTGAGTACTTCTTCAAACTAAATTTTATTGCTATGTTTTTAGCATATATATTTTCCTCTAATGTGCATCATACCAGCCTATACTTTGTCTTTTGTTAGTCTCCCTTAGTTGATGATTGAATAGTTGAAGAAACCAATTAGGAACTGTCTTTTTTACATGTTAGTGATGTGGCTTGCTTTAACTATTATGATAAACGTCTGAATTTTTAACTAGCAGATTGGCGGATCATATTTGGATTTTGACTATACTTTGGACTTTGTTGGACATTAACCTTTTTTTTGGATGAATAATTCACATTTGAGCTTGCGATATAGTCATTCAGTGTACTTTTCAAAAAATATATATAGTCATTCATTGTTTTTAAAAGCATGCTTAGGAGCGCTTAAAGCTCAAAACTCAAAGCCCAAAAGTCCAAGCACTTTGCTTGGTTGAAGTGAAGCTCATTTAATGAAGAGTGCTTCAGGCGTGCTTTTATGGAACTTTTTGAAGAATCACAAAGCATGCTTTAGAGTGGTTTTATTTTGGCTAAAAAATATACAAATCATTAAAAGATCTTGAGGGAAATGGCATGGACCATTATTTTATTATACAAAATTTACAGTTTACTACACAATCATTGTTTTGTTACATATCAAAAGACACAAATAAGGATAATTTACTGTACTTGGGCTTTTTGCCTTTTTAGATATATATTGACAACACCATACATATCATTTTGATCATAACTGTCACAATTATATAATTTTCTTGTGCATAAATGTAAGTGAATTATATAAAATGTTATGTTTAGATTATTATCATATTGTCTATTGATAATTGTTTTCATACTTACTATATTAGAATTTAAGAAATTGAAATTGCTTATGTAAATTTTGAACTTGAAATTTTTGTGCAATTGCACTATCCATTTGAGTTAATATAGGCAAAATATATTACTATTGATAGTTTATTTACTTTTTCTTATTATTATTATTAGGGAAAAATGTCTTGACACCCCCCTAAACTTTTAATTTGGCCAATTTACTCCTTGAACTTCACGTATGTGCCAATTTAAGAAAGAGAGGGAGAATTGAGAGCTAAGAGAGTAAGAACTTGGTTATTATTTTGCTTAATGAGATTACAAGAGGCAGCTGCCTATTTATACAAGTGTAGCATAAGAGAAAAGGGCAAGATTAGCCAAACTAACTCTGTAACTAACTGTGCCTAACCTCCAACTAAGCTTTAACTACTTCTTTTTAAGCACTTGCACTATCTAATTAACATATGCTGCACATGGCTTTACACTAACTGATTACAATGCTAACTAAGTAGACGCAACATCCACCAGCAACCTTAGGACATTAGGTTCCTAACATCAACTCACGTGGCAAGCACGTGAAAGAAAAGAAAAAAAAAAAAAACCAAAGCATCCAATTGAGAGAGAGAGAGAGAGCTAGGGTCCAATTTTTTGAGAGAGAAAGAGGATCAAGGTTTTGGAGTTGGTGACTACTGGTTGAACCCACCACCACTGTTTATGGGTTCAGTTTTTTGGTTTTCTGCACGTAACTGCCTTGAGTGGGCTTGTCATCCCTCTGCAGATCTACATTTATTTGTTTATTTTTTTCTCATCACTTTTCTTTCATCTTCTCGACAATGAATATGGTAGCTTTGTTAAAGAAGATAGAGGAGAGGGGTTTGGGTTGGGGTTTCGGAGTTAGTGGGGCAGTGGTTTATGGTAGCGGCCATCAGGGCTTTTGGCTGATGGGTATTTTGTGATGGTGTAAAATTTTGGGTCAGTGTATTGCCTGCAAAATCTGCACTCACCCAATCAACTGAATCTACTCCCATTCCCATCAGATTTATGTCCACTGTACAACACCAATTGAGGAGATGAAGTTTTGGCTATGGAGGTTTTCTTCTTTTGGTTTTGTCAAATAAATGTCCAGAATAATTGTCTCCTTAATATGTCTAAAATAACATTAACAATGTAATTTGGAACGATTCATCAACAAAAAATGTAATTTGGAATGATGTTGGTCAATTTAGGCTAGAAATCTGGGTTGCTCTATTTGGGATTTATTTTCCACCCTTTTTGTGGTTACTTTCACATCTATCAGATATATCGTGTAGTTTGGCGGGGGGTTGGAGTTGTTGGGGGTATGGGGTATATCCTCTCTCTCTCTCCCTTTCTTTTTTTCTTTCACGTGATGTGAGTTGACTGTTAAGTATTTTAACAGCAAAGTGATAGAAGTATCGATTTGGACATGTGAAGTTTAAGGAGTAAATTGGCCAAATTAGAAGTTCAAGGGTTGTAATGGTCACTACCTTAAAGTTTAAGGGGTGTCGTGACATTTTTCCCATATGATATGTTATTACCTAACAAAAATAATTATATGCTATCAATCTTTCTAATAGATGCTTAAAAAAAAATCAATCTTTCTATTAGATATTATATATTATATTCGAAAAATGTGAACTTTACTTTAACCAGGGGTGTGCTTGTGCTTTGTGCCTAAACTCTAGGACCCCAAAATGTTTAAGTGTGCTTTGATGCTTTTATAAACACTGGACTCAGAAATATCCAATTACCTAGATGTTTGCCTAACCTTTTCTCCATTTCTCCTCACACTTTGTGCCAATACAGAAAGTTTTTCTTGTCCTTAATTTACCTTGATGATGCCTTTTAAAAAAATTCAGTTATTATCAATGTTGTCTAAATATGATGTGTTTATGCGCTTTGAAGCTTAGCTTAGATACATTTTGGAATGGCTTAATGGCAGGTTAAGAAAGAAAGGGCAGAACGCGAAGCATTGGGAGCATTGCCCCTCTATCAGCGTACAATTCCATGATCATTTCTTCCTGTTGCAGGCACTTTTGAATCTCCATGAGCAATAAAAAGTTATGGGTTAAAATTGGAAGGACTGTAAGTGATGACAGCTCTGATCTACATTAGGGCTTTTAGCCTTTCACATTATTATTATCTGGCAATTCATTAATTACAAAAGCACACTGTATTCTACCATCGATGCTTTCTCCTCTCAAGCCAAAAAAAACATTGGTACTCTTTGGCCAAATATGGAGGGTTTAAAATTTTATTTTTTTTGGCTGTCCTTTGTTTTTGGCCCTCGTGTTTAAAGACTCTTGCATCAGCTGTGCAGAATTGCATTGTTTCTACTTTGGGTATATCTGGTTTAGTGATCGTTTTGGAAAAGCTTATTTTCATTGGTTTATAGACCTTGAAATATAAGATTGGCAAAAGTATAATTCTACTTAAAAACCAGTAAAATTTAAAAAAGCTGTATTTTGAGTTTTTTTTTTTTTTTTTTTTTTTTTTTTTTTAATCCTCTAGTAAGTTTTAGACGTCTTTTTTTACTCATCTAACATAGAAGGTTTTATCATTTTATGCTTAGAAGCACGAACTAGACACGGGGGACGTGTTGCACAATAATTATTGAATGTCTAGGACACAACATGAGGGGGACACAATACTTATTTAAATAAATTTAATATAATTGTTGGCATATTTTATGCCTATTTTAGGTTTTTAAAATAAGTAATAACCCTCAAAAACAAAAAGATTGGGAAACATATCTAAATTAATTTAAAAGCAATAATATATCGCAAACAAGTATAAGGATACCCCGATTATTAAAAAAAAAAAAGTAATAAGGATACCCCTAAAATTAGGGGTGATCTCACGGGTGAATTGGGCTCAGGTTGGGGCTTAACATGCCCACTCAACCCAATCCCTTTGGGTGGTGAACTCTCTGACTTATGGTCGTCCAGCAGGTTGTTTGCAACACCTTCAGGAGGTCAGTCGAGCTCAGATAAGTCGGGTATGGTAAATCTCCGTAACCAACAAAAGCATAAAGCCCAAATTGTATATTTACAAAAATTTTGTATCATATTTTCAATCTTTTTAAAAGTGCAAACACATATCTAGGACTTATTAAAATAAAATAAAAATATCTAATCATGAAGAAAAAAAAAAAAAAAACCATAAATGCATAGTTTAAGGCATGCTGTGGTTTTGAATCCTTAAGCTCATCAAGATCAAGTCCGGGGTATTGGTGTTGAGATCCAACCTAATTGCTCTATGTCATTATTCTCCATGACTAGTCGTCGTCATTACCGAGATGAGCTGACATGCTCGGTGCGTCATTGAGATCAAGCTTTCCACATAGTGAGAAAGCATAGCAACTCTAGGTTTTAAAAAATCTTAGAAACCAATTAATGCGTGTCACAATTCAACTAGAAAAGATTCAAATTTTGCAGGTTGAGCTAATGGGCACTTTTTTACCAAACCCGCTAACTACCCAAACCAGTTACTCGGTTAGTCTACTTTTTGAAGTCTCCTGTGACCCTTTGAGTCAAGTTGGATTGGACGGACAGCTCGAACTTACAGATTTGTTGAGTTCTCCTTGTAGATATTGTTGGAAAATGAGAGGATAGAAAAGTAGGAAGGTAAAAAATATTTAGTTTTCTCTAGTATGTATTTAGTTGAGAGGATAAAAACTCATTTGTTTGAATGAGAAGAAAAATAAAATAATAGTAAATAGAGATATAAATTTACCATTATGTCATCCTTAGATAAAACAAAAAACAATGCATTGTATTTTTATTAAAAAATTGTGTATAAATAGGCACTTTATTTAAAATAAATAAATAAATAACCAAAACTATTACTTGACAATTTTGCCCTGCCCCGCCCCGCTTGACTAGCCCCTCCTCACTTTGTCCTGCACGATTTTCCCCACCCCACAAAAGTTGTGGAGCGAGCATGGGATGAGATTTTAGTCTCGCACCACGAGGCAGGGTGAGGATGGGTTTAGATTTTTTAGACCCACCCCGCCTCATCCCATGTTAATAAAGATTATAATTGTAAATTTTTCATACTCTAAAACCTTACTATTTAAACAAACGTATCAATATTAACTTATTTTATATTACCTAACGTAGCTCTGTCTCTCTTTTCTCTTTAGCAAGATTGGAAATAAGGTACTAATTTTGCACTCTTGTGCATCATGAACCCTTGATTTTTCAATGTTTTCGTTTGTCTTTATTAGAAACAAATTTGTATACTATTGAATCATGATGGAAGAAAGTGGAAATTATTGTTGAAGTAGGCAATTTTTATTTTGTCATGTATTAGGAGTTTGGATTATTTTGTTATGTGTTATACTATGAGTTTTTCTTTTTGTTGTGATATTGTCTTATTAAACACTTGTATTCAGTTTTTGCTAAAAATTAGTTTGATTTGATAGGATAAATTTAGTTGTAATTTCAAGTATATTTTTACTAATGAAATAGGTTTCATTATAAAAAATATATATGTTATAGTTGTGGGGAAAATTAACAAGAAGTAAGGTTTCACGGGGTGGGACGGGGCTTCACAGGGCCCTATGAGACAATGATGAGGGAAGAAAATTTTTCCCATCATGTAAGGTAGGGCAGGGATGTGATAAGACAAAGGATGAAGACCCCATCCTTTGGTTTTGCCCCACCTCATTGCCATCTCTAACTGTGACCGTGATGAAAAAAGAAACAAATGAACACCCAAAAAAAAAAAAAAAGTGAGAGAAACAAACGAGACAAGATAAGAAAAAGTCAAAAAAAAAAAAAAAAAAGAAGGAAAAGTGTTCAAAATCTAAACGTAACTTTGCTGAGTCTGGGGTAAGTTTTGTCCAAAAAAGTAAAACTTGTTTTTCATCTTATTTTCTCCCCAATATGGGGAGATAGTATATAGAGTTTTGGTGGGCTTGAGAGAATTGTCAAACTCCACATTCTCTTAAAAGTTACCATGGCTTTTAAGTGGAGTTGTGGTATGTATTTGTGTTAGAATCAATTTTCCTCTCCCTTGTGTGTGCGTTTGTTTCTCAAAAAAAAATAATAATAATAATAATTTTTAACAATAACTTTATACTTTATAACCCAAAAAAATATATATTTATTAAAACAAATGGGATGGGCAAAGAGTCTTAGACGGTGTAGACGACTAAATTTCTCAGTTCGAAATAAATCAAACAAGTAAAATAGTTTCACAAATGCGAATTTGTATTGATGATTGTGTGGTACAATTCTCTGTAATTACAAAAGAGTGATCCTCTGATTCGATCTCCTTAAAAGACTTGTTGATTGGATTTGTAATAATGTGATTTTGACTCGAACACAAAATATCCTTCAATTTGGTTGAGGGATGGATCGAAGATTGCTAAAACGGAATTACAATGAATCTCTGGCTGTGAGCTTGTTAGAAATCCTTTGTTCTTCACGTTCTTCGTGTTCTTCGTATGTTCTTCGTCTTCGAAGGTTTATGGTGGAAGTTCTTCGGAGCTTTAGAAGCTTGAATCCGTAGAGCTTCACTGATTTGTGATCTGTTAATGTTTTCGGACGCTTTTGGCTTGATTCCCGCAAACTTTTGGATCTAGGCAGATAATTTTGATGATTCTGCTTCGAGTGTTCTTTGATTTTGAGGTAGAAGTTCTTAAAGTTCTTGAAGGTTTTGAGACTTGATTCCTGCAGAGTTTTTGTACTTCTGATGCTTCTGAATCTTCTCTGATGCTGCTTGTGCTTCAGATGGCTTGGTGTGTGTCCTCCTCCAGATGTCTTAGGAAGGCTTCTATTTATAGGAGTTTGGGGGTGGGTGAGCGACACGTGGTGGAGTCTGATTGGTGACACATGTCACAGCCTGATTGGTTTGCCTATGTCATCGCTTACACGCGCTGGACTGCTTGTGTCATCGCTTACACGTGCGAGACTGCTTGTGTCATCGCTTACACGTGCGAGACTGCTTGTGTCATCGCTTACATGTGCTGATGCGTGATTGGTTTTTTGCATGACACTTGGCAAATTTTCATTGGCTTCTGAGTAGTGATAGTAAAACTTAGCAGCAATATGTGGCACTTTGTAATTGGCTGTATTTTGTGGACTTGGTAGTGTTACGTGTCAGCTTGTGATAGGTCGGGAATTTTCCATCTCTACAAATGCCCCCTCGAGACTCGTTCACGCACACAGTTTTGGAGTGTGGTGTGGGGATGAGTTTCGAAAACGGATTTTTACATTTGACTCTTCAGGTGAAGTAGTTGAAGGTAGTGGAGCTTTCAACAGGATGAGATAATTTTCAAGGAGTAGACCCACCCATATGAAAGGTTTTGATGAGACCGAAAAAGGGGTCTGCGAGTATTTGAATGTACTTGCATGACTGAGCCTTCTCAGTAAAGATTAAGTTGAAGTAATTTCAGGAGAGTGTTTTGCATCGTTGGCGGCGATCACAGGGTGTAGAAGATGGGGAAGAAGTCCAGGCGAAGTAATTTCCGAAGAATATACTTTGGATTACGGCGAGGACATGTGCGAAAGTGGTTGAATGCGCATGTGTTATTGTTTCACTCAGGTTAAGTTGAGGTAATTTCAGAAAAGTATTCTGGGGATGCTGGTGTTGGTGGTGGAGATGGCGGGGATGAAGCAAAGCAAATGGGTGAAACATACACCACCATGGTGCTGGCCCTGTATGTTGGGGATCCTCTGGTGTAGATGTTTCTGGGAAGAACACCTTGGGATCCGGGACTGACTGCATGCTGAATGAGGTCCGACGGCAAGTTGTAGAATGTGCCTGCGTGATGGGACCATGCCGACGGACGTTAAGTTGAAGTAATTTCAGAAGAGTACTTTCTGAAATACTTCAAGCAGATTTTAAGTTGGAGTAATTCCAGAAAAGTGTGTTCTAAGGTACCAGCAACGATGATCTTTGGGTCAAACACTGGTGGGAACATGGAATGAAGCTTTGGAGACCATTTACCGACACCGAAGGCTGATTTCTGATGAGCTGGTCCCTTGGAGGTTATGGTAAGTGTTGGATGAAAGACAATTTGTAGGAAACCCCAACACTTTTTACCATCTTCACCTACTGCCACTTGTTGGAAAAGCACAGAAAAATGAAAGATGGAGCTAACTTGTGATTCTGGTCTTAGAAACCAGCCAAGTTGCTGTTTGTTCCGAACCGCTGCTTCTGTTGGAAGACCAAGCAATTGAAGAGAGACTACAGGAGCCCTGAGGTTAGGAACAGGTGTCTCTGCTGGACTTGGATTCCCTGGCCAACCAAATCCACGGAAGCATGAAAGGACGATACAGACCATGTTATGAGTAATTTTATGGACAAAGGTGGTTGTTAAGTGGAGAAACAAAATTTGTTTGGATCTCAAAACTACAATGATGCTGTGAGGAGGGTTTCTATTGAACCATGAGAGGATTGATTTCAAACTGATTATGAAGCAATACTGGTTGCTAAGTGTTGAAAATGATGAGGCCATCGTGAGAAATGGCTGTGAGAAAGAGGACTTGAAAATTTGAAAGAAGCAAATTTTCATTTCATGATTCAATGTGTTTTTCTCGATGAGTTCTTGATGAATCCGGCCCTTCTATTTATAGCGGAGAGACGAAGAATGGTAGACGGGTAGTTGAGAATGACGGATGAGATTTTTGGTGAGAATGGTAGATTCTCGACTGGTAGATGGAAGACTGGTAGGCACCGAATGGTAGATGGAAGACTGGTAGGCACCGAAAGAGGAATGGTAGGCTGAAGACCGGTAGGCACCGAACAGGAATGGTAGGTTGAACTGGTGACCCGATGTAATTTCAAATTCAAGATACACTTGTAAAAGTTCATTTGTATTTTAAAAGGGAAGTCTTGATGAAGTCTAGAGAATAACCCTGAAGGAATCCAGACCAAGTGGATGAATCTCAAATTTTGATCTTGGGAGCTTAAGTTTTGGACACTGCTATTACTTCGGAGAAGTGTGTCACATAGGTGGTTTCTAAGTCGCGAAAACCTGAGCAAGACAAGTCTGGCTTGAAAATCTTAACTTTAGGTCGACTTCAGCACAAAAGTTAACTACATTAGAATTGAGTCATTTGTGCAATTTTCGAGTCTCAAATGACGGAACGGACTCCAAAATTGGAATGTACGCGAAAAATTGAGCAAGATAGGTCCTTCTTAAAAATTTTGACTTCTGGTCAACATTTATGCAAAAGTCAACCTTCTGGAAATTGGACGTTCTCACAATTTTCGAGCTTCGAATGAAGAAACGGATCCCAAAATCAGGATGTACTCGAAAAATTGAGTGGGACAGGCCCTTCTTAAAAATTTTGACTTCTGGTCAACATTTATGCAAAAGTCAACCTTCTGGAAATTGGACGTTCGCACAATTTTCGAGCTTCGAATGAAGAAACGGATCCCAAAATCGGGATGTACTCGAAAAATTGATTGGGACAAGTCCATTTTGAAAATTTTGACTTTTTGGTCAAGGTCAAAGGTCCAACTTGGTCAAAGCATTTTCTCTTTCCTCTTTTTTTTTTTTTTTTTTTTTTTTTTTTTTTTTACAGACGGTTCGGATCCGGGTCAGATTAGGTGGGTCCGGGTGAAACCGGTTAGTGGATGATGACGTCATCCATGACGTCATGGCGCGTGTCAGTGCGTGGGACCCAGCCGGCGCGTGGGAGTGCGTGAAAGAAGAAGGCGGCGCGTGTGAGCGCGTGTTCGTTGAGGCAACGATATCCCGAGCTGCTAGTGGCGCGTGGCGGCGCGTGGATGGGCTTCTGGACCTGAAATTTTCAGGTTTTGTACGCCTAAGGCCGTGGAAGACCCTGGTATGGTCCGTTTTCTGAAATTCGGAACATATTTGCACAGATTCGAAAGGGGAGGCAGTTGGTCATCACGAGTTCATGGCCGCGCGTGGGGGCGCGTGGTAGCTCTTTTGAGGATGATCTTTCTGGGTTTTTTAGATCGAAGTCCTTAGAAGATTTCTGTGGGGTCAGTTTTCTGAAATGATGTCTGGATTTTCACAAATTTGAATGAGAAAGCCGCGGGTCTTTGTTGAACTGGCCTTTTAGTCTAATTTTGTGGTGGCTGCTCTGACAGGTTTTAGACTTGTGAGGTAGACAGTGAGCCATCATCTTCTGTCTACATGGTTGGTGCAGTCTTCTTTGACGTGAGTTTGCAAAATCTCACTTTGAGCTCCAATCGTTTTCACATTTCTGAAATGTGAATATAGTTTTTTTCTTTGGCCGGTTGGTGGAACCATTTAATGGTTTGCTGACTTTCTTCATTTTTCTTGTCAGCTAGTTTTGCAGAAGTTCTCTATATAAGACGTGAGATTGGCTTTGTTCATTTAGGCATTCTCAGCCTTCAGTCTTCTTCTCCAGCTTTCAAAAAAATTTTATTTTTTATTTTTTTTTTTATTTTTTTTTTTTTATGCTTCTCATTTCTTTGTACTTGTTGGCTAGAGATAAAAATTGAAGCTCTCTCTCTTTTGATTTTTTTTTTTTTTTTTTTTTTTTTTTTTTTTTGTGCAATGAGATTTTCTTCTGACAAGTTCTTTGTTGTTTGTTTTTGTTATGCAGCATAGTTTCTTTGATATTTGGATTTTGACATCAAACTTTACACTGGTGTTCATGACGTATTGATGCTATCCCTGACACTTGTCTTTGAAGCTATACTGGCTTTTGTCTTGGCAATTAAGCCGCATCAACATTTGCCTTTGCAAAGAAGCCGTGTCAACACTTCATCTTTGCCATGAAGACATGTCAACACTCCACATTAGCACTTGCACTCGCATCGAAGTTGCACCGATATGGACCTTTATAATAAAGCTACAACAACACCAATTTCTAGTGGCAACATAGCTCAGACATCGAGGGTGCATAGCACTGTAGCTAGATATCAAGATTTCAGAGATGCCAACAAGACTTTTGAAGTTTCAAGAAGCTCCCATCAAGACTTTGAAGATGCGAGAAGAATGCTGCCGAGACTTTGACATTGCACGAACGTGCCATTAAAGGAGAGATGATGCAACACCAATTTCAGATACTGGAGGAAGGTGACGTTGTCCAGATTTTAGCACCACTAAAAAAGGAGATGAAGTAGTTCAAATTTCAAAGTTGTGAATTGACACAACCTAAAAGATGGACAATGTAGCCTAGACTTGAAAAGTACAAGAAGATGCCCCCAGGAGATAAATGATGCAAAGCATACTTCAGAGATGTGGGAGGATGTCCACAGAAGATGAGCAATGCCATGTAGACTTCATTCCTTGCAAAAAAGGTTAAAGATTTTATTTTACTCCACAACCAAAAACCAACTTATGTTTATCATTAGTTCAAGGAAAGTTGAGTAACACCAATTCTTTGCAGCTGTCATTTTCTACCACAATAATCTTTGAGTATCATGTAGTGAGCAATTGACTGATCTTAAGCGATGCCTTGCCAATCAAAGGGTTCTTGAAAGCACATTGATGGCCTATGGAGAACTCTTCAAGTTAGACTGGCAATCCTTCTTCTTTTCATGTGACTGAACTTAGTAAATGATACCAAGCTACCTACGTACCCCAGAGAGGGATCAAGTCATTACGTAGTTCAAAATTTTTTTATTTATTTTTTTTTGATGATTTTTTTTTTTATGATCTTTTTTTTTTTTGATAATTTCTTTTTGGATGATTTTTTTTTTTTTTAGTGCATTTTTGCAAAAAGGAGGGCTCAGTGTGCAATAGTGGGTATCACCACTAATCGAACCCGAGACCTCGGCCTCAAGGGCGAAATGGGCATCCAACCACTACGCCACACTAGCAATTGGTGACATAGAGTGGGATTAATTTCTCTTTATTGATACGCTTTCAAAGGTAATGGAAAGACATCATGTACTCTTGCAGCGCTACAGTGGGTAGTTTAAGCTCTTACCGAGGAGCAATCCTCGATTTTCAAGCATAGAAGTGTTTAAGGAACTTCCCATTGATGGGGCCGATCCTTATGCCATCATTGTCAATCATTTTGTAAGCTCCAATGGTGTTTGCCCCCTGCCTGAGAGTTGGAAGTACATCACAAGCAATGGTCACATGATTTGACCCAACAACTTCTTCAAAGTCTAGATCAATCTTGTTTTCTTTGGCGAGCTTCATGATTTGTTCTTTGAAGACGAAGCATTTTCGGATTGGGTGGCCAATGATGCGATGATATTTGCAATAGTTAGGGTCATCAACTTTCCCTATGTCTTCTGGCCGCTTTGCACTCTGGCAATTCAATCAGCTTCAATTGCAATAGTTGTTCTAAGATGTTTGGCACATCTTCATCGGGGAATGGATATACTTTTTGCTCACGTTCTTTAAAAGTCAGACGACGCACCTCGTTCTTTTGCCATCCTTCAAGCTGTTTTTCTTTTGCCTTTGCTCCTTTTTCTGGAACCTTGACTATAGCAGTGCTAACAACCATTGGGTCTTTGAGGCTGACTTTTGCATTCCTATCATTCTTCCTTACTTCCCTTTTGCTTTCCTCAAGTATGGGAGGGTTTGTACTTCCATGGCTAGCAATGCTTAACTCCATGTCGTGCGCACGAGTTGCTAACTCTTCAAATGTCCGAGGCTTTATCCCTTGAAGGATGTAAAGAAGTCCCCAATGCATGCCTTGGATGCACATCTCTACAGCAGATATTTCAGAAAGTCTATCTTTGCAATCTAGACTCAAAGAACGCCACCGATTGATATAATCAACGACAGGCTCGTCCTTCCATTGTTTGGTATTGGTAAGCTCCATCATGCCTACCGTGCGACGCGTGCTATAGAATCGGTCAAGAAACTCTCTTTCGAGTTGTTCCCAACTGTCGATTGACTTAGGTTCTAAGTCGGTATACCAATCAAAAGCATTTCCCTTGAGCGAACGGACAAATTGCTTTACAAGGAGGTCACCTTGAGTCCCTGCGTTCTCACAAGTTTCTACAAAGTGAGCAATGTGTTGCTTAGGGTTTCCTTTGCCATCAAATTGCAAGAACTTGGGGGGTTGATACTCATTTGGCATTTTCATGTTATCGATGCGCTTTGTATAGGGTTTTGAATATATGAGAGAACTTGTAGAAGAACCTCCATATTGTACTCGGATGGTATTTGTTATCATGTCTTGTAATTGTTGGACTGACAACGAAGCCACTAAAGTAGATTGTTCTTGTTGGGGAGTGTCTTCAATTTCTCTCCCTTCGTCATCCTTCGCAGATGTGAATTTATGACCATGGCTTGATTCACCAAGATCTTGTGCTTCGAGTTTGTTCATTAAAGTTGCAATTTGGAGGTCCTTATCTTCAAGTGCTTTTGTGAGAAGGACGACCCTTTGCTCAATTTCAACCATCTTTTCTTCCATGGTAGAGGTGTTAGTCATCATGACTGACACAACTTCCCAAGATGATGGAGAAGAAAGTGATTTGAAGTGAGCACGTGAAATCTCATCTTTTGAGTTCTCTTTGATGGGAGAGAAATCGTGTGACCAACTTCTTGTGAAGGAAGAAGGGGATTTGCCCCCATACTTGAGGTGTTCCAAGGTGGAGATGTCCTTGTTGATGACCTTGTTTCTTGCAAGAGGGTCTAAGGAGATGATTGTCTGGACCTTGGCTTCCTTGATTGATTGAACTTTGAAGTTGATTGTGAGCTTTAGGTTGGCTACGATTGTTTGCACCAATGCAGTTGTTGGTGGTAGCCGTACCAAGTCTAATTGAAGTAGCTATTGTTGAAGCTTGAATGTTCTTGTTAGAGGCCATTTGAGCTGGTAGCAAGATGATGAAGATTTCTTTCTTTGAAGGAGAATGAGATGAGAGGCAGAGATGTCCCACCGGGCGTGCCAGAATATGTAGACGACTAAATTTCTCAGTTCGAAATAAATCAAACAAGTAAAATAGTTTCACAAATGCGAATTTGTATTGATGATTGTGTGGTACAATTCTCTGTAATTACAAAAGAGTGATCCTCTGATTCGATCTCCTTAAAAGACTTGTTGATTGGATTTGTAATAATGTGATTTTGACTCGAACACAAAATATCCTTCAATTTGGTTGAGGGATGGATCGAAGATTGCTAAAACGGAATTACAATGAATCTCTGGCTGTGAGCTTGTTAGAAATCCTTTGTTCTTCACGTTCTTCGTGTTCTTCGTATGTTCTTCGTCTTCGAAGGTTTATGGTGGAAGTTCTTCGGAGCTTTAGAAGCTTGAATCCGTAGAGCTTCACTGATTTGTGATCTGTTGATGTTTTCGGACGCTTTTGGCTTGATTCCCGCAAACTTTTGGATCTAGGCAGATAATTTTGATGATTCTGCTTCGAGTGTTCTTTGATTTTGAGGTAGAAGTTCTTGAAGGTTTTGAGACTTGATTCCTGCAGAGCTTCTGTACTTCTGATGCTTCTGAATCTTCTCTGATGCTGCTTGTGCTTCAGATGGCTTGGTGTGTGTCCTCCTCCAGATGTCTTAGGAAGGCTTCTATTTATAGGAGTTTGGGGGTGGGTGAGCGACACGTGGCGGAATCTGATTGGTGACACATGTCACAGCCTGATTGGTTTGCCTATGTCATCGCTTACACGCGCTGGACTGCTTGTGTCATCGCTTACACGTGCTGATGCGTGATTGGTTTTTTGCATGACACTTGGCAAATTTTCATTGGCTTCTGAGTAGTGATAGTAAAACCTAGCAGCAATATGTGACACTTTGTAATTGGCTGTATTTTGTGGACTTGGTAGTGTGACGTGTCAGCTTGTGATAGGTCGGGAATTTTCCCTCTCTACAGACGGTTCTATACCAAAGGTTGATTATCAATTTTTTTCCCCTCAAGGATTAAACTGGTTGGTATAATCAACAGAGCACTCCTATTCAGTGGTGAAAAAAAGGCACTACTAACTGGGAAGGTTTGACTGTTTGATTTTGGTTAAGTTGGAGAAATTTGTTTTCCCCTCATCTTGTCCGGCGGCTCCATGAAGTTGGCTTGTGATGTGCACTAGCATGTGAACAGTTGGGCGCAATTTTTGTCCTCAAGCATATATGCAAGATGGAAATTGTGAACATTGAACCAAACCAAGTTGAGCATATGCATCGGGTCGCACTGACTTTGTATATATAGGATAGTTACAGTATGGGCAAATAATAGTGATGTTACCATCTATGCATTCAGCATCGTTGAAAATTTTCTCGTGAAAGCGAGCTTTGTTTGGAGAAAAAGGTATGACAATTTGTTTTTTTTCTCTGGCTTTAGGCATGTTTTTTTTTTTTTCAAATCGATAGCAAAAGAAATTTTAAAAACCATTTCATAAAACTTACGTTCAGGGTTACCCAACCCATGGGCCAAGGCATGGTCTTGCTGGGCCTGAAGTTCTATGCAGTTTCTGAACAATTAATATTGGCAACTTTTCCAACAAGAAGACAAGGCCGGCGGGTTCCGAGAATTGAAAGTCGAAGGTGTCGTTATGTGGCTGTTTCTAGATACGCCCTTTTGCTACGTACGTACACAGTTCACCGTATTGCCACGCCAAACACACCCGGCTTCCCTTCTTCTTCTTCATTTTCTTAGACCACGTCCACGTGCTTGTCTTATGCGGCTACAGGAAAGAAAGTGAGAAAGCTGTGTTAAAAATATCTTTCACAAGTTTTATTTTGGATCCTTGAATGTTAACTTGGTCTGTTCTGTAGTCTGTGTACACATGCCGTCCACAATGCCAACTAATTTTGGATCCGATATGCGAATCAGATTAGTGCAGCCTAGGAATTTTCTTACCATTCAATAACTCAACTTTCAATCTAGAAATCAAATTTTTCACAACTTTTATCCTTTTTTTTTTTTTTTTTATATAGAAAAATAATATTAAATAAATGTAAGTCTAATGCAGGTGTATATGAATATACATTTTTCTAAAACAGAAAAAAAAAAAAGAAAAAAAAAGCATATATATATATTTATTGAGGCTTACATTGGGCTTTTGTGCATATTGGCAACAAATAACTGTCAATAGGAAGAGGATATTTGTTCATGTAATGTGTATTACACATAACTCACTTTAAATAATTGTATACAATTACTTAAGTATGATTTAGTAAGTGACATTAGGGGTGTCAATGTTCAACCCAACTCGCGAACACGACACGAACCCGACACATGTTTTTGCAGGTTAGGGTTGGGCCTTAATGGGTTCGGGTCATAAACGAGTCGACCTGAAAGCAACATGATAAGAAACGTGTCATAGATGGGTCAACCCGCGTAACCTGCAATAGACACGTTTGACACGCCAATTTATTTGTGTCAACCCGAAATGACCCACTTAACACAACCCGTTTAACTCGTATAACAAATAAATATTCATTTTATTTTAGATTTGTCAAATACCTTTTATATCTAACATATATTTTAAATTTAAAAAGAAAAGTGAATAATTACAAAAACTTATAAAGGATATAATTGGAAATTGAAACTTTACAAATCCTAGATCTCTAAACCCTTCAAACCCTAAATCTCTAAACCATCTTATAAATATCTATTTTTTTTTTCAGCCGTAATACTCACTCTACTATCTTATAGTCTCATGCCCAATTCTCAAACTCAAATTCTCAAACTGGTTATTGCTCTCTCTCTCTCTCTCTCTCTCTCTCTCTCTCTCTCTCTCTCATGTGTTTGGTGAGTTTTAGAATTAAAGAAAACTGTTTTCTTGGTGTTTCAAAATTCTATAGTAATTTTTTCTATATAATGTTTTTGTTCTATAAACTTTAGTTTACTGTTTGCTCCAATTCTTTCAATATTGACACTTAGCATTTGGTGAGTTCTAAGGATATTATATTTTGTTGAACTATGTTATTTTAGTTTTGTTAAACTATGTTATTTTGAATTTAGGTTGAAGTGTATGCACTTCTTTTGGAGTGTAAAAAACTTATTTCTAGATGAATGTTATATTTTTGTTGAACTATATTATTTTGAATGTGAGTTGAAGACTTGAAGTGTATGCACTGCTTTTGGGATATAAAAAAAATTATTTCTTGATGGATATAAATTTAATATTATGCAGGTTGAAATGGGTTGTGTTATATTCGTGTCAACCCAACACGATTCGTTTATTAAGCGTGTCAAATGGGTTGAGTCAGGTCAATCCGCCTTATTAACAGGTCGGGTTAGGGTTGAAGGATCATGACACGATTATTAAATGGGTCGGGTTAGGGTTGAGCCATTTAGTCGAATACCCCTACCTCAACACGACACGAACCCGACACGCTAACCCAAATTGACACCCCTAAGTGACATGATATGAATACATGTCATCTTCCTATTGTTAGTTGTAGATTAAAAAATGGTACAACTAAGTTTGTAACAAAATTTTATTCTTTGTAAACCACTCATTCATCATAATTGTGAGGGCACTTTGCTTGTTACTTTTTTCTTTTCTTTTTTTTTTTTTTTGGGTGAAAAGGAACTTATATTATTAAAAAAAATGTACAAATTTTATGGTAAATAACACCCCAAGTATCAGCAACATGCTGGTAGAAAATACATGAAGAGGAGATGTGTACAATACAAAACTATCACTAGAAAAGTTTCATACCTTCACCAAAAGAACCGTGCATTGATTCCCTTTGCTGGTTTCTTTTGAAGTGGTGGTAAGATGTTGAATATGAATATAGATAAATTCAAAATGAAAATCATCTATATATATATATATATAATATTTTTGTATTTAATTTTGTAAAACTCCTATTCTGCCACCTCATTAGCCTACTTTTTCTATCAATTTTCAAATTTTCAAACAATGTTAGATGTGAAGAAATATTAAAAATATTATCCTACAAATCCAATTATTTTAACTCTTCTTCTTTTTCCTTATATAGTTTTGTTCTTCTTCCAACTCTTCCCTTCCTATTTTAGCTCTTCTTCTTCCCATTATTAATCCCTCACCTTACCGTCTCTCTATATATATATTTTTTTCTTTTCTTGCAAGTTACTAATAAGGAAGATATAATTTTAAGATAGTATGACTCTAATCAATTAGCTGTACAGACTTGTATAGTATCACCTAATTTCTCATAAAGATAGAGATTAGAGAAGGGACCACTATCTTCATAAGATAAAGGTTACAGATCAGAGCTGACAACAAAAATAGATTTCCTCTCAAAAAAATAAAAATAAAAATATTTTTTTCATAAATCTATCTTCATCTTTTTTTTTTGAAAAAAAAAAAAAAAAATAGCTGAGCTAAGCTAAGCCAGCCCTCGGGTAAGGTGCTTAGGTTAAAACTCATAGACCAATCCTTATAGATGCCCCCTAACAAAGAACTGCTGACAGCAAAACTCAAATTTAAATGAGTTAAACAAAGTACCTGAACTTTACCCACTGAACCATCCACACGTAGGCAATTCTATCTATCTTTAAATAATAGGAACAGCAGACCAAAAATAATATATTTCTGTTTAAAAAAAAAACTAACGAAAACTAAAGGCAAGGACATTTAGGGTAAAAGAGTCATGGCCAGGACCAAAAGGCTAAGAATAACCGGAATAGCCGGTAAAAAAAGCGCTCAGAAACCCCACAGCACAGAACCCCAACTCATACTTTAAACAGCCACGTGTCCATCTTATCCGTTTTCCACTTCTACCTTTATAAATAGTAACTAAACGGCTTAAACTAAAACCACCACCTCTCTTGCCTCAGATCAGAGCATCTTTGAAATTTGAACGCTCTCAGACTCTCTCTCTCTGTCTCACTCTCTCTCTCTAAAACTCATAAACACACACTTTCTCTCTCTAAAAGAACTGCTTATTATGGCTACGAATCTCCTTCCCTTTCGGCCGTCGGTGATCAGTGCTTGTTCCTCGTCGGGTCAGCGGAGACCCGACCCGAACAGCAGAAAATCCGGTGGAGGAGGCGGATCCTCGTCGGCTAACTGGTGGACCCCGCTATTCGGCTGGTCCTCGGAGCCGGATTACATTGATTCCGGAAACAGCAGCAACAAGAAGCGGATCGAGTCGGAGAAACTGGAGATGGAACCGGATCTTTCGAGAACCCGAACCCGGTTCACCCCGGGTTGCTTCACGGAGGAGAAGGCGAAGCAGCTCCGGATGATGACCAAGGAAACGGAGTCGTTTCATGACAAGATGTACCACTCCGCCATCGCATCTCGCCTCGCCTCCGATTTCAAAAACAGCTCCGATCTGTGACTGTTAAAAAAGCTCCGGCATCAGCGAGTTACGGCTATTTTTCAAGCTCCGTACTAAAAAAATAACTTCATAATAATATAATATTTTCTTTGTAGTTCTTTTTATTTTTTGGTGTTGAAATTGTTTTTTTTTTTTTTTGTATCTTCCACAATGTATGGGGGATGACTATGAGTATGAGAAGGAATATATGTTAGAAAAATGTTAAAATGAAGGTGATGTGATATAATTGTGATTTAAAACTATATGTATGTATTTTAAAATGTAATTAGTTGTGGGTTACGTGACATATACGATGATGGTGATGATGTAGCAAATGTAATTATTGATGTATATAGTAATGTTTTAATTAGAGATTTGCTTTGCTTTGTGGAATTTTGTACTCAAAGGATTAATTAATAATAATCTGAGTTCCCATCAAAAAAATAATAATAATAATAATCTGAGTGATGGGTGATGATTAATAGATTTTAGAGGGTTGTCTAGTTTTTATTATTTAAATGTTCATTAAAGTTTATATGGCTTTGTCAAAAAACAAATAAAGATGATTTGATTGATGGCAAATTTGGTGCTAACCATTGGATTAGGGGTTTTAATCGTTGCTCTTCTTTTGGGGTAGTGGAATACTCACTAACTTTGGATTACAGTGAAATTGTTATTAATGACTGTGGGTTTATCTTTGTGGGTAGGGTATTGGACCAAAAGCCCATCAACTTGGCTAGGCTACTCACATGGATCTTGGCTAGATTCCCCAACTTTTCCTAGTGGTAATCAAGTATCCCAAAGAGGAATATTCGTATGTCTCAGGATATTTATTTGTACATAATCTTTCTTTTTTAGTTTTTGATCACTAGATTTTTTTTTTCCTTTCTAGTAGGGGTTAATAAGTCTTTCTCAAGTATTTTTTTAGTGGAGTCCCCGTACAAGTTAGCCCGAGGAGGCCAATGTTATATAGAAAAAAGGCACTGTTCACTCTCTTCTCTCAGTGTTCTTCTAGTCTCTTTTCTATTTCTTAATACTTGTGTCTGGATCCCTTTCTTTGTGCATCTTCCTTTCCTTACATACTCCTCCCTTTGTTATATCTCAACCATCCATTCTCATAGTAGGGGTTAATAAGTCTTTCTCAAGTATTTTTTTAGTGGACAAAACTTAGGTACAGTATTTTAGGTGTTGTTCCTTAGGTTTCCATATTAAGATTCAGCCATGTGACCACTTAATTAAAAAATACACTTTCATCCCATGAGAAAAAATTTACATGGCAGAATTTTAAAAGGGAAACCTAAGGAATAGCACCTAAGTACTGTACCTAAGTCTTGCTCTTTTTTAATTGGGTTTTACTGATGAGTGCTCTTAGGGCATACATTACTAATGGGTGCTCTTAGGGCATACATTACTAATGGGTGCTCTTAGAGCATACAACTTTTTTAATTCCCTATAAAATGTTTCCAAAAATAAATGATTAATGTGTGTCTTAAGAACATATATTAACTGAACCCTTTTTAATTTTTAGTACTCTTTTTATTTTTGAGTCTAAATTTCTAAACTACCAAAATGATTGAGAGGGCTAAAAGATAACCTGATGAAAGAGTTTAATAACTTAATTAATACATGACTTCAATGGATTGTTATTTGTGCAATAATGTCAGTGAGTCTTTGGAACATATTTTTAATTTTCCTGTAATGTGACTGGGTTGCCTATCTAATTTGGCCGTTAGATCCTTATTATTATTTTGGGTGAAAGAAAATGGTTACAAAGGGGACAACGAATATGGTTTTTCTACTTAGATGTGACTATAATAACATCTTAACCACTCTTGATTTAAGACTCTACACCACAATCACTAATGATTTATGTAAACAGCCTGCAAATAGGGTATAAGGAGTCGCACCATGTTGCTAGTGGGGGAACTCAAACCCATTCCTTAGAGCATATTGGCTCAAGCCCTTACCACTAGGTTGGTTGTTAGATCTAAGCCATATGTATATAATATGTCCATTGCTGAGTGGGAGAAAATGATAATCAACCTAAAGCCTGACCTAGGTTTAGAGGGTGTAGAAGCTAAAGATTTCTAATTATATGCCACAATTTTCTATAACCACGTATGGATGACAAGAAATAAAGTTAGAATGGAATTAATCAAAAACAACCCAAAAGAGTTGTGAAGCAAGTTAATAAAACTTTTGAGGAACACAGGAAAGGTTGGAGAAATTAGCCCCAAAAAAATCCCAAAAGGCCCATCCTGGACTCCCCCACCCAGGACTTGGATAAAAGCTTAATTTTGATGCTGTAATTAGGGAGGATAAATCCTCAGTGATAGTGGTGCAAGAAACCACAGAGGAAATATAATAGCAACTTGGACAATGTAATTAGGTCTAGCTATTAGAAAAGTTGTTGAATGATTCAAGAGAATTGTCCTTGAAGGAGATGGTTGAATGTCATTAAACCATTGAAAAACAAAGAAGTTGCCCCTCACCAAAGTATCAAAGCAATTTTGGAAGATATTTTGTATCTTGCTAAATCTTTTGTTAATGTATGTAGAGAGGACAATGTTTCCACCCATCTTCTAGCCCAATGGGCTGCTCTTTTGAATTAAAATGGGCTAGTTCTCAGCTCTAACTTGTCGTGATTGTTAACCCAAGTTTTGAATAAAGATGACCGCAAGTCCTCTCTTGTGTCTCCTTTGTTTTGTCTTGAAAATAAAGTATTTATTCAATAAAAAATATAATAATAATAATAATACATGACTTCCTGCGTAGGAGCATTTGTATTAGTCATTATACAAGTGTCGGGATGGACGCTTACAAATAACCCTGTTGAGCTTACAGTAACGATCTTGCACTTTTGAACCAACTTGATATTGATAAGACCAAAAGCCTCTTGGCCTAGTGGCATTTCCAACTTCCTCTCAATCGAGTGAGCTCACTTACTCTGTTTATAGATTAACTCCCTAACCCGAAAGAGAGAGAGACAGGTTACACCTTTAGTAAACTAACTAATTCAAATTGTGTTAAGGATTGGAAAACTCTTCATAATTTATTTAGTTGGAGTCTCATGAAGAAAATAAATTTTTTTTCCAAATTCCAGTTTGGAAATGCATTTTGAAAAAAGAAATTTTTTTTTAATATAAAAAATTTTAAAATTTTATTTCAAGGAAAAAAAAAAAAAACCCAGAAGCTAACAATTATTACTCACAACTATTTGTATCCAACTTATTTGCCGTTTTTATATACATGTACACTTTTTTAAAACTTTTTTTTTTTTAATACAAATATATTTTAGTACATTTTTAATAAAAAAAATTAAAAAAGTTGATGACAGACAGGCAAGTTACCCTTGACAGGTACAACTCCCTCTTCACACTTTTCAACACCCCTGGCATCAATTTTTTCTGCTTTTGCATGCGTAGAAGATGCCAAGCACTGAGCAAGGTATGCATCATACGGTCATAACTCATAAGATTTGCTGGTATCAGCACCTAGTTTTGTGAGGAAAAAGGAGAAAGTGAAGAAAAATCTATGGGCCTATTAGTTTTACCCTGCGTGGAAAGACTGTGTGTTACCCTGTGTTGCTGATTGCCAATTCAAAAGAACAAATAAAGCACGAACCTTATTAGCAATACATCATTATCTACATGCTTTTACTAACAACATCACTCTGCCCCGCCCAGAATTGTGTTTACGAACAACACTGGTTTTCCTTTTTGGACGCATTAAGAATAGACAAGTTGATTCCAGAATATGCCTACTAATTGTTCGAATACAATGTATTTTAATTTTTAACAAATGATATTTTGCTACATTATCACATTATGGAATATTCAAAAATTCAACGGTACCCAATTTGTCAAATTAATAGTGGAAATTAAATGAATCGGGTGTCTAATTTTTCTTGGACATAAATATAATTTAGAAGTATACAAAGGGCAAAGTTCAAGTTGCAGTCACCACCCCTATAGTCATGGTTGTTAAGGTTTTAATATGGGCTAAGTAGTAAATTCCAAGTTAGAATATTCTACTACGATTACATGAAGTTGATTAGACACAAGTACTGTTATCTCCCACCGCATGAAGCTGATAAACCAGAATGGAGCTATCTCTAAGTGGAGTATATTAAACAGGCGTCTTTAGGGCAATCGTTAAGAAGAATAAAATGAATTCCCATTTTCACCTACATTGGGTAAAAGTGAAGTAGGAAAAGTTTATAAAAAGTTGAAACTCTTTTACTGAAAGTGGCTAGCAAAAGTTTTTCGACTTAGTTGAAAATTCTACCTTAATCATTGCCGACACTCAATAACAGGATCCTTGAGTTATAGCTTAAGCTACCTCAGGGAGTACCGACCATCTCTTTATTGTATAATCCCCATTAGGCGTTAATTCCTTAGCTTATATTTGCAACAGAGGTAGCTAAAAGGAGAGGAGAAGAGAAGAGAGTAAAATGATTGGAATATGCTAAAAACTTCATTCTGGAGGGAGAGGGGAGATCTAGGTTGGATTGGGAGAGGAGGAAAAATTAAAAACAACAATATCAATCTTGCAAACAATTTTTGTAATATTGTTGGCCCATCCACAGAAACACACAAGAAAATTTTGTCAATAAGCTATGGAGAATAAAGGTATAAGCCTCCAAGAAACATGTGAAAAGTGCTGGCAAACGGTGGTCCTGGAACATACACCGTCAACTCTTTTTTTTTTTTTTTTTTTTCCTTTGATTTGACCCTCAATTAACTTACTAGAAGCAGAAACTCTAAATTTTATTTAACAAAATTTTTGTCAAAGTATTATCAAGATAAATTTCAAACATTGCCCATGTAAAATTTTAAATGGATCAGTGACCTGGAATGCATACACCACTGACCAAACACTGTTATAGTAAATTCAGATAGATGCCTGCAAGTGCAACCAGAAATCTGTGTTAGTCCCATGGCAGAAGTTCTACCCAGGCACAGGCAAATAAACTGTGTTTGTGTCAGTCACTTTAACACCCACCAAACAAGCAATTTTTTTTTTTTTTTTTTGGCTGAATCACCAAACAAGCATTCACTGTAAAATTATTTATCCCAATATAAGATGCACCATGGCAAGCATGTCTATGAGTCAATGGTAAAGCAGCATTTTAAGACTATACAAGTGGGAAGAAAATGAGGCAAATTCAACCAGACATAACTCATACGTATCAGGTCATTAGTATTTTAATCATCAATATTAATAATAATGTTTCAAATGATTGAGCATCTATGATTTAGTAAAGCACCATGTCCATTTGGTAATTATTTCAAATTGCTGCCAGAGACGCAACACCAGATGTTGATCTCATATTTTTGGCTTAAGGGTAAAAAATAAAAGTACAATATGCTGTAACCACTCCACAATAAATGGAATGAGAAAAATACAATATCAAAATCTTCCTAACCTCATGGTGCAACTAAAACATCTGAACAAGATCTGCAAATATATTATAGTTGGCTGTACTCTGTAGGCCAACAGATCAACCCATGCGCCATGCATCACTTGCTCTCGGCATCGTATATATCTGTTCTGAATATGTATATCAAGGAAAAACAGCAGCACAGAGAGAAGACAACAAATATAGGGTGCTTGTAAACAGAAAGAGTAGTTTCAAGACCACATAGAATGATATATTATTTATTAGCTTTGTACATAAGCTTGGTTATAGTTCCTCAATATTTACAGTGCATCTTACTTGCTAACTTTAGTCAGGATAATATACGAAAGCTAGGGCAATTAATTGGTAAAAGCTTAAAGAGAGTATAGGAACTTCTGAAGTTTGAGTAAAGATGAAGGGAAATAATGAAGAGCGACTGATTGAAACTAAGATACTCTTTCTTTTGTTGATTAAATCAATTCACGTGCAATTGGAAGGGAAATAAATCAGGCAGTTCTTAATAATACAGAAATATTCCAACACCTAAAATGATGGTACTTATGCTCAAATCCCATAAAAGTGAAAGCCTTGTGTATTGGGTACATCCCTTTCTTATGCCCAAAGTCGTGTGTATGTAGTGTATATCTTTGGGAAGTTATAAACTTTGCACCCAGGTCAGTGCCAACTATGGTCCAAATATTTCTTTGTAGAACTATCATTGCAAAATTTCAATAAATAGCCTCACTTCCAACTTTAGGTTACAATATAATGACTCCCTATCATTTGAATGATGAGAAAATTAATTAGAGACAATGATAAACAGAGCAGCTCAGATGTGAAATAGATCCTTTTGTTATGAGAGTAGGGAATACTTGAGCAGATGAGATCCCCATAACTTCTGCTAGCAAACAAGTTTTACAAATATTCACCAGATCATCCTTTAGGGAACCAAACAACCAAAATCCTACAAAGACCTACTGACTCTAAACATCAAAACTTCCTTGAGGATCACATGCTCTTACAAAGTGATGGACATGGTAACATGTTATTACAATGACATATTACTCCTTCACGAACCTTTTTAAGGATGAAATTAATCTTCCATAGAGGGATTTTTTTGTTTTCGATAAATTCAATAGTTACAATAGGGAAGAGGAGATTTGAATCCTGAATATCTCCGTTGAAAATACCAGGAGGTGATAGTTGAGCTACAAGGCTCTTGGCTTCATAGAGGGAAAACTTTACCTCAACATGGAAGCTCATCATAGTGACAGCTGCTTTAGGGTCAGTTTGGGTGGAGGGAGAGGTGGTTGGAATGTACATTAAAACATAGGGTTAAGTCACAAGAGCCTAGACATGCTTAGAAGGAATAACGATATTAAGCCATGATTCTTTTTTTTGATAGGGTATTAAGCCATGATTCTTAAGTGATTAAAACATCTATAAGTACTTTGATCTACCATGTAGAGTGCAATATAATGTAAGGTGTGATCTAGTACATGCATTTATGCTAAGACATCCATTGTCTAATCACCAAAGGGACCCATATAACCAGAGGAGCTAAGACATTTGTAAGTGGTTGTACAAACTTTGATACAGATGCTGCAAAGACAATAAAATTGGATCAACTTTTTTCGGTGTCAACCTGGATATGTATATTAAAAAAAAAAATTAAAAAAAAAAACTCAGTTCCAAACATGCAGGAAAACAATCTCCAAAGCTGGGCTTGCTGCCTTCCCTTACCACAAAAGGCATAAAGGTGTCATGACTCATGAGCCACAATTATAATCATAATAGTGAGATTCCTTAGAACAAAATCCTTCATTCACATATATCCAACAAATCCTTGGGAGAAAAATCACCCAGCTTCCCACAGAAAGGAATGGCTACTTAATTCAATAAACAAATGTCGCAAAAAATACAAGAATTTCTAGACATCAAGGCCAAACCCCCTTTCTCCATATAAGAAGTCCACATAGGAATAAAAACATGAAATATAGTTCAATTTACAACAACTTAACTCCATAAGACAAAAGATCCCTTGAGTCATTATGTCATGAATCTAACCCACCTTGCACAGAAAATTAAAAATTAAGTACAACAAAAACAAAAATTTAAGCCAAGAGCCTTGTAGCTCAATTGGTTAGCATCTCTTGATATTTCCAAAAGAGACATTCAAGGTTCAAATCCCCCCTTCCCCATTGTAACTATCGAATTATAAAACAAAAAAAATACATGAGCAAAAATAAATCTGCTTGTGTCTGTGCTCAGTGTCATATATTTTGTTCATAGCCAGTCCAAAGCCCAAATAAAGGAGGAGGGTTGTGGAAAGTTGACATCCAGCATAAAATTTAGTCATGGCAAGAGGCATTATGCCATGACTTCAACTACAACAGGAAATGTAGTTCAATTTACCACAACTTAACTCCATACAACAAAACATCCCATTAGCCATTATGTCATGAACCTAACACCCAGCTTACACATAAGGTAAAAAATTAAGAAATCAACACAAGCAAAAGTTTTTAAATCATGAGTAAAAATAACTCCACTTGTATATATGCTTAGTCTCATATAGTTTGTCCCTAGCTTATCCCAAGCCATGAAAAAGGAGGAGGGTTGTAGTAATTTGACAGCCAGGAAGCCAGAGTAAAATTATTATGAATGAGAGTGAAAATAACAATCTCCAATTTTCATATGCCACACAACAAATGCGGTGCAATGCTGCAATTGTAATCAACACATTCACAATACAATCAATTAGTAAAAGGAACGCAGAATCAGATTGCACTGTAACGCAAGAAAGATAAGGAATTTGAAAAGGATACACCAAATAAAAGCCATGAGCAAATGCCCCAGCCAGCACAATAGTAAACAAACGGTCCCTCAAAACCGGATTCTTCCTCAGAGAGAGTCGAACTGAAAAAATTCAAAACACCCATAAACAAAACACAGAGAACAACCAAAACCCATGAAGGAAACATGATCCAATTCAACAAAAGCAAAAAAGTTCAAAACTTGATATGTGAAATAAAAATAAATAAATGGAAGACTTACTGAGAGGAAGTACAGGGGCATAGATAAGAGGGACCAAGAACTTATATGGGGGTCCCTTGTTTTGTCTCCGTATAGCAGCCTCTCTTTGAGATTATATACATGCACGCAAATTCAGAAACAAAATAAGAAAAAGAAAGATGGTTTTGTTTGATCAAAATTATCAAATAGAAATACATACATGCAACTTTAAAACCAAAAATAAAAGTAGAAGAAAAAGATGTGGGTGTTGTGTGGAATTGAATTACGGGGAAGACTTACTGGCTTGAGGGATTGGAGGAAGAGGCCATGGCGGATAGAGATCTGGAAAGATTTGCAGAAGGTGCGCTGAGACAGAGATGTGAATCAAAGATGGTGTGCGTGCGATAAAATACAACGTTTTTGGGGTCTGTCGCTTCTGTTGACAACTTTTCTCTGCCTCTTCAACGACGTACCGTTTGACGACATTAAGGTTTTGATAAATAAATAAATTTAATTATTAAAAAAAAAAAAAAAAAAAAAAAACACCTTAGCTAAATGGGGGCTCCAAGATTTTTTTTTAAAAGAGTCAGCAGAGCCAGAAATTTGTCTGGGGAGGCAAACTTTCTTTATTGACATTCGGGTGTGGCTTGTACTGCCATGCAGTGGAAGTGAAGGAGACAATAGTCTCTCTATATGATTGGTATGAATTTATGGATTTAAAAAAATAATAATAATAGAAATAGGATCTGTCTATGTGATTTTTTTTTCTTGTTTTTGAAGGGCTAAAAATGGGCTAGAGATCTATACTTATGTTATTGTTGAGTTTAATTTCATTGTTGGTTGGAATACCGGGGGGGCCAAAAAGAATTTCTTGGGACAGATACTAAAATCTCATGTAAACATATATAGTAGGTAAATAATAAATAAATAAAAAATAATTTGGGGGGGGGGGGGGGAATGACCCCCATGGTCCATGAATAGCTCGGTCTCTGGTTTAAAGTCTTAGGCTTCAACCCCCAATAGGAAAATGACATACGTCCCTATCATGTGTAATGAAAATTACTCACTTAACCACTTAATCCAATCAACCAAGTGAGTTATGATTGCATATGATTTTGACATGTGTCATCTTCTTATAGGAAGTTGAAGCCTAAGACTCCAAATATATTTGGAGCCAAAACTTTTCCATATAGATTTTTGGGGACATAGTCGTGTAATTGCTTAAAAAAGGAAGATGGGTGTTTTGGTTTGTTTGTGAAGTTAGTAAAGGGTTAGTGATTTAACAGTGTGCAAAGGCAAAAGTGAGAATTCATTGTATTATGGTTACATGACTCGCAAGTGATCATTAGTTTTAACTTCTAAGCAATAATTATGGCTAAGAGTGCAATTTGTAAGATTAATTATAATTGGAGCGGTGATTGCAAGTTCATAATTTTAGGTGTAAAATGTAAGTATCTACCTAGTTCATGATGAATTTTTGCAATTAATTCTAAATATAATTTGTATTTTCTCATATATATATATATATATATATATATAGTTTGTCAAAAAATAAACAATTTGATAAAAATGTTAATGACAAGACAACACAATGCTAAAGAACTTTTTGAAATTGATTATATCTTATATATAATAGATTAAACTCGAACTCCACTTCATAGTATACATTTATGAGTATTTCATGCTTGTATTCCTACTTGTATTTATAGTTCCATTGTCATGCATAATTTAGTGACCCTCTCTTTTAGTTTTTGGAGTATAAAATTAATCTACATGATTAATAGATTTTACTCATACAAGATCCACATTATAAATTTGTTTTTTAAAATGGCGTTGAGTGATTTCAAAGTAATATACAATACTTTAAGAATATATCAATATCGTATTCCCTCCTCTCACATAATATTGGTCACACTAATTAAATTCACGGTAGAATCTAATATTTATTGAGATGAGGAAACAATATTTTTGTACTCCTGAAGTATTGCATATTTTTCCATGATTTTGAGGGGAGTGAAACCATAACTCATGGTAATGTTCTTAATGTGTTGTTGCCACATCCCTCGAACCAATTTGACTCATTTTTATTATTTGGCTAAAGATGTCCAGTAGTTCTTAACTATGAAGATGTCCATTAGTTAGTATCTATAATTCTATATTACCATTACTACATTGAATAGTTATGTGAGGGTGCCTGTAGCAATTATTGACATTTATGCTTATGCGTACATTCAAATTGGACGAAAGTGTCAATCAAAAAAGAAAAGAAAAAAAAAAAATTGCACGAAAGTGAAATAAGAGTCCAAACTTTGGTTGTTATATGGAAATGTTGAAATTATTTAAGTTGACACCTTCACCACAACAATAGCATTTGCTAAATACCTTTAATTGTATATTTCCGATATTTTTTTATGCTATTTATTAGAGAAAAAAAAAATTAGAATCAGAAAAAAATCTAATTAGGTTGACAGTAGAATTACCAAAATAAAGCAATGATGACTTGATGATGACACATTTATTAATTGGGATGATTAATAAATGATGGGACCAACGAACCATTTCACTCAAACGATCTAATCAAACATCCCCGTTCACATCTCCACCTCACTGACGGAGGCAGGGAAGCCATTCAATACAGTCAATAATGCCTCGGATGGTTACAAGACCAGCTGTATAGACTGTTGGAGGCTCATCAAAGCCTACATTACTGAGCATGGAAGCGTTATCAAGAGAGGCATTAAAGCTACAATAAAAGCCACAACGGCTAAGAGCTGTGGAACCATATATAAACCCTCCACAGAACCAACACAAGGTACATAATTTTTCACCAAAAGATACTCTTACACCGATATCTCTGATATTCAGAACTTTCTTACTTCTTTTACAAAACTTCTATACACTAACTTTGGCATTAGAGACGTTGTGGCAGGCACCACACCAATGACCACCTTAGACGAGTCTTTGTTCTACGTTTGCAGGAACAGTGACGAGGATTCAGCTCCATCTGAACGAACCAACAGGACTGACGAATGGTATTATAGTAAAGTTATATGTTTCATTCATTTCATTCCTCCTTTTATAAAGTATCAATCATGCTACAGAAGAATACATCATAATCCATCCCATTTCATTATTGTAATGAATTATATGTTTCATTCCATTACATTATTGTAAAACCTATAAAGCGTAGTGTAAGGTAAAGTTAAGAATTCCAAACTATAATGTTAAAGCTCTTTATTGTACATGATTCTCACCTATTTTTTAGTGTGTGTTTGGTATGGATTATTTTGCTAACTTATTTTACTATTTAGCAATGTTATGAATACCGTTTCGGTGTCCATTTCAGTTTGTCTATTGGAACATAATATTTCGGTACTGGCCTATTTTGGTGTACCGTTTTAGACTGTTTTGAAATTACCACTTTATATATATTTATATATATATATATATTAATTATAAAAAAAATGTTATATCTCATTACTATTCTTAAGCCAAATTTTATAAATGTAATATCATCATTTAATGAATGTAATATAGTATTTTTTTTTAAAAAAATTACTAGAATAATAAAGTGACTAGATTGATTATTTTAAAATTCAAATTTGGGTATTTTTGTAAATAAACATGTTAATTTTTATAAACTAGGAAGCTTCTAGGAAGCCCCCTTTTCACCTTTTCACCTAACCCCACTCCATCACCCACGTGCAATGACTTAGGGGTTGTTTGGATGAAAAAAAATAATTACTCATCACTTGTCACTCGTCACTCAAATATCATCACTTATCACTCAATAACTCATCACTTATCACTGAAAATACCCTAACTTCCTAAAGTGGCATGTTTAGCACTTGTTTCCAACTTCTGATATCTCAAAAAAATTTACTTTTTGTGAGACCCAAGAATTGATTTGGTGCAGCTTTTACTTATTATTATTATTATTATTATTATTTTTCCTTCAACCCCCAATACCCAAACTCACCAAACCCAAATTGCTCTCAAACCCAGAAAATTCATTAGCATCCTCGACAACCAAATTCTCCAGCTTCATCAACAAACCCAAAAAAGGAAAGAGTTGGAAAGAATGAGATGAATCGTTGCCCCAATCGTTGACCCAAATCGTTCTTTGGGTCTCTCTCTATCTAGGTTTTGTTTCCCAACAACACCACCAAACCAAACCCATCTTTGATTTGAGACCACCCACTAGAACACCCAGTTAAAGAAATCACTCGGATCGGTGTGCTTAGAAGCTAGATCTGGGTTTTGTTTCTTTTTTTTTTTTTTTTATAAAGTTACCCATGCGTTTCTGTGAAGAAGAAAAGAAAGAAAAAGAATGAAGAAGAAGAAAAAAAATGGTCGTTGGAGTGAGTCTGTGAAGAAGAAAGAAAGAAAGAAAAAGAAAGAAGAAGAAAAAAGCCGTTGAGTGAGTCTGTGAAGAAGAAAGGAGAGAAAAAGTATGGAGGAAAGGAAAAAAAAAAAGTAAGGACGTGACTTCTCTGACCGTGGGTCTTAGATATGTGTGTATATTTACCAAAATGCCATCATAACTCAGTTTCCATAACTTGAAAACACCTAAAAGTTGTTTTCAGTTTTGCTAACTCATCACTTAAAAATCAAAGAATTGAGTGATGGAAACAAAAATTGAAAACAAATCCAAACACACCCTTCTGCCGTGAGATCCACCAATTTTGAGCTATGGGTGATGAAAACAAAGTGATGGGTGATGGAAAACATGAAATCCAAACAGCCCCTTACACTTTCTCCTCCACTCTTTCTTCTTCATTTCATATTCCCATTAGTTACTTACACTTACAGAAGTACTTCTTGGAAAGTTTCAGAGACCCAGACTAGAAGTTTAAGTGCAGGACTGAAGAAGAAAGTTTCAAACGCAGCTAAAATTTGAGCTTCCTCCACAACTGCTCTAAATTTCTGTTCTCTTCTTCTTCCTTTGTTTTTTTTTTTTTTCAAATCATTTGGTAGCTTCGTAGCAGATATGATTTGAACTTCTTCAGGCAATCAGCGTTAGGTGGAAACATGCTGTGCTGATGGGTTTGTTAGTTTAAGTTTTTTTTTTTTTGGCTAAAAACTGCTACCTGCCAAAATTTACATTTCAGCCAAAATTGACTAGAATCGGCCGGAATGGCTGGAATGACCCAAAACTGGCCAGAATTAGACCCGAGGTTGAACGGGTGGTATTACCATTCTGGATTGCATCCCGATAAGAAATATTCCGGCCGTTCAGGCCGGAACGGAACGGATTTGATAATATTGCTATTCAATTTATTTTTGCTACTATTCATTGATCATTTGATTCCATTGCACTTTTTTGTACTATTCATGGGTCCCACTATACTATTTCAGCTAACTTTTACTTTTATCTATAGTACTTTCAGCAAAAAAAATTTAGTTTCAGTAAAATAAGTGGATCCCAAACGAACACTTAGAAAGATAAGAATATGAGCTTAATAACACAATGATAATAATATCAAGAATAACAAAAAAAATAATGTTATAAAAAATAAGATAACAATTAATGACCCGTTTGGATTGAGGGAGAGTAGAGTAGATTTAGCCTAAAATTAGCTTATTTTTAGCCAACTCTACTCTACTCCCTCTCCTTCCCCCCCTCCATTCAAACGGACCATAAATAGAAGATGACTAAAATGTATTAATTTTTGTATATTTATTTTATCACCTTCCCCTCTGTTCTCCGGTTCTCTCTCTCTCTCTCTCCTACTTTATCTCCCATAGTCCAAACACACCATTAGTATGAGGTATGTTAGAGCATTCTCATTGTGATATCTAAAACCATTTAAAAATGTAAATTAGAGAATACTTTCTACTAAAAAGTTATAAAATCACCTCACATATGGTTATTTATTTATTAGTTTTCCTTTAAAAAAAAATAAAATTTCCCACTCTCTCTCTTTCTCAAACCCACCCCAATCCATTCCCTTTCTCTTCTATGGTCTCTCATTAGACTGCTTTGTATTTGGTATGACTTTGTTGTCAATGTGGATTGAATGATAGCGATGAGATCAAACGTATGGCTGGGTTTGTGCAAACTCTCTCTCATTTGGATTTGGATATGAGATTGAGTTTTGATTTGTGAGTGGGTTTCAATTTGAGAAGGGGTTGCTCGTGCAATATCAATGTTGATTGTCGTTCTTAAGTGATTTTAAATTTTTAGGTAGTGATTAGGGTGGTTCGTGATTGGATTAGTTTCTTGTTGGAGTTATTACTTTATTGGATGTAAACATTTATATTATGTTACCACGATGTATGAAAAATATGATATAGGATCAATTGTAAAAGTGATTTTCTAATGTGGATAAAGTAATTTTTTGTCAATGAAAAATAAATAATTTTTACATGGGTCCGGTTAATTTGACCTAAGGGCACGCGTCAGTAAAACATTTTTCACATTACCTAAGGAGGTGACCATTTTTCTTCTAAGAATCAGTAAGGATGTGACATTGATTCCATTGAAAGAATATTGTTTTAAAGCTCACACTTCAAATCTCTCTCTGTTTTATTTTTTATTTTTTGGGGTTTTAAACCTCACACTTCAAATCACAATCGAATTAAAGTAGTGCAAACACATTCCCTAATTGGATTCCAAACCTTGCGGTCTAATTCCTTTGGAATCCATGGGACTATAGTTGGTACTTTGTACTTTGGGTAGGGAGCTACTTTGAGAGGTTACCAGGTTGTCACAACTGGTGGTCATTTAATTTTAATTAAAAAGAAAAAAAAAGTTTAAATAATAATAATTAAAAAAGAAAGACAGAAAAGAGAGAATCGAGAACAAATAAGATCGGACGGTGAGAGTAACACGACCGAAAGAAAGTAATCAAATCGAACGTCCAAGAGAGTAGCGTGAAATTAAAGCCAAAAGTGAAAAAGCTTATAAGTTCTAGCTTTTGTTGTGCACACATTTAAAACACATCGCCGTCCCCTTCTTCTTCTTCTTCTTCTTCGTCACACTTCTCTGCTTCCCACTCTCAGATTCTCTCTCTCTCTCAGCCATTTCACATCGAATGGTACAAATCTCTCTCTCTCTCTCTCTCTCTCTCTCTATTTTTTGCTCGTTTGGTTTCCGATCGTTGAGTTCGATGCGCATTTTCGAGGGCTAGGGTTTTGGCTCGTCGATCTCGTTCTTAATTAAGCTCTTATTTATAAAATTGAAAATAAAATCTGATATTTATATATATATATATTTTTTGTAATTGTAGGCTCTACCAAACCAACAGACCGTGGAGTACCCAAGCTTCAAGCTTGTCATCGTCGGTGATGGAGGCACTGGTATTTCTCTTTTTTACTTTCTTTTTTTTTTTTTTTGAAAATTTTGAAATTATTTTGTCTCTGTTTGTATCAAATCGTGGAGTTAGGGCTTTTGATTTTCATGGTGGAGGCTATGCTTGTTTCGAAAGATAATAATTTTCTGACAGATTTGCAGGAAAAAAAATACTGTAGATGTGTAAATCTATATTGGTATTGGTGGTGACGGTATTGATTGATCTGAGTGTTTTTTTTTTTTTTTTTTTTTTTTTTTTTTTTTGAATGGTGGCAGGAAAAACAACTTTTGTGAAGAGACACTTGACCGGAGAGTTCGAGAAGAAATATGAACGTAAGGGTCTCGAATGATGCTTTGTTTTTAGTTAGGGTTCCCATTCAGTTTACATAGAAATTTGTACTGTTTTGATGTGTTTGGAAGTTATTAATTTTTTTAAATGGGTTTTATTTGCAAATAGCAACTATTGGTGTGGAGGTTCATCCATTGGACTTCTTCACAAATTGTGGGAAGATTCGGTTTTACTGCTGGGACACTGCTGGCCAAGAGAAGTTTGGTGGTCTTAGAGATGGATACTAGTAAGTGAAATTTTAATGATTCATAATATTGTTGTTGTTGCATTTTTTTTTAGTTAGATTTTAATTCTGCTTTACTGATTGCTTTTGTGTCCTTCGGAGTGTAAATTTTGACATTTATTAGTACCTTGTATGGTGTCTATACTACAATGTTTGAAAGTGTGACTTTTTAGTTGAAATTAGTATTAAGGTGTTCTGATTAGGGGGCATAAACTGAATGTATGCTGTTTGGTACATGTGTTTAATTTTGTAATGCTAGTCTCTAGAAGGTCTATGGCAAAGGTAGGGTACAAATGGGTGCTTTTAGATGGATTATAAATGGGTTGGGTATATAATTACACATTTACCTGGTTATTACATCCAACCCAACTAGGCAGTATTCATTCCAATACCAAATCACCAATTACCCCACCTTCCCCCCAATTTTTGCATCATTGTTTGATGATGACAATCTGAGCATCTTTGTTGTCTTCGATGGTACTCATAGGATAATCTCAGAAACAAAGAGAATCTCGACTTCCATGAGTTATAAATGCCATTAAAAAGAATGTCCATGAATTTGATTGAGCTGGCTTAGGAAAAAAAATTCAAAGAACAATGAATCTGTGGAGAGAAAATTGGCAGGATGGAATTGTAATTCTTCTATTATATTGATGAGGAAGGAGAAGAACGGAAAAACCAGTAGATATTTTTTTGTATGTTAGTTATTGTTTGGATTAAACTGGTTACTTCTTGTATTTAGGGTTTTCCCATTTGTTGACGAGATAAATTAATGTAACTAATTTCAAGCTTCAACTTTCTGGATTTTTTATAATATATTTTCACCCCTTCCCTTGAAGTTGCTCTCTTATGTTGGTTTGCTGACTGGTTGGTTACCTTAAAGTCTCTTGTCTTATTTTCTTGTGCTTTCTAATTTAGGGTCTCACATAAAGCCAATGAGCTTTAGCTCAACTGGCACCTCCCCTTGCAAGTGCTAGGTGGAGGGTTAAAGATCGGTTGAATGCGTGAGGGGCTGTTTGGTTTTTTTTTTTTTTGTCATCACTCATCACTCACTCAATTTTCATCACTCATCACTTAAAATACCCCAATTTCCCCAACTCCACCCGTTTGGCACTCATCACTCAGTGACTTTGTTTAAAAAAAAAAAAAAAAAAAAAAAAAACTCAAAAAGTCAAATATTGCGGCTGAAATTTCAAAAGTTGTGGGTTTAATTACGAAAATGTCATTGGAAACTGAGTTTTGGAAACTGAAAACACCTAAAATGTATTTTCAGTTTTCATAACTCATCACTCAAAAATCTGATGGAAACAAAAACTGGAAACAATGGCAAACAGGTTTTTCAGCCGTGGGACCCACATATTTTGAGTTATGGGTGATGGAAACAGAGTTATGGAAACACAAAAACCAAACCACCCTTGAGTGACTTGCCTATCTCCAAAAAAAAAAGGGGTCTGACATAAAATCTTCTATGAAATTTTGCAGCATTCATGGGCAGTGTGCCATTATAATGTTTGATGTTACAGCCCGGTTGACATACAAGAATGTTCCTACATGGCACCGTGATCTGTGCCGGTAAGTAAAAAATATTTTGTTAAATTCTACTACAGTTTGTTTGTGCGTGTGATTTATATTTGCATTTTCTACAGTATATTGATGACTTGTCTTTTGCATTCATAGGGTATGTGAGAATATTCCCATTGTTCTTTGTGGAAACAAGGTAGATGTGAAGAACAGGCAGGTTAAGGCAAAGCAGGTTACATTCCACAGGAAGAAGAATCTGCAGTACTATGAGATATCCGCAAAGAGCAACTACAATTTTGAGAAACCTTTCCTGTATCTTGCCAGGAAGCTTGCTGGGTAAACACAATAGTATAATTTTGTTATTTTATTGTAGTATGCGAATATTGTGAATGAAACTTGATGTTGACTACTGCTTTTATAACTTAGGGACCCTGCTCTCCACTTTGTGGAGTCTCCTGCTCTTGCTCCTCCTGAAGTACAAATTGACTTGGCTGCACAGCATCAGTAAGAATTATCTGCTTTGCCATCTATTGATTCTGCGTAGAATATTTTGTACCTTATTGGGACTGGTTATTCTGTCTACAAGTAGTGTTGAATAGATACCCTTAATAGTAAAGCAATTAGGCCACTAGAATGTCCGCCAGTTGCATATACTAGTTGTTATGCATAAAGTTTTCAAATTTTATTATTGTTATTTTGATTCTCAAACAGTACCAGAAATGCTTTTTGACCACCACTTGTTAAAAAGCAAGAGCATCTGCTTTTTATGTAACAAATTAGTTCTGCTTCTTAAAAATATCACCTGAAATGTCAATTGTACTCAAATGTAGCTGTTTTTAGTTGTTGACAGGTTTATGTTGAACTCATTTAGTTACTTCTGTTTGTCTTAAATCGTTTCACCTTAAATCTTGTCCTTGATGTTGTTTTGTATTTGCTTTACTACAGGCACGAAGCTGAGCTTCAGCAAGCAGCCAGTCAGCCTCTTCCCGATGACGATGATGATACATTCGAGTGATCTGGAACTGTGCTGGAGGGGCTATCAGTCCTTTTGTTGTGTTCTTATATGCTGCCTTTACTTCCTTATGCCTTGTTATGTGGGATTTTCAACATATGGCAGGATATGCTGATCAGTTTAATGGTCGGCTATTGACCATAGACCATATACCAGTTAGGATTTCCTTTTTACTAATATTTTTGTCCATGGTTGTGATGTTGTATGTCTGATATTTATTGCTGGAGTCCCATGGTGTTTTTGAGAGTTAAATTAAAACAATTATGCGATCATTCCATCTTGTTTAATCCTGCTCTTTTATTCCCCATACCTCTACGCATTTATGTGTTTCAAGACGGTCTTTTCTCACCACTGGTGAGAATGTAATTTTTCCAAACCCGCCCAGGGCTTGTTACTCATTTACTCATCTTGATTTGGGCATACTCTTTAAAATTAGGCCCTGTTGTAAAATTATCGAAGAATTGTAGGCTCTGAAGTGATGGATACGGTTTACAGGTTTTTTAGCAGGCAGATAAATCACATTAATTCCTCATTTCCAAAACTACTAGGTGAGGGCAATTTCTGTGGATCATTCAGATTGATAGGCTCAAAAGATGTCTCCCCTCACCTTTCTCCTTGGCACGGTTAGGAGGCACATGTAGTCTCTCTGGCAGGGAGAGTATAAGATTATAATATTTCGGTCCGCGGCAATAGCCATACAATGAATCCACATGAAACGCGAGTATGGTAAAATGGCTATAAAGGCTTGCCAATGAGAATAAATTTGAGTGCCGTTTTTATTGATTCTAAAAGTGCGACTGATTTTGTTACCTGGATGGGTTGGGTTAAACATTTAGAGCATTTGCACCGGTCTTTGTAAAATTTTAAATCTAATTTTTTTATTTTACACCACTATTTTTACAAAATATCCACATTAGATTATTTATTATATATTCAATCTGATTTAAATAATATTTTATTATTATTATTTTTACTTTATACTTTATGACTGATTTTCTTATCTTCTTATGTTTATTCTCATCTTTTCCTCAAAAAAAGTAAAAAGTTCTCTCTCATCTCTCAGTTCTCTGCTCTTTTCACCATAACAAAGCCAAACCTTCATGGCTAGGGCTCCATGGCCATGGCCAGACCTCACATAACCACCAAAAAGGCCGAAACCCACATAAATCAAACCCCTAATTTTTCTAGCTCTCTAAACCTGAATTCCACCTAGCCTAGACCACCATGGCCGAACACCGTGGGTTCAGCCAATCGACCACCACAAACAAAAGGCTTTTAACTTTGATTTCTCTCTTGGGTTTGGGGATTCAGTGATTTGGTTTGGTTTTTGGTATTCTAAGTTGTGGGTGTAGTTTGATTTGTGTTTTGATTTGGGTTTTGGGGTTTGAGAAAGGTGGGATTTTGGGCTTGGGTGTGATGGTGGTGGGTGGTTGACCGGTTTTGTCTTGTTTAGAGGAAGAGAGAGAGAGTGAGTGAGTCACTAAGTGAGATGAAGATGGAGATGGAGATGGAGATGAAGATGAAGATGGAGAAAGAAGAGAGTTTGGGGAGGAGAGAAAAGGAGAGGTCTGATGAGGGGGTGAGAGAAAAAACAATAAAAAATTGTTTACACAGCTACAGCAATTGTGTATATTTACATTGTTATTATAGCAGAGTGTATATTTACAAACTTATACACCCATTGATATGGGTAGTTTTTGGGGAAAAATGTGTAAATTTGACCACTTTTTGTATTATACACAAACTGGTGTGATTGTTCTAAATATTGTATCTTGACCGAGATTTCCAACTTCAAACATTTGAAGTGGAACTCATCAAAGTCAATTCCATATAACACTTGTCGCTCCATAGTGCATACCAGTTACTATTGAGACACAGTAACAGTTAACGGGGAACTTTGGAAATCACAACCCAGGTGTCAAATTAGTCTTAAAGAGTGATGATTCTACCAATAGTGTTTTACCCCTAGATTGTATTTTGGAGTTGCCACCTATTTTGTTAAGGTATAAAACCAAGAAAACTAGCAAAGGAAATGAAATACTCCTTTATTTCGTTAAGAAATCCAAAATTACACTGTAATAGAAGGAAAACAAAAATTATAAAGCTTACCTTCCTAGTTAAAATCTAAGAAAATTACATGACCTTAGTTCTTAGTTACATTTCAAAATATGTAAAATTACACTGGAAAAACCTAGTTTTGAACCATTGATTTAAGATTGAAGGTTAAATTATTAGATGGGAAGGAGTTAGGCATTTGTCTTGCCCAACCTAAATTGGTTTTATAGAAATTAATGACAATTTTCATGTCATGTAACTCATCCAAACATCTCATAGCATACAATTATAGGGAAATAATCACTTAATGAATTTCTTCCGTCTTGCAAAAGTTTTTTTTTTTATTTAAATTTTTTATTTATGACAAGATTATTATCTTTTGTTTATAAGAAAACTTAATGGGTTCGGTATAGAGTCTTTTTTTAGGGGTTTAAGTTAAATATATGTGTATCACGTCATATCCGTTTGGATGAGAAGTACTTTGACAGTGTAAGGGATCAAGTATGCTTTAACCGCTTTATATCTAAAATAGTGTAGCTCATCTATTCAAACTGTCTTTGGTGGTTTATATATACATGTACGCACACACGTGTCGAATGTCATGTTAATTAGATGTTATATTTAATTTTTTAAAATTTTAATTAATCTATATATCACAGACATACCACTAGTATGATAATAGATGTATGGTTGTAAACAAGCCAACCTTTGTCAAGTATTGAATGTTTGAGCTTGGCTTAAAAACAAAAGTAAAATGTTCAAACTTAGCTCAAGCTCAAACCTAGCTTACAAACAATGTCTGAACTTGAGCTTGTCAAAAGTCCAAAGGCTTAAGCTTAAGCTTAGCTTGGCTTGATTCATTAGCCATGCTAAGCTAAAGCTCAATAACAAGCTCTTGAGCTTGAGATCAAATACAAATACATCATCGAGCACATTTAGTTTGCACGAGTGGTCCAACTCCCAATTAATTAAAAACTTGGTAATATACGAGTTTATTAACAAGCTCATATCAAGTTTCTTAACAAGCCCATAAATAAGCCAACTCGGCTTGCTTTTTATAAAGCCATATTTATTTATGAGCTTGTTCGTGAATATTTTTTTCCTCTTGGCCTCAACTCATTTATTAAGCAAGCTTAAAAATAAAGTTTAAACTTGAATTGTTTATAACAAACAAACATGAACAAATTTTTCATCGAGCCAAGCCCAAATATGTCCGTGTGATATACAAATTAATTAAGAACGTCTTGATTTATTTATAGCTCTAAATAAATGCACATCGGTTTGGGCTTAAATATCTTGAAATGTGCTAGACTGAAATGCCTTCTGTTTCTAGAGATCGCCAGTCGACTGCAGACACAAAGGGTTTGTCCAATTTGTCTTCAGTATAAAGTATAGTTGAAAAGATTTTGGCCCAACAACAGTGTAATCGAAAATGTGGGTCGAGCTGGCATGAGCCTGGGCCTTTATAAGCCCTTATGCCCTTGGACCCTGTTATATATTGCCCTGGGATAACAAATTAGACAATGTGAATATTGTGTTTTCACCTAATTCTAGTTATGCTCTGTGACAATTTTCCAATTTGAGAATTTCATGCCCATTATGAAAGTACTATATAACTTGGGAAATGGGAAATAGAAGCATCACCATGTAAAATTTAATTTTTGTTTGTATGGTGTCTTTTTTTTTTTTATATCTCATAATCATAAGTCAGGAAGGAAGGCCTACCTAACTGAATTTTCCTTCCATGTACCCACAACAAAACGAAAACCAGTGTGATGAGCACATGTGAAACTCACATGGCAATAGTACAATTGCGCTGGCACACATAGACACAGAAACCCACTTGCAAGTGTCTCAAATAATCCGAAAGAAATGCTCGCCCAACAATGGCTCCTAGCCTCCTAGGTCACCTTAACTAGTCTCAATTGCTATTGGACTTGTCACTATCTGTGTCGGTTCGAACCAAAACCCAAATGACCCATTAGTGATCACTGTAATATTTCATGCCCACCTAAGGTGTCCACATCATTCCAACCAAGAGTGGGGCATGTGAAAGCTAGTCTTAGCTCTTGCCAGCATGTCTACAATATGTGGGGTGGTCTCATAAGGACACTGTCCAAAAATTCAGGAGCTTATTACTCTAAAAACCAAAGGTCCCATTCGAGGCAAAGGTAAAAAAATGAGCTTTTTTTGGATGCACAAAGAAAAAAGGGGTGGCTTTCACTGTCGGTGGGTGGTCGGAGTGGCTTGGGCTAGGGCCAATTGATTCAAAACCCATTTCTCAGATCTTTTCAAAAGTCAGTTTCTATTGCTATTATCCTGAATGGGCTCACTTTGCTATGGCCCCTACTGTCCAGTTTCCTTTTGGTGAAATGGCTATTCTTTCTTTTTCTTTTCTGATAACTCCTTTTGTTCATTGTGTCCTTATGTATTTTGTTTTTGTCTATCAAATTTCAAATTTGTTATTATACCAACCATTTATATAGGAACTCATAGATACCACCTTTCTTGACAGAGGAAGCCATCAAAGGGTCCATTTTTATTTTTATTTGTATTTCCCTCCCCCCCTTTTTAATATAAATAAAATGCTTGTATTTTTTCTTTTTTGAGTGATCCTTTGTATAATACAAATTTTATTATATAGAGATTAAAAAGTTATGAGTCAATTTGTAAACACGTAATAGACAAGTAATTAAAATTTTTATTTATTATATTATCAATATGCATGTCACCAAGCATATTTGATATCACATTAATTTATTGAGTTTTTATTTTATTTTTATGAGTACAAGGTGGAATTATCATACAAACAAGTACATGCATGTGTATATATTTGTATACAGTAGAATGATATCATGTAAGTACAAGAGGGATATGCCTTCTAATTTAGACGGTAAGTTAAGTCCTAGGGTATGATATTTGAGATTTTTTTTTTCAATCCCTAATACACAATGTACCAAACACGTTTAAAACACGCAAATTCCCACTCTCCCAAAAAAAGAAAAGAAGGAAAAATTACATTTCAAACCTTATGCTTTAAAAGTGTGACATAATGATTTTTATAATTTCAAAAGTAACAAATTAAATTTAAACTCATCACATTTAAAAAAAATAATTAAACTCATTAAATTGGTATTGTGTTTTTTACTTTTGAAATTATAAATTTAATATGTTACACTCCTAAAGTAAACTAAGAGAGGGTTTTTATTTAAAAAAAAAAAAAAAAAACTCGAGGGTTTAAACATTAGTTTTTGGAAAAGATAAAAACCAAAAAAACATAGAAAAAACAAAGATGAACATTAGAAAACCTGTCTTACTGTTGACGGAAACATATAGACATGAAAAATGAAGAAGAGTGGGGAAGAGTGGTAATGTAAGATTGTGACAAATCATCACATAGGCCATCATGTGAAGATACGAAATTCACATAAAGAACAGAACATTAATTATAAAAGAGTAGTCCATGATGGTAGGGTAACGGAGCTAGCATTATGAAAGAAAAATTCATTGTAGCTTGAATTTCATGTAAACTTGAAACAGGACATGTTCTGCATAGAGAGCATGTGCCTACGCATAAACGGAAGGGGCATAAATAGGATGATAGGAAGCAACTGTCATTGTCTATGCCATATGCATGCATTGGTGATGGGGGTTTGAGATTAGGGGAACCTGAATTTATTGTCTATGGACTGGTAGGTTCAAGTCTCTCTCTCTCAGCTTTGCCTGCTTTTGATGATCTGGTTTTCAGCTTTAACACTTTCAATCTCATATCACTTAAATGCTCAAGGACCATTCTTCATTTATGGTTTTTTTTGGGCTGCCTTTCTTTGTCTATACAATTGACATGTGGAAAGTCATGTTGCTTTCTCATATTTTTACATTTGATTAATTAGTGTACAATTGCATTTATACTTGTATACTTCATTCTCTACCATCCAATCACTAGTACATATTATACTATACATATACGCCATATACGTGCCATAGAATAAACATGTGTGTGTATGCATAAGAAAAATTTCAGAGAAGATTTGTTCATAAATGTCAAAGAGGCAGAGGTACCACTCAAGCTGTGGGGCTTAGTAGTTTGTTTATAAAGTTTTCATTTCATCAAACAATATATACACACTGCATTTTACTCATAGTCTATAGATTGCACCCTAGCTACTTTTGCACACACCTTTTTAGTGTTCCAATGAGACCCTGTGCTGGTGGGTGGCTTTTCACCCACAGCAATTTTAGCAATAACCCGCTGTGTGACCATGGATTTGGTATCTACCTACTACATGCTCCCTTATTTCTTCCTGTTTGTTATGATCAATACTAATTATGAAGATAAACTTGGACCTTTGAGCAACCTAGAACTGCACTTGAATGATTTGCTCAATTAATTATGGCATTGATGTACATGTAGGGTAAAGGATTTCAGGGATTGAGATGAGGAAAATGCAAGGCTATTCTATCATATCAAGAAATGATAGCTCCAATTAGTAAACAAATTATGCTTGGATTTGAAGCTGGTGCTTTTCAGTGGCGACTCCAGGAATTTTTTCCAGGGTGTTCCTTGGTTACGTGGTTTTCTTATCAAATATTTGTCCAAAATTCTAGCAAAAGAATAAACAATAAATTATAAGTTTATTTGAAATATTAATAAAATTATTAATTATTGTTGTTTAGTTGTTTCATTAATTTGTTTGTCTTTTATAAATTATAATTTGTTATATTGTTGTTTCATTAATTATAAAATTATTAATTGTTCTTTAACATAATATAATATAATTTGTTTGTCTTTTATAATGTATTGGTTAATTAAATTATTAATTATTGTTTATTAGTTGCTTCCCCCAATTAATTATTGGTTAATTAAATTATTGTTTATTAGTTGCACTAGCACACACCCCATGTGCATTTACTTCCCCCAATTCAAGTATCCCATCCTAGCCCCATGCCCCCATCCACCCCCACCATGGTTTTAAAAACTGGTACGGTGAAAGAACCGAAAAAGAGACTAGTTACCGGTTTTCTAGTCAGGCCGGAGTTCGACCGGTGGTCAAATCGGTGACGTTATAAATAATTATAAAAAATAATAAAATTAAATAAATAAGAATATAACTACTAATATTTACTAAAAAAATATAAAAAATTTTAGAAGTATTTTCATGTTAAATTTAACTCAAATTAAAAGAAAAATAAATTATCATTTTTTTTAGAGGAAGAAAAAGAAGTTAACCTAAACAAACTACCAAAAGAAAAAGGTTATGGTTTTAAAGTTTTATAATCATATATAATTTTCAGTATTTTTAACAAAGCCATTATTTAATTTAAAAATATTTATCTATGTTAATATAATTTCACATCTAAATATTTCTTCTAAAAAAATTGTATTTATTATAAAAATATTTTATGCTTGTCTTGAATGTTGCAATAACCTTACCGGTGTATGAAGTGCAAATAATTCAGATTCTTTGCCTTTGATTGACCACTCAAACCCAAGTAAGCCATATCACAAACGTATTTCTCATTAAAAAAAAAAAAAAAAAAAAAAAAAAAATGAAGAAGAAGAAAAAGAAGAAGTAAAGTGGTCTGTCTCTCCCACCTAACCATCAACGTGGCCAAAGGATATCCACCCACATTTATACCAAACTTTTTAAAAAGATTGTCCTCTCCTCTCCTTATCTAAAAAGTCTAAACAAATTGCTCAAATCTCTTTCTCTCACTCTGAAGAAGAAGCAGCGGCAGAGCTGCAGTTTCCTCTCTTTCTCTGTTTCCTCCAAAGCCTAGTTCGGCTCCTTGCCCAAATTAAGAGATATTTCTTATTTCATAATCATTTTCTCACATATTCTCTGTTACAATTTTTTTTTCTTTTAGATTTTAGTTCAAAATTTGTTTGGCATAAAAAAGTTTGAGGGTGTTCCTAATTTTTTTGAGGGTATTCCTAATTTTTTTTAAGGGTAGATAAATAAAAAAAATTTAAATTATTATATATAATTTTTTTTTTTTTTCAGGTCAGGGTGTTCCTGGGAACACCCTGAATCAAACATGGCGTCGCCACTGGTGCTTTTTTCTGCACAAAGCATATCACTGATTTTGTCTGTCATCTCTTGGAATAACATTCATTTTGCCTTGCTGTATATTGGGTGTATTTTACAACAAGTTGATAGAAAAAAAAAAAAAAAAATCATTTTTCAACCTTATAAACGGTCTCTTTGTTATTAGAAGAATTAGAGTTTAAATCTCTCTCTACCAATATTGTAATTATTGAATTACAAAAAAAAATTGGCGTAGAGTGGCTACAATTAGGTTCGTACAAAAAGGATATTATTTGCCACACAAGAAAAATCAAATAAATGGAATACCCAATTGAGTAATAATAGAGGCATATTTAATGGATTTTCTCCTTTTACGTTTTGTGCACCCTAGTTTTAGCTTCATATAAGCAAGTACAACTAGACTGAACGATTGCAAGAAAGGAATCCAAGCATCAAAAGGGAGATTTTAGAAAGTGCTGCCTTACATTTAGTTTAAAGTTAGCTTCTAAGGTGCACTGTGCAAGTCAATCAACTAATATCGTATGGCTATAGATTTTTATACCATAATTCTAGTAGTATACAATTTCTTTCACAAAGGAAAACTTCAAAGGATATATCATTTTCATTTAAGTAAAAGACAGTTTTTCTTCAAACTTTTGGAAAAAGGTTCCTCTAATCTATTATGTTGCATTTTAAGAGATTATTTACTTATACTTTTAGTCACATGACTTACTTAAATAGTAATGTGACTCGTTTAAATGATTTGATAAATAATGTGATTCAATACACGTACATGATCTTATAAACTGCCATGTAATGAGTTGTACGAGATTTCTTCTAATTAATTTGGAGTAAAACTTTCTCCTTAAATATTAAAAAAAAAAAAAAAAAGTGATTAACTTGATCATCTAAAATAACAATTAATATGTGATAAAAATTTTTCACAATTGGGGGGACAATTCCTTTTGGTTTAGGCCTTCCAACCATGTGCATTTGAGATAAGGTTCACTCGGTTGACCATGGTTAGGTTTAAGCTTCAAAACAAGGATATGAGTCCGAACCACGGGGCTTGAGTTCAAAATTGGTAGAATGGTTTGATCAGTCAGAGGAAAGGTTGCAAAGGTCCCAAATAATGAGAAGATCTGACCCCAAAGGTAGGGATCATGAGATGGTTCATTGACAAAACTCGTTGGATCTGCCGGTAACCTATCAACATTAAATGCTCCCAGCTACCAAGATAGACAAGTATTAAATGCTATTTGACATAAAGAAAAGACTTTACTAACCACTGGGGGCACTTCAGTCTCTCCCCAATCACCTCAACTGACCCCCAAATATGGGGGCTATCTGTAATTAGCTTAGGCTTCATAAGGAGCAACAATGGTCATTTAAGTTGACCTATGGCAACAAGGTGACAAATATGTCATCATTCATTTCATGAACAGTGGCTTTAAGGCCCTCCTATAAATACCTTATAGATCCTATCAATTGAGGGGAACAACCTTCAATCTCTCATTGATGATAGAGCTTCACACACTATCTCTAATATTAGTGATATGATTTCAAATTTGACTCAAGTTTTGGAGGGTCTAAGGTCAACTACAATGGTTGATATGTGGCTTAGCAAGTAGGATTGTGCTTTCTTGTTTATAGCTTGGGTAGTTGAGACCCAATCTTGGTGGCAAAATTTGAGCCAACTGAGCCCTAAATTATGGTTTCCAATGTCATCCAATAAATCACTCACTTACTCTGCTGATATGATATACAATGATTGGTACATAATAAAATTAGTTTCAATCATGGGATTATATGTGAAAATGATATTACAATCACAACTTATAATATTAGCAAATTGTGAAAAAAAAATTTATTTACCTAATATTACTCTTAAAATAAAAAGCAAAATTTGAAAGTTATATGCTTGAACAATGTAGGAGTTCATTGGTGTTGGAATTTTTTTCATTTAAAAAAAGTTAAAAACGAAATTATATATTCTTGTACATGAACTCATTCTACCCAAAAAAAAAAAAAAAAAAAAAATCTTGTACAATGAACCCATTTCTGCTATGTGACAAATAAAATTGTAATATCGTGCAATATCACATGGCTTCAGGTGACACTCATTATGATTGTTTTTTTTTTTTATATATATAGTAAAATCATTTGGAGTAGTAAAATTAAAACAAGAAAATCTAAAAGAAGAAAGTGAATACAGAACAGAAGCATGTTTGAAAATTAATTATTTTTAATTCATCCCTTGACCTTTTATTAAAGAAAAGAATTAAGGGATAAAACGATAAACGATGAAAAGAAAGGTTTTGTTAATCATAAGAGAACAAGAGAGTAGACATCTTTGACATGGCCGTTGGTGAGAGACATAAATGGACAAGGATGGTTTTAAAGAGACAAAACACATAGCATGAAATGTAGTACCTTGTGTTTAGTTCCTATTTATTTTATTTTTAAATATTAATATTAATAAAAAAATAAAAAGCCACAATAATAAAATTATTAAAAAATAGCGGTATTTCTGAGAAAATCTAGGGAAGGAAGAAAAAGGCAAAATAGTCATCATAGGTGGCAGTGAATTGTAAATAAAAAAGAGAGTTTTAACTGAAAAAGTGAAAACACTGCCCCTCGATTCACGAGGGATGTGGTGTGGTCGAAATAAAAAAGTACGGATTTGCCTTTGTCTGTGATTCTTATATATTACTGCGACTGCCAGAGGTTGTTATCTTTGTACTCAAAAACAAACCTGACCTTCCTGCTTCTCAGTTTTTTGTTATTTATTTATTTTTTTCATTTTGAGAAACAAATTTTTGGATGCATGTGATTTTGCTCCTTTTATTTCCAAACCTACCCTTTGTCAGACTGAGCCTCATAAGGATTGGGATGGCCCAGTTGGGTCTTCTTTCAAAGTTATAACTCATGACTTCATGATTACATGGTTCAGTTACATTTTACTTTCTTTTAAATGACTTTCTTGAAGTATTTACTATTTAGAAAAAATAAATAAAAATTTTTAGACAATACATTTTTTTTTTTTTTGGGTGTTGGCCATATCCAAAACTCAAACAAGAAATGAGTCAGCACAATTTCAGGTTTAATTTAGTTCTATAATTTGTTGGAAAATGTTAAAAATATTACCAAATTTATTATAATAGTCTTATAAATTGTTATGCCAACTTATGTGATAATGTTATACCAACCGCAAAATAAATAAAATTTTTAATTAATTTTTTTTATATATTTAGAATTGGCACATTTGTTTGTAAGGCATAATTAGTAAATTTGTAGACTTGTGGTACCCTTAACATCATTCAATTGGTTGATTGTGGTTTTGGAACTTTGGCAAGGAGGACTTAATGCTCCTTATCTTAACGAGCCCTACAAAAATTCTACCACCACTAGATATTTATCATTTCTGTAAGCTTTCAAATATTTTTCATTTAAAAAAATTGAAGTTTATCACCAATTTCCATATTCAAAACTATTCTCTTTATGCAACTTATAATTGCAAGTTGATTAAGTTTGTTTCACCATTTAAAGGCATGATGCATGGATGAAGCTTAAGATGACAAATTCAAAATGAACAAAGATGTTGACTCAATCTTACTCCACCAAATCCCATAGGTTCTCTAAATTTGAAGGATTGATAGAGGAAAGATCTATGAAATAATTACTCTTTGTTTCTTTTTGGATATGATAACACCCTTTCATTAGGGAGAGTTTATAAACTTGTAATAATCAAAGCCCAAAGGATAAAAAGGCAATTTACCTTTATCACCACTACTCATTAGATACTTCCAAGAGTTCAAATCTTTTACATAGCATCATAAAATGGTCACCTAGGAGCTAAGTAGCTAGGAGATTAAACTAACTGAAAAAGCAGTCAACTTAAGCAAAGCAAAATATGAAAGCGAAAAAGAAGATCATTACCATTGAAGAACCTTATTTTTAATTTGTAAGATTATATTTTAGGGGGGGTAAGAGAAAAATAACAAAAAATAAAATAAAATACAAGGGTAATCTAGTAATTTCAAAAAATAAAACAATGAATGCTCGGTGCTGGACCTGGCAAGCAGAGAGCTTGAGTTGATGTAACGAAGTGGCTTTCCTAAATGGACAAAATGGTGAGAAATGTAAATGATTGGATTACACGTGGCAGGCCATGATTTGATATGGCTGTGGATATATATAAATTTAAAAGAAAAAGAAAAAAAGACAGTGTGCAGCTGTGTGTGCAGTGTGAAGGACCCGTCACACCTTTCGATTGAGTGGACGAAAACTTAGTTATTCTGTGTCTCATAATAATAACGAAAACTAAGCAATATATATTTGGAAGCTACGTGACACTACGAGACATGGTAAAGTTAAAATGCTATATATCATGAACAATTATTTATGTACTTCGAATGTTATATTGTGTCAGACCGTGAGTAAGTTGTGCCATTGCACTTCAAAACTAATTGGTGATAAGAAATACACACTCAAATCTTTTATGACATTTGATATCACGCCATGCGGGCCTATTTTTAGAGTGGTTGTAGGGAATCAAATTGTAGTCCCCCAACAATTCCTTCATCACAATGACACTCCCGTGACTCGAACCCATGACATTGGCTCTGATACCATTTGTCGGACCGTGAGCTGTGTCATTCCACCTCAAAACCAATTGGTAATGGGGAAAATACACTCAAATTTTTTATGGCATTCGACATCACGCCACGCGGGCCTATTTTTAGAGTAGTTGTAGAGAGTCAAATTGTGGTCTCCCAATATATTGAACACCCCGAATTTGATTGTACTTCTCAAAACTAGATATCAGGAATGATGTAACTACACAATGAAATGAAGATTCTAAGACCCAAAATCAATAATTATCAATCCCCAAATGGGTAATCCCATGGTTTAATATATGTTTTATTCTCAAATAGTGATTGTGAAAAGTAAGCTATTTTCTTTGGTGACAAATATGACTTTGTTTTAATAATGTTTGGGTATCTAAGTTTATAACTCGGAAGAATATTATATTCCCTGCTTTTATTACTATTGACTATCATTTGGTATATACTTTGTATCAAAATTTGAAAGATGGAATGCATATAAAGTAGAAAAAAAAAAGGAATAAGAATTTTACATCATTTTCCACCAAATGGGTTGAAAATGTAGGAGGAGGATCTTCCAAGTTGACCTAAAAAAAAATCTAACACAAATTAAGCTCTTTTTGGCCAAAAAGCATGCGCAACAGCATGCTCTTTGGTGGTAGAATTGAGCTTAATTTATGTGTTGATTGACTCACTTAAGTGCGCATTTCTTTACCATCAACAATATTTAAAACAAATGCAATTACTATTAGCATAATTACATTGATGAAGATTTAGAACCAATTCTCGTTCAAATGGGATTTGGCATCGAGTAGCTATGGATTCTTCACACACTTTTATTGCAAAGGTCAAAAAGTTTTCTTGTGCAAAATATGGGAAATTCTTGGTCAACCATTCCATATATAGAAGGACGTGTGGAATGGATACATGTTCAAGGGTTGGTTGGCTTCAAGAAAATCGACCATCGTTTTGTAGTATGAATTAGGAAAAAGCTTTGGGATTGACTAATCACGAGAAGAAGATATGATATGAGATATGGTGGGGGAGTGATTTGCTAACAAAATCATTATGTGCATATCCCCTTTTCTGCTCTTGTAGCTAGCTACTCATTACCAACTAAATCTTTTTTTTTTAAATCACTTTTCAAACTTTCTTCTTCTCTTTCTTATCCAATTATTGTCAATTATTTCCATGCCATTAAATTCCAAGTCTATCATGGAATTGAGCTTTTCCATCCACAGTTATATAATAATTTAAATACCTATTTAATATACATTAAAAAGAAAAATATAAGATCCGTTCATAATGATGTTTTTAGTTACATATGATTGGATTTACTCATGTTTTTTTAGTTTTTCATCTTTTGTTCTCAATTATATGAATATTTGGGTTACTATATAAGAATAAGCCTCATGACTAATAACTAATTTTTATTTGGTAATTTTACCCTATCTTTGCTACTTGCATGCACAATCTCATATTTAAGACCAAGTGCAGAGGAAGGGGCGCGGTGTCTTTTTTACCACTCATAGACAAATGTCAAAAAGAAATTATTAAAATTTTTTACTATATACAATTCATGTTTGACACTTTCAAAGTTACAAAATGTCAGCACTTGTTGATTATAAGAGTCAGTCCACCACGCATAGTTGTTCCTTTATGGTTTGTAAAGGGGGTCAACGATACTAATATGGTGGGAAAAGCCATCCAATGATCCATTTAAAGTCCCCGCAAAAGGTCCCTGCCTTTTTATAAAGATTTGATTTATTAGTTTTGTAGGGTCACAAATTGTAGCCTTAAGCCCAAAACGTGTAGGACTTGGACCCAATAAGCCCAATACAATAAATTTGTAGAGAGTGGGTTAAAGAATTAGGTATGAATGGCGTGGACAGCGTTTAACATGTTTTTGGATAACGATGTTCTTGGTTCAATCCAAGGAGATTTCGTATCATATAATTTACATTCTTTTTCTCAAAAAATCCCTCTCTCTCATGGAGGGTCTGTTACATTATATAGTTCCCCTCTAGTCATCATAACCTTACACTTGTCACTCATCTAAGACGTTACTTGATTAATTGTCCTATCAGATATCTTCTTTGGCTTCCCTGTGAGCTGTAATAGCTTAGGTAGCACTGTTCAGAGGTCTTCTCCACATAAATGCGGCCAGAAAAGTAGCTGCAGGGCATTTAATGTGGTGGTAGCAGCTTTTCTTCAAATATTTTCGGATCTCTTCCTTTCCAGTAAGTTCACAAAGGCCATCTCTATCATCGGAGCTTCCAGGAAGGTTACTCCAATCAATGGGATACACACTTGAACTATACTCCTCTCACCCGAGGACGAGATCCTCCTCGGATCAAATTTCTTTTGTTTCCCACGTATGAATTTTTTGAAATAGAACATCTAATAAGTGCAGCTCTGCTCGGCCCATGAAGCTCCTCGGACTAAGCCCACAGCCCAAGATGTATGGTTCTGGGCCTTTGTCCCCACAATAGCCCCTCAAAATTTCAGTTTTTCCCTCCCATCCGAGGAGAAAAAAATGGGGTTTTAACTTTTAAGAGATAAGGACAATTGATATTTGACCCACACGTGTGGGAATATGATTTAATTGCGCTTCATAATTATTTCTGTCGCTAAGCAGTCCACGAAGCGTTATTAATTACTCCAGGAGGCGTCTTGTCCCCTGCATCCAACGACAATGCGTAGATCTAACGGCTGATATTTTCCTTAGAATTTTGAGCGGGATAACTTCCCCTCTCTCTCTCCCTTAATATAAAGCCTTGAGGGAAACCATTTGTCTTCTTCTTCAAAGAAATCTTTAAGCGCTCCAGAGAATTCCAACGCTTCTTCTCCTAAAATACCCTAAATTCCCGAATTTCCGTCGCTATTTCTTGTAAGAAGTCTTCGAAGGTTTTCCTAGAAAGTTTCAGAGATTAACGTACGTGCTCCCGTAAGTTTTTAGCTCTTTATATTTGCATTTTTCTTCTCGGCCTTTCTCCTCGGCCTGCCAGTTCTTACTTCCTTATTTTCAAAATTCAACTACTTCGTCTTAGGTTGTAAAAATGGGTAGATTCGAGCGTCTAGTAGATTCCCCCGCAAAAATAGAAGTTTTTAAACAAAAATACCATATACCCCAGGCAGTTGGCCTGCGATATTGTTCCTCAGAAGAAATTTTTCTACCTAAAGAGGCAGGAGAAGTGGTCATTCCTATAATAGCCTTCATAGAAGGGGGAATAACCCTTCCTATGGGTGGGATAACTTATTAACCATAGGCTATGCCCTTATCAGTGTGCACCTAATATGTTTAGGATTCTAGGTTGCATTGATACTCTTGACCAGCATCTTTACTTGGGCCTCACATGACACGATGTGGTTCATCTGTACGAGTGCCACTCACAAATCGACAGAGGGTTTTGCCTCAAATCCAGGTCGTCCATTGTCAGACTCATCTTGTGCCTCCCCAAGTCCAACAAAGGGATGAAAGATGACTACCTCATCGCTTCAGGGGTATGGCACGATGGTCGACCCTGCCCAACTCGGGAGAGAGAGACAGGTGGGATACCTTAGAGTTAGATCCCTTAGCATAGGATTTAGATTTTTAACCCCTACCCATGTTTCCCATTATAATTTCCTTTGATAGTGGACCTTAATCGTCTAACTTTATCTGGTTTCCTGGTTATTTCTGTAGATAGGAGGCTTGTTACTCCTCGGCTCAGTCTTACCAACGTGGTGGCCCTCAACTATCTTCTTCGATCAGAAATTTTTGTGAGCGAGGACCGACAACTACGAGCTGTTCACCTGATCCTATATTTCGATCCCATTTCGAGGATCTTTCAGGAAATCGGTCACGCCATAAGAGCTGGTGATCCTCGGATTAACCGTATCGACGTGTCAAAACCAGACTTTCTGGCCGGAGACGATCTTCCCCCAGTCAGACTACCAATCCCTCAAATCCCTTCTCAGCTTGTAATACCATTGCAACAAGTCCTGCTCGGAGCAGAAGCTGCAAAAGAAGAGGAAATCGCCTCCTCGCGGCTGTTATTAGAAGAAGAAATAGACCAGTTCCGCTTTGAAGGAGAAGAAGGCATACCAGAAAGGCCTGTGCAGCTCTTGGACTCTGCGACCGAATCCGACAGACTTTCTGCAGCTATTCAGCCTGAATTAGTTATTACCCGGGTTGATACAAGTTCAGAAGAAAAAGGAGAGATGAGCTCGAAAGGAAGGCCGTCTCTGAAAGGCTTAGTATCCAATAAGGGCAAAAAGGGAACCTCGAAAGGCATATCCCAGACCCAGACTCCTGTCAATCTACCACCTCCTCCCCCTCTTCCTACTGATCTCGGACTACATGTCGCCCCGGATTTGAAGAAGAAGAGAACAATACAGGAGATAGAAGAAGGTGAGGTGATCCTACCGAAGGGCCCTAAACAACAGAAAACCAAAGATCTGAAGGACAATAGGGCCAGCTCTGTTGACAGCAGGGAAGATGCTGAAGTGTGCCAAAAATAGCGCCCTTGAGCCCCACGGATAGAATTGGATAGAGCTCAAATTTCCTGGGATGCCACTATCAGGTGGTCTCAGAGAAGTCACGCGTTCCATCTTGCTCAGGCTTTAGAGCAACCCCTCCTACTCCCACGGGATATGGAGGCTCTCAGACACACCAAGCAGCCCAAGCTTTTCATGTCATTAAAGAGGGATCTCGCCCTGGTAAGCTAACTTTGTTTTACAGATTAAACGTTAAGAAGCTATTACTCTTATCAGTGTTATTACACTTATTTTCACACGCGTGACCCCTTTGCTATTGTTATGCAGGTCACTCAGCAAGTTTATGTGGCCGAAGAGTGGGTTCGAAACGCCTATAACAGATATGAAGCTGAGTCTCATTCTCGGTGCGAGGTTGAGAAAATTCTCGAGAACCTGAAAGAGGAAAAAACACAGCTGGCCGAGAAGCTAAAGGTTTCAGAGCGCGAATACTCAAGTGCCAAAGCAGGGCTGAAAAATGCTGAGAACCAGCGCAAACTGCTCTATACAACCCAGCTAAATTTGGCTACCGAGAAAGCAATCGTTCTAAGCTTGAAAGCTGAATTGCAGAAAACTAAAGAGGCAGCAATAATAGCAATGGAAGCTGCTAAGACTGCGGAGGAAGCGGCCTATGAGCCTGGGGTAGGAGAAACGGAAGAGAGGCTGACCGAGGAGGTAGCTGAAGTGTGCAGAGATTATTGCATTGAGTCTTGGGTAGAAGCACTTAATCGTGTAGGGGTTCCTGCTGATTCCGAGTTGAGGAAACCTGAGAACGTGTTCTTCCCTGAATATATCAGAGAGATCCCAGCCAGCCCTCCTCCGGCCACTGCTCTACTCCTCCCTCCTCCTGAGCAGATAGCTAACATAAATGCCCCTACCATAGCTGCTGAGGCCACCAAAGAAGTTGTTGGGAAGGGTATGGAGGTTTTACCCTCGGTCAAAGATAAATCCGCCGAGGATTCCCTTACCATAAAGGACGTCGTTTCCCAAGCCAAAACAGCTGAGTCAAGATCTGATGTTGGGGATGTTAAGAATAAAGCCATTGGTCCTGAGAAAGTTTCTCAACCCTTGAAGAAGTAGTTATAGGATCTGTTTTGTTTTCTGTTGTTGTTGTTGTTTTTTTTATTTTTTTTATTGAGTTTTCTTTCAGGTAGATTTTGCCAATATGTATGATGTACTTATTTTCAATTAAAGAATAGATTTTTCCTTCCTACCTCTTGTATCTCTACTTTTGCTTGCATAGCTGCCGTTTGCCTTTATTAAAAATTAATGATGACTTACTATCCGCAAGCTAAGGCATTTGATAAAATACTTGTAATGGACGGGCCTATCATGCTCTTACTTCAAGAACTGACCTTTCTATGCCGAAGGCTGACAGCAAAGACTTGTTGTAACTTAAAATCTATTTAATACTTTATAGAAGATACCAGGGAATTAATTCAATTGTATATGATCCGAGAGCCCTGTCATGACTTAGGACTCGTTTAAACGTTTTGATAAAATATCATTGTCTATTAACTTCCCTTAAGGGTGTGAGTTTTAACACTTTACAAAAGATGTCTTTTAGCTTTAATTTCATCCAAGCATCTGGTCCGAGAACATCAGGTATGATTAAGGTTCTGTTTAAACACCTTTATAACAAACATAAGTGTATTAATTTCCCTAAAGCATCTGATCCAAGGACATCAGGCATGACTAAAGTTCTGTTTAAACACCTTTATAACAAACATAAGTGTATTAATTTCACCTAAGTATATGGTCCGAGAGACCTGGTATGACTTAGAATTTTTGGAACACTTTAATAAAAACTGATTAACAGAGATTACCATATCTTCACACAACATTAGAAATTAATGATATAAGAAGCTCTTATTAATAATAATACCTTTTCAGGTTGTTTACATTCCAAGGGCGCGGTATTACATACTTATCTAAATCCTCCAGAAAATATGCTCCTATACCTGCTTCCGAGGTGATGCGATATAGTCCTTCCCAATTGGGTCATAGTTTTCCCCATGTTGGGTTTTTTGCAGTGCCTAAAACTTTCCTCAATACCAAGTCACCAGGCGCTAGTGGCCTTAGTTTTACTTTGGCATCATAACCTCGCTTTAGCTGGTGTTGGTAGTACGCCAATTGGACCATTGCACTTTCTCTTCTTTCTTCAACGAAATCTAAGCTTCTTTTCAGCAGCTTATCATTATTATTCGAATTGAACGAACTGCTTTTTAGCGTTGGAAATCCTATTTCCAAGGGAATGACAGCTTCGGCACCATAAATCATTGAAAAGGGGGTCTCCCCTGTTGACCTGCGAGGTGTGGTTCGATATGCCTACAGGACATGCGGCAGCTCTTCCACCCCCTTTTGCATCATCTAACCTCTTTTTCAGTCCGTTTACTATGACTTTGTTAACAGCCTCAGCTTGCCCATTCCCCTGGGGATAAGCTAGGGTGGAATATCTATTTGTAATTCCCAATTCGCCGTAGTATCTCCTGAAGGCCTTACTGTCAAACTGAAGACCATTGTCTGAGATAAGAGTGTGAGGGACCCCGAACCGAGTGACAATGCCCTTCTAGATAAATTTCTTAACGTCCACATCTCTGATGTTTGATAGAGGCTCGACTTCAACCCACTTAGTAAAATAGTCAGTATCGACTAGCAGATATCTCTTGTTCCCTGCTGCTTTGGGAAAAGGCCTGACAATATCCAAGCCTCATTGAGCAAATGGCCAATGGCTGGTCATCGGATTGAGGATCCCTCCTAGTTGGTGTATGTTTGGTGTGAATCTTTGGCATTGGTCGCACTTCTTTACGTACTCATGTGCTTCTTTTTGCATATTTGGCCACTAGTAGCCTTACGTGATGATCCTATGAGATAAAGACCTGCCTCCAGTGTGGCTCCCACAAATCCCCTCGTGTAACTCCTCAAGGATTAATTCTGATGCTTCAGGGTGAATACATAATAGATATGGTCCAGAAAAGGAGCACTTGTACAATTTTTGATCTTCGGACAACTAAAAGCGAGGTGCTTTTCTCCGTACTTTTTTAGCTTCCAATTTACTTTCTGGCAAAAGGTCTCCTCTAAAAAATAGTACAATGGGGTCCATCCAGCTAGGTCCCACTTGGACTTGGCAAATCTGGGTCAACTTCCCTCTTGCTTCCGTGGGCTTGTATAAGTCTTCTACGAGGATAACTCGAGGCAAGCTCTGTGCCGAGGAGGTTGCAAGTGTAGCAAGGGAATCTGCATGTGTGTTACGGCTTCTAGGGATATGCAACAGACTGAATGATTCAAATTTTGACCGCAAATGTTTAACCTGACTTAAATACTTTTGCATTCTTTCATCCCTTACTTCTAATTCGCCCTTTACTTGACCAACAACTAATCTGGAGTCTGAAAATATCTTTACTTCTATTTCCCCCCATTCTCTGAACCATGGACATTCCTTCCAGTAAAGATTCGTACTCGACCTCGTTATTAGTGGTCGAGAAGCCCAATCTCAACGATTTCTCTATCGTAAGTTGTTCAGGAGAGACCAGGACTAGCCCCATTCCAGAGCCTTTTTGATTTGTTGCACCATCTACATACACTTTCTAGCATAGAGATTCTTGCAAGGAGATGATGCCAACCAATTTTTCATCCATGTGCTGCGGTGCTGGCACATTTTCTAATGGGGTTTCAGTAAATTCGGCTATTAGGTCTGCGAGGACCTGGCCTTTGATAGAGGTGCGAGGCATATATTTGATGTCAAAAGCCCCTAGAATCCTGCCCCATTTAGCAATCCTACCCGTGTAGTCAGCATTCCGAAGTACAACCCTGAGCGGGAGCTGAGTCAAGACGATGACAGTGTGTGCCTGAAAGTAATGGGGAAGCTTCCGCGTACCATGTACCACAGCCAAGATGGCTTTCTCCAGTGGTAAGTAGCGCACCTCAGCCTCATATAACGACTTGCTAACATAGTAAATTGGCCGTTGCACGCCATCGTCAACCCGGATCAACACCAGACTTACAGCGTGAGGGGCCACGACGATGTAGGCAAACAAAACCTCATCCCCCTGAGGACTGGACATGATGGGAGGTCGAGAAAGATACTCCTTAAGCTGCTGGAATGCCCGAGCGCACACCTCGGTCCATTCGAATCCCTTCCACTTATTCATCAAGAGAAAGAATGGTCGGCATCTATCTGCTGATTGAGAAATGAACCGATTCAAGGCAGCAGTCATACCGGTAAGCTTTTGGACTTCTTTGGGATTCCGAGGAGATTGTAGATTGTTAATCGCCTTTATTTGATCGGAATTGACCTCGATTCCCTTGTGAGTTACCATGTATCCCAAGAACTTACCTGATTCCAAACCAAACGAGCACGTGGAACCGTTTAGGCGCAACTTGTGTTTCCTTAAAATTTCAAAGATACTTCCGAGGTCGTCAACGTGTTCGGACACCACCTTGCTCTTTACCACCATGTCGTCTATGTAAACCTCGATGCTTCTCCCTAATTGAGGCTCGAACATTTTCGTCATCATCCTTTGATAGGTTGATCCTGCGTTTTTTAGACCGAAAGGCATCACCTTGTAATGGTAGTTTCCAATGGGGGTGACAAAAGCGGTCCTCTCCTGGTCTTCCGAGGCTAAGGGTATTTGATGGTATCTTTGAAAGGCGTCTAAGAAGCTCATCCGAGGATGACCCACTGTCGCATCCACCAATTGATCTATTCGTGGCATGGGGAAAGGATCTTTTGGGCAGGCTTTATTTAGATCTGTAAAGTCCACGCACACTCGCCACTTGCCATTCTTCTTCTTTACCACCACAATATCAGCTAGTCATTTAGGGTAAAACACTTCCTTGATAGCCCCTGCTTGCTTAAGCTTCCTCACCTCTTCCCTAACAGTATCTGCATGCTCCTTGGATGGGCGTCGAGGTGGTTGTTTTTTTGGAGTAATGGATGGGTTAACGTTTAAGTGATGACAGATAAAGGTCGGATCCACCCCCGGGGCCTCGTAAGCGCTCCAGACGAATACATCAACGTTCTTCTTAAGAAATTCTATCAACTCCTCCCTCTCGTGAGAAGGCAACTGGGATCCGACCTGAAAATATTTCTCCGGATCATCCCCTATAGTGATTTTCTCTAAGTCATCGCATTTTGCCTCATCGGAAGGCCCGTTGATAGGTAAATCTGGAGTTTTTAATTGCTATAAACTTCCCTCAACAGCTATCGACGATTCAACCTCGGGTTGATAAGAAATGGCAGCCACCAAGTATTGTCTAGCCATGGATTGGCTTCCGAGGATCTCCCTGACCTGACCCTCGGACGGATACTTCACCCTTTAGTACAGAGTAGAGGAGACAGCCCCCAGAGTGTGAAGCCAAGGTCTGGCTATAATGGCCGTATAAGGTGAATAACCGTCCACTACAATGAAATCCACCTCCACCACTTCAGGACCGATCTGTACAGGTAGCCTAATCTGACCTTTTGGCATAACGGTTCTTCTTAGGGAAGCACCTCTTCTAGAATCAAACCCAGCCTATCCTACTTGGCTGCTGGAATGATGCAATAGCTCCTTCAACCTTCCTTCTCGGACCAGCTGGTCCAAATGGTTCCATAAATTCCTGCAATCTTCAGTAGTATGTCCTTGATCTTGATGGTACTGGCAATAAAGGTTTTGGTTACGCCTCAAGGGGTTCCCCGCCATTTTATTCGACCATTTAAAGAATGATTCGTTCTTAATTTTTTCCAAAATCTGATGCATTGGTTCTCGGAATACCGCGTTGACTGCTTGGGTGTTGGCAGAGTCTGACTGCCCAGCGAACTCTCTCCGAAGCCGATTGTTATTGAATCGGTTCGACCTGAAATTGCTCCGGTCCTGAGGGATAACTTTTGCTTTACCCTTTCCTTGCTGCTGGTCTTCTTCAACTCTTTTATACTTACTTATCCGATCCATAAACTGGCGCACGCTGGTAATAGGTTTACCAGTGAGGGACTTCCTTAAACCGTGCTCGATAGGAAGGCCGCCTTTAAAAGTACTGATGGCCACGTCTTCAAAGTCACCATCTATTTCATTGTACATCTCCCAATATCTGTCCGAGTACGTTTTCAGGGTCTCCCCCTCCCTCATGGACAGAGACAGTAATGAGTCCAAAGGACGAGGTACCCTGCTACATGTGATAAAACGAGAGCAAAAGCCTAGGTAAGTTCCTTAAAAGAGTCTATGGAATTAGCCTTCAACCCATCGAACCACCTCATGGCCACGGGTCCCAAATTGGAGGGAAAAACCTTGCACATCAAAGCTTCGTCTCTAGAATGGACAGCCATTTTCTGGTTGAACTGGCTCACGTGCTCTACTGGATCTGTTCGGCCGTTGTAAGTAGTGAAAGTGGGCTGATGGAATCGCCGAGGAAGTTCTGCCCCCTCAATCCGACGTGTGAAAGGTGATCTAAAGATTTGATTCAACGCCTTGCTCATGGCGTCATTTCCTAAGCCCTTAAGAGGTGGGCTTTTACGTCTCCGCTTGTGGATGTGTTCTTCATCGTAGGAAAAAGACTCACTTGGTGGTGTCTTAGACCTGCATCCATAAGTGATATCCTCTTCATCATTGGAGGAAACGCCAGAACTGGAAGGAGTTCGTCGTTGGTGTGCATGGCGTAGTTTCCGCTTTAAATCATTAATTTCCTTTTGCATGGCTCTGTTACTTTACCCCTGAGGGAAGTGATTCCCTATTTGAGGGCGACTTCTACTAGTCTGTGTGGTATGCAGGCTACCCTCTCTATCTCTTCTACGCTCGAGGTTATGGAAGGCATCTTGTTGACAGGAGCCCCTGGACTCCTGCTGATGGGGACCTGATCCTACCATGGTCAAACGTCGCACTCACGATTACAAAAATTCTTCCTACAGACGGCGCCAATTGTAGGGTCACAAATTGTAGCCTTAAGCTCAAAACGTGTAGGACTTGGGCCCAATAAGCCCAATACAATAAATTTGTAGAGAGTGGGTTAAAGAATTAGGTATGAATGGCGTGGACAGCGTTTAACATGTTTTTGGATAAAAATGTTCTTGGTTTAATCCGAGAAGACTTCGTATCATATAATTTGCATTCTTTTTCTCAAAAAATCCCTCCCTCTCATGGAGGGTCTGTTACATTATATAGTTTCCCTCTAGTCATCCTAACCTTACACTTGTCACTCATCTAAGACGATACTTGATTCATTGTCCCATCAGATATCTTCTTTGGCTTCCCTGTGAGCTGTAATAGCTTAGGTAGCACTGTTCAGAGGTCTTCTCCACATAAATGCGGCTAGAAAAGTAGCTGCAGGGCATTTAATGTAGTGGTAGCAGCTTTTTTTCAGATATTTTCGGATCTCTTCCTTTCCAGTAAGTTCACAAAAGCCATCTTTATCATCGGAGCTTTCAGGAAGGTCACTCCAATCGATGGGATATACACTTGAACTATACTCCTCTCACCCGAGGATGAGATCCTCCTCGGATCAAATTTCTTTTGTTTCCCACGTATAAATCTTTTGAAATAGAACATCTAATAAGTGCAGCTCTGCTCGGCCCATGAAACTCCTCGGACTAAGCCCACAGCCCAAGATGTATGGTTCTGGGCCTTTGTCCCCACAAGTTTATTTCAATAACATTAATTATCTTAACATTAAAAAATAATTACATACATTTTTAGAAAAGTGTTTTGTTTTAAAAAATTAAGAGAAATCCATCAATTAGTATATCAATAATTTTATAATTTTTTTGTTGATTCACAATATCATAGGTTAAACTTTCGTTTTAAAAACTAAGAAATATAGTATTTGTAAACAAAAATCAGGTGATATCTTTTATTTTTCTTTTTAATTAATTGCATTTTATTTTTATTTTCTTATAGTTGTATTCGGTAAATTATTTTCTATACTAGGGTTTTAACTTATAAGAAAGCATATGGGAAAACTAACTATTTTTTTCTTTTTTTGAGAATTAGAAAAATGAACTATGTAATAATAATAATAATAATAATAATAATAATAATAATAATAATAATAAACATGTATAGATTGATAAAGTTCAAAATTATTATTTTCTATCATTAAAAATTTATTTTTTAAAAAAAACTCTTAGTAAAATTTGTGTTTTTTTTATATAAATATTTTCAATAATTTTATTTATTGAATATTTTTTCTACGCAAATAAATATCTCTTGTATCAATGAATTCCAATAACTTCTTATTACTTTTTTTATAAATTTGTGGATTCCATAATTTTTTTATCAACATTGAACCTATTCTTACTTATTGTTTTTTTTTTTTGGGATAGGTTAGTTATTGTTATTTTTTATATTCATTACTTATCAAATTTGTATATGTGTATCACTAAAGCTAACTTTTTGTGATTCAATCAAATTTTAAGTGGGTTCCTACTAAGAGAGTAATTATTTATTACTATGAGAGTATAGTGACTTGATATTTCTTCATTTCACATAATATTGGATCCTATTAGTTAAATTTATGGCGGATTTGTCATCTGTGCGAGAGAGGGGGGAATATCACATTACTATGCTCTATTAGTACCTAATAATTTTCCTATTGAAATAGAATGAAGAAGAAATTAACATAAAAGAGGAATTAAAATTACATTTTTTTTCAATATACTAAGTTATTGATTTTTTTAATTATTAAAGATATTTATGAATCAATATTTGATTTGGCCCTTAAAGTGAAATTCTGACTCCATCATTGTTTTAGACTTTAATTTGAAAAGTGAGTATTTTTCATATCACAATTGGTTTCTTTACATCCCATATAATCCTTTATAAAATGTAGAATTGACCATTCAAAATATAGAAATTGAGTTATTCATTAAATTCTCCCTTTCGTTGACTACTACTACTACTATTTTGAATTCATTGGTCGATGGTTAACCTTATTATTTTGCCCCAAGAAAAAAAAAGTTAGATACTTCAATTGTATCACACATTTATTAGCTTTGTACCATTCCGAGCTGCCATGCTAATTATAGATGGAACATAACATCCCACTGCTTGTATAAGTAGAAATTCATGTATTCCTTCCGGTCAAGGATTTAATTTTATATCAAGTGGGTGGCAGGTGCATGTGCATGAGTTGTCAATTCTCATCTTAAAACTTTCGAAAGGGAGTTTATCACTATTATTATCAAATTAAGCAAATGCATAAAATGATTTTTTTACATGGTAGAGGGTTTAGGCCAAACTAATGATCCATTTGGATTGAGAGGAGAGAAAGGGAGTAGAGTAGAATTGGTCCAAAATTAGTCTATTTTTAGCCAACTTTACTCTGCTCTCCTTCACTTTCCCTCTCTCTTCTCTCAATCCAAACAGATCCTAATACTAGAGTTAGCCATATGTATTCTATACCTTTATTAGTATATTTGATCCAAATTTTTATAATTTTCTTAGTTGTTTTCTATGCTTTTTCTACATGCTCACATGAAATGATTATTGGATCTAAGAACTTTGAGGTGATTAAGATTAAGAGATAAACAGGCTTTCCCTTTCATTGTCTAATTCAATATATGACTCCATTTTTTTTTAATCCTTGTTTTCACGTGACATATTATAACATGGTTCACATGCATAATGACCACATGAAACTTTCATGCTTGATCTAGAGCTTCACTATTAGTATTAACATGTTCATAACATGAGTGCCTGATTCCGATATAATTGTCATGATGATTTGTGCCGTTTTTTTCTTTCTTTACTTAATTTTGAACATGATAATCCATGATCCTCAAAATTCATGATTTTTATGTTATTCACCACGTACGGCAAATGAAGATCATTTTTACTTAATTCCTTCACATGCTTAGATGTTTGACTTTACCTTCACATGTTTGGATGTTTCTTTTTTCCTCCGCATGGTTGGATGTTAGATTTTCCTTTACATGATCTTAAGTCTTTGATTTTTTCTCTACATGCTAAATTCTTAGGTTAAATAATATAACATGCTTCGTATGATAAATCTCTACCAATTTTCATTTCAAGATCTTGATATGCGTTCACATGCAATGAGTGTAATGACATGTGGCAATTTTTAGTCTGTCATATGCATGCGTTTACAACCACTTGGATGCTTAACATGTTAATTTTTTTTTCTTTTCAATTAGTTGGATGCTTAACACGTCTAAATTTCTGCTTTTCTTTATACACCATGCTTGGATGACATATTCTTTGAATTGAGTAACATGACATAAACATTGGCCACCTTAGCCTAGGACATTGGTTTTAACCAAGCAAAATGAGTGCCTAATCCCTTCTCATTTTGTAATTTAATTACCTCCGAACCAAGATAAAGGGTTCTAAGTTTTGTTTGTTTATCCATATCATCTTACATCTTTTTAGAATGCAACTAGGAAATAAAGCAATGCAATTTCTTTCTTAGATTATACCTAAGACCAAAGTATGTTAGTTTCCTATTACATGAAATTGATGTAAACTTTTATACATATCAATACAAGAGGTACATTTTCAAATTTAAGTTTTCTTATTTTTCCTTGTAAATTAAAAAAGTGGTGATTCTATGTAAAACACTCGATCTAAGGGTAAAGACGTCTACAGTGTAATCAGTACCATTTTGAGTAACAACCAACACGATCCCACCCGTTTGCACAAGTTAGGCCCAATCGAAAACCAAATTGGTCTAGAGTCACGATCGCTTACACCGAGATAAGCATGAGATTTCCCCAAGGGAAAAGATTATTTTGCTCACACCACTAAGGGCTTGTGAGTACCAACTTGCAACCGTACATTGTTTACCTAATATTATCACAATTACAAATACACAAGCGATTTAATAATACTATAAATCCAATATAGCATTCAAATTATTTTACAATCAATGGATTAAGTTATAAAAAACTAAGATTTTTAATATTTTATATATAATATTTTTAGTACGAGGGATGGTTAGTAATAAACTTTTATAATCAAGTCAGGTTCTAGTTCTCAAGACCTAAAACACCAAACACAATCCAAATCCTATTGTTTTAATTTTGAACCTGAACTCCATATAAACCTTTATAAGAAAGGTTGGGACCAATTGTGCAAGCTTGTCATACTTGTCCAATTGCTGTCTCTATCGTCTTTACACATTTGCTTCATTAGAAATTACACACTTACAACACTTCATGTATAACAAAGCTAATATAAAAAAAGATGGTAGAATAGAACAAACCTCCAATTCTTTTTAAGAAATCTTAAACTCATCCTTTTAATTAAGGCGGGGACCGATTGAGAAACATGTTGAACTTGTGCTATTGTTGTCACAACACACAACTTTGTTTCATTAGAAACCTCGCACTTAATACTTGAGTCATAAGTCATAGCAAAGCTATTAATATGAAAAAGATAGTAGAACACGCCTCTGGTTCCTTTTAGGATGAACTCTAGTTATCTCAAACCCATCTTGTTTTGGGACCAACCTGGAAACTTGCCAAACCTATATTTTTGTCCCTAGCCTATACACTAAGTTTTTAATTTTTTATATTAGAAATTATATGCAATTACACTCCAAAACAAGTTAATATGAAAAAGATGGTAGAGCACGCCTCTAGCTTAGATAAACGTCTAGACAATTTGCACTTATAACGTGAACAAAAATAATTTCCCTCTCAAAAATTGAAAGGAAGAAATAGAAAAAGAAAGGATAATCACTCAAGTAATGCCAATAGTTTTGTTAGTTAGTTGTATTCTACTACTATTAAATTCTTCCCATGTGTAGACACTACAAAAAAATCTGGATTTAGGCGCCTCTTTTTTCATTTTTTCTTTCTTTTTATTTTTTTTATTTTTTATTTAATACACTTCCAAAAGCACTGCTATAGGAGCTATGATGATGATGATCATCATCATCATTATCGCTCAAGTGATCAATAGAAAATTCTCCAATATAGGATGCCCTAATTAACTAAGGGTATGATTGGTTGGGATGATTTTAGGAGGGATAGAAAATGAAAAGATGGTTGTTTGGTTAGAGAGGAAAAATGAGGGGATTTTGGTGGAGTCCAGGTGTTTCTTCCCTGGCTCACCATAATTGAGATTATGAAGAGAAAATTGGAGAGGAGATAGTAGTTGTCATCTGTTTAAAACAGTGGGATTTGGTTTTTATGTTTTTGAATCAACCGCAAACTTAAAAAAAAAAAAAAAAAAAAAAAAAAATTTAACAGTTTTTTTTTTTTTTGGAATTAAATGGTGGATAAATAAAGATATTCTATTAATTTTAATTGATAAAAATTAATTTTTATAATAATTACAATAAATTATTTTTATATTATGTAATAGGGATATGAGGGCAAATTTATATAAACAATATTTTCTGTCTTTTCATTTTTCTTCTCAACCAAACAAATGATCATCTTTCTACTTTTTCATCTTCTCAACCAAACATTATGAAAAAAAATTAAAATCTTTTTTTATCCTCCTACTTTTCTGTTTCAATCCCATTTTTTATCTTCTTACTTTTCCATCTTCCAAACCAAACTGACTCTAAGGATAATCAATTCATAAATGTACTACCTCTATGTGAAAAAGCAACTGATTTGGAGTTTTTGTTGTATCATTTAAATCTTCGTAAATGTAAAGAGGAAAATTATAATTGCAAACAAAGGTACTTCGTCAGCAGCAGGCTTTTCTTGGTTGGATTGTTTTGGTCATTTTCGAAAACTCCACACCTTGTTAAGTCATTGCATATTCTAGTCTTTCTAGTCTGTCTTTTTGTCTTTTTGTTTTTTCAGAGAAATATGTTTGTAAGGCAATGCCAGCCTGATTCTCTATTTTGCCTTATATATAGTTTCATTTAAATTAGCCTCTTATCTAATTAACCAAACTTAGAACTTAGAAGTGAACAGGCCCTCAAGACGAATTCGGATCTTCCTTGAATTCACACAACACAAATTGCACGTCTTTGAGTTCAATTTCATGACTTCTTTCTTACACGGTTTCGTGCTATTTGAGAATGAGTAAAGCTCGTTCATTCCAAACTAGATCAAGTTTGGAATGAACAACCTTTACTCTAAGCTTAATTTGCCAAACCCACCGCTTCCTGTGTTCACGCATATTTGTTTTTGTTTTTTTAGGTAAATATTGTGAGGAAGGAGATAAGGTGGGATACATATCAAAGAACACCATTATGATTTATGACTAGACTATTGTTCACATATATTTCTTGTGTTTCTCATTTTCAATGCATTTTTGTGTGTTGCATTCTTTGTTGTTACTTTTATCTTTTTTGGATGGTTACTTTTATGCTCTTTTTCAGGTTGAAAGTCCAAACTTATCAGAAATTGGAGGTCAATGTGAACGCTTAATCTGTCCAGTCTGGATAGGATTAACTTTGATGGGTTAAGTCAGCCACCTTTGCCATTAAACTCTTATGTGTAACCGTTGAAATTTAGGTTTAAAAAAAATGTAGGACCCGAGAGGAACACATAGCCCCAACATGTTCTGTTTCTATTAGGACAAAGATTAAGGAATGGAGCCTATACGTGGGCACCCCATGGTTGGGTCAACTAGAGCATGTTTCCCCACCTAAACCACAGAAAGAAACCCTATAATAGACAGCCTTGTTTCCATGTGCACCAATTTAAGAGCAACAATCCAAAAATACAACCCCCTTTGTGCCCTCCCCTCCCTTTCTCTTTCTCTTCCCAAATCATCTTTTCGGGAACAAGAAGGAAGAAAGTTTGAACCATATTGCATTTCTATCCCTCCTTTCATGGAAGCTTAAGTTCCTAGCTTCTTCAACATTTATATTTATCAATGTATTGTAGTCAATTATGAGACATTTAGGTGTGGTAACTAAGTAGAGGACATTCTAAAGAAGTGAACAAATAATATATTGATTTGCTCAGCCATGTATCAATCAAAGGCATCAATTTTTAAGACTGTGTTTGGGAAAAAAGAAAAAAAGAAAAATATACAGCAAGGGAAGGGTGAGATCATTGAGTTGACTTGTGAATAAGCTGGATGGTCCTTTTGCATCATAAGTTCATGACATTTTGTCACTCTCAATACACGACAACAAGTTTTGAACTTTAAAACCCATTGCCATTTGCGACTCCACTAGTACATTTCTGTCAAGTCGATTATGATCATGTAGTTTCTCCACTTTCAATATATATATAAATATATATATATATATGAATTTATATAAGAGCACAGATAAATAAGTCCTATAGCTTATTGTAATTATAAGTTTTCATTGATTATTTTCAATTAAGATATTTGATCCATCAGCTTCTTTAAATGGTAGTCAATTTATCCATTTCCACTAGAATAATATATATTGGAATTGATTTTCCTTTGGGTACACTACTCCCTTTTGAAGGCATAATAAGTATATATAACCAAACATATTGTTTAACATTGATAATAAAAAATATGAAATAGCGAACTAGTTGACAGCAGTTTATAAAAGTTTCATTGCCTTATTTAGATTTTTTATGTTTCTATTCTCGACATAAAATTTTCAAAGTGTTGCTAATAAATCATATGATACACTTGCATATGTTATGTATTACACATTTTTCATACTCAAGTAATGGCATTTGTTGATTCTCAAAAAAAATAAAGTAATGGCATTTGTCACTACTCATTAACAAGGTGTTTGGTTCGGATCATCTGTTAAGATTATCGAGAATTCTAGAAAAATTGTACTACAATATTTAGCTAAAAATTTCAAGAGAATCCAAATGCCCACAGCATTTAGGTTCTTCTAAAACCGCATTGGAATGCAGATTTTCCCCTAAAACATGTTGCTCTCCACATTCTCAAGACATGGGAAAGTTATTTTTCTTAAGTGACAAAATATACTCATTTAGTTAAAGTATTAATATATATTTATTTATTTATATATTTATGTAATCAGTGCCATTGGCCTCCTATTGACAAGCTTTTGCTATACGAAGTAGATATTGTTGTTTTCATATTATGTTGTATTTTTTTTTTATAAAAGATATTAAATGGTACTGTTGTTTTCTTTTTCTTTAATCAAAATTTATAGCCAACTTAAAATATATGAGGTATTTCAAGTTTATTTTGTATCAAATATTTTGAGAAGAATCGATAATATTATAGTGATTATAGGAATAAACAAAATATGTGGATTTTATATTCCTAGAAGCTTCATTACATTACCAATCAAACCAATAATGAACATAACTACATTTCTGAAATTTCTTGGTTAATCTATTTACCGAGCCACATACTAAATTTCCTAGACCAAACCTAAAGATATTAGGGGCAATTAACTAGCTAGAGAAGCACCACTGTTTTATGAAAAATACATTAATAATAGAAAATTCTTGACATTAATTTTCTTTTTAAATTTTGTGATGAGGGGACAAGACTTTATAAATTATTATGATTAATCATCTAGAAGATCCTAATTTTGTATCGTATAGATATTTATAAAAGAAAAAATTTATAGAACATAATATACAGTATACACCTCATGCTTCACTGTTGTCCTCCAATCATACCTTATTTTATTTATTGTGAAAATGTTTTGTGACAAAAATCTCCTCACAGCATCTAGTTTGTTGGACTTTCTTGGAAATAGACCATATGATACTAAAGTACTTCAGACCAAAAAAAAAAAAAAAATGTTAGTAAAGGGAGTAGTAAGATATACTATACCTTTATCGAAAATCGGTTAGTTCATTAATATATTAATATGTCAAAATGATATTAATATTTATTACATTTTATAAGATGGGCACATTCTTATATCAGAATGTCCCTTGATTACATATATAATTAATTTATACCTTTAAGAATTAAGAGGTAGAAATAAAATTTTCTATAGGAGACAGAAAAGAATTTGAACAAATAAAAGTACTATTGGGATATATATATATATTTATATATATATATAACAAGTAATTTTTTTTATGGAAATGATAAGATTTTAATTTATGGTATCATCTATATATGATGATAACTTTTTATTATTAGGTCAAAATACTCATTAATGTGATACATATCCATTAAGAGCAATGACAAAGCTAATAATTAAATTTAAAGAATAACCTATTATTCTCACACACACAAACAAAATATGTTTATAACATAATTTAATATATGTTATTTCTCATATATGACAAAAATATTTACATGAAGTTAGTCTTTACATAACTCAATTATTTTCTTCATCCAATCAGTTCGTAAGTTGTGAACTATTTTTAACACAAATTAATATTCTTTAAACCTTTTAATTAAAAAAATGTAAATTTTTTTTTAAAAAGAATATTATACAACTAGGATAAAATATTAAAAATTATGAAACATATAAAAATCTAATCCATTTTTAAAAATTAAATAATAAACGTTTTTGTACATCTAAACATATACAAGTCAACAGTACAAAAAAAAAATAGCAATAATTAAAAATGAAGAAAAACCTTATTTTTCATAGAATAAAAATGCAATAATGATTTCCAACCCCTAACCAAAAAATATGCGGTTGTTCTTTATTTTTTTTAAAGTAATAAAAAAGAAGAAGAAAATGCATAGAAAATATATAATAGAAAATAAAGATGGCTTCTATTAAAGAGATTACTTACCTATTTGGAGTAACATATATCATGTATATGTTTTAGTTACGTATAGAATATGAGTAATAAGTGGGAAAAAAAAAAGCTTTTATTAAAGAGATTACTTATCTGTTTGGAGCAACATATATCATGAATATGCTTTAGCTACATGTGGTATAAAAGTAATAAGTGAGAAAAATAGAAAATATAGAAAGCTTCTATTAAAGAGATTACTTATATCTTCTAAAAAAAAGAGATTACTCATCTATTGGGAGTACATGTATCATGGATATTACTTATCTATTTTGAATAACATACAATCACGTATGTGCTTTAGCTATGGGTGGTATAAGAGTAATGATTTATTTATTTAAGCTTATATATCCTTAGAAAAATATTACTTGAATATATACCTTGAACTCATCAAAATATACCTTGAATATTCTTTTTTATTTTGATACCACATACCTTGAATGTACTTTTTCATTTAATGGGGTCGACCTTGAATGTTTAATTCAAGAGAAATGTTATATCCATAATATTTTCACAACAAATCATAGATGATAAGTTTTTATTAGTTCTAATTTGAATCTAAAACTTAAATTACTTTTTTGCCCATCCACAACATCGAATAACAACCTGCTATTTAAGATTTATTGTAAAAATGTTGTGAAAATATTGTGGGCATAACATTTCTCTTAATTCAATGAGTTATGTATTGTTATCTTGTATTTAATTCAATGCTTTAGCTATATATGGTATGAGAGTAATAGGTGGAAAAATGATTTATTAATCATTTATATAAAACCTATATATATCTTTAGAAAAGTACTCATTGAATATACATTAATTCAATGAGTTATATATGGTATCTTTGATTTAATGAGCTATATATGGTTAAGACTGTAAATGAACTAAGTCGTAGCCCGTAGGGGTGTCAATGTTCGACCCAACCCGTGAACATGACACAAACCCGACACGGGTTTTTTTGGGTTAAGGTTGGGCCTTAATGAGTTTGGGTCATAAATGGGTCGACCCGAAAGCAACACGATAAGAAACATGTCATAAGCGGGTCAACTCGCATAACCCGCAATAGACACGTTTGACACGCCAATTTATTTGTATCAACCCGAAATGACCCACTTAACACAACCCGTTTAACTCGTATAACAAATAAATATTTATTTTATTTTAGATTTGTCAAATACCTTTTATATCCAACATATATTTTAAATTTTAAAAAAAAAGTGAGTAATTACAAAAATTTACAAGGGATATAATTAGAAATTGAAACTTTACAGACCCTAGAACTACTAATATTGTTTTTTTTTTTTTTTTTTGACATAGAACTTGCACAAATGAAATTGAATGAGCTTGTGGAAGATGTTATGAATTTGGACATCAACAAAGAATCTATGGATGATAATCGCATAGTCAGGATTAGTCTACTGTTTGCTTAAATTCTTTCAATATTGATACTTAACATTTGACGAGTTCCAAGGATATTATATTTTTGTTGAACTATGTTATTTTATTTTTGTTAAACTTTGTTATTTTGAATTTAGGTTGAAGTGTATGCACTTCTTTTGGAGTGTAAAGAACTTATTTCTAGATGAATGTTATATTTTTATTGAACTATATTATTTTGAATGTGGGTTGAAGACTTGAAGTGTATGCACTGCTTTTTGGAATGTAAAAAAAATTATTTCTAGATGGATATTATATTTAATATTATGCAGGTTGAAATGGGTTATGTTACATTTGTGTCAACCCAACATGACTCGTTTATTAAGCGTGTCAAATGGGTTGGGTCAGGTCAACCCACCTTATTAACAGGTCGGGTTAGGGTTGAAGGATCATGACACGATTATTAAATGGGTCGGGTTAGGATTGAGCCATTTAGTCGAATACCCCTGCCTCGACACGACACGAACCCGACACGCTAACCCGAATTGACACCCCTACTAAGTCGTTCGTAAACAGTTCAAGCTTGACTAATGTTTATTTGTTTATAAACGAATCAAGTTTGAGCCTTAATTTTAGTTTTGTTTAATAAATGAGTCGAGCCCAAGCAAAAAAAAAAAAAAATTTGTTCATGAATAAGCTCATGAACAATAAAGCTTGATTAAAAAAAAAAAAAAAAAAGCCGAGCTTAAGATAGTTTATGAGTTTAATAATAAGATTGATATGGTTTTGAAAAATAATCTAATATCTTACTAAGCCTCTATTTTTTTTTTTTTTTTGAGCAAAATAATACTAAGCTCTATTTAGTTGAGACTTAAGACAATATGTCTAAATCAAATGGACTTAATAATATACTTAATATGAGTTTGTTAATATACCTGTATTGTATCTCGAGATCAAAAACTTGATATTGAGCTTGAACTCAGCTTGACTAATAAATTAAGTCAAGTCAAACCGAGCTTAAGTTTTTAGACAAATTGACAAGTTCAAGCTTAAACGTAGTTTGTAAGCTTAGTTTAAGCTTAAGTTGAGCTTAAACATTTATATTTGATGTCGAGTTGAGATTGAATATTCAATACTTGATAAAACTCGCTCATTTACGACCCTAAATATAGTATATGATAATTCGAGTAATAAAATGAAAAAAAAATAAATTTTTTTATAAATAATAAAATTTAATTATAGGTGTATCAAAATTTATTTATTTTTAATTATAGGGATACAATAATACTAATAGAAAAGGAAAAGGGTAACAATGTCTTAAAAGGATTAAAAAGATTAAAAAACCCCTTCATTCGTTGACCCTTGGAATTCCAATGGCGGCCCCTACGCCGTTGGCCTTGCTTCTTCTCCCTCCTAAATTAAAATCACTCTCTTTCTCTCTCTGTCCGTTATAGTATTAAAGCAAGGACACAACACAACAAGTAAGCAACATAAGCAAAGCAGATAAGAAGCAACTATATATATAAAGGCTGCTCTGCTACAAACTGACGAAAGAAAGAGAGAGTGAGCGAGTGAGTGAGAGAGAGTCTTTGCTTAAAGAAAGAAAGAAAGAAAGAATTGAAGCTGAAACATGGAGCAGCTGTTGTTGTCTTTGCTGAAGCTTGTTTTCATATCTTTGGTAATCCTAGTGTTTGTGTTAAAGGTGGTAGTGGTTCTTTGGTGGAGACCCAGAAAGATTGAAAACCATTTCTCAAAGCAAGGGATCAGAGGACCCCCTTACCGTTTCTTCATTGGAAATGTCAAAGAACTTGTGTCCATGATGTTAAAGGCCTCCTCTCAACCCATGCCTTTCTCTCACAACATACTCCCTAGAGTCCTCTCCTTCTACCATCACTGGAAAAAAATCTATGGTACATATGCTATTTTTTTATTTTCACTCATTCTAACTCTCTCACAAATAAATTTTTTTTTTTTAACATATGGGGTTATTCAATGAATTAGATTTTTGATACTAATGTGGTAGTTTTCTGAGCTGCCCTTTTGTTTGTTGGGTTGCAAAGGAATAGTCTTGATGGTCATCATAGTTCTGTGTGGTGCTTTCAGATATGATGTTTCTTTCTTTGGCTGGTTTCTGGTTTTATGATCATATCTCCAGGATTTGTGACTTTTCCCAAAGGCTTGTTTTTTTTAGTTAGGGTACTTCTTTTCACAACTTTTCAGGCTTTTTCCTTAGCTTGGATACTTGATTTTGAAGTTCAGATTTTGGACTGTTTCACTTCTGTCTTCTGTCTTCTTTCTTTCTTTTTCTTTTTTTTTTTTTTTTTTTTTCTTCCATCCTCCACCTCCTCCTGGGAAATTCAAGAAAGGCTGTGAATTTCAATTTGCACTTTTTTCATTATTAAGAACAAAAAGATAGAAAGAATCAAGCTTGTGAATCCTCACAGTTAAAATGTCTTAATTTTTGAACCCTTAGGGAGTGGAGTCTCCATTTACTTTTCTGTTTTGTTTTGTCCTCTTTCTTTTGTTTTTTAGGAGGCTTGAAATTTGATAATGAACTTCTATTTGTTTGTCAATAGTTGTTCTAATTTGAGTTGTCTTCCTCCTATACTTTATTTTGTTTTCCTCTCTCTCACTCTCTCTCTCTGTAGGGTCTACACTATCCATGTTCACTCTGAATTAATGGTTGTCATGTTTTCTTCTCATTCCTCTTTTCGCAAACTTGATATTTACTACTTGAGGTTGTGTTAGTTCCTGCTTTGTGAAATGGTTCTCTTTAATGTCTGTTTTGAAACTCATATTTACTCCCCAATAAATTAAGTTTCCTCCCATTAATTAATAAAGATTCTCTCTCTATACTTTTTGCATATCACATTAAATTGGATTTATGGGTCATTGTAGGTGCAACATTTCTTGTGTGGTTTGGACCCACAGTTCGTCTCACCATAGCTGATCCAGACCTCATAAGGGATATCTTCACCTCCAGGTCAGAATTTTATGAGAAGGTAGAGGCTCATCCACTTGTTAAACAGCTTGAAGGTGATGGCCTCCTAAGCCTCAAAGGAGAAAAATGGGCTCACCATAGGAAAATCATCACCCCCACTTTCCACATGGAAAATCTCAAAGTAAGTTTATTAGTATTTCATATAATGTACTAGTAATAGTAAGTTAATAATAATAATAATATAAAACCCCATTGATGTCATAAACATAAAAACCAAAATTTTAAGTTTACATTTTTTTGTTATTTTGTACGTATAATAATTATGTTTCAATTAATGTAAATTTTTCTTCTTTTTTCTTTTCTAGTTGTTGATACCTGTGGTGGCCAAGAGTGTGGTGGACATGTTGGACAAATGGTCAGCAATGTCAGATTCTGGTGAGGTTGAAATTGAAGTTTCCGAATGGTTCCAAAACTTAACAGAAGATGTCATTACTCGAACAGCATTTGGTTGTAGCTATGAAGATGGGAAAGCCGTTTTCCGACTACAAGCTCAACAAATGATGCTTGCTGCTGATGTTTTTCAAAAAGTTTTTATCCCTGGTTACAGGTACAGCAATTTATATCATCACTAGCTAATCAAGATTTAATTAAATGTATACTTATCTATCAATATCATGTCATTATCAACTAGTCACCTATCTTAGTACTTTAATTATAACTGCATTTAATAATTACTTGTCAATGAAAAGAAAGTTTGAGATTTTACTTTTACTAATATTTGAATTTTTAATTTTTTTTTAACACAGATTCCTACCCACAAAGAGAAACATGAATTCTTGGAAATTGGATAAGGAAATCAAGAAATCAGTAACAAAGCTTATCGAACGCCGAAAAGAAAATTGTTGTGGACATGTATCAGTGGAGAAAAGTCCCAAAGATTTGCTGGGTCTAATGATTCAAGCATCAAATACATCCCCATCATCATCATCATCTTCAAATTTCACAATCCATGACATTGTGGAAGAGTGCAAGAGCTTTTTCTTTGCTGGCAAACAGACCACCTCCAATTTGCTTACGTGGACAACTGTTCTTCTAGCAATGCACCCACGGTGGCAGGTACAGGCACGTGAGGAGGTCCAAAGGGTGTGTGGATCACGTGGTATACCCACCAAAGATGATGTTTTGAAGCTTAAGACGGTAAGATTATGTACCCCTTCTCTATGTTATTAGTATTTAATAAGGACAAAAAATCATGTTTTTGTCTCTTAGCACATGTTTGTTTAGTGAGAAAATAAAAAACAACCCACCAAACTGTCACCTTTTGCTTTTTTGTTACTTGCTTTTTGACGGGAACATTTAGTGGCAGTTTTGTCATTTTGTTAAATGCAAAGGCCAGATTGAAACAAGATCACAAATTCTATTTGGAGGCTGTCCTCTGTACTAAAAATTATTAAAAATAAAGATTTCCATTTGGAAGGGCAATTTTGTCTTTATGCAGTGATAGATTAACATTGGGTATTTGAAAATTTTCTAACTTTGTGTTTTGTGGGTGTAATCTGATGTGCAGCTGAGCATGATCTTGAATGAATCCTTGCGATTGTACCCTCCAACGATTGCGACGATTAGACGGGCCAAAGTTGATGTTGACCTTGGGGCCTACAAGATCCCACGCGGAACAGAGATTTTGATTCCAATCCTAGCCATTCATCATGATCAAGCAATGTGGGGCAATGATGCTAATGAGTTCAACCCTGCTCGATTCTCCGAAGGAGTGGCACGTGCCGCCAAGCATCCGGTGGCATTCATCCCCTTTGGACTTGGGGTCCGCACGTGCATCGGACAAAATCTAGCTCTGTTGCAAGCAAAACTTGTGCTTGCTATCCTATTGCAACGCTTCTCCTTTAGGTTGGCCCCAAGTTATCAACACGCGCCAACGGTGTTGATGTTACTTTATCCACAATATGGTGCACCCATCATTTTCCAACCATTGTCCCCTCCTGCTGTCCCCAAAGATCAAGGGTCCTAAATCTCTCCCAATATGTTACTGTCTATATAGAGGCCAAACATTTTAGTGTGTGAGCATGCTTATGCTACAAAAATGTTGAGTGACAAAAATACCCATCCTTCCCTCCCCTTCCCCGAGAATTATTATAGCAACTAAAAAGAGATATCTGCAAGAAAGAAATATCATATTTTGATATTTTCCCTTTACCTTTCACTACTGACCTCCATGCCCATGGTTTTTTTTTACTATTTTACCCCCTCCCAAAAAAATGTTTGCCCTGGCATGTAAGCTTTATTTTAGTTTTAGGATTTTTAGTAAATGGCTAACAACTAGGTAGCTCATCATATGTATATGTATGTATTGTATATTTTGCTCTATTTCCTCACAGTTTTGTGATATTATTATGCTTTCATGAATATTAATTGGTTATTTATTGGTCTCTGCAAAAAGTTTTCCGTGTTGAGCAAGGATGTGCTTCATGCTTCCTGGGGATTAAGTTTATTATTTTTATTTTGTTTTTTGTTTTAGTTTTTGTTGAGTAATTACTAATTCAGCGTTTTTTGCGGATGGAGTTATGCAACAAGCTACGTACATTTAATTTTTGTAACTGAAGAAGTTGGTAATTGGTGGCAATTATTTCTTTTTTTCCTGAATTTAACTGATGGCAATTAATTCTCATTTAAAGGGCATGATGCAATTATGGTCAGGTAATTTATTTTTTGAGTAATAAATAGGAATTTTTATTGGGTAATTTATGACCACCACAAAGTGGCAAATTATTCAATTCAATGCTTTCTTCACTCACATTAATGATGAACTTTAACGTCAATTTAATTATTAAGACTTATTATTAGGTGAGAGAAAGAGATAATACTTTTTGATTGGATAATTTATGACCACCACAAAATGGAAAGTCATTCAATTCAATGTTTACTTCACTCACATTAATAGTGAACTCTATCACCAATTTAATTTGTGAGACTTATTATTATGTGAAAGAAAGAAATATTATTTTCAAACCATTGAATACTTAGCCCGCCATCCTCAAGGGCCAAAACATACAAAGATGACAAATATTGAAAACGGCTCTTTGTTGCTTAAGAGAAAAAGTTTCCCTCCAATTTTCCCGCATATCTTACATCTAAATAAAAAATGAAAGAGATCTTTCCTCGTTGTTTAGCATACAGAATAGTGGGTTATTTTTAGAGGGGATAGAGGGGAGTGTTTTGTAAGGGACATTGCTGTCTATGTATAGAATGGGTGTCTTAGCTGCAATTGACATGGAGGGGCTCAAGTTTTACATGGAGATTTACATTATATTCCACTTACCAATGCATAGACGTGCACATTAAATTTTGCTGGTTTCATGGGTTGTCGTTGAATTTTAATACTTGGGCTAATGGTTACCAGTTAAGATTGCGAAACCCCATAGAAATTGCTAGGTTTCTAAGCTGCTTCATGTTATGTTATTTATACTCCATTTTGAGCATTGATGTGCGCACCTTCCATTATCGACCAATAGTGCAGCTCTCTTTGCAATAAAATACTCCTATGATTCTCTTTAAAACCATTATTCCTTGGCAGAGAAACTCAAATGGATCATAAACGTATTATATGGCTTTTCTTAACTATGCCTTTAATACACAGAGTTAAGATGCACTTAATATTACAATAAATAATATATTTTTTAGAAAATTCAAATTATTCTAAATATCAGGAAAGGATGTCATCATAATGAATTTGTGTATGAAAACCAATGAATTATTGATAGATCCATTGCATGACGGTGCATAATCAAATATTTATCATTCTTTAATTTGTTAACTTAGAACACTCGTTATCAAAACCTTTATAAACACATGTTGGGTTAACACGGACACGACCCTAAACCATTTTCAATCAATATAATCCAAAAATGACAACTATGATAACTAGCATGTCATTTTTTATGAGGTGTTGTCTCAATCATGTTCATATTGTGTTGAGATAGGAGTATCGACTAAATGGTTCACACAAACATAACTCATTTAATAATCGTGTTAAAACCTTTCAACCCTGTCATGTCATGTTGACTAAGCGGGTTAATATGACATGACCCGTGTAATATGCTCAACAAATAGATCATATTGGGTTGACACAAACATGAATAATTTCAATACGTTTAAAAAAAAAAAAAAAATTAATACTAAAATTTTTAAGTTGCTTAAAAATGACAACTTTTAACAAGAGTGGACCATGGGATCAAATTGACAACAAAATGGCAACTTTTGATGATAGATTTGACAAAATTGGAACTTTAAAATTGGAAATGACTTTAAATTTAAAGGATAGGATGACTAATTTGACAACAAATAGGAACTGTGATGATGAATTTGAAAAAGTTGAAATTTTAAGAATGAAAATGACAATTGGCTTAAATTTAGATGTTGTAATTTGTGGGTTCCAGTTAGCTCAACTGGTAAAATCTTTGATGGTTGAATAAGAGATTTGGAGTTCAATCCCCGCCTACATCAAAATCCGATTGGTGTAATTTGGATTTTAGCCAAAATGGAATGAAGTGAGATTTTTTTTTTCTTTTAATTTTTCAATATTTTGCTTAGAGAGTTTAAAGTTTCATAGAAGAATTTACCAATATGACCACTAAAATTCGTTTAATTACTCAATTTTATTTATAAAATTCAAATTCATTTTTGATAAAATTAAAATTTCATTTATTAATATGAATTCAATGGGAATTGTGTCAAATATGAGTAGACCTATTTAATTTGACACAAATAATTGACCAAGTCATTTCAGCTTGATTGCAGGTTAAATACATCAAAACAAAATTGGTACATTTATTAATTATGTCAAATTGTTTTGACCCATTTTAACATGAACACATTTACACTAAATATCAACTTGCAAAAATAGTAAGTTATGTTTGAGGATCATGTCAAACGTTGTGACCATTAGCGTTGTCCTATCAAAATAGTTTTCTAATTAATTAAAAATTTGTTGATTTTCATATGATGGGACATGGCTTTATTGTAATTGGGATGCCATTAAAAATAAATAATAACTCATGCTGCCAGCTTTCAAGTAATTAAAAATTTTAAAATCCTTATAGCTAGGTTAGAAGAAATAATACATATATAGTTTACTTTTTTTTTTGGTAGAATATAGTTTACTTTCTTACTATGTTAAAAGACATGTTTCCTTGACTTTACTACCAAAAACAAACACTCAAACAGCATGCTACATGCTATTAGGAAACTCAATTTTTCATTAGTTTGAAAAATATTTTTCCTAATAGCATTTTATTGTGTGTCCAAACATTCTCCAAAGGAAAGATTTCAATAATCCATAGGAAATGGAAAAGGGATTTTCCACAATCCAAAGAGAAGTTTCCATCCCTTAAAGATTGGGGCAAGTTGCTTCTTCATTAAAATAAAACACTTGGGCACCCAAATGAGTGAGCTTTGTGTTACTACAAGATTAAAAAGCAAGGACAAATGCAGTACCCAAGGCATGAAATGTTCTTTAAAAGCAAAGGTAACAGTAGTCCAGCATGCAAATGTACTTCTTTTTTTATTTTTATAATTACATTCTATTCTCCTTTATGGGGCTTAGGACATTGAGTTTTAAGTAAATTAAGAGAGTAAGATTTGAGATAAACAACATTTCATTTTTGTATTAGTTTTTTGGGATCTTCTAATGCATGCTCTTGTGGGGAAGCTCTTAATTTTGGAGAGAGCTTTGATGGTCCCCAGGAAGCATGTGGTTTTGGGGTAGATCTCTCTCTTGTCTTCTATTTTGGTGTTTCTTAGCTTTTGTCAAAGGAATCAATAGCATGCTATCAAGCATGTGATCTCATCCATAATTACCTTATGAACCTAATTTTCAATTACTTAAAAACCACCTCTTTCGGCATGTACATCCTCTTTTTCTCTCCCTCCCTCTCTTTGCAGAGACACATCGTGTGGTTATTAATGGTGATTATACCCTGTTTATTCTTCATTATCACCTTGCTAATCTTGAACTATGTGCTACAAGGACATTGGCATTATTACTAGCTACTACTATTATTATAAATTATCTGCATAATTATCATTTCCTTATTAAGGGCATGTACTAGAAGAGGCAGCTAGCATTGCCTTTAGGATTCTCCAATCACATAAGAAAAGAATATGTTTCACGTACTCATGATTCTTCATATATAAACCCCATTTTCTTTATTGCACTAACCCATGTCATAATCTTAGTTGCTGATTTTTTTTTTCTTTTCTCATTTTTATAGGGAGCCTTTTGCTCGTTTTTGTTCTTTGTCTTAAGCATGCTTCCACGGTGGCACAGCACATAGGCAGTGTCTCCTTCCAACTTGCTAGATGACAAAGTTTACATTCCAATAGATCTATCTTAAAAGGTCAAGGTACATTAAAAATGCATCACTACTTCGGCTTGTGGTCCTCTTACCTCTATATATGAGACATGAAAATATGGACATAATATATATATTTTTTTTCACAAAAAAATGGAAGCTAGGTTTAATTTTTATTTTACAATATCACACCATTTAATGAAATTTGATTGTATTGGTTTTTTTTTTTTTTTTTTTTTTGAAACCTATTATCATAATATAATATGTTTGTTCATCATACTTGTCAAATATCAAAATAATTGGATAATAAAACATTTCATATAAAAATGCTAAAATATATATATATATATAACTTTCTTACATTTCAAAAATCTACTAAATATACCAATTTCAAATTAGACAATAAGTGAATAAATGACATTTAGTTGACATGATTTTAACATACATGTTAAGTGTGGGGAAGACATTGACAAAGAGTTATAAGATGTAATTTAAACCTAATCCATATTTCTCTTGCATAAGCAATGAATAAAGTGCAAAAAAGTTTTCAAACCTTAATCTGTCTAAGTGGATGTCCGTACGTGTCTTTCTTTTTCTTTTTTTTTTCTTTTTTTGATGAGGTACGTGTCTTTCTTGATACCATTTATTAATTGACTAGTTAATTTAGTGGTAAACTAGGGTATTGTCAACCATATGATTTCACTCTGTTTCTTTAATTTACAGAGCATGTTCTTGTTCCATGAAAGGTCCTTAATGTTGACCCTAAGGTACAAGCGGAAGTTTAGTTGTGACACATATGGACAAATATTATTCAGCTCCAAGGCTCATATTGAGAGTTTAATCTAACAAATAGACTTGAAAATAGCTTGACAAAAGTTTGATAATTGAGAGCCATCTGGTTGAAAACTGTTGTCTAAATGTCCAAACGAGCTAGCTTATGGTATTACCCTAGGAAGTATAAAATAAAATGGGGTTAGTTATATTTAGCAGGACCCATGTATATATATATATATTCTCAGTTATTGAATTGAAGCTCAAATTCCTAGTAAATGGTTAAGAACTATATGTCTATGGTAGAGGTAGAGTCATATATATAAACGAAAAACCACCTTAAATTAATCTGGAATGTCCCCTAATTTTACACTAATGCCAAAGCAATTGAGCTGGCTAATGTCTGCCCCTTGATTAATGAAACTTTGTCGGTCTGTCATACAACAAAATTCAGAATTCAGAATTCAGAATTGGCAAAAGCTTTGGCTCTCTCTCATCTGTTTCGCATGATTAGCCAAATTATGCTCCCGTGAGCATAGAGCATTGAACATGTCACGTCTCTATTAGTCCACGTATCCATATCTTAGTGTTTCAGTGAGCACAGAAATCTTACTCCATATGATTGATTTCTTGGAGATTACTAAGAATGAAAGACTTAGTTGAATTTGGCAGTTTGCCAGATGTAATTATGTTAGTTTTCAGAGGAAAAAGGGTACAATGAGGGTGCTCTCATTCAATTTACATTGAGCACCTTCTCCTGCAGGCATTGATGAATGAAATAGTCTGTGATGTACAAATATACAAGCAGATCCCAAGATCAGCTCCTATGTCCTATCCACATAGTGAAAGAGATTTATCATTAGGGTTGGGCTTCAATCAAGCCCTATTAAATAAATAAAAATTAGAATATTTTCAATAAGGCTGTGGATCTGTGGTATAAGAGGGGGGGGGGGGGGGGGGACTTTTACTGTTTTACAACACCCTCAAAATAAAAATAATGCTGTGCCTAGTCATATTTTTGTAAATGAAAGATTAGGGACTGTGACACCCCATTAAAATACTATAATTACATAGAGGTGCCGCCACACAACTAATGATTTGTAACATATTTGTATTGATGTGTTCCCTGTCAATTAATTTGGGGGGGGGGGGGGGGTGTTAAATGAGATACAAATTGTGCATAATGATGAAATTATCCTCACTAAATGCAATGAAAAACCATAGTCGACAAGGCGAAATTGAAAATAGAGCAAGGGGCACGTTAAAGCCTAACAAGAAAGACGTGGCCCCAACATGTGTTGAGAAGGATCCAAATCTTTGTCCTAATATCCATCCTCTTATCACTACTCTTAGTAATTTTTAGTAGTTCAGTAGAAAGTACTGGCCTATAATTTTGAGAAACCTTGCATCATTACTCTAATGTTCAATGGTATAAAGTACTATACTACAATTTTGAGATTTGTGTTTGGATTGCATGATTTGCGAATACCTTGTTTGGATAATTTTTAATATTCAACAAATAGTACTACATTTAGATTGCATATTTGGGAACACTTTGTTTGGATAGTTTATACAAGCATTAGTATTGGGTGTGCTAAAACCCCTCAAATTGCTAAAATAGCAAATACTATAATAACAAAGTGGTAAAACACACTTCCACCCAATGTGCTATTTTAGCAAAATTATGTGACATGCTACAGTAAATTGCTAAAAATAGCTCTTTATAATCTAAGTAGATGAAGAACATCCATCAACATACATCATGATTACACACAATAATTACAAATTATTGACCGTCCTCACATAGAGAAATGATCCAGTGAGGGTAACATACATGGGTACAAATCTCAAGATGTTTATCCGAAACCATAACCATGACACTTCAACACCTCACTTACAAAAAGTGGAGGAAATCATGAAAATCACAAATGCATTGTATAAATTAACCCTAGACACAAACTTTTCAAGGTGTGAGAGAAATTCCTAAACACTTCAACATTTGCGATTTTGGTATTGTGAGTGACAACTTAAGTATCAAGGGAGTTTTGGCCAATGCCACACTAATGTCCCTCCAAGTTAGTGTGTTCTCATTTGACAAATCTTCTAGAGATCATTCAAACAAGTGACTCACTGAGATTATTTGCATCATCATATGCTTTGCAAGCTTAACCCACAGTCTCTGCATGAAAGTTATTTTCTCGTTATCTTCATGGCTAATAGTTTACATGTCTGAAATCTTCAAGCGTTTCTCTGAGCCTAACCCAAGATATGCCACTTGGTATGTCGAATAGAATGAACGAGGTTGGATGCAAGAAGAGCTGGTTTTGACTTGATGTTAAACAAAATAGATACTACTCTGCTCACTAGCTCTTACCAATAACTCTATTCGACCTACATCTATCATGTTGTATTGTTATGAAACTAGAAAATGTTCACGGCTTCATGTTACACACAAGGAAGGGGAACCCTCCTTAGGCTCCTACACCTAATATGTTCAAAATATTGACAATCTATAGCTTCTTTGGATAAAGGGGGTGGATGGGAAAGTATAGGGAAGAGGAGGGGTGTGGTTTTATAAATCTTGTTTGAATGTTTTCTACGGGGGAGGTGGGATTTGGAGGGGTGTCCTACCCCTCCTAAGTTGTCCTTTTAGATTCCACCAAATTGGAGGAATTTATGAAGTGAGGAGGGGACAAAGGGTTCCATTTATATTAAAAGAATGTCGAGTTTACCCTTATGGTATCAATTTATATCTATTCTTTAAAATTAGTAAAGGAGAATCATAATTATCATTTTATATGACCATTGCTCTCTCATCTTCTCCCTTTAATTTTTAAAATATCTAAGAATGCATTAAAAATAAAAGAGAGATATCAATTTTCATTCACTCTACGTAATTTTTAAAACATTCAAATAACCGTTCCCCTCTCCTCTCATTTTTATCCAAACTTACAAACACAATTAGTTTAGGTTAGGAATTTGGACTATTTACCATTCAGCCCGTAAATCCAATCAAAAGCTATAGTACTTCTCTCTCTAGCTCTCACTCAGAGGCATCATCACATGGGAGTTCCAATCATGAAGGAAGTGAATGAGACAATGGCAGAGGATTTGGTGGAGCCACATAAATGCACGACTCATTTGTAGGCTTCATATCCATCAACCCCACCTTTTGAGTCTCGAGGACTTATAAAAAGAGGGAACCCAATCAACCTCAAATAAATAAGGCATTTATAAGTAAGGCATCTGAGCAGTCCATTTACAATTGTGTGCGTCTTATAATGTAGCATATACTGCACAATGAATGTCAACTTGGCACTTTGTTGGTCATTTTAGTGGCAGAACCACCTGTCCTATTACCCTCCTAATTAATGTTTCTTCAAGCTTTTATATGAAGGAAAAATTTTCCAATATAAAAAGGACTAGTACATTCTGCAATAAAAAATCCAATTTTGTGCATTAAGCTGCCAATACCCACATTTGTTTCCTTGATTCAGCTTTAATGGAGGGATTAGAGTAGCTGTCTCATGCCTGGCTATGTAAAATAATATAAGCCCATACTGTACAACAAATATCGTGGCCATTACATGATCATTGGGCGTTATATTCTTGGTTAATTATTGATTCATTTTTATAATATTTTATTTTATTTCAAGTCATGGGGACCAAATGAGGTGATCCTTATTGAATACCAACTCGGTGACTAATATGATTTTGAAGCAGGGTAGCAGCATTAAATTTGATTTTCAGGGCCCAAGACTATTTTGGGCCGTATGGTAAAGTATTGGAGCTCAGAAATACACCCACAAAGCAGAAGTATTGACAAAGTTATCACTAGGCCTAGATTGAGACTACAAAGATGTTCCAAGCCCAAGGCCCATGTGTTTTTCAGCAGAGAAAAGGGGTTTGCCATTGCAAAAGACTGATTTTAGCTTTAATTACGAACTTAAAAACTAACAGCTGATCTTAAGCCATTTTTATGGATTGTTGGGGGAGAATACTAACATTAGATAATTTAAGAAAAAAATATTTTTATTACTGTTATTATATTTGCAAAAGAAATGGGAAGATGTGGACTATGGTCTTCAGCTTTTTTGGGTTTAGTGGGCATAAAGGTCACCAAATAGCCTATGGCCCATGGCCCGACCCAAAAGCCTGACAGCCCACCGGGCTAATGGGCAGCCCGGCCTGTTTTTATTGAGGCCCATGGGTAGCCCACTAGCCCAATGGGTCAAGCCATGGGCTAGTTTTTATACCCATGGGCATCCAATGGGCTAGCCTATCCTATTGGCCCAACCCGTTGCCCAGCCCAATAACTCAGAATTCATAACAAAAATCTATTAGAGTATGAAGGATTGATATTAAGACATTATAGATGAATTTCTTAAGAGAACTTCTCCAACCACTAAGATATTTAAAGTAATTGTGTTAAACTTAGTTTACTAAAAATATATTTTTCTTGTAGTCTAGCAACTTTAAATTAACCATTTGACATTTTTTTTTATTAAAGATAAAAATAAAAAAATCATTTAAAGCCTTAATAAAAAAAAAATTTAAATAGGTTTCCACCAACAAAACAAAAAATTAAATAGTTTTGACCGTAAAATTTTTTTAATTAAATATTAAATTCTTTGAATCTTTCCTTTAAAAAAATTGATTGATTATTCCCTTATAAAAATTGATTCTTTCCTTATAAAAATAATAAATAATATGCTAACGTAAGCCCATGAGTAGCCCATTAGGCCCAACTCGGTAGCCTAGCCAGCTAAAGACAAAATGGGCATTGCCCATGGGCAAGGTCATGGGTTGGAGTTTTCTCTTTCAGCCCGGCCCGACCCGACTTGTTAACTAGTTAATAGTCCACTATGCCCAGTCCATTGTGCCCATAGGCTGGCCTAGCCCACTGTGGGCGGCAATACCTAAAGCCATCAAAATTTTTAGCTTGTAGGCAAGGCTACTTTGATTGACATCAAACTCAGAAATTTGGAGGAAAATTCCTTATCGTTTAATGTGGAATGTACATTGCAAGAAAGGAATACTAGAATCTTTGAGAGATGTGAAAATATTTCAAATCGTGTCCATATGGGTACTTTGCAATTTTCAATAGCTTATTTGCATAGTATTTATTAAGAGATATAGGGTTTTTGTAATTTTTATATTAAATATGTGACAAACTAATTAGATTTGATTGATTATTGTAATTTTAGAGTTTAATTGTGGGTATACCTATTATATATTTCCCGTGTACTTGGCTCCTTTGTTACTTATCCAAAAATAAATAAATAAAAAATCCTATCAAAGCATCCCAAGAAATCACTATTTTTCATTGTATTCTCAAATACAAATACTCTGTCCCTATAAACCGTGGCTTCCTCAGTTTGTTTCAAATGGTGGTATACATACAACCATCCTAGAAAACTAAAAGGAGAGCCAAGCTGAAGTACACTCTCAAATTGGATAAACAGTCAAAGGCCAACACTCTTAGGGGATGGAGGCCAACAGGGTAATAATAAATAGCTGAAAATCTGTAGACTGCAATTGCCAAGACAATGGTCAGGGGTTCATTCCTCTTGAAAGCAAAAGGGTTTAATAAATGGAGAAAATATCAATCACAGCTTTTGTGATGAGCTCCATACTCCACATTGGTTTTAAAAACCAAGCTGAAGGTAGCATTTCTGACAAAAACATCTGCATTGGGAACCATAAGAAACATTAGATCATAACTTTTGAAATTTAGTAATAAATTTTAAACTCTGTTAACAAAAATATGTTCATGGTTAGTTGAAACAACATGAAGATAGATCTAATGTTTCTTAGGTTTGTTGACAGTGTGTACATTTCGTCAATTATATAAGGTGCCACAAGTACACATAAGCTTGTACGGCAAATCAAAAAATAGTTAAAAATCATAATTTCTTATCGCCCTAACAGTTATTTTCACTTTTAGTTTGATTTAATCCAAATATGAAAGCAAACCAGTGGTTCAAGCAAAGAAACTAATTAACATGGCTAACCATTATGTATCTATCTAAAAATAAGGGGGGTAAAAGATGGTTCGTGTGTGTGCTAGGTGTAGAGTTCCGCTGTCAAACATACCTACAACATATTCTTCCACATTCAAAGCAATTGTTGAAGTGGATTATTGGCTCCAGGCCAAATGACCAGAGCTTAAGAAAAGAATTAAAAAGTGAGGACTAATATTGATCCATCAAACTCATCCAGTCAGATCACTAGAAATTCAAAACATAGAAAACAGCAATAAATAGAAAGAACTGAGCTTTTAGCAGTTAAAACAGCCCGATAGAGAAACGGGACATAGTTACCTGCTTCACCAGGGTAGTTGGCCACTTTCCTACCAAGCTGCAGATCAACAAATTTAAGGTGGACGCAACCCCTATTTGGAGATCTGGATACGTAGATCAGCAGATCATTTATTATTTATGTTTATCATTCCTAGATGCCAATCATTAAGCTACAACTATATTTTCATGCCTTAGTTAACACATTGTATTCAACATGATTTAGTTATTAACAAGCACTACAAGTACTTGCATGAAATATACACATGTAATTACATGTAGAAGTCTAGACTCTAGAGGTTGTCTGGACCAAATACCTAGTCATGCTCTTGCTAACAACCTCATGACCAGCATTTCTTACATGGTAGCATCTAGCATGTGCTCTTACAAACTTCATGTCTGGGGTTTCTCAGAAGGTAATACACCAGAAATATGAAAGCAGCAGTATGAGCCTTGAGCTAGAAGCTGGAAATTAAAAGAAGAGAAACAGGCATACCTGACTCAGATGGTGAGCATAGAGAAAACATGGGAATAAAAAGACTTGTATCTGTAGTTGAATCATAAAACCTTCCATGGAAAAGAGTTCAGAGACAACACTAGACAACACTTGGTGAACCACATTAATCCAAAGCCAAGGTACATTCAAACTGCAAGTGAGGGGACACCCTAAGAGAATCAATAGATCATGGAATCCTAAGTTCACACACGCTAAAAGTGCAAGCTTCAGTACTGGTTATCAAGTATGAAAATGAGGGCCAAAGGTCTTGTAGCTGAATTGGCACCTCTCCATATATAAAGTGTTTTTTAGGGGGAAAAGGGTTCGAGCTGCGAGGTTAGCAGCATATTGTAATTATCTCTCAAAAAAAAAAAAAAAGTATGATAATGAGGACTTACCATTTGCATACATCTATCTAGACCTAATAAGTAATATTAATTTTCCAAAGCAACAGAGTATTTCCATTAATCAGTATCATCAAAATTTGTAGCTATGATCCACAAGAACACTGCTTAAAAGCTATGCCTCCTGCTACCTGCCAAAAGTTACTTAGACTTAGAAGCATTGCCAACATATGGAATAATAGTATGGTACCCAAAGAGGGCACAAATAATCAATAAACAATAAGATGGGTCTCAGGACTTGTTATGTTCCAATGATTAAATGGGTGTCAAGTAGATCTTCACAAATTTTGTTTAAATATATCAAAATTTGATAGATGTCTTTGGATGTGTTCTATTAAAGGAAGATAAATAGTAAGCAATAATAGGTGGCATTGTGAATTGAAAAGAGAATATCATCACCACAATTGAAGTCTTAAATAAATTTCCCAAATGTGCAAAAAAATTAAATATGATCATGTTACATTTTAACATGCATTGGCCTTCCAAATAGGTATTTGGGGGGGGGGGGCATAATTCCTATTTGCAAAATTTGTTGCTTGTTGAATTCATAATGACATGCATCTTTTCTAAGACTATAACCTATTTGATTTGAAATTACAAGATTCATAACAGCTTCTGTGCCCTTATTGACAGTGCAGTGCATGCATATGGAGAGAAATACACAATCTGATAGTGTCTTAAACAGAATTCACCCAATGGTCATAAAGCACATGGTCCAAAGCGTGCATTCGAAATTTTGCAGGACCCTCAACCAGGCTTCAAAAATTTTCAAATCTTTTTAGGATTCAAGTATAAAGAATAATAAAGTAGGAAAGTTATGTTTGATCAATTAAAAAGAACAGTGAATAAAACACACATCAGCAAGTTAAAAAAAAAATGTTATATAAGGATGAACTGAATCAAAGGTTTGAAACAAAACCTTTCAATCATCCACATAACAGGTCATCCTGTGGCAGCCACAAGATTCTGGTCTTACATCGTTCATCAACACAGATATCTAAGGCTCACAGGTGGCCTGAAATGGAAGAATGCAGTGACCACAGAAAATAACAAAATCAGTGGCTCATCATCAGCTGTCCCAGAAATTTCAGACCGAGAGAAAGGTGGCAAACCCCAACATCATCTTTAGAAGTTTGGGAGTGAGGTGCACAAGCCTCCTACTTCGGCCCTGGAAAATGCAGGGGAAGCATCAATAATGTCCTCAAATGTAATTGCTTACACTGCCAAATGGTATAGAGATAATTGAGTTCAAAGGATAAATCAAGCAACATATGCATATAAAATTTAGAAAGCATGGAACTGCTTTGTTACTCCTCAAGGAATTCTGAAATAAAACAATCTTTCTAACTCCGTTATTATGAAAGAAGTGGGTAAGATAAAAATGACACATTTGCAGGAAAGTCATGAGCACACTTTTCAAAGGCCTCAAGTGACCAAGTAAGATCCTTTTATATCACGAAAGTACAAACTTCAGCAATAAACTGATGTAGTACAGAAGAAATCTGATCTGGCATGTCTATTATTCTACAAATCCTTAAAGATACAACAGGATGGTCAGATATGACATTCTCATTATCTGTCATTTGTCTGCAAATTTTAGGTGTACTATTTTGGTAACATAAAAGATACTAAGCATAATGATGTGCATGATAGTACAGGACCAGAAGAAAAATAAAAGAAAAACTGATACACAAGGATGAGCTTAGAAAAATCCATTGCTTGACATGTTTTATACTTTATGGTACATACACTTCAAACATCTCATCTTACTTCTTACAATGCATGAGGCCATTAAAGAAAATGTCTATCAGATCCTACATCTAGAGGGAAAAAATATCAATTCAATGAAAAAATTTCCCAGATTTCACTGTCATCTAATGGGAATGTTGGTAACACCAGAACCTAAGTTTCTTAGCTCCATCAAATGTTCATCGTTTGATATATGGAGCGAAAGACGAAGATTTGTCATCAATTCTTCCTGTTCCCAACTTAAAGGTCCACATGCATGCAATGCCTCTATAGTGCAACGGTAGGCATGCAACTCTAACCTATGGATTTCAGCTGCTAGTTCCTCTTTTGTAGGAAGGAGAAAATTTCCTTCCTTGTATCCCCTCTGACTAAAAGATTCTGCATCACTAGAATGATCATCATCATTATCAATACGACCTGCAGAAAGATGAGGCAACTTATAGGAACAGTTGCTAGCGACACTACAACTACCAACAGAGGATGTAACACTATCATCATAATTTGATTCTAAGTTTATTGCAAATGAACAACCAACAGCGCCAGTTGGTTTCCTCCTTTCTACATCCACTTCAGAAATCCCAGTTGTTTTGTTGTTAAAAGAAGCATTTATGCATTCTTCACCCACCATGTCTCTCTGGAAAGCATCAGCATCTACCTGTTTGGGCAATGTGGAGGAATTGGCAGCATTCAATTGGTGACACCTGCCCTCTTTTTCTATTGCTCTAAATTTCTGGGCAACTCCAGCATATGCTTCAACTTCAGAGTAGCAGTAGGGCGATCCTCTCTTCAAAGTTTTAGAAGAAACAATGTGGGAATCTGGGAAATTCATTCTGTTCTTAACAGGAAAACAGTCTTCTTTTACACGTATTTTTATCCTTGTGGTTCTATTGTGAACTTGTGAGCTTAAATTTAGATTGTATTTCAGAGTTGAATTTTCATCATGTTTTCCATCTTCAAAATTGCCAGAACCCTGCATGCAGAAGCACAGAATAAACAAAAAAGTTCGCACATTAAACAAATATATAAAACTGATTTTCAGTCTGCACTCATTTGTATAAAATATATAGCAGTTGGAAATTACAAGGTAACTAGATGTATAGCCCTTAACAGTCCTAAATGGCTCGAAAATTTCATACAACATTCACTCAAAAAGACAGAATCTATCTCAACTTCAGGTCATTATTTATGGGACTGTACATATAAATAGATGCTAAACCCCCCAAAAAAAACACACATACATTGAACTGGGAATTTTAAAGAAGAAATTGCAGATTAAAATAGATTCATACTAAATTACCTTTCCAATCACAACCCATTTGTTGTCTTGCCAAGACTGCCTCACCCGGATGTCAAACTTTAAGACTTCAAATTCCCGAGAGGATCCAAGTATCCTCACCTTATAATAATTTTTCCCCAAAACCTGTGAAATTGCTGACATTTTCCAAGAAAAATTGTCAAACACCTCCACAACATCACCAGGAACCCAGCTCCCTGAGATTTCAAGTGAAGGAGGGCAAGGCCTAATAGCCTTCCTGGATACCCTCTCCAAAACAGTCTTGCCATTGGCCTGCTCATACCCGTCATATCTAATGGTGTAGTTGTGGCCATTACCGCAGATAATCTCAGCACAACGCCAGGAGCCTGAAGGCACCTCCCTTTTGCTTAATACTTCCACTTTATTCCCTTTCTTAAATCTCATAATTGATGATACCGGCATGGAATAACTGTTATTCAAAAATCATACAATGAATGTAAGAAACTAGGCAAAACAAAGATCATTCAATATATAAATTCAGCATTCAAAAAATGAAACATGAATATTGTAAATATTGTAACATTTCAAAGGAAGGAGTAGACACAAGGTTCACAATGATAAAACCATTGGAAGATAAAGCAAACAAATGAAAGATTTTACTAAGGCCATGAATTTGATAAAATCTATATTTGCAACAAAAAAAAAAAGCAATTGCGGAAATATAACTAGTTTTATAAATAAAATTTTGAACTTTTTCTTTTCTAATTTGATTTGGATTCTCAATAGCCAATAATAACTAACCCCCCCCCCCCCCCAACAAAAAAAAAAAAAAAATCACCAAGACCGAGTCAAGAGAGGTAAAATTTGATTTCCTATTTAGCAATAGATGATCTAAAATTCAAAATTAAATCAATTTCCTTTTCCTACCTTTTCTCAGCAGCCAAACAGAGCATCAAGCATAACTACACAGAGAGCTCCTTTAATTTGACACTTATCTTTATAATTAAAAAAAAATACAAGAAACATGAAAGAAACAGAAACAGAAACAAACACGCATACACATTCACTCACATGATCAGAAAACTAAATGACACTACATAAAATTCTGCTACGTTAGGACGCTGAGAAAATAGAAGCAATACAAAGAAATCAGAATAAAATTTCGGAAAATTTTTCGCTCATCAAAAAAAAAATTGGCAAAACATAATAATGTCACTGAACTTAGCTTAACAAAACTTCTGCTTCAGTTTCACTTTTTTTTTTTTTCTCCAAGACAAATAGAAACAGCAAAAAGCATAAACATAAAAAATAAATAAAAAACAGAGGAATTTTTTTTTCCTGCTTTTTCTCAGCAACCAAACAAAGGGTCAAACAAATTGGACTCAAACATTAAAAATCAAAACTTTCCCAGAAAAACAATAATAACTCACACCCATAACCAAAAACAAATTGAACCCATTTGAACAAAAAAAATTTGAATCTGAAAAGACCAAGATTAAGGAATTGAAAAACATAGATGAAAAGATTCCACTGACCCTTTCTTTCTTTTTTTTTCTTTTCCTCAGAGCCCTTTTTTCTCTAATCACAAAAATTTCAGTCTCTTTGTGATTCTTGTTGTTGTTGTAATTGTTTCTACGTGTTTTTCTTGCTTATTACTAATTGAGGTATTTATTTTTTTGTTTTTTGTTTTTTTTTTGGTTTAAAAAAAATATATATATATATAAATAAATATAAGTAGGAGTATTTAATTAAGAGGAAAATAAACTTAATAAACAACGAATAAGGTATGCTTTCTATGCCAAGTTGCCAACCGCCCAGGAATAGCTTGTTGTGGTGGGCATTTAACTGTTACTTACAACAATCTTATTATTTTCTTCAATAAAAAAAAAAAATATATATATATATATATATACACACACAATCTTATTGTTTGGATTTTTTTTTTTTTTTTTAACTTATTTGATTTGTTTAGATTTGAAAGGTAGGGTGTTTACCATGCACCCCTTTCAATTTTTAATTCTCCTATAATTTTGTTTTAAAAATTTTATTATTATTAGGAGAAATATAATTTTAACTTCTATCTTATAAGAACAGTTTTAAATTAACGTTCTGTTTGTTTCGATGGAAAACAGTTGTATAAAGATAATTTTTTTGTATTTTTCAGTATTTGATAGAATCAAAAAAAATAAGTCAAAGGAAAATTATTTTTAGTCAACATAAAAAGTATAGCTTATTTTTAGAAATTGTTTTCCATTAAATTTTTTTTTTTAAACAATTCTATCTCACAACAAACTAAATAAGAGAAGTTAACATATTGTTTTTCAACTCATTTAAGATTGCTACCATACATAGGAAAATGAGATAATTTTATAGAAAATACTTTTTGAAAAATGATTTATTTTCTAGAAAACATCTAAAACAAACAAAGCGTAAACCCTATAATTTTATAAGTTTTGAATTAAAAATTTAGAAATTTTTAGACTATTACGAATTAAACTCTAAAATTTCTTTTAGTTTTTAATGGAACTTTGGGATTTAAAAATAGTATCAATCTAAACCCCTAATAGAACTTAAATCTATTCCTAAATTATAGGGTTTAAAATATTAGCTATCCTTATTATTAGAAGTATTACTAATTATTGTTAGTAGTAAAAGTTAAAAAAAAATAAAAATAAAAAATAAGATTTTATGTACTAATTTTCTTTCTTTCTTTCTTTTTTTGGTGTTATTTTTTATTTTTATTTTGTTTTTTGTTTTTGTGTGGCTATAATTATATTGTGAAGGATGGATTGAGGATTGGATTTGGTTAAGTCACGCCAATGTAATTAGTGAGTTTTATAAATCATTATTTCAATAGATTATGGTTGTTGAAGCATTAACGAAATTGGATATTTCCAAATCCCGAATTTGCCTCTATTTATATTTTGGAATGGCCTTGCAATAAGTATTTTATTCTCTGAAATCAACACATTTAATGGTCTCACTAGCAGATACGTATATTATAAAGTAAGTTATGCAATAGTAGTTTCTCAAGAAAATATAAAAAGTTATGCAATAGTATGTATTGTTAATAACCCCAAAAAAAACTATGTAAATCATAAAGCTTTGGCGTTAGTTACAACTAATATTTGTGCATCACAATGCATTAGGTGGGGCTCATTATATTATTGGTCTAAGGATGTTCATTATATGATTAATCTCGATTTTTCTATGTTAGGGGTTTGGCAATTTTTTTATATTATACAACACAAAGAGAGAGAGAGACAGAGAGAGAGAGAGATTTAAACTTTTGATCTTTTAAGGTTTGGAATTGTTTTCATTTTAGTCCATTAAGTTTGAGATTTTTCATTTTTATCCACCAATTTTGATTTTGTTTTCAAAGTAGTCATTACGTCCATTTTGGTCACTAATCTAACCATTAAAAGAGAGAACAAAGAGGAAACGACGCTATTTTGTTGGTATTTTGAAAATAGTATCAAATTTGATGGACCAAAATGAAAAGTCTCAAGGGACCATAATGAAGCAACCTCAACACATTAAAGGTCAAAAGTATAATTTAGTTTAAGATATGTTTAAGATAGAGTCTTGTTTGCACCGATATGTTTTGGCCTGATGGTAAAGTGAAATCATCGTAGAATAGACACCATAAGTTCAAATTATATATATTTGGGTTCAAGTCACACTTACTGTAACTTTAAAGAATATTACATCACCTAATAACTTCCTATTGAATTAATAAATTGAAAATCCCACCACTAGATTACATATTATTTATATTTTTAACATGTATGCCAAATTTGGTATCAATTGGATTTTATTTACCATTTAATTCATAAATTCATCTTTGATACATAATTTTAAATTATAATATTTGAGCTTTAAATATTTGATTGATGATATAGATACTAATATTGATGATATACAAAAATAATGTAATTTAACGATGAATTTGCAAAACTTGCCTCTAATAAAAAGATATAGAGTGGTGTAACATGAACGCATAACACACACACACACACACACATATATATATATATATATATATATATAGAACGAGTATGTTAATATTTGAGTGGATTATTTAGTGACTTGAAAAAGAAAAACTTTTGAGAGGATGACATGTCAGTGATTATGAATCCCATATATGGTATCTCAGGGAGACTAAACAATATCACTAGAGTGAAAGGCTCTTAACACTAAACTTAAGAACTAATGTCTTTTGAAGATTAATAATATTTTTTTCCTAAAATATTTTCATATGAATCTGTTACATTAATAAATTTATCATGTTATTTGTAAATAATTCTACAATTTTTTTGTGATAAGATAATTTTACAATTGCTTAGGTAGACCATCTCCTGCTTTTTAAAGAACTCTGTTTCGGTGATGAATTCATTCATTTTAAAACTAAATTAAGCACATGGAGTTATACAAATTAGTCAATTTCCAAAAAATAAATCTTCAAAAGTGTGCTATACGAGTCTCAAAAGAAATTCATTTACTAAGTATCTCTCATGTGTAATGGGTCAAACAGTCTCTGGGACTAGTTTGAAATTAGAGTGGCAGCTAATTTTCCCATTTGACTAGGTGCTTCTGAATATGTCAACACGTACATTCATCTTTAACAAAACAAACAGTGAAAGAACAAGAAGGATGATATAGCTAGTATTGCAGATTAATTTCTGTGTATAAAGCTACGTATATACGAATAAATGAATCATTGTCAATTGCCAGAAACCATAATGATTGTTTGTTTTAAAGGTTTTTCTACAAGTCATCTCTGCAGTTGGAAATGGAGTCATCCCACTTTTCCATTATCATCAAATTTGGGTGGTCCTTTTTTGTTTTTTGTTTTTTGTTTTTTTTGATAATTTGAGTGGTACAATTTATGTGTGCATATTGCATATTAGCTATATATCCATGCTATGCTTAGATTAATTAAAATAATTCTTCAAGAACCATACCATTAGTCACAACTTGTTAAAGCGATCGACCGTGAGTGGTGGACAATTATTTTTACGTAAATCCATCACTTTTTTTTCCATCATTCATACTCGACCACATTAAGACTATGATAAAAGATGCAGCACAAAAATTGTACTCCTAGACTTTCTCTAATTCAAAATTTTATGTAAATTTAGGGAATTTTTTGGTATAAATGTAAGTGAAATTGAACAATAAAATACTAGTTAATAAAAGTAAAATAAAATATTACTTTAAGTTATATAACTCAAATAAGGTGGATTTATTTTTATCTAGTGGGTAATTAAAATACATAATCAAATTGATTTTAAATTATTTCGAACTTTTAGTAATAGATTTTTAACTGAAATAGTAATATAAAATTTTGAAACTTTAGTACACTCAGATTCTGAGTAAAATTATCTTAATAATTTTGGTATATTTACATTACACTCTTTTATAGGTGAAGGAAAAAAGAAATCCTAAAGTGGCGGGTATAAAGAGTAATTTTTTTTTTCAAAAAAAAATTATAAAGAAAAAAGAGAGGGCATCCACTTGCGTAACTTCTTTCAAATAAGAACATTTCAATTTGATTCTCTCCTTTTACTTTTTCAGTTTGAATACCAAAATGTTCACTAGGGGAGGGGTCATGACTATGTAATACAACGTGCTTTTGAGAGCGACATTTGCCTTTACTTAAAAGGGAAATAAATAAATAAAAAACATTTACCTATTGGGTCAATTTTTTTTGTTTTTTGTAAGAGAGTTTCAATCTATGGTGTCCACTCCTGATGATAGCTCTTTATTATTAGATCAAGACACCAATTAGTTTTTTGGTTTAGACATGAATTAAATCTCATATCTCTTATACAACAATCAGAGACTTTACCAGTTGAGGCTAACTGAAACCTACAATCAAATATTCTTATATGATAGAGAGTAGACAAAAAAGATAATTGCCAAATTATATACAATGGACAAGACACTTTTTTCTATCAACCTGAATGGAAGAAATCTCCTCTAATTATTTTTTTTTATTTTTTTTTTTTGAGAAGAAAATCTCCTCTAATTTATTACACGATGTTTCATAACATCATATTTGTATGCTTTTATCGCATGATTTATTAAATTATTAAAATAAATTGCATAACTATGAAAAAAAAACTCAAATGCTTAAATGTACATATAGATGGTCATTTGGATCACATAACTACTAGTAGGGTAGAGAAATTTTATGCCCACCCCTTTTAATTTAAATTAAAAATTTATATTTTATTTTATTAAGAGAAACTATTTATACTTGGGGCTGCCCTCCTTGACGGGAAAAGGAAAAAGAGCAAGTTTCAACTATATCAAAGAGAGAGTATGGAGGAAATTGCAGGGATGGGAAGGAAAACTCCTTTCCCAAGCTGGAAGAGAGGTTCTCATCAAGGCAGTTATCCAAGCCATCCCAACTTATGCAATGGATTGCTTCAAATTACCAATGGGTATGTGTAATGAAATTGAGGTGATGATAAGAAAGTTTTGGTGGGGACAAAGGGGAGAAAAAAGAAAATTTCATTGGTTAAAATGGAGTGAAATGACAAAGTCCAAAAGTGAGGGTGGTATGGGCTTCCGTGACTTAGTCTTACAAAATGACTCTCTCTTGGCTAAGCAAGCATGGTGCTTATTGCAGGATTAAGGCTCTTTATTCTACAAGATCTTCAAACCCCGGTTTTTTCCAAATTGCACAATAATGGAAGCAGCTGAATCTAGTCGTGGGTCATATGCTTGGAAGAGCATTTTACATGGCCATGACGTGATCAAACGTGGAGCTTGTTGGAGAATAGGCAACGGGAAGAAAGTCCAGATTTGGCAGCACACATGGTTGCCACTTAAACACCCTACTCGTGTCCAATCACCAATGCTAAAGGGTTGGGAGGAGACCACAGTGGATGTTTTGATAAATGAGGACAGTCGGACGTGGAATGAGCATCTAATAGACGGGTTATTTGTACCTAAGGAAGTTGAACTTATTAAGAAAATCCCTCTGTCGAGACATTCATTAGATGACAAGATGTTTTGGCCGTGGACACAGAGTGGAAAATATTCATGTAAATCGGGCTACCAGTTTTTGAAGATGGAGGAAGAAGAGGAAGGGTCTGAGGATGCACAGAATGGAGATAAAGTTTTTTGGTGAAGCATTTGGGGTTTGCGAGTTCCAAACAAAATCAAGAATTTCTTGTGGCGTGCTTATCGTGAGGCTATTCCCACAAAAGCCAACCTAAAGCGAAGACACATTACGGAAAATGCTCTATGCGAACGGTGCTGGAATGAGGAGGAAACAGCTTTACATACGCTGTGGTCTTGCAGCGAGCTCAACTCAGTATGGACACAAACGGATTGGAGTTCTCGACAAACCTTAGGTGTGACAAACTTTAAGGAGCTGCTGTCATGGATACTCAAGAATCACGGAAACAAGGAGCTCTTTGCGATGGTTACATGGGGAATTTGGCACTAGCGAAACCAAGTCCGAAACCACAGACCCTGCTGCACCTCGGATCAGCTCACGTTGCAGGCAAAAGAGAAGCTGGCGGAATTTTATGCTATGCTCCCACCTATTCTTCCAGCAACACTGAAACCAAAAGAAAGATGGAAGCCACCAGATGCAAGCTTAGTCAAAATTAATTTTGATGGCGAGATTTTCAAGGATGAGAACAGAAGTGGTATTGGCGTGGTTGTCCGTACCCACACAGGTGCCATTCTTGCGTCCCTAGCTCAGAGTATATCCCCAGTACTTCAACTAGCAGAGATTGAGGCAATTGCAGCAGCACGAGCTCTGGAATTTGGACATGAACTAGGCCTAACTGAAGCTGTTCTTGAAGGAGATTCGGAGTTGATTATGAACTCTTTAAAGGCAAGCGGAGCAACCTTAGCTTCAGTGGAGGCCCTCATACAGGATGCCATTATTTTTTCAGGTTTATACACAAAATTGCTATACTCTCATTGTAGAAGAGACGGCAATAAACTAGCACACGGTCTAGCTAGATTTTCGATTCATGTTTCTAATTATACAGCATGGATGGAGGAAGTTCCTCATTCTTTACTCTCTGTAGCAGAACATGATGTAGCCAATTTGGCAATTCAAGTTTAATAAAGTTCCTTAAGTTCTTTCTCAAAAAAAAAAAAAAAAAAAAAATTATTGCACCAGGAGGACCACATATTATTCAGTAGTCCTCTCATCCACTAATATAATTCCATTTGTTTAGATTAATTAAATCAAAATTCAAGTGACATTAGTCCCAAAAAATTAAAATATTACAAAAATTTAAACAAAAAATCAATGATGGTCTCGATGAAGTAGTTGTCTGGATTTATTTCTTTTATTTTTGGATGGTCATGGACAATTCGGTTTAGAGGTCGTCAAAATTGAATTTCCTCCATCTTTTAAGATGGCAATTGACGGTTGTGATGAAGTTGTTGGCTATTGTGATTAGGATTTTGACAAATGACAATACATGATATTATTGGATGGAAAAACCATTAGATCTGAAATTACTTCCCAATTAATGTAGTGAATAATTTTTCCATCCTTTTCCTATTACCATTTTTTTTTTTTTTTTAGAATACTAAATATTTTAACACACACGAAAAAAAAGGAGAAAGTTTTAAAGAATAATAAGTATTTTCCGATTACCACTTAGTCATGCCTTTGGTGAGAGTTTGGTTTCACACTTTCCGGCTTCTCTGCATGAATTCTATTATAATGTCACCACTAACTCACACCTTTGCTATTAAATCTATTAACACCCAACCAAAAAAAAATTTAAATGGACAAAATAATGAAATTCACAGTGTGTGACGGAAAAGAAAAGCTTTTGGTGGATTTTTGGTTGGTTATTAGTAAAAAATTCCAACACAAGAACTATCCTTTTTTAACAATACCTATCCTGTTTCTCAAAAAAAAAAAAAAAAAAAAAACCAATACCTATCCTAATCGTTTAGACATTGCAAATATTATATTCGTAATTATTATGTTATTATAACATTCCAGTAGAATTTCTCCAGAATAAAAAACAATTGAACAAATGGAACATTCTAGCTAAGACGATATATTAATATTAGTGATTTGCCATATATTGTGTGTAGAACATGCATAACAAATTTCACAAGGTTTTTTTACCATTGTTACCATTGTTATCCATTATACAATTTTTATTGAACATCAGTCACAAACTGTACCTCAACTGTTATGAAAAATGTTATGTGGGAAAAGAGGGATAATTTTTTAAGAAGATAACAAATTTCACAATTTTTTAATAATTGCAGAGGGATTATAATTGATGTTCCATAAAAATAGTGTTAATATGTGAAAATAATATGATGCATATTATTGGGTATTTCCCTGATCGGTTGAGCACTTGAGGTAGCAATTAAGGGGATGCATTTTTTTTTTTTTTTTGTACCATAGATATTTTTTTTTTATTTGTTTGATATATAGAATTTTTCCTAGCCACCAGTTGAGTTTATAGATGTCAGTTGCAATTTTTCCATACTTGCCCAACTAATTATCAATTCCTAAGTCCTAACTAAAATATGCCAAAAGTATCTGTGGCTAAAATTTTGTTGAAAGTCATACCAAATATTGTGTCTCTACTTTTTCAGTTTTCACATGTTTGTTGTAGTAGCTTCGACCCTGTCTTTATTCTTATTCTCTCACACACACACACATACACATCCCCCTCTCTCCAAAACAATAAGTTCGTTTGACACAATTTTCATTCTTCTGTTTATTTATTTATTTATTATTTTTTTTATAGCGGTTTAGATGGTATTTTGTTATTGGTATATTGTGATTGCGAGTACAATAAAAATAGATGAGTTTGTGTGAAAAATGATGTTACACTGATCACAAATTTTAAAATAGATTGTGAAAAAGTTATATTCTTAATATTGTTTACCTTGTGATATTTAAAATAAATTTTTTTTTAAAAATGTTTATAGTTTAAATTCCCTCTGCTCTAATTATCAAATTATCAAAAAAAGAAAAAAAAAAATCTAGTTGTGTGTTTCGGATGTCGACCAACAATTATTCATAGCTAATTGGTTAGTCTTAAATCTGAATGTAGTGTAACGAATTAGTACACCCCAGTCCAAAGCGCGCAAGACCCGGGCCCAATAAGTCCACTGCAATATGTATTTGTAGAGAGTGGGCTTAAGAATTAGATTCGAATGGTGAGGGCTTCGTTTTTCCTATTCTCAAAGACAAACTAAGAAGCAGTTTAGAAGGCCCAAAGCACACCAAAATAACTTGGAATAATTCTGTTTTGTATAGGTCCGAGGAGGAACCCTTTTGTTGTGTTGTTCACGTTACAAATCTTCCTTTCTCCTTCTGTTTTTCTCTCTCTTCTCTTTTTCCAAAAACCCGTCCCCCTCCAATGGAGGAGGAATGGCATTATATAATCATCTTCTAAGCATCCTATCCTTACACTTGTCATTCATCTAAGGTGCCCCTTGATACTTATCCCACCAGATCTTTTCTTTGGCCTCCCTGTGAGAGGTCATAGTCTTGGTAGCACTGTTCAGAGGTCTTCTCCACATAAATGCGGCCAGAAAAGTAGTTGCAGGGTATTTAATGTGGTGGTAGCAGCTTTTCTTTAGATATTTTCGGGGATCTTTTCCTTCCTAGTAAGCTCACCGAGTTTGTTTCTGTCATAGGGGATTCCAGGAAGATTACTTTAGCCACTGGGATTCTTCCTTGAACCGAACACTTTATACCCGAGGACTATACCCTCCTCGGACGGAATCGCCGGTCCTATGTGCGAATCTTTCGAAAGTAGAATGCTTTGATAGCTGCCACATTGCTCGGCCCATGAGACCTCCTCGGACAGAGCCCACGGCCCAAGATGCGTGAATCTCGGTTATTTGTCCCCACACTGAATTAAAAGTAAAAAAAATGAAAACATCCAATAAATAGAAAATTTAGTTGATTTTACAAAATGTTATATTAAAAATGGTAAAAGGCTAAAGGCTTTTTTTTTTTTTTTATAAAAAAAAAATTTATATAGATGTGAATAAGAAATGATTTGAACGTTGAAATTATCTACTGAAAAGACTAGGAATATGAGGTATTATACTATCCAATAAAGCTAATGACAAAAAAAAAAAAAATTCACAACACTTTTAAATTAGTCTACTAGCTCACACATGAAACAACCCCTCTTTCCTCTCCCAACACACACAATGTGCAATTATTTTTTTAATAGCACATGTATAAGATGATAGGTTAATCTGTTATGAAATTGTTGTGAAGTTTTATTGTGTCTCTAAAAAGGACTTTATAAAGTTATAATTAGATCCCCTTTTTCTTGTTTAAACCAGTCCTCTTTTTATTTCTTTTGGTTGAAGTTCAAATGTCGCTTTTTGCCAGCTATCTTTTATTTTTTAATTTTTAATTTTTTTTATCTGTATTATTATGTTGCTTGGAAGCAAAAGACTGGTTTAGACGCAAAGGAACACATTGCAAGCTTTTATAAGTTTTAACAACCACATAGCATAAGGCACAGAGTAGGAATTAGGATCGCAGAATCAAATACGATTAGCAAATATGTACGCATGATTGATAGGACAATTTCCTTGGCCAAATGGAATGTGGAAAGATGCCTAATCCTCTCATTACGTTGCTTCTTATGTACATATATGATGATCTCTCTGACTATTTCGCACCAATATTTCACCTAGCTTGTTACATCTTTGTTAGGACCTTTGTGGTCTTGTCACAAGTCTTGGGATCTAAGACAATTCACATCTCATTTAATTTTTTAAAATTTTGTCAATTTTTGAAAGGAAAAAATAAAATAAAAATTATTTATTTAAACTACGTACCTACTTTTAAATATATCCACACTGGAGAGAATAAAAATCTTAAAAAAAAAAAAAAAAAAAAAAAAAAGAAGAAGAGAAAAGTTGTTACGGTAACTATGATATGAACCAGGATGCTATTGCTAAATGTAAAGATAGTTTAGACTATTCTAGGTGACTAGGTTGGGCCTAATTCGAACATTAGAAGGAGAAATTTTTTTTTTTTTGGATGGGAAGGAGAAAAGAATTTGAGGACTAATTTTTTGCTTACTTTTATCATTATTCATCTTACCCCTTTAAAGTTTAAACACAATAGGAATATAGGCGGATAATAACAATTAAATTTGAAATCAAACCAACTGATAGGCGGATAATAACAATTAAATTTGAAATCAAACCAACTGATAATACCTATAGGTATTATCAGTTGGTTTGATTTCAAATTGATATATCAATAATCCTATAGCCTAGGCTTTCTTAAGATAATTCTATCGCTAAGCCTAAATTCAAATAACAATTCATCCAAATTCAAATAAAAATTCATCCACCATATCATCCGAGTCATTACAAAAGAAGTTAATATTTTACCGATATCGGCCGTAACGAGAAAATATAACAAATTAGACATTAAACTAGTATGGTAGTACCAGTACTTCTCTAAAATGTACCGGATAAAATATTAGGTTATATCGACCTGTATCGAGGATATTTCGGACGTTTTGGTCGATATTGGTATTTTGGCCTGTACAATAAAAAATTTTAAAAAAAAATTGTTAAAAAATATGTTATGTAATCTAAATTAGCTATTATATTGGGTTAACGTACTTAGGCTAATATTTAGGCTTATAAAATATGTGAATTTAAATATTAAGTTGATAAATATAAAAATTATTTAATTCATACTTATTCAAATAAATACAAACATATATATATAGCAGTAATCTTGAAATATTACACCAATATCAACCGGTACCAAAATATTTCATTTTCTCTCACTAAACCGCAACGGCCTTAAGTAAAAAATTGACTCCCTTGGTCATAACAAACTAATTATATAGTAAACGAGTCACGGATTTTTTTATCAATTTGCCGGGTGAAAGCTAGCTGGATGAAGCATAGCTTTTGTATGTTAGCAATAGTTTGGCTAAAAAAATATGATATCAACAATCGGCCGTGAATGCTCGAAATCTTAATTGGTTTTTGACCATATAATCATGAAATAAATGAATACATTTCGGCAGGGTGCCATAGCTTATGCAGTAATGGCACAAATTGTTCAAGAACATGTATGCCATTGTTGATGGATCATTATCTCAAATTTAAATTTTACATTGGAAAACTTGCTTACCAACTACTACTAGAACAAGAACTTGCTGTAAGGAGAGGTCTTCGTTTTGCTTTGAGTTTCCAAGAAGTAATTTTAGAGAGAGATTCAACTAAGATAACGAAGAAAACTCCATTTGTACAAGTGAACTTTTCCCAAAGTCCCGAGAATCGAGATATTCATGTTTATTACTATTATAGATCATTATTAATTCTTGATAAAATGCAGGCATCAGTTAGTACAAGAATTGGCAGGTTACGACATTTTAGTAACAATTAGCAAAGTACTATCTTTCTCCCCCTATTCTCTTCAATGCATTGCCTGGATAATCTACAAGTGAGCAGGTCTTTTTTCACATTTGCATTGAAAATCAATACCCAGTTGAGAAACAAGAAGTACATTACTAAACAAGAAGAAACAAAGCAAGAAAGAAGTTATATTTATATTTGAGTTACATAGATCTCATCATTCGACTCATACCTTAGATGACTGGGTGGGAAAAAATCCAAAGAATGAAAACACATAGAATCAATACAAGTGGAATAATGTGAATGGCATTCTCTCCTGAAGACTTGCGATAGAGAGCAATATCTTTTTTTGTTGCATCAGAAATGGAGTTATACATTGGCAAGTCATTGGAAGTTGCAGCCTTCAAAGGTGGGGAGTCCATAGCAGGAGGCAAAAGGTTGACCAAGAACTCATCTGAAGCTCGAGATGTGCTTAATGACCTGTGCATTATTGAGGGAAAAAATATAGAATGAAGAAGGAAGCAACGCAGCAATGAGAGAGATAGAAGAAAAGCCAAGACCTACCTCATCTTATAGGAAGGTCAAGTGGGGAAAAAATAGAGATTTTCTTGTGATCTTTGGAGGATTTTTTTTAAAGAATCAAAGCCTAAAGTTAAGGAAATACAACCTATCTTGCGGAGCCAACAATGTGTAAAGACTAAAGAGAGGATTAAGTGCGTGGGTCTTAGACTTTCCTTGAGTTGACCATTGAATTTATATATATTTTTTGAGCTGGAATGGTAGTACAAGTTAGGATGTAAGCTTTGATTTGAAGCAGCCTTACAGAGTAGTCAAAGGCATGCTTGTTCATGTGATATAGAAGTCTAAAAAAGGAATCATTAAAAAATAAATAAAGGCTGTGTAGGTATGGAGATTGCAAGAGATAGTTATCTATAACAGTAGGCACAAAAGAAGTGTGATTGATTACCCACGATTTATATCAAGTCAATTTGTCAAATAGTTTTTAAGTAGCAGAAAAGAAGGCACTCTTTAATCTGCAGGTCTCCAGTCAATTCCCCTCTCTCTTTTTCCTTTCTTTCTTTCTTTCTTCTTTTATTTATTATTTTTTTTATGCTATCATTTCATTGGAAAATGTGGAAAAGATGGTAGGGAGACCAAAAAGAGCTTTTCCAAACCTAAACCTAAACCTATTAAATTTTATGAATTCCATTCCAAACCCATCTCATTTATATTTTAATAACCCAAATTCATCGGTTTATCTTACCATGAATCGGATCAAACAAATCAGATTAACCTTAAATTGTAGGCCTAAAATATTATTTTACAAAATTTAAGTATTAGTACACACTTTACACTAAATTAGATAACATTTTAAGAGGGAAAAAGAGGCAAACTTACTTATATTAGAAAAGCCCTAGTATTTTTTTAAGAAAATTAATAATAGAGATATTTTAGTGATTTGAATATATAATTAAGTTGGGTGCTTACTGTATTAAAAGTAAAAACCAAACACTTCCCAAACTTAGGAGCATTTCAATTAGTGCTTTAAAAGCACCAAAAATACAAAATAGATCTACAATAACACAAAACCACAACAAAAATCACTCCCATCCAATGATGTATTTTGCATTTTCGGATACAACATGCTATAGTAAACTTTCAATCATACATATCCACTGTAGTCTGTAACTCATCTATCAAAAAATCATTTTTCATTTATCCCTCTCTCTCTCTCTCTCTCTGTTTGCTTATCATTCTTCCCGTCAATGATGCCGAAGGCCATTACAAGTGAGGTGGAGTAAGCATCCTCATAGATCGTCGGGAAGGAGTTGTTTACGGTGGACAAGTCAAGATAGGTCACAATGTTGGAAGGTTGCTTACGGCTCAAGGTGTTAGTAGTCATCAATGCAAGGTGGTGGTGAAAAAGGCAGCTGGATTGATTTTGTGTTGTGAACCTTTTCTCTCTCATCAAATCTTGGTTGGGATTGATTTTGTTGTTCTCGTTGTGACTTTTTTTTTTTTTTTTTAAAGTTTAGTTTGCAGAGAAAATATATAAAAATAATTAATTAAATTATTTTAATATGATATAGTGTAAAATGAAGATGGAATGTAGAGTATGTTGTAAAAGTGGAAATGTAAAATGGATAATCGACTTTTTGGAGAGCTAAAATACTTGTTTTTTTTTTTTTGGATGACCAAATAAGAATGCTTTAATGGATTTAAAAATGTGAACCCAGGCCTACCTCAAACCCATTTTAAAAAGGCAAAACTTAGATACGGTATCTCAATATTTAGTTACCCTTCTTAATTTTTTGATATATGTCTACATAAAAAAAAGGTAAAAATTTTTTGAGAAAAAAGATTGATATGAATATTATTAAGGTGTTGGTAAATCAACAACAACAAAGTTATCTATATCAAATGGAACAGACTTCATACAAACTAAAAAAATGGGTAAATTATGTAAGTGGTCTCTATCATTTACACTATATTTCAATTTGTTCTTTAACCTTTCAATTTGTCAATTTGGTGTCTAACATTTCAGTGTCGTGTCAATTTGGTCTCTGGCTCTCTACTGTTATCTCTTGAATGGAATTGCTGACATGGCAAACAGTAAAAATAAAAAATTATTTTATTGCTACATCAATAGAAACTAATTTTTTTTATTTTAGTCGTCAGTCACGTAAGCAATTTCCATCTAAGAAATAATAGCATAAACTAAATTAACACAATACTAAAAGGTTAGGAGCTAAATTGATACAATTGAAATATTAGAGATCAAATTAAAATATAGTATAAAAAATAGGAACTAAATACGTAAATTACCCTAAAATATATTCAGAAATATATTCAGCAAACATCGTTAAAACTTAAAAGTCACTTTGTATTTTCTTTTTCTTTTCTTTTTTCTTTTTCTCCCCTGCCTGCGAGAAAACTTAGGTCTCTTTGTATTTTCTTTTTCATTTTCCCCCTGGCCTGCGAGAACCACATCGCATAAGTTCTGAAATAAAACTTAGCTCCAGTACGTGTAGGTTGTTTGGTGCTTTGTGTGAAGAAGAATTTATGAAACGTTATATCCAATCAAGCTTTGGTCAGTTGAGGGATTTTAAGAAGGAATAGATCCAATAAAGGGGGAATATTCTTGAAGCTTTGGTCTCTTCACTCTTGTCCTTTTGCATATTGCAACTCCAATGGTAGAACGCAAACCCAGCTCTTCATCCAAAAACTCCAACCCCTGTAATAAATAGCCAATAGAGGCATAAGACTACACCCCAGAAATCTGCAGCCATCGCCCAATCCAACACCATCACCCTTGCCCTTGACCACCACGGCAGTGCTAAGTGGCACACCACCACTTGCTTCCTCCATAGCACCTTCAGCACCCTCAATCATTGCCCCCTTGGGCCATCAGGTTTCTCTCGGTACAGGAAAAAAAACGGAACAAAAGAAAAAGAAACAGGAGATGGTGTTTTTAACATCATTTGCTGACATAAGTAATTACACAAGTTGCAGGAGAAGCAACTGCAAGTTTCTCCTGGTTTCCATGTGCAAGAGGCACTTTGTAGTTAAAAAAAAAAATTTTAAAAACAAACATAAAACTAATTGCATTATTGGGGTACTAATTTTACTAAGAGTCTCCCTTTTTTCCTCTGAGAAAATAGTAACTGTTGTCACAAGAGCTAGTAACTGTTGTCACAAGAGCTTGTAAGACTTGCAGCCATGGAAGACAACCATATGTTCACTTTGAATCCAGTATGGCGATTTCTTCCCAACAAAGGTTATCTGTTGTGCTATAAACATTTGTATACAATTACAAACCCATAAAGAGAAGATTGCAGGCTTTGACATAATGCTGTAGAGACAAAATCCTGATGAAGTTGATATCTAACTTATCATTACAAACGATACATTACAACAAAAAAAGAACATTCCAGAGGAAAAAATGGCTGCAAAACTCCCAGGAACTCAAGAGACATGATAAATAGGACCAGCTAAATCTTAGAAACCATTCAGCACTGAAACATATCTCCTGGAAATGTTCCTTACATTCAGATTCCGGACACTGGAAACTAGAAAAAATATTGTAGTAACAGAACTACGCAGTAACTTCTTATGAAAAAACTACAAAAGAAAATCCAAAAGATTGTCATACACGCTCATCTGCAAACAAATCATATATAGATTGTCAGGTTCCAGCAAAGAACATTATATTCAGCAAATTATATTATATGCCAAACACATACTAGAGAATTTTGAACCACAAGCTCATGCTCACACACATCCAGAAGCACCCAACATTTCTCAACAATAATGGGTCTACAACCTATAGAATCAATTTCTGAATTCAGGATGGCCGAATTATTTTCTTAACATTTACTTGTAGTTTCATATGGTCAGGGGGGGAGAGAGAGAGAATCAGACTAAACCAAACATTTGGGTCAGCTATATTCTTGCATGCAAAGGAGATCATGGCAATATAAACACATTATGTCATGAAACTTGTAACATCAAGGAGGTAATACATGTACCTTTGATTATGTTAAAACCAAAGTAAGCTATCTATCTTCTTTCTCACTCTATGTAGTACTTCTTATTGAAAGCTGGTAGAACATTGCCAGAACACTGTCTAACCTCACAGCCAAGCTCAACCTCCATGAGTCTATGATTTTCCTTAGAGCGAATCATTAAGAAAGAAAAATTTAAATTATCCCCTTCAGTGACACGAATTGTAGGATTCACAAGGAAAACCTGTCCAATAAACAAGAGGAGACTTAGAAGATTAATGGAGACTGTAACTAAAGAGGACAAATGCAGCATCATACTGCATTTTCAATGCATGCAATGAACAGGCTGTACATTATGTGCTCTTAAGTAAAGCTTTATGAAAAGAAGATACCACAAAATTGTTGGGATCTTTTAAAAACCAAATAATGTGCATTATGAAACTAAAAAAATGCATTTGTCCATCATTTGGTTGATAAAGAATGAGACCTAACATATAGTAAAACACCTGTGAAAGTACAGTATACCATATAGCTCATGATGCATATTTTACCGACTCAAAAGTTTATCTTTTATAGCCTACTACCTGAAAACTAAAAGTAGAGTAGACCATATAACAATTGAATGTGCAAAGAATGGCCCACTAGGGCTTTGTTTTGACACCCAAAAAAGAATCCCAAATTTTCCTAAAAGAACTAACTTCATCAAATAATTTTTTTTCATATATTTAAAAAAGAAATAAAATTTAAAGGAAGAAGACTTTTTTTTTGCTATTGGTTGCTCATACCTGTTGGCCCCAATGTGTCCCATTATCAAAGCTTGGGGCAGTTGTCAACTCAATCTCTTTCTGGGCGGGGTCCTCCCTCCTTCCCTGGTGCATCACCAAAAGAAGAGAAAACATAGTATTATATTAACCTGCAGATGGTTTGGGGTCCTAGGATGCATAACAAAAACAGACACTAAAGATCAACTCACCCGAAAATGAACATCAAACCATCCTCCAAAACCGCAGAACCTTGTGTTCTCTAGAGTTATCGATGATGAAATGTTTGATCTGACTTTCAGGATGTCATCCACAGTGGCAGTTAAACAATCAATTTCCTTTACTAAAGCAGCTGTCCCGATAACTTGATGTGGATGAAGGTTGTTCCACGATGACGTCTGCAGAAATTTAATGTCATACATTTTAAAATCCACCAAAAAGAATCATATCTTACTCTGACAAAGATGAGCATTGCTTAGATGTCATGCTGCATCCACAAGTATTAACAGTGACATGATTTATACAGTTCAGATAAGATAGTAATGTTGATTGCTTTTGAAGGATTTGATTCATCGTGATTGATGCTTATTAACACCAATTGGTGCTATTAGATAGATCTGATTGCAATTTGAATTTTATTTCCATGTATGATGCAATCTCGTTATAATTTTATTTTCTTTCCATGTTTGATATAATTTGGGGACTTTATCTAAAGGGCCCAATGTTCACTATTGTAAGGAAGCAATTAATCATCAATTAATGAAATTTGGTGCTAATTCCAAGCAAGCCTAGGTGCTGATTCCTTGGTTCCTATCATGCTTGGTGTTGATTCCTAGGTCCTATCCCTTTTGTTATTCTTCTTTTGCTTCCCAACAAACACAAGTCTCCATCTCAGAGTTTATGGTCTTGCATAAAATAGGCTCGGAAGAAACTTTAGCAAGCTATAATAATTCACAATCCAACATACAAATAGAACCCAAGATCCCATTTGGATGTGTGATTCAGCAAATCCAAATATAGCCATCAATTTAACCCAAATCCAGAAAAATTATTATTTAAATCAATCATCCATAGAGCAGATAGTTCAATTGTCATAATCTCTTAAGTGAAAGAGCAATAGAATAGATTAGAAAGGAAAAATTACACTTTACCACCTTAAACTATACCTCATATTACACTTTGCACTCTATACTTTTCGAATGCGCGTTTTGCACCCTAAATTATGGCCCTTGTTACACTATGCACCCCGGCATTAAGTTTACTATTAACTTGGATAGAAATATATGGCATCACGTGAAAAAATGTAATTGCCCCTCTTCTCAATCCCTTAAAAACAAAGAGAAATTACACTTTACCACCCTAAACTATACTCGTGATTACACTTTGCACCCTAAACTTTGAACTTGTCCAAGTTAAAAGCAAACATAACATGGGGGTGCAAAATGTAACAAGGGTCATAGTTTAGGGTGAAAATCACGCATTCGAAAATCTTAGGGTGTAAAGTGTAATATGAGATATAGTTTAAGGTGATAAAGTGTAATTTCCCTATATTAGAAAAAAATGGAATGCTTGGGGGGAGGCGGGGGTGTCCAATAATATAGGTATCTTTTGCCTTTGAGTAACTCTGCAAAAGGAGGGTTGTGGTAAGTTGACTAACAGCGTAAGATCTAGTAACTGTTAGTTTTATTAAGGCGAGTTTAGTCCGCATAGACCATCAAATACAACTTTATCCACATTTCACAGTTATGCAACACCATAAGATAGAGAACGGAGAGAGAGAGAATCTCGTTGTCAGTTTCTCACAAATGAAAGTTAATAAATAAATAAATAAATAGAGAACTAACCTGTAGATAGTATTTCTTTTGCTCCTCAGAGAAAGGTTTTGTGAGAACACTCATATCAACGCCATAACAAGTTTTTGTCTCGTTTGTGAAATGACGCCAATCATCCATAGCTCCCTCATAGTCACTTATTTTTTTCTCTGACAATCCAGTCCTAATAGGTGCCATCCACATGCGGGCATGACTAGGGTACCTGTGAAATCCCAAATTTTCCAAGGTCAGACAAGAAGTCTCAGAAAAGACCACTTGAAACCATTCAAAAATTAATAGATTCATAGCACTCCCAACAAGGTCAACTAAAACCATGAGCAATAATTCAATAATTTCAATTGTTTAATTCAATTAATTATTTTGGAAAATTCTAAGACAACATACAAGTTATTCCCAACACAAACAAAAGAATAATTCATAAATTGAACCAAAGGGCAAGCAAACAGTATAATAAGAGATTGGCCAAAAGAAAGTCCAGATGGACAAGACAACCATAACCAATAAATTGTATCACAAGTCTCAATGGCATCATAGCTATGATCTAGCAACTATTGACACAAGTATCCAGTCCCTCGAAGACATTTTGACTAATAGAGCAATTCCCCATAATTTGCAAAAGAGGACAGAAGAACATATTTGCATGCACAAATGAAAGTTCAGAAGAGATTAAGAACTCACCATGGAACTACCTTAATGGTATAAGCATAATGTTTGTGTGAATTAAATGTGACAGTTGATAACCAACGCCTTATACATGTGAACCATCTTATTTTACTGAAATAATATCTTCTTGATAATACAAGTCTCACAAGCTTGCTTATCATGAAACCATGAGTACTCAAAAACAGATGTTCATGTTTGAAATGCTGGTGTCTTGCTATACTTAAGTGGGGCAAATCATCAAGCTAACTATGATGATAATTGCAGTAGCAGCGCTAGTAGGACAACAACAAAAGATAGGGTAAGGCAGAATTGCAAGTGATTAAACAAAGCAAACAACTATTAAAATGTGTAAACGAATTGCAACAGTTACATGATTCCCGTTGGCTTCAGCCATCGGTCACGCGCACATATCACTGAATCAAACATGGATTCACGAAGAAGAAAGTATCCCATCCACTCTGAGATAATCACATCAACTGCACATTCATGAATACCTATACTTAGACCCATGGCATATAAGACATACCCGTTATGATCTTAAATTAAACTATAAAGTAACAAGTAATAAGGTAATCACGCTAACCTTTCTCTGGCAATGTAACATCCTCCATAGAGCCCTCAATCACTTCAACCACACCTTCCAAGTTATTTGCTTTTACAAGCGCACGCGCATGTTCTGACATCTTAGTTGCTTCCACTGCATAGACCTTTCTCGCACCTGCTTGTGCCGACCAAATTGCAAGAATGCCACTCCCAGTTCCCACATCCAACACAGTCTTTTCCACAAAATTCACCAAATTAATCCCAATTATATCTCAAATACACACACAACAATCAAAACAAGTAACACTTTCAATAATAAAAAAAACAATACAGACATTCTATCCCAAAGACTGATTCACAGTGAATAACTAGAACTCATCATAAGAACCCAAATTTCTAAATTCCTTGTCTTGATTGCCAAATAGACACACATTATTTAATTTGTGCTTTTACTTTGTGTATAGTTTGAATTACATTCAATGCTGATTTAGAATGGGTTAAAACGCTACTAAAGGCATCAATTACACCTAAGTTCCTTAAAAAGGAAGAAAAAAAATTCATTAGATTGGGCAAAAGAAAAAAATTAACCCTCAACTTCATAGAAAGTAGAAAACAGAAAACAGGGGGAAAAAAAAGAACAAAACAATAGCTTTCTTCTTCCAATTTTTTCCCAAATAAAAAAAAAAAAAAAAAAACCTCAACCCCACCATACCAATACTTGTTCAAACCAAGCTCAGCTCATCAATAAGTAAAAAAGCTTCAATCTTTTATTCTGGGTCCCGAACAAAAGTCCCCCAGAAACCAAACAGACCAAAATAAAAGAAAAACAGAAACACATAGAGAGTGGTGGACAAAGATAGCTTACCTTTCCTTTGAAGTGATGCTTGTTTTGGAAGACGGAGTTGTAGTAAGCGTCCATGCGGACACGATCAGAGAGCATCTCCTTTTGGTGGTAGAGAAAAGCGTAGGTACAGAAGTACTGTGCAAAATCCAATTCCTTGTCCACCACAGGCACAGGAGCTCCTCCTCCATTACTGGTTCCGCTTCGGTCCCCCGCCACGACGCCGTTTTGGTAGCTCCCCATGTCACTGCTAAAACACTAGAGGCGCTACCAAAGAAGAGACAGAGACAGAGACAGAAACAGAGACAGAAGAAACTTTGGGTTGAGTTTGAATAAATTTGATTTCTTTCTTAGGTTTAGGGCAACATTGGTTGCGACCACTTGGGCTGCGTTGCTGGTGAGTTGAAAAGTTGTTTTTTTTTCCCAAAAAAAATAATGCTTGCCATGTCAGCGCCACGTTGGAACTTCAGGTGTTCCACGGATATTTAAATGTAGACCCCACCTTGCAATAAAATTTGGTCGTTTTTTACTTGTTTGTACTTTGTATGACGTTCTTTTTTATTAAAGGAGTTTTTTTATTACAATATTTTCGCGACAATTTTACAGTAAATCGTAGATGGTAGGTACAGTAAAAACTCTAAATAGCAGGTTCTTACCAATGGTTAATGGTGATTGTTATGAAATTGTTGCACTTCTCATGAGAATTTAGGGGAGTGTCAAATTCGACAGTTTTAAACCAATCCCAATAAGGTTGGAAAACCACCCACCATCACAAAGTGGAGGAGGTTGGAATGTTTGCAATGGTTTCAATCAGTTCAGTTGAATAGTTGCCAATATATTGGATGTGCCTAATGCTTTGTTTGATTCATGGATGGAAAAAGTGGGGGAAAGAAAATGGTGGGTAATAGAAAAGTGAGAAAATAGAACATGTAGTTTGGTTGGGTGGATGAAAAACTCTTTTATTTAATTGAAAAGAAAATAAGAGAATATAAAATATTGTTTGTTTAAATTTACTCTCGTGCCTAGTGCCCCTATTACATTAAAAAAAAAATTAATAATTTAAAAGGTAAAAAAAAAACCTACCCCTCTAGGCTCTAGGTTTTTAAAAAACATAAACAAAATAACAATAATTTTGAAGGGAGGAAATAGGGTAAGGTGGGTAATTTTCCATCAAGACCCCTCTCCTCCCCCCATTTTCTCCACAAATCAAGGGATAGGAATTTAGTGAGCCCAATGAGAAATCAGGCCCAACCTTTTTCCCTCCCCTTCCTCCTTCTAACCAAACAGTCTTCTCACCTAAAATCCCTCCTCTGTTCTCTCCTCATTTTCCATCCCCCTAAAATCACCCTAGCCAATTGGGGTAAAAGAGAGGAGGGAAATAATTGAGAAGAGAACCAAGCATCAATCCTCAGGCTATGTTTGGATTGGAAGGAATAGGAGGGAAGAGAAAAGATATGAAGGGAAGGGATTTCTTTTCCTTTGTTTGGTTGCATGAGAGAAGAGAAAAGAAGCAAAATTGGATTTAAAATATTTCCATGGGGCCTAGTTTTTGCTATCAACCCAAATTGGGCAGAAAGAGAGAGAAATGTGAGAGGACTTTTGACTTTTATATAATAAAATTACCTATATGCCCCTCATAATTTAAAAGTGTGTTATTATGTGATTTTTTTCAAAGGGTACAAATGTAAAAACACACTTTTCATTTCTATTAAACCAAACAAAAGAAAGATAAAATTCTCAAATTTGCTTCTTTCCTTTTTTTTCCTAAATCCAAACACAGCAAAGGGAAATATTTTCTTCTCTCTCTCTCCTTTTTCTTTCCCTTCCCTTCCTCTTTTCATTTCTCTCCCCTTCCTCATTTACTACCAAACATAGTGTCAATGTCAAGGAGGGGCTGATGAGGTGAAAAGTGAAAAAAAAAAAAAAAAAAAAAAAAAAGGTAAAAGGAGTACTTTCCCCTTTTATGTACATGTGGTTTACAATTTCTCCTCCTAAATTATAAAATTGAATAACGTCCCCTTTTAATTATTGAAAATTATTAAATACCCCCTACTGTTAGTTGACATTTTAACACAACTTAATCTTTTGATTCTTGTAATCTATATATATAATAATAGGTGAAGCTGAGAGAAACTCAAATTAGAGTTCCAATTTTGAGCCATGTGTCCTAAATTATTTATTCTTAAAGAGTTTTATTTCTTAATTTTAGAATCAAATGTGGGACCACATCATAAATATTCATCCAAATGAGTTATTAAGTACAAAAACCAAAAAGTCTAGAATAAATGAATCTTTAAAAAAAAAAAAAAAGTGCTTCACAATAATTTAAAATATATATATGGACAATTTACATTTTATACCTAATAATATCCTTACAAAATTTTTTAAAGAGTTAACAAAATATAAAAATAACTATTAATAGTATTTAAATTATATATATAGGAATTATATTATGTATCTTATTGTATATTTTTAAGTGTTTACATGAATATACATGGAGTTACAAGCTAGTATTATATAATGAAATTATCACAATACTCTTGGGAGTTAAATTGCAAATGACTCATTTGTTTTGGTTGATTGACTTTAGGGTTTTGGAATATTGGAATTTTAGATATAAATTTTTGACAGATATATTATATTTAGCATAGTAGGTGTTTGTGAAAATGTCCAACCAAGTCACAATTAGACATGGCAAAACGAGTCAAAATTTTCTGACCCAACCCGACTCAAAAAATACCTGACCCAAACCCGATTTTTTTGACCCGAAGCAAAAACAGGTTGATCTGTGACCTCACTCGATTTTTTTGCAGCTCAACCCAACCCGTGACCCGACCCGTTAAAAAAAATTCGCTAAAAAAATATTTAGACTACGTCCTGATACTAGGTGCATAAAGCACAAAGCACCAAAACCAATAGTCAATAGATTATAAATATAGACAACAGACAAGACAAGACAATAGCTTCACATTCAATTTGACTATTTGAGCTTCACAAACATGAGAGAATGAGACAAGACTGAACTGTTCCTTTATCATTGATTGAATAAAAAAAATACATATTTGAAAATTTGATTATTACATGACTTTGGGTCCTAGTTACAATCTACCCAAAATAAAACAAAGCTAAGGCTAGATCTACCTATCCAAAAGACCTAAATTCGGAGGTTAGGTTACGGAATGGTAAGGTGTTAAGCACCCATTCCGCCCAGACAAAGTCTGGTCTTCTAAACTGTTGTAACCTATATACCCCTTTTATGCATGCTACGAATGATATGTTGTACATGTGAACAAAACTAAACCACACAAATTTATTTATGAATGCATCCTCTTTTTTGTTAAAAAAATTATGATCTGTTATTGTGAGTAAAAAAAATTGATTTTGGTTTTTTTTTTTTTTTTAAAGATCTGTTTTTGTTGTGTAAAAAAAAAGATGTTTTTTTGGAGAGAAAATTCAGATTTGTTTTTTTAATGAGAAAATTTAGTTTTTTAGAAACTCAAAAGAATCAGATCTATTTTTGAAAACTAAAAAAATTGGTTTTTGATTTGTAAAAGATCATATCTGTTTTGTAAAAAAAAAAAAAAATAGATTTGTATATTAAAAAAATCAGATCTATTTTTATATGTTCAAAAAATATGAAAGAAATTTTTTGAGAATAGGATTTCATTCATGAAATAAATTTATGCTACATGAATTAAATAAAACAAACGCAACCATTCATGATCTTTTTCTTTATTTCAAAATTAATCAGATCTGTATCTAAGGAAGATACAAATCAGTTTTTGATTTAAGAAAAATTCAGATTTACACCTAATCCTTTTTTATTTGAAGAAAAATTCAGATTTACATCTAATGAAGATGCATATTCGTTTTTATTTGAAGAAAAATTCAGATCTGCATCTAATGAAGATGCAAATCCGTTTTTATTTGAAGAAAAATTCAGATCTACATCTAATAAAGATGCTATCTGTTTTATTTTGAAGAAAAAGAATTGTCAACGTGCAGATTTTTGAAAATAAGAAAGAGATCACAACAATACTAGAAGAATTAATGACAAGTTTTGACACAATAAATCAACAATTCATGATATGAGTACTTGAAATAACTAAACTAAAAAAAAACATACGTCATCACCATAAGAGAAGCTTAAAGAACCCTAATTTATTCAATTATCTTTGAAACCTAAAAACCCTAATTTAAGAGAAAATACCATAAAAGGGGAGTGAGAAATTTGAGAGTGTCCAAAGGTGTCTCTCCTTGAGCGTAAAAGAATGTCAAGAGGGGTCTGAATGTTGGGAGGCATCTCCTATTTATGGAGGTGTTAATTGCTTAGAAAATAAGCTAGGTTTGCTTAAAAATTAAGTCCAATCAGCTTTAAAAATAAGCAAAAAACGTATGGGGGAAAATCCTTAAAAAAAAAGGAGATTTGGATAAGAGTAAGCTGATTTTTCATATCAGAATTAGTTTCAGTATTTTGATCATATCTATTTACTCAAAATTCGTATTAAGCTGAAATTTTTTCAGTTGAAAGGAAATTCGATTCTCTACAACTTTTCCAGAAATAGTCTAGTCTGAATTTTGAGTTCTACTAGGCCAAAAGTGCCTTGGAACTTGAATTTGAAATCTGTTACTTGATTAGCACGTTTTTGAAGTGTTTTCCAACCCTAAGACTGTATTTGGGCGAATTTCAGAGTTATTTTCATGATAAACCTCATTCCAAAGTGATAATTATGACTTTCAAAATAATTATTTTGAATATAATTATCCCAAAAGCTCAATTATCCACAATCTTTAAATATTATCAGCTTATTTGTTTTAATCTCATGCAACAAATCTCACTTTAAGAAAAATACTCCACCAATCACATAAATTCATTTAATTAATTTTAATCATTAACCAATCAAAATTAATTTCAATTAATCACACATGATCGGTTTCACCCCATACAATGTATGTAGACCGTGAAAACTTGATCTCATGATATCTTTCAATCCGACGGTCCGATTTAAAAACCAGACATACCATCGTGACGATTAGAATCTCAAGATCATTTTTATGATATGCAATGAATTAATTAATGCATGTAATGCAGTCATGATTTTTGGGGTACATGGATGGTCACTCTAGTCATCTTCCTTGATTAAATCATGGGTGCAAAATCGAGTATCTACACACACATTTCACACTTTTTCAATTTCACACAAAGCTCGCGCCTCTACCTCTACCCTTTCAACTTTTATTTGCCTTTGACTATGCCTCTACTCCTTTCTTTTATCTTCTCTTCTTAGTTCTTTCAGTCCTTAAATATTCAGACAAATCTTTCTCTTTCTCGGCATATATGCTCCACACTCCACACTCCATTGCTCTGCTTTCTCACTTCTCTGTTTTGGTGGTCTTTAAAGCTGATTAAGCTGGTCTTGCTAGCTACTACTGGGTGGCTTTTTTATATACTGGTGCAGGACAATGAATTGTACAGCCGATATTCAGATTAGCTAGCTTTATTGATTTTTGCATCATTAGTAAAGCTGATTAAGATGGTTTGCTGGCTTACTTGTTTAGTTTGTTTTAAGATCTATCTCTTTTGAAGTTGTAAACTAGTAATTATATGCATTTTGACAGTGAACTATTAACATTGAAGACTTTTTCCATCATGAATTTATGATTATAAATAATTTTTGTCATGCTCAAAACTGTTAGAATTGAAATGATATTAACAAGTGGCATTAAGTGCAATTCATTTCCTTAATTGACTTTATTCATTCTCTCTAATCAGGTTGTCATTGATTTGTTTTTGTAATTGAAAAAAAAAAAAAAAAAAAGCTTGTTTGAAAAATACAGGTCAACCCGATCCACCTCATGACCCGATTAACCCACAACCTGATTGACCTGACTCGAACCTGACCCGCCCGTTTTGCCACGTCTAGTCTCACAATAGTATTATGGTGCATTCTTAAGAAATTGGTGTAATCACAATAGTATAATAGTTCATAACGGTTTGTTTTTGTAGATGTGAAAATGCCATATTCAAGTAACAGACTTGCCCAAGGGGTGCCAGGGCCCTTACCCCACCCAAGTTCCCAAGTTTTTTTTTTAAAAAATAAATTTTTATTCAAATTCAAATTCAAAATTTTATAACTCTAAACTCAATACTTTTTTTTTTAATAATGAAAAGTAACTTTTAACCTTCCTAATGTAGTCAAGAATAAACAAATTTTAACATCTATAATCTATCATTTATAATACATATAAAATCAAAGACATTTGACCTTCGATTGGCCTCAGAATATTGTGCCACATAAGAATTTGAGGTCTTACCATTTTACACGTAATTATTTTAATATGTATATTTTTTAATCAGTTCAAATTATATTATATACTTAAACTCTCTATTAGAATCTTGCCAAATCATTTTTTTTAAATGTTAGAATATATAGTTTTATCTATAAACACAATCATAACATCTTCTCCAAAAAAAAAATCATAATAAATATTTAATGATAGAATATATAGTTTCGTATACAAACACAATTGTAATAAATGTTTATTAATAATTATTGTAGGGATAAAGGGCCCAAATATGAGTATTGGGCCGTGAGCCGTGTCTGAGGACATCAAGTAGTCCGAGGATAGATAATAATGACAGAGGTCTACAGGACAATGGTTCGTGGAAGGAGTTTGGTCATGAGGAATTGGAAGTGTTGTTCGAGGAGAAGTACCTCCTCGGTTAAACAAAGTAGAGGTTATAAGTCCGACCTTTCATAAAAAATAAGGCAACAGACGATCATACTGGCAAGGAAAAGCATCAGGTGAGGATAAGACAAAAAAGAGTTGGGAAATATCTTAGAAGAAAGCTAGTACCACCGCATTGAATGCTCTGCAACTAACCTCTTGGCTGCATTAATGTGAAAGTAATACATGAACAGTAACGTTCAGCCTTACAGCTACCCACAAAGACTTCAAGAAGGTACTGATGGGACAAGTATCGAAGCCAACAATCTAATCTATACGTGGAGGCGGAGATGAAGTAAGGAAGGAGAATATAAAGAAGAAAGATCCCACTGCAAAGGGATCATCAGATAATTGGTAGAAAAATCACTGTACGCTCAAGAACTGTAATTTTGTACAAGTCTAAGAGAAATATATATAAGAACAACCTTACTCGGACTTGACCGAGGAGGACTTTTCTTGTCCAAACTATTCGTTTATGCTTTCCAATAACAACTAACCTATTGTGATTATTGTCCACCTCACTCATTGAAAGTTCAGTTTCAAATCCACTATCTACAAATTCATTGTTTTTGGCTCTTTGGGCCATTAACCTTACTTTTGGGTTTTGAGAGCAAAACGTGTCTCTACAATTATCATAAATATCAACTTTTATATTCTAATAAAATTAAAAAAGAAAAAAAATCATATTATATTAAACTTTCTCATGCAATGCACGATTACCAACTAGTGATATATTATAGCAATATCTCCTAATCAATGTGCCAAATTTTATATGTTGTCTTTAAAAGAAAATTACAAAGCCATATACTTTTTGAGGTCGTTTACAACTAACACTAATATTGATACTTTTAAGTTAAATCGAAATAAACAAGTCATACAATGTCTTTAGAAAATCAAGGCATTCATAGAACATTTTAAAATTTTGAGAATACAATCATATAAGTTAATTTAATTTTTTCATTTTACTTTTAAGTATTCAAATAGATATTTGAAATATCTTACATTTAGATTAATCTTTTAACTTCATATGTTAATGACCATTTATTTGTTATTTGTTATTTATTTATTTGAAATATAAGTTTATAGTCACTTAATTTGTGAAGAAGCTTAAGTGTAAGTGTGTAACAATATTATACTAACTCTAACACTAGGCTAGAAAAAAAAATTAAAACAAAACACGAAAAATACATATTATAACTTACTTGAACTTACATTTACATTAAATTTTTTATGTTAATCAAATATTTTGTTTAATAAATTAAATAAATTTTTATTCTATTAATAAATATTTTTTGAAATTTTGTTTTCAATTTTTTCTCTAATATAATTTCCCTCTTCCCAACCAAAAATCTAGCTCTGTCAGTGGTAAAAGGTATAAGCCGAAAAAAATAATAATAATAACAATTGTAAGGATAAAGGGCCCAAATATGAGTATTGGGCCGTAGGCCGTGTCCGAGGACATCAAGTAGACTGAGGACAGGTAATAATGACGGAGGTCTACAGGACAATGGTTCGTGGAAGGAGTTTGGTCATGAGGAATTTGAAGTGTTGTCCGAGGAGAAGTACCTCCTCAGCTAAACAGAGTAGAGGTCATAAGTCCGACCTTTCATCAAAAACAAGGCAACAGACAATCATACTGGCAAGGAGAAGCATTAGGTGGGGATAAGACAAAAAAGAGTTGGGAAATATCTAAGAAGAAAGTTGGTATCACTGTATTGAATGCTCTGCAGCTAATCTCGTAGCCACATTAATGTGGAGGTGATTACCTGAACAGTAACATTCAGTCTTACAGCTACCCACAAAGACTTCAAGAAGGTGCTGATGGGACAAGTATCAAAACCAGCAATCTAATCTACACGTGGAGGGCAGAGATGAAGGAAGGAATGAGAATATAAAGAAGAAAGATCCCACTGCAAATGGACAATCAGATAATTGGTAGAAAAATCACTGTACGCTCAAGAACTGTAATTTTGTATAAGTCTAAGAGAAATATATATAAGAACAATCTTCCTCGGACTTGACCGAAGATGACTTTTCTTGTCCAAACTATTCATTTATGCTTTCTAGTAACAACTAACTTATTGTGATTATTGTCCACCTCACTCATTGAAAGTTCAGTTTCAAATCCTTTCTCTACAAATTTATTGTTTTGGGCTCTTTGGGCCATTAACCTTACTTTTGAGTTTTGGGAGCAAAACGTGTCCTTACAATAATAATAATAATAATAATAATAATAATAATAATAATTTAAAGTCCTTCTCAAGCTAAACTAAAAAAAATATTCACGGATGAGAATTTAGGAAGTACTTTTGATAAATAAAAACAAAATGGATTCTTTAAATGACATGATTTGGAAATGTTGGGTTATTTACAATTCTCTCCTTAATTATTGGGTCGTTTGCACTTTTTTTCCTTTAACTATTGAATCATTTGACTATTGAATCATTTACGATTCTCCTCTCAAGGGTATTTTAGTAATTTCATTGTGGAATATTTTAGAAATCAAAAGATTTAGTCATGTGTTAACATGTTAATTAGCAGTATTTCATTTTCAACAGTTAAGGGGAGATATTACTTAATTTTATTGTTTAGGGAGAGATTTGTGAATTATCCCATAAATAAAGGTTTTTTCCAAAGAAAATTGATTTACTTTTAATCAAATTGACTAAGTTTATATTACGTTCTTCTTCTTTCTTTTTAAACTATTTTTTCTTAAATGATGTGCACATATAACATGGTTAATTTTGATATAAAAAAAATCAAATGACAAAATTTTTAAAAATATATATATATAAATCCCCACAAACTATGTCATTTTAAGTTATTTTCTTATTATTATTGTTTATACCAGTTAGTAATTCATGTAATGCACGGAAATGACGTAATATAATTTTTCCTCTTATTCATTTTTTTGTTTAATTATGAAATTTGATCATTATGGTAGTTAAGAATAAATATTTATTATAATTGTATTTGTATATAGAAATATATATTATAGTCTTAGGTATTTATTATGATTGTATTTGTATATGGAATATACATTCTTTCTTTTCTTTTTCTTTATAAGAAAAGAAATATACATTCTTCTATTATAAATATAGAATAGAATTTAAATTCAATTAAAAAATATATAGTAGAATATTATAAGCTTATGTGCCACAATATTATGAGGTCAATTAAAAAAAAGAATTCAATTATATATATAGATTATAGATTATAGATAATAATATTATGCATTTATATAATATTAACGGTCACTTTGATCATCGTTGGATTTTCAGTAACACTTCTAACATCGAGTTGATACTTTGGATTTTTTAAAAAGCACCTACAGCTAAACTGAAAATGATATGAATTTAAGATTAAAACAAAACAAGAGAGGAAAAATGACCTTGATGATCAATTGCCACTCCTTGTTTCCATCCTTATTTATAGCTTCGAAAGCATACCCACTTCTTTTAGTCTTCTTGATGATCAATTGCCACTCCTTGTTATCAATTTTTTTTTTTACTAATAGTATGCCTGTGTGATACACAAATGAACTAAAATTCATATGTAAAATATATTTTTTAAAAATGTCATAAATATTGGTGAAACGAATAATAAAATAAATAACAAAATAAAAAATTACCATAAGTTATATGATAGGAGGCTGATGAGGGTAAAAATGTAGCTTGACGAGGCCTGAAAATGGGCCTGACGGATCCATTTCCGTGGGCCGGTAGAGGGCAAGCCCAACTTGTTCAAGGGTCCATTATGGATAGATGTAGTGAAAACCTTAGATGGAAAATACTTGCGAGACAAGCTTGATCGCCATGGAATCCTAAGGTAAATAGAGTCCTAGCACGACAAGGATTCCGGAAGATACATGTAGATCTTTTCTACAAGGAAATGTCTTGTTAATCACGTTTGAGACTATTCAAGTAGAGTCCTAAAAGGAAAAGACTTCCGTACCAAAGAAGAGGTGTCAACTCTCTACTATAAAAGCCCAATATTCTCCCAAATCGAGGTACGTATAATTTACCCTCTCTAGCACTCTAGAATTGTGAGAATAGTTCTAACTTGACCTTTGGAGGGTATTTGGCCGGCACCATACCGGTGCTCTCTGCTAGGTCTCTTCTCTTTTCATTGTGTAGGTATTCTTTCGAGCGTGTGAAGACTGTGTAGCTCACTGGTGACTTTCACGGCATCATCAGCGGCAATCATGTAATTTTTTTTTATTAAAGCTAAAAAAATTATGGAAGATGAATAGAATAATTTAAAATAAATAAAGAAACTTAGTTTCTTTTAAAGATTGAAATAGTAATTTTAAACTTATTAGAAGTACAGTAATAAAATTTCATTTAGAGTAGAATTAACTTGCCAAGAGCCTTGTAGTTGTAGGGTTTAGAGGGGAAAGAGTTTGAGTTGCAGGGTTAGCAGCATACGCAGAATATTGTAACTATCTCAAAAAATAAAATAAAAACGAGTAAAATTAACTTAATAATTTTAATGTATTTATAGTTTGATGAGCATTCTTTATTATACGTGTGACATAAGAAGAAGAGAATATTCACTTATCACAGCCATGATTTCTAAGACACCAGTCTATGATTTTTATTAATGATAAGTTACTGAAATGAACATCTATACTGTGCTTATAAGTTTGAATTGAAAAGCAAAAGACAAGGAATGGATTTGTTCAGTTATGCCCAGAGGCTGGTATGTTCTACACTACTACAGCCAAATATGTTTTCGTATACTTCAATTTTAGATGGTGATTGCCCCTAATATATAAATAAACGTTTGGTTAGTCAACTATTTTGAATTGGCTTGGTCATTCTGAAGACAGCAGAACTTCAATTTATTTTTAATTAAATGCTATGACGTACAGTATGTTTGTCTATTTAGCACCAACTTATTTGACAAATATTCTTATATTCAAAGTAAAATAAATAAATAATTTTAAAAAGTCCTACATTTTTGTACATTAATTTTTTTTAAAAAGTTAAATGCTAAAAAAAAAGGGAAATGTTAACCAATGCCTCCAAGGGTATTGGTTTAGGAACTATTTTTAAAAACATTTTATTAAAAAAATAATAAAACAATAAATATTGTTGACAACTTTTTATATTTTTCATAAAAGTAGTGTCAAAATTTACCAATAAAAAAAAAAACTGGATACAACTAGACACGTTGGTGTGTCACTAAAATCTATAGAAGAAAATATAGATAGCCACCGTTCCATCTTAAGTTGCATACTAAGAGTGTGTTTGGAAACAGTTTTTAACATTTTTTTTTTTTTGTACAGCTTTTTAAAAACTTTTTTTTTTCCGAATTTTCTCAAATTTTCAAGATACAAATATATTTTAGCATATTTTCAACAAAATTTTTTAGCAAAAAGTTAGATAAGCTGTTTCCAGTTAACTTGATTGATAAAGTTTTTTTGTTCTCGAATAAGAGGTCTGAGGTTTTATCATTATTTACTAAAAAAAATTAATTGGTTTATTGATTTGATAAATCAAGAGCAAACGCCATTGGACTTTATTTCTTTTTATAGCATGAAAAATGAAGAGTTCCCTTCTTTCTATATTTGATAAAATTATAGTAATTTTTATAACAAAATTTGGCAATTTTAGTGGAAGGGTAGTAATATTAGTAGAGAAAATTGTTTGCTACCAAGGCTTTGTCAGCAACTGACTACAGCGGTGGAAGTAACCACTTTCACACACCGACACTCACGCGCATTCATTTAAATGGTCCTTTTTTTTTTTTTTCATTTTTCTAGCCTTCAATGTTGATAGTTTTATCTTATATTCCCAACTAAGTCCATTATGGATGTTTCCTCAAAAAAAAAAAAAACAAAAAAAAGTCCATTATGAATGTATGATTTGTCTTGCCAGCTGTAATTAGCCAAATTATGTCCCAGACTTCCAGTTCTTGCAAAATGGATAAAAATGAGAGACGAGATCTGAAATTTGTTTTGTTTTGTTTTTTTTTTTTTTGTGTGGGTATTTTTTTTTTTTGATGAAAAAAAGGGCAATTTGCACTTTCAATCGAAGAGAAATATCATAATGTTAAAAAGGGCGAGAGCAACATCATTTATTGTAACTCAAGTTGTTACAACTACCACTTGGCAACTTATAGATGATTAATGAATAGAGTTCTCAAACAACTTACTACTACATTTTATCTAAGTTTGTCTTTGGGATGTTTTTGAAGTTCTTAACCACAAGCATTCATTTAATAATTGGTAAACATTCATCATATGAATGCATTGGCCTCCTTTGGAATGAGTTGTAGAATGAAAATGCAATAGGTTTGTGAAAGATTTGAGCTTTGAAACAGAGTAACTTGCTTAGTAATGGTAGTTTTCAAAGCCTAAATTGTTGAAGGGTGAGGAGTGAGCATAAACTTGCAAATATAATGTTTTGTGCACTAGAAAAAGGTGTGAATTTATGAATATTTGAATATGTTGATATTACGTGTTAGTTTCAAGTTTCAGCCATTGGTGCTTGGCCTCTTCCATCTCATACTATTCAATTTCAATGCACGATATCCGTGATCATTTGGTGTTTGCTTCTACCTCTCCAATTTAATATTCAATTACTCACATCGCAGACTTAGTCTTACTTTGAGGAAATCAATGTTTAAATCCTCACTTTTTTTCCACCATGTAAGCAAATGAAATCATTGTAAATTAAGCCATATCTTGTGATTATAATAAAGGCGATCGACAACAACATAGCTTTGGTTGTCTCAACTAGTTTTTGCCTTTGACTTAGTTTATAGCTTTATACCACAAAAAATAAGTTGGAGTGGGTGATGAGTCCTTTTAGTTTTATGATAATGGTAAACGACTAGGTCAGATTATAATTTCTTTTACCAATAGGTATATCCATAGTCTAATTATATATATTTTACTGCAGCAGGCAAAAGTTAGAATGGAAACTAAGGATAATTTAATAATTTAATCCATAAGAATGTTTAATATAATCTTTTTCTACTGTGAAACAGAATGACCTTGATATATATGTTGTTTTTATAAGTTTGACAGAGCACTATATCTACAGATAAATTGTATGTGAGAATAGCTACGAATCTAGAGAAGATTTCCCGTTCTCTGCAAAATTGGAAATCAAATCTTTAAAAAAAAAAAAAAAAAAGGTTAAAACTAATGAATAAAATGTGAGGGGCAGGGGCTCATTACCTTTTAGCAAAGTTAAGGTCTTAAGGTCATAACTTCTTCCACAACTTGCTAAAGTGGCAAGTTTTGATTGGATGAAAATTAATCTTACATGGATTCGTCACTGACACTACTTTATTATGTACCAATTACAACATGCCACCTTAATAGTTGTGAAAAAGTCATGAAAATTTTTGTGTCACTAGATGTATTATTAAGAAAATAAGACAGAAATTAGGTGAACTTCTTGGTAGTTTCTTTTGATATGCATAGCAGATAACACTGCCTCAACAGGTCAACATTTGCTAGTTTGAAGATGAAAAATGGTTGTCACATTAAGTTTACATCTGAGTATTAGAAATATTGATTAAATCATTTGATTCTTATTTCCTAGTTCTTACCTTAAAAATAAACAACTACATGAATGTCATAACTGCCCTTCTCTAGCAAAGTCCAAATTCTCTTCAGAGAAGAAACCTACAAGAAAGAAAACCATTTGCTTCCCATTTTGTCTATGAGATAACAATATGGAGCTTTGATGGAAGACAAGAAAGCAAATATCGTTGCTGTTACAACAGTGATCTCCCTCATCATTCTTATCATTGTTGCTCGTGTCCTTCTCAAACTTTCCAAGGCTTTCTTTCTCATTTGTGGAGCAGGTATAGCAGTGATCCTTGCTGTCTTTGCATACCTAGTAATCAGGAGACAATACAATCGAAGGAGACAGTTGTTGGAATCAAAACTGGTATCTGAAGGAAGAGAGCTTCGTATTGAGTATAGTTTTCTCAGGAAAGTTGCTGGAGTTCCAACAAAGTTTAGATACAAGGAGCTAGAGGAAGCAACAGACAATTTCCATTCATTGTTAGGCCAAGGAGCTTCTGCAACAGTTTTCAAAGGAATACTAAATGATGGGACTGCTGTTGCAGTGAAGCGGATTAATGGAGAGGAGCGCGGGGAGAAGGAGTTTAGATCAGAAGTTGCGGCCATTGCAAGTGTGCAACATGTAAATCTACTGCACCTTCTTGGCTATTGTTGTGTTCCTGGGGAACCTCGCTTCCTTGTTTATGAGTTTATACCAAATGGTTCATTGGATTGTTGGATTTTCCCCAGAAGGGGAAGGCACAACCGGCGTGGGGGGTGCTTGTCTTGGGACTTAAGGTATAGAGTTGCCATTGATGTTGCTAAAGCACTGTCTTACTTGCATCATGACTGCCGTTCAAGGGTCTTACACCTTGATGTCAAGCCAGAAAATATACTTCTTGATGAGAATTATAGAGCAATTGTTGGAGATTTTGGTCTCTCAAAGCTTATGGGAAAAGATGAGAGTAGAGTTGTCACAAATATCCGGGGGACTAAAGGTTACTTGGCCCCAGAGTGGCTATTGGAGCAGGGAATATCTGAGAAATGTGATATCTATAGCTATGGCATGGTTCTTCTAGAGATGATTGGAGGTCGGAGAAATATTTGCTTGGTAGAAAATGGTCAGGACAAGTCTGAAAGGAAATGGATATATTTCCCAAAAATTGTGAACGAAAAATTGGGGGAAGGGAAGCTTATGGAAGTTGTTGATCCAAGGCTAGTACATGGTGGAGGCATTGATGAGGGGGAGGTAAGAAGATTGGTTTATGTAGCCCTGTGGTGCATACAAGAGAGGGCTAGATTGAGGCCTAGCATGGCTCGTGTGGTTGAGATGCTTGAAGGTCGTGTGGCTGTGGATGCGCCCCCTGATTCCAAAATGATCATTGTTGATTTATTGTCAATGGATCATGAAGAGCAGCCAGATGGCCATGACAGGCCAAAGGTTGCTGCAATAGCACCAATCCTAGTAGATAGTAGTTGTCCTACCACATCTACATGCTCTTTTGCCATGTCAGTTCTATCTCCACGGTAAGCTCCAAGAACAGCAAAGCTTGCTCCATCAGGAATCTTAACTTGATTGATTCAATTAAAAATTGAGGTATCATCTTTTACTTTGAAGTTCAATTTTTTTCCTTGGCAAATGCTTACACAGAGTATGAACATATTTCCCTAGTTTGTACACAATAAACTTTAATAGATTATCTGCATTAGTGTATCTTTTGTTCTCATTGCAAATGTACTGACTGGAAATTGAGAATTGGAACTAATTAATCTGTTTCACATTTTTTATAGGATAATCTTTAAGAACATCATTACATTAGAAAACTAGTTTTGGGTTGGTATATGCAGGTAAATGAAGGCTGAGAGCCCCAAATGAGTTTTGAAAATTAGGCATTCGAGAACAACACTCACGTGCTTAACCATCACACTTGGGGGCACATTCTACCAATTGACTTTGTAATTCTTGACAATATGAGCTTGATGTCTTTTAAATGAGTGGATCACCCATTGTAATACTAAATTTTCAATGATTCCAGGACCCTTTATTATTATTATTATTATTGTTGTGGGTAGATTTTCTGCACATATTACTTATCGGGTTCTCTCTTAGGAAGAACTATTATCTTTAACCTTGAACTCGTCTCTTGACTGATGGCTTTAATATTGATCTTTAATTCGATTCTCATTTGGTGGCTTTAATATTCAACAAAAAGAATTGTATTTTAAATTTTTTTGAAGTCTTTGATTGGAGGACTTTGACTATTGAAAAAAACAAGTTGGAAGTAAATTTCAGTCTACTTGCGGAGATGGGAGGAACAATATATAAACTGATATAAGAGAAATGAAACTTTGGAATCTTAGACTACCATTCCAACCCACATTAAGATTATATACATATGTATAATACGGGGTTCTTTCCTTTTATTTTCTCATCTACCAACCAGAGCATTATGGGACAGCAGGGAAAGAATGTCTTGTAGGTAATCAGATTATAGAACAACGTTACTCATAAACAGAGGGCTAACCTTTAATATAACTTTAAGTTTTGTCCAAGTTGCACAAAGTTTGACTTGCTTTGGAATTATGTATGGAATTTGCAACTGCATGCATAGACGCGTTTATCTGTCACTATTTGTTAATGCTTTCGGAATTTTATGCTCTACCCGCTTATTTTCAACACGGCTTCAAAAGAAATTTTTTAAAAAAAAAACTATTCTGACAAATTCCTCTTGTGATGTGTATTGTAGAAGCAATTCTGCCAAAAAAGTCTTTACTCAACACCACCTTTCACTACCACCACAACCACAACCACCTTCTACTCTTCTTTTCTCATATATTTATATAAATTCTGCCAAAAAAGAAAAAAAAAAAAAGAAAGGGTAAATTGCAAATTTCACCTCTAAAATTTGGAGATGATTGGATTTTATGCCCTGAAATTTTAAAATTTGGATTTTACCCCTTGAAGTTTGGGGTGTTTGGATTTTACACTCTGACATTTCAGAATTTGGATTTTACCCCCTAAAGTTTAGGGTTATTTGGATTTTATACCCCAAATTCTGAAACTTTAGGGTGTAAAATTCAAATAACTCAAAACTTTAGAGAGTAAAATATAAACACTCCTAAAATATAGGGAGTAAAATCTAAATTCTAAAACGTCAGGGCATAAAATCTAAAATTTGAAATTTCAGGGTGTAAAATCCAATCACTCTCAAATTTTAGGGGTGTGATTTGTAATTTACCCAAAAAGAAAAAGAAAACTATATATATATACACACATGTAATTATTGTTAATTTTCAAGTTGACCTTTATCTTTTTGTCGAGTGAGTGATGGATCAGAAGTGCAAAAGTCATATTTTTGCACACCTTCGACTTAGTACACACCTACTGGTGCAGACACGAGGTACAAGCCCCCAATTACACACACGTATAGGAGGAAGAGCAAAAAGAAGGCGGCCCAACCTGTGGCCTTATGGATGGAACCTATTAGTTATTGGGCTTGAGACTAAGCAAGCCCAAGCATTTAATAATTAGGGTTTCTTTAGGGTTTCTTTATGCATATTTTTATTGTTGGCTATTTAAACAACTTTTTAGGATTATTGTAAGACAGTTTTGAGAATTATTAAAAAAAACGTTTGTTTTCTTTCACTGGTGCCGACTCCAGTTTGCTTGGTGCTGACTCCAAGCAGCCCTTAGGTGCTGACTCCTAGGGTTTATCTTTTATTTTATTGTTAGTGTGGTTGTCCTACGTCAGTTTTGGTATCAGAGCAAACTTCCGGCCCATACAACACAACCGTAGACAACCAATAGAAAGCAAAACCATCAAAAGAGCAAGCCAGCCAAATATGACACTACCTTTCAAGTATTTGCCCCATGAGATCTTGAACAAGCCCAAACCAGCCCCGGCAATCCGTGTATACCTCGCAGCCCCACATGAGTTTTTCATCCCCAAGCCAACAGAGAAGCCAGTGACGCCTCCCAAGCCGGTGATCACTATCCGTGCCCGCCTCTGATCACAGAACCCTCACCCACAAACCCAAACCCAAAAAAAAAAAAAAAAAAAAAAAAAAAAAAGAGGAAGAAAAAGGTGACCCACGTAAACCTATCAGCCACCAGCCGCCGGTACCCACAAACTAACCCTCACCACCGCAAGACCCAGCCACCGAAACCCATTGTCGACCCACCGCTGCTGAGATCGAAGAGCAACTGCCGCTGTTGAGATTGACGAGCCACTGCCGCTGCCAAGATCCGAGACAAGCAGCCACCCGCTGTTGTCTGCGCCTCCTTCGCGCCGCCATTAGACATTAGTCTCCTACACCAGCAGAAGACTCTCATCACAGAGAAATTTTCTTTTTTCTTTTCTTTCAATTCTGAGTTCGTTGTTTGTTTCTTTAGTTTCTATAGCCTCTTTCAGTCTGTAGCCTTTTAAGTTTTAAGTCCGTGTACTGTACTTTATTACATTTCATTAAACAACCAAAAAAAAAAAAAAAAAAGGAAAAAAAAAAAAGTATTGTTGCTGTGAGCCCATTGCATGTATTGGGCCTTAAATTGTTCTCCACAGGTTCCCTTGTCCAAGTCAGATCCATTTGCTTGAGGAGCTAAGCCCGTGACTATCTAGTGCAAAAAGTTGGCCATTAACTAGGGTACAACTCTTACTCTCTTTTGGTGGATTCAATTTTGTCTCATTGAAAAATATTATCTTTATATTTTTTTATGTGCATATCCCACTATACCCCATTGGCCTACCCATTTTGTGCTCCAGTTAGCTATTTTATTATTTGTGCTTTCTTTCAGTACCCATTCTAAAATTCAAAAAAAAAAAAAAAAAAAAACCAATTTCTTTGAAATATCTGATTCTCATTATTATTTGTGGAGCTTATTGGAAATTGACTTTTATTTGGGCTATCTTTCAATATTGTGAACCCTGTCACTACTTGACTGCAATTTACTCCTTTGATTCATTGATTTAATCTCTACATGCACTCTTGCTTGACCTTAATTTTACATTGAGAATTGGTTACTTGAACTTTTGTGAATCTCAATTGCATTCATAAATATAGTGTGCATGCATTTACGTAGTGGTCGCATCATGTCAAACTCTGAACATCAATCCACTTCTGAACCTAGGCCCCCCTTAGAGCAAACCATAGAAGACCTAGCAAAAAATGTCCGTAATTTAATGGATAGGGTTGAGCAAATTGAGGCATCTCAAAGAGAGACCATTAACCATGAAGGAGATAACATGCTTAGGCAAAATCACCACGGTTACTTTAATAGGGCTCCAAACTTTGAACATGATCACTATAATTATAATGACCCTAGGGATTTTGACGATAGGATGTTCAAGGAAAAGATAGAAGCACCCACCTTTGATAGCTACCTAGACCCATGGGTTTTCACTAATTGGTTACGTCAGATAGATAAATTCTTTAACTACTACCATTGGGCTGAGAATAAGAAAGTGAGGTACGCCAGGATGAAGTTAATTGGAAGAGCCGACCTCTTTTGGGAGGACTTTGAGGATACCCTTAGGTGACGGCATGAGCCCCCCATTACTGATTGGCTTGAGATGAAGGGTGTACTCTCAAGGAATTATCTTCCTTCAACTTATAGGAGCTCCCTCCTTGAGGAATGGGATCGCCTAAAGCAAGGCACTGCTCCTGTGGCTGAATATATAGAGAAGTTCAAGGAGTTTAAGAGGCGAATTCGAATAGTCGAGGAAGAGGTTGTCACACTCAATAGGTTCAAGAAAGGTTTAAATGCTAACCTACTAGGCGAGATTATCACCCGAGGAGTCACTACCTTAAGAGAAGCATATGACCTCGCTAGGAATTGTGAATTAGCATCCAAATCTATCTTTTGGCGACGTTCTGAGCTCCGAAGTGTGCCCACCAACCCTCAACCTTTTGGTAGCAAACCTAGACTTGCCTTACCCCCTAAGGCCAACCCCAATAGCACCCCAATAGAAAAAGAGGACAAGGGAAAAGGTGTGGTCAATGAGCCTTCAAGATTAGGCTCTCGCCTCCAATGCTTCAAATGCAATGGGGTTGGACACATCGCAGCTAGATGTCCCTCTAGGACCCTTGTCATTCAAGAGGATGATGAAAAGGTAGAAGATGTTGAGGAGCTGGTGTATGATCCAAATGTTGAAGAAACCCAAGATGTTGAAGCAGAATGGGAAGATGATCCTAGCTATCTCGCATGCATTAGAGCCATTTCTCCCCAGGTTGATGATTTCAAGAACTTTGGTGTCCCTAGAGTGAATGTGGTAAAGTGTGCTTTGGCAGAGCAAAGAGGCACTGATGATTGGCGAAGGAGTGCCATCTTTCAAACTTACACTAAGTGTGGAGACAAAACTTGCAAGGTTATCATAGATAGTGGAAGTTGCATTAATGCAGTGTCTTCTAACGTTGTTTCCCGCCTAGGCTTGAAATTGACCCCACACCCTAACCCATATAAAGTTTCTTGGGTAGATACCTCCTCCATAGCCATAAAAGAAAGATGTGTTTTCCCACTTCAATTCCTCACCTACAAGGCTGAAATATGGTGTGACGTAATTCCTATGGATGTAGGGCATATCATCTTAGGTAGACCTTGGCTTTATGATTTGGATGTCACCCTTCATAGGCGATCCAACTCCTGCTCATTTCTGTTTGAAGGTAAGAAAATTGTGCTCAATCCTTTGAAACCCAAGCCCATCGACATGAGCAAGAAGAGAGAAGCACCAAAGGCGAAGGGCCTAAACATCATAAGCCCAAAGGCATTTGAAAGGGTAGCTGTCCAAGAATCTATTGTGTTTGTCTTAGTTGCTAGGGAACTTCATGGAGAGACCTGTGAGGAGCAACTTAAAGAAGTGAAGTCAGTGCTCCAAGAATTTAAGGATGTTTTCCCTGAGGAACTCCCCAATCATTTACCACCCATGCGTGACATACAACATGCTATAGATTTTGTGCCTGGAGCATCCCTACCTAACTTACCTCACTATAGGATGAGCCCTGCAGAGCATGCCGAGTTGCAAAGGCAAGTAGAAGAGTTACTTAGGAAGGGTTTTGTTCGTGAAAGCATGAGTCCTTGTGCAGTCCTGCACTCTTAACTCCAAAGAAAGATGGAACTTGGAGGATGTGTGTTGATAGTCGTGCCATCAACAAGATCACTGTGAAATATCGTTTTCCTATCCCTCGATTGGATGACATGTTGGATATGATGGCTGAAGCAACGATCTTCTCCAAAATAGACTTGAAAAGCGGCTATCATCAAATTAGGGTTCGTTCTGGTGATGAGTGGAAAACTGCCTTCAAGACGAAAGATGGTTTATATGAGTGGATGGTCATGCCTTTTGGATTGTCCAACGCTCCTAGTACCTTTATGAGAGTGATGACTCAGGTGCTCAAGCCTTTTATGGGGAAATTCTTGGTTGTGTACTTTGATGACATCCTCATCTATAGTAAGTCCAGGGAGCAACACTTCGACCACCTAACTTAAGTTTGTACTACCCTTAGGAAGGAGAGTTTATATGGTAACCTCAAGAAGTGCTCTTTCTTCACCGATAGAGTCGTCTTTCTAGGTTTCATAGTATCCTCTGAGGGAGTTTTTGCCGACCCCCAAAAGGTTCAAGCGATTGTGGAGTGGCCCGAGCCCAAAAATATCCATGAAATTCGAAGCTTCCATGGGCTCGCTTCCTTTTATCGTCGATTTATCAAGGGGTTTAGCACCATTATGTCCCCCATCATTGACTGCATGAAACAAGGGGATTTTGTTTGGACTAAAGCTGCTGCTAAGGCTTTCAATGAGGTAAAGCAAAAGATGACTGAGGCACCTGTCATGCGCCTCCCTAATTTTACCAAGCCTTTTGAAGTGGAATGTGATGCCTCAAGTATTGGTATAGGGGGAGTACTTAGTCAAGAGCGTCACCCAATTGCTTATTTCAGTGAGAAGTTGAATGACGCTAAGCAAAAGTACTCCACATATGAGAAAGAGTTTTATGCCATTATTCGAGCTCTTTGGCATTGACGCCATTACCTGTTGTCTCAAGAATTTGTTATCTACTCTGATCATGAAGCTTTGCGCTATCTCCATTCCCAAAAGAAGCTGAATTTTAGGCACGGTAGTTGGGTTGAATTTTTGCAACGCTACCACTTTGTAGTGAAGCATAGGGCGGGAGTTGAGAATAAGGCTGCTGATGCACTAAGTCGAAGGGTGTCTTTGCTATCCATCATGAGTGTTAAGGTTACTGGGTTTGAACGACTCAAGGATGATTATGAGTCATGCCCAGATTTTGGGGAGCTCTACACTAACCTAAGTATGCCCCACGGTCAATCCTGGATGATTATACCCTTCAAGATGGTTACTTGTTCAAGGCCAACAAGTTATGTATTCCTCGGTCGTCAGTGAGAGATTTCCTAGTTTGGGAGATACATGCGGGAGGCCTTGCAGGTCATTTTGGCCGAGACAAGACAATTGAGGAAGTGGAACGTCAATTCTATTGGCCTGGTCTTAAGAGGGGTGTTGCCAAGATAGTTGGTCAGTGTCGTACATGTCAACTAGCCAAACATCGTAAGCAAAACACTGGCCTATACACATCTCTACCTATGCCAGATCGCCCATGGCAGGATGTGAGTATGGACTTTGTGTTAGGTTTGCCCCGTACCTTTAGGAAGCATGATTCCATTCTAGTAGTTATTGATCGCTTCTCCAAGATGGCTCATTTCCTACCATGTTCTAAGACCTCTGATGCTTCTAAGATTGCAAAGCTCTACTTTGATGAGATTGTCAAACTTTATGGTCTTCCCAAAACCATAGTGTCTGATAGGGATGTTCGCTTCATGAGTTATTTTTGGAAGACCTTGTGGCATTTAGTGGGCACCAAATTGAAATTTTCCACGGCATTTCATCCTCAAACTGATGGTCAAACTGAGGTGGTTAATCGTAGTCTAGGCAACCTTCTTCGATGTCTAGTGGGTGAAGCCAATCAAAATTGGGATTCAATTCTTCCTGTAGCCCAACTTGCATATAATAGCTCTATCAATAGGTCTATAGGCGCTAGTCCTTTTGAGGTTGTGCATGGATATACACCTAGGAAGCCCTTAGATCTTTTGCCCATGTCCCCACATGTTAGGATTTCTGAGTCTGCTGAGGCATTTGCACGATATATTCATGATTTGCATAATGAGATTCGCAAAAAAATTCAGGCAAGTAATTCTCAATATAAAATTCATGCTGACACTCATAGGCGTCATGCAGAGTTTCAGGTAGGGGATTATGTCATGATTCGGATTTGACCTGAATGGTTTCCCTCTGAGACCGTTAAGAAATTGCAGGCTCGTAGTGCCGGACCATTCAAGGTATTGAGACGAATGGGCCCAAATGCATATGTCATTGACCTTCCTCATGATTATGGTATTAGCTCCTCCTTTAATATTGAGGATCTAGTTGCTTATAAAAGCCCCACAGCTATTCCTGATACCCCTTTTGATGAGTCTTTGCCTAATCCTATTAATGCCCCTATTCCCACCCCTTTACCCTTAAATTTGCCCTATGCACATAAAGAATCTATTGATGCTATTTTAGATGAGCAGATTGTTTCTACTAGGGATGGAGGAGTTCACCGTTTCTTAGTTCGGTGGCGAGGGCGACCAGATTCTGATTGCACATGGATTACTCGAGATGAGCTGCTGCGACTGGATCCTGACTTGCTAGAGTACTATCAGAGCTCTTCAGATTTCCACTCGACGGGGTCGAGTTCTTCCCACCTGGGGGGAGTTGGTGTGGACATGAGGTACAAGCCCCCAATTACACACACGTATAAGAGGAAGAGCAAAAAGAAGGCGGCCCAACCTGTGGCCTTATGGATGGAACCTATTAGTTATTGGGCTTGAGACTAAGCAAGCCCAAGCATTTAATAATTAGGGTTTCTTTAGAGTTTCTTTATGCATATTTTTATTGTTGGCTATTTAAACAACTTTTTGGGATTATTGTAAGACAGTTTTGAGAATTATTAAAAAAAACGTTTGTTTTTTTTCACTGGTGTCGACTCCAGTTTGCTTGGTGCTGACTCCAAGCAGCCCTTAGGTGCTGACTCCTAGGGTTTATCTTTTATTTTATTGTTAGTGTGGTTGTCCTACGTCACCTACCTTTCTACACCATATTCCTCCTCCACAAACTACAGTAGAATTTGCAAAATAATACATTAATTTGAATATCAATTATTTTTTTTATTAAAAAAAAAAAACTAGATTCTCAAATTATTTCAAAACATTGCCAATTTAAATAATAATAATTAAAATAATATTATCTTACAAATTTTGCCCACAAACAAACAACATAGATTAATCATGAAAGAAAACCATGCCACAAAATGCTCAGGCCCTCTGGAATCAATGACACCTAATGTTTAGGTCAACCCAACCACTATTAATTACTTTACTTTCATGGTGGAACCAACATTGGCCAAATTTGCATCGACAGCCTAAACAGTGATATGCACTGGAAGTTCCTTCATTGAGTTGGAAACAAGTAATGTAACATCAATCCAGCCAGGCAGCCATAGTAGCAATAATGAGAAGGGGTGAGAATGGACTCAATGGAGGGATGGGACTTGAATTGTCAATTCAAACTGGAACTTAATGCTAATTAAATATAGAATAAAGTTTCTCTCCAAACTCCTCATATATCTCTATATTGAGTGTGAATTTTGAAAATCTAACTGTTAGATTACATGTTCTTATTATATTTTTCATGCATGTAAAATTTCAAGAAGATCAAAGATCAATTGCTATCTCATTAAACAAATGTTAAAATTTCAAATTTTTATGATCTAAAATTGTGTATAAAAAATAAGTTTATTGATCAAATAGTAAATAATATCCAATTTGAACGAAATTTGATATGCATGTTAAGAACATATGGAACATGAAATTCAACGGTTAGATTTTCAAAATTCACACAAAAAAGAGATATATGAGAAATTTGAAAAATCTCTCTCCAAATTAGTTTAGAGAGAAACTTTGTTCTTACATATAACCAAATCAAACGAATTTTTATTAGTAGAGACACTTTGGAGTCAAACCTCTCCAAATGTATGCTTTTTCTCAAAAATGCTATGGAGGAAGATCCGAAAAGAACAAAATAAAATAAAGGAAAAAAAATTCGTGTGGGAGGTGGAGTTCTTTGGAAAGCATATAACAAAAAGGTTAGAACAACTAGTTGATGTTAATTTACTCATACACTAATACAAATCTTTGTGAAATCTACTTCCCTATGGGTTTGCAATGACACTCTGAATAAATTACTCTCCTATAGGAGGAACCCCCCCCCCCAACCCTCACAATAGGTGTAAACTCCTATATGGGACTCATGGTGAGTCCCACTCCTATTGTGAGAGAAGGGACTCTTCCCATAAGAGTGAATAATTTCATCTTCTTTTCCAACAAAACTGAATGACAGACACTATTTATTAGGTAGAACTTGTAGGTATAGTGCTAAGATCAGTTTGCAAGATTCATGAGACAAATATCCCTTGCAGCTTTGAACTTGTAGGTATAGTGCTGATGATGCCGAAAATCGTCAGTAAGCTGCACAGTCCTCACGTATTCTAGACAAAACCTGTGTAACAAAGAAGAAGAAAACCTTACAGAGAGTATGGTGTGGTATCGGCCAAATACGCTCCGAAGGTTAAGTTAGAGAATGTTCATAACTCTAGAGTGCCAGAGCTAGGGTAAATTATGTGTACCTCGATTTTTGAGGGTTTTGGGTTTTTATAGTAGTGTAGAACCGACCTTTTTTTTTTGGTGAAAAAGATATTTCCTTGTAGAGAAGATTCTCATAAATACACACATTTTACGAGATCCTTTCCATATAGAGATTTTGTTAATTAAGGCTAATCGTAGGGCATAAGACATTTCCATTTGAAATTTCTTGGAGACCACTTAGGCCACCACGTGGCTTTGCTACCCATCTACCTTGTATCTGTCTACTTGGAATCTGTCCACTATAGAGAGTCTGTCCATCTTCTCTTCCTCTCCGTCTAGGGTGCGCTCTTTATTTCGCTTGTTGTTTGTCAGTACATTTATACCGTCCTTCTCCTTAGCACCGTTGCTTTCGTTTGGCTTTTTTGAACGGATCCGTCTATCTCAAATTCTATCCCCTTCAGCTGCCCCCTCACTCTATAGGTCCGTTGCCTATTTTCGCAAATGGACCCGTGGAGTGACGATTTAACTATATTATAGGGAGTTGCATTTTGATTGACAGGCTAGCCTTGGGTCATTAATGCAGGAGGGGCACGTGGCACATTCTCAATGGCTGATTACTCGGATCGAAGCGTCCCTTCGTCTCCCGTGCCGTTTCTTCTATATATATGTTGCTCCTCCCTTTCATTTTTACTTTCCACAACAAATTTCTAGTGTCAGAACGCTATCGTCTCCTACCAGAAACCGTCATACCGTCGACTTAGTGTGACCATTCGCCACGTCGTTTTCGTTGCCTCTTTGCATTGTTCAACTGGTAAGTATCTGTTGCCTTATACTGAGTTCTTTTTTTGTTATTCACTTTAAATATTGCATGCTCGTCGCCTATGTAGACCTGTAGAGTCTTAGGGGTTTATCTGTCACATGTAGGTGATAGATGTTGAGTGAGGCGTCGAGTGAACAATCGTGTGTCCACGAAGGAGCAGGCTACGATGAGGTGTATCCGTCAGGTCAGGATGACCCTAGCACCTCTTATGATGAAAGGGTTTCGTATGCCAACTCACTTTTCGCAGAGGAGGATGAGGACTTGGACGTGGACGGATTAGAGGGTGATTTAGGTGGGGATTCAAACAGCGAAGACGTAGATAATGCTGAACCTCCCATCCAATCCGTCATAGGTCTTGATGGCCTTAGGGAGTTTCTCTTTCTCCCATTGTGGACGGTAAATGACTTCAATTCTACCATCAAGAAAAAACACATCGAGACCCTTAGGGAAAGATACTAGATTCCCGGCGGCATCCCTATCCGTTTGCCTTTCAAATTCAAAAAGTGCTACTATCGGGATGTCAAAGACGCCGGGGTGTATGAGCAGATGTTTAAGGCGAGACTTAGATTCCCTTTAAGTGCTCTTCACCGCCGTTTACTTCAATACCTGGGGCTGGCTATCACCTAGATCTCTCCGAATGCTTGGAGAGTCTTCCTTGTCGCGGAAGTGTTATATGAAGTCTTGACGAATAGGGAGCGTAAGATAACGGTGGAGGAGTTCTTCCACTGCTACTGTCCATCAAAAATTACCCAGTCTAGGGGTATGTACAGTTCCCTACCGAGGAAGCCGGCACTTAGGCTAATGTGCGATACCCCTGACTCAAACAGAAACTGGAAGAGCCGGTACTTCTTCATTCAAGGGGACGACTAGATGTGTCACCTTGACGATCAGGAGTACATGCCTGTGGACAAAACTTGGGGTATAATGCCCCCGTCTGGTCTAAATTTTGTTTATTATTTGTGTCATGTTGGCCTAACCGTCCCCTTTTTGCAGCTCAAGACCGTACAGAGGTGACTCTTGAGCAGTGGAGTTTTTTGGAAAAGATCTTTAGGATCAAGTTGGCAGAGAGGACGTAGGCAAAGCTTGTTACCTTGGACACATTCCACTGGTATTGTGACGGTCCTAAGCCTACTGCAGCTGCCCGTCGCTACGATAGTCAAGCGCGCAGACGTAAGTTCGTTGCTCATTACTTTTTCTTTTATTTATAGTAGTTTACCTAACTTTTTCTTTCCATCCATTTTGATGCAAAAATGGAAGATGGCAAGAGGAGGGCTTTCATCAAGCAATAGGCTACTGCGCGGAAGAAGCAGGAGGGAAGCTTGCCTCCTAAGGGAATGGGTTTGGCCAACCCGTCCACAAAGAGGAAACCGTCGGACAAGACCGACCATCTCCCTAAGAAACCCAAGGTGGCGGCGAGGTAGACGGGTCTCTTCAGCCTTACACAGGTATGTATATCCTTCATTCTCTCCTTTCCGTCATGTTGTCTCCATTTTTCTAAACTTTGTTTCTGATCTTTGTAGGGGGTGCTCATGATGAAGGGCCTAATGGGCCGTTGCCTATCTCAGGAGACGGTTGTGAATCGTCTGAGGGCGAAGGCAGAGACAACAGAGGCGGAGTTGAGGGAGCTAAAGGCCTGAAAGGTGGTCCAGGAGAATAAGCTTGACTTGACGAAGAAACTCCTGGATGAGTCAGAGAAGCAGATAGAGGTGCTGAAAAAAGTGCTTAAGGACAAAGAGGATGAGATCTCCAAGTCAAAGGAGCAGCTCCGTTGAGCTAAAGAGGACGTGATAAAGGAGTATCGTAACTCCGACGCCCTTTTATATGAATTGGGTGGCTCCTTCGCTGACGGTTTCGATGACTGCCTTCGTCAAGTCAAGGCCTCCTTCCTGGATCTGGACCTGTCCCACATCTCCATCGACGCCCAAGGCCAGACCCTAGCCCGCCCTGTTGATCAAGGAGATACTGACGAACTATTTGAGGGATGATGCCACTCCTGACCCTCAAGATGACGGAGAGACTGCTCCTCATGAAGATCAAGTTAAATCCGTCGAGGATGAGGCCCGTCCACTTGGGGGGAACCAGACGGCTGAAGAGAAAGATGAAGAGACCCCGGCTGACCAGCAGTAGATTCATCTCTTTTATTTTATTTTTATCTTTATTTTTATTTTAATGTAAAGAACTTTTTGGGAGGACAATGTTCTTGCTATTTTTGCCGTTGCCTATTGTTGTTTAGGCCTTGCATGTAGACTACTTCCCTTTATGGGCCCTTCTTATATAATGTTTCGATATCTGTTGCTTGCATTTTGATTGTATGTCTAAAAATATATGTTTGCAAATCCATCTGTTTATTTTTATGTTCCCGCCCATTTTGGACTTAGCGTTTTGATGGTATCCTTTGTAATTGATTTTTCCTTTCTGAGCACTTAATAATGAACCCGTCCTCTTATGGACTTTATAAATTCAAATCAACCCTTGGGATGGACCTATCCTCTTATGGACTTAATAAATTCAAATCATCCCTTGGGATGAACTCGTCCTTTTATGGACTTAATAAATTTAAATCATCCCTTAGGATGAACCTGTCCACTTGTGGACTTAATAAATTCAAATCATCCCTAGGGATGAACCCGTCCACTTGTGGACTTAATAAATTCAAATCATCCCTTGAGGTGAACTCGTCCACTTGTAGACTTAATAATTATAGACGTAGTTTTGTAGACATACACATGATATATTTGAATAACTCCTCTTATTGTGATAAATACGTATGTAGAAATTGTTCTTGAAAAATGAAAAACTGCCCTTCGGGCTTAAAAAGTACTGTAGATAGTAAAAATTAACTAAAAGGAAATAAACTAGAAATGAGGAGTGTTGTTGTTCGTACCCTTGTCTACTGGTAGTACTTCTTCAGGTACTCTGTGTTCCATGGGTGGTGTAACTTTTGCTCGTCTAGCGTCTCCAGGTGGTGAGTCCCTTTCCTCTGCCATGAAGCGATCTTGTAAGGTCCTTCTCAATTAGGTCCTAGCTTTCCCTAGGAAGGATCTCTTGTGGCGCTTGTCACCTTTCTCAAGATGAGGTCTCCAACCTAGAAGTCTCTATGTCTGACTCTTGAGTTGTAGTGCTTGTCCATAAGGTTCTAGTATCACGCTAATCTTTATTCAGCCGTTGCTCTGACCTCATCCACCAAGTCAAGCTACAAGCGCATAGCTTCATCGTTCCTACTCTCGTCATGGTTTCCCACTTTGTAGCTTGTGAGTCCGACCTCAGCTAGGATGACGACCTCGCTTCCGTATGCTAGTTGAAACGGTGTCTCTCCTGTAGGTGTCCTTGCCATCGTCCTGTATGCTCATAAAACGTTTGGAAATTCTTCCAGCCATATACCCTTTGCCCCTTGAGTCGAGTCTTGATGATTTTGAGAAAGGATCAGTTCGTGACCTCAACTTGTCCGTTGGCCTGAGGGTGGGCGGGTGAGGAGTAGTGATTCTTGATCCCTAACTGCGAGCAAAAATCTCTGAACGAGTCGTTGTCGAATTGCTTCCTGTTGTCTGAGACCAGTACTCTAGGTATACCGTACCTGCAAATAATGTTTCACCATACAAAGTTTCGTACGTTCTTCTCCGTGATGGTGGCCAAGGCTTTGGCCTCCACCTATTTGGTGAAGTAATCTATGCCGACTACTAGGAATTTCAACTGTCTGATTACTGTTGGGAACGGGCCCATGATATCCAACCCCCATTGAGCAAAAGGCCATGGGCCGTCATTGGAGTGAGCTCCTCTGTTGGTTGTCTAATGAGGTTGCCATACCTCTGACACTTGTTGCAAGTTTTGACATATGCCTGGGCATCCTTCTGCATGGTAGGCCAATAATATCTTTCTCGTACCAACTTGTGCACTAAAGACCGTGATCCAGAATAGTTCCCACAGATTCCTTTATGGACTTCTCTCACGACGTTTGCCTCTCGGAACTAAGACACCTTACGTACAGGCGGGAGAAGCCTCTTTTGTACAAGATGTCTTTGATTAGCACGAACCGTGCTGCCTGAACCTTTAACTTCCTTACAGCCTCCTTACTGTTAGGTAGCATGCCGTTTTTCAGGTAGGAGATTAATGGTGTAGTCCAGTTGCTCTCGGAACCAATCTCCTTCACACTGACGTCGTCTATTAATGGTGAGATCTGAATAAAGGATAGTACCTGACTGGGGATGAGCATATGCTCTACTGATGTAGTCTTGGCAAGAAGGTCGACTTGCTCGTTCTCCTCCCTTGGGATTTGAACAAACTTCGCTTGAAGGTCATTTGTTCGTTTCTTCACTTGCTTCAGATACTTCTTTATCCGTTCACCATTGCACTCGTAGTTGTCATTTACTTAACTCGTGACTACCTGAGAGTCGCAGTATACGACCATATTTGTGGCTCCTGCTGCTTTGGCGAGATCCAGCCTTGCTACTAAAGCTTCGTACTCCGCTTCATTATTGGTTGTAAGGAAATAGAGTCGGACCATGCATTCGATCTTGTCCCCTTCTAGGAATGGAGTACTATACCAGCTTCGCCTGCCTGTCTGTTGGACGACCCGTTCGTATGGATACTCCATTGAGGACACGCTCCTACCCCCTGGCCTTCCATGTTGGTGAATTCCGCAATGAAGTCAGCGACCACTTGCCCCTTTATAGCTATACGTGCTCATCCGTTTAGCAGCTTCAGGGCTGCTCATTGCTCTTCGTAGAGGCTTGTCTGTTAGGACGACCACAATGTAGGCCATGATGTATGGCTTGAGCTTACAGGCCGCATTTACTAATGCGAAGTTAAGCTTTCCCAGCGGGGGGTACCTCTCTTTTGCACCTCAGAGCACCTGGCTTGTGTAGTATACAGGCTTTTGTACCCTATCCTTTTCTCTGACTAAGGCTGCGCTCACAGCTACCTGGGAGACGGCCAGATAGAGAAACAATTCTTCCCCCGATTTGGAGGGACTCAGCAATGGTGGGGAGGACGGGTATGATATCAGGTCTTCGAATGCCTGCTGACATTTAGCCGTCCACTCGAAAGACTTCTTCAATGTGTGGAAGAAAGGAAGGCATTTGTCCGTTGCTATTGAGACGAACCTGTTTAGTGCGGCTACTTTTCCATTGAGGCTTTGTACTTCCTTGATGTTTGTTGGTAGTGACATCTCCATTATTGCCCGTATCTTGTTCGGGTTGACCTCAATACTTCTCTGGGATACCATGAACCTCAGGAATTTTTCAGCCGTCACCCCAAATGCGCATTTGTTCGGATTTAGCTTCATGTTGTAAGAGTAAAGGGTATCAAAGGTTTCCTTGAGGTCGTCCAAATGGTCGTCTTCCTGTTGGCTTTTTACCAACATGTTGTCCACGTAGACTTGAACGTTCCTCCCAATCTGATGTGCGAATATCTTATTCATCAGCCTTTGATACATGGTGCCTGCGTTCTTGAGTCCGAATGGCATTACTTTGTAGTAGAAAAGACCTTGGCTGGTGACGAATGAAATCTTCTCTTGATCAGCCTCGTCCAGCTTGATCTGGTTGTAGCCAGAAAACGCGTCCATGAAGCTCAGCAATTGGTGTCTTGCTGTCGAATCCACCAAGATGTCAATCCGCGGAAGTGGGTAGCTATCTATGGGGCATGCCTTGTTTAAGTCCGTGAAGTCCACGCACATCCTCTACTTCCTGTTGTCCTTCTTGACCATCATTACATTAGCCAGCCAGTCGGGGTAGTATACTTCTCGTATGAAATCTGTTTCTTGTAGTTTGCGAACCTCTTCTGCTATGGCCTTGTCTCACTCTTGCGCGAACACCCGTTTCTTCTGATGGATGGGAGGAAAAGAGGATGATACATTCAACTTATGGACTATGACCGAAGGATAAATTCCAGGCATGTTTTCGTGGCTCCAAGCGAAGACGTCCTGGTTCTCCTTTAGAAATGCTGTGAGCGCCTGACGAACTGGTGGGCTAGCGAGAGTGCCGATCCTGGTCATTCGCTTAGGCCTAGAATCATCAAGGAGTACCTCTTCCAACCCTTCCATGGGCTCTGCCACTGTCCACTGTTCTTCTATACACATGGTTTGTAAATGATTGTCCATCTCTAGCATGGCAATGTAGCATTCGCGCGCCACTACTTGATCTCCTCGTACCTCTCCCACTTCGTACTCGGTGGGGAACTTGATCATCAGGTGGTAAGTTGAAGTTACGGCCTTCCATGAGTTAAGGGTAGGATGGCTCAGGATGGTATTGTAAGCGGACGAACAGTCAACAAACAGGAATGTGACATCCTTGGTAATTTGTTGAGGGTAATCACCGACTGTTACGGGCAAGGTGACCGCACCGAGTGGGTACACTCTTGTTCCTCCGAATCCAACAAGTGGCACGTTAGTTGGAACTAGTCGTTCTCTCTCAATCCTCATCTACTAGAAAGCCGGGTAGTAAAGGATATCAGCAGAGCTTCCATTGTCTACAAGGACCCGATGAGTGTTGTAGTCCCCAACCCGTATGCTAACTACAAGCGCATCGTTGTGTGGGTGGTGAAGACGTCGAGCATCCTCCTCTATGAACCCAATTACAGGGTTGTCAATGCGTGCCATCTTTGGGACCAAACTCGTCAGCTATACGTTTTGGACCATCTTGAAGTAGGTCTTGCATGCCTTCTTGGTTGAACCGGAGGCTATGGTGCCCCCTATGATCATCCTTATGTCTCCTAGTGGCCTAGGACACTCGTTTTCCCTCCGGGCGGCCTGCTTATATAGTGGGTTCGTCCTTTCCTTGCTGACAAATCTTTGCAATTTTCCTTGTTTGATAAGGGCTTCTATCTACTGCTTCAAGTTGTAACATTCAGACGTGTCGTGACCATGGTCATGGTGGAAACAGCAGTACTTGTCTCTAGACCTCTTGCTGGGGTCTTCCTTCAGCTTGCCAGGCCATGTCAAGGCTGCCTCGTCCCTTATCTACATCAGGACTTAATCAATAGGGGCCGTCAACAGGGTGAAACTTGCGACCCTTCCAATGGGGGGCTTGGAACGTCTATCCTCTCGTCAGTCTCCTGTCCTTATTGTCTTCCGTCCCCTGTCCTGCCGTACATCTTCCTGCCCCGCTTTTTAGGCTTCTCTTCTCGGGCAAGCAACGCGTCTTCTGCGTTCATGTACTTAGTAGCTCGGTAAAGTACATTCGACATGGTTTTTAGGTCGTTTTCGTATAAGGAAAACAGAAATTTCCCCTTTTGTAACCCATTAGTGAACGTAGCAATAAGTATTTTGTCATTAACTTCATCTATCGAGAGGGCTTCCTTATTGAAGCGGGTTATCTAGGATCTCAGCGTCTCCTCCTCCTGTTGCTTGATGCTCATCAGGCACGCAGTGGACTTCTTATACTTGTGCCCCCTATAAAGTGAGAGGCAAACTGCGCGTTCAGCTCCTTGAAGGCACTGATGGAGTTGGGCGTTAACCTGCTGAACCATACCTTTGCAGGACCTTTCAGAGTGGTCGGGAATGCTCGATACATGATTTCGTCCGCCACACCTTGCAAGTGCATGAGAGTTTTGAATGACTCACGGTGATCTAAGGGATCCTTTGACCCGTCATAGGCTTCTGCCTATGGCATACGGAACTTCGGCGAAAGGGGGAACGAAGTGACGGGTGCGATAAAAGGCGAGTCCGTCCGGTGGACTAACTTGTTGAGGTCACTTGACACCCGTCCTCTGAGGGCATTCTTCATGAAGTCCATCTGCTCCTTCATCATCTGCATCTCAGCGACTATGTGTGATGGTGCTATTTCTGCGATGGATGGACGTCTGGTATTTTGTTGCTCTTGTTTGCTCAGAGCATTGCTGCCTTCTGGTCCTTCTCGATCCCTCCTTTTGGCGCTGGTGCCCTCTTGCTCTTCTCTGTGACTATTGGGCCCAGCATCCCTTTGGCGCAGCTGTTCCTCCAGGTCGTGGTTTTGCTTAGTAAGGTGTTTCACCACCGCAGCTAGGGTCTGTACTTGTCTTTCAAAGGCAGTAGTGCGTGGCTCCTTTCCGTTATTGTTGTTGGTTGCCATCGAGCAAGTGAGTACCATACAACTTTTTTTCTAGGAATTGGTAATATGGCTGTTACTGTTTTCTCCTTCCCACAGATGGCGCCAACTGAGGATGCCGAGAATCGTCAGTAAGTTGCACAGTCCTCACGTGCTCTAGACAAAACCTGCACAACAAAGAAGAAGAAAACTTTACAGAGAGTACCGGTGTGGAACCGACCAAATACCCTCCGAAGGTTAAGTTAGAGAATATTCACAACTCTAGAGTGCCAGAGCTGGGGTAAATTATGCGTACCTCGATTTTTGAGGGTTTTGAGTTTTTATAGTAGTGTAGAACCGACCTTTGTTTCTTGGTGAAAAAGATGTTTCCTTGTAGGGAAGATTCTCATAAATACACGCATTTTTCCCCTTCAAGTTCCAAGATCAGTTTGCAAGATTCACGAGGCAGATATTCCTTGCAGCTTTCCGATTCAATTTATCATTGTTCTTCTATGGCTTTAGTCTCACGCTCCATAATTTGTTAAAGCAACTATTGCATAAAATGTCATTCATTGAAACCTTAGGTAGGTTCTTAGCTTTATCTAATTGGAAAACTATGCTCCATGGGCAACTATATATGTTCTTATTGCTAGCGGGCCAATTGGCAAAGAAATTTAATTGGTTGCAAATTTATTGAATTTCTTTTTTCTTTTTTTTTTGTGTGGATAATTTGATAGTTACAATGATGGAAGGGAGATTTGAATCATGGCTTTCCTTGTAAATGTCTAAATGAGAGAAGACAATGCCACTAAGTTAAAAGGTTTTTTATTCTTAAAAAAAAAAAATGTTATCAGGCCTTTGGCCAAATTTACTAAATTGAATAGGTAAAATGGTTCATCAATTATTCACTTGATGCGAGAGCTGACGTTTACACTCTATTCATTTTGGGTAAAATGTTTTGTGAAAAACATTTCCAACATTTTACCATGTGTTGTTTCATTGTAAAAATTGGTCAAACCTGAAAATATTTTTCGTTGACCATATAATCCTTTGTAAAACGTTTTTACCTTCAAAAATTTGGTAAGACATTTACAAAAACACACAATAGCTCTCCCCTTATCTGATGGCTAGGTTGTCGGTCCGATGAGTTAGGCTGCTTGTCTGGTAATCAGTGTTGGCAGTCCGATCACCGATCGCCAATGTTGATGCCTTAGGGCCGGAGTTGGTGATTCGGTCATTGGTGCTAGTGGTCTGGTGGTCGGAGTTGATGGACCGACTACTGGCATTGACTGTCGATAATAGGTTGCAGGTCAGACTGACAACTCTATTAGCTAAGCCACCGGTGTGGTGGTTTTTGCTTAAAAAAATTTACATGTCACATTAAAGGGTAATTATTGAGTATTTCCAGAGTACCATAAATGTATACTCCCGGAATACCATAAATATGTACTCCCTCCTCTTACATAATTGTGGATCCTACTAATTAAATTTATGATGAGACTCACAATTTATGTGAGATGGGAGAATATGCATTTATGGTATTCCCTGAGTATTCAATAATTTTCTCACATTAAATACCTGAAGATATTTTACTAAAAATGTCTTCTGTAAAACATTTTACTTGAAACAAATGAAGCATTAAAATTAGCAAATTTATGTTCCTAGGTCCCAAAAATTGGCATTCAATAATAAGTGAAAATTAATTTGAAAACGAAAAGATAAAGACTAGAATTAAAGAATTATTTTCAGGTGATTTAATGGGTTGAGTAAAATTATTGAATCATTAGCCAAAGCAAACCATAGATGGTAATTTTTAGAGGATTAGGTCCTTATCCTGTATCAAGCTGGACACTTCTCTCTCTAGAGAGCTTATCCTTCAATTAGGCTTCGTTGGCGGTCTGCCTTGTGGCAGCATCTTTAGTTTTATTCTCTAGGTCTTTTGTCTATGTCCCTTTCCTTTTCTACTATCTAGTTGTTCTTCTAGTTCCCTTTGTCAACTGTCCTTTCCCCGTAGTCACTACCTGTCTTTTCCTTCAACCATCATCTGCTTTCCTTTTATTATTCTTGTTTCTTGTACTGATGCATGTGTGAAGCGTGGCCTACCTCTTCCCATATTCATAATCATCATATTCCTCTTTTGTCTTCCCTTTTGCTTCTTCTTCACTTTTCTTTGACTTTTTCTGTGGTCCCTCTTTCCGTTGTCTCTTTCTTTCTGAATCTTGCTTGCATGCACTAGTTTTGTTGAGCTGTTCCACATGGATGACTTTTTCAATGCTAGGGAATACGGGTGGACTGAGAGTAGTGACTCTGAGATCAGCAATGATCCTTTGGCTGAGGATTCAGAGTTAGTTTCTGGGTCCAGTGGGGACAATGAGGCCCCTTTTGCACGGCATGGCCCCCTAATTGAGGCGGATCCTTCTGATCTTTCCAATCAGAGAGAGTTTTGGGGCAACTGTGCCATCAGTTTCATTTTGGATTATAGAAAGTTCTCTGTGGGATACCTACAACATATTATCAACTTTGCATGGCGTATTAGAGGATCAGTTACCATTGTTGGTAGAGATTCCAACTTCTATATCCTGCATTTTGAACATTTGAAGGATCTTCATCATGTATGTACTGAAGGTCCTTGGTCTGTGGATGGAGCACTTTTTATTCTGGAGCAATGGAGACCGAATCTGGTGCTGGGTAGATTGCAACTTAACTTCGTCTCTCTATGGGTACAACTTCATGGTCTCCCTCTTGAATATCAGTACCCTGAACTTGCTGAGCGTATGGGACAGCTCATGGGCATTTTTGAGAGAGTGGATTTGGAAGATAGATTGCCACGTAATATAAGATTTGTGCGCATAAGAGTGAGAGTGGATCCGTGGTCTCCATTGATGGCAGGGTTTATGTTGAGGTTGGATGATGGGTCACACTAGGAGGCCGTGTACTGAGAGCATGGACAATATTGAGGTTAGTCTATTTCGGCAAAGGCTTCGTATCCAGCGTTTACAACGGTGCAATTCAGGTATGATGCTCTGGAACCTCTGTTCACTAATGATATGAGAGATTATTTTTATCCTAGGAGGGGCTGGACCTCACAGCTTAGATTTGGTCACATTTTTCATCCACACCACAACCCCCCTCCCCCTCCCCACCTTAACCCACCAGAACAACCTAAACCACATCACACCCACTCTGTTTCTAGTTCTACCTCACATGCAACACAACATGCACCTTATCCTGACCCTGAGACACCCACACCGCCCCTCCTCCCCAACCATTCATGCAAATGCCCATGCAGACACTGAACATGCAACACTCAACTCGGCCATTCACTCACTTCATTTAGGAAACCATCCTGTTCCACCTCCCCCTCCTAATTCCCCTGTCTCTCCCTCTGGCCATGATTTGAACTCAGGTACCTTTATCATGAGACCAACCTGGGAACCACCAAGGGATTCGGGTCTGAGGTGGACTTGGATTGATAATTTTGGACCTTTCATCACTAATGGGGATGTGAGGGTGTCACAAACTCTGTCTTCGGGTACTGAGAGTGACTCGGTGACAGTTACTATGTTTAACTTGGATAAATTAAATGCTGTCAGACCGAAAATCATACAAGGATCAACCTGGAAAAAAGGACACATTCCAGAATCCCCAGATTCCTTTGTGGAATCTTTAGTACACCGTGTGGATAAACGGCGCTTTCATTTTGAGATTGGGGATTCTAGTGCAGGACCTGGACTTTTAGGAGTTAAAGCCCATAGCAATGGACTGGGCTGCAGCAATGAGGCAGATGGGCTGGCTGGACATGGGCCACGTCAGGAACCTCCAGGCCCAAATTATGAATCCACAGACAACCCAGTTGGAACTAATCCTACCACTCCAGGGTCCTATGATGCAATAAATCCCTCCCTGGTAACAAGTCCAACATCCCCTGCTTCTTTTCACTCTGACCCTGGCCCTACTATTCGTAGAATATTACTTTGTGGTCTTTTCAGAAGGCAGGGTCACACTGGGGAAGGTATTGTTGAGGAGGGGAATTTTGTGAATGAATCAAATGGGAACAGGGATCCAAGTTATAATTCTGCTTCTACTCTGTACACATCTCAGCCCAAGAATCCAAATGGGTGTTGGGAAGCTGGCCCTAAGCAGCTTCCCCATCACCCATGAGGATTTTAAGCTGGAACTGTAGGGGTTTGGGCAAGTCCTCTACAGTTTTACAGTGCAAGAAAAATGCCCTCGAGTGCAGACCTGATATGCTTTTTCTCATGGAGACTCGGGTAGCTGAGGTAAAGGTGAACGGATTTGGAACAATTGTGGTTTTACTTGTGGTTGGGAATTTCCTAGAGAAGGGTTCAGTGGGGGTTTGATCTTAGCTTGGAGGCCCAAACAACAACTTCACATTGTTTTTGAATCAAAGAACTTGGTGCATACGGATCTGGTGGACAACAGAGGTAATCCTCTATCTATTACTTTTGTATATGGGCACCCTGATCATACCAAAGGGGACACTGTGTGGGCTAAGCTTAGAGAACTTAAATTGCTGTCTCACCCTAATTGGCTTTGCATAGGAAATTTTAACCAAGTTTTGTCTGTGAATGATAAATTCTCTTTTTCTAGCTGTAAAACTCCTGGGATGGATGCTTTTCAACAGCTTGTTTTGAATTAGAATTATGTGAGTTAGCTTCCTCCGGTCTAAATTACACTTGGATGAATAATAGATTGGAAGATGATTTTGTTATGGAAAGGTTGGATAGGGCCTTTGCTAGTGTTGATTGGATAAACTTCTACCCTCATTATGGGCTGAAGAATCAACCTATTCTACACTCTGACCATGGACCAGTGTTACTGGATTTTGATATTGTTATGCCCTTTAGGCCTAGACCTTTCCGCTTTGAGCATATGTGGATAACACATCCCTCATGTAGAGATATTGTCCAGAAGGCTTGGCAGAACCAATTCACTGATTCTAGGGCTTTCCAATTTAAAAACAAAACTCACAAACTTAGGGATGTTTTTACCGTGGAATAGGGATGTTTTTGGTGAGGTGGAGAAAGAAATTAGCAGGAAAAAGAATGAGCTTCAGCTTCTCCAAAATTCTATCATAAACAATGAAGATGTTAGGAAGAAAAGAGTTCTGAGGGAAGAGCTGGAGGTTCTCATGCATAGGGAGGAATTAAAATGGGCTCAAAAAGCTAGAAATAAGGGAATTGTCTTGGGTGACAGGAACACAAGGTATTTCCAGACCATTGTTAGGCAGAGAAGAGCTAGGAATAGAATTTTGCAAATCAAAACCATGGAGGGGAATATTTCTGAGGATCCCTTAATTATTGAAAACACTATCTGTAGCCACTTCAGCCTGAATTTTTCCAATCCTGTGGAAAGAGACCACTCTTCCATTTTTGAGGAATTGCTCTCCCTTCCCATTCCTAAACTCTCTCCACACCAGCTAGATTATCTTAACAGACCCATCACAAATGATGAAATTGAATGCACAGTGTTTCAACTTGGTCCTCATAAGGCTCCTGGTCCAGATGGCATTCCTGCCTTCTTCTACCAGGAGTATTGGGATATTGCTAAACTGGATATCTGCAACACTATTTATGCCTTTTTTCATTCTAGTTTCCTTCTTAAATCCCTGAACCATACCTATATCACTCTCATTCCTAAAGTGCCTTTCCCTGAGGAAGTCTCCCATTTTAGACCAATCAACCTTTGTAATGTTAACTACAAGGTCATCTCCAAAATCATGGTTAATAGGCTCAAACCTCTTATGGACAGCCTCATCACTCCTTTCCAAAATGCCTTTATTCAAGGAAGAAGTATATCTGACAATATTTTAATTGCTCATGAGATCTTTGATTATTTGGGTAAGAAGAAAGGAAGAAAGAATTGTTTTGGAGCTTTGAAAATTGATATGAGCAAGGCATATGATAAGGTAGATTGGAATTTTCTGAAGGCTGTCCTCATTGCTATGAATTTTAATGATAGGTGGGTTCAATGGATTATGGAGTGTGTCACTTCTGTACATTATACACTTCTCATTAATGGAAATATCCCTCAATCCTTCTACCCCAAGAAGGGTCTTAGGCAAGGAGACCCTCTTTCCCCTTACCCTTTCCTTATGTGTGCTAATATCCTCTCTTTGGTACTCTTAAAGGTTGAAAATCAAAAGAGGATTAAGGGGGTCCAATTAGGCAGAAATGGCATTTCCTTTACCCATTTGTTCTTTGCTGATGACTCCCTCCTGTTCTTCAAGAATGACAATCATTCCTTAGCCAACATTCAAGGAATCCTTAGTTGGTATTGTTCATTATCAGGACAGAGCATCAATCTCAACAAGTCTGATCTCTTTTGCTCACCTAATATGTCTGATGAGGCAAAGGAAGCTTTAGCTCATGCCTTGCAGGTCAACCTTGTTCAATTTCCTAGCAAATATCTTGGCATTAATTTTAAACTAAAAGGAAAGAGGGTTGCTGATTTTCAGTTTCTTGTGGATAAGTTACAATCCAAATTGCAAGGATGGAAAGCTAAATTACTTTCCCAAGCTGGCAGAACCACCCTAATTTCTTCCACCCTTCAGTTCTTGCCCCTTTACACTTTCTCCTGTTTTAAAGTTCCTGAAGCTATTTGCAACAAAATGGATGCCATTACTAGAGCTTTTTGGTGGGGGCATGAGTTGAATGAAAGAAAACTGCATTTAGTAAGTTGGGACAAGATTTGTAGGCCTAGAAAAGAGGGAGGTTTAGGTCTGAAAAAGTTTGGTTTGATGAACCAAGCTATGTTAGCTAAACAGTTTTGGAGAATTGGTCAGAATCCTTAGTCCCTTATTTCCAAAACCTTTAAAGCTAAATATTTCCCAAATTCTTCTATTCATGACTGTGTTCCTAAGCCACACCATTCTTGGTTCTGGAGAAGTATTGTTAATCAGAAGAACAACTTGCTAAAGGAAGGGAGATGGATAGTAAGGAATGGAGCCAATATTCCCGTCTCATTCAGCATGGTTCCCATGCCAACCCCAAACTTTGAGGCAATACAATCTGATTAATGGTTCTGTGGCAGATCTGATTGATAGCTCTACTCATACTTGGAAGCCAGGTCTTGTCAGATTGTTGTATCCATCCCCTACTAGCTCTGAGATTTTAAGGTTACCAATTTCAAAAACTGGTTCTGGATTAGAACAGTTAGCTTGGAAATATTCTTTTTCGGGTGAATACCAAGTGAAGCAAGCTTACAATCTGATTTCCAAGGACAATGTGATTCACTCTTTGAATCAATGGCATTTGCCCCCTGTGTGCTAAGGATGAGGAATCTTCCTATCATTTGATGCTTTTCTGCACCTTTGCCAGGGCAGTTTGGCATGGCACACCCCTGGCTGTCCACACATCTGATCTTAGGAATGTTTCAGTGCAGCAATGGCTTGGGCAAATTCTCTTAAGACATAAGAATTTGGATCAAGATAATATGAAGTACCTGCAAGGGATTTTTACTACCTTGTGGTCTATTTGGACACATAGGAACTTGGTGGTTCATGAAGGAAACAACCTAACCCTTTAGAAGTCATTCTAACAGTCCAATCTCTTGTTTGCAGGTATGCAGAAGCTTTTGGCTGCTGCTCTACACCAGTTCATAGGAGTGGTGTTCAGTCCAAGCAGGTTCAAATTCCATGTGGCCCTTGGCAGCTCATAGTCAAAGTGGCTGGTGCTAGATTAAAGAGAATGAACAGAGCTGGGTATGCGTTTGAGGCCAAGACTACTCATGGAAATTCCATTCTATAAGGTGTTTATAGTTGTACAGCTCAACCTTTCTAGTCATCATCTAGGGAGCAATGCTGGAGGCAGCACTCAAAGCTAGGGAATTGGGTTTCAAACACATTTTGTTTCTCAGTGATTGTAGGAGGGCTGTGCAGGTCAACGACTGCAGAACCACCGCTAGTTGGCAAGAGAAGAGCCTCATGTCTGATTTTGGTCTTATCTCTTAGCTAATGATTTTGTGTATCACTCTGTGTTTGTGCCAAAGGTGGTTACTAGTTGTGTTTTTGCTTTAGCTAAGTTGGCAACGAAAATGCCAATCCATAGCTGCTATGTAAATACTAACCTCTTGTAATGTCTCCTTTTTTTTTTTTTTTTCTGGAATGGTATAAAAAAAAGAAAGAAAAATAGGTCCTTATCCTGTATCGATCTTGTAGACCACTTTTTTTTTTTTTGGAAGCTTTTGTAGATCACTGATCACATCCTTGAGTAGATGAAAGATCATCATGTTACAAATTTAGTTAACAAGTTTATAATATCCATAACTAGATTGTCCTTGTTCATTTTTAGTCCACCCAAAAATAAAAAGAATTGTTCTTGTCCATAATTTTTTTAAATAAAATTTCAACTTATGGTGTTACTTTCTAAGAATTGTGTTTTTTATTATCAGATCAAGATATCTATTAATTTTCAGTGAAGACGAGGATTAAATTCTAAATCTCTTATTTAACCATAAAAAATTTTACCAATTGAAATAACTAGAACTCACAATTTTCCATATTTTAAACAACAATAAATCACAACAAAAGTTGACAACTTTTTTTCCACCATGTATACTAATATTGATATATATATATATATATATATATATATATATAAAATAAAAGTGATTTAAAACATCATTGTATTTGGCTCATGTGAGGACCCTCACATTGACGCCACCGTCTCTCTTTTGACATTTTTTTATTTTTTATAAAGAAATTGTATTAGTAGTAGGTACATATCAAAGTCATACACTAATTACAATCTATTATTTTAAAAAATTAGCAATTCATTTTTTGTTTTTTGGGTTTGGAGTCCAATTATGGGTATAAACATTATTAACTTATTAACCCTTTTTTTTTTTTCTGCATAGCATGATTTTGAAATTTGAATTGGGCTTAAAGCATGGGTTTATTACTCTTATGAGCTAGAACTTACAAGTAGTTCTTAAATACTCTCGAAATATGATAAATGGAACTTCTATTTATTAAATTAATGAACCACAAATGTGAAAAAAATAAGCACAATTTCACTGTATTCCAGGAAAACTTGTCGTGTCTATCGAGTTCAGTGCAAAATACAGTGAACACTGAACTCCTTAATCAAATTTTGAATAATCATCTCAAAAAAAAAAAAAAAAATTGAATAGGTTCACTCGTCCAAAAAAAATAGAGATTTCAAAAATATAACAAGGGTATAATAGTCATAATATCTCGAGACGGGTTGGGTGGGGGACTAGCTTCCTTGCTACTAACTCCTCGTAACCAAAATCCCTTGTGTCTGAACCACTGAGACTGAAATTCTGTATCCTCAAACTTATTTTCAACACGTGGCGCACGATAATTGCCTATGATCTACGCTTCAAAAATCAACGGTCTATAATTATGATAAGAGTAAAAGTCATTCACACATGGTTTGAGTTTGAAACATGGTAGCAATCCTCGAAAACAATCCGTGCAGGGCAGTGACCTAAGCACGAAAACGACAAAACACAAACAAAATATGATATCAGAAAATAGAGAAAGTTAAGAGAACACAGAAACACACGCTCAGACACAGAGAGAGAGAGAGAGAGAGAGAGAGAGAGAGTGAGTGAGGTCATCGTGGTACCTCGGAGCCTTCACAGCGATTGAGGTTGGTGTTATTTTGCTACAACCCTAAAAACCCATTTTCAATTTCTTCTTAATTCTTCAATTTGTTTCCATTTCCGCCTTGTATTTCCATGTTTTCAATCATAAAGCTTCAATCTTGGAATTCAAAGAGTTGAATTATTGGGTTTTTATTATCTCTTTATATTTTGAGGATTTCTTTTTTACTTTTGATATCTGGGTTTTGTTGGGGGTGCTAAGCCATGATATTAAGCGAGTTTGAGCTAGAAATTTTATATAAATTAACGGGATTTGTTTTAATATGGAATTGAAGTTGTCAAATTGAATGGTAGTCTCAAAGGGTTCAGGTGATCTCTCAGGCAATGGTCTTAGCATTTGGTTCAAGCGGCTACGTAGAAGTCTTTCAATCATAATTTGACTTATGTTATGTGGGTTTGATTTAGCATTTGGGGAAAATGTAATCCCCTATTGATGTCATTGCTGTTGTGTGTCTTCTACTTTTCTTTGATTGTGAATTTTCCAATTCTTGAAAATGATGCGGGACATGCATTTTTGTGTCTGTTGAATAGTCTGTGAACAGAAATTTTTTTTTTTTTTTTTTGAGTGTTAAGTGAGATACCGGCTAGTTTGCATTTGGGAAATATTTTTCCTTGCTTTCTCAAGCTATCATCAAGGAAAATTTTTCCTTTTGATACTGCATTCTTACTTTCAAAATGCTAATTAAATGGTCCCTATATCATTAGTATCACATTTAGCAATGGAAAATATCTATATATTTTCCGTAAATTGGCGTGCTTTAACCCATTTACATTGATTTAGTATATACTCAATGAAATATATATATATATATATATATATTTTTGATAAGTCTCAATGAAATATTGTTTAATAACATAATTTTCCAATCTAAATATAATTAAAGGAAGAGAGAGAGTGAGCCCTCTTTCTGTTAGCCAAAGCGAAGGATTTTTGAGAAACCTAGGGCTAGTGACTTCTTTTTCATTCAAGTTTGTTTCATTGTTTGTTCTGGATATAATTTATGTTGGGTTTTTATTCCTTGATTCATGTGTGTTTATGCGCTGTTAAGCCAAATGGTTTTTAAACTGTCTTCTATTTTAAATGAACATGACAATTTTCATTAAAAAACTTTATCCTTTTCTCTGCACTTGGAAGGCAACCTCAATGATGAATGTACATTTGGGTTTCCATCAGCTTGGGTTGTTCTTTGTAAAGAACACTATATTAGTCTACTCTATTGGCTTTAAATAGTTAATGAAAAACTTACATTTTTCTTTTGCAGGATCTGTGCTCTTCTAAACTACTATTCACAGTTTGGTTGGTGCAATTTTCTGGGGGGCTAATATGAGCTTTACTGGCCCTTCATTGAGTTCTGGTGGGTTATTTCCCTTGCTCTGTTCTGCTTTAGTATGATAAAGATAATGTCAATAGTTGGTCTCTTTTGTTACACTCATAAATGCTCTTTTAGTTGTCTTACTGAACATAAATGGGTTTTCTTTGTTGTGTTTAGGAGTGCTATTAAACTTAGAAATGGATTTCTTTCTCTCTCTCTCTCCCTTTTTTTTTTTTTTTCTCTAAATGTTTCTTGTTCATATTGTTCATCATTTTTCATTTTATTGTGATCCTACCTCAGGTGGTAGAACAGCTAGAAGAGCATTTGAGTTTGGAAGGACCTATGTGGTCAGGCCCAAAGGTAAACACCAAGCCACTGTAGTTTGGCTACATGGCCTTGGTGATAATGGCTCAAGGTATATTTCCCATTGCTTTGGCTAGTTTTTCCTTGTATTGGTATGTAGGTGGTTTTCCATGTTTTTAGCTCTTCTTGTAATTGCTTCTAGTTTCTTCCTGTTTGGTCAGAAAAAAGAAGAGAGATTGTTAAATTTTGTAATTTTCTTTCCCGTTGTTTGCATTTGTACTTCTCTAGAGAATAGTTATAATTCAGTTTTATTTTGGTTAACTTTAAACTTTGAATTGTCCAAAAAAAAAAAAAATTTGTTTTGTGTATGATTATAACAATTTCTAATCCTAATTTTTCTTATCTTCTCAAAAACCAAATAAAAGAAAAAAGATCTTTAAGAAAATAATGCTCACCTGGGGGTTTTTTATAATTATGATCTGTACTAATCAAATGGGGGTGTTAAATGCTTGCTTATAGTTTTGGCATACATGGATCAGTTTTAGCTATAGGTACAAATTTAGGAATGTGACTAAATTTTTGTTCATTTTGTTTATTCCCTTAAGAGATCAGGTTCTAGAACTTCCATTTCCTCCTGGAAATTTGTTTTGCTTGATCAGATTACTGTTTTGTTAGTAAGGGAAAGAAAACCATGGATAAAAGGACTTATGTACGTTAATAGCAACCTCAGCAGTATTTGCAATACCCATTTCCAAGTTCAGTAGATTTCACTCTTACAGTTTTATTCTGTAATGAAAGGTTTCTATTTCACTTGGAAACTGTATGAGCCCATTGTATTTCCATCCATGTTTTTATTATAGGTTTTACATGGGTCAAGTTATTTTTCTCAACACTTGTTTAAGATGCAGGCATTTTTTGGATTTTGAAATTTTGAATGCATTTTACTTAAAGTACCAAGATTGAAATTTCCATTTCTGGTGTTATTTTTTTTCCTTTTTGTGACTGGGGATTTAAATTTTAATCATAGCAAGCTTCTAATTTAGGCACATATGAAGCAGGACGGAATGCTACCTGTCCCCCTTTTCCTCCCCATACCTCCAAAGAGCCAAGGGAGGAAAAGAATGAAGAAAATAGTTTTAAAATTTTCAACTATTTTCTTACTATACAACAGTGGTCTAATTTTCGTATATGATTTTGTTTTGTTTGGCAGTTGGTCCCAGCTATTGGAGACCCTTCCTCTTCCAAATGTAAGGATGTGTAAATTTATATATCAAGGAATGCTTGCAACATTTTGGACTAACATTCCAGTGATTGAAAGCTAATTTTGTTTTGTTAGACTTTCATGTAACATTTGGTTATGATGTGCAGATCAAATGGATATGTCCAACTGCTCCTACCCAGCCAATTTCAGTGTTTGGTGGTTTTCCTTCCACTGCTTGTAAGTTTTCTTGCTTTGAGAAACTTGATTTTATTTGTTTCATTTTGATGTCTTTATTCTGTTTTCTGCAATATCTAGACTGTAGAGGTTGTACAATGGATGTATTATGTAGTAAATAGAAGTAAAAAAAATGCAGTGGTGAAATTTTTCGTGAAAGAAGGAGACGAAAGTTCTCCTTGCTTGGAATCTAAAGTTCCTTTTTTTTTTTTTTTTTTTTTTTTTTCATGTAAGTCTTGCTGTTAGCTAAGTTTTTCTGCTTGTAATACTTTTCTGAAAAGCTAATATGATGTAAATCAGGGTTTGATGTGGGAGACCTTTCAGAAGATGCTCCTGATGACTTAGAGGGTTTGGATGCTTCAGCAGCCCATGTTGCAAATTTGTTGTCAACAGAGCCTGATGACAGTAGGTTTCCTCTTGCTGCTTTGTAGTATGTAATAGCTAATAACACTGTAATTTTGGCAGTACCTTTTCAGGTTTAAAGGCTTTCATGAATGTTACGATGGTGATGAAACTTAAGTCTTCTTTGATTTCTGCAAGTGTTGAGAGTTAGAAACTTTCCTATATATGTTCCCTTGATGATCTCTATGTTCCCTTGATGATCTCATGGAGCATGATAGCTTAAATATTGCTGGTCTTGCAAGAACTTGTAAACAGTTCTAGATAATTATCTTTTATCAGTCTTTTCTAGGAGCTGATCAGAAAGGGTTCTTATTGTCTAGAGTGAAGTCTTTGCTAGACCCTAAAAAAATATTGATTACCTTGTCTAAAATTGTTTAGTATGCTTTCAGGTTTATGTCTATTTTTTGAGTTACATTGCACTTTGTTAAAACCTACAATTCTAGCAAGTTCTTTTTGTGTACACTATATACATGTAAGCATTGCCTATTATGAGTTTATCCTGTTTTGAATTGACACAATACACTAGTGGTGCTTTTGGATGGCAGGATTTGGGCATGTGGATTTGGATTTAGGTGATTAAATTCCAAATACTTTGTTTTGATGGTTTAAAAATGGCCAAGGATTTGGTGGATTTTAAACTTTGAAATCCTTGGATTTAAAATAACTTCTAAACCCATGGAATTTTAGAAATCCTTAAGGTTGCATTTGGATACTTGAATTTGGATTTGGATTTAGATTTGAATTTAAAATTGATGAATTTGAAATGCCTTAATTCCAAATCCATAAATGTTTAGTATGTCATGTGGATTTCTAAAATTCTATGGGTTAAGAATTTGTTTCAATTCAAGGATTTTAAGGTTTAAAATCCTTGGCAGATTTGTCAAATCCAAATTCTTGACCCTTGCGAACTATCCAAACAAGGTATTTGGAATTTAATCACCCAAATCCTGCCATCCAAACACACCAAAAAGACATGTAGATTTTATAATTTCAAATCATCATACGCATAAAACAGATCAAAACAAGGAATTTTAAAATTTATGGATTTGGAATCAAGGCATTTCAAATCCATTACTATAAATTCCAAATTCACGTATCAACCGCAACCTAAGAGTTTACAGGGAAATCTTATGGATATGAAATTCTTTACTTGTTGAAAACAAAGAACTCATGGATATTAAATTATTTACTTGTTGAAAACAAAGAACTCATGGATATTAAATTATTTCATTGTGCTTTACAGGTAAGTCAGAAAGAGTACATTTGATTCCTCAGACTCTGAAATAAATTTATGAAATTGCTTGGTGTATATCATGTTAATTAAAATGACACTATTTCAGTTTTCTTCTGTCATTCACAGTGGTGACTTTGCTTTATGCTGCAAATTTTCTGACTAATTTATACTTTCTAATTCTATGAGTAACAGGGTGTATTAATTACAACCCATTTGATGCCCTAATGCCACATTGGATTTATAATTTTGTTTCATGATTTTGATAGTTGTGTAATTTTAACAGTAAAACTTGGTGTTGGAGGCTTCAGCATGGGTGCTGCTACTGCACTATACTCTGCAACCTGCTTTACTCTAGGGAAATATGGGAACAACAATTCATACCCGGCCAAATTAAGTGCAGTTGTTGGGCTAAGTGGCTGGCTTCCTTGTTCAAAGTTGGGATCCATATAATCTGCACTACTCAACTCAACTTTATATAGTTTCATTTCGCAATTAAGTTGATACTTATAGTTGACAGTTATATTCTTTCCAGGACCTTGTCTCAAAAGATAGGAGAGGTAAATGAAGCTGCAACGCGCGCTGCATCCTTGCCCATTTTGCTTTGTCATGGCAAAGGTATTAAAATTTGTCATTTGCAAATATTGTGGGTTTATTCGTCTTTTTGGATTTCTTCATTGTCATTGAGCTGAAACCATATGCATCTACCTCTAAATACTGGTGCCACAGCGGTACCCATGATATTAGAAATATGCACTGGATTGAAATGGTTGTCTAAACTCAGCCAATTAATTCTTCATCCAGGCTTGCCTGCTGTACAACTGAGATCAAGCTAGGTTCAAAATTTAGTAGCCAGAAGATTCATGCCTGAGCAGTTTTTTACTTGATTAGCCTTAGGGTTCTAAACATGCAAGGTCAAGCCAAATGGCTTCTACATACTCGTGTTCTTGTAAATACTTTCTAAAAACTATCCTCTGATTGTGAAACATGCCCAATCATTGGCGTGAAGAAGTTGTTTAGAAGAAAGTATACTTTGGGGTGAGTTGGCTTTTCTTTTTAATGAACACAATCCTTGTTTCCCGAGAATATGAGATTTAACTAAATTTTATATTATCAATCTGCCTGGTTGTCGTGAGAAATTTGTGGAGAATGTTAATTATCAATGCCATAGACGTCACACTGGTGGTGCTTAGCTGTAGTTCTGACCATTGCATTGTTGCAGGATTTTCTGTAATTTAAGCCTAGCATTGGAGCTATTAGTGATGTAGCCCTAGGTAATTGTGAATGATAAAGGTTTGATTTTTTTACAGTTGATGATGTCGTTCAATATAAATTTGGTGAAAAATCCTCAACGTCCTTGCTCTCAAGTGGATTTAGCGATGTGACATTCAAAAGCTATAATGGGTATGTTGAGAAAGATTCCCAGCAAAAGTATTTGTTAATTTTGATAAATCAAGAGAGCAATAATACAAGGGTTTTGTTTGAATATGCAGACTTGGTCATTACACAATCCCTGATGAGATGGATGAAGTATGTGCTTGGCTAACTTCAAAATTGGGGCTTGAGGGGAGCTCTTCATAAGATGATGTAATTTGTAGATCTTGAGCTACAGCAAGTGAGCAACAAGAAGTAGTTGAGGAAAAATTTGTCCACGGTTCTAAGCAACAGGCATGCATAGCTAAAAGTGGTTTGGGGTGTGATATACACGTTTCATTTGTCATTGGTCTTTGTATACCCTGTTCTATTGTATTTGATGTTATTTTGACCTGTTGGCTCCTAGATAGACCATATTTGTGAATTATAATGGTATTTATTTGGATCATTAAGAAGCTGTTGTTTGGAATTTATTATTTTGGCAGTGCTCATAACAGTAACTGCTGGTTTTTCCTCTCCTTTGTTTTTTCCCTAATATTTCACTAGTTGGGGGAGGGATTTGAACTTTGGACTTTTTTCTTGGAAATACTAAGAGGTGTTAATTGAGTCTCAAGGCTCTTGGAGTTTTGCCTCTTTTCTGATATGCATAGTTGTCAGTATCATATGATATGTGATACATATTGTATGATACATATTATATTGACTGAAAAAAAATATCATATTGTAAAGCCGTACATATCGTACAATGCAAGAAGTGGGTGTAAAATGGATTTTTTTTGCTCAAAATTTTATGCTTTGATTTAAATCCAACTAGCTGTTATACTTGTTTTTAACACAATTATTGGACTACTTGATTAAGCCCAAAGAAATAACATGTTCATGAGTTATCTTACTTCTCTTACAAAATTTGGACTACACACTTGAAGTTTCATTTTTATATTTGCAAATCTTTTTTTTTTTTTTTTTTTCCCACTATGAATAAGGTATTAAATGACAATAAATTATTTTTAATTATTGTTATAAATATAGAAACTAGAATGCCAAGAATATATATATAAAAATTAAAGAACAAGAAAAGATCATAAATGTTGATGATGAAGAAAACAATGTCGAAGAAATAATTTTGCAAGATAATGAACAAGATGATAGTATTGACTTAGATGGAACTGATTTGGCAAGATGATGAATGCAATGAGAAATAAATTATTATTTTGGCTCATATGTCATATATTACACTTTTGGATTTAATCAATTTGAATGTGAATGTTACAAGTACATGTTAATTTGATTTATTTAATTAAGTTTATTGAATATTATTACATAAATGATGATTAAATTAGTCACAAGTTGAATATGTTCCAAACTTATAATGAATACACATTTTATATACGATAAAGGAAAATAAAAAATCGATTTACGATATAATTTATATTTTGACAACTATGTTAAAATGTTAACATACCTACGTCATTGAGGGAACCCTTCCATAGATATGAGCCCAAATTTGGACTGCCAATTATTCTCTACTCCATGGAGGGTGCCAAAACAAAACATTTTTTAAAATTAAAATTTATACCCACTCGGTTAAGAACAAATTAAAGATGTAATTTGGTTTTTTCTTTTCTATGTAACAGTTTCAATGGTGGGTCTAGACTCTATACCTATCAAAAGCCGTCAACATCTTGGCCCGTGGTGTTTTAGGAAAGTGGTAGGTGTTCTATTACATTAGACAAGGTGGGGAGCACGTTGGGCCTATCTGTCCAATGACTGCCCTGTTGTCTTTGACATTCAGCTGGCATTGCTTTCCTTATTAGGAACTCATGATCTATAGCTTCATAAGCATGGCTCCAATCCCACTTACGGAAACTTTTGGGACCATCTCCCCTAGACCTTATGATATCCCTCAAATGGGTCCTTTTTTTTGGGGGGGGGGGCGCTAATGTGCAGCAGTGAGAAGCCAACTGGTTGTTGGACCCAATGGTGTGTTCCAGCGAAATGCACAGGTAGTTGTTGAGGTGCATGATTTCACATTCAGTGTATTCTAAGTTCTAACCTCAACCCCACCCAGAACACCAGTGGTTTGAAGCAGTGGAGCAACACCGTGTTGTCACCACTTACGGTTCGAACTGAAGACTTAACACTTTACCCCATACTAAGGCACTAACCACCAATGCATTTTAATATAGCCAATCCACACTGAATTGCACTTTTGTTGATGATAATTTTCCAGCAATCATTCCCAAACCCACAAAGAGTTGCACCAAATGCCTTCAAGAAGATGAAGTAGACAAAGTCACCTTTCTTTTAGTTCGAATCTCATGATCCATTAATGAAAATTCATTCCCCCTTGCAAAAAAGCCCCATATTGAACCCTCTTACACAAATGATCAACTACAACAATCTACGTTCTCATTCATTTTTTTTCAGTTCAAAACAGATGAAGGAAACATTGAGTACAAGTGGTAGAAAATATGAGGGGAAAAATGAAAAAAAAAAAAAAAAAAAATTACAGCAAATCAAATGAATAGTTTAACAAGCAGGCAATGAAAACATTCACTTCAGAAGAGGGCGGTTCTTTTCCCCCTTCTTCAGTAAGGTAGCCTAATTTCAACTGTGTGCCTCTTTAACAAAGGTCACATCACCACTTACAGCTAACGGAGACAGCAGGCTCTTCTCTTGATCATCATCAATTTCTGTTGACTCACGGGCAGTGGTGGTTGATACAGATTCTGTACATTCTTCTTCTAAAAGCAATAATCAAAACAGCAATAGAAAAATTAGCAAATGATAATGGTAAGGAAGCTATTGAATTATACATGTCTGAGTGATGTAGAGTCAAGCAAAATTATAGATATGAAAGATACAAAAAAAAAAGGACTTTCACCTGAACAATCATGGTATTCAGGCATCTGTTTGACAGTAGTTACTTGAAGGCTTTCTGGAAGCAGACAACTACACAAAGCACCTAATATTTTGACAAAAAGGTTTAATTATAAAGCTTATCATCATATAATAATGCTACTTCTTTCACATCCCAGAAAAAAATAACGATCAAAGGACATTATAAAGATCAACTTTGACCAAATTAATAAATAAAAAGGGTTCAAATGATCGTAGGGAAAAGGAATGGTTCTATCTTCATTTCCACTGTAATTTCAAGACACAAAGCCACCGATTGAAAGTCCAATCCTTGTACATGGAGTCAAGGTAAAGAATCAGGGTGCCATAACTGATTCAATGAAATAAAATTAAAATTAAAAAAACAAAAAAAACAAAACAAAAAAAAAACCTGTTATTGTTTTCAGGTTCTGAAGTCCCTACACATTTACTAATTACAGTCATTTCATTAATGATATTAACAAACTATGTCAATGCAAATGACGTAGGTTAGAAATAAGTGATTTTTTAAGGGAAAGCCTATTTCCCACAGGCAAGTTATATATATAAATATCATGTCCTATAATGATCCTTGGCTACAAGGCTAAAATAACTGAGTGGACATGAAGCTCAAATGTTTTCAACTTATTATTTGCAGCATCCTTTCTGGTTGATCAACATCTCCCCCCCCCCCCCCCCCCTCTCTTCCCCACCACAAAAAAGAAACGAAAAAATAAATGGAAGATTAGTCAATGTAAAGTGCATTATACCTAGCCGGGCAAGCCGATTCACCCACCCTGGGATGTGTTTTCCTGTCAATCTCCATGAAATATCATCTGTAAAATGGTTGCAATTCTTGGAAATGAGGTGATAGGTATCCCCATGATACTCAGAAGCTGCATTCTCAATAAACGTTCGGAATTCAGTTGGAGGCATAGTTATGTGGCCTAATATGATGGAACTTCGGTAAATAAAACCCGGGCAACTCCTTGGTTCCACTTCAAAAACTCCACTCGCTGGGAAGTCATGAGCTCCAAATCCATACTCCTTACCATGAACTGTCCATACAGTGACAAAATAGTGTTGTTCATTAGATCTAAAATTTAATAACAACAAAGCTAATAATAAAGAAAACTGCAATAAAAATTCTCATCTATACTTCACAAGTCTTTCAAAACAGAAGATTGAAAATCTTGCTATTAATTTATATAAAACTATTCTTAAATAGAAATAATTGTTATCCTAAATTAGAAACTTTTGTTTAAATTGAACAAACTTCATACATAGAACTCCAAATTGACCAAATCTCTCCCTGTACATTCCAAGTGATAATTCTTTCATAACTCAATGATATATCAGAGACCAATAACATTTTCCCATCCAGTTGGTTAGATCAAAACAGAAGAAAAGGAAAAGACGCCCACCCACCCTACATATGTGGTTAGACAAAAGGATTGCAATGTCACCATTCTAGATTCTGGTATATGTAATTACACAGGATGATTGAATAATGACTCAGATATTCGGGGTACTGGAAAGTGTTATAACGATATAAAAATGGACTCAACTAAAAACTGTACAAAATGTCAGTAATTTGTAGTCTATGTAGCAAATGATCAAAGGAACTCCAGAGCATTCAAATCCAGTATTAAAGCTCTAGGATCCAAATGTATGCATATATTCACTAAATGTTCATACACCTTAGCAGTGTATTCTTCTTCAAAAAAACCTCACAATCAAGTAAAGAAATTGAGTCTTTTTAGGGGGTTAATTAATTTTCTTACTAACCTGCAGCACTTAATTTTCAGAATTACGCACCCCCCCCCCCCCCCCCTATCTTCCTGGTCTTCCTACCAAAAAACAAAGTATAATATTCCACAATTTCTTTGAGATGCATGCCTCACTTAACATGCATTCTTTAGGTCAAGCAAACCCAAATATTTCACAGAAGGGCACTGCCTCACCTAAACCATCTTACCAGATCACAATGCCCCCTAAATAAGAATCTCACTTCCTAATTAGTTACCACCAAACTGAAGTACATGCTAATGGCATGCAAAGAAAATACTTCGCATCACATGCAACCAAAAGCATCAATACCAGTTCTATAACGACATTGCTAAATCATAATTTATTTATTTTGGTCAATACCTACTAAATCATAAACAACTGAAAAGCATGTTCATCAAGAATGCTAAAACTTGCACACAACTCATTTCAAACCAAGTTCTGCATACCATTCATTTCAGACCAAATAATACCACTCATCATTTCTTTTTCTTTCTCAAGCTACCAATTTTTCAAATGTACACCAATTAATCCATGTTCCATACATAAAAAGATGTAAACTAAATGAAAAAAGAACATTCAAATAATAAATTTGAGCAGACCCACAATTTTCAATTCCTTTCTCTCATCCACTCAACTTTTCAAACCCTCTGTCCAAAAACAATATACCCCCCCCCAAAAAAAAAAACCCAAATAAAATAAAGCAACACCCAGATCACCAAAACACAAAAAACAGCCAAAACATTTGTGGAAAGCAGGAAAAGAAAAGAAAAAAAGAAGAGAAATTTAGTCTCACCAACCTTCAATACCGGAATGAAAGATCCCAAAACCAAACCAAACCATGTAATTGTTGATAGGGGTGAGATCATACACGTTTAGCACCACCTGGGTCTCAATGTTCTTGTTGTTCCCATCCGAGTTCATTGATGTACTACTCTCTGCCCCCATTACAGATATCCAACACACACACACAAAAATATTATCTTTTTATCTTCAAGTTCTTTCTTCTCATGCCACCGGAGAGGGAGAGAGAGAGAAAGAGAGAAAGAGGGAAAGATTTGAGGGTCAGAGATCCATCAGCTAATCTCCGAGCAGAGAGAGAGGTAAAGAGAAAAGTTTGTGGCTTTTGATTTTGAGAAATAAAAGCAAAAGCAAAAGCAAAATTGGCAAACGAAGGGAGAGGAAAAGAACAAAAGGAGGTCAAGGTGTCTGCTTTTCATTCATTGGCTTCACAATACAATGGATTCACATCACCCAACGTTTTTTTAAATAAAAACCAAAAAAAAAAGTGTTTCAGATTTACAACTCGGTCAGGCACTACTCGGTGAGTTGACTATTCGGTGATTGCGAACGATTTGCCACTTTTTTCCAGCTTATTTGGACTCTGTTTTTTTAGTACAGTTAATTACAATCTACCCCTACTTCTATAGAAACAAGTTATCCCATATTGAATGTTGGTTACAACTTACAAGTAGAGAGAACCTTTACTGAAAAATGATTTGTTTTTTGTTTTTTTTTTAAATGTTTTCTTGGGGTTTGATTGAAAGTTGTCTGAAAATAAATTAAATAAATATATTTTTTTAATTGTTTGCTTAATGTGGGAAATCATTAATACTTCTTTAAATTTCAAATAATTTTATAAGGTGAAAAAAATTTTAATTTACAAAAACAAATTCCCAATAAGAAAATATTTGTTTTTATTTTTTGAGCCTTTTATAAGACTCAAATTTGGAATCTGCAAAAACAATAAATGGAGAAGTGTCTAATTTTAGGGGGGAATGACTCATTTAGAAAGAAAAAAAAAATTAACAATTTGTTCATGTATCAACAAATAGTCAATGTCAATCAACAATAGTTAGGGGAAAGTGAAGAGGGAAAAAATGGGATAAAGTTGGTTAATTTGATTGAAATCAATGACTACATCTTCACTTAATATCTTTTGATTGAATGTGAATTTTGATAAATTAACCATTAGATTGCATTTTTTTTTAATATTTGCCATGCTTGCAAAATTTAAAAGATCAAATATCAATAGTTATATCATCAATCAAATGTTTACATTTTAAGTTTTCGTAGTATAAAACTATGCATAAAAAAACAAGTTTATATATCTATGGGGGGATGGACCTGAGAGCACCCTGGAGGCGTTGACCCAAAGAAATCATGTTAAGGCGCTCCTTCCGCGTCAGACGTTTGCCCTGGAACCCGGGGTCCGAGAGCATCTAGCTGAGGGACGAGCTTGGAATGCTCGTGGAGTCCTTATTCTCGAGAGACACGGCCCTACCGAGGAGCATTCAACCACCAGATCGAAGGAACCACGCTTCCTCGAATCACCTTGAGAACACGCCAAGAGGAATGCGGAACCCAACGCAACCTTCACCTCCATATTTAAAACCCCTCACACCTAATGTCAGCCGCATTAATTGCTAACTAACCTGAACAGGGAGGATAGCCCTAAAACCTGCTTTCACGACCACAAAGTGGCAGAAGGGTGTGCTGATGGGACAAGCTGCATCCCAAAAATTTGGTTGGAGAACAGGACAAGTGGAGGAGAAGAAAGGCTCTAAAAGGGGGAGAGGATCAATAAAGAGGGGATCCCAAAAACATTGAGAGAAAAACTAGGAGAGAGAAAAAGGAGAAGAGCTTTTTAGGATAGCTCAATTTATTTTTGTTCATGTGACTCCCCCAGGAGATCCATTTCTATCAATAGTTAGTAATGATTCAACTTTTTTTGTCTTTAACCACCTGTTTGATTTTCCTATTGTGGATTTATGTCTTGTACTTTTCATAAATTAGTTGTGTAGAACAAGAATCATATTATATTTTTTTCGTTAAACTCACATGCCACAAGCAAAACTGCATGCGACAGTTACTTGAGCAGAGTGAGTTATAAGGAGAAACACACAAACACAACTGCCCGACGTGGGATCGTATAGAGGCAATCCCCAAGCAAAAGCAGTAAATATTTTTTCGTTAAACTCACACGCCACAAGCAAAACTGCATGCGGCAGTTACTTGCAACAAGAATCATATTAGTCAATACAAGGAAGTTGTGTTTTTGTTCACCCACAATATCTAATAGTAAATAACATTTGATTGACACGAAATTTGACATGCATGTTTAGAACATAAAAATAATGCAATCCAGTGGTTAAATTTGCAAAATATTTAGCTATGTTAATTTTTTTAGTAGTGGCTACAACCAAATTTGTAGTCAAACTTTGTATATATATATATATATATAAATAATAAAAAAAAAAAACTACAATTGAGAGTCATATGTACTATGTGGTGTGGAGTTTGTCTGTGATGATATGTTAAGAATGTAACGTTGAAGAAAATATTTTATGCACATTCGTCGATCACTTGATCATAAAATTAAGGATAACATTTTCCAAACGAAACAAACAAAGTTAATAACTTTCTTCAATTTTTTTAAAATCTTACCCTGTAAAAAATAAGTTTTACTTGTAAACAAATAAATGGCTTATTAAAGTGCCGCCAAAATCTTTTAAATTCAAATGGCATTTAAATTTGACTAAAGCCCGAGACAAGAAATGGCATATGGAGCCCAAGGCAATAAAAAATGTAGAAAGGAATCAAAGGATGCATTATTTTCGTTACCGAGCTTGTTACTTTATTCCTTTTGGTTTCATTATGCCACACCATTCATCTATTGTGAATATCGGCAGTTAAATAGATTAACCATTTTGTGAATGTGTAAAATGTAAGATTTACAATACATGTAGGTGTATAACACAGATTGCGGGGTAGTACAAGAAAAAGAGCAGAACTGTTTTTTATTTTATTTTTTTTTTTTAGTTTTTTTTTTTTTTTTACCTCAGTTTGGGTACATATAAATTCTGATCACACCCAAGTGGATGTTGTGACTTGTGAGCATAAAAGCATTATACCCAGGAGCATCATACTCTTTCTCTCACGTATATAAAGTCCCACAACTCTAAAGAAACTCATTGTAAGAGAGATAATGCAATATTTTGATTTTTGACATAACAGTTTGGTTGCATCATCATTTCCAGTCTTACGTGTCCAATAAGATGGCATTATAATCAACCTTAAGGCTCTCAACAGCTTCAGTTATACGGTACTGTCAACACTAGTTTTTAGCTAATCCAAAATTCAAGCAACAATTAACCAACTATATGAACATGGACAATAACACCTGAGCTGCTGCTGAGTAATGGTAACTAGCAACAGCCCAAGTTGCACTCATCTGAAAGCAGCGATTAGGAAATTTGTTACAAGCTTGATTGTTCAAAGAGAAACTTTGATATAACTGCAACAACAAAGGCAAGAAGGAAGTAGCTGCTAGAGAAAGAAGTATAATTTAATTAAAAGTTTCTGAATAAATTACAATTTGATCACTCTTTAAATAACTTTCCAGCAACTTCAAATCAAAACCGTCCCACAAAGCGTGGAACAGGATCCACTGTGTGGAAGTGAAGCACCTCCAATTCTTCCCTTTTGTCCACCTGAAACACACAACACAAGCAGTTAACTACAATTTTTTTTTTTTTTTTAAATTGCAATATCAATAATATGGAAATTAATTGGCAGCTGCAGTCACAGTTATAAAGCAATACTTACTCTCGAAACCTTGAAGCAAAGACAATCAGATGGACTCCTCAAAGTTCTGCAATCACGGCTGTTCGTCTGGGGTTGTCCTCCGCCTCAAGCGGCGCCTCCAAGTTGAGCCACCGTCAGAAGAGTCATTGTCATCATCTCTGGAAGAAGATCCAGTTTCACCTTCATAACTCTCCCCCCAAAGTCCAGTAGATCTCCTTCTGATGTTCATTTGTGTTCTTGTTCTTAAGGTACCAGACCGGCTGCTGCTTCTTGAACCAGAACCAGGTCGGAAAACTCGAATGAGAAAAAATACTGTCAACCAACCTCCTTCATCAATGGGCAAAATGTTGTCATCAGCCCCCCTCTCCTCTCCGAATGAAGAGGAAAGTGTGCTGATCAAGTCCCCAAGGTCCCTCTGTCGCTCCAACCTCCTCCAATTACGCTGACGTTCTGGGTCAGCCTCTGATGGGCGCACAAGGGGGTGCTCAATCCTAGCATGCTTCCTGAGATCTGTATAGGTTCCACTGAAATTACATGTCTCACAGGAACAGCTTCTTGATTTTCCATTCATGAAACGGCGAGCAGGCTCCACAACAATCCATTCTTTTATCTGTCCACGGCAGAGGGGGCACAGTAACTTTGGCTGCTCCTGATTCTCACAGGAACTGGGCTGCAAGGTTGGGTGCCCTTCCTCGATTGTTTCTTCTTGCACCTCGGTAACTGTTGATTCTGAAGTCTCGGTAGGAGACAAAGGTGTGGCTGATGGTGGAGTGTCTTCATGTCCCGGAGTTGTTGATGAGGTTTCTGCAGATGACTTCCGGAACTGGTCAAGGCAGTTTGAGTGGCGATAGCTTGTGTCACACATATATGGGCGACATCCCTTCTCATGCGATGAACAGATTAGTAGAACTGCATTGTGAGGATGTTCCATGCAGACAGGGCACCTAGCATCTTCCCATTCTTTTAAACTTTCCTCAGTTGCTAAAGGAATTCTGGGTGATCGTCTTGCACAACTAGAGCTGCATGAAAAAGGAGAAGCCCTGTACCTATCATGAGACATGGAACGATCTCTTCTCTCCTTTGGCATGTTGAAGCCTTAAAAATATCAACAAGAATTATGGCACCTCCCAAACGAAGCAGGGTGTTTGAAAACTACAAAATTTGATAAAATACGTTTAAACTTAACTACTCACCCAAAATTAGGCAATAAAACAAACAATTCCTGATACAACAACACACTGAGTTTCCAAAATTATAGGGGTCCAAGAACTATAAATAACTGGAAAAGTTATTAAGAAGAATAAGATATGTTGATACAAACTGCACAGAACTCTCAGCAATATATATGATGCATAATCAGTTAATCCCTCCTGAGCATCTCTTATTCAAAGAAACCACTTCTTATGCTTTCCTTAAAGAACATAGATCACATGATGAGAGATTATTGCATTACAGTAAATATGTGAAACCTTCCTTCAAAGGATAAAATCGAAAGGAGAAAAAAAAAACGCTGACATGCAGGCTGGTGTGCTAAGAGTGCACTTGCAAAATCTGAGTTACCTAAGTCCAATACAATGGTTCTGCTGGTGAAAACGAGGTACAGCCATCATATGCATTTCAAACTAAATATATTATGATAGCTCAGCAGCGTCATTTTCCACCAGTATGTTGAGCTTAATTTTGCTCTTACTCAGTAGAACTTTCTGAATAATGTGTCACATGACCATTAACAACAAAGTCCATTCTCCAATTTCAATCTTCTATTCTTTTTTTTTTTTTTTGATAAGTAAGAAAAATTTATATTAAAAAAAATGGTTTTATGCCAAAAGAACAGAAGAACTGCTTAATGTGTCACATGACCATTAACAGAAAAGTCCATTCTCCAATTTCAATCTTCTATTTTTTTTTTTATTTAAGTAAGAAAAATTTATATTAAAAAAAAACTACTTTATGCCAAAAGAACACAAAGCAGATCAAATAAATTACAAGGGAAGAGAAAAAAGAAAGAAAATTAATTACATAGAAAAAGGGAATCAAGGAATAAAGGGAGAGAATCACTAGATGTGAGTCTCCAAGCCCTAAACTAGTCAAACAAAGAGCCACTAAAAGAAGCAAGCGACTGGTCTTCCGAACTATCAATGTCCTCAAAAGTCCTCCGATTATGCTCCCTCCAAATAGACCACATTAAGCACAACGGAACTAAATTCCAAATGCTTGATGAGTGCTTCCCCAACCAAAGAGAACACTTGAAACGGTATGTGGTAAGACCAACGAGGCCATGACACCCCCAAACGATCTAAAAACAAAGCTCCACAACCAATAAGCAAGCCTGCTCACAATGAAGCAACAAATGATCCAGTCTCCCCACAACGACAACACATAACCATGGTTTTAAAAACCGGACCGGATTGGCTGGTCCGACTGGTTCATCCAGGAACTAGGCACCAGTCCAGTCCGGTAAAAATCCCCAAAACTAGTGAAAACTGGCCAAAACCGAGAATCGGAGGCAAAACCAGTTTTTGCCACGGTCCAGTTTTTAAAACCATGCACATAACACACCAGTCAACAAAATCAAAACCCCTATGCCTTAAGTTGTCACCCGTGAGAATCTTATCCCAAGCTACAGTCCAAACAAAAAAAGAAATTTGTCGAGGGGCCTTTACTTTCCAAACACCTTTCCAAGGAAGGACTCAGCTTATTATAAAACAAGCACATATCAAAATCCCCATTCCTCTTCAACTTCCATCTCATATGATCCTCACTCTCCAATGAAAGTGTATTGGATTCCAAGATATGAATGAAATTCACCATTAAATCCACCTCCCAGTCATTTGTATCCCAAATGAATTGTACATCCCAGCCTCTTCTCACCTCCAACCCCTGCTATGCCAAGCAAGAACCTACCGAGGCCTCTCTATTAATGGTTATTGCGTACAAAACCGGGAAGGTCACTTGAAAAGGTTGATCCCCACACCACCAATCTTGCCAAAACTTCACTCTATTCCCCACCCCAATTTCAATTTTCTATTCTATTGCATTTAACATTTATTTCTACAATATACAGTAAATTGAATGATCAAATATAACCCTCAAATAAGAGTTTACAACTCAACAAGCTTATAATACCAGCAATTTAGATCAGCCAAGCATTTTACTTTGCAGCCATTTAACTCCATCTAAATCCATAGTCTCTGCTACATCATTTCCATCATCAATTCTCCTAACCTTCTACTGCACTAACCCTTGAGTAACCTCCTTTGGGTTGTTGTAAGATATGAAAATTGGAAACTCTGAGGTACTACATTTGTATGTCATTTTTTTTCCAGTGGCTATCCTCATTTGCTAATATCGAAACAAGATCCTCTGAAAAATATAACTGACTAAAAGTTGATGGGAAAAAAACCTTGATAACTTCTATATGATATTATGACCATAGTTGGAGCAGATATGAACGACACTTAAAAAGTACCCTTTCTTTTGCAGCCCTCTAGAGAAATGATACATTATTAAGAGAATATTAAACCAGAACAAAGGTGGAAAAATTTATCTCCTTCCCCAAAGCTTGTAAGAAATAAAAGGAAAGCACCTACATAAAGACACTGTAACGCAAAATACACTACCAGGCATTTGCAGAATTCCCACTCTTAGAAGTTCTAGCCTTCAGAGAGTATATGTTACAATAAACCTAAATTAATTCAACCTGATAAATAGTAAATACATGGGCAATCTGAACACCTTAAAATTCTCAATAATTCAGATAAATATACAATCACAATTCTGATCGGAAAGCTATTCTCTCACTCACACAACCAGAAGAACCATAATCATCATCGGTTGTCACGAACCATCTATATTACAATTCTAATTCCTAATTTCTGCATTCATAATAGAGCAATGGAGCAAAAAGATATTTTTAAAGCACTTATAGCCTACTCATGTAATATGAGTGAGTGTCACACCTAATCCAATGCAATTGAGATGCTTTTTTTTTTTTTTTTTATTATTTTAAATCTCTCTCTTCTTGCCAGAAGCTAATCCAATGCAATTGAAATGCTTTTTTTTTTTTTTTAATCTCTCTCTTTTTGCCAGAAGCAGCAGCGAGTTAAACTCAGCTGTATTACTCAATCACAAAGATTTCTGCTATTAATCAATATTTCACAACAATTTAAAAATTTTAACTGTAAAGTAAAAACAACAAAAGCATAAACTACAACAAGCATTAAGCAAATGAATTCACTATCATTTGAGTTCATACAAAGCAGTCAAATCAAAATTCACAACAAACCCATATCCAAAACACCCTTTTTTTTTCTCACAGCTCAAACCCCCTAAATTACCATTTACAACAAAAACACTACACAACAATAACAAAGTTTCAAAAATACCCAAAGCCCAGAACCCTAATCAGCAAAAAGTTCTAAAATTTGAATCAAACTACTACATCACAAGCTTCCCGAAGCCGATCCGTACAAACCACCACCACCACCCAGATACACAACACAACAATAACAAGCAGAACAACAAAGCTCGCAGATCCAAGTATAATCGGAGCCCGGAAAAGGGTTAAAAAAAATCAGAGAGTTGTTAATAAAGGGGATTTACCAGAAGCCGATTCAAAATCTTTATCTCGGATTCTCGAGAAACAAACACCCCTCCTCCCCTCCCCCCCTTGATTCGATTGGGTTCGGTGAGAGAGAGAAACCTAAGAGAGAGAGAGAGTTTAAAAGAAGAATAGTGAGAAGCAAATAGGGCCAACGTATATAAGGGTGTGAGCTGACGTGGACGAAAGTGGTTCGCTCATGTCGTAGCATTTTCATTTTTTTAATATTATTATTATTATTTTTTTTCTAATTGAAAATTTTGAACGATTATTGTTTGAAGTCGGCGCCGTTTTGTTCTATTGGAAGGGTAATATGTATGAGTATGACTGTATGCTTTTGTCTACCCAAAAAAAAAAAAAAAAAAGACTATGCTTTTTTATTTATTTTATATATATATATATATATAAATAATATTACCACCATATATGCTTGGGTTGGAGGGTGATCATCACGCTCTCTAGTGGAAAAGGGAGGCTTTTTTTTGGGTTAAGTAGAGCTTATCTTATGGCTGCTTGCAGCCCCAGGTTTGCTCAACTTCTTTTTTTAAAATTTATTTTTAATTTATATTTTTATCATTTTTTTTTTGAAAAATAATATTTAAAAAAACAATTTTTTTCCTTTTTTTTTTACAATTGGGGAGAAAGTACAAATCTTATATCCAACTTTATACTCAACCAATTGTAATACGTCATTCTATTAAGAAAAATGTATATATGTTGTGTTTGAATTTTTTTTTTCCCATTTTAAATCTAGGTTATTTTATAAAAAATAATTAAATAAAGAATATAACAAGTTGTAATTGGTGAAGTATACAATGGAATATAAAAAGTGGAACAGAAGATTTATGTTCGGAGAGGGTATGCGTGTTATGGTTGATTCTACTAATAAAATTGTGTAAGAAATTATGAAAATTTTGTGTCCTAACATTACTCTTTTCACAAAATCAAAATTTTCCAAAATATTATATTTTGAAATTAATTGATTAATTTAAAAAGTTTTAAATCAAAAGTTCGAAGGATAATTATTAGATACTCTCAGAGTACAGTAAAGTTGTACTATATTTTCTTACATTTATGATGAATCCTACCATAATTTGAATTTAATTATATATAAGATCTATCATGAATATAAGAGGATGAAATACTATATCACTATGCTCTAAGAATACCTATTACCTTCTTCTAAATAAAGAAAGAATACCTACTACCTACTAAATGGATGATATCACCATAAAAGTAAAATGGATGATAAATATCTCATACATGAGGAATGTACATAATTTCTCTCATAATAATGAATCTCAAACAATAAGAGATCTGCATGTTTATAACGTAAGTGATGTATACGTGAGAGTTACAAAATACCTCCCTTCAAACTTACAATAGAAATTTAAGATGAGCCTATAGTGTTATTGAAATACTCCATATGAAAATTGGGTCTCGTCTCTAATCTCTAGCAACCTTAAGATACACTCAAGGCCGACCTTAGACATTTTGGGGTTTTAGACGAGAACTAAAATGAGGTTTTTTTTTTTATATGGGAAATGCTAACAGATGCCCTTAGGGCAATGATTAATAATCTATTTAAAGAAAGTTTTTATGGGAAAAGAAAAAAAAAAGCAATTAATGTTTTGATAGTTTTTTTTTATTTACCATAACAGTGGTGTCAAAACTTTCCTAAAATTGATTGTTAATTATTGTCCTAAGGATATCCGTTAGCATGACCCTTTTAATATTTATGTATTAATTAAATTAATATTTATTTAATATTTTTATATTATAATATATTTCATTTAAAATATATTTTTCTTGCCTTTTGAGATGCAAATTGACTAATTTTTGTATTCAAGTTCTTCTAACATTTCATCTTCAATCGATATTATAGTTAATCCACTTAATCTTTCTTAAGATATTGTCGATCTTAAATATGATTTTATTAATTTTAATTTTGAAAAAAATTCTTTCTGTAGAAGCAATTGTAACAGGTATTGTTAGTAAATTTCTATAAGCAATGCATGTATTTGGAAATGAATCTAAACTTTTTATATAATTTAGTATGTCAATTGAAGTTTATTCTTTTATTTGTAAAATTTCTTTTAAAACTTTTAACTTTGAAAATAAATCTAAACCATCAATATCATAATAAACATTATGTTTGAGAAAAGATTCAAGTTTAAGACGGTATTTTTGCAAACTATCATCATCTAGCTGAGAGAGAGAGGCGGAGAGCAAGAATGAGAGAGAGAAAAGGTATGAGTAAATTTTAGAGATTTGAGATTTTTGATTTGTTTTGATTTGAGATTATTTTGTGGTAATTTTTTAGACTGGATTTGCATTTTATCCAGTTGATTTTTGATTTGTCTAGAGGTTAAGGATGATATTTTGGGATAATTGATTTTGTTTAGACCAAAGAATTTTTTGCAGTACCAATATTTACAAGGATATTCCAGAATTTTTGTTCTTTGGTCACAAGGATGTATAAGATTTTTTAGAGTTTCATCCGAAACTAAATTTTTTATTTATTTTTTCTACCACCCCTTCTTTTTCAAAATTTTGGGGCCCCTTCTACTTGGGGGCCTTAAGCAATGGCCTAATTGGCCTAGTGGAACGGTCGGCCCTGGATACACTCAAAGCTCAACTTGACTATAGCATGCTTTCTCTCATGGCAGGAAATTGGAGCAGTTTAAGCATCACTCATGCATTTCGAGAGGGCAAGCCATTGAAATGGCGAAACCTTTTGCTGCTTTTGTAGACCCTCTAAAATGTATTTTGACATAACTTAAGGCTTATGTCTAGGTTCTATGTATTTGACTTTTAATGAATTGTCTTTGATGCATTCCTTTAATTCATCCAAAATAAATAAAACCATAGCTTTAAATAATTAAAAAAAAAAAATCATACAATGAGGGGAGAGTCGGGATTATGTTTCAAACCCAATTCTCCTCTTTCTTTTTATTTTTTTATTTTTTTAATTGAAGTCACAAGGTTCTCGAGAAATTCAAAACTTTAGCTTTGACCAAATAACATTCTTATAAAGTTATAATACTAGGCACATCACAATATATGTTCATTCTAGGGGTGTCAATGTTTGACATGACCCACAAATATGACATGAATGGGTTAGGGTTCGGGTCGTAAACGGGTCAACCCGAAAGTGACACGATAAGAAACGTGTTATAAGCGAGTCAACTCGCATGATCTTTAATTGACATGTTTGACACGCTAATTTATTCGTGTCAACTTGAAATTACCCATTTAACACAATTTATTTAACTTGTATAACAAATAAATATTCATTTTATTTTACATTTTTCAAATACCTTTTATATCCAACATATATTTGAAACTTAAAAGGAAAATAGGAGAGACATAAACTATGTTATATTTTTGGTAGTTTACATTTGGCAAGTTCTGTGTATGTTATATTCTTGTTGAACTATATTATTTTGAATTTAGGTTGAAGTGTATGCACTTTTTTTGGGATATAAAGAACTTATTTCTAGATGGATATTATATTTTTGTTGAATTGTGTTGTTTTGAATTTGAGTTGAAGTGTATGCACTTCTTTTGGGGATGTAACTAAGGCTATAATCGAGTCGAGCTGAGTATTAACAGTTCAAGCCTGTTTATTTAATTTTTTTTTGAACATGAGCTGAGCTCGAGCTCATCATTAAAAAAGATTTTATGTTCAAGCTTGGCTCATTTTTTTTTGTTGAGCATGCTTGAACTTGTTTTCGAGCTACTTGATTAACTTATTTTATTTCTATATATTGTGAAACCATGACTAAAAATGTTTTACCTCTTCATAATTCTATGATTTTTCACTACAAATAGACAATTTATATCATCAATAATCTATAAATAATAATGTAATTTTGTATGAACCTATTGACAAACTTATATAATCCAATTTCAAGTCTATATAAATATATTTTTAGAAAAGTATACATATAAAAATATAATATTTCATATAGTTTAATCGAGCTCTCATGTTTATGAGCTTGTTCATGAATATATTATTATGTCTGATCTTGGCTTGTTTAATAATCGAGCTTAAATTTAAGGTTTGAACTTGGCTTGTTTTCTAAACAAACGAACATAAACAAGCTTTTCCTGAGTTGAGCTCGAGCTGTTCATAAACAGTTTGATTTATTTACAACCCTAGATGCAAAGAACTTATTTTTAGATAGATGGTACTACATTATGGACTTAATATTATTAAGTACTTTGATATTACTTTGAACTTTTGGACGATGTTTTTTAAGTATTTGATGTTGTTATTAACTTTCAAATTGTATGCTTAATAGGTATTTTGATGTTATGAGTTTGTAAAAAATTTGTTGTTTATTAGATTTATAACAATATTAATCAAGTGCTTTTTTGAAGTGAGTTAAATGGATTGAATTTGTGTCAACCTAACTTGTTTAATATTAATCAAGTTAAAATAGATTGTGTCACGTTCGTGTCAACTCAACATGACTTGTTTATTAAGCGTGTCAAGTGGGTCGTGTTGCATCAACCCATTTCATTAACAAGTCGTGTTAGTGTTGAAGGGTCATAACATGATAATTAAATAGGTCGGGTTTGAGTTAAGCCATTTAGCCGAATACCCTTAACTCGACACGACACACATACGATACAGTAACTCGAATTGACACCTCTATTCCAGGCCTTTGTTAAGGTAACTTCATATTCAGTGCATCTAAATAATCGATTAAAAAAAAGAATCTAGATAGCAATATCAACCTGAACTTAGATAACTCAGCATAAATAATAGATCAAAGCTAGAGCGTTGGTTTATTTGCAACACATAAGAGGGCGACATTTGTTAATTGGAACAATACGAATGTTGTGAATATTTTTATTTTTGGTACCAAGTGCTATGCATTCAATAATAAAGAAAATATAACAGGTGATTAAAATAAAAATGTTCAAGTATAATATAACTCTCATTTCAAATAAAATGGACAGGCTAACATGATATGTCGATGTGTCTGTTTCACCGTTTGGCGTGTGTGTTTGAGACTAACTTTTAATTTAGTATTTTATTTTTTAGTTTTTATGTACAGTTTAAAAAAAAAAAAAATTTCTTACTTTTTTAAAGTACAAGTTTACTTTAGCATACTCTCAACAAAAAGTTTTCAATAAAAAAGTTTTTATCCTCTAAAATAATCTACATACCTTGTCTTCTTTCTTTTGAAAGAACTATTAAATTTTAATTTTTATCAATTTTCTTTATCTACTATGAATGAGAAGAACTTTCATATGAGGCAATGAAGAGTCTATTTTGGTTTTGCACTGCATGTATTTATTTATTTATTTATAATTCAATAGTTGAGGGTGGAGGGATTTAACGTTTTAAAGCCTAAATGTCTCTATAGGAAACACTATGAGTTATTTAATTTGTTGAACTATAAGGCTCCTGATTTGCAGTACATGTTATTCAGCTTGGATGGAGCAAGACATTAAACTTATCATTTATATATATATAAAAAAACACAAACAAATATCACCATTAGACTTTAACATGAATATTTTTTTTTTGAGAAGAACTTTAACATGAATATAAATTTAATAATTAACCCTATATGGTGATAAATTAAATATTCTATCAGAATTTTTCTTCTCAAAGACAGGGATTTAATCACATGATCAACACATTTGAAATGCCTTTTTTATCATGCATACATTACATGGTTACATTTCTTGAATTTTAATGGTAAATACTAATATAAGGTTTAATTTGTTAAAATTCTAATGTAAGAAAGTGTTAATTGTTCAAATCGAAAAGAGAAATGCTATGTCTACAACATTTTTACAACAAATCCTAAGTGGCAGGTTGTTACTAGTTGTTATTGTTGGAGCAAAAATGTAATCTTAGTGTTAAGTTCAAATTTGAATCAATAATAACTAACCACTTATGATTTGTTGTAAAAATATTGTAGACATAGCACCTCTCAATCGAAAATCCAGTGATCAAATTGACACTCATGTCAAGGTCTAAATGTAAAGTGATGACCTAAGTTTCCTATTATATCTTTTTAATTCTTTATAGCTCGTTAATTGTTTAAATCGAAAATCCAATGATCAAATTGACACTAACGTCAAGGTCTAAATGTAAAGTGATGACCTAGGTTTCCAATTATATATCTTTAATTCTTTATAACTCATTTGGGAAGATAGAAATGAAAGGAATGAAAGAAATAATTTTAGAATATTTTTTTCTCTTCCTTTGATTGGGAGTTCTAATGGAGAGAATGAAAAGTTCATTTTCTTATTTTAGAGTTTAAGTAGGATGAAATAGAATGGGTAGGAAGGATCACTCATTCCTCTCTATTCCCTCAAAACCTCAAATTTTTATTCATTCCAAGAATTGGAGGAAATGAAATTAGATTTAATGATTTTTTTAAAACTAAAACTCCCTAAATACCCCAATATATTCATCCATTTAATTTAAAATAAGGTTCTAATAATAATATTGTCATAAATTAATTTTATTCATTTCCCTCTATATTACTTTCAAATGAGGTTACTTACATTCTATTCATTTCTATTTATTTATTTTAAATATCCAAACAAGATTACTTAATTTCATTCTATTAATATTTTTTCCCCATTTCTTGCATGTTTTCCGAATCTAGGGTGTGTTTGTAATATTTAAATTATTTATATATAATTTGATATTTTTCCATAATATCATACTTAGAATTTAATTTTATAGATATTATATCGTCATCCCTTAAAACATTTATCTTTGTCTTCAACACTTTCATTGCTACCACTCTCTCTTTCTTTATCCTCTCTAGATCTCTCATTAGTATTGGAGGCACATCATTAAGAATGGCAAATGTCTCCATCACGCTCCATCTCGACCTGTTCCGCTTCTCTCACGTAAATTTTCCTAACCTCATATAGGAGACAAGGCACTAGTCATCCGAACCATTGCCGTTCCTTAACTTGTACTATATTTTGTTTTTATTTGAGTGAAATTGCTGTAAGGTAAAATAAGTATATAGTAGCTTCTCTTAGAAATAAAACCCAAAAAAAAGGGATAAAATAAGAATAGAAAAAAAGAATAAGTATTTATTTATGTTATAGCTCAACTGGTAAAACCTTTGATAATTGTATAAGAGATTTAGGGTTCAATTTCCGTCTACATCAAATACCGATTGGTGTATTGGTCTGATGATAAAGAGTTATCATTAGGAGTGAACATCATAGGTTGAAACTCTCTAAAAAAAAAAAACTGAGGTTCAATCTCACACTAAAAACTGATTAGTGTCATAGTATGATAATAAATAGCTATCACGTTGAAATTCTCTAAAAAAAGAATATTATAATAAATTATATCAAGCATATGTTATAATAAATTGAAAAGAAAATATGCGAGAAATGTTTCATGAAAATGATTTGACAATTTGATATTTCCTTTTGTTTTTTCTATCATCATTACCAGATAAAAAGTTTTTTATTTTTACATACGAACACTTCTTTATACTTATCATTAAAATTGTAAAAGTAATGTGGATTTAATTGTCTTCTTATTCTCTCAAAAAAAAAAAATTGTCTTCTTATTAAGTATTTAATATAAAAATAATTATAATTATTTTCTATATCATTTTCCTTCAATCTACAAATATACCGTAAGATACAAATTAGGGGCATGTATTGAGGATAAAACTTTGCTTAAATCGGTGAAAAGCGAAAACCGCCGTTGTTTACATTACATCCTTTGAGGCAAGCGTGGGCTTATTCTGCCGGGCTCCAATCATTGTGGGACCCAACACGTTCAGTCCTATATATGGTGAAGCCTATAGGCAATGCGGGTCAAAGCCTCCAATTTCCAGGAAAGAGCGACCAAATTGCAATGGACTATGAGATATTTGTACGAATATCAGGAAGCTAATGTGGTCTCTCCTCAGCAGTCTTCGGAATTACCTGCTGCTTGGGTGCCTCCTGCGGGTTCTTTGTATAAAGTAAACGTAGATGGTGCTGTCTTCTCGGCTGAGAAGGAAGCAGGTGTGGGAATCATTATTCGGGATGATAAGGGGTTGGTAGTAGCAGCCTTGAGCAAGGAGATTTGTGCTCGGTTGGGTGATTTGCAGGTGGAGGCAAAAGCTTTTGAAGCTGGCCATCAATTGGCTATGTATGTTGGTATTCACAATTTTATCTTGGAGGCTGACTCACTCACTGTTTATCGTGCTCTTACCCTCCCCTACTTCAGTGGCTTCTATTATCTACGGTATGGGGGCGACTTCTCATGATTTTCGTTCTGTTATGTTTTCTTGGGTGCATAGGCAAGGTAACAGAGCAACACATCTTTTAGCTAAACATGCTCTTGGCATTGTTGATTTTTCAGTTTAGATTGAAGAGAATTCTTGTTTCTAAGAACAAGCTCTTCATTATGATGTAATGTCTTTATTTTCTTAATGAAGTTTTCAGTCTTCCCATAAAAAAAAAAAAAAATTGAAATTCGAGTAAAAAACTTGGACTCGGATTTAGTACCCGATTTTGGATCCTTTTGTAGATTTTATGTTAACAATAATGCTAGTACCACATACAAATTATAAACACACACATTGCCTTAGTGATAGAAAAAAAAGGTTGGGTCCATGTGATTAGGGATAGTGACATATAATCAATCACAATTGCCACATAGGACAGTTGCCGCAAAGCATATGTGTTTATGTGTGGTATTATTGAGGTCCAAAGGACACTATTTTTCCCCAAACTATCATCTTTATCAAATATTGTTTTGAAGTAAATAATTTTAAACTTTTATATGATTGGAAATTCTAATTATTAGTCCACATTTACTGTTACACTTCCTCTAACATTTCCCCTCCTTTATCTCTTTATCTCCCCACTACTCTCTAGTCTCTACTTTACTGTTACAAAAAATTCTATTTTTTTCTCTTTTTTATACTTTGACTCTTCTTTTTCCTATTTTATTTTGTATAAATTCGATATCAATTCTCACATTCAATCCATATTTTTCCTACAAAAAAATTGTGAGTACTCTCTCTCTCTCTCTCTCTCTCTCTCTATATATATATACTTTCTTTTGGTAGATTTTTGTAATTTCTTATAATTGTGATTAAGGTTGATGGTTTTTTTTTTTTTTAATACAGAAAAATGTGTTTTGGTATTGTGTTTTTTAATTTCTCATCACAAAGTCTTCCCTCTCCCTTTTATAACTTTGGTTGAATTTTGATTTGGATTGATATTTAGTTTTTTGGGAAATAGGAATTTGAGTTTATATTAAAACACAATCTACAAAGTTATGAATTTGAATATACCTACCAATTGTTTGAGTAATAAATTATTATAAATTCTATTTATTTTTTTTTTCCTTTGGTTTCATTTTAATTTTGGTTAAGATGACATTGTGATTTTGTAATAAGTTTTTCTTATTATGATAATCTCTTTATTTCTTAAGAGATGATAAATTTGAAACTTATAAAGTTTAGTTGTATATTAGGCAAATATAACACACTATAACAGAAGTTAGAAGAATATGGTTCACCTAAAAAATATATTAATCAAATATACAAAAAATAAATGATATATTTGTAGAGATAAAAAGATAAAAAATAGTTGTAGAATTTTTAAAAAAAAAAAATAGATAATACTTGAAGTAATTATTACATTTTATATATATATATATATATATTACACCTTGTAGGGATGTTAGGCCCAGTAGAATATATTGGGTCTGGGGCCCAATCCGAAGACATGAAGTAGTCTGAAGAGAGGTGAATATTATCAGAGGAGTCCGTGCTAGTAAGTGAATAAGTTAATTTTGATCATAAGGGTCCATGAGAGCGGTCTGAGGATGAACACCTCATCGGCTAATTAGAGCCGAGGTCCGAAGTGGTGGTCTACCATCCAGGGTAACGTTCTAGGAGATTCTATTGATATGGATAAACATCACAGAAGCACAGAATAGAGGGAAGTCCTAAAATATCTAAAGAGAAAGCTGCTACTACCACATTGAATGCTCTGAACCTAACCAATTGACTGCATTAATGTGCAGGTGATACCTGAACAGTAATTTTCAGCCTTACAGCTACTACCAGAGACTTCAGGAAGGTACTGATGGGACAAGGATCAATACCAGCAATCTGCCCTACACGTGGAGGGTAAAGAGGAAAGAAGGAAGAAAGTATAAAACAGAAAGAAGACCTTGAAGAGAAGGGATCGAAATTGAGAGAAAAACACTGTAACAATCAAGAATTGAACTTGTAATCAAACTTGAGAAGAAATATATAAGAATTGATCTCCTCGGATTGTGCCGAGGACGATTTTCTTTAGATTAAGCCAGTCTATCTTCATTTTCTTGTCATCTAGATCCACTTCACTTGTTGTCTGACTTATTAAAGCCCAGTTTTTCAACCCACTCTCTACAAATTCATTGTATTGGGCTCTTTGGGCCTAAGTTCATCCATCCTTTGGGCTTGGGAGCCAAATTGTGACCTTACACACCTCATTATATAATATTTATATATTCCCAAGCATTGTGTGGATCTGCGGCGAGTGATATGTAGTAGTCATCTAGCTCTCAACCAATTAAATACCGCTCCTTCTTTCTTTTGAAAGAATTATAAGTTTTCTACTTTTATTTGTCCACTGAGAATTAGCACAACTTTCATATGACAACAAAATAAAATTATGTTTGATTTCAAATAATAATCGCCTGTTTCGGTTTGCACTACATGTTAAAATGCAGCAATACATAAAATTTAAAACTATCATTGAACCTCAACATGAATGTAAATTTAATTATTAAACTTTTTATTTGAACAATTAACTCTATACATATTAGATTTGTGATGAATCAAAGATTCTACTAGTATTTTTCCCTAAAAGCTATTTAATCACATGATCAATACTTTTGAAATGTCCTTTTTACCATGTATACATTATATGATTGTATACATTATATGATTATATTCATTGATTTTTAACGGTACTACTAATATAAAATTTAATTTCTTACAAATCTAATTTGCAGAATTGTTCGAATAAAAAATCTAATGATCAAGTTGACAGTCATGTGAAAGTCCTAATGTGAAGTGATGAGCCAAATTTCCAATGTTTTCAATTCTTTAGTTAACGGTGACTAAGGCTCTTTGAGTATTTTCTGCGGGCATGATTAATATGCTCATGATTTGATTAGATTATTTAAGTGTGTGTTGTATAGGTGTGTGTTGAGTCTCACACAGAATGTTTATTAGGTGAATCTTAGGTTTATAAGTGATTGTGAGAAGCTCCAATTGTAACATGACTTTGTCCTTTTGGGATATAAACACAGATGTGGCTAGGACTTTCCTCTAGTAATTACAAATAGTATCGGACTAAACTTAGTAGCACCATATGGCTTGACACAAGATGTGGGTTCTGATTCATCTCTTTACAACCTAAAACTACTTATTCACTAGATTAGATTATAAGAATTAATTGCATGTCGGATGGAGTTTATTTACAAAACAATGGGAAAATTTCTCCAAAACAATGGAGTCATTACATGGCGATTCAAATGACCATCCAAGTATACATGTGGCTTGACACACAATGTGGGTTTTGATTCTTCTCTTTACAACCTAAAACAACTTATCCACTAGATTAGATTATAAGAATGAAGTGCGTGTTGGCTATCAACACATGGATCAAAAAGGAAACAAATGATGGATAGTGTTTATTTCCAAAACAATTTGGAGGAAAATAGAAAAATTTCTCGAACTCATTACATGGAGATTTGAATGATCATCCACATGTACATTTATTTACATGACCTATTTAATAAGTTGTGTAACTTGTTTAAATAATTTAATGAGCCATATGATTTAATACAATTGGATGGATTTATTAATCACCACATCGTTGTTGGACGGAGAATAAACCTTGTTCATATCAAAATTATACAAAAGACAAAAAAAATGATAAAATATAAGAAGACAAACATGAAAGCTTGATTTACAACATATCTATGTGAGCACACACAAGAAACTTAAGCAATAACTTAGATATCAGATACCCCTATTTTTGTTTCCAAGAAGTGCCAATTTGATTTTGTTAACCTTGGCCACCATGTCTTTGATGTCAAGTCTTTGATTTGGTAATTCTTCACAGCACCTCAAGCCTAATTCAAAGATAGATGAAAGAATAGTTTGTATGAAAATTACATCCCTTCCATCTTCTATTCTAAGTAAACCATCATCCACAACTTCCATTTTGTAAGGTAGTGATAAAATCCATTGCCTCATAGCAAGTTCTCCAACAAACATATCATCGGTGGGCTTCTTTCTTGTGATCATCTCCAATAATATTATCCCATAGCTATAAATGTCACTTTTGGTGGACACTCTCCCTTCGAAACCAAACTTTGTCATGCTCACATTTGTCAAGAAGTTTTAAGTTAGTGATCCACATGCTTGAAAAAAAGCACTTTACAATTATGTCATTTTAATACACCAATATTACACACACATTTATACATGTTTTTTTTTTAAAAATGTGTTTACTGTATCCATCCAAGATCCAGCTTTTGATGTATGTATATACTAGATTCCTTTTATTTTATTTATTTCCTATTTTTTATAGTTCATTATTATTATTGGGGATCCTATTATGTCCTTATGGTTTATCCTTGTTATTTGGTTTTGGAGTAATTAACAGGCTTACTTTGTGTGTCCATTTAAGTTAGACTTTGAATGATTTATATTAACGTGGAGGCTTGTCACCATAGTTGAAATTTTTTTAATCAATTTTAGGACAACTGAGTGACTGTTTGGTAAAGTGGTCTCAAACCATGCATTTTCAAAATACAAATTTTTTTTTTAAAGATTTTTAAAAACTTCCATTTTCTCTATGTAAAGCATTTTCAAATATACAGACTTGAAAAGAAAAGAAAAATTGAAAAAAAAATTATACCAAAAGTGCATAAGTATATAGTCAACAGCTATAAAATGAATTATAAGTGGGCATAAGGCAAGCCAAACAAGTATTATTATTATTATTTTTTTTTTTTGAGAGAGTTTCAACCTATGACGTTCGCTCCTGATGATAGCTCTTTTATCATCAGACCAAGACACCAATCAGTTTTTGATGTAGGCGGGGATTGAACCATCAGAGACTTTACCAGTTGAGCTAACTGGAACCCATTGCCAAACAAGTATTATGATTGTATTAACTAGTCCAATATTGAAACTCACACTATCTTGATCCAATTTAATTAATTTGTATTTCACTAAGCATGGCTCATAAAACAGATAATTTGAGTATAGTGTATATTTCTATGAATTTAATGCAATTACAAATTCGAGCTAGTGAAAACTGGCACACATAACACATTGTTTTTCTTGCAAATAGCCACTGTTAAGGTTATTCATGAAATTAGCCTAGTAATTAAATAAGTAGAGGTGAATTAATATACCTGGTGCGATGTAGCCAATAGTACCAAGGGTTTTGGTTTGTGTTGCGTCTTTATTTTCGACCAAAATCTTTGCAATGCCAAAGTCACCCACATGTGCAACCATGTCTTCATCCAAGAGGATATTATTTGGCTTCAAATCGCAATGAACCACAGGTTCTGATTGACCATTATGGAAATAATCCAATGCTAATGCAACATCAACTATAATGCTTACTCTTTGAACAAGATTCAAACAATAGTTGTGAGAGTATAACCACTTTTCAAGGCTACCATTTGACATGTATTGCAGCACCAAAGCTCTAAACTCCGGGTTGGAGCATGTACTTATAACTTTAACTAGATTCCTATGTCGGATTGCCCTTAACACCATGCATTCAACATGAAAACTTTTGAAAGCACCCTCTAATTGCAGATTTAATACTTTGACAGCAACAATAGTCCCATCAGACAGTGTCCCTTTGTACACAGAACCAAAACCTCCAGTTCCAAGCAAGTTGCTTTCACAGAAGTTGTTTGTCCCACAACAAAGCTCATGATATGATATCATTCTATAATCCACAGAAGGCAAAGTGATAGGTAAACCTAGAATATGTATGTTACATCTTGGATGTCTTCTCAGCATAATAACCAGTGATGCAAAGATTATAAATGATGCAATGACAGGTACAATATATTTGAGCAAAAGTTGTTTCACCTTTAATCCTCGAGAACTCTGACTTGTGCAAGGTGGAACTCCAAAAATTGGATTCCCACAAAGTACTTTGTTACCTAAAAATGATTTCCTTGTGAAGTTTGCAAAAGGTCCACCAGATGGAATTTCTCTTGATAAGTCAGTAAAAGACAAATTCAAATAGTTGAGATATGGAAGTGATTCAAGAGACTTGGGAATTGCACCAGAGAGATTATTGTATGAGAGATCTAGTGTTTCCAATCCTTTCAGTTGTCCAAAAGATTGTGGAATGTCTCCTTGGAATGAGTTCTTTGACAAATTTAGATAACTTAGGCTTTCAAAAGTACCAATGATACTAGAAATGTTTCCAGTAATTTGGTTACAAGACAAGTCCATGTCTACAATAGCAACCAATTTTGTCATGTTTGGGGACAATGATCCAACAGGGGAATTCAATGATAAATCCAAGAATATTAAATTTTTAAGACTCCACAAATTCAATGGGATTGATGATGTTAGCTTGTTATGACTCAGGTATAATTTTTGCGAAAGATTGAGGTTTCCAATGCAATTTGGAATGGATCCAAAGACACTATTATTTGAGAGATCCAATTCTCCCAAATTCTCTAATTTACAAAGTTGTTTTGGAATGAATCCTTCAATCTTGTTGTCACCAAGAGACAATTCCTGCAAGCTCTCCAATCCCCCAAACGTTGACGGTATTTTTCCGGTCAAACTATTACCCGTCAATTGAAGTGAGTTCAAGTTTTTCAAGGAACCAATTCCCATTGGAATTTGACCCTATAGTTGGCATTGACCTGCCAAAATCATTTTAAGTGAAACTGAAAGATTTCCAATGGCATCTGGAATTGTAATATTCAAGGGATTGACGGATATTGTTATCTCCTCCAAAAATCTGCAACTAGTTAAAGATACAAGGAAACTATGCTCTTCATATCCAGCCTCCCCTGTTAGCTGATTATAAGCAAGACCAAGTCTTCTGAGATATTTTAAGTTTCCAAGACTTCTGGGTATTGGCCCAGAGAGTAAGTTTTGACCAAAATCTACTTGGATGAGGTTGGAAAAATTTGAAAGATATGAAGGGATATGACCACTGATTTAGTTTAAATCAAGAAGCAAAATTTCTAGCTTAGGGCAAGAGATTCTAGTATCTAATGGAAGATCTCCAGAAAAAGAATTTGCCGCCAAGTTGAGCATTTTTAGAGAGGTAATGTTAAAAACATTTTGGGGTATTGTTCCGGTGAGATCATTCTCGGAAAATTCCAAAACAATCAGATTTGGGAGACGCCATAAATCACTTGGAATGCTACCTTTAATATTGTTGTGGCCAATGAAAAACTCTTGTAACATCGACAGGTTGCTTATGATAGGAGGTATATTTTCAGTTAAGTTGTTATTTGAAAGGTAAAGACATTCAAGCTTTTCTAAACTCCCAAAACCTTTTGGAATACTTCCACTAAACTTATTGTGTTACAGAGATAAGAGTAAAAGTTCTCTACTGATAAGGGTAAAATTGTGAATGTGAATACTCATGAATATAGTATCATGAAGCGACGTTCAAAATAGACCCGTCGGCCTCACTTGTCATAAATGGCAGTCAAACAGCTTTAGGATGTCTACAGCTTTAGGGAGACGGGGTTAACTTGTCATAAATGGAAAGCTGACACTACTAAGCTGAAGGGAATAGGTGAAGCTGACGACCCTGATGAGGGAGTAGGCAAAGCTAACGACCCCGACGAGGGAGTAGGCAAAGCTGACGACCCCGACGAGGGAGTAAGCGAAGCTGACGACTCCGACGACGGAGTAGGCAAAGCTAATGACCCCGACGAGGGAGTAGGCGAAGCTGACGACCCCAACGATGTAGTAGGCGAAGCTGACGACCCCGACGAGGGAGTAGGCAAAGTTGACGACCCCAATGAGGGAATAAGTGAAGCTAACGACCCTAACGAGAGAGTAGGCGAACCTGACGACCCTGACCAGAGAGTAAGCGAAGCTGACGACCCCGACGAGGGAGTAAGCAAAGCTGATGACCCCGACGAGGGATTAGGCAAAGCTGACGACCCTAACGAGGGAGTAGGCGAAGCTGACGACCCCGACGAGAGAGTAGGCGAAGCTGACGACCCTGACGAGGTAGTAGGCGAAACTGACGACCCTGACGTGGCTTTACTTGGTCTCCACGTTTGCATATATAAAGAAATATCTTGCGCCCCACGCTTGGTGTTAATCAAAAAGACTCCTACAAGGAAAGGATTCCGAAAAATACGCTCATGAGGATTCCTATAAGGAAAAGAACTCTACACCAAGGAAGAGAGGTCAACCCTTTACTACTATAAAAAGCCTCAATACCCTCACAAACCAAGGTATGCATAATTGACCTCGCTCTAGCACTTTAGAGTTGTGAGAAGTTCTAACTTGATCTTCGGAGGGTATTTGGCCGGCACCACACCGGTACTCTCTGCAAGGTCTTCTCTTTTTGTTGTGCAGGTGTTGTTTCGAGTGTGCGAGAACCGTGTGGCTCACTGGTGATTTTTTTCGGCATCATCAGTTGGCGCCGTCTGTGGGGAGAGAAGATTAGCCATACTATCGCTTCCCAGATATAGAGTTGCATGGTACTTACTCGCTCGATGGCGACCACCAACAATGTTCAAAGAGACGAACCACGACCCACTGCCTTGGAGAGGCAAGTCCAAACCCTCACAACCGCAGTGGAACGCCTCACCAAACAAAATCATGATCTGGAAGAACAGCTGCGTCAAAGGAACGCAGGACATAACACTCAGGAAGAGGATCAAGAAAGCATAAGTGCAGACAAAAGATACCAAGAGGGGCCAGAAGGTAGCAATGCCCCTAGCAGACCAGAACGACCAGACGTGAGTCGTCTATCTACCGTAGACATGGCCCCACCCCACATTGTCTCGGAGATGCAGATGATGAGGGAACGGATGGACCTGATGATGAACGCCCTCAGAGGATGAGTATTAAGTGACCTCAACGACTTGGTCCACCGAACCGATTCACCCTTCACCACATCCGTCAATTCCTTCCCTCTACCGCTGAAGTTTCGTATGCCGCAGGTGGAAATCTACGATGGAAACAAAGACCCTCTAGATCATTTGGAGTCCTTCAAGACCCTGATGCACCTTCAGGGGGTACCCGACGAGATCATGTGCAGAGCTTTCCCTACCACGCTGAAGGGTCCCGCAAGGATATGGTTTAGCAGGCTGACGCCTAACTCCATCTGTACTTTTAAGGAGCTAAGCGCCCAGTTTGCTTCGCACTTTATCGGGGGACGCAGGTATAAGAAGTCTACAGCATGCTTGATAAGCATCAAGCAGCAGGAAGATGAGACGCTAAGGTCTTACATAGCATGCTTTAACAAAGAGGCGCTTTCAATCGATGAAGCTGACGACAAGATACTTGTAGCCGCTTTCACAAATGGACTGCGGAAGGGTAAGTTCCTATTTTCACTATACAAGAATGACCCGAAGACTATGTCGGACGTGCTTTACAAGGCAACCAAGTACATGAATGCTGAAGACACGCTTCTAACTCGAGAGAAGAGAGAAAGGCAGGAGGATGCACGACAGGACAGAGGGCGGAAGATGGCAAGGACTAGAGACACTGGACAGACAGAAGCTACTCCACCCGTGGAACACTAAGCACCTATGGAAGTACTACCAGTAAAAATGATGGCATGAAGAGCAGCACCCCTTTATTTCTAGTTTACCTTAGTGAATTTTAGCTATACTCCTCAGTTTTTCTATTTACTTTAGTTTTTGCTACAATAACTCTTTTAAAGCCCAAAGGGCAGGTCTTCGTTTTCTTTTTAAGAACTATTTTCTCTATGAATGCATGGTTTATTATAATAAGAGGAGTTTATTCAAACATGGCCAAAGTCGCCTACGGGTGAACGGTCACTACGCTAAGTTACCTACGGGTAGACGCATGGCCAAAGTCGCCTACGGGTGGACGGTCACTACGCTAAGTTACCTACAAGTAGATGCATGGCCAAAGTCGTCTACGAGTGAACGGTCACTACGCTAAGTCACCTACGGGTAGACGTATGGCCAAAGTCGCCTATAGGTGAACGGTCACTACGTTAAGTCACCTACGGGTAGCTGCACACGCATGCCCCATCAGCAGCAGCAGCACCCCACATCAGCAGAGCATGCACACCCCATCAGCACCTCACCATGTAGCAACCACACATCAGCAGAGCAAGCATACCCCAGCCGCACCTCACCTGAAAATTCTTCTTTCTTTCTCATTCTTTATATTTCTAAAATACCCAAATCAGATGCTAAAATAATCAAGCTTTTTCAACAAAATAAAAACAGAGCATCAGATACCCAAATCAGATACCGCATAAAAATACCCAAATCAGATACCCAAATCAACAAAATAAAAATACCCAAATCAGATACCGCATAACTTAAAAACAGAGCATCAACAAAATAAAAAAAAAATTACGAAGCTTGTACCCACAAAGCTTTTTCAGTACCCGGCAAGAGAACAAAGAGATCTTTAGCAAGAACAAAGCATGCAAGATCTGAATTTTTTTTTTATAGGTAAAAAAAAAAAAAAAAAAAAAAAAAATTCAGAATCAGTGTTGGTACCTGGTGGTTTTTGGTAGTAGATCGGTGTTGCTTCGTGTTTTGTTGATCAAAACTCTACCTTCAAAATGTATTTCTCAGATCAGATTAGACAAATAAAAAAAAAAAAAAAATTTACACAGGCAGAGAAGTTGAAGAAGACGAAGAAAGAAGAAGAAGAGGAAGAAGATTTTCAATGGATGAAAAAAGAAAAGAGAGACTTACGTTTGAAGGGCAAGGACGGGCTTGGAGCAGCACGGATATGAGAGGAATTGAAGGAGCTTGCGCAGAGCAGAGAGATGAAGTGGAATGAGTGCCTGTGTGTTCTCTGAAGACAAGAGCATTTGAAGGGCAATTCGGTATTTGCACAGCTCAGTTCCAACGGATGCCCAAAACGCCCAAGAACTTTTAGAAAATGGACCTTCACAGGTCCATAACGCTTCTGCGCGTTTACAGTGGATTTTTAAAACGCAACTTTTGACTCAAAGTTGCGTTTTGTAATTACCAAACGGGCATTTTGGGCCAACTTTTTGCAAAAGCCAACTTTTTGGGTCTAAAAGCTGAACCAAACGGGTACTTAAACAAAGTTACTTACATTCCATTTATTTCCGTTCATTTATTTTAAATATCCAAATAAGATTATTTAATTCTATTTAATTAATTTATTTTCAATTCATTTCTCTTACTTACATACTTTACATTCTATCTTATTCTTTTCCATTCATTTATGATCATTTCATTTTATTACATTCATTTATGAACTCCCAAACAAAGGCTTAGGTAATGGTGACTAAGACTCTTTGAGTACTTTGTACTCAATTTGTAGTTTTAGTTTGTTTCTAGTTTGATAATAACAAAAATCTATCTCTTTAGCTTGTAGCGAGGAGTTGAGAATGACAAAAATGCCCCACTCTAGTCCAATCCATCTTGCATGCTTTCTTCCCGAGTGTGTTTGTAATATTTAAATTACACACACGCACACACACACACATATATATATAATTTAATATTTTTCCGTAATATCATACTTACAATTTAATTTTATAGATATTCTATTATCATCCCTTAAAACATTTATTTCTGTCTTCAACACTTTCATTGCTATCACTCATTTTTCCTTTCTCATATCTAGAACTAATAAGTGTTGTGCATTCGATGATAAAGAAACTATAAAGGGTGATTAAATAAGGGTCATGTTAATGGGTGTTGTTAGAATAATTGTTAATAATCTAATTTAGGAAAATTTTGACACTAAATATAAAAATCCATCAAAAGAACTAATTTTTCATTTTATTTTTCCAATAAAAAGTTTCTAAAAATATTTTATAAACCAATTTTCTTAAGGCATATGTTAACCTTACTCATTAAATAAAAGGCTAAAACATTATTTTGGTCACTACATTTTTGGGTCATAGTCAATTTGGTCCCTACATTTTGGTAACAGTCAATTTGGTATGGTCCATGTTATTTTCAACTTGCAATCAATTTAGTCTCTACTGTTAACTCACTAATAAAAAATACCTACGTGGCAAATGGTTTGCATTGTTGGCACACATGTGACTAAAATAATAACATAAAATCATATAATTAAACATTAAAAAAGCCACATAAGCATTTCAATTATAAAAAATTTTAGAAAAAAAGCCAGAAAAAACAATAAGGAAAATTAATATATAAAAAAAATCATCAATTTTTTTTTTTTTTTGTATTCTTGCACTTTCTTGTTTACCAAACACAATGTCCAGCGGCACAGCAATTTGAAACAAAACACTAATCACACAATATCAAGACTCACTTTTTCTTTTTTGTTCTTTACTTTTCATCCATTTTCCCAGAAATCAAACGCTAATCACAAAACTATCAAAACCACTTGGACCATCAACACATAAATTACCGAAGGCAAAACCCACCCAAAATTGTAACCTCTTAAATACCACTGTTTTACTGTTTCTAATCCAACAACAGATTTAACACCGTAAGGCCTAGACGGAAACACATCCCAAAACCCAGAATGCCCACTGATGGTAGCAGCGGTGGGATAATAGGGTGGGAGTTGGGAGATGGGGATATGGGTGTGGTGATGGAGGGAGTGTTTTGGGATTTGATGAACACCATGGTTTGTTTGATTTGATTTGAGTTGAATTGAAAGTGCTGTGTTTGGTAGCTGAGAAAGAGCAAAAATACAAAAATAAAATAAAATAAAAGAAGAAATTGATGATTTTTTTTTTCAAAATTCATTTTCCTTGTATTTTTCTTTCAATTAGTTTTGTCAAGATTTCTATTTCTCCCAATCAAAAAATTAAAAAGATTTCTATTTCTAACATGCCGGTTTTTTTTTTTTTTTTCATTTAAAATGCTTATTTAGCTTTTTTTATGTTTAATTATTTAATATAATAATATTATTGGCTAACAATGCAAACCGTTTGCCACGTAAGCATTTTTCGTTAGTGAGTTAACGGTAAGGACCAAATTGGCAACAAGCTAAAAATAACAAGGACTAAATTAACTACTACCAAAATGTATGAACTAAATTAACTGTGACCCTAAAATGTAAGGACCAAAATAGTATTTTCAACTAAATAAAATGGACAAGTAGGAGTGTGCATGGATCATGTCAAAAAAAACCCAACCCAACCCATGTGGATTGGGATGGAACTTTGGGCTGGACAGATTTTTTTATTTATTTTTAAACTAAGCATTAGAATAGTAGATTTATAAGACTACCAACACAAATAACCGCTGATTTAAAATCTTATTATTTGTTAACCTTGTCAACTAAATGCCGCTCCTTCTTTCTTTTGAAAGAATTATAAGTTTTCTACTTTTATTTGTCCACTAAGAATTAGCACAACTTTCATATGACAACAAAATAAAAGTATGTTTGATTTCAAATAATAATAATAATAATAGCCTGATTCGGTTTTGCGCTACATGTTAAAATGCAGCAATACTTTTGAAATGCCCTTTTTACCACGTACATTATATGATTAAATTCGTTGATTTTTAACGGCAATACTAATATAAGATTTAATTTCTTACAAATCTAATTTGCAGAATTGTTCAAATAAAAAATCTAATGATCTAGTTGACAGTCATGTCAGAGTCCTAATGTGATGTGATGAGCCAAATTTCCAATTGTAACATGACTTTGTCCTTTTGGGATATAAGCATAGATGTGGCTAGCACTTTCCTGTAGTAATTACAAATAGTATTGAACTAAACTGAGTAGCACCATGTGGCTTGATACAGGATGTGGGTTTTGATTCATCTCTTTACAACCTAAAACTACTTATTCACTAGATTAGATTATAAGAATTAATTGCATGTCGGATGGAGTTTATTTCCAAAACAATAGGAAAATTTCTCCAACTCATTACATGGCGATTTGAATGACCATCCAAGTGTACATGTGGCTTGACACACATTGTGGGTTTTGATTCTTCTCTTTACAACCTAAAACTACTTATCCACTAGATTAGATTATAAGAATGAAATGCGTGTTGGCTATCAACACATGGATCAAAAAGGAAACAAACGAAGGATAGTGTTTGTAAGGACGCGTTTTGGACCCTAAACCCAAAGTATGATTGGATCCAAGCCCAATAAGCCCAAAACAATGAATTTGTAGAGAGTGGGTTGGACAACTAGGCTCTAATGAATGGGATAACAGTTAGAATGGATTTTAAAAGATAATCAAACAAAAATGAACTGAAGTTGTCTAAGTAAATTTGTCCTTGGCACAATCTGAGGAGGTCTGTTCTAGTATATATTGATTGAAAGTTGTTACAGATATGATTCAAGCTGCTACAGTGCTTTCTCTTACAATTTTCCGATCCCTTCTCTCATTGCTTCCTTCTTCTTTTATACTCTTTTTTGTTTTCATCTCCACCTTCTACGTGCAGGCCAGATGGTTGGTCTTGATATTTGTTCCATTCGCACATTCCTAAAGTCTTTAGGTAGTAGCTGTAAGGCTAAAAGCCACTGTTCATGTATCACCTTCACATTAATGCGGTCAGAGAGTTAGCTGCAGAGCAATTAATGCAGTGGTAGCAGCTTTCCCCCTAGATATTTTAGGGCTTCCCCCTGTCCTTCGTTTTTGCAATGCTTATTCGTGCCAGCAGAACTTCTTGGAACATCCCCCTGGACGGCAGACCACCTCTACGGACCTCAGCTTGGGTTAGCTGAGGAGGCACTCGTCCTCGGCCTATCCTCCAAGGCCATTGTGATCAAAACTAACTTCTTTATTTACAAATTCGGGCTCCTTTTACAATGTTTATTCCTCCTCGAATGATCTCTAGTCCTTGGCTTGGGCTTTAGGCCCAATACATACATGGATAATGAGCCCCTGGGCCCAATACCCCTACAGTGTTTATTTCCAAAACAATTTGGAGGAAAATAGAAAAATTTCTCAAACTCATTACATGGAGATTCGAATGATCATCCACGTGTACATTTATTTACATGACCTATTTAATGAGTTGTGTAACTTGTTTAAATAATTTAATGAGCCATATGATTTAATACAACTGGATGGATTTATTAATCATCACATAATGATGGGTTGGATGGAGAATAAACCTTGTTCATATCAAAATTATACAAAAGACAAAAAAAATGATAAAATATAAAGAAGACAAACATGAAAGCTTGCTTTGCAACGTATCTATGTGAGCACACACAAGGAACTTAAGTAATAACTTAGATATCAGATACCCCTATTTCTGTTTCCAAGAAGTGCCAATTTGATTTTGTTAACCTTGGTCACCACGTCTTTGATGTCAAGTCTTTGATCTGGTAATTCTTCAGAGCAGCTCAAGCCTAATTCAAAGATAGATGAAAGAATAGTTTGCATGAAAGTTACATCCCTTCCATCTTCTATCCTAAGTAAACCATCATCCACGACTTCCATTTTGTAAGGTAGTGATAAAATCCATTGCCTCATAGCAAGTTCTCCAACAAACATATCATCGGTGGGCTTTTTTCTCGTGATCATCTCCAATAATATTATTCCATAGCTATAAATGTCACTTTTGGTGGATACTCTCCCTACGAAACCATATTCTGTTATGCTCACATTTGTCAAGAAGTTTTAAGTTAGTGATCCACATGCTTGAAAAAGAAAGCTCCTTACAATTATGTCCTTTTAATACACCAATATTACACACACACATTTATACATGTTTTTTTTTTTTTTTTTAATGTGTTTACCATATCCATCCAAGATCCAGCTTTTGATGTATGTATATACTAGATTCCTTTTATTTATTTATTTCCTATTTTTTGTAGTTCATTATTATTACTAGCTTGTAACTCCATGTATATGCATGAATACACTTAAAGATATACAATAAAATGCATAGTATAATTCATTTATATATTGATAGTCATTCTTATATTTTGTTAACTATTTAAAAAGTCTTGTAAGAAAATTATTATGTATAAAATGTAAATTGTTCATGTTTATTTATTTTTTTATTACTTCTTAATTTTTGTTATTATGAAGCACTTTTTTTTTTATGATTAATTTATTCTAGACTCTTTGGTTTTTGTACTCAATAACTCACTTGGATGAATATTTATGATGTGGTCCCACATTTGATTCTAAAATTAGGAAATAAAACTCTCTCTAAAAATAAATAATTTAGGACACATGGTGCAAAATTGGACTCTAATTGGAAATTCTAATTGGACTTTCTCTGAACTTTACCTCTATATATATATATATATATATATAGATAGATAGATAGATAGATTGGGGATCCTATTATGTCCTTCTGGTTTATCTTTGTTATTTGGATTTTGGAGTAATTATCAGGCTTACTTCGTGTCTCCATTTAAGTTAGACTTTGAATGATTTATATTAACTTGGAGGCTTGTCACCATAGTTGAAGTTTTTTTTAAGCAATTTTTGGACAACTGAGTGATTGTTTGGTAAAGTGGTCTCAAACCACACATTTTCAAAATACAATTTTTTTTTTAAAATTTTTAAAAACTTCCATTTTCTCTATGTAAAGCATTTTTTAATAAACAGATTTGAAAAGAAAAAGAAAAAATAGAAAAAATAAACCATACCAAAAGTGCATTAGTATATAGTCAACAACTATAAAATGAGTTATAAGTGGGCATAAGGCAAGCCAAACAAGTATTATGATTGTATTAACTAGTCCAATATTGAAACTCACACTATCTTGATCCTATTTAATTAATTCGTATTTCACTAGTCAGCATGGCTCATGAAACAAATAATTTGAGTATAGTGTATATTCCTATGAATTTAATGCAACTACACATTGTTTTTCCTACAAATAGCCACTGTTAAGGTTATTCATGAAATTAGTCTAGTAATTAAATAAGTAGAAGTGAATTAATATACCTGGTGCGATGTAGCCAATAGTACCAAGGGTTTTGGTTTGTGCTACGTCTTTATTGTCGATTAAAATCTTTGCAATGCCAAAGTCACCTACATGTGCAACCATGTCTTCATCTAGGAGGATATTATTTGGCTTCAAATCACAATGAACCACAGGTTCTGATTGACCATTATGGAGATAATCCAATGCTAATGCAACATCAACCATAATGCTTACTCTTTGAACAAGATTCAAGCAATAGTTGTGAGAGTATAACCACTTTTCAAGGCTACCATTTGACATGTATTGCACCACCAAAGCTCTAAACTCCGGGTTGGAGCATGTACTTATGACTTTAACTAGATTCCTATGTCGAATTGCCCTTAACACCATGCATTCAACATCAAAACTTTTGAAAGCACTCCGGGTTGGAGCATGTACTTATGACTTTAATTAGATTCCTATGTCGAATTGCCCTTAACACCATGCATTCAACATCAAAACTTTTGAAAGCACCCTCTAATTGTAGACTTAAAACTTTAACAGCAACAATAGTCCCATCAGACAGTGTCCCTTTGTACACAGAACCAAAACCTCCAATTCCAAGCAAGTTGCTTTCACAAAAGTTGTTTGTCCCACAGCAAAGCTCATGATATGATATCATTCTATAATCCGAAGAAGGCAAAGTGATAGGTAAACCTAGAATATGTATGTTATATCTTGGATGTCTTCTTAGCATAATGACCAATGATGCAAAGATTATAAATGATGCAATGACAGGTACAATATATTTGAGCAAAAGTTGTTTCACCTTTAATCCTTGAGAACTCGGACTTGTGCAAGGTGGAACTCCAAAAATTGGATTCCCACAAAGTGCTTTGTTACCTAAAACTGATTTCCTTGTGAAGTTTGCAAAAGGTCCACTGGATGGAATTTCTCCTGATGGGACTATTGTTGAGATATGGAAGTTCCTCAAGAGACTTGGAAATTGCACCAGAGAGATTATTGTATGAGAGATCTACTTGTTCCAATCCTTTCAAGTATCCAAAAGATTGTGGAATGTCTCCTTGGAATAAGTTCTTTGACAAGTTTAGATAACTTAGGCTTTCAAAAGCACCAATAATACTTGGTATATTTCCAGTAATTTGGTTACGAGATAAGTCCATGTATACAATAGCAACCAATTTTGTGATGTTTGGAGACAAAGATCCGACAAGGGAATTCGATGATAAATCCAAGAATATTAGATTTTTAAGACTCCACAAATTCAATGGGATTGATGATGTCAGCCCGTTATAACTCAAGTTTAATTTCTGCAAAAGACTAAGGCTTCTAATGCAATTTGGGATGGATCCAGAGAGAAAGTTATTTGAGAGATCCAAATCTCCCAAATTCTTTAATTTACAAAGTTGTTTTGGAATGAATCCTTCAATCATGTTGTCACCAAGATACAAACTTTGCAAGCTCTCCAATCCCCCAATTGTTGACGGTATTTTTCCGATCAAACTATTACCGAGTAATAAAAGCAAGTTCAAGTTTTTCAAGGAACCAATTCCCATTGGAATTTGACCCTTTATTTGGCATTGACCTGCTAAAATGTATTTAAGTGAAACCGAAAGGTTTCCAATGGCATCCGGAATGGTAATATTCAAGGGATTGAGGGATATGGTTATCTCCTCCAAAAATCTGCAACTAGCTAGAGATGTAAGGAAACTATGCTCTTGATGTTCAGGCTCCTCTGTTAGCTGATTATCACCTAGACTAAGTATTTTGAGATATTTTAAGTTTCCAAGACTTCTAGGTATTGACCCAGATAATAAGTTTTGAGTAAGATCTACTAGGATGAGATTGGAACAATTTGAAAGATATGATGGGATATGACCATTGATTTTGTTGTAACCAAGAAACAAACTTTCAAGACTGGGGCAAGAGATCCTAGTATCTAGTGGAAAATTTCCAGTAAAAGAATTTCCCGCCAAGCTGAGCTCATTAAGAGATGTGATGTTGAAAATATTTTGGGGTATTGTTCCGGTGAGATCATTATGGTTAAATTGCAAAATAGCTAGATTTGGGAGACGCCAAAAATCACTTGGAATGCTACCTTTAATGTTGCTCTCGCTAATGGTAAACTTTTGTAACATGGATAGGTTGCTTATGGTTGGAGGTATATTTCCAGTTAAGTTGTTATCTCCAAGATTAAGAATTTCAAGCTTTTCTAAACTCCCAAAACCTTTTGGAATACTTCCATCAAACTTATTGTATGACAGAGATAAGAGTAAAATCTCTCTACAATTATTAAACTGTGAGGGAAGCTTACCGCTGAATTCATTGAAGGAAATATACAGTCCTTGAAGATTAGGACAATGCATGCAAAGATTCATCGGAAGAGTTCCTGAGATGTGATTTTTTGTAATACCAATAGCCGTTATAAAAGACAAGTTAAAGATGACAAGAGGGAATGTACCAGTGAGGTTATTGTATTCCAAATTCAACACCTTTAATGACGACATATTGCCGAGGGACCATGGAATTGCACCCATAAGACTGTTAGAACTAACGTCTAATTCACGAAGCATAGGTAGCATGCCCAACTCTTTAGGAATGCCACCACTTAACTTGTTATAAAGATCTAAATATCCAAGCTTCTGGCAATTATGTATAGTTGGAGGAATACTACCTTCCAAAAGGTTGAATGACAAGTCAAGTACCCTCAAGCGGTGTAGATGACTTATCTCATGGGGCAGAAAACCATTGAAGCTGTTGTTTTTAAGATCAAGTGAGACTAGGAAGGAGAGGTTGGCAATATGAGGAGAAATGGTGCCGTGGAGACCCACGTAGGAAAGGTTCAAGGCTGTGACTCTTTGTCTGCGTCGACTGCAAGAGACCCCAAACCACTCACAGAAGTTTGTTGTTGTTGACCAGTTACCAGCAGCAGTGAAGGCAGTATCGTTTGGAGCAAAAGTGATTTTAGATTTGAAGGAAATAAGAGCTGATTGATCAGTAAAGTTGTTGGAAGACTGGGACATGTGAGGTATGCACGGCTGCACTAAGAGAAAAGCCAAGAGCAGAAGCAAGAGAGTGGATGGCATTTCTATTAGCATCATGACTTGACTAGTGTGCAAGGGAGACACAGAGAAGAAGGCTTGAGTGTGCAAGAAAGACAGCTTGAGTTTAATTTATGGGTGACGATTCGATTCCTGTTGGTGGGTGGTGTTCATATCGTGTGGTGGGGGAATTCAATCATATGTATAAATATAATATAACTTTATTGCCTTAAAAGTCTTGGCCAATCTCAACTTTATTGACAAATTATGGATAATTGCTCATAGTGTGTTACACATATTGTGTGCTTTTTTTTTTTTTAATGTTTTCTCTACCATCAAACTGAGAAAACTAAAAACTTAAAATTAGAAAAGAAAAAAAAAAGAAAAAAGAAAAAAAGAAAAAAAGAAATAGGAAAAGAAGCATACCTCAAGGCTTGGAGATAGAGACTAGAGTGAGAAAGAAGGAAGTAATTGGAACTTTAGGATTTTATGCATGTGGGTGTTTGGGGTTTTCAATATTTTTCCAGAGGAGATCTGTTTTTGTGTTTAAGAGAAAATCTATAGTCGGTGTAAGGACCTCGAAATCTTACAGCCCAAGCCCACTTAAAACAGTGGGTTTGTACAGTTCAACTTTGGCCCAAATCGATGAATTTATAAGAGAGGGGATCAAACAACTAGAGAGGGCCTCGCCCGAGGATGAGAACAAGGAAGAAAGACTTGATATGATAAAATATGTAGGTAAATGCCTTAATACAAGTACGCCCGAGGAGGCCGCTGTTACAAAGAATAATGCACTGTTCACTCTCTTCTTTCAGTGTTCTTGTTCTACCTCTTCCTTTTTCTGATATTTTTCTGCTTGGATCCCTTTCTCTGGAAACTTTCTTTCTCTTATATACTCTCCCCTACTTTCATCTTAACCCCCATCTTTACCTAACAAGGTTCTCAGTCTGACACCTGCCCCTTTAAACATCTGATGAAGATAGTAGAAGGAGCTGCTTAGCTGTGAATTACACTGTTCAGGTCACTTCCTTATCAATGCAGCTGATAAAGATGTTGCCTATCATTTAATGTAGAGGTAATAGGCTACTTCTTGCTGGAAACTTCCCCTACATTCATGATTCTCTCTCTTCAGCCAACCCTTCCCACCTGAAGCTCCTAAGAATCTTTTGTCTCTTCTCCCCTTCTCCTCATGTGAATTCATTCATCGGGTATGTGATGCCCCAACACCAGCGCTAACAGTTCAACAATCCCTTCCTCGGTTCTCGGGCCCCCACAATAGCCCCCTAAAACTTTGCTATTAATTCTAAGATAAAAGCAAGGTTTTAGTTACACGAGTGAGCCTTGTACGTGCCATATGCGTTCCCATGTGGTGACGTCCTTTCACTTATCTCCAGCACGCTCCTGACGCCTCAGTATCCACGATTTCACATTTATGGCGTCAGGCGGCTACTTGTCCCTCCACGTTTTATGGTGCGATGAGGATCCTATGGTCCTCGTTTTCTCTCATTTATGGGCGGGAAAATTACCGCTCATTTTTTACCCCTATATAAGGAGAGCTTAGGGCTGGCTGGAGCTCATTTACGCATTTGTCAATTCGAGTTCAAGCAACTGCCCGAGGAGAGATTCTTCCATCGCTTATAGGTGTGTTCAAATTCATAGTCTTTTGCACAAGTTTGTATTTGTTATACCATAAATTCCATGGATAGATTCGCTAGATTAGTAGACACTTCTGAAGGTATGGCTGCCTTTAGGACTTAGTATAAGATCCCCAATGGTGTTGAACTCCAACATTGTAAACTGGGTGAATGGCTGGTTATGAACAGACCTTCTGGCTCTGTAGTTATTTCGATGATCGCCTTCATAGAAGGCAGGATGGAAATCCCTATGGGAAGGGTCACCAGAGACTTCCTAATGAATTATAGGCTAACCCCCACCCAATACTCCCCAAATGTCTTTAGGGTCCTCGAGTGTGTAGACATGATAAACCGAAAAATAGGGACCAACTTCACATGGCACGATGTAAATTGGGTATACAATTGCCAAAAGGGGGAAAATACTAAATACTACATTAAATGTAGAGTCCCTGCCGTTAAGTTAATCTCCTGCCTACCTGACTCAAGCAAGAGTATGGACGAGGACTTCCTCATCGTCTCGGGAGACTAGCATGATGGATTGCATTGTCCCACCCAAGAAGGGGAATCAGGTAGGGTTCCCACAAACCATAGACACACATAGGACCTTTCCTAATCTTTATAAGGTTTTTGTTTTATTTGATTTATAACTCCTATTGTTTCCTTAATGACAGACGAGTAACACACCACCCCATCCAAGAATCTCGTGAACTTTGCTAACCTAAACCGGATCCTTAAGTCTGAGATTTTTCTGCATACAGACAGTCAGCTTCGAGCGGTGCACGTCATCCTCAGATTCAAACCCCTTTCAAAATGCTTTCAAAGCCCAAAGAACGTCATCAAAGCCAAGGACGCATGACTAGCTTTAATTGACGTTGCTGTCCCCGGCTTCCTACTAGATGAACCTCCTCTAGTCGGAACCCAAGACGCTCAACTCCCAACTCCACTCGCAGCGAAACTCCTCTACTTGCTGGAACCTCCCATTCCCTCGGACGAAGAAGCTAAGGAGCCCACACCAGAACTTGTACAGCAGGAAGTAACAGACAAAGACTTTGAGGTCTTCTACCAGCAGGAAAACCCCAAAGACGCTCCTAGCACCTTACACCGCCCTCTACGCCTTGCCCAAGTCAGCTCTAACCAAGAGGGGACTAACATTTCAGAGGGAATGGGTTTTGAAGAGAAGACCCTGGATCTCCTTACTTTACTAACAGCCCACGTTGGGGGCTCTTCTTCAGCTGTCCCCATGGTGCCCCGACCAACCACTCTTGCTCTGACACGCGCATCTTTAATTGATGCCGCTAATAAGAAAATGAAGAGGGGCCAAGGAGGTAAAGGCACTAAAGGTGCCGAGGAAGGAGAAGTCACCCACTCCTCCCACCAGCCCCCAACCAAGGAAGCCCGAACAACGAGGGGCCAACAGAAGAAAAGCACCTCTTCTGGGACCTCAAAAGAACCTGAGGGGGACCGGCCACCCAAGCCTTTTGTTTGGAGACCCTCCTTCACGCTGAGCTCTGGCAATCCTGTGATGGATGATGCCAACCTGAGGGACCATCAGAAAGGCAATTTAGGTCTTGTGGCAGAATGCCTGGAGAAAGTTCTATGCTTACCTGAGGACATGCAGGAGTTCAGGTCCTTTAGAAAACGCGAAGTCTTCTTATCGTTGAAACGAGACTTGGCGAAGGTACATGATCACCTTCTCTCTTTTTTCTTTTCTTTCTTTTTGAAGTAAGATAATATATGTACGAACACTAACTGGTATCAATCTTGCAGTTTGTCCAAATTGCCTTTATGGCCAAGGAATGGGTGGACCGCACTTTGGACTAGGCTAGGCAGGCTAAGGGCAAGCTGACAGCAACTAAAAAGGCCCGAGTCGAGGTGGACAAGAAGCTTAAAGAAACCCTTGCCCAACTGACCGAGGCTGAAAAGGCTCAGAAAAATGCTGAAGTTGCCCTGAACAGCCTTGAAAAACAAGCTGCAAAGTCCCTAGAGGCCCAGAGGAAGGCCAAAAATAAGCTGGCACTAAACATGGTGGAGCTGAAACAGCTGTAGAAACAGTTGGAGGCCAAGGATGCTAAGAAGGCTAAGGCCGAGCAGGCGGCCTATGATGCAAGCATGACTAAGACGACAGAAAGTCTAACTGCCCAACTCAGGGACGTGCTCGGGCCTTTTGCCTGGAAGTATGGGGTCAAGCACTGAATGCAGCTAGGATCAGCACTGAGTCAGAGCTCAGGGCTCCTGACAAGGTTTACTATCCTTCAGCCCTGCGCTTAGCCCCCAGTCCTTTCCAGCCTTCAACTGACCCCGGCCAAGCCTCTACTTCTTTCTTGGCCCAGCCTGCCACCACCTCGTTTGCCACACCAGCTAAGGACAAAGAGAAAGAGTAGCCAACTCTAACAAATGTGGTGGATGTGGAGGCGAAGGAGACAGTTGAAGTGGCCCAGTTGAAGAGGAAAAAGAAAGAGAAGGAACAAGAAAAGAAGGGAGGGAAAGAAAAAGAAGCCTTTACATAGCGTAGCTTTAAACTTAAAAGCTAATAGCTAACTTTGTAATTGGGCTTAAATCTAGTTGATGCCCTCTTTTTCTTCCTACAGTACTCTAATTCTCAAAATTTAATGAAAAAAGTTAAACTTTAGTTTATGCTCTTCGGTCTGTTTAACTTTTACTTGTTAGCTTGCATTTCATGTTATTTCATTTTCCTTGTGACAGTTGCACCACACTAACTTGTGATTAACTTACTCAACACTTCTTATCCCTCTATTCAATCTGGATCGACTTATAAAACAATTACTAGACTAAGTCATAGAACTTATTAAAAATGTGAATCAAAACTTACCTTAAGTTGGACTTGGAATCCCAAAGCACACCCATTTGCACTAATCCTGAAACCCAAGGAAGTACTCAAACTTCTTAACTTCACTCCTTACTTAGGCAGCTTCCTGCAAAGACCAATTCATTCGCGATTTGTGACCCCAGGAGCCACATCAAACCTAGATCATGGCCGACACTTAGAAGTTTTTTCTAGAACTGTTAATTTACCTAAGGCTTGTGACTTGAGGAGTCGAACAAGGCCAAGGTTCTGTTTAACACTTAAAACTTCAACATACAAGGTTAATTTACCCAAGGCTTGTGACCCAAGGAGTCGAACAAGGCCGAGATTCTGTTTAACGCTTAGAACTTTTCCATACATGGTTAATTTACCCAAGACTTGTGACCCGAGGAGTCGAACAAGGCCGAGGTTTTGTTTAACGCTTAGAACTTTTCCGTACAAGGTTAATTTACCCAAGGCTTGTGACCCGAGGAGTCAAACAAAGTCGAGGTTCTGTTTAACACTTAGAACTTTTCCGTACAAGGTTAATTTACCTAAGGCTTGTGACCCAAGGAGTTGAACAAAGCCGAGGTTCTGTTTAACACTTAGAACTTTTCCATACAAGGTTTATTTACCCAAGGCTTATGACCCGAGGAGTCGAACAAGGCCGAGAATCTATTTAACACTTAGAACTTTTCTGTACAAGGTTAATTTACCCAAGGCTTGTGACCCGAGGAGTCGAACAAGGCCGAGGTTCTGTTTAACACTTAGAACTTTTCCATACATAATGATTACCTCAGCAAACCCATCCATAATGAAGCACAAATAAACCTAACATGAATAACAAAGAAGTTCATAGCATTAATAATAATAACGCCGCAAATTATTTACATTCCAAGGACGAGGAATTACACTTTCATCCAAGTCTTCTAAGTAATAAGCCCCAATGCTGAAGTTATCCTGTACGGCCCCTCCTAGTTGGGCCCCAACTTTCCCCAGGCGGGGTTCTTTGCTGTTCTTATCACCTTTCTCAAAACCAAATCTCCTGGAGCTATAGGCCTTAACCTCACTCCCTTATCATGCCCCTGCTTAAGTATTTGTTGGTAATGTGCCATTTTTACTACGACCACTTCTCTCATTTCCTCAGCCACATCCAAGCTGTCTGATAGCTGATGGTTATTTTCCTTAACACTGAACTGATCAGTTCTTAGGGTTGGGAATCCTGACTCAAAAGGGATTACTGCTTCTGCCCCATAAGTCATTGAGAAAGGAGTTTCTCCAGTTGATCTCCGGGGTGTAGTACGATAGGTCCACAACACATGGGGCAGTTCGTCCACCCATTTCCCTTTTGCATCATCTAGCCTCTTCTTCAACCCAGATACTATGACCTTATTAGTAGCCTCAGCCTGACCATTTCCTTGAGGGTAAGCAGGTGTAGAATACCTGTTCCTAATCCCCAACTCCCCACAATATCTTCGAAAGGCCTTACTATCAAACTGAAGCCCATTATCTGAGATCAATGTATGTGGGACTCTAAACCTAGTAATGATATTCCTCTAGATAAACCTTTTGGCATCCACGTCCTTGATGTTAGTAAGTGGCTCAACTTTTACCCACTTGGTAAAATAGTCCGTCTTGACGAGAAGCCACCTTCGGTTCCCTATGGCTGAAGAAAATGGTCCTATTATGTCCAAGCCCCACTGAGCAAATGGCCGAAGGTTGGAAAGTGGATTTAAGACTCCCCCTGGTTGATGAATATTTGGGGCATATCTTTGACATTGGTCACACTTCCTCACATAATTTTGAGAGGTTTTCTGCATGCTCGGCCACCAATATCCCTAGGTGAAGGCTCTGTGGGCCAAATATCTTCCTCCTGTATAACTCCCACATATCCCCTCATGTAATTCTTTCAATAAGGGCTCCACTGCTTTAGGATGCACACACAATAAATACGGCCCTAAGTAAGAGCGCTTGTACAACTTTTGTTCTTTAGATAGCCAATAACGTAGAGCCTTCCTACGCACCCTTTCAGCCTCCCCCTTGTCTTCGAGCAACAAACCCTGTTTCAAAAAGGTTACCAAAGGGTCCATCCAGCTCGACCCAACTTGGATGCTATGCACTCTGGCCAAGGGCCTCTTTGTAAGACTAGAATTAGCCATATCTTTAATAATAACAATCTGAGGAAGACTTGACCCCAAAGAAGTTGCCAGCATCGCTAAAGAGTCGGCATAGGAGTTCTGTCCCCTAGGGATTTGCTTTTAAACAAAGCTCCTAAACTGGGCCCGAGCCTGCTTTACTTTAGCAAGATATCCCTGCATCCTCTCATCTTAGGCCTCAAACTCCCTATTGACCTGGCCTACCATCAACCGAGAATCAGAATATAACTTTACCACTTCTCTTCTTAGCTGACTGACCATAGCCATTCCAGCTAGTAGAGCTTCGTACTCAACCTCATTGTTGGTGGCTAGGAAACCCAACCACAATGATTTCTCCATTACCAGCTTCTCAGGAGTGATCAACACAATCCCTATTCTTGCTCCTTTTCGATTAGCTGCACCATCAGCATAAACTTCCCAAGGGGGAATAACCAAGGCTGAGGTGGTCATAACACCTAATGCTTTTTCTTCCTCACTTACTGTACCCTCGGTGAATTCCGCCATAAAGTTAGCGAGGACTTGCCCTTTTATGGCAGTTCGAGGCATGTACTTGACATCATATGCACCCAGCATGGTTCCCCACTTAGCAATCCTGCCTGTATAGTCTGATTTTCGTAAAAGAGTTTGTAAAGGGAGTTGGGTTAGCACCACCATGGTGTGAGCCTGAAAGTAATAAGGAAGCTTCCTAGTGGCATGCACAATGGCCAAAACTGCATTCTCCAGGGGTAAATAACGTGTCTCAGCCTCCTACAAGGACTTACTGACATAGTAGACAGGCCTTTGGACCCCATCCTCATTCCTGACCAAGACCAGACTGACAGCATAATCTGTAACTGCCAAATACGCATATAGCACCTCCTCCTTCTCGGGCCTAGAGAGGATCGGGGGGCTTGACAAATATTGCTTGATCTCCTCAAAGGCCACTACACACTCTTCGGTCCAATGAAAGTCCTTCCACTTATGAAGAAGCTGGAAAAAAGGACGACACCTATCTGCCGACTAAGAAATGAACCTATTCAAAGCCGCTACCATCCTAGTCAATTTCTGCATTTCCTTAGGGTTCCAAGGAGGATGCAAGCTGTTAATAGCCTTAATTTGATTAGGATTTACCTCAATTCCTCGATGTGTTATCATGTAGCCCAGAAATTTTCTCAAGCTAACCCCAAAAGAACATTTAGATGCTTTCAAGAGTAACTTATGCCCCCTTAACATTGAGAATACTTCCTCCAGGTCTGCCAAATGTTCCTCAACTAGCCTACTCTTCACCACCATATCATCTATGTACGCCTTCATGTTCCTCCCAATTTGGGACTTAAACATCCGCGTCACCATTCTCTAATAAGTGGACCCTGCATTCTTAAGGCCAAAAGGCATCACATGATAATGGTAGTTCCCATCAGGGGCACGAAAAGCAGTCTTTTCTTGATCAGACAACGATAAAGGTATTTGATGATACATTTGGAAGGCATCCAAAACACTCATCTAAGGATGCCCCACTGTTGCATCCACCAATTGATCAATCTGAGGAATGGGATAAAGGTCCTTTGGGCAAACCTTATTCAAATCTGTGAAATCCACACACACATGCCACTTTCTGCTTTTCTTCTTCACTACTACATTGTTAGCCAACCACTCGAGGTAAAAAATCTCCTTAATTGCCCCAACCTGTTTCAACTTGTTTACTTCTACCCTTACTGCCTCAGCATGCTCTTTTGATGAACGCCGATGATGTTGCTTACGTGGTGTAGCATCGGGTTTCACATTCAATTGATGACATACAAACTCAGGATCAATCCCTGGTACATCGTAAGTGCTCCAAGCAAACACATCTATGTTGACTTCTAAAAACTTCACCAATTCAGCCTTTTCCAATGGTGGCAACTAGGACCCCACTTGAAAATATCTCTCTTCCTCTGGCCCTATTACCACCTTTTCCAGCTCCTCGGATAGCTCTCCACACGTCTCTGCCTCCAATCTTCCTAGAGGACCCTTTAGTTGCTATGGGATTTGCTCTTTTTCCACCACAATATGATCCACAGGATGCTGTGTGATCGCTGACACCAAATATTACCTAGCCATTGCCTAGCTACCGACCAGCTCCCCCATTCTTCCTTACGTGGGATACTTGACTTTCAGATGCAAGGTTGAAGACATCGCACCCATAGCATGAAGCCAGGGTCTGGCCAAGATAGCTGTATATGGGGAATAAGCTTCTACAACAATGAAGTTGACCTGCACCTCCTCGTCCCCAACTTACACGGGTAACCTTATCATTCCCCGGGGGATCACCATCCTCCCATCAAAACCCACCAATGGTGAATCATACCTTTCCAGCTCTTTGGGTTTTAAATTTAACCCCTTATACAAATCAAGATATATGGTCTCCGCCCCCGCTCCCTTGGTCAACTAACACCCTTTTTACATTATAGCCACCAATCCTTATGGTGACTACTAAAGCATCATCATGTGGCTAGAATGTTCCCTCCTTATCTTCTTCAGAAAAACTTAAGGTAGGGGTGGCCAACACCTTAGCTCTTTTAGGAGCCTAACCCCTGTCCTCTAAATTAGGGCCCCCAACCACGGACATGACCCCGGTACTCGCCCCAACATCACCCCTTGGCTTGGCAAAGATCACGTTAATAGTGCCCAACGCTGGCCGAGAAGCATCATCCCTGTGAAATCAAGCTTTCGAGTGCCCCATCTGCCCTGTAGGCTGATGCAAGAACTGATTGAGCTTCCCTGCCTTCACCAATTGATTTAGATGATCACGCAGAGTCCTACAGTCCTCAGTCGTGTGCCCTCTGTCCTGATGATAATGGCAATAGAGGCTCCGGTTCCTCCTGGATGAATCCCCACCCATCTTATTGGGCCACTTGAAGTATGGTTCATTTTTTATTTTCTCCAGTATCTAATAGACTGGCTCTTTAAACAGCAAATTAACCACTTGAGCCCCCGTGGATGGCGCCTGGTTGGGAAAATCTCTCCTGGGACGATTATTGTTATATCCTCTTTCCCGAGGATCCTTCTTCTCTAGGAACATCTTAGCCTTACCCTTTCCCTGTACTTGATCTTCCTCTACTCGCTTGTATTTATTTATGCGATCCATGAGCTGGTGCATATTCAGAGCGGACTTCATCATTAAGGACTTCCTCAACTCATGCTCCATAAGGAGCCCAACCTTAAAGGTTCTCACTGCCACATCCTCAAAATCTCCATCTATTTTATTATACGTTTCCCAATATCTGTCCGACTAAGTCTTGAGGGTCTCTCATTCCCTTATTGTCATGGACAAAAGAGAATCTACCGGCTTGGGAACCCTACTACGCGTTATAAATCTAGCACCAAATGCCTTTGTGAGCTCTTTAAAAGACCTTATTGACCCCTCCTCCAAGGCATCAAACCAACGCATGGCTACAGGTCTGAGACTGGAAGGGAAAACTTTGCATATGAGGGCCTCGTTGCCAGCATGAACTGCCATCTTTTGATTGAAGTGGCTAACGTGCTCCACAAGGTCAATCCTTCCATTGTAAATGGTGAAGGTTGGCTGAGAAAACCGATGAGGGAGCTTGGCCTTGTTAATTTTCCTAACAAAGGGTGATTTGGAAATTTGCTGAAGGGCTTTACTCATCGCATCATTCCCCATGCCATGGTGAGAAGACCCTTTCTCACGCTTGTTCCTACCCTTTTCCAACTTGTCCTAGCGTGAAGACACTGAATATGACTCGCTAGATGGAGTTTTGGACCTATGGCGATATGAGCGATCCTTGCTTCCCCCTGATCCATCACTTGGTGATGGTGATGGACTCCTTCTATCACGCTCCCTACATCTCAACTTTTTGCTCAGGTGATCTATCTCCTGTTGCAACTTCCGTGTCTCCTGATCATATGAAACATGACTCCTTGTCCTTGAGTGGCTTCGCTCAGTACAATCTATGTGGTACGACTCTACCATAACACTTGGCGTACGTTGCCTGTTTCTCCTTCGCTCCAAGTTAACAAATTGGTTCTCCCTTTATGAGCCAATCGATTCTTCCTTATCCTGGCCTACGTTAGCCATGACTACTTAGGACAAAACCACAGCACCTTGATGTCCCCACAGACGGCGCCAATTGTAAGGACCTCGAAATCTTACAACCCAAGCCCACTTAAAACAGTGGGTTTGTACAGTTCAACTTTGGCCCAAATCAATGAATTTATAAGAGAGGAGATCAAACAACAAGAGAGGGCCTCACCCGAGAATGAGAATAAGGAAGAAAGACTTGATATGATAAAATATGTAGGTAAATGCCTTAATACAAGTACGCCCGAGGAGGCTGCTGATACAAAGAATAATGCAGTGTTCACTCTCTTCTTTCAGTGTTCTTATTCTACCTCTTCCTTTTTCTAATATTTTTTTGCTTGGATCCCTTTCTCTGAAAACTTTCTTTCTCTTATATACTCTCCCATACTTTCATCTTAACCCCTCATCTTTACCTAACAAGGTTCTCAGTCTGACACCTACCCTTTTAAACATTTGATAAAGGTAGTAGAAGGAGCTATTTAGCTGTGAATTACACTGTTCAGGTCACTTCTTCATCAATGTAGCTGATAAAGCTGTTGCCCACCATTTAATGCGGAGGTAACAGGCTACTTCTTGCTGGAAACTTCCCCTACATTTAGGGGTGTCCAACCCAACCCGGAACCCGACCAACCCGAGCAACCCACCCGAACTCAAACCGGCAACAGCCCGAACCGACCACTCCGACGGTTGGTGACGGGTTTCCAAGCCTAAGACCCGACGCCGGCGGGTCGAGTGGTGGGTTTTCTTCTCCAAAACCCAAGCCATCCAACCCGACCGACGTTATATACAAATCCGGCAATATTCGGGGAGATCCAAGCGAGATTTGGTGAGATCCTGCGACATTCGCGGAGATCCAAGCGAGATCTCGACCATATTTGGTGAGATCCGGCGAGATTCGAGGAGATCTAGGCTGATTTCGGCGATTTTTGGTGCAGATCTACTGGGTTTTTGCAGATTCCGGCGAATTTTTTGAAGATTTCGGCGACTATTTGGTGTATTTTTGCCCAGATATTGTGAGTTTTGCAAAAATCAGGTGACGATTTGATTTTTTTTGCTTAGATCTAGTGATTTTTGCACAAATCCAGCGAAGATCCGATGAAAAATACAGATCGCCGTCAAAATGGAATCTCCGGCAGCATCATCATCGGCTTCAACCGATCCGACCGCCGATCAAACAACTCCGATCCGACCTGACCCGTTGGTGTTTGCGGTCGGCGGCGGGTTTTCTCGCCGGAAACCCGATGTCATCGGGTCGGTTCCGGGTTGGGCACAAACCCGACCCGGACCGACCCGTGGACACCCCTACCTACATTCATGATTCTCTCTCTTCAACCAGCCCTTCCCACCCGAAGCTCCTAAGAATCTTTTGTCTCTTCTCCCCTTCTCCTCGGGTGAATTCACTCCTCGGGTATGTGATGCCCCAACACTAGCGCTAACAGTTCAACAATCCCTTCCTCGGTCCTCGAGCCCCCACAGTCGGGTTTGTCAAAGATTTCGTGTACTGTTTACTATTTATTTAAAAAAATTAAAAAATTCATTGAAATATTGTATATGTTGAATATAAAGAACAGTCTACACTCTTCTAAAAATTGCATTCATTGAAGGTGCAGAATTGTGTATGTTCATCGAAACTTACTTTAAACTTACAAAATTATGTAAATTCTTAGAGTAATGGTGTTTGTTGAATGCGTAGAATTTTCAACATTCTTTGAAAAATTGTATAAGATGATCATGTAGAAATTTGATTGTTCTTCAAAAAATTGCGTACTTTGAATGTACAAAATTATGTAAATTATTTGAGTAATTGTGCTAGTGTAGTATATTCAACATTATTTGAAAAATTTTGTATGTTGAACGTGCAGAATTTCAAGCATTCTTCAAAAAATTGCATATTTAAAAAGTACAACATTATGTAAATTATTTAAGTACTTGTGTTACTTGAATGCGTAGAATTTTAAATATTGTTTGAAAATTTGTGTATGTTAAATTTATAGATTCTTGTATATTAGTTGAAATATTGTGTACGTTGAATATAAGGAACAACGTGCAATCTTCTAAAAACTGTGTTCGTTGAACATGCAGAATTGTGTACGTTCATCAAAAAATTGTGTACTTCAAATATACAAAATTATATAATTTCTTTTAGTAATAGTGTTTGTTGAATGTGCATAATTTTCAACTTTCTTTTAAAAATTGTGTACGTTGATTGTGCATAATTTTGTATGTTATTCGAAAAATTTCATACTTTTAAACTACAAAATTATGGGCCAGAATGGCCAAATACCATTTTTGGCTGAAATATTTAGTAATTTACCACTATTTGCGAAATATTTAGCAATGTACCACCCTTTTAAAACTCGAGTTCATGAAACTCGAGTTTGACATGTAACTCGAGTTCCAAAAAAAATGCCACGGTGGCACCCGCTGACTTGGATTATTTTAATTAAAAAATGCCACGTGGAACTCGAGTTCCTTTTAATGAGTTATTCGAGTTTATAAAACTCGAGTACCGTAAAACTGAGGTTTATATCTCTAAAACTGCAGCAGATTTATGGCATGTCCCTCTAGCTTTTCTTCTTTCGCTTCAGTGTGTCCCATACGCATAAGCATAAGGCCAAGAGATGTCTGACATGATTAACTTTCACACCTCTTTCCAACTACCTTATTCCACAGGCCTTGTGTTTCTCAACAACAAAGAAAGTGATCACTGTGGCTAGCATGATCTTTCCATTGAAAGCATAGCTTGCGTTGGCCTCCATAAGAGATAGAAAAGAGCTAGAGTGATGGTTCTAGAGAGAGTGGGGAGAGGAAGTGTCTGTTAGTGAGTGTTTGATGAAAGTGTATGAGTGGAACTCAATTTTAAAGAAAGCGAGTTCCACCTTACATAGAGCTTGAGCTTGTACCACTCTAGTGGCATTTTTTTTAAAAAAAAATTCTAGGTCAGCTTGTGCCACCATGTCATTTTTTTTGGAACTCGATTCTCATAAACTCGAGTTCCATATAAAACTCGACCTTATTGAACTCGAGTTCCAAAAGAATGGTAGATCCCCATATATTTCAAAAACAATGGTTGATTGTTACATAGTTTGCCAAATAGTGGTATATGGCCATTTTGGCCCAAAATTATGTAAATTCTTTGAGCAATAATGTTTGTTAAATGCGCAGAATTTTCAATATTTTTGGAAAAATTGTGTACATTCATTGTACAGAGTTGTGTACATTTTTTGTGAAATGGCGTACTTCCAACGTACAAAATTATGTAAATTCTTTGAGTAATATTATTCGTTAAATGCCCATAATTTTTAATATTTTTTTGAAAAATTGTGTACATTCATCATGTAGAGTTGTGTATGTTCTTTGGAAAATTGTATATTTTGAACGTAAAAAATTATATAAATTCTTTGAGTAACAGTATTCATTGAACGCGAAAATTTTCATTTTTCTTTGAAAAATTATGTAGATTGATCTTGCGGAAATTTGCGCATTGTTTGAAAATTTGCATACTTCGAATGTAAAAAATTATGTAAATTCTTTGAGTAATAGAGTTCATTAAATGTGTAGAATTTTCAACATTTTTTGAAAAATTATGTACAATCATCGTACAAAGTTGTGTGTATTCTTCAAAAAATTGCTTACTTTGGACGTACAAAATAATATATATTTTTAGAAACATACAAATCCAATACGTTTCGGATATTTATCCAATTAATCTAATTATTCTTTGTGGTAAATATTCTAGGGGATGTCTCTTCATTTATCATTTTGTTTAGTTTTGATTTAAGTTTATGAAATTTTAATGAAATAAGGAGTCTTGGTGTCACGTTATAGAGGGCCTTGTTTCAAAAAAATACAACAGCTTAGGGCTTTACTGGAATTAACTAGTAAAAGGCATAAGCCGAAAGCAATCTTAGAAACCAATCACATTCCAGTAAAAAATCTCAATATTGTATTCGTTTAGAAGAAAAATAGAAACTGTGTTTTCATTATGGTTTTACGGAACGACAATTACTTATATACTTTTGTATTTTTGGAAAGGGCAATTGTACGTATTTGGAACAAACAAAATTATGTAAATTTTGAGTAATAGTATTTGTTGAATGCGCAGAATTTTCAACATTTTTTTAAAAAAATTTGCACATTGAAAGTGTAGAATTAGGTACCTTCTTCGAAAAATGCACAAAATTTTCAACATTAACCCAATGACATACAAAACATATAATAGCCATTTCTTTTAGAGATTTTCAACCTATAGCGTCCGCTTTTGATGATATCTCTTTATTATCAGATCAAGATACCAATTGATTTTTGGTGTAGGTGGAGATTGGATCTCAGATGTCTTATTCAACCATTAAAAACTTTACCAAGCTAACTAAGGGTATGTTTGGTTGGGCTGAAAACAGGGAGGATGGAAAATAGGGAAACGAAAATAGGGTGGAAAATGGCATTTTCTACTGTTTGGTTCAGGAGGGAAAACAAGAGAGACAGAAAATAGGAAGGAAAATAATTCCTCCAGGCCCACATTTTTTTATCCTCCCAATTTGGGAGGAAAATGGGGAGGAAAAAGTACTGAATGATATAATTTACACAAATACCCTCCCATTATTCATTTCACCTACCCCTCTCACTTTCTCATTACACCTGTGACTTGATTACTTTTGCCTCTTCATCCTTATCACTTTCTTAGCACCTTCACAACACAGCAACGTGAACTACTCTAGGTTCTCTTCTCTTCTTCTTTTTTTTTTTTTTTTTTTGCCTTGTTTAATCAGCACAGCAACGTGACCTGATTATATTCCTTATTCTATTGTTTCTTTTCCTCATTATATTCCTCATTAATCTATTGTTTCATGTTGATTTTTTTGTTTCGTATGACATTCAATTTTTTTTTTCATTCGTTTATCTACCTTGTCCTCATTAGTTTCCGTTTGTTTTTTTCTCCAACCAATGGGTCTTTTGATTTCCTCTCTAGCTAAGACATGTATTTCCTCTCCAGCCAAGACAGGTATGACATTCTCCACTTTTTTCGCTATTTGATTTTTTTTTTTTTTTCCATTCTTCCTAGAATCTTTCTCCTATATTTTTTTTTAATTTTTTTTCCTTTAATACACACACACCATTGTGCTATTTTTATTATCTATTTCTTATTTTTTGCAAACCCATTTGGGATTATTGAATCTAAGCATATAAAGAATCCGTGTATTATGTGTGAAAGAGAGAGGTTCATGTGCTTTGATGAGGTTGGATTTTATTGGTTGGTATTAGTTGTGATTGTTAGAATATGTTGGTGTAAGGTTTTGATTTATTAGTGGTTGTGTTTTGTGTGTGAAAGAGATTGCAGATTGTTTAATGCGGATGCAGTTGGTTTTTATTATCTAATTTCAGTTTTGCTTTTTTGGAATCTGTTGGTGCAAACTTTTGATTTATTAGTGCAAGTGTTAGTGGCAAGAGCAGCACTTGTTGATTAAGATTCATGTCTTTGGTTATGTTTCATATTATATATAGACTTATTTCAATAAGCTTTCTACAAATAGATGTAAGGAATGATTTTTATTTGTATTATTATTCATAAATAGTCTATTTTACATGATTAGTTATGTGTATTAGTTTTTTTTTTTTGGTAGTGTTTCTTTGCTAGTTATGTTTGGGATGTTAAGAACAAAAAAACAAAGGTATGGTGCTTTAATTAGTAATTATTATGACCAATGTGTTGATTATTTCTTACTTGTGATGGATATTTGGTAGATGGATAATCCAACTAATTGGGATAGTAGTCCACCGGAAGATTTGAGTAAGAGTTGAGAGGAAAATTGTCAAGATCAATTAAGGAATATTCATGAATTGAACCAATTTGGTTTGCAACTTTTGACTGATTGGCAAAGAATACGAGATGTTGCAATTTTGCAACTTCTTATACATGTGGTGCATGGAATATGGATGATGGGCATATATTGTAGTCCACGTTATGTGGATGGAGTACTTACCGAAAGTAGTGGGGAAAGAGAAAATGTTTGGCAAGAACTACTAAGCGAACTTAGATGCAGTAAGAAATGTCGAGACATAATTCGAATGGGGCCTTATGCCTTTGCTAAGTTGTGTGAAATTCTTCGAGGAACTTACCGTCTTAAAGAAACTAGGAATGCTTCTGTTGAAGAGCAAGTAGCCAAGTTTCTTTACATTTTAGCACATAATGAGAGAATTCGTACGGTTTCCTTGTTCTTCCGTCGTTCTAATGAGACCATAAGCCATCATTTTCACAATGTGTTGAGAGCAATCATCTACTTAGAAGATCAGTTCCTTGTACAACCTAATGGGGCAGAGGTTCCTCAACATATACGAAATAGTCATAGATTTTACCCAAACTTTAAGGTAAACATATTTTTAAGCAACTATATGGATTGCTTTAATATGAATAAAAAATTATTGATTTTTTAAGCAACTATATGGATTACTTTAATTCTAGGATTGTGTAGGGGCTATTGATGGGACACATATTCGTGTAAAAGTGTCATCAAAAGATGCACCTAGATATTGAGGGAGGAAAGAGTACACAACTCAAAATGTATTGGCAGCATGTGATTTTGACATGAGGTTTACATACGTTTTACCTGGATGGGAAGGGACTGCCTCTGATTCGAGGATAATTAAAATGCTTTAAGTAGGGAAGACAAACTTATAATCCCTAGAGGTAATGTTAAGTTATAAATACAAAGTATACTTATAAAAAATATAGAGAATTACTTATATATATATAGTGAATTACTTATATAAATTATTTTCTTAATAGGCAAATATTATCTAGTAGATGCGGACTTTATGCTGAGAAGTGGACTTATGGCGCCATATAGGGGTGTACGTTATCATTTAAAAGAGTATTTAGCACGTGGCCTAGAAAATACTGAGGAAATATTTAATCATTGGCATTCCTCTTTGCGCAATGTCATTGAAAGGACATTTGGTGTGTTGAAGAAACGATTTCCTATTATATCTAGAATGACAGAACCTTTTTTCCCAGTTGATACAATTACTGATATTATCTTGGCTTGTTGTATATTGCACAACTATCTTATGGGAGTTGATCTGGATGAAAGGTTGATTGTAGAAGTTGATCAAGAGATTTCGAATAGTGACATACATAATGAAGCTAGAAATAGTACAAATGATAGTGATGCAGATGCTAGAAAGAGGACCAATATTACAAACTAGTATAGCAATGGAATGACTATATATCGCATGATCAATAATTTTAGTCATTATGTTATGAGATTTGACTTGCTTATGTGTATATTTCTCTATGGAATAGTTATTTTGGAATGATTGTTGCTGAACATTTAACAGTAGTTGCTTTTGTACAACTATTATGTGTACCTTATTAATGCTTTAGAAGAATGTTCAATTACTAGTTTATTTATAGTAACATTATGTTATGTCGTATTTTGTTTTGTTGGTAGTATTTGTATGTAAATCTTATTGGTTTCTTTGTAGTAGTTGTATGTAATCTTGTAAAGAATAATATGTTTAACATGCAGTCTTTAAAGATGTCTAAGACATTGAAGAAGACAATTGATAGCGAGTCTAAAGCGATTAACATGAGATGGACTGATGACATGGATGGCTTTTTACTTAACGTCATGTTGGAGGAACAAAACAATGGAAATAGGCCCAATGGAACATGGATTTGGTACTTTGTTGTAATAATAATAATACTAATAAGTGTATATTGTATTCTTATAGGCAAACCCAAATGCTAAAAAATGGAAAAGAACTTCAATTCAACATTATGAGAAGCTGTTTGATTTGTTTTCCAAGGATAGGGCAAATGGTGAAGGTTGTATAAGTGCAATGGAGAAAGTCCGTTGATGGGAAAAGGAAAGAGAGGATAGTGTAAATTTGGAAGAAAATATTGATTGCTATGATGAGTTTAGCATGCCAAATGTAGAATCATATTCTCCAATGGTCTCTCATTCCTACTCATGTGAGACATCGTCCAAGAAGGCGAAGAAAACACCTCAAATGGTTGAAATGCTTGAAAAGCAAATGGAAAATTTTCAATCCGGAATTGATAATGTGGCAGCAAGTATAAGGAAAGGAAATGAGATTGCTAAGGAGGGACTTGCTATCATGGAGAGAGGACGTCCACGTTGTTACTCTAAGGATGAAGTATATTATGAATTGGTGAATATAGGAATACCGACGGACGTGCAACTTGATGCTATGCTCTTCCTAATTAAGGATCCAACCAAAATGAGAGCATTTTTTGGTGTTCCGACTAGTGAGTTACGCTGACAAATATTATTGAAGATGATGTATGCTAAGGAACCTTAGTGGTTGGATAATTGTCAACTGACTTTTGGTAGTAGCTAAGTTGCATAATACTAAACAATGCAACTTAACATTTTGCTGACTTTTGATTTGCTAACTTTTGTGGGCTAAATGTAATATATTACATAATTAACAATATTTGATGACTTTGTATTTCGGTTAAGACACTAGAAGATAATGTAATATTTTAACTTGCATTGTGCTATGGATGAATGAAATTAATATCATTTCATGTTCAACATGATTGCTTTGACCACGAAGTGGAAGAATGTATATATATAGTGTGTTGATAAATTTAGTTTGAAACATGTAAAGAATTTATAAATATTTATTGAATAGTGAGTTTTGTTGCCCAGATGAAGAAAATTTAAATATATTTTTTTTTGAGAAAGAAGAAAATTTAAATATTGGTTGAATGATGTGTTGCCCAGATGAAGAAAGTTTGCCCAGTTGCTCATGTGAATACAGTTTTTTTTTTTTTTTTTTTAATATCTTCCCACGTAACAGTGGTTAGATAAATTTTAAAAAAAAAAAAATATCTTCAAAGTCTACGTATGGTCATGTCGATAAAGTCTATGTAATCAATTTTTGTTGCTCATAAATTTAAAATTATATATAATAATAAAGAAAAGTAATATAAATATATATATGACTATATGTATTTGTGTTAATTTTTATATTATTTAATGAGTGTAAATATGTCTATTTCTTATATATTATATAATAAGGACATAATAGTCAATTTATATAGACTACATTTTCCATCATTCTCTTTTTCTCTCCAACCAAACAAAAAAGTTTTTCACTCTCCCACTTTTACACCCCTCCAACCAAACACACATGAGGAAAAACCAAATATTTTCTATCCTCTAATTTTTTTCATTCTCCCACTAATTTTTCATCCTCTCACTTTTCCACTTCTCCCGCCAAACTTACCTAAAACCCCCATTTCACCTGTACAAGGAGGGCTCTAATCCACGTGTAAATACACAGTCAAGTGGGAAGCAGGTCTAAGTCTGTCTCTAACCTAGCTTCTCACTCTTATGTTTCCCGCCAATCTAATTCTCAGCAATTGCCTGTCTCTCTCAAAACTCAGAAGCTACAAAAACAAATACAGAAAGAGAGTGTTGAAGAAGCTTGAATTGCCGAAGAAGATACAAAGATGTTGTGGGTAGACAAGTACAGACCCAAAACCCTAGACAACATCACCGCCCATCAACACATAGCCCAAAACCTCAAGAAACTCGTATTCACTCTCTTTCTTTCTTTCTTTTTTTATTTTTATTTTATTTTTTCAATTGCGTATTGGGTTTTTTGAAATTTTGGTTTTTTGCTTTAGGTGACGGAGCAGGATTGCCCACATTTGCTCTTCTATGGCCCACCGGGTTCCGGCAAGAAAACCCTAATCATGGCCCTTCTTCGACAGATGTTTGGCCCCACTGCTGAAAAGGTCTTCTTCTTCTCGATTTTCTTTCATGGGTTTTCTCACTATATGGATATGATCTCATCTTAGGGCTATATCATTTTTATTTGTTTTGTTTTTCTTTTCATTGCAGGTGAAAGTCGAAAATAAGACATGGAAAGTCGATGTAAGCTTTTCCTGCTTCTCATGTTTTACATTGATGATCTTGTTTGCAATTTCTTAGTTATTGTTCCTAAGTGTTTGTGCTTCATTAGTCAATACAGCTATGTGTTTGAATTTAATTAGTAACCGCAGGTACAATACCTAAGGAACTGTTCCTAAGTTTTGTCCATCTATTTTTTTAACACTAGTAAAGTCATACTTAAGTAACATGCTGAAACATGAAATTGGTACTTTGTGCTCTGTTTGGTGGTTACAATTATTGGAAAAGATGGAAGTTAATTTAAGTAGATGTTCCAACGATTTTGTTTCAGGCTGGAAGTCGAACTCTTGATATAGAGCTTACCACATTGTCAAGCACCAACCATGTGGAATTGAATCCCAGTGATGCAGGGTTTCAGGACAGATATATTGTTCAAGAAATAATTAAAGAAATGGCTAAAAATAGACCCATTGACACCAAAGGAAAAAAAGGATTTAAAGGTAATTCTTTTTTTTTTATAAGATTTAAAGGTAATTCTGAACGCCCTTTTCCCCCCACTCTCTGATTCATGTCACCTGATACTTAAAAGTATATCTGTCTTTCAGTTCCAGAGTTAGTTATTGACGTCTTGAGGAATTTAAACTACATTTTGATTCCCTAACCTGTTTTTTTTTTAATTATTTTTACCAGTATTCACTATTCTGATTTTTAAAAGCCAAAACATGTGGCCTTTAAGGAAAAAATGTCTATTGGATCAATTCATAACTTTTATTAATTGATTTTACCCCATAAGCAGGATCACTGTCCCATATATGTTTCTGTGAGAAGCACAACCCCACATTTCTTCTATAGAATCTCCTAATTGTTCCAAGGCAACTATAAAGGGATCCTTTAACCACAAAGAATTCAGTTGAGACGTAGGATATGTATGCAATGTGTTTATTTTGTGAAAGAACTGCCTTTTTCCATAACGGGCTGTTTCTGCTGTGAATTTTCTTTCACATTTGGATCCTTTGTAAAACATAGTTCTGCCATTCAGTATTTGTAATATGAAAGAGGAGGACATTGTGATTGCTGATAAATTTGTGCTCAGGGCTCCATTGTTTCTTAGAAAAAGTTAGAAAAGATTTTAAGTTTTGAAAATTGTTTTCCTATCCAGCACTGCCGAGGTTTTTTTCTTGACAAGTCAGGGCGTAATTGAATAAAATGTATAATATTCTTTATTTTTGGATGAAGTAAGAAAATACAACAGGAATGCTAAAGGGGGCATAACTCAAGTACACAGGAAGTATGCAAATGTGATTACCTCATATAATGTAAAAAAATATATATATATATATATTTTTTGTACTATCTATCAGTCCTATAAATTGCTTGTTCACCTCATGGTTCTTCATATTTACTAGTCAATTTTTTATTTTTTATTTTTAAAAAGATTATGCATAGCTGACAAGAGTGTCTTCTATTTTCCCATCCTTTCACTTTCTTTTCCCCTTAATTTTGGTTGAATAGGTCCATGAGGATCCCACTGAACTGGATTAACAGAGTAATTAATATAACAGTGATAAGATGCTAGAATTATCAACAAAAAAAGGGACAGTGATAAGATGCTAGATTCTTTTCATTTTAACAACTCTGCTTGTGTCTATATGCTGATTATATTTCTTCTTTTGCATTGTCAGTATTAGTGCTCAATGAGGTGGACAAACTTTCAAGAGAAGCCCAGCATTCTCTCCGAAGAACTATGGAGAAATATAGTGCTTATTGCCGTCTAATACTGTGCTGCAACAGTTCTTCAAAGGTTACTGAAGCAATCCGGTCTCGCTGCTTGAATGTGCGAATAAATGCACCAACAGAAGAAGAGGTTGGATAAGATTTTATTCCTTAATATTGCTGAAAACAAGAATTATTCTCATTCAAATGCATCTTAAATGATTGTATATTGCACTAGCATTAAAATTGTACATTTCACATTGCTAACACACATACACAAACACATTCCTCTTACAATATGATAGAATTGGGTAGCAGAAAAGTTTTCATGTTTTTTTTTTTCCCTTGGCTTGGAGGGTAGTTTGATAAATGGCTTTGCCTATGATAATGGCCTTCAAAGAATGTTGAGTTGCTATTCTTTGCATTTTTAATAATTTTGTTCTCAGCCACAGTGATCTATGCAATACACAAGAATGGTGTTGTGTTAGAGGAATTCTGGCAAGTTGGGTTCTAGGGTTTGAGTCTCACCATTTACCCAGAAAAGGAAGTTCTTATAGCGGGCAATGTTACAGTATACTAAATATAATTTGTTATATTCTTCTTCTTCTTCTTCAATGAATGTTCTGGAAAACAACTGTGTTTGGGATTTTAAGGATGGATGGGCTATTTTGTGGCTATAATAGATCAGGTGTGTTAATGAGAATTAATGGTGTTATTGTGTCTCTTGTTTGGTTTCAATAGGACTCCTTACGAGTGTTGTTTCTATTTAATATTATTGTCTAAAAATAATTTAGTTATTAATGACCGGAAGAAATCAAGAAATAACCTTTCACGTGCGAAATTATAGAAGATCCCCTTTAAGATCAAACAATTTATCGAATTGAGTATGATATTTTACAATGATACTATTTCTGCCAGATTGTTAAGGTATTGGAACTCATTGGGAAGAAAGAAGGACTACAACTTCCATCTGGATTTGCTGCTCTTATAGCAGAAAAGTCAAATCGGAGTTTAAGGAGAGCTATACTGTCATTTGAGACTTGTCGTGTCCAACAGTTAAGCTCCATAATTCTACTCATCGATCAGTAGCATTGTCATGCTGTTCTTCTTTACCTTTTTGTCAAACGCACAGCTTCAAAAGATAGCACTCATGGTTCCTGATAACTATGTTCTTTCTGTGTAATGTAATTTTTCATATAGGTATCCCTTTACAAGCAAACAAGTAATATCCTCAATGGATTGGGAGGAATATGTTGCTGAACTAGCATCTGACATAATGAAGGAGCAGAGTCCTAAAAGGTGATTTTCATGCATCTTGCTGTATTGTAATGTTATAACAGTATACTGAATACTTATTAAGATGGTTTTTATGCATCTTACTGTATTGTAATGTTATAACAGTATTCTGAACATTCAGATTTTATATCTATCATTTCTGCTGTCATTACCATCACCGTTAAGTTTCTTTGATACCATCTCTAAATAATAAATGATATTTTTATTGAGGGAGAAATGCAAGAAAACCCTTGAACTTTAGATCCGAAATTGAACTGAATTTTTGTTCTTCTAAAAGTCAACCAATCCAAAGCTAAACCACAAATCAGATTCAGTGTCATGCTTGTTTGTAAGTTACTACTCATTTAGCCATTACATATTGAATTTTGCATCCTTCATTATTTTTGTAGTATCTTGATGCATGCTTTTGTCCAATCCCTCCTATTCTATATATATCAACCGGTATTTCTTAACAATCACTATCAGAGGCTAAACTCATGGATTTGATCTGGTTTTAATCCTCATCAGTGGCCTTGCCCAGTCCGTCCTATACTCTCCCTGAATGTGGTGGCTCAGTCATTGTTAAAGTGGGCCCACTACAATTGAGTGTTTGGCTTGTTGTATTTGGTGGGCCTGGGCAGTCTATCATTCTTACAGTTCTTTCTCTTGTACCACTGTTCCAAACTAACACATAGTTGATAGTTGACACTCTTATAGATATTATGTTTATTTAACAATTGTTAAAATTAATAATTTTTTAAGGAACCGACTTCATTGCATGCCATCTAATTAATAATTCTAATACTTCATATTTAATAGTTTTAAAAAAATATTTCTTCAGATAATTATATAAGAATCAAAAGATGCACTTATTTTTAAAGTAAACGTATGTTAGGGATTAATAAACTTGATTGGCTCTATTTAGAAATAGGAGTGTGCACAGATCGGATTGGTCAGGTGGAGGTCAATATTTTTAACCAACCAACCAATGGTGGGTTGGGAAAATTCCAATTCTGCCGCCGAGTCGCCAACCCACCAATCTATAAATCCGGCAGATCGGTTGAAAATCTTAACGATTTAACTTGGCTGGTTGAGCAGGTTGGGCGGGCTGACAAATGCAATTAGCTAAATGAAATTATTTCAATTAAATTAGATAATTGTTTTCCTCAAATAAAAAAAAGGAAACAAAAAACTGCAATCTTTAGTAAAAATAATTACAAATACTACATTATTTTATGTTAGAATTTTTTAATAGAATGACTGAAAATTTATCATATTGAAAATAAAAACATCTCAGAATCTTAAATTAGACGTGTACATAGAGTGAGAATAATAACAAAATCTTAGAGAGAGTGGCTGGAGTCTATTAGAGAAGAAAAATGTGAAAATGAAAAAATAAAAAGAAAGAGAAAGAGATGAGAGAAATAAAGTGGGTGCGTATGTGAAGAAGAGTTTTGCAACATAATATAGTTTTATGTGTGTGTGTATATATATATATATATATATGTATGTATGCATGTATATAAGCAGGCAGGTCGGGTTGTTGTGGGTTAGAAATATCTCAACCTGTAAAAAATAAAATAAAATTATAAGGGACTTGTTCCTCGCTTGTCACTGACTTAGGATGAAATGCTCCTATATATTTTTTGGTCTAACAAATGGCTACCTTTTTAAATGATGAGTTTTGTGGAAAATGAGGTAAGTTCAAGGGATGTTACAGTAATAATATTTGTAAGGATCATTCATTATTGAGATATGGTAGATTAGAGTTGATAAGGCTCAAATTTGTACTTCATTATAGTCTTTCTGTGATATCCCTTATTCCTTTGGAGGGTGACAAAGTGATTGCGCGAGGAGGATAGGACCAGTGGCGTGTTTGTGTTTATAGTTTATGGAAGCTTTTGACAATTTCCATCTGATTCTGCTTTTTGGAGGGCACCATATGCAATTTATAACTGCTCAAATTCTGATTAATTACCATTTTATTTATGCACCCCGCTCTAAACCATTTAATTAAGCATTTCTCTATATTCTGTAGGCTGTATCAGGTTCGAGGGAAGTTGTATGAGCTACTTGTCAATTGCATTCCTCCAGAGATTATCTTGAAGGTAAAGACAAGCTTCTTTTAGAGCATTCACATCCGGGTTTGCATAAAAATTGCTATTTTACCATCTAATAAGTTACTTTATCTATTATATTATACCACTTTACAGTACACATAACATCTCAAACTCTATTCTTCTACCACATCATTTAAATATTCTTTCTTTATTCTTTATTACTCTCTCTCTTCCTCCTACCAGCAGCCACCACCCACCCCTACAACCAAAATCCCAACCCAACAACCACCGCCAAACCCACCACCACACCACCGTTGCACCACACACAGCAACCACCAAAATGACCCACCACCTCTTTCTCTCTCTTCCACTTCCTCTCTTTCTCCCTCTTCCTCTTAAGCAACCAACAACCACAACAACACACTGCTACCGCCGCTCACATCCCAGCAAACCCACTGGCCACCGCCCAGCAACCGCCACCACAAACCCACATCAGCTACAGCCACAACCCACCAAACCGTTATCACCAGAACACACTGCCAAAACCACCCATAAACCTCTCTCTCTCCGTCCAAGACTACCCCTCTCAGTTTCTCATGCACTGATCTTGGAAACCCACTATCGCAACCACCATAACCCACCACCATACTCATCATAGCAACCAGATTCCTTACCATCCGATCTGATCCTCCTTGTCCAATAAAAAAAACCCAGCACCCAAACCGCTACAACCCACCAATGGCAACCCAAGCCACTACCCACCAACAGCAACCCAAGCAGCTGAGAGAGACTGAGCCAATATGGGAGAGGAGCAATGAAAGAGGGGAGAGAGACGCTAGGGACAGAGAAAAGAGAGAGAAAGAGAGGAGAGGGATTGCTTTTATTAAATGCAGGGAGAGAAATTTGAACAAAATATTAGATTAATTTTTAGCAACCGGCTAGATAGCAAATTACTGTAGCTGGGTTGCAAATTTTTTTTTTTTACAAATAGCAACCCGGGTAATGTATGTATTTTGTGGTTTGATGGTATAAAATAGCAAATTGGGAGTTTTAAAACTCCCAATGCTAATGCTCTTATATTTTTATTCTAATTTTATTTCACTTCAAAATGAATTTTTATTAATTTTATTTTTCTGTGTTGGCTCAGAGGCTGCTTTATGAATTATTAAAGAAATTGGATGCTGAACTAAAACATGAGGTTTGCCATTGGGCTGCATATTATGTAAGTATAATATCTTATCCATCTTAGGTTCTATTGTTCCATGGTAGTTATGTTTGAGTAAAATGGTCGAACATGGAACTGTATTTGTCATTCTGAATTTGTGCCAGCTTGCAACCCTCTTGTGCTGCAGCAATCATTCATTTATTATGTACGTGTATATCAATCTGATCTGAACTCGATACCTTGCAAAAATAGGGCATCTGTTAATCTATTTGTTCATTTATCTACAGGAGCATAGGATGCGTCTAGGACAGAAAGCTATATTTCACATTGAAGGTACATGACCATTCTTGCTAACTGTTCAACGTAATGAGCCAAAAAACAAGACAATATTTTGTTGCTAGTTCTACTTTTATGTTTGCTTTGCATACTCTTTAACAGCTGTGCACAAGATGATTTTATGTTGCTGAGATTTCTGCTTTAAATCCTTACTCGTGGGTTTCATTTTCTTTTCTGATCGTTATAGTTCAAAGTCTTGGTAAAAATTCCTACCAAAAATACTAAGATGTTCCATACTCACCGTATGGGCTGAAGCACAAATTTTCATATTATCTCTGGAAATTCATTTCATAAAGGAATGGCCTTCTTCTTCCCATTTTAGCATTTAATTAGGTGATATCTGATGAATGTTCAGATGGTCTTTCACACTTTTCTTCATTACTTTTTTGAATACCATATTGACCCCGGTATCACTCATCCCTGCTGTTTCACAGCAAGGCGGCTCTGGAGGGTTCAATGATCACTTATGCAATATGGCTTCTTTCCCCTATTTATTTATTATCTACAAGTTATTCCTTGGTTCCAGAAGTTCGCTCAATTGTGTATTTTTACTTTATTTTATTTTTTAATTATATAATTTTATTTTATATTTAGTTATCCATCTCAATGTCTCGATTATTGGTACCTAAACTATAGATAATTTTATAATCTTATTTGCCAAGATCCTTGTCGCTCAATTGACACCTCCGGTGTTTCTAACGGAGACATCTAGGGTTCATCTCCCTCCACCCCCAACTATCGGTATATCAAAAAATACCTGAACTTGTTGCACAACATATCTTGGCTATGCAGCATTTTTCTTATTAAAGGACATGTTTTATCCTTTTTGTCTAATAAAAATGTGAAATTGCATGACACTTGGAAAGCACAATCATTTTGATTGATAAATGCGGTAGAAAATGGTTCTATCGAGATAAATGAAATCATCTTTCTTGACATCATGTTGATGTGAATGCTCTTATGATGAGGTAAACAAGTGGCTTTTCTATCAGCCACTAAATTATTTTATTCCTTTTCTGCCCTTTGTTGGCATCCTAGTCAAATGTTATGTACAGAGGAAAGGAAGATTTTGTGCTTTATTTTTCATCTGATTTTCCCCCACTTGCATGTGTTATTCCATTTTTGTTGTTTGTCTTTCTTATGCAATGTCATGTGATCTCACAATTATTGTTCATCAGTAGAATGCCTTTCGTTTCTTCAGAAAGTGGAACCATTCCTGGAGCATATGCCCTGTCAAAAATTAATTTCTATTTTCAAAATTTATTTTTATGAAAATTATAACTTCTGCATCACAAGAATCCGATCTGATTATGCTTTAATTTAGTATAAACAGATTTTCAGCACTTGTCAGTGCAGATTGTAGAAACCAATGGAAAATGTTGTGTATATTTAATGTAAATCCCTATATATCATGGAGTGACTACCAAACATTGTGGCCTCTCTCTTTCTTATATATGTATTTTCGGTACTTGATCTCTTAAGAGTGTCCTGTCTGCCAAGCAGAAAAGTAAATTATCTGCAGTATGGGTAAATACAAACTCATTACATGTTTCTTTTCAAGCTAATTAACCAGCTTCCTAATAGTGTTTCTTTTGATTGGTTTTGCAGCATTTGTGGCCAAGTTCATGAGCATTTACAAGTCTTTTCTCATTGCGACTTTTGGCTGAAGACCATGATGCTTACTTGCACTGCTAAGAAATGAATATATGAAAGATCCCATTATTTTTTGTCATTGAATGTTATGGGAAGAGGTCTTTCGTGCCATCCTTCTAAGATAAAGCTTCCATTTCAATCCTAAAATTTGGTTATGCTATTGGCGTACTTATTGAGAAAAAATTATTATTCCTTTATGATGAATGATGATTGCTCCCACGTATTTTATCATTTACATTCTAACGCATTGGTGTTATTTACCAAGGCAATTAGCGAAAAAGTAAATACAAATAAATTAGTATGATCATGATCCAGTGAGAAAAATAAGGTAAACTTGGTGAATTTTCATGGAATTTTTGGACTTTAGGAATATTTCTTTTCGCCTTTTATTTTTTATTTTTGACCGCTGACCTATTGTTTATTTCCTGCTACTATTTAGAGCATCCACATCAGTGGATGTAAACTTTTGTAAAATACAAAAAGCAACCACTTTTACACATTTTACCCGAAAATTCTTCCACATCAGTCCTTCTAAAATTGTGCATATTTACACCTTGCTACAGTAACCGTGCATATATGCACGGCCACTGTAGCTCGTGTATACCATATTTTATTAATTTCACGTTTTGCGCCTTTTTTTCTCTCTTTTCTTTGTGCAAAACGAACTGATTTCTCTGCTCAATCCTCATCATCTTTTTCCTCAGATACACACAAACACACCCACACACAAACACAAACACACAGACAAATCATCACAGAGGGTGCCTCGTCCTGGTCCCGTGTCCAGGACAAGCTCTTCGAGTTGAGTTGCTGAGTTACGAGGATGAGTTTGACTCAGTGGATCAAGGCTTCGAGTATTCGAAGGGTGTTGTGGATTTTGGGTCCAAGTCTAAAGAGACACAAAGGAGGAGAGGTGTCCCGTGGACTGAAGAAGAGCATAGGTATAAGATTCTCATTGTTTTTTCGTTTTGGGGGTGAAGTGGGTTTTGATGGTTGATCGGTGATGTGGGTTTGAATGTTTGATCAGTGATGTGGGTTTGATCGGTGATGTGGGTTTTGAGAGAAAGAGGAAGAAAAGAAAGAGGAAACGGCAGAGACAAGGAAAAAGAAAGAAGAAGAAGAATAGGTTAATGGATGTGTAAAATAATATTAAAAAAAGAATATAAAAATATTATTTATATAAAATATAATGTATAATAGATGAACTGATGTAAATGTTTTATAAAGATAGATGTGTAAAATAGAAAAAGTAGCTTCTTTTGTGTAATATAGATAATAAGTTTACATCCACTAATGTTAGGATAGAAAGGCACAAAACCAAATGAATAAAAAATAATAATAATAATAAAAACCATCGCATCTATCTTAGTCTGTTATGTTGTGTTTGGATGGTGAATTTAAAAGGTTACCAGAATTTTCAAATAAAGGGAATTAAAATTGAAGAAATTTAAATTCTATTAATTTTAACTTTTCATTGCTCGGATGCTCTTCTTTATATATATAAAGATTATTATAATAGTTACAACTTGTAGGTTTCAGTTAGCTCAACTGGTAAAATCGCTAGCAGACATCATAGGGTGGCGATAATGCAGGAGCATAGTGGCAACTTATGTGGCAGCTGCATGGACGACATGTGTTATTTATTTATAAGTCTAGTAGTTTTTATTATTCAGTCAAAGTTAGGGTGGTGGTAATGCAGGAGCATACTGGCAACTTATGTAGCAGCCACATGGGCAACATGTCATTTATTTATAGGTCCAGTAGTCTTTATTATTCAATCGAAGTAAATCATGAGTCTTTTTTTTAAGAGAGTTAATCATGAGTCTTGTTGTACCCGCCTAATAAATTTGATTATAGAATGCTGTAAAGTCAATCTAAGGGTTGTCATTTGTGTTGGAAGTTGTCAAGCATATAATTGTAAGCATTTATTTCTTGTGTAATGTATTCACCTATAAATATCAATGAGAAATCAAAAGAAGGCAACGATTTTTTATTTAGAAAATTATTTACAAGTGTTCTTACTTTGGAGTTGAGTGATTCCTCCTAACAATCAAGTGTGTGACTTGGTCGCGTTTAGTGACATTGACGATTAGTAGCGTTGAGTGGCATCCCAGAACTATTCATCTAATCATTTGGTTAAATATTTGATTTAGCTTATTCAGCGGGTCTCAGCCTGCATCAAATTGATATCAAAGCTAGTAATCATGTTGTTCTACCCAAATTCTCTTTCTGTTTTAGAAAAGTCTATTCATCTTCTTTGGAAATTCTTTATTTGCTCATCAGGATTCTCTTTGTATGCCATATATGGTTGGAAAGATCTATCTTTCTAGTTCTAGAAGAAAAAAAAATGGATCGTGATTTCAAGCTTTATACAATGAGATATTTGTGATTTACTAAGCAAACGCCAATCTGTTAGAAAGTTGTGATATTTCATGTTCTTATTTCAAATACCTCCAAGATATCGAAGGAACACCAATGGTGTCGATATACAATCTGAACTTATTAAGGAAATCTTATGAAGTTCTCCATCAAAAGATGATTAAATTCTTAATTGGATTCGAACCTATCCAATTCAAAGTCATAGGAGTAAGCAAGCAAAGTTTTGCAAGGAATATGATTCCAATGATTACCAATCAACATTTTCAAATTCTGTTTTGAAAACTACTATTATGAGTAGTCATAGGAGTGCTCCAAAGAAGATACTATTGTAGATTGGAATTCTCCACCAATCTTGGACAAGTACCATTCTGATGATTGTGAATTGGGCAGGAGTAGTCAAGTTGTGGGAGATTTTTATGAGACATTCTTTGTTCAAATACAAATAACCGTTGATTTTACAGAAGAGAATTGTTTAGAGGTAAGATTAATTCCTCTAGCCATAGAAGAATTGGGTGTAAAGATTGTATCTCTTAAGGAGCGAAATCCACATGTTGATTTTCTTGGATTTGACAAGCATTTATTTCCATATGGTAAACTTGATGTTGATTTTGGTCCATCTATAGAAGTTAAAGCTCCTTATCCGGGAAAGATGCGTGATTTTATTTGGGAAGCTTATGTACAACGTAAAGTAATTCAAATGGGTTCAACACTCACAAGGATAAGGCCACAACAATTTTGTAAAGATGGAAATCTTGGATCAAAGGGTGAGTATGCTGATTTGTTTGTAGCATTGGCTTCATGTGCTACACTTTGCCAAAACAAATTACAAATTGAAATTCGTTCAACAATGTTTATCATGAGCAAGAAAAGAATGATTAGTAGCATGTTGGTTTCACCTATATTGATGAAGATAAATGGATGGAAAGGAAAGATTGGTCATCCAAAAGAGCAAGGGAAGGATATGAAATTGAACTCAAGGGAAGGATTTGAAGTTGAACTCGAGGTTGAGTTTTTTTACAAGAAGTGGAGTTTAATGTAGGTGTTTGTTGAATGTGTATAATTTTAAATATTCGTTGAAAAATTGTGTATATTGAATGTGTAAAATTGTGTACGTTCTTAAAAAAAATACGTGCTTTGAATGTTCAAAATTATGTAAATTCTTTGAGTAATAGTGTTCGTTGAAAGCCCATAATTTTCAACATTTTTTTTTTAAATTGTATAACTTGAACATGAAATTTTTTTATCTTTCTTTGAAAAGTTTCGTACTTTGAACATACATAAATATATAAATTCTTTGAGAAATAGTGTTCGTTAAATGTGCAAAATTTAAAACATTCTCTGAAAATTTGTGTATATTGAATCTACAAGTTTTTGGACATTTGTTGATATATTTGTGTACATTGAATATATGGTACAATGTGCATTCTCCAAAAAATTTTGTAGGTCGAAAGTGCAGAATTGTATACATTATTTGACAAATAGCGTGCTTCAAACATAAATAATTATGTAACTTCTTTGAGTAATAGTAATCATTCAATGCGCAAAATTTAATACATTCTTTGAAAAATTGAATATGTTAAACGTGTAGAATTCTGTAAATTTTTTGAAAAATTGTGTACATCGAACGTACAAAATTATAATTTTTTTTAGTAATAGTGTTTGTTGAATGCACAAAATTATCAACATTCTTTAAATAATTGTGTATGGTGAACAAGTAGAATTTTGAGAGTTCTTTGAAATATTGCTTACTTCAAACGTACAAAAAAATGAAAATTCTTTGAGTAATAGCGTTCGTTGAATGCAAGAATTTAAAACATTCTTTGGAAAAATGTGTATGTTGAATGTGCAGAATTATGTACAAAATTATGTAAATTCTTAGAAATATCAAGTTTGTTGAATGCACAGAATATTTAACATTTTTTGAAAAATTGTGTATCTTGAACGAGTAGAATTGTGTACATTTTATGAAAAATTGCGTATTTCGAACATACAAAATTATGTAAATTCTTTGAGTAACAATGTTCATTGAATGAGCAGAATTTTCAACATTATTTGCAAAATTGTATATGTTGAATAGGCGAAAGTTTAAATGTTCTTTAAAAAAATTGCATACTTCAAATGTACAAAATATTGTAAATTCTTTGGATAATAATGTTTGTTGAATGCGCAGAATTTCCAACATTTTTTTTAAAATTGTGTGCAATAAACATGCATAATTGTGTATGTTCTACAAAAAATGCGTACTTGGAATATAAAAAATTATGTAAATTCTTTGAGTATTAGTGTTCGTAGAATGCGTAGAATTTAAAACATTTTTTGAAAAATTATGTACGTTGAACGTGTAGAATTGTGTATGCTTTTCGAGAAATTGCGTACTTCAAACGTACAAAATTATATAAATTATTTGATTACTAATGTTCATTGAATGCGAAGAATTTTACATATATTTAGAAAAATTGTGTACATTGAACGTGTGGAATTTTGAGCATTCTTCAAAAAATTAAGGTTATGTTTGGTAACAGTTTTTGTTTTTTATTTTCAAAAACTTGTTTTTGGGAATATAAAGAAAATTAAATTTTCTTGTATTTTTGAAATCAAAAACATGTTTGGTAAGTTGAAATTAAAAAAATAGTTTTTTGAAGAAAAAATAGAAAATACTAAAATATGTTGTAACTAGGATTTGAACTTTAATGCTAACTTATTAAATGAGACAGATTCATCAAATTAAATGCGTGTTTTCATTGACTTTTGAAAATTAGAAACTAAAAATAGCATTTTGCATGTTTTTAGTTTCCTTCACAAATTGAGTTTTGAAAACAGTTTTTGTTTTTTGTCTATTTTGAGTTGTCAAACAAGTTTTTTAGTCTCAAAAATAGAAAATTGTTTTTGGAAACAAAAAATAAGAAGAAAAAACAATTACCAAGCATACCTTAAGTATTTCAAACATACAAAATAATGTAAATTCTTTGAGTAACTATGTTCATTGAATGCGCATAAATTTTAACATTTTTTGAAAAATTGTGTACGTTGAAAGTGTAGAGTTTTGATCATTTAAAAAAAAAAAATTTGCGTACTTTGAACGTACAAAAGTATATAAATTCTATGAGTAATAGTGTTCTTTGAATGTGCAGAATTTTCAACATTTTTTGAAAAATTGGGTATGTAGTATATGTGTGGAATTTTGACCGTTATTCTAAATTTATGTACTTTGAACATACAAAATTATGTAAATTCTTTGAATAATAGTTTTCATTGAATGCGTAGAATTCAAAACATTTTTTCAAAAATTTTGTTCATTGAATGCACAGAATTCCGTACGTTTTTTGAAAAATTGCATATTTCAAATGTACAAAATTATGTAAATTCTTTGAATAATAATGTTTGTTGATTTCGCAGAATTTTAATTATTTTTTGAAAAATTGTATACATTGAACGTGCTGATTTTTTACATTTTCAAAAAATCATGTATTTTAAATATAGAGAAAATTATGTAAATTCTTTTTGATATAGTGTTCGTTGAATGTGTAGAATTTTGAGCGTACTTCAAAAAATTGCATATTTCGAACGTATAAAATTATGTAAATTCTCTTTGAGTAATAATATTCGTTAAATGCATAGAATTTTCAACATTTTTTGAAAAATTCTATACGTTGAACATGCAAAATTTTGAGCGTTCTTCTAAAAATTGAGTACTTCGAATATACAAAATAATGTAAATTCTTTGTGTGATAGTGTTCGTTGAATGCACAAAATTTTTAATGTTATTCAAAAATTGTGTACGTTGAATATGCTGAATTTTGATTTCTTCATAAAATTGCATAGTTCGAATGTAAAAAATTATGTAAATTCTTTAAGTATAATGTTCCTTGAATGTGCGGAATTTTCAACATTTTTTGAAAAATTGTGTACATTGGAAGCTCGGAATTTTGAGTGTTCTTCTAAAAATTACGTACTTTGAAAATATAAACAAAAACATGGGGTGCAAGAGAGTTTTTATGGAAAGACCATTGGTGAATATATATAGGTTTTGAAATTTTGATAATAGATTTTTTAATTGGAGTGAAATTTAATTTCTTAAAGTTAGATACATGTTGCATAGTTGTTAAAATACTATTGTTACTTTTTTTTTTAATGGGAATACTATTGTTACTTTATCTAAAGAAGTTGATAAGAACCAATAAGTTGTTGTCTCTATCATCTGAAATTTAGATGCATATTGTATGTTTTGTTAAAACACTTATTGTTATTTTATCTAAAGAAATTAATAAAAACAAATAAGTTGTCGTCTCTATCTAAAAATTTGTTTTTATCCAAAATATTGTTGTAATTTGGTAAAACCACTTGGCGCAACCACAGTTTCTAAGCCCAACTTTTATTATATAGCATATGATATGATATCTCCTCTTTCTCTCTCTTCAACTATGACCTTTGAAAACAAATAATAAAGAAATAATGAAGAAAGAGTAAATAAAGAGATCTGTGGTTCAACTCCTGCCTATACCAAAAATCAATTAGTGTCTTAGTTTAATGATAAAACTATTATCACGAGTGGACGTCATAGGTTGAAACTCTCTCAAAAAAAATTGGGTGTATTGTAAAGTGGGTTATTCAGTTAGTAGTTACGCGTAATATACACGTAAAATACACGTACATACGTAATTTTGGAAAAAAAAAAATCATGTTTCCCGTTAGCTTTCTAATTGTACGGATGTGTCTTTTTGCATCTAATAGCACTAGCATTGGGGGTGTAAAAACCTCCCAGTTGCTATTTTAGCAACCAACAAAGCCAAATTGCCCCACATTCGGTGGTGGGCTTTTATTTTTTGTTACCAATTGTTCACAAGGATGTAAAACAAAAATATGACTTTAATTAGGAAAGAGAAATAAAAAGGCATTGAGATGGAAGAAAAGAGAGAGAAACCAAATTTTTTTTATATTATTTTAATGAGTTGTGTCTAAAAATAGAAACTAGAATATTGGATGAGTTATAAAATAGAATAGTAAAATATTTAAAGTACGGTTTTTTTTTTTTTTTTGTTTTTTTTTTTTTGTTGCATATCCAGATGCTAGTGCTCTAAAAGTTTAATTTGCGCTTCAATCGGCTAATTACATTATGCCAGTTAGATATGAGTTTGTAGGATAAAAAAGAATTGTTGTCTTTCATGGTAATAAAGACTAAACTGTAAACACACTTTAAGTGCCCTATAGCTAAACAACTCTAGAAGATAGGGTACCGTTTGGTATGGGTGTTTCAGAACTGTTGTTTATTGTTTAAATTAGGGCTGTCCAAACCCGACCGGAGCCCGACAACTCGGCAAAACCGCCCGATGCAGACCCGATTTCGGCCCAAATCGAAGGTCCAATCGGTCGACGGTGGGTTTCCGTTCTCAAGAACTGACAACGGCGGGTCGAGTGGCGGGTTTTCTTCTCCAAAACCTCAGCAACCCGAACCCAACCAGAGCTATTGAAAAATCTGGCCAAATCTTGTAAAAACAAGCCAAATCCGGCTAGATCTCAACCAAATCCGGTGAGATCTCGATCAGATCCGGCTAGATCTAGTGGGATTTAGCCAAATCCGGCCAAATCCCAACAATTTTTAGCAAAAAAAAGCAGATTCCAGCAACATTTTCTAGATTCTAGCAACTTTTTTTTCTTTAGATTTTGACGACTTTTTTTTATTCCGACGACCGACCGAACCGACCTACGCTCATCCCTCACCCGAAACCAACTCGACCAATTTTTCCAGCTATTGGTTTTGGGTTCCTTCGCCCTCTACCGGATGCTGACGGGTCGAGTCCGGGTTGGGTCCAAAACCGCCCAGCCTTAGTTTAAATGGCCAAACACGTGGGCCTCACACTAAGTTCTGTGTTTGGTAAGGTTTGTTGTTCAAATGGTGTTTAAGTTATGTTGTCACAAATATGTTACTGTTTGGTTGAAATACATTAGACCCACCTAAAGTGACTACACCTCAACATCTCTTCTCCTCCATGCCATCTGTCCTTTCTAAGTCTCTACCCTCTCATTCTTCCCGAAGCTCACTTCTCCTCTCCCTCTTCCACAACGGCAGTCCCATCACCACTAAGTAGCTAACCCTTCATTAATCCCACCCACCCACCCGAATCCCTCATTACTCATCCCCAACGACCACCTGAAAGCTATCATAAATCCGAAATCAAAGTTACCAAACCCTAAATTCACCAAAATTAATCCAAAATCCGTACGGCCTGATTCATCTCCTCAACCACCGTATTTACTCAGCCAATCCAGCCCAGCCAATCCAACCATGCCTTAATCACTATTTTGGGCAACATTTTTTCAAACAAGTATCAGACTTTATCTCAAATCAAATTAAGCTCCCTTGCACAGCGCATCTACCATTGCCACGGTATATTATGGAGTATACAGACACAGCGTCTTCCTCCTCAGTCATTCTGCCATATTCATCCTCCTCCAATGTAGTCCCTTCACCTACGGTAAGAGTTTAATTTTGCTGTTCAATTTAATGTTGAATTTTGCTGTTGCATTTGTTCTTAGTTGCTGTTGAACAATCCTTCACCCACGGTGTTCATATTTCTTCATAATTACTGTTGATTTTTGCTCTTGATTTTGGACATGATTTCCTCCATGCCCATGTAACTAAAGCTAAGTATGGTTTGGAAAATGGGCTTTTTGAAGCATAATAGGGTTTAGGAAAATGGGCTTTTCGAAAATCATTTATAAAGGCCTAAAGTGAATATTGGATTTCATATAAATCATTTATAATTGTGAATTTTGTTTTGTTTACCCATGTTATATGTTACTTGTCTTCACTACAATCTTTTTTATATATACTTGTAATAACTTGTTTGAGTTAATCAGTAAATGTGTTGCTCTAGCTGTATCTGAACTTAATACATAATGCTACAACATGTTTGGTAGAGTTTTTCTGTGCAAATGACCATTTTCCTATTCAGCAGTTACTAGTATTGGTGAGGATTAGGTTCAAGTATGAGAAATCATAAAAGTAATTTAGGAAATCATAAACCTTGAATTTACTGGGAGATTATGTACACTCTGTGTTGCCTACTATCCATGTTAGTGGATATTTCTTGGTTAAGTGTGTATCTTTTATTAGATGACTGCATCAACCGATCCTAAGGATTGGAAGTTATGGCCTCCTCCCATTGAGAAGCACTTTATAGATGTTTTGGTTGAAGAAGAAGCCAAAGGGAACATCCCTAGTGGCTAATTTTAAAAAAGGGTTTAGATAGTTGTTTAAAACGAGTTCAATCGATGAGACAGAAAAACCTATCACAAAAATCAATTACGCAAGAAATATCAAAGGTTAAAGCAAAGACACCGAGTTTTTTCCCAGCTAATTGGTTGAACTGGAATGGGATGGGATTCTGTCACTAACATGGTTACAGGTAGTGACACAGCTTGGGCATATAAACAATGCCTATAAATTATCGTGTGGTAGGGGAATTCAATCATATGTGTGAACATAATATAATTTTATTGCCTTAAAAGTCTTGGCCAACCTCAACTTTATGGACAAATTATGGATAATTGCTCCTAGTATGTTACACATATTATATGCTTTTATAAACTAAAAACGTAACACACGGTCTTCTTACACAATGCCTATAAATTATTGTGGTTGTAAGTTTTTTCTCGCGGAAGTTGGGCCATCTCACTTGGAATTATTGATGTTAACAGTATAAAGAGATGACCTTTGAAGTTGAACTATGGAACTGATTGGCAATCTCACATGGAAGTCTATGCTCTATAGTTGCCAATGACTCAAAATTCCACTCCCGTCATGTTTTTTTATTTTATTTTTAATTTAAAAAAAGAGGGATTGCACAAGAGACTTCCAGTACGCAAGAAAAAATGACCCAAGTAATATAATTTTATTCTCCCAAAATTCTAGACGTAGAAAACTGGAGAGGGATATCATCTAATCACGGAAACATCTATGGATGACAACGTGACTCATGTTTTCAGTTTATTTATAAAAACACACAGTGTGTTACATAAACAGTGCCTATAAATTATTGTGGTTGTAACTTGTAAGTTTTTTCTAGTGGAAGTTGGGCCATCTAACTTGGAATTATAGGATTTTCCGTTTTTCTACTTTTAATGGATAAATTTACGAATGCACCTGAGGAGATGCCCTATGAAGTTGAACTATAGAACTGATTGGCAATCTTGCTTGGAAGTCTATGCTCTATATTTGCCAATGTCACAAATATAGAGGGATTTCACAAGAGACTTCCAGCACGCAAGAAAAAATGGCCCAAGTATTTGTGAAAGTGACGTGATGACAGAGAAGAATCAAATGTAGCGTATAAATGGAATCTCAGAGCTCTGTTTCATGACACATAATTCTCAGTGGATTGTTGTAAGCCTTGGCTGATAATTTTGAATTATTTCCAACTGTACTGAATCTTTAGAAGAAACCCATGATTCTAGGACAAATTGCTACATTTTAAAAAAAATATCTTTCTCAAATGCCTTCAATGTTTGAGTGATGAAATTTTGGTCATTTACAAATTATCAATGGCAATATGGGGTTCATGACCAGATCAGCTGCACTCTGCATAAACTACCAGAGATCAAAATAAAAGAATAGTATGAACTATGAAGTAATCTTTATATCTCATAGAGGAAAAGAGAGAGCTACAAGCTGTTTATACAGCAGTGCATGACCATTAGAAGCTTGACAAAAAAAATTACAAGCTCAATCGAGGTCTTGCCTGTTCCTTGGTGACTTAAAAGTATTTGAAACTTCTAACCAAAAAAAAAAAAGTATTTGAAACTAAACCACATTACAGGCTCTTTTACTTTCACAAACATCAGCCTCTGCCCATACACCGATGTATCACACCGGTGACTGCAAAAACAACACCTGGCGTGACCTACCCTTATGAAGGGTTATGTTATCATCAGATTAAACACGACATTGGACGGTAAAATATAACCACGTCCCAACATGCCCTGCTCTTGGTGCTCCTACAATATTTACAAACAAGATTTATAGTTCAACCTATGGCTTAACTTCAGAGTTGTCACTTGATGTTCAGGGCTGCTGACATGGTACGTAGCTCCTTAGCAATCTCTGAGAAAGCTGGTCTAGAGTTAGGATCAGATGACCAGCAGCTCTCCATCAATGATCTCCATGCAGGGTCGCACCAGTTTGGAATTTCGGGTCGCAGGTTGCCTTTGATTATACCAGCTGAAATTTATCAACTAGATTTGCATCATCATCCTTTAATATAAATGGATAATAAGCCAGTATTTATATCAAAATCATGCACTTTGGGTTAATTGTTGTCCAGTTTACACATAAATATAATGTAATATTATATATATATATATATATTTATATATTCAAACACCACTTAATTTATATGAACATGATTGAGATTCTGTTAGAGCTAAACGATCCATGTTGTTGACCTCTTCAATAGCATAGAATTTATAGATGTGCAGATAAAAAATGATTATTGATTGGATAAGATCCTTCAGAGGATTAAATCTCTTGAGAGAGAGAGAGAGTGATTGAGAGCAAAGAGCACCAACAATTGGGAATTGAGTCATCAGAAAATACAGGGCAAAAGGGTTGTAAGAAAAGATTGCCAATTTATCTTAAGTGGAGGTATTGCTCCAGATATAATGTGATGGATAACAGTTTTCAGATTCCTAACTTATATAATTTGGACCGTAAATAGACAACACTATCATGAATTCATGACGGTTATGAAATTACCCATATACAGTCTGAAAATTATTCAAAGTGTCTCAATTACCAATGAAAATAAGAGGTTTTTAATATACTCACTTTCCATTTTCAAATTAAACTATACCTATTAATTCCTCCGAACGCATTTTTGCAAAGGGTTCCTCCCCAGTCAAGAGTTCCCACATGACTATTCCGAAAGAGTAGACATCAACCTACAAGAGGCGATAAAACATTTTACAACCAAAGTGAATGGCAACAGATTTAAACTTCACATGTTTGATAATCTAAAGTGGGTATGCTCACCTTTTCTGTAACCATGTTGTCCTCACTATTCAAAAGTTCAGGAGCCATCCATGGTAGGGTCCCTCGTACTCCACCAGAGACAAGTGTCCTCTGTTTAATTTTTGATAAGCCCAGATCACCAATCTGAAAGAATGATTGAAAAAGTTTCAAAGTTGTTTAATAAAAATGATGAAAGTTTCTGAAAACAAGAAACTGAGGCCAAGGATGATGGACCACAGAGTAAAAAAGGACGAATAAGATAAGAAATTCTAATCAAAACCAGCCATGGCTCTTATCAGGTAGATTACCTTGCACACTGGTCGATGAGGGTCCCTCATATTCACAAGGAAGTTGTGAGATTTCAAGTCAAAGTGGACAATGTTCTTCCCATGTAAATATTCCATACCAAAAGCTGCATCCATGGCTATAATAAGCCTCTTCCTACGATCAATTGTCCTGTAATTGAGAATTGGCATATTCAATATAGAAAATGAGTTCCTACAATGGTGTTCAAAAACTTAATACCCAAAAGAATGACAGAAAAAATGATAGATGTAGCAGGAAACATAGTCAGAAAATGCACAACTTCTAGCTAGGGGTATTACTGAATATTGTATAAGCTAACCTTAGATGATCTACCAGACTACCAGCAATGTGTAATCTTACCACATCGGAATTTTCAATATGATAGTGGTGATGGTCTCACCAATGGAGGATTCTAGATGTGATCAAACTGATTGCACAACCAACTCCAGAACGTGTAGTTAGATTACGGTAGTCTGGGGTGTTCATACTCCTTGCATGATAGATTACGGTACACCCTCACTCACACAACTCATACCACAGAGCAAGTTTGCCATGACCATATATATAACTGGTAACCAAATTGCATTGCACATGCTTGTTTAAGTTCCTTCTCACTCCGTAATATTTTCTTATTCCCATATGATTACATCATGACAGACGTTTGATATTTGATACATACACATGCAATATATTAATATACCCTTAATATTTGATGGACAGATGCTATCTAAAATTCTCTTCTTTTCTTTTTTTTCTTTTTTTTTTCTCTTCTGTGCACGCAATCAAGAAGCAAAATAAAGCACATTAATATGCACTATTATAACAGAGCTGAATATGAAGGTTGAACTAAAGAGATATATAAGCTAAATCCAGGATCCTCAACATTGTGGAACATTTTTACATATTATGGTGGTCCAAAAACTCATGGAATCCTTCCATAAATGTCCATTTTCAGATAGATCAATATATAAATCAAGGTCAGTTTAACATCCATTTAAGATAATCACATAAAAAAGGAGAAGCAAAGTGTCCTGTATTGATGGAAAACAATCAAACACAATTTGCAGAAAAGAGTCGAATTAAATGAATTATAGATTGAACCATAAAACAAGATTGGATACCATACCGATCTTTTCTTCGCAAAACTTGTTGTAGGGAGCCATTGACCATGTACTCTGTCACTGTTGCCAAATTTGTCACAGGTCCGTCCCTAACTACACCATAAAATGCCATAATATTTGGATGGTGAAGCTGACCTAGTAAGTGAGCTTCCCTCCAAAAGTCTGCAACCTGCAAAGGCGTAGATAGAAACAATTAAGTTGAGATAATATGCAGGTATTCATAGTGCTGACAATAACACACAGCCATTTCCCTATTTCCTCTCTAGTGCTTTCTTCCCTGGAAAGCTTTAGGGTTTCCTTATCACCATCCTATGCACATAATTTCCTTCTCTTCAGATATTTAACTGATTTTAAATTTATGCTAACTGTTGATGTAGGAAAAATAAGGGACATGAGTTGAAAGCTTCAAAACTGAGAGAGTAGGACATATCCAAAATCAGCAGCTCAAAAACAAAATAATCTCCTACTCAGGTATCAAAACACAAATAAGTTCAGCCAAAAAGAAAAAAAAAAGAAAAAAAATCCTACAAACTTTACATGAAACGTAATTTAGAAGAGAATGATCATCATTTGATAGGTTAGAGCAATATTTAACTCAAAGATCAAACCACTCAAGTGAAAATGAAATTGTATGGATTATAATAGACAGGTGATTGTACATGACTAAGCAAACCAATGTGATCAGATGACAGAATAAATTTAACAGTGGAACTGTGGGAAGAAAATATGAAAATTACCAATCGGTCCTCCTCCAATGAACCTTCAGTGAAGCAACTTGGCTTTATCCTCTTAATGGCAACATCAGACCCCTTCCATTTTCCATAGAAAACGGTTCCAAATGTGCCTGAACCAAGCTCCTTTATATATTCAAGGTCAGTATTTTTAATAGTCTGCAGAACAAAGTAGAAAAGAACATTTTCTGTTATACTTTGCTCAGCTCAACCTCTACCAAGTTAAAAGACTTATAAATCGTATATGTTTAACAAATTACCTGCAGCTCTCTAATGGCTAGATGAGTATAAAATGCATTTAGGTCACTAGGCATTCCACCAATTACCTTAGAGCATTTAGAGCTTTCATTATTGTCAGTCTAAGAAACCAGAAAAATCATTAGTAAGTCAAAGGCATCAAAGTTCAAAGCCAACTATCAGCCACTGAATCTAGAAATATTTTTCTTAAATCTTCTAATAAAAGAAATAAAATATCTGTAGTTATACCTTTTCATCAATGCTTAAACCACGTGGAGGGTCTTGTTGTAACTCTTCTGCATGCACGTCATCATTTTCCATTTTGTTTGTGTTCTGAGAGGAAGGATTGGGTGCAACTTCATTTGATTCATCAACTTGGGGCCCTGTGCTGAATTGCTCTTCATCCACAGGATCCACAGGTTTTGATTGAGGTTTCAGCATGGCATCCGCACTGTTGCAGGTAGCAAGAGAAGACAGCACAGGAGGTCCCACTTCTTTGGAGGATGACAATGAAAGGCTATACAAAGAAACATCCACTGAAGATGCAACTCCACCTTGTGTGTTATCAGTGCCATTTCTATAACTGCTTAACGAGTTAATGCCTGGTTCCACATCTGACTGCTTACTATTGCACCTGAATTCTGTTCCATTGCTATAAGCCATATTATCTGAAAAACCTGAGATGTTAATTACCTTCTGTTTATCAATCAGGAGTGGTTTCTTGTCAAGATCACTGTGAATGGGCTCACAATATATGGGTACTCCATGAAAATTCTCATATAGAGCATGATATGGAATTTTGGGTGTGTCACAATTAGTGCTAGTCAAGAGATCTTTCTGAGTATCCACTGTTGTCATGCGTGACAAATGTCTCTCAGTACCCACATATGGACCATGGTAAGCTAAATGACATTCCTCAGGATTGGAATATCTGTAATGTGAAATTTCAGGGCAAACCTGCTCTCTTAATTTCTCATTACCATATTGAACATCAAGAGAGGAAGTACCTTTATTCAAGGAAGAATCCATCATTCTCACCCTTCCTTCCAATGCTTGATCAGGCAAACCAGACCACAGTTTCCAAAAATTGGGATAATAAACCCTCATAGACTGACCCTGCTTTAATATGTTCGAATTTGGCCTAAGCCCATGGTCGAATTTCCCCACTGAAACCCTTCCATCCAACCTAACAGTCCGATGGTTCCCCATCTCAACCGGATTGTTCTGATGGATACTTACATGATTGGAACAAATCCGCTGAATCCTAGTATCATTTACACTAAACCTATGATTGTGGATGCCACTATGTAAGCCACCCCAAACCCTTTCATCTGTACAAGAAGATCTTGGCAGATAAGCACACCCAACCAAATGATCATCACAAAAATTACAATTGGGACCCCATGGCATAATGTTCTCCCTATTCAGTCTACTCATTGATGCCTGCTCAACATTTCTGAACTCCCCCTTAACCTCACAACTATTACACATCGAAACCTTATTAGAACCATTCAATTGCCTTGAAAACTGCCCTGCTGCTGTTGCAGAAACTGACTGACCAAAATTCCCAACATTCATCCCAACCCCATTATATACAACCTGACCATACTGCCCTGACAAACATCGCAAAGAACTATTATTCTCCACACATATATTCCCATCCCTCGGATTCAAAGGATTCAAATTCCTGCAACTCTCACTCCCTATCTTATTACCCAACACATCCACTCTACACCGGTTCTCTAAACCATGAGTTACACCTACACCATTAGACCTCAATGAAACCCGGGGTTCAGGGACCAAACCCACAACTGGGTGCTTACCATATTTCAATTTTTCACCAAAACATGGAATTCCCATCTCAGTCCCAATAATCCCACCAACAAAACCCGGTTTTTGCTTAGCCAAAAATTGTTGCTTTAACACCATTTTCCTTAGAGAATCATCCCCATACTTCACTAAATTCTTGGCCACCTTACTCTCAAACTGATCACCATTAAAACTCAAATGCGTCTCACTCAAAACCCCATTTGAACTCTTATCCCTCCCCACACAATTCACACACAATTCACCATTTCCAACACAAGTACAACAAAACACACCAAAGCTACAATCTTTCTTCTTGTCATTATCATTAGAAACAAATTGATTGGCACAAACAAAAAGCCAGAGCCTAGCGTTCTTACCGTGAAGCTGATCAAGCTCATCGACCATGCAGCGAACGTCGTCGTCTGAGGCAATAGAAACAAGAGGAGGAGTGTCATCATTCTCTTCCGAATTACAGGCTGTATTGTGTTTTTTGTGAGGATGAAGAAGGAGCTGGTATTTGAGAGAGAATGAAAACGAAGGAGGAGACGACGTGGTGGTTTGGAAAAGATCCGAAATCTTGGAACGGAGCTTCGAGAAGGTGATGGAGCGGTCTACGGAGATGATTCGGGTCTCTCCCCCAACGTATCGGAGCTTTCCAGAGAGCGGTCTTGGCTGAAACGAACCGTTGAAGCTACACACCAGCTTGAGCTTCGTACTCGGCCTCTTGCGCCGACCCACAATAACATGTGCTTCTTTCATGGCAAAATGGCATGGCATTGCAGAGAGAGAAAGAGAAAGAGAGAGAGAGACTGTCTCTCTTTGGTGAGTGAGACTAAGTGTGTGTGAGTGTGAGAGAGAGAGAGGGGGAGAGTTTATATAGTTGCGTGAAGAGTTGGGGTAGTTGAGAAATTGGGCTTCAGGTTGGGTGAAATTTGCGAGTTTGCCATTTGTCTCAGGTGGTTTTTTCTGTTTAGAAGGATGCGCGATATTGTGTAGATTTAATGCACTCTCTTCCCATATAAAGATAGAGGTTCACGTTAATCAATGACCTATTTTTTTTATAGTTTTTTTTAAAAATTTTAGCATAATCTAAGTGTACATGTTTGTGTGAAACTCCATCCTGCAAACTTCAATCTCAGCCTTTACTCCTTACACCTCAAAAGTACTTATACTTGTAGAAACATTTTTATGATTGTGGAGTGATCATTGCTCCAAGAGTACACTGTAGTTAAACAATGGCCTTATCAAATAGCTTTGATACGATCTATATGTGCATTAATAAAGATAAATAATGTTCATGTATTTAATGTCAATAATTATTGATTTAAGAATTATTTTTAAAAACATTTTTATGGAAAAATGATAAAGTAATTAAATTTTTTGACAGCTTTTTTTATTTCCCAAGAAAGTGGTGTTAAAAACTTTCCTAATATGATTTATTAACAATTGCTCTAAGGGCACCCATTAACATGACTCATATATTATATGTCATACATCTAAATAGCATAGTTAGCAATGAATTAAGTTAACTCATAGTTAGTATGTATTGTGTATCTAAGAGTTAGATCATTTTGAATATATACCATTGTTAGTTTCTTTAAGACATTTTCCCCTCTCTCCGTGTGTGTGTGTTAAAATATTTAGTATTCTAAAAAAAAAAAAAATTGGTAAAATTCTCTTGACATCCATTGAGAGATATGAGGTTTAAATCCCGACACACAAAAAATAATTAATATCTTAGTTTGATGATTGATGATAAGAACAATCATCATGGAGTAGACGTCATACGTTGAATTTCTATAATATCTAAAACCAAAATATTTAGTAAAGTACACGTATTACACTATGTATTAAACATACGTACTAGTGTCTAACTTTTTGGTATTATATCAAACAATGTTGTTCATTTCGTTTCGGAATGAAATATTTCGATACAAATCAATTTTAGTGTACCGTTTTAGGATTGCTCTAAATAGCATAGTTAGTAGTGTGTTCTAGTTAGTTCAATAAGTAAAAGTTTTTAGTCATCCAATAAGAGATATGAGTGTCTTTGAATAATAATAAGAGCAATCTTCATGGAGCAGATATCATACAATGAATTTCTATCATACTTATAAATAAATAAAAACATAGTTAGGGTTCGTTTGGATACAGCTTATTTTGCTGAAAACTGAAAACACTGTAGCAAAATAATTTTTAAATGTGTGAATAGTGCCGTGGGACCCATTTTTAATGAAAAAGTTGCTGAAAAGTGAAGTTTGTAGGTCCCGTGAATAGTGCACGGGATCCACTGGTGTGCACTATGCACTGAAGAAAAGTCAAAAATCACAGCTAAAAAAAAAAAAAAAGAACGTGAAAGCGCAGACTTGGGAAGCACAAAAGCACTTCCCAAGCGCACTCTTAGGATCCGTTTGGATACAATTTATTTTTGCTGAAAACTGAAAATACTGTAGCAAAATAATTTTTAAATGTGTGAATAGTATCGTGAGACCCATTTTTAATGAAAAAATTGCTGAAAAGTGAAGTTTGTGGAACCCGTGAACAGTGCACGGGTGTACTGTTCACGGGAGAATAGTCAAAAGTTGCGGCTTAAAAAAAAAAAAAAAACGCGCAAAAGCAAAACACAGACGTGAATCCAAACAGATACTTAGTGTACTAATAAAAACATAGTTAGTAAAGTATATATATTATACTGTGCATTACACGTATGGACTAGTCCTTAAATTTGGTATTGTATCAAACAGTGTTGTTAATTCTGTTTTAGCGTTAGTTTTGGAATGGAATATTTTAGTACAAATTAGACATATTTAAACACCATATACTTATTGTTTTTCACTTCATTACCAAATTAATAGTATTTTTTTCCTCTCTTTATTTAATATTGCTTTCTAGTTTCCACATTTAATCTCACAATCTCCAAGAATCTGTGAGTGTAAACTCTTAACTTCGCCAAAAAAACAAAAAGATTTAAGATCATGTACGAATGAGCAAATGATTTATTTTTTATTTTTTAAATCAACTTTTTTTAGAAAAAGAAACCAAATATTATTAAAAGAAAACTCAGTCAAAGTTGGCTAAAGTTATAAAAATTAGGTGTGAAAGAACATTCTTCATTCACACTAAAAAATCGGTAACATGTCTAGCATGCCTAGTTAGGCTGTGAGCTACAAAGTTGTCTTGTTTACGTGTTTGAGAGAAAATGACAGCACAAAAGGTCTCGCAAGGGTCTTGACTTCATCTACCAGATGGCCAAACGAAGAGAGGGATACCTCTACGTAATTGAGAGCGTTATGCACAATTTCATAATCACCTTCCAGAACATAGAGGAGAAGCCACAATCACTGGCAAATCAAAGAGCTCGAACAGAAACCAAACATTCCACTATGTCAACCGAAGGTGGGAGTTTTTATATATATGTTTTGGTTGATCACCATTAAATGAAAGATTTAGGGCCCGTTTGGTATAGGAGTTTGAGTAATATTGTTTGTAGTTTTTTGAAATACCTATGGGTGAAAAAAGTGTATGGAAATGTGTGTAATGTTGTTTAAAAACTGAAAATGAGTTGTTTAACAACTCTACCAAACAGGGCCTTATTCTTGAAGTTAATATTTCAAGAATTAATTGTCTTTAATCTTTGAAGAATTTATCCCATTTAAGACTTTCCTTGTTAATTCTTTTTTTTTTTTTTTTTTTTTTTTTTTTTGAGAAACTTCCTTGTTAAGTCATTAAATTTGAATTTCAAATATTTATGGCTTTTAAGTCTTAACTTTTTAGAAAATATTTTGTCATTCAATGCATTATCTCATTCCTTATAGACTACTGCACATCTTTGGCATGATGGTCATATCATAAATATAAGTGCTTGTGGAGGTGGGCGGGGTAAAGGCTGGCATTCAAATTTCCAAGAGGAAACTTTACATTTACACACATACATTTAGATTATTCTATAGTAAAATTCTATCTATTAAAAAAAAATCTAAATTTCTAATCCTAAAGGGAGGGGAATAATCGGTATTTTTTTTTTTTTTTGAGGAAAGGGAATAATTGGTAATTAATAAATATTTTTGGTATTTTTTATTTTATTACTAACTGCCCAATTTATTTGTAAGGCTTTAGTATTGAGTCATTTTGTATAGGACAAAGTTTAGTTACAAAATTGGTTGTAGCTTAAAACTACAATGTTACTCAATAAAATAGATATTACTACATATTTTGAAAATCTAATCGTTGAATTGCATGTTCTTTACGCTCTTAATACGGCCAACATGGGGTTTTACCCCTTTCAACCAAACTTTCCAGCATTTTGCCCCTGTTCTGAAACTATTTCGGATATGCCCCTGTTTTAAACTCGATTTTCTAAAAATCAAGTTTCAATGAAAAACTCAATTTAACGAAAATCGAGTTATAGGCAAAAAACTTTCATGGAACTCAAGTTCCATGTAAGTTTTTGCAAGTAACTCAATTTTCGTTAAATCGAGTTTTTCATTGAAACTCGAATTTAAAAAATTGAATTTCAAAACAGGGGCATATCCCTAAATAGTTTCAGAACATGGGCATTTTATTGGAAAGTTTGGCTGAAAGGGGTATTTTGCCATTTTGGCCCTCTTAATACGCATGTTAAATTTTGTGTCAATCGGATAGTATTTTACTATATGATTTATAATCTTATATTTTGTGTATAATTTTAAATTACAAAAACTTGCAATTTAAACAATTTATTGATAACATAGTTATTAATATTTAATTTTCTAGAAATTTTGCAAACATGAAGAATATAAGAAGAATATGTAATCCAATGGTGGAATTATCAAAATTCACCTTCAATAAAAAGATATTGAGTAAGGTTGTAATCTTAAGTTACAACTAATTTTATAGTTAAACTTTATCCGGTTGGATATTATGAAAAAAAAAAAAGAGAGGGTATTTTAAAAGTGAAGGAAAGAGCTCTACTTTCTACTCATTACTCTGAATTTTTTATAACATTCCGACGTGGATCCGTTGTCTGCTAATTGGGACAAAATTTTGGTTTGCACTTTGCATACTAAATGCATAAACATTATATTATTTTAATTTAATATGCTATCTCGCCGCCGAATGTGTACGTGTCCTCCTACTGGTGATTTTTGGAATTGATAGGAAATAAGACAGTAGAAGAAAGGAGAGGGAAATAATCAAAGAATATAAGAAAAGAGAAGAAAAACTTTTTCTTAATAAATTTGGAACATGACTGATACACTGACATAAGCTTCACATGCTGGCCATATGGCAAATACGCTCATAGATTCTTGAAAGGAATAGAGTTAGGCATCTTTGACGTGTTCCTTGTATTTTTCGGACCGAAATTGGAGAATAATTGAAATCATGATTTTAGTTATTTGCACGTAGTGTGTGCATGCACATGGCGTGCAAAAATCACTTCCCATCAACAAGTGCTACTTTTAATCTTATAAAAAAAAAGGAAAAAAGAAAAGAAAAAAAAAGCTACTTTTAAGCGATAAAGTTGCATTAACCTTTATTATGTCATGTCGATAATATAAACTACAGGTTTTTTTTTTTATTCTTATTATTATTTTAAATACTGCCTTCTAAAGAAAAAACTTTTATCATAATTACCTTGATAGTGCACAATGTACGTAATTGGAATTCCACCTCCTCATTTTCCATTATTTATCTATCTTAAAAACCATTATCATAATCATTATAGGTGTTTTAATGAAGTTATCAACACTATAGAATAGGAGTAACTATTCAATAATATATGAGCACAATGTGGTTATACTCCTAAAGTACTGAATAATTAGGGCAAATTATAACTTACCCATCTGTGGTTCGGTCGAAATTTTAGTTACTTACCTGTGATTTGAAATTTAACATTTTATCTACCTGATGTTAGCTTAGTTAGAGTTCCGTAACCCATTTTTATTAAAAATATGGCTAAATATGTAATTTTACACAACATTTATGTTTCTCTCCTCAAAAAATACAAAAAACATAAAAATACAAGATCAAAAAGAATCCAACGGAACACTTGCATTATGAAATTTCAAATCACAAGTAAACAACTTAAATTTTGGTCAAACCTCAGGTGGGCAAAGTATCAAACTTCAAACCACATATAGGCAACTTAAATTTCAATCAAACCACAGGTGGGTAAGTTGTAATTTACCTTTAATTATATTTGAGAAAATATAAGATTTAAATGCTTTGATGCATAATTACTAAACTTTTCTATATATACTAATATTTAAGGGGCTTTCTCTATTTAGAATCCTCATTTTTTTGTTCAAAAATACCCTTGCACCCCTATGTTTAAGTAGAGACTAAACTAAAGGATAATCTGGTAAAAATACAACTCTAACTATCACTAAAATATTGCCTAAAAAATAGGGTTACTCTCCTATTGATTTTCAAATTGCTTTATCCACTTATAAATTAGATTCTCATAATAAAAATTATATATATATATATAATAAAAACACAGGTAAATGCTTAATATTAATGAGAAAACGTGTAAACCTCAAATTGGAATGAATGAAAAATTATGACACTAAAAAGAAAAAAAGCCTCATCGCGTGCGAAGCACTTGTGATGTGGCTAGTATATATATATATATATATATATATGCACCTATGTTGTATGCTTCATGATAATTATCATGGTTTTAAAAACAAAACCGGGGGCAAAACTATTTTGCCTCCGATCCCTTCTTCAACCCGATTTTGACAGTTTTTGGGGTTTTTTCCGAACCAAACTGGTGGTTGGTTCCCAATTGAACCGATCGGACTGGCTGATCCGGTTTTTTTTTTTTTTTAAATCATGATAATTATTTATACCTATGTTGTCCGCTTCATGATGTACAGTACACAAGCTGGTGGAAATGAGCATACTGACTTCAATGAGTTATAGAAGCTGGTGGCTACAACTTAACCCTCCACGTGGACAACTTTGAGTTATAAAAGCACGGGACTTCGGTTAGGGAAGCTACGCCTTTGGCTTGTACCAATAGTGTGAATGCCATTGAAGGAAGATAAATGTGCAGTCTGGCATGGACAACGAGCATTATCATGAGAGAGAATTCAGCCCCTGTTGATTAGATGCTGCAAGACACCTCTCATTAGTTAGTACAAGTTGGGACCATTGCCAAAGACACATGTAACGTCCTTAGGCCTCACGCTTTCCTTCTCCTTCTCTCTGCTTATCCTTCATGATAGTACAAAACCACCCTTCAGCCCACCACCTTGAAAGATATGGTTTTTCTCTCTCTTCCAGTTGCGGAATGGTACTAGAGTGGTAGCTATATTAGGGTTTGTAAGGAGCAATGAGAGTGAGGCACCTATCCTTGTACATCGAGCAACATTCCTCGTACTATAAGAGGAGAATGTTGTTAAGAAAAGAGAAAACAAGAAGGAGAAATATGGGTAGAGAAAGAGAGCAGAAAAGTGTAAGGGTTTTGGAGGAAGAAACACCATGTAATCCTCAATTTTTCTTAATATTGCATAGTCTTTAAGGGATAAGGATATCCCATCCTTCATCCTACCGTGGTTTTTTTTTAATCTATATTCATAGGGTTTTTCCACGTACACACCCTATCTTTCATTGCTAATCTGTTCTACCATTTTTCCCTTTTTATGTTTTGGTGTTAAAGATGTCATTTTTAATACTTAATTAACAAGCATGACACCCAAATGTACTGTTAGGATTTAGGTCACAAAGCATTTGAGTTATTCTAAAATATAACTTGCACGTATACATGATAATTCTTTTTATCACTGGCCAAAACACTAATTGATTTTTGGTATAGACGGAATTCGAACATAGGGTTGGTCCCTTATTTGATGACGATATACTTTACCAATTTAACTATTTGAAACCAAGCTATTAAACCCATATTGGAACTTGACATGATGTAGGTTTTAGATTATTGGGCCGTTGAATGAATTGTAGATTCAATTAAGAAACAAAGTAGAACTCTAAAAGAAAAAAAAAGAAAAAAAAAAGAGTAGATTAGCAATATGTATACAAAATAAATAAATGGTTAAAATTTAATAGGTCAATTAACAAAGAGTTATATAAAAGATTCAGAAGTATATAATGACATAATTACAACACTATTTAATTTTTTAGTAAAAAAAAAAAAGGTAAACATCACAATTCACAATACTAATTACTCAACTTTCTTTCTACGAGTTAGAAATAAAAGAGAGCTCTATTATGAAATAAGTCGGGGACATATGTTTAAAAAGTCAATTTATTTACAGAAAAATATTATGAAAAAAGAAACTAGGGAACTAAAATGAAAATACTATTTAGGGACTAAATTGACTGCTACCAAAATACATGTAGGGACCAAATTGACAATAACCCTAAAATGTAGTGACCAAAATGGCATTTTCCTTTAAAAAAATGGTAAACATCACGATAGTAATTACTAAACTTTCTTTCTACAAGTTAGAAATAAAAGAGTCTATCTTTTCTATAAAAATATATAAATAAATAAATAAATAAAAGAGAGCTCTATTATAAAAGAAGTCCAAAACATATTTTAATAAAGTCAATTTATTTACAAAAAATAAATATATAAAAAACAATAAAAAAAACTGAAAAGAAAATAATTTAAAATCTTCTTCATTAAAAAATTCATTTAAATCAAGAGAGAGAAAATTTTGAAAATAAATCATTGAAGATATAATATTCCTTTATTTCATTCTTTAATATAGTAAAAAAGTTTTTTTTTCTAAAATACCAAAATTCGAATATCTTCTTAACTTAGAATAGAATTTTAAAAGTTAGGCAAATAAGTAATTCGAAGTACACTAAAACATTAAAATGGTTCTACAAAATCTTTTCAATTTGATTAGATTATAAAAAATAAAAAAAAACCTATTAGACTTGATTGGATTTAATTGAGTCATATGCTTAAACAATCTAATTAAATACTCAAATTGGTCTAGACATCATAATACCAGTTCATTGATATAATTGGTGGAGTTCATTTGAGCTTAATAATAATGCTTATCAATTTGGTGAGATTAATTAAAGCTTTCAACTGACATGGAAAATTGTAATTGCGTCAATAATGTTGTAGTTCAACCAGCACTTTTGGTGTTTATTTTCAACAAAAATATCTAAGGTTCGAATACCGCCACTTCCATTGTAATTATGGAATTATAGAGAAAAAGAAAAATTGAAACTACTATATCAAGTAATAATTGTATTAGATTCAAAAATTAATTATTGTATTAAACTTTTTATCAAATTGGCAAAAGATAAAAGAATGTTTCTTCCCAAAACAGGGCTATAGATGACTCATGCTTTTTAAGGTTCGCAGCATCCTTTGGTAAAAAAAGAAAAAAGGGGAAAGGGCACACAGCCCAATACAGGATCTCACATGCATTCTCACTTTCTGAACAATCACTTCAATCTTCCAAATATATTGGCGGGTGGTGTTTTTCTTTTTCCTATTTATTTCTAGTGCACATAAGGGGGAAAAAAAAGGAAATTTAGTTTCACTTAAAGCATGTTTGTTACCATTTGATTTATGCTAATAAAACAGTCAACACATGCAATGCATGGGAAATTTATCAAAACATATTTATAAATAATGCATGCATGCATACAACAAACATACATACATATATATATCAACAAATAACAAACTAAATCAAAGAAACCATTTGATTTATGCTAATAAAACAGTCAACACATGCAACGCATGGGAAATTTATCAAAACATATTTATAAATAATGCATGCATGCATACAACAAACATACATACATATATATATATCAACAAATAACAAACTAAATCAAAGAATTAGTATGAAATAATCTACATAATTAAATGCAAACCGTAGGTTAATTAGAAATTGTGTAGAGACCTGTTGCTTTAAATAAGATTTTGACCAAAAAAAAAATTCAATAAATTTTTTTTTTATGTTGGGTTATTTATTCTAATAAAATAGTAAGTTCTAATTGGTTTTGATTGACAAATAACCACAACCAAGTTTTTTTTTTTATAAAAAAATTATAATAATGATGTGAAAAATGTTGACATCCAAAAATTTATGTGATAGCATAAAAAAGAGCCAACTATACATATATATAATATAACCCTGCATATTTTAATGTCACCAAAATAAGTTAAATAAAAAACACACTAATTATAAGACAACTATTTTCGTAACCTAACATAGCGGCTGCATGTTTATGCAATTTCTTCCATTTCCCATAATGAAAGTAGAATGACAGAGATATCTACAATATTTCTGTTATAAAAAAGAAAAAAGAAAAGAAAAGAAAAGAAAGAGATATCTACAGTTTCTTCCATTTCCCATAAGTGATTGTATGTCAAATATCTACAAATTACTCTGTTTTTTTCTAATGAATAATTGTATATTTTGATTGTGTACAGGTAGTATACGTGGCAAACATAATATGGACTAGAAGTTCCGTATACATACTTAATTATGATTCCATGACAATCATAATATGCTTCTAACACTTATATTGATCATGAGAGGTGTGAAAAGACCACCACTGAACCCATATAATTTTCTATTATAATAATTCAAAGCTTCCATAAGCAAAAATCAGTCTCTTCATTTTAGATAAAATTAGAAATGTATTCCAAACACATCACGAATATTTCCTGCTTGAGAATAGCATCTAAAAACCGCTATTGCCTAAACTATGAAATGAAAAAAAAAAAAATCACACAATGGTAATATATTTTTTTATGGAAAAAAAAGGGTATATAGAGAGACGATCTAAGTTGCCGTTTTTCACCTGAGCGTGATTATAGTGACACCCTATCCACTGGACTCGAGCCTGCGGGAATAGAAAATTCGAATGGAGCATAATACCATATAACATGCAAAAAAAGAAAAAAAGAAAAAAGAAAAAGAACAGAAAATGGAAGTGGTATCCTTATTCTTTTTTCCCCTTAAAAAATTGAAGTGGTATCTTTCCTAGTGTAAAAGGGATACAAGCATACAACTATTTAACTTTAGGAAGGGACTATTCGGATTTGGGAACATATATTATGCTATGCTTTTCAACACAGAAAGATAAGGGGAAAAAAAAGCACAACAACAATAAATACATGTGCTTGAGAAATGAGATTGAACATATTGAGGAATTGAGGTTGACATTCTTCATTGGTTCACTTTAGCATGTCGACCCCATTATAGTGTCCTATTCTATATATTCCAATACTTCAGCATCAAGTTAGGCATAACTTCCATCTTCAACTTTGTTCGGCAAGAAAATTGAGTGCATACGTGGGCCACTAATTAAGATCCATTTCCAACTCATTCTTGAAAACAACAAAAGGTGATTATATTGATACTCCTTAGTAGTAATCGACAAGTGACAAGTGAGCCGATTCCATTGGGTTTAGGTGATAAGGTGGGAGTAAATGTGTGCCAAGTAAATAAACTAGTCAGTAGTCAGTCTCGAAACCATTTCTATACTGGAAGATGCTAAGTTATTAAATTTTTTATTATAAAAGACTTATATATGAATTTGTGTGATAATGAATATAATTATTAATTAATGCCATTTTAATAATTAATAAATAAAAAATTGAATCACTTTTCTGTAATTGATAACACATCATCTTACTTAGTTAAAATTATAGTATTTTCAACATCATTCTTCTAAATTAAGGATAGAAATATTTTTCTCAATTTTTTTCATAACAGCTAATATGATTGTTTCTAAGAGAAATTAGTCTTTTTATTTGAGTCTGTTGTCGATACTACTTTTATCATGTATCAATCACAATAAATTATATTTGAAACAAAATTATGAAAAATATGGTGTTTCAAATCTTATTATTTTAAAGAGTAATGCTACATATACAAAATAATTAATATTTTTTTATATTAGTTGAGTTGACAATTTTTTTTTTTTGCGTATCCTAGAATTTTTCTATTCCAACCCTCCCATAAGAATTCAAGGGCGGGTCCCTTGGACTAATTTATATGTGGAACCAAGAAGCAAACCAGTGAGATTTATGCATGTGTTTGATTTGATGCCGAACGTTAGGAGTTAGAACTTAGCTAGATTACTCATGGAAGTGCTTTGTGTCAAATGCTGGCTGGTTTCACGTATTTTATCGTTTTGGGTTGTGATAAAATACACACGTTAAGCTCATGTGGCTCACATATTTGGACTAGAATCATATTTAAGAAAATATTTAAGGATGACAATAATTCAGAGAAGAATCCTTTTTTTTAGATGTAGAAGTTGTCTCACTCTTGTGTTCCCCTTCATTCGGATGGATGGGTGACACCTAGACATGAAGAGACCTGTATCAAATCATATTCACATTTTAGAATACTTAAAAAGTTTCAATTGCGCAATACGATGAATTTCACTTCTATTAAAAAAAGAGAAAACGAGAAAGAGAACTTTCAAGTAAATATGAAGAGAATCTTGCAACTTGGAGAACCTAATTAAATTCAAGTCTCTTCCAACATTAAGAAATAAAAAGTGAAGTTTTCATAACATTATCAAGATTTTAAAATATATATAGAGTTTTCATGTGTCATCTATTGGAATTTAGAATCTTATGCATAACTAGCACACTAGTCTTTGGAATCCTCCTTTTGCTTATGCTCGCATGATAGGAACTCTTCGGATTTTAAGATTATTTAAGATTATAATTAATTAAGTATTTTAATTCAATAGTTACAACAATGAGAGATGGAGATTCAAATTTTAGTTCTTATAAAGAAAAGCATTAAATATCACTAGGTTATAAGATTCTTAACTAATTATAAGCTTTCTACTATGATTATTATTTGAAACAACTTGCTGAGACGATCACCTAAAAATTACATATTTCAATTGTAATTATTTTTTTACCTATTGATGTACCTAATTTGATAATACATAGACCAATGTGGGAGGTTTTGGGGTTGGTTGGGCAAACCATGGGAATTATTCTATTTTACAAAGATTGATGTGAATGCTCATAACTAGATAAATGAGAGAGATCGATAAGAGTGAAGAGTCCAAATTTGGTAAGGATGGAGGGTAAAACTCATGTTTTACACCATCTAATAAAAGATTGTCACACCAGTATTTTACTTAAAATTCAATACATCTTATCACACCTAATAATATCTTAATAAACTTCTAATTTGGTTGGATTTATATATATGGGTATTAGAATTAATTGGGTGTGATTGTGCTTATTCTTAAATATGTGATAAGATAATGTGACATGTTGGGATTGGAGGGGTAAAACATAGGTTTTACACCACATCCTTATAGAATTTAATCTCAATAGTGAATGGTGATTGGATACCAGTGATTGAATTTAACATATTGGCTAATGTACTTCAAGGGCGGTGTTACGTTGATGGAAGGGGGTTCAAATGAACCCCCTGAATTGAGGTGAAATTTTTTTTATATGATATATTTTTAATTTTTTTTTGTTTTGACCCCCCTAAAATATAAACTTGAACACCCTAACCTCAAAAAAAAGAAGAAGAACATGAAGATGACAATATAGAAAGATTCACAATACAAGATTAGAGAAATGTTCATTTTGCAGTGGAGGAGATCAATTTTTTGCAGCTTTGCAGCAAAGGAGATCCTTCTATCACGGTGGCTTGTAGTGGTGGCCATACTATATGTAGACGGTAGAGGAAACAGCACTTATGGCTTGTTGGTGATCTCCATAGAGAGAGAGAGAGAGAGAGAGAGAGAGAGTAGTTGGTCAACAATAAAGTAGAAAGAAAGAAGTATTGAAATAGGTGGGGAAATTAATTGGGATGATGTGTTCTACTTTGCTACTAGTTATTGTCAAAGGACAAGAATAAGAAAAATAAAATAAAGGAAGATAGAGGGATAGAGCAAAAGTAATATTAAGGTAGATAGTAGCGAAGAGATGAAAAGGTAAAAGGGAGGGAAAATGTTAGAAAAAGAGTAAAAATAATTTGGGGATTAATAAGAAGAATAAGAGTTAAAAATGAGAGAGAGAGAGAGAGAGATGGATGGATGATATGGTTGCTGATGTGGCTCAATATAAGCGTATCAACAATAAATGTTACCTTTTATCTATATATAAATTTGTTAGTATGTATTATTTCGATTTAACCCTACTATACTACTATACTAGAGTATAGTAATGTGAGTGAAATAGTCAAATCTTTTTTTCTGGTAAGCGTGAAATAGTCAAATCAAATGAGTTTTGGATTTGTGTGTGTGTTAGAATTTCTCTCTCTTGTGTGTAAAATAGTAATGTGGTGTGCCCTTGTATTAGAATCTATTTTCCTCTCCCTTGTGTGTGTTTGTTTCTCAAAAAAAAAAAAAGTTTTGGATTTTAATGCTTTTGCCTTTTGTATTTTTTTTTTTTCCTTTCAGTTTTTAACTTTTAGTTTTAACTATTTTTTTAAGAAAATAAATGGAGGCGTGACCACTAGCTAGGCAATGCAGTGCTTTATGCCTCTACATATCTAGCACCTAGTCAGGCGTGTAGTCCAAATTTTTTTTAGGAAATATTTTTTTGTAAAAAAATGGGTTTGGTCAAGGGTTAGCGGGTTAAGTCATGGGTTGACCGGCAAAAAAAAAAAAAAAAAAAAAGTCATGTCACATGTTAACCTATTTTTTCTTTGGGACAAAAATTTTGGGTTCAAGTTGGGTATTTTCCTTCAGGTTCCCGTTGGGTCAGTGAATCCCAACCCGTTTTGCTATGTCTAAATTTTATACACCAACTCAAGTATTTTCTTCTATTTGAAAAAATTATTTTAGAACCTTGAATTCTAAAAGTAAATATAAACATAAATATCATAATAAATATCATTCTTTGAAAAAAAAAAATTTGAGATTGAGATTGATACTTTTTTTTTTTTCTTCCAATCTATCATCCATACGTTTTCTCTTTTTTGAAATAAACTAGTTACAAATTCACACTACGCGTGGAAATATATCATTCTCTATAAATACATCATTCTATTATTTTGAGTTTTTTTTTTTTTTTTTTTTTTTTTTTGGAAAAAATTGGGTGTGTGTAATTGATATTATTCTTTTTTGAAGTGATCTATATTCTTCAGACTTTTGTTATAGTGTGTTATGTTTTCATTTTTTTTTTTTAATTTCTACAACTAAATATTTTTAAGTTTCAAATTAATTATTTAAATTTCTCATTTTCTTAAGGAGATTGTCATGTTAATCAAATCTCATCACCAATTTAAAATTTATATTACTCAAATAATTGATAGGCACATTCAAATATTACAATTGTTCTCTTTGATTGTTAAATGTTATCCTATTACATTATAAAGAATTAAAAATAGTATATAAGAATTTTTTTTTTGTTCTCTTTTATTGTTAAATGTATCCTATTCTATTATAAAGAATTAAAAATAGTAGATAAGAATATAATATTATTCTATTACATAACATGATTTAGATAATTTGGTGTTTATTATTATATCTTCTTCTTTTTTGCTTCTCATCTTATCTTATTCACCATTTAAATTCAGCCACATCCTCCATATCATTAAATTATTTATATTTTTTCTCATTTTTTTATTTTTAAAAATTAAAAATATAATATTTTACTTAAATTCAAGTAAATAAAATTGTCAAATTATCACTTCCAACATATCTAAGAATTAACTCAAACCAAAATTATATGTGATGAGAAACTCACAAAACATACCACCAAAATGCATCGATCAAAAGTATCGAAAGTAGGGTTGCAAGAAGGAATATATATATATATATATATATATATATAAAGAGAGAGAGAGAGAGAGAGAGAGAGAGAGAGAGAGAATAATCACATATTTTAGGAGAGAATGTGAGAGAACTAGAAAAATTATATAAAATAAGGTGAGTAGAAGAATATTCAAAAGAAAATGTATAATTGTAAACAAAAAATTATCCAAGCTATGCTACGCAGTAGAATAACATTATATAACCAAATTAAAATAAAAAAAGATAACAAATTAAAATATAACCAAATGCATCAACCCAAAGTAAAGTTCAACAAAAAAAATTCAACTAAAATTAGATGTGCAACAAAGAATTAAAAATTCACCAAAAGAAAGAATAGAGGGAGAGAGTATTCACCTGTTTGTGTGGGTAAAATATAGATAGAATGGAAGAGAGAAAGCAAATATTTATAGTAAAAAAAAAATGAGGAGAAGAATAGTCAAAATAAAAGGAATATGAAGGGATGAAGGAATTGTAAGGTTAAAGTATAGAGTAGTGGGGAAATAAAAAGTTAAAAGTGGGGAAAATGTTGGAGGAAGAGTAATTATAAGATGATAAATTAGTAAGGAGAAAAATACTTAAAAATAAGAGAGAAAATGTTAAAAGTAAGTGGATAATGTGGTTGCTGATGTGACTCAACAGGAGTATAGCAACAATAAATGTTAAGCAGCTTTTAAATATAATATGGTATAGATAGATAACATATATCCAATGAAATAAATAGAACAAGCACTTTTCAAAGGGGGGAAAATTTGAAACAAACGGAGCATTAGCTCTGCGGCTCCTTTTAAGATGATAGAATTTAGACTTTATAGTACTACACTGCTACATCAGTGTGAGGGATCTTTTGTCAATTTTTGTTTCTTTGTTCTGTTTAAAAAAAAAAAAAAATAATAATAATAAATAAAAAAATAAAAAAAACAAAAGCAGAGCCTTTCTCCCAACCAAGTTCTTTACCAAATAGTAAACACTATATATCACACTAACAATTCCATAGCCCAGAGTACAAACTAAAAACTGTAGTATCAAGGCCCCAATTGGATGTTTAGGAGGGGGAGCTTGTATATCTATCTCAAACACACTTTGGTCAAGAACTTAAAAGAAAACGATCATATTGCGTATCTGTACATCAGTTTTCAACCAATGTCTATCCATCCAGTGTCACTTCCTTCGTCTCAAGCTCCCCCACTGCTGCATTCCGATTTTTATTCATCATACGTGAAATCTCTGTCCAGCATTTATCCCAGCCCTCTGGTGCTTTCCATGTTTGACACTGCTCCATAGATAATGTGAAAACATCTTTGTTTTCGTTATTTAGGTTAGAAAGGCCGCCAACAAGGTTGTTCACAGCCTCTAGCACGTCTTGCATTTCATCCATACTAAAGGAGGAAGAGGACCTTGGACGCCAACAAAACTGCAAAGTAACATGAGAAAGATGAACTACCAAATATAATTAGTCATTGTTAAAAATTTTGAAGGGAACTCCAGTTATGGCATTTTATATTGTCAAGCACATAGACTCACAAAGCTATGTTCAAAAACTATAGGCATATGCTAATACTAAAAAGCCCTGCACATATTACTTTCATGAGCTTCATGCTATGATGCTGTTAGGGAAGGCTCACATATGGCAAAGAGTGAAGATTCTTAGTCAAACAAATTAACCAGCTATTTCCCTTTTATGATATTTAATGTTGGATATGAATAATAAGTTCAATCCATATCATATCCTTGATAGAACTGCTAACTAAATTCCAACCCCATCCCTCCAAAAAAAAACGTGTATCTTAATGATCAAACAAAAATGAACAAGGGGTGTTAAGTAGACAGACACCAAGCTTAATAAGGGTTAAACCTCAAATAAATTTTAAAACAATATGGTATAAAAAACTCTCATGACCTAAAACAATGGAAGAGTTTAAATAGGCAGATAACTGCTTGTACCTTGTACTTTTACTGAAATATCCTCTTTTTTCTTTTTTTCTTTTTAATTTTGTTCCATTCACACGGTATCACTAAGGGTTTGTTTGAATACCGCTTATTGCTGAAAACTGAAAACTGAAAATACTGTAGCAAAATAATTTTTAAATGTGTGAATAGTGCTGTAAGACCCAATTTTAAAGTTGTTTTTTCTGAAAAAAGTACTTGCGGATCCTGTGAACAGTGCACAGAATCCACACAAAAAACACAGACACGCGTTTGCTTTCCTTTTCAGTGCAATCCAAACGTGCACTAGTTATACCTGTTTAAGTTTCCTCCTTGGAATTTGACACAGTAGCACCCCAAAGAAGGACCAAATCATGACTCGCCCGAAATCCATTTCATCAGATATAGCTGCAGCATACCTGCGGAAAGGGTTGACATAATTATACAAGTAAAATAAATTGTATTTCAGCAAACTACCAACTGATAGAAGTCAATTTTAGCAAACAAGAATATAACTGACCCCAACTTTCTTAAAAATAAAGATGGATAATGAATCCAACAAAAGGAACTATAATGGTAGATGATTAGGATGTGTTCAAAACCAGAATAAATGTTGCCAGATTGCTAACTAATTAAAAAAAAAACAATATACAATATGATGCTATTGAAGTATGCATCACTTACCCTCCAGTAGGAGACCACTCAATGTTTGCTGCCGCAAAATGCTCAGTAGCTAAGGTTCCAAGAGCAGCAGCATCATAAAATATCAAGTCTCCACCACAACCCTTCATTGCTGCTACTACAATGAAACGCCCAACAGGTGACCAGTGAAGAGATCCTGCTTGCTCAACTTCCAGAGTCACAAGCTTTGAGAATTGGAGCCTATTGTGAGCTTTCAAAACCGAGTAAAAACTCACATTTCGCCTTTCACCCAAAGCATGGATGACTGCAAATCTTTGGCCTTTTGGCTCCCAAGCAAATGCAATAATCATATCATTGTTATTCTCAAGTTCGAAGTCCTCAATGGGGATACCTGGATCTTTGATGCCAAAGATCACAAACCGTTGGTAAGTGGTACTCCTTGTTTCATTGAACTGGTTAAACATAACAGCAAGGTATTCCCCATTGCTTTGCCAAAACATTTTGCAATCTCTAACACCATTGAGATTTTTCCTCCTTAACTCCTCTTTACTGGGAACCTGTATCAGACTAACCTAAAATAGAAAGAACAAAAAGAAAAATGAAAATATAATGTGTGTTTGTGTGTGTATAGAATTTGTTAAGGCATTATTTAAGCTTTCCAAAAATATGAATTTGTTGGGGGAGGAGTTTTAAATACGCACCATGGCAGGCTGCACCTCATCATCATCTGTAGGAACAAATAGAGTTATTATAGGATCGGTAGGTGACCAACAAAAATCCATTACATTTACAGCCTTTAAGGGTTCATTGTCAATGAGGCCAAAGGTCTTGGTTTCATATATGTATATTGCATTTTTCCCGATTCTGGCGAAGTACCTGTCATCATTTCTACCACTCCATCTACAAAAGATGCCTATAATTTATGAAGACCGAAGCTAATAAACAATGCTTAAGAACATCATTTTTTTTTAAACAAGAAGTTAACTAAATTAAAACCTGAAAACAGGCCAGGATACTTGAGATATGGCTTCGATCCCCCCAATTGCGTGCTCGAACTTACTTCTATCGATAACCATCTTTACTTCTCCAGTTTCAACATCAAAGATTTTAAGCACAGCTCCCTAATAATGAGTTCACATTAGAATTAGCTTATAATTCATTCTACTAACATACAACCAAAAAAATAAGAGAATATACAAACTCACATTTATTTCATACTTGCTGTAGCTAACCAAATATTTCTCCCCAGGTGAGATATCAATCAGCTTAACCTGCAATACTTGATCAATGTCAAATCATTACAGAAGGCAAGTACAATTTTATAGGACAAATATGAAAATAAAGCTCAAGAAGAAAACCATTTTGTGATCGTAAAACATTAATGGGCTAAAGAAGGTGGTGCCTCCCCAAATAATAGATCCCTTCTTGAAAGTGGTGGCCAAGTAAGTCCCAGAAGGAGACCACATAACAGATTCTGGATAAACCTGCAATGGAAAGGACAAATTTTATCGATTGTTATTTGTATGTTTTCATTTCCTTTCAGGAGAAAATTTAATTGGAATAACAAGGAATGAAAAAGGAATAAAACTACTCCAAATTAATTAAAAATGAACAGACATTTTGGTTCCTATAGAAACTTCAGTTGCTTTTCACCATAAATCTGCAAATAACAAGATTCTTTGCTTGTATTCCTTATCTTATTACATTACTTGTTTATCTAAGTAATTATTTATATTTAGTGTGGAAGAGGACCATCCGTGATAAAATTTCTCAATCTGCATATACTCATTATCAGATAATTCCTTCTCTCTAGTTGCATCACAAAATTTGAAACTAAAATCTTAACATCAAGCATGAGGATGAGGATGAGAATGGGATAGCAAGGCATACATGCTAGTTTTTTTTTTTTTTTTTTCAAGATAGTGCATCTACTATTAGAAACTCCCTTAATGTCTAATAATTTAATCATGATGCATCAATGTTCACTACTGCAAATAATATACGACAAAAAAAAAAAAGAGAGGATGCAGGTCAATAGCTAGAGTTTGCAACTTGCAAGCAAGAGTAACATGGAGGTAAGAGTGTTCTCCCTTGGATTATATATAAAACTTACCATACGATAGTCAAAAAGCTCGGGCTTCAACTGTCCTGTACCAATGTTCCAATAAACCTCAAGCTCCCCAAAACAGTGAATAAGAAACTGATCTCGAACTCTTTTGTCAGTAAGCCAATTTTGAAGATGTACCTATACAATACTCACATGTGTAACTAACCACATAAAGCACCATCTTGTGTGTCAATTTGTATGTGAGAAATAGAGAGGAAGTATGTAATTATGATGGGGAATGGACAAATCTATACCATCCAAACAATCTATCAAGCTTAGAATACGAGCCATTTCTACAATTTTCACATTTTTCTCAAATAAACGACGCAAGACATACTAATACAAAGATGTTGATCCAACTATGCAAATCAATGACAATCAATCCATGTTGCACAAAAATCCTTAAAAGATTAAGCTCCAAAAATACATAATTCCGATAGGAATGAGTACTTTTAAACTGTCTCATGCATTTACATCATCAGATATAAATTTGGATTTCAAAAAATATAAAAGAATATTAGGGAATATTGAGAAAATTACCCCAAAAGAGGATGAACTAGAGTCTGTAGGAACTTCCATGATGATCCTGTTTAAGTTTAACTCTGTCAAAAAGGGGGAACAATATGGAATTGGTTATACTGTTGGCTAGGATTAATTAGTCACCAGACTCACCACATATCAAATCACTAAACATTTTTAGAGATCTCACATCATTAGATAAAGTGAAATTTCACAATTTCGAAATCACATGTCATCACGCTTAAATTTCGAATACTTGATTCACAAAGTGATTGATCCCGGGATGAAAGTGATTAAGTTTCTAATTAAGATTATCACACAAGTAAAACTAAAAACTTTCCAAAACACATAATATAAAGTTCATTGGCTTCACAAAAAATTATTAAACTCTAACTGATATTAAAAACATTGTAGACTTGAAATCCACATACAGCATCTTTATAATGCATCTAAAATTCTACATATATGTGCATAACACAACACCAGCGAATTGAGAATTGAAATCGTTCTGTAGAGTAATCTGTTTTTTTGCAATTTCGCTTTTACCTTGTTCTTCGTAAATAATCTTTGTCTAGATAAATCTTCTTAGGAATGAAACCTATCCCTAATTCTTTCTTTCTATTATAATTTATAAAAGAAAAAAATCCCTAGTTCCCTACTTGACGTCATAGCGCCTTTCAATTTTTTTTTTTTTTTTAATCTATAAAAGTTCCTAAAATTTTTTTTTTTATAAAAGTGGGGGAAAAGAGAGCATGTCATGATTCATGAAAGCATATTATGAACACATTTAATTCTTTTTTGCATGAGCTACGCTCGTGCTTAGAGCTTTTATTTTTCTAATTTAATGTTATTTTTATTTTATATAAGATAGAAATTCTGCTCTAACATAATCTAAGTGTATATATGTGTAAAACTCACTCTTAAAGACTTGAACCCCGGCTTCTGCCCTCCACATCCCACAAGCATTTATACTTATAAAGTGACCATCGTGCCAAGGATTCACGGTGGTCAAAATTTATTTTTTAAAATGTTGGGGGGGGGGGGGTTGAGTATATCATGCACATATTTAATTATTTTTGTTTGAGATTTTTTTTTTTTTTTTAATTTTTTATTGAGATGAAGACTCAAAAGTGGATTAGGCTATTAAAAGTTGTAGGGACAATTTTCCTAAAAAAAAAAAGGGTTTGATTAATGAGTGCCCTTAGCGCATTTGTTATTAGACCTAGGGGTGTCCTGCCCACTCAACCCACCAACCCAACCTTTGCCAACCCGTTGCCACCCAATCCGATTGCTAGAGGCGGTCAGACACAAACACAGGTCTCAACCTTCAAAAACCCAACATCAGTGGGTCGGTTACGGGTCTCCTCCTCTAAAACCTGTGAAACCAAACCCAATAGAAATACATTAATTCCTACAATTTTTCAAGATTTTTTTTGGCAACTTTTTCTAGCTAAATACTACAAATTTTGGCGACCAATGCAACTAAATCTGGTGGATATACACTAGATTCAGTGAGTTCTCTACACGATTTGGCGAAAATCTCTCCAAATTCGACAAGATCTCACCAGATCTGGCTAGATCTCACCAGATCTTGTAAGATCTCGCCAGATCTTGTAAGATCTCGCTAGATCTGACGAGATCTCACTGCTTTTCGGCAGATTTCAATGGTTTTTGGCTTTACCTAAAACCAACCACCACCCAACAGTAATTCGAATTGACCAACCAAATATCCTTAAGGGTTGACTACAGGTTTGGAAATTCTCCACCTGATCTAATCGAGTTGGTTGTGGATTGGATATACACTCGACTCGAACTGACCTATGAATAGCACTAAATAGACCATTGTTGATACCCATTTTTACAACATATTGGGGAAACTGAGGAAATGTGGTTTGGAGGGTATGAGTCGGTTTCATACGAACATTTTGCATAAGCCCAACCTATGTGTGCTACCAAGTGAGCAAGGGATACTGGTAGCACCTCAAGCTCATGGAAGAGGTCTTGTACCCGAAATTTCCACCCCAAAAGAGCTTTTATGCACCTGTTGTCTGTAATCCAACTTTTTTGCTTTACCTTTTTTTTGGGGGGGCCTAAAACACATAATTGGCCCTAAGTGGCTAGCCTTGTCTATTGGAGCAATCAAATGTGGCCTCCAAGGACCTGCCATGTCTAGGAAATATTAGCCCATGAATTTAGGCCACTTCATTTCCCAAATTATGCAAAAAGCAAGTCAACCCTCTTACCCAAATAAAGTAAATTTTACCATATCCTTTTTTATTGAAATCCTGGAGTTCAAAGCCTCTTCTATTAACCAAAAACTAGTCACTTAGAGCACCCCAAAATCAATACAAAAGACCTTAATTAGATTCAAAAGGAGCTAGCCATGTTTTACTCATGGAGCCAAACATTCAAAAAATCTGAAGTTTGGGGTGGAAATATTGGTACAGGGAAACCTTTCATCTCTTCCTCACAGCTTCTCTCAATTTTCTCTTCTTGATATTTGTGGGTTGAATTTTCAAACTTGTTGTTTCTAAACATTTTTATGCATTTTCAGTTATTGGCATTTTTTTTTTATATAAGATAGAATTTTTACTCTAGCCTAATTTAAGTGTATATGTGTGTAAAACTCTCTCCTAGAGACTTGAATCCTAGCCCTTGCCCCCCACACCCTACAAGCACTTATACTTGTGGAGTGACCAACGCACTAAGGGTGTGCGGTGGTAGTTATTGGCATTTTGATTTCTCTTGTAATGCACCATTAATCTCTATTCACTAATTATTGGAATTTTGGGTTTGGCTCTCCATAAATAATCACTTCTAAAGAACCCAAGAGGAGATTTGGGTCATTCTTGCATTTTTTGCCCTTGTTGCAAAACATCCCGACAACTATTTTTGGAAAGTTTTTATATCACTTTTGTGAGAAATATAAAAAGCTAACAAAAAAAATCAATTGCATTATTCTTTTCCCATAAAGTTTCTTAAAATATTTCATAAATCAATATCTTTAGGGCATTCGCTAAATTTTTTCCAAAAAAAAAAAAAAACTTGGTTTAAATTTAAATCTTTTTGTTTGAGATTTTAATAAAATAAAAATAAATAAAAATAAAAAACACGAGGGACTGAAATGTTTGTTTGTTTTTTTTTTTTTAATAAAGACTCAAAAGTGGGTTGGGCAAATAAAAGTTGCAGGGAAATTTTTCTTTAAAAAAAAAAAAAAAAAAATTCTTGCTTGAGGTGTTTTTTTTTTTCTTTTTTGGGTGCAAAAATCGTTCTTGAGTGGGAAAAGTCTTTTGTGGTTACAGAACTATTAGTAGATAAAAATAGAAGTCCAAAGCTTTATTTTTATTATTATTTATTTATAGAGAATTTCAACCTATGATGTCTGCTTCTAATGATAGCTTTTAATCATCAAACTATGACACTAATTGGTTTTTCATGTAGGCAGGAATTGAGCTACAGATTTCTTATTCAACTATCAAAGACTTTATCAGTTGAGCTTAGAATTGTATTTCCTGATTTTTTTTTTTTAATTCAAAATTGATTTACTTAGTTGACCCTATTCTTTTAAGACTTAATATGGTGTGAGAGGGTATTTTTGGACAACAGAAAAGTGAAACCAAAGCAGGAGAATCTTGTTATTAATAATACTATTGGTTGGCCTGTACTTTAATTTGCATGGATTTTTTTTATTTGTAAATATTAGTGTTTAGATCTCAACTAATGTTTTTTCTTTACATAAATTTCATAAGAAATAATGGTATTATATCAAATGATTGTATTTCTCTACTTAATAGAACTTTACATTTGAACTAAATTAGATAATGACTATGTTGATGTTCTCCTTTTTTAGCAAGTTCATCTTCAATTAAATGTTACTTTTCTATTGTTATTTAACCAAATAGTTAGTGAATACTTTTAAACACATAAAATACATGTATGCGTATGCAATTTCTATATAAATAATTAAAATATTATATATATACACACACATTATTCAAAATTAATACATGTGATGAGTAAATGGTTGAACCATTTTAGTTATAAAATTCCTTAACCTCATAGATATTCTCCACGATATTATTTAATCCAAAACCTTTGTTTTTCCATGATTAAGATCTATTTGCTGATTAAGATCTATTTGCTAATTTATTGATATCAACAAATGAAAATTAAGAAGAAAGAGAGTTAAATATGAAAAAAGGAGATAAAGAGAAAGAATTTGTTTTAATGAGATAACCATTATACTAACTAGCTTGTAATCCCATGCATATGCATGGATACACTTAAAAATATACAATAAGATGCATAATATATATAATTCCTATATATATATAATTTAAATACTATTGATAGTCATTTTTATATTTTGTTGACTCTTAAAAAAATTTTGTAAGGATATTATTAGGTATAAAATGTAAATTGTCCATGTTTATTTATTTATTTATTATTGTGAATCACTTTTTTTTTTTTTATGATTCATTTATTTTAGACTCTTTGATTTTTGTACTTAATAACTCATTTGGACGAATATTTATGACGTGGTCTCACATTTGATTCTAAAATTAAGAAATGAAACTCTTTAAGGATAAATTATTTAGGGCACATGGTGCAAAATTGAAATTGAAATTTGGAATTTTAATTTGAGTTTCTCTTAGTTTCACCTATTATTATTATTATTATTATTATTATTATTATAGATTTTCATTTTGGACATCTAGAAGAAGTTTTGATCAAGGTGGTCGATACCATACCGTACCGGCCGGTATGTACCGTACCGGTACATGTACTAGTACCGAAATGTCAACGTTTCGTAATGGTTTAAATACAGGCCGATTTCGGGCGCTTCAGCCGGTACCGAAATAAACTTTTTTTATTATTATTTTTTATTTCAATTTTGTAATTTTTGAATTTTTGTAAGGGCAAAATGGTAATGTACTTGCGTTAACTTATTATTATTATTATTTATTTTCTTAGTATGCTAAAGTTTAAAGTCTAAAATCATGAATAATTTGTTTTGAATTGAGGTAATGTTTTATGGTAAACTTTTATTTTTATTATAATATATATATATAAAATAGTGGTAAACCCGAAACGGTACACCGGTATTGACTGGTACCAAAATATATCGTTCCATTGGTCAAATCGATACAGCATTCAGTACGAGATTGACTCCCTTAGTTTTGATACCAATTATGTCAGTAAATTAACCTAAAACCCTAAAAAATTTCATGAACACCCACAGTACCATTAAAACAATACTTATAACTACTCATACATTTTTGTATATAAATGCATATAATCTTCCTTTGATATATTGTTGTATATATATTTTCTTTAAAGAAGATAATATTTTAAAAATATTTTTGGATGAATTTGAATTAAAAAGAAAAAGAACTCAATGATATATTAAATAAAGCCCAACACAGAGAGAGAGAGGTTACCTTCTAAAAGATTAAAGCAATCCACTACCCACACACCAAGAAAGCTACCACAAGTAGCTGTTGCGAAGAAAGCCTAAAAGGAAAAAGAATAGGATGAAGAACACTGAGGTGAGCATTGAGGAAAAAAAATTGGGATATAATTTCTTCAAGAATTAAAGATATATATATATAGAGAGAGAGAGAGAGAGAGAGAGAGAGAGAGATTTTTCTGTCTTTTTGTTATTAAAGATTTATAGTCTCTATTTTGGCATATCTTATGAGATAAACGTTAGATTTATTAATGAATTTGTATTCTAGATTTCAGGAGATGATTTAATGACTTTGATTCCTATTAATTTAGATTTTAATTTTGTTAGGAGTTTTTTGACTAATTTTTTTCTCTTTCCCTTCTTAATCTTCTATGTTTTGGGATTTAGTGAAACATTTTTAATACACAATGCATTCTATTGGCCAATAAAAGGACTTTATATTTTTTCCTGGGGTTATGCATAATGCAACCTTAATTAAAATATGTAGATAAATATATTGTATTATATTAGTTAAAAGTGGGGGGCCTTTTTTATTTGGAGGCCTTAAGCCATTGCCTCAATTGCCTATATGCTTGAACCGACCCTGACTATAGTTTCCATTACAATAGATTAACATTAACCAGTCTATGAATGTTATAGATTAATTATACCAAGAATATCACTTTAGAAGCTTTAGAAGATTAAAATAACAATATAGCTATTGTATGTTGATGATTGATTATAACAAATAAAAAGTTTTTTTTTTTTTTTAAAAGTACAAAGCAAAAGCATAAATCAAATATAAAGATGAAATGTGGAGAATCAAGAAAGGGAAACAAACATTTCATCAAGAAAGGGAAACTATATATATCTTAAATCATATGGTGAGTCTCAACAAAAACATATAAAATAATATTCAACCATTATTTGGGAGGTTGCACCTGCACTTGCACTTGCAAAAATGCAATAAAAAAATTGAAATCACCCACTAATCAAAATTTAACACATTCAAAACGTTTTATAGATTAAGCTAGAGTACACCAAAATTAAAAAAACATTGGAATTAATCTCAAAATAATATAAAAAAATTAACCAATAAAATAAATAAATCAAGCTTTGGCCTCAAAATCATAAAATCTATCTATGAAGAAAGCAATCTATGAAAAAAAAAAGACATTAAAAAAATTCAAAAAATGAGATTAGGAAGAAATTGAAAATGAGAGAGATAGTGAGATGTACCTTTGAAGGTGGATATCAAAAATAAAAATGCAATTATAAATCAAAAAGAGAGAGCATATTTAAATATAAAAATATGATCATGAAGGGGGGTTGGGGGTGCGGGGGCGGTGTATATGGAAGGTGAAAGGTTGGGGGAGATTACCGAAAAAAAAGAAAAAAAAGAAAAAAAGAAAGGTTGGAAGAAAGAACCATGACACTTTTAGAAAAATAAAATAAATATAACCATAATGGCAAAAATAATGATGTGATATGGTAATAAAAATATATCGTATTATTACCCTTGTGACAAAAAAGTGAAAAAAAGAAGAATTTTCTAAGTTCAACATTGCGTTTTTTTGGTATAGCAGCATGGTTAAGACAATTAGCTGAATTAAGTTTCCTGCCAGTTTGAAGAAGACTTTTTTTTTTTTTTAATATATATATAGGGTAAATTGAAAATTACACTCTTAAAGTTTAAGGGTGATTGGATTTTACACCCTGAAGTTTCAAAATCTAGATTTTACTCCCTAACTTTTTATGGTGTTTGGATTTTACATCCTGACGTTTCAGAATTTGAATTTTAGCTCTTATATTTTAGAAGTGTTTGGATTTTACTCCTTAAAATTTGGGGGTGTTTGGATTTTGCACCCTAAAATTTTATAATTTTGGAGTGTAAAATCCAGACATTCACAAACTTTATGATGTAAAATCCAAATTCTGAAACATTAGGGTGTAAAATTTAAACACCCTAAACTTCAAGGGTGCAATTTGTAAATTACCCTTTTTTTATGATGTATCTTGGATTATGTCATTTATATCTTGTTGGTCTCCTTTTTGCTATGTATGGATTTATGCATTAACTCCATGGTTAATGTCATAGATACATGGTCCTAGAGCAAATGGGTTGGGAAAATAACATCCTCTTCAAATAAGTTTTCAAAAATGTTTTCTTTAAGAATGATGGTTTTCAAAAAAAAAACATTTTCCCAAAAAAATGGGATTTCAATGTTTTAAAGACTTTTAAAATAAATAAAATTCATGGGGATTTCATTCTTTTTCAACTTTTCAAATCAAAATTCATGAAGATTTTTATCCTTCCTCGTTTAGGGAACTTTCCAAAATAATAGATTTTCATCATTTCCTTTCTAGGTAATTTTCTAAAAATCAAAACTCATGACAATTTTAACCCATATTCCTTTTAGAAATTTTTTTCAAACTAAAATTTCGTGATATTTTTGTTAAATCCCTTCTAGGAAATTTTTCTAATTCAAAAACTCATGAGATTTTTACAAAAATATTTTAAGGAATTTTTCTAGATTAAAAACTCATGAGAATCATATTTTGGGTGTTTTAAAATATGATGCTTTGCCCATGGCTTAAATTCATTAATTAAGTCCATAGGTTCCCTAAGAAAAGCCAAACATAAATCCCGACCCATTTTTAAACTAATGTCTTACTTTATTTGTTTTGACATAGAATAAATGTGATTTATTTGGTTTTGTTAATTTAAAAGGGTGAGGTATATTTTCTTGCATTCTTGCTTTAGACTAATCATGTCTTTTACCTGTTATCCTTATATGTCATCCTAAAATAGATTATACATGTCTTTTCAAATGTCATTTATCCTAGGCTAGATTACATGCCTTCGCCATTGTTTCATCCCGTTTCACATGTACATGCATATCTTTTTAGTTCCCAAAAATGCAAATGTTTAGTTAATATTAATTTAAAGGGTAGATTACATGCCTTCACCTTTGTTTCATCCCATTTCACATGTACATGCATATCTTTTTAGTTCCCAAAAATGCAAATGTTTAGTTAATATTCAAAGGGTGATATTTTAAAATTAAATTTGAAATGAGGTACTATCATTTTGGATAGGCGTTGTTGGGTGCCTAACATTAACATTTTTCCCACACATAACTAAACTTCCGAATCAATAATTTCTGATTCGAGACATTCTTTTATATAAATATATATATATATATATTTTTTTTAACTTAGGAGCCCTAGGAATTTCATAGTTAATTTAGAAAATAAAATTGATTAAACTTAGATGATCAATCACACCTTAGAATTCCAATGGTTGGTGGCAAGTCTTTAAAATAAATATAGGTTAAAATATTCACTCTCACACACCTCACTCTAGTGTTGTACACATGTCACACAGTTGTTTATTTTTAGAAAAAACACATGTTGCCAGGCCAAAAAATTCCCAAGCCGTGGCAACTCGTCGTTTAATCCAGTGAGAATCCGGGTATGATAGTGCCAACCCACTTGAAAAATGTTGTACCATTGTTCAGTTAGTCACATAGACATATAAACTAACGACAGTTAACATAATTGCAGAAGGACCAATAGCACTTGTTTTTAAAAGTTCTGAGACTAATAATATTCATTTAAAACTTTAGAGATCAAAAGTGCTCACCTAGTACACTTCAAAAACCAATATAGTATTTTTTCCTTTATTTATTGTGATGATATGTTACGCAACGTTTCAGAAAACATTGCCAAGAGTCATATAGTTTCTCTTCCCCCTATTAATGTAATTATTGAATTATAAAAATATAAAAGTAATTTTGAAAATTGTTTTTGCCTTATTAGTCTTATTTTTCATAGACCATAGAACATGCTTTCCGTTGACTTGCATTTTCCATTGTACCAAACACTATGAAAATGTGGAAATGCTCGGGGTGTGAGTATAATCCAATTACTTGGCTGCAACGCAAATTGGATCATTTTCATTTCAATGAGTTTTACATTAAACAAAAACAAAAAAACAAAATTGTGAACACGTGAACATAGCACAAATAAGTTAGCATTGGACTATATATAAAGTGGTTAGCATTTAGGATTTAGCAATAACAGATCATATATCATCCATAGGTATCACCCACATTTTCATCTTTCGAGAGAACCTCCCAAAAAACTTTTGCACAGCCATGGACATTGATGCTACGGACAGAGATAGGACTTGTTTTTTGTGTGCCGAAATTCCTCACAATGCAGTTAGGTTGGATTGCTGGAGGAGACAAGATGGAAACAAATTCCCAATTCCAGCTTGTAGGACCTTCGTTTGTGCCTACCCCAATACCAAAGGAAGAAAAAACTGTGTCACACAATTCCTCTCTAATACTGGGGCAAAAGATTACTATAGTTTTGTTCGTTGGAATGATAGTCTAAGGACACTGGAGTACTTGGACGAGCGAAAACCGGAGTCTAGTAATTGGATTGTTGGCAAATGTCCTATCTGCCAGGGACATATCCGAGGTGTTGAAGTCATTGATAACGTGAGACAATACTACAATGCACAAGTAAGAGAGTGCTACTATAATGACTGTAAATTTGAAGGAAATTTTATTGCTATGCAACATCACGTGCTAGAATATCATCATGACCCACCTCTGGAAGAGGAGGAATGGGTTATACCGCAATAGGTAATCTACTTTCTCATCAACTATAAATATATATATATATATATTTATATAATTACATCATAAGTAGGCTTATACTATATCACTAAAATCCTATGCCATGCCAATGACTTCTTTTCAATTAGAAAAATATATACTTCTTTAATTATTTACAAAGATATCGAAGATATCAAGATATCATAAATCTTAAAGAATCATTATGCCAATCCCTTAGATGTTGGGATTAAATTTGCATAAATACTTTTTTTTTTTTTTTGAGAATCAATTTGCATAAATACTTGAAAATCCATTTTTCTAATGTTTAAAATGAGGTTTTTATGCCAAGAATAATCATTATGCCAAGTCTTTAATTTAATTTTTTTTCTTTATAAAAGATTAGAAGAGTATTAGAAAATTTGTCATTTGTAGTATGACTAACATAAAAGTTTCATTTTAATATATATATTTATATTTTTTGATAACAGATTAGAAGAATATTGGACATATAATAGAATATAATAATGCTAAGCAACTAAGATAGAGTAGTTTCAAAGCATTGTTTGAGTTTTGTTTTGTGTTTTTAACTAGGAAACACTAATTAATTTTTGGTTAGAAGAATAAGCTTGGAAACTTTTCTATTTTAATTTAAAGTATTAAAATTTGTCATTAAACCCAATTCTGGATTTTGTCTAGTAAGATTTATGTGTTTTATAACCACTTATATAACCGCTTAACTTTTTGTTATCATTGTCAAGGCCGTCCCTGATGGAATCCTCCTTTGATGCAAGTCTGAGCAAGGTGCATCCACCGCCAACTACAGTCTACAAGCAGCCTGAAAATCAATGAAATTGTAAACTGATAAATACTTAATAAGTTAATAATTACCTTTAAAATATAAAACCTGTCTGTATTTTTTTTTTTTTTTTTTTTTTTGAGAATAAACACCTGTCTGTTTGTATTGGTGTATTTGTTTTTAGTAGTAATATACTAATATGCAACATATATGGAACTTTTTCTTTTTTACTGTCACATTCAAAGACACTCATAGTCATAGCCCATTCTCTAAACAAAAACCTCACAGTGTCGATTGCTTCCAGCAAATAGGAATCTAAAAACTGCACGAACGTACCCTGTAAAGACATTTTGATATTTTAGTTAAACTCAAACCCGTTCCATACCAACCTCTAACAACCTTGTTTCCACAAGGTACAAAAAATTAATTGGAAACTTGGGTACCACTAGACATGGCAAAACGAGCGGGTCGGGTTGGGTTCGAGTCGGGTCAATCGGGTTGCGGGTCAAACGGGTCACGGGTCAAAAACGGGTCATTTTAAGCGGGTTAAAATCAGGTTTTGGTCAATCGGGTTGCGGGTCGGGTCGGGTTGACCCGTATTTTTCACATGAAATTTTTTTTTTTTTTTTTTTTTTTTTTTTTTTAAAGAAAACAACATGTATTTGCTATTTGGAAATTTATGCAACAAATTACTTAATGTAAAATGCATTATTTTGAATTCACCACTTATATCAAGAATGAACTCAGTTAAACTTATTAATACTTATTCAATAATTTTAAAATTATACAAATCCTAACATTGCTATCTAAAACAAAATAACACAAAGATAAGTAAAACAAATACACAAGTTTTATTTCTACACAATATCAACATCCCAAAACATAAAACAAAATTACAAATGACTTATTGGATAAGTCATTTGATAAAGAATAAAAACATATAAGAAATTTGCAATCTTGAAAATTAATTTTATAATCTATTATCAATTGTGGTTGACACTCTATTTCAATTTGAGATATACATTAAAGTTTGATTGCTTACTTATTTACACATGGTCTTTTTTATGAATATCATATCATTGTTAAGCAACACATACTCTAGGAAATATCATAATTTATTTTGAAAAGCCATTTATTTTAGACATAAATTATTAAAAAATAGGTCTAAGCATTCATAATTTATGCTAATTTGATACTTTGGCTTCACTATTTTCACACTTGTGAATGTTTCTCACACATGTCTACAATTTTAAATCTATGTTTTTAACTCTACAGATTATCTTGGCATGTACTTTGGTATTTGATATCTAAAAATCTTTACTCATTATAGAATGCTCAACCATATGCATTTATCTTTCAATTAATTTGCATATAGTTATGTAAATGCATCAATTGTTTCCTTAAAGTTCACAATAAACAATTAAACTAATATTGTCTTAATTTTACTATTTTTTTTTTACCAAAAAAAAAAGTTTTAAAAAAATGGTTCGGGTTCGGGTCGGGTTGACCCGCAAAAAACACGGGTTGGGTCACGGGTCAACCCGTTTTTGCTTCGGGTCAAAAAAATCGGGTTCGGGTCGGGTCGGATCGGGTCAGAAAATTCTGACCCGTTTTGCCATGTCTAGGTACCACACATGTAGGGGTTTTTTTTTTTTTTTTTTAGTGTAATTAATTAAGCTAGAAACAGAAAAAGTGATAAAGCACAAACAAAAACAAAGGAAAAATAAAAACACCAAATACAGGAAAGGAAACAAAGATGAAGACAAAAAGATAGAAAATATAGAAAAACAAAAACCAAGAATATAGAGAAGCAAAGCAAAGTGATTCCCACTGACGAAGCAGGCTCAACGCCTCAGCATATAAAAAAATGGAGCACCATTGACCATTGTCAAACACCATCTTCAGTAACTTCTCTATTTGGAAACGTAAGAGAATATATAGCAGAAACAAACACGTACGTTCCCCCATTTACATATTACTTTTACGAAGAGTGAATGTGATAATGGGGGTCGATCTTTATCGATCAGTTTTTCCTAGTAGAATTTTATTGGTTCGCGAATGATGTGATCATTTTGCATGGCCACTCTATGCATTTTGAAACTTAAAGGCAAGAAATTTAAATGGGATCTTTTTTAATATTTAAATATATGTCTAATAAATATTTTGAAGCAAATATTAAATACAATTCTTTAAACAAAATACGTACTTAACGTAGATATCTATTAGTAATTCTTAACTAGATAAATGATAGAGATAAGAGTGAATATTGTTTCAGTGGGTTATTTCCCTATAGGATTTTTGTGTGATCATTTTTCTATAGTGAGCTCACATGGGTTATTTAGAGACCCACTAGAAATCTTAACGTGCAATTTTGTTCCTATTAATTATAATATGAATGTAGCATTACTCGATTTTTTTTTTTTTTTTTTTTTTTTTTTTTGAGACCATTACTTGAATGTTAAATATGCTCAATATTCATTTCTTCCGGCAAATTAGGATATGAATATTAAAATATTTTATGCTCTTTTATCTACCTATTGCCCCACTCCCAATTATATATATATATATATATATATATATTTATATATATTTCTTTGAGATATCTGAATGCATGTTTAATAAAGTCAAATCTCATACCTCTAAATATGGCCAAATATGCAATCTTCGTTATTTATAACTATTTTACTTGTAATATAATACATTATTATGCAACGCTATTTTTCATATAAAATAATATTTAACCGTTACACATTGTAGACTATTTTTGGCCACACAATCCAACATGAGGCCAAAATAGGCTAGGATGTACCATGCACACATGGTGGGCTATTTGGGCACAGTCCAACACATTATTAATTTTAAATATAATATTTTTTCTTTAAAATATACTTTTTGGCATTTTGAAATGTAAAATTATTATTTAAGTTTCTGAATTCAATTGCTGCTAACATTTAATATTTCTTGTGATATAGTGTATATTAGATCAGATTTTATTATATTTAATTTAGAAAAATTTATTTATGCAAATCCAACTGTAACATATATATATATATAAATATATATATATATATATTATAGTAAAATTTTGTGAGCAATTAATGGATTTGGAAAAGACTCTAGCCTTCTTATATAATTTTGTACATCTGTACATCAAGTGAAGTAATTTCATCTTTTACTACCGGGCCTTGTAGCTTGGTGGTACCCGGTACTATGTGTATCTATGAGTTCGGGGGTTCTATCCCCTGCAATTACCTAGCAAAAAAAAAAAAAAAAAAGAAGTAATTTCATCTTCTTCTTTTTTCTTTTTTTGAGAAGGAAGTAATTTCATCTATTTGAAAAACCTATTTAGAAATTTGAATTCTGAAAGTAAATCTAAACATTAATATCATAATAAATATCATTCTTTAAAATAAAAAAATAAAAAAATATTTAGATTAAGACTTTTTTATTTCCCAATCTGTCATCCCTACTTTTTTTTTCCTTTTTAAATAAATAACATATATCCACCACCGCCACTTCTAAGCGAGCTGGTATCCAGTTATGTAAGTAACCTATTACTCGGGGGTTCGAGCCCTCGCATTTACCTAGAAAAAAAAAAAAACATATATCCAATGAAATAAATAGAACAAGCACTTTTAAAGAGAAGGGGGGGGGGGGGGGTGTTGTGGTGGTGGAAATCTGAAACAAACGGAGCATTAGGTCTGCGGCTCCTTTTAGGATGATAGAATCTAGAGTCTAGACTAGCATAGTACTACACTGCTACATCAGTGAGGGATCTTTGTCAATTTTTGTTACTTTGTTATGTAAAAACTATACAATTTTAGTATTATTATTATTATTATTTTAGTTCTTATAAAGGGGAACAGACAAATTCACTAAATTACAACATTTTAACTGATTTTAAGTTTTCTCCTATGATTACTTTTTCTTTTTTTTTTGGATAGGCTATGATTACTATTTTTTTTTTTTTTTTTTTTTTTGAGAATAAGCTATGATTACTATTTGAGTTCACTAAATTACAAGGTTTTTAACCGATTTTAAATTTTCTCTATGATTACTATTTGAAAAACTAAGACAATCACCTTAAAATTGTATATTTCAATCTTAATTATTTTCTACTTGTTGATGTACCTAATGTAGTGTGTGCATTATCAAATATGCTGGGCCAAAGACTTGAATATCATGCTGGCAATATTCATTGATAATATATGGTTAATTATTCATTATTTTAGTACAGGGGAAAATGAAATTTGTTACTTCTTATGGCAATTTTAGTTATTTTAAAGCAATAAATTTATTTAACGTTTACATTTTCAAATAAGTTTTGAAATTTGAGTGAATATGAAAATATGCTGAAAATGAAGAGTTAATTTTTTAGAACATGATATAGGTTTTAGTTAGCTCAATTAATAAAATTCATTTTTTCAACTAAAAAAAACAGAAAGAAAAGAAAAGAAAAAGTAAAATCTTCTCTCATTGAATATAGAACATAGGTTCAAATCTCGCCTACACAAAAAACAAACCCAATATTGTTGTCTTGGCCTTATAAAGAGAAATCCTTATGGAATAGATGCCATAATTTTCAAGTCCTATCTATCTATCAAAAAGTAAAAAATATTAAAAAATTTCATTGAAATTTATACTTGAATTAAGAATAACTAGAACATGGTCTATTTTGTTATTCCTTGAAATTTAACTGGAATGTAGAGCAATCGAATCTAACCAGAAGACACATCAATTAATATTTTGAGTAACCAATTGACATCACACACACACACACACACAAAATACTAGGACCACACACTTTTGTGCCAAAACTTTGATGTGGTAGGTTGTGAGGGGTAGAGAAAAAGTAGTGAATGCATATGAAAATTATAAGTAGCCAGTCACAATCTTCCACATAGGGTAGTTGTGAAAAAGAGTGTGATAAATGTAGTCCTAGAATTCCTCTGACATCGTATGTAACCTCGAGGTGTTTATAACACAATGTGCGTGTGTGTGTGTATATATATATATATAGTTTAGGCAGCTCTGTACGCTTAACTGAATTCATAGGCTTCAATTTGGACTGCACGATCTAGTGATGGTGCAAATCACAATGTACCTGCTCATATGGTACATTTAAGATATGGGGTTGACATGAGTTATACTTTAGCAATTTGCATTCTAAATAATGTAAGGCAGAGAAACTCATCTTAAATATATGTGGGATTAAAACACCCTGCACCTAACCTAGACTCATTGAAAGATCGAGGATTAGAATTATTTCTTAATTGCAGCCACCCAAAATGAAAAACATGAAAGATATATTGCCTATCCTGTCTTGCTTGGTTTTCCCTTGGTTGTTCAGCATTGACTTTACAAATGCAGCATATAAATTAAGAGCAGGCAAGGTAATGAGAGACTGGGAATTCTTAAAGTCTTCAAGCAAGCTCTTTCAGTTATGATTCTTCAGTCTTGGTTCTTCCAGCAACCGCTACTTGGGGATTCAATACATAAACTACAGAGATATGAAGATAGTTTGGGTGGCCAACTGACAGAATTCGTTGGTGGATAGCTCTGGAGTTCTATCCATCAATGGTGATGGGTACCTGGTTATTACCAATGGCAAAGGGACCTCTAACATCCTGCAATAAGTAGTAATACAAGTGAGTCACTTCTTGATTCTGGGAATTTAGTTTTGTGAGCAGGAGAAGAGATTGTGTGGCAGAGCTTTGATTATCCATCTGATACAATTTTACCGGGCATGAAATTGGGGCTCTTTGACTTAAAGCCAGGACAGCATCAGAACCTGTTTCTTACCTCATGGATAATACTAGGAGTTCCAGCTTCAGGAGCATTTAATGTTGGTGTTGATCCAAACACAAAGCAACTTGTGATTTGGCAAAGAGGGTTTCTATATTGGCACAGTGGGAATTGGAACAGGAAATTTTTTAGCTAGCATAGTTGATAATGATAAGTTTAAGTTCAGCTACATATTGAATGAAAATGAGAGCTACTTCACTTTATCTGTGAATGATTACTACTTTTATTCAGGGATTGGGATGAACCCATCTGGACAAATTGACATGTTAATAGTGGGACTTGATGGATCCTCAGGTCTGTGGTCCCAATCATCCTGTGATGACGAAGAAGAATAAAGGTCCAAGGGTTGTATAGTGCCAATGCCATCCAAATGTAGCAGTGGCAACAAATTCCCTCTTACAAGTGGAACTATGGATGAATTGAAGTCCTTTAACAATCTTATTCTGGGTCTCAGTGACTGCAAAGAGATATGCAGGAACAAGTGTTCTTGAAAAGCTTATGCGTCTGCACAATCTGATGGGACAGGGTGTGAATTTTCTTATGGCCAAAAGCTTGATCATCTTGATAGATCGGATGCAGAACTTTTTTACATTCGAAACAACACAGTTTTGGAAAAGGTAGAGGTTACAATAAAAATTTAAGTTAATCAATACTTTACTAGAAACAAAAGCATGTATATAAATCTGAATTGAATAACCAATTTTTACTCCTGATCATTTCAACCGCTAATTGAACTCTATCATTCCTGATTCTACTTGCAGCTTGACCTACACAATGCTAAATCACATGGTAGTTAGAACTATGAACAACTAAATACTAATCTGTGAAGTTAATATGTCTAATGAGTAATGTATCTATTTATGTGTTCTCATTTAATTTAATGTGGAATAAACTTTTTGTAAAGCAAAACCAATTTCTAACATTGGAACTAATCAGCCATGTTGTTTACCTTTTCTAGAGACTCCAAGGAAGAGGCAGCTGTGGTAACTATTGGTAGTTCAGTGGCTTCCTTGATAATTCTTATTCTAGTTATCTCATTATGCTATTCGCAGCATAAAGATTTCTGTTTTCAAGGTACCATATCCTAGTTATATCTGAGCACCACTTGAAACACTTTAGCTGCATTCTAAAAAGAAATTTCTGCTTGTAGTAACCAGGTAAGAAAGGAAGCAGTAATGGGCGCGTGGGCCAGTGCACAGAGCTATTTATGCATGAATTAGGTACCACAGCAGCTATGAATGAACTATGGCTCAACAAAGCTAAAGTTTTATGGAAGGTAGGGTCATGAATTTTCATTTATTCAGCTTTTCCAGCAGAAATTGCCACAGATTACTTCTCTGAAGTGAATAAACTAGGTCAAGGTGGTTTTGGGCCTGTTTATAAGGTAACATTAGATTTCAAAGGGTTGATACATTTCTTTAATAATATAGGCATTTTGAAAAATAACAAGGTTGTCTTGTAGGGTACGTTTGTTGATGGTCAGGAGGTTGAAGTGAAAATACTTTCTAGAAGATCTGGACAGGGATTAGAGAATTTAAAAATGAAGTCATACAAATCTCGAACACAGGAATCTTGTTAGATTGTTGGGTTGTTGCATTCAAGGAGAAAAGAGGATAATGATTTGTGAGTATTTGCTAAACAAAAGCTTGGATTCATTTCTCTTTGGTTTCTTATAGTGCTATTTTGATAATTTTTCGCTAATTATCTTTCATTTCTATAAACATGCCTAAGACAAATTTGTTGTATTAGATGCAACAGAATGGCTTTTACTAGATTGGAGAAGACATGTACACATCATTCAAGGGATTGCTCAAGGGCTTCTTTATGTGCATAAGTACTCTAGATTGAGAATGATTCGCAGAGATTTGAAAACCAGAAATATACTATTTGGATAAATAATATGGATCCCAGGATATCTGATTTTGGCACAGAAAAAATCTTCGGAGAATGAATCTAGAGCAAACGTGAATTAAATTATTGGGACATAGTAAGTACGCAACTTTAAAATTTTTTTTTTTTTTTTTTTTATGTGAACTGACTCATATACTACATGACAAATGCATTCCATACTTGGCGCAGCTTTTAAATGGAAATAAAGCATTTCATTTACATATTAATAGAATTCTGGTGAATGATGGAAACAGTAGTTATATGTCTCCTGAATATGCCATGGATGGTTTTTTTCCCGAAAATCCAATTTTCAGCTTTGGATTTATGATGCTAGAGATCATAAGTGGCAAGAAAAACAGTGGGTTCTACCAGTTAAATCGCTCTTCAAACCTAGCAGGATATGTAAGTGACTACGATAAGGCTCTTTTTATGCTACTATTTTGTCTTTAGAGCTGATTGCATCTCCTAAAATTTTAGTTCCTATTACAATGTTGACAATCAACACCTTTGTAGGCATCGGATTTGTGGAAAGAAGGAAGAGGCTTGCAGTTAATGGATCCAGCACTGGTTGAAACATGTTCAATAGGCAACTTATGCAGTGTATTCAAGTTGATCTCTTGTGTGTGCAAGAATGTGCAGCAGATAGACCAACAATGTCAGATTCTGTGTATATGCTCTAGAGTGAATTGACAACTCCCCCAGATCATAAAAAACCTGCTTTTTCTACCATTGCAAGCACAAATGAAAATGAGTTTTCAGAAAATCCAGGACCCTGCTCTGTTAATGATGTGACAATTTCAAATATAAAGGGTCAATAACATTCTAGGAGACTAGGACTTCATTCAGTAAACTCACTTCTTGCCTAAGCTCGTCATTACATATTTTCCCTCAGCAAATAACATCACTTTGTTCACCATGTGCAGTATGATAAATGTTCATTCCAACATTACAAAATTTATGAATTGTATCATGGATGTGATTCTAAATCAAAATTTACATTCCAATGGAGAAGCCTGATTGAACCAATCCTATTCATGTTACATTCTAGATTACGTACTTTTCCTACTTGATTCACTTTGACATACATCATGGTCAACATCTTATGCAACAATTATACAATGATAATAATATGTTTGAGGGTAGAGTTCCTTGGTAAAAAATTAAGAGCATATAAGCATTTGAAAGTAAATCCAGATGAGGTCTAAAACACAGCAAATGCAACTCACTTGCAAGATTCAAAACTGTCTCTTAAGCAACTCAATCGTAGCCCTTCCCTAGACAGTTAAGACAACGTTGTACCCTGTCATGAGAAACCATCGAAACAACACATAAGCATTGCATAACAGGGAAACTCAAAAAGTAAACTCTTTCTCAAAACAAGGCTTATCAAATAAATTGAGGTTTCATGCTCAAATATCATGAATAGTTTCAAAAGGCAGATTAAAACTTCTAATTGCTTCAAATTAGCATTCCAAAAAAAAAAAAAAAAAAAAATCAGTAAACTCAACTCATGCATAATGTACTTCTTTCCATAACCCTTTGTTAGGTTACTTCAAAAACTGTTAAAAATGCAACTAAAAACAAGTACAAAAAACTACCCAAATCTGTTCAATGCATTTTTCCTACAGTTCAACTTATGAAAGAGCAGAAAGGAAATTGTTTTCTCAGCAACCAAACAAAGCACAAAAGAAAAATTGTAGACCAAGCACTTGAAATAGAGCTCCAACAAATTAAAAATAATAATAATAATCAGAGAGCAACCTGTTTCCTTCGCAAGTGGGGCAAAGGCAAGGATTGATAGCCACAGGGTCATACATAGGCGACCACTCTATGGTGGCATTTCCATTGCACAGTTTGCATATATAAAACCCTTTTCCTCTGCAAACCCCACAAGGCAACGCCACCTTTTTCTGCACAAAAAACCCACCAAGAAAATCAAACTCAGAAGCAAAAAGACTAGCAAAAGAGAAAAAGAGAGAGAAAAAAAAAAGTCTGGGAGCCAGAGATGGTTTGCTTTTGAGTTTTACCCGTTTCGCTTCGCTGACGAAACGAATCGCTTTGATAGTGGCGGTGGAAGCGAGGTTGAGAGTTATTAGTCCACCGGTGATGACAGCGGCTACGGTGGCCAACGGGCGAATTGGCTTTGGTATCATTTTTGTGTGTGCGAATTTTTTCAGAGGCAATTTTTCAAACAGTTGGAGTGCATGAAGGTGATTATGCAGGAAACCCAATATCCTTTCACATCCTTTCGGGCCAGGTAAGCGTCCCACTTCCAGCGTGGCCTTTGACGGCTATAATTCTCTAGAGAGTAAGGCAAAAACAATTTATCCAAAAAGAAAAAAGACAAACAATTTGACTTTGACACTGCTGACGTGGCCGACTGTCAATTGAAAAAGTGATAGCAATGAGCCCCTTTATAGGAAGGAGTGAAAGTTTACCGACTCATGATTCTTTATTACAACAAGAGCAATGATCATTGTGATATGTGAATAACAAAAATAATAATATAAGTGTTGGAATGTTGATGTGAAAGTAACATTGTTTCAATAACAACTTACGTCAACACAAGTTTGATATAAAAAATAAATAAATAAAAGTCATACACATATCATCATTCTCTTTGTTTATTGATAAGGGTTCCCAAACCTCAAGAAGAAACTCACTAATACAATCAAAGTTCTTTCAATTGAAACATACTCGTATCCCTAATTGCTATTTTTAGTAATGACTTACTCATGTGAACACGTGCAACTCCAACTCCTTGAACATCTTCTATTTTGAATTTATTTACAACAACTTCTCGATCTTCATAGCCAGCCCTGGGATGCCTTTGGGCTTTAACCTTAATTTGCACTATGGAATTAGCAACACTGTATTAATTCTTCCCTTTTGAACTCACACTTAAATAGGTGGGGGTTAGGATTTTTATTTTTATTTTTTGATAGCACAAGTTTTTCAACCTTTATAAAACCTATAAAAGTCGGGCATAAATGAGCCTTTTCATAGGCACTCTAATTAGGGTTACAAAAATCCACTTGTACAACAAACACAATGTAAAATGCGTAAGATAAAAAAACTATATGTGCGATTCTCAATTAATTAAAGATGTGACGAGTAAGTGTCAAGATTCCAGAAACTACTCTTTCCTCTAATCGATCTTGGGTCTTTGTCTTAAACTTGAAATACAACATTTGTGACTTTCAAGACTCAACCTCTTTTTTTGCCAACATTCAATCTATTGAAGTTAACAATTTATATGATTTAATTATTATATAAAAATAAATTTGAAGAGAAAAAAAAGATCTGGAGTGTGGCCCCCTTGGTTCTCGAGGACAAGTAGGTTGGTCTCTGCTCAAATATGTTGTCCTCACCTCAAAGTCCTTGTCAGCCTGGGATTTTGTTCATGTAAAAAGGAACTCAAATTTTTTTTGTTCACAACTTGACTAGAGTTGGCGATTGACTCATAATATTGATGGGCCATTAGTCATCTCTTCTATTCCTCAAAGGGTGTTTCTCCCTATCAGGCAGAGAATGCCTTGAACACAAATAGTTTTATCTTCCTTTTTTTTTTAAAAAAAAATTTATTTATAATTGGCAAATTATCGGTTGTCTTGTCTCACAAAAGCTTTTAAATTCATGATTTCCTGTTCTGATGATAAATTATAAATTGTTTAAAAAACTTAGTTTAGTTATTAAGAAATAATATATTTAATTAATATTCTAAGTTCTAAAGATAATTAAAAAAATATACATAAATTGATCCCCAAACTCAAATTAAAGAAAGCGATATATACAAGTTCTTGTCTATCACACAATATAGCCCTACATCCAATATAAAAACAACTTATAAGAAAAGGGAAAAAAAAAAAAAAACATAGGAAGAAAATATTGTCACGAATGTTAGTGCAATCGTAGAAGCTGCCAATATGGACCACCCTCAAAAATCAAAACCCTTGCGTACATGTTCAAATTAAAACCTACTTTAATAAAGAATTAAGGGCGACCAGAGCAACAACTCCTGTTTAAAAGCATTCTCACCAGCTCTTTCAAATGTGCCAAATGTCAAATATTTGGCACATTTGGCACACCAAACACAAAAACAGACCATCATCCAAATATTTGGCACATTTGACACACCAAACACAAAAACGGACCATCATCAGGTATGCTAAATGTGCCAAAATTATGGAACATGCTACAGTACACTCTCATTTTTGAGAGTGTATAGATGAAAATGCCATTTCTATTTATTGTTTTTTTATTCATCTTTCTCTGTCCTCTCTCATCACTTTATTCCTTTTTTTTTTTCTCTCCTCTCTCATTCTTCCTCAGACATTCCTATCAACCCATCTCTTCTTTCACTCTTTTTTCTTCTCATTGTTGTTGCTTTTCTCTCTTCTGTTCAGCCTCGCTGATCTCTGTTGCTGTGGGTTTTTTTTTTTTTTTTTTTTTTTTTTTTTTTTTTTTTTTTTTTTTTTTGCAGTGATTTGATGGGTGGGTTCGGCAGTGGGTGGCGACCTCTCTTCCGTTAAACACATCCTAAATCTACCAAATTACAAGTAAAGTGTGTTTTGTCAAAGGATTAGTCAATTACATAAAATGTTGACATATGTTCCTAACATTGAATCACATATGTCCTAACACGCATGCATGCACATGTATGCGTATGCATGCACATGTATGCATACGCATGCATGAAGCATGAGCACGCAGAGCTTGAGTATGCGTGCGCATACGCATGCCCTAAGGTTTCTGTGGCCTTTTTTTTTTTCAAAAATAATTTATTTGGTCCAAAAATAAGTTATATTTTCCATAAATACTTTTCTCAAGTCAATTTTCATTTGATTGTGCCCTAAACCAACCTTTGGCTTTAGAATTCTTACATCATTGGAAAACGGGAGCTCGATTTGTAAGGGATATAAAATGCGGTATCTATAATATCAAAAAGATTTTTTTTTTATTTTTTTTTATTTTTAAAGAAGAAGAAAAGGTGTCATACATGTTAAAAAGTGTATACACCCATACACCCACACACACACACCTTATTATGAGTCAAGTGCATGTCATGGTGTACTTGAGGGATTGCTTATTGGAAGGCTCATGATAGAGAGGGAGAATTAATGTTGTTTTTGTGCTTTTTATAGATCAAGGAAGGATGAGTGAGAGAAGAAGAGACACATCCATTGTATCTCATCTTAGACAATAAATTTAATCATGAGTATAAAACTTTTAAAATACCCCAAAAAAAAGAAAAAAGAAAGCAATTTAGTAAAAAAAAATAAGTGAAATTCGAAATGGCATAAATTAGTTTATTGTAGAAAATGAAGTCATAAATTTTGTTCAAAATGATTATATACATCAACCAGTTTTGGATCTAACTTTTATAATATATATATATATATATAGAGAGAGAGAGAGAGAGAGAGAGAGAGGCAGAAGAAGAAGAAGAAAATGAAAGAATTTAGAGAAAACTGATTTTTTTTTTTTTTTTCCTTTTTAGAAAAGAAATTGAAATGATTTAGTAGTACATAAATAGTCATTTTTTTTTATAAAATCTCTTTATGAGACTTTTAGTTTTAAGAAGAGATGGTATGACATGATAATTTGTTTAAATAAACATGCGTCATCGTTGTGTACATCCTTCAGTTTGGGGATCCAACTTTTATAATATATTATAAATGCTATCATCTCCTTTACATTTCTTTTATCTAACTTCTAAGGCTTACAAGCGGCATCTCCTTATATACATCGTACAGAGCTTATTTACTATCTTGAGGTTAAAAAATAGGCTACATCCTGTCACAATCTTTATTGAACACATTCCTTGTGAAATCGTATGTCCAAAACAAGATTTCAGCCTAAGTAGCAGTGTATGTATTGTGGGTATGCAATAGTTGGTGTGTGATAATCATTATTCTTAAAAAGAAATAACTCAAAGTTGAGTCTTCTAATACTCTTATGGTCGACTAGAACTAAGCAGAAAAATCTATTAACTCCCATCGAAAAGTCTCACCAATCTCACCATGGAGAAAATATATTTATATCACTACGGTGACACTATAGAGTCTGGTGTCTTGAAATGTGCAAGGTAGGCTAGTTCATGAACTGCATTGGCAATCTTCTCGATGCATGGTACAACATCAATTAGGATTAAAGCAACTGCCGCAGGTGGTATAATCTCTCGCAGATTATAATCTTCCAAAAGGATCATATCAAGTAAAAGTTTTAGCTTTTGAGAAGCGACTTTTGATTTTTCTACGTGGATATTAACTGATGTTGGTTTGGTCATAGTTTTAACTGCTGATGCTAATTCCTTAAGAGCTTTTCCAGTTTCTGAGCAAATTTGTGTGCATTGATCTTGAATTTTGCTTCTGAACTCATAGGGTGCCTGTGAGGATGGCAAAAAATAGGTTAGTGAAGTCACTTTATGACATAGTTAAAGTTAAAGGGTAATCATTCAATATATCATAAGTATAACAATGTGGTACTTAGGGACGAAGCCAAGAATCTTTCCTTCAGAGGGTAACCTCTAGGAATAAAATGAAATTGTACAAAACTCAAATCTTCATATACGCACACACCCTCCATGTAGTTATGTATGTGTTTATTCTTTGCTTGAAAATAAGAGTAAATTTCTTCATATTTTGTGAGAAATAACTAAACTAAAATTATAGGTAAAATTTTAATATATTGTTAGATTTTTATTACCAAAAATCATGGTTATGTAAAAATTTCATATAAAATTGAATAAGTTATCTCTTCTTTATATGTTAAAGGATTCAGAAAGTTAGTTATGATTTCAAAAAATGTCAAAAATACCCCTAATCTAATTAGATAATCTTTATTTTTTTTTAAAAATGTTAAAATTGTAATTCAACAAAATTAAAAAAAAAAAAAAATATAAACTACCAGATAAATTTTTTTCCTAAAAATTAGCACACTCTTTCTATTTAAATATATATCTTATGCATGTTTGATATATTTTTTCTTAAAATTAAGCACACGCTAAACCCATCAGTTTACTCAATTTCAAAAAACCTTATCACACGTGCAAAGCGCGTGAGATGAGTATATTATAAGGTAATTGAAATATAGATTTTATAGAAAAAAAGTGAATTTAGGTTAATTATATAGCATGAGTAATATATTTTTATCATGTTATGAGATAATTTTTTACTATGTTGAAACTTTCAACATTATAAACTTTTGAAATTTTATTTTTAAAAAATACGTTTAGCTACCACACTTAATATTAATAAACTTGTTGAATACGCTAGATGCTTAGAATATATAAAAAGAATTTGACCCATAATTAACAAAGTAATATGCCAATTAAAAATCATTTGGTAAACAACCATTCTAATCAATCTCTTAAAAAATATTCAATTTTCTTTTCAACTGATATCTCACGTGATTTTGCACTTTTTCCTATCCCAAAATTTTTAATATTAAAAGCTATAAAATAAGAATAAACTGAAGAATTCTTTTTTTGAGAGTTTCAACTTATAACGTTCACTCTTGAAGATAGCTCTTTATTATTAAACCAAAACACTAATCGGTTTTTGGAATAGGTGGAAATTGAACCACAGATCTCTTATTCAACCATCAGAAACTTTACTAGTTGAGCTAACTAGAACCCACAAAGAAAAAAAAAATTTACTCGAAAAAATTAGAAAACTAATCATATTAAACACATATTCCAAAAAAGTATGTATTGTTAGAGTTGGGTTGACAAAACATAAAATTCATTATGTAAACATTTATTACTCATACTAAATACTTACTTTCTTTTGGATTTAACAATAAATTTTCTTTAGCTATTTGCCTTAAATATAATTGTATTAGAATTACTTAAGAATTTTCATGTATCATTTTGACAGAAGTAATGAACTTGAATGGGCTTTTATAAAAACTTGTATAATTTATTTGTAATTTTGTAATTTTTTTAATTGTATTAGAATATTATTTTTACAAAAGTAATGGATTTATACATTCTAGTTGTAATATTGTTATTTTATTATGAAATACTACAATTTTTAAAAGCTATTTTTATATATAAAAAATTACTTAATAGACTAGTTTTTTTTTTTTTTTTTTTTTTTTGTGGGAGGGCGATTTATATATTTTTTTTGGAAGCTAAACTCTCTAAAATTTTTAATTTTACGAACTAGCATATAAAAATTAATAAAACTTTGCGTGGGCAAGCCATGGCCCCCCTTGGTCTAAAGGTAGATCTATCCTTGGTGGTACTCTTTTTTTCTTTTCTTTTCTTTTCATATGATAGTAAGTTCCATCAATTTTTTTTTTTTTTTTTTTTAAGAGAGTTTCAACCTATGGTGTCCGCTCCTGATGATACTCTTTATCATCAGACCAAGAAACCAATCAGTTTTTGGTGTAGGCGGGGATTGAACTCCAGATCTCTTATTCAACTATTAGAGACTTTACCAATTGTGCTAACTGGAACCTACTACCGATTAAATTTATAGTACCATTTATGTGAGGAATGAGTACCGCATCACTATATTGTAAAATAACTAATAATTTTTATAATTAAGGGATGTATATGTTATTAATATTATTAGTGTAAAAGACATTGGTGACAAAAACCCAAAAGAAGAAAAAACTAAATATATGCATGAGTATACAAATTTTGGTCAACTTTATATCTGCAAAAAAAAAAAGTTCTATATTTGATGACCTGTGGAAATAAATTATCTATTTAGAATTTTAGTAATGATTTACTTGGAATTCAAAGTTAAAGTAGCTATTAAGAGCTTCAATTTTGTAGGCACATTCCCGTGTTAAAGCTCCAACTTTAACATATTGTTTCCAGGGATGCTTGAACCCAAAACGATATTGCCATTCCCATCTAGCTAGATTAGCCTGAAAGTTTAAAAAAATATATATAATTAAAAATATATATATTTATATAAAATTTAAAAGAAAAATGGAATTCAAATAATTTTTTATTTTTGGGGTACAGACGAGGGTTTGGGTGACCAATTTTATACCCACCATAGTTTCTTCACTGCTTTTTGAAGTAAGGACGCTTTTATATCCTTTAAGAAATGGTTTATTATCCAATGGCTGCCCATCCTCTGATTTTGGAAAGAATTCACCCTTATGAAAGTATTCACCCTTAAATCCTGTAAGTTTGTATTGGTCAATACTGATTCTCAAATTTAAAATAAATATTAAAAAAAATTCATTGAGAAATTGAAATAAAAAAGAAGAAAACAAAGAGAATGAAAAGGAATACGGGGCATGAAGGTCTGATATTTATTTTACTAGGATTCTAGGAATATATATTACTGTATATGAAATATTATAAAGGCAGTATTATTTTAGAAGTGTACCTTCTAAGAAATTCCCAAGCTTTTCTATGTTCTTAGCAATCAAATTTTGCAAATCCTCTCCATTCCAAACAGGGAATATACAGATGCATACAACAATAGCGATGACGCTACCGATGATGATTGTTAGTATCCTGTCAATGACGGTTTTTTGCCAATTTTGTGGTCTGTAACTCGATACAGATACCATGGAGAAGGTCATTATGAATATCATTAGCCCGTAATCATACGGTTTGAGTGCGGGAATGAATCTCATAAATGTACAAATTGCACCTGCATATCACACCTCTCAACCAATGAAATGAGTTTGAAAAGTTCGAACTTTTAACACTAAAATATCAGAATCTGTATGTTTGTAAAATGTTACCCATGGTAAAGACGAAGAATCCAACCACCATGGCCTCCCCTGCCTGATTAGTACCTGAAGAAGCTATGCTATGAATTCCAACACCTAGAGCAGCAGCTGACGACGTTGCCGCCATCCTGTTTATGCCTTTTCCCAGAGTTGCTCCTATAGAAGATGAAAAACAAAACAAAACAAAAACGTTGAGCTCCAATTCTGTAGCTAGCTGTTATGCTATAAATAGGTTGCAAGCTTAATTACCAACAGAAAACTCAAGGATAAGAACAATTGTCATAACAGCCCATATTCCATTTTGCTCTTGCTGAAAATGATTATAGAATGATTTGATGTAGAACAACAATAAGGAAGCCAATGTGATAGCCAGACCTACTTTTAGTCCATGGACTATTTGGGTGGATGGGTTAGCGGCGATAGTGGGGGGGGGGGGGGGTGTGGGATGCAATTGGGTTGTGTTTTTTGTTGTTGTTTTTGTTTTTCTGTGGTGGTGGTTTTGGTGTTCTGCTGTGTTATTTCTAGTGTGAGACGGTGGTGGGTGGGGTGTAGATGGTTTCTGGCAGCGGGGGTGGGCTGTGGGTTGTGACGGGGGTGGTTGGTTTTTTTATTTTGTATTTTTATATATTGTTGGTTTTTTTAATGTTATTTTAATATTGGAATATATTATTTTAATATATAGAATTGAAGAATAGAAGATGTGATAAATGGTGAATTGTAAAATGATGTGCTAAAATGATAAAGTAGGTTTTTGATGTGTCAAAATGGCATTTTTTATGAGAGAGCTGATGAGAATGCTCTAAAGTTATTACAATGAATTCATAAATTGGACCATCCTTATCTAGAAGGGTCTAAGGGACTTTTCTTAATATTGACATGACAGTTCTGTTAATTTCTGTAGCTGTGTCGTTCTCTTAATATGAGGTAAATGAGTTAAGCGTTGAGATGAGTATTAAAATTTTAATTTTGTTTGGAACGCGAGCTCTAAACATGGATGTAAAGGGTATTAAGTATTGACAATTCAAGATTGATTTATTTTTCTTCCAAAAAAAAAAAAAGAATGATTTATTTAATTTGATTTGGAGTACGAGCTACTCATTTGGATAATTTTCTTGTCAAATAAGCTCAAGTTGGTTCACAAGCTATTTGATTAACTTTTGTATTCTAACATTCCTCTCAAACTTAAGGTGAAGGTGTATCAAAAACTTGAGTTTGGAATGAAAGTCTTCAATGCCCCAACAAATGAATCAACACCCACCAAGAAATGTCTGAAAAAGATCACCCTTGAAGAGGAAGAATACCGTGAAGCGCTTGATGCATGTGAAAAACGCAAAAAGAGCTTTGGTACAAGAGCACAAGTAGACCACATCAAGGGAGGCAACTAATGGTGTCATTTGAGGGTTAGCCTAAAAGAACTCCTTCCTACTAAGAAGTGCATATCGAGTCTTGAGTAGGGGTTGGAGTACATGTGCTGTTTTGCAGAAGAAAATCTTAGTGGCTACATCTTTACTATACTAAACTATGTGTTACTTACAATGAATACAATGTAAAGTATATATAAGATTACGTTAGGCTTAGTATGATAAGCTTAAAACCATGGGTTTCTACCAAACCATGGTCTAGTCTATTGATGTTTCTCAAAAAAAAAAAAAAATATATATATATATATATATATATATTGATGGTATAGCGTATTGTATTCTAACAATAACAATAAATCTAGTGTCCCAACAAATTTTCCGATGATCTTACTTACTGTGCTTGGTGACTTGGTGCATGATAAAAGTGGTGTTAGTGACAAGCCTATAAGAAGTCAATGGTATTTACAACTAATCACTTTAATAAGTTGTATAAACTAATCACTTTAATAAGTTGTATAAAATGTTGTGAGAAATTTTGCATCTCTAGAATTAGCACCGCAATTAAGGTTGCTTCCGTAATATTTTAATGATTTAAGCGCAGCATTTGAACACGTTACTGAGTTTTTATTTGACTTCCATTTCTCAAACCAGTGCTCCAAGAAAGCTCGTGAATGGTAACTTGGGCTGTGAACATTTTGGTCCCCATCTTACATTTGCTGCCTATCTTTTATACTTCTAAGATGGGAATATCCAAAGCATTTTTTGTTTTTCTTGGTATCTTCTTCTGTTTCTTTGTCTGCTTATTTCATGCACTAGACACTCTTAGGCCTGGGGAGAACTTGTATGGCACTGAAACCTTAGTTTCTGCTAGTGGGGTGTTTGAGTTAGGTTTCTTTGGCTCTAGTGAGTCCAGCAATGAATATCTTGGAATTTGGTTCACGAATGACAAGAACAAGAAAGCTATTTGGGTTTCAAACACAGATGCTCCCCTCTTGGGTTCCCCGGGGGTTCTCAGCATAAGGTATGATGGCAACTTAGTGATCAGTGGTAGAGGGCCAATTCCCAGAATTGTGAATTATGGACAACTTGCAACAAGTAGCAACACAAGTGCAAAGATTCTTGATTCTGGAAATCTGATTCTTATGGAAGGAGAAAAGATTATATGGCAGAGTTTTCAGTATCCAACTGACACATTTCTACCAGGAATGAAATTGGGTTGGTTTGACATAGGGACAGATCATGTTATGAAAACATTTCTAGTTTCATGGTTAAGCCCATCTGTCCCAGGTAATGGTCCTTTTTCTCTAGGCCTGGATTCAATTACGTTGTCCACATTCAATGTATGGCGCAGAGATGATTCTTATCAGCAGATTGGTTTCTGGGATGGTCATACATTCAGATTCTTTTTCCAGAATCCATTGGATGGTTACAATTTCAGCTTTTTCTCAAATAGCAAGGAGGTTTATCTTACTTTCAGTAATAAGGGAAGTTACTTTTCATGGTTTGTTTTAGCTTCAAATGGGTATATTAATGAGTTCAAGATGGATGGGCAGGACATTTCAGTTGTGAATCATTCACTATGTGATGACACACAGGTGAGCAAATCAACTGACTGTTTGGTAATGATGCCATCAAAGTGTGAGGAGGGAGGTAATTTCTCAGAGATAAGAGGGTTGATGCCAAATTCAATGGTGATAAATTGGTCCATTCATACGGGTCTGAGTGATTGTGAGCTAATTTGCAGCAGCAATTGTTCATGTACTGCTTATGCTTCTCTCCATGATGATGGAACCGGTTGTGAACTTTATTACGGAGATAAAAGTGATCTTCTAAACATAATAGAGAGAGGAAACAACACTGTTTATGTGCGAGATGATGTTCCTGAATCTGGTAAGCTTTCTATAATTAGTCTAAAATTGAGATTATTAGAGGCTAATTGTAATCAGTTAATAAATCTAGTGTGGTTAATTGACTTTTATCTCATTAAATTTAGAATAACTTTCTACTGTTCATGGCTCTTGTCCTCTCTAATTGGTTCCAAATTGCCTATCATTTACTTTTCAGCCTTTTTCAGAACTATGTATTATTCATAATGAGTGTTGACTGATCTTAGTTTATAAGATGCAGGCAAATTTTTATTGTCAATGCATAAGTTGATAGGGATTCTTTTTGTTTCTCAGATCTTCAAAGGAAGAGGAAGCTGGTGTTGGTCAGAGCTCCAGTTGTCTTTTTGATATTGATCATTTTGATGCTATTTCTGTGTTATTTACGATGGAGAAAGTGCGACTATTTAGGTACTCTCTCTACATTGGCCAATGCAGTTTATTTAGCCACATGATGTTGCGTGTAATTACTTGTTCATATTAACAGGCGCAAATGGGAGACAATGCCGCATAAGAGACAGTGTGGAGTTGCTACTATTGCAGTTAACTAATAATGAAAATGCTACAAATTATATTGAACTCCGCAGGAAGAAGGATCATGAATTGCCTCTCCTCAGCTTTTCTTGTATAGCAGCTGCCACTGACAATTTCTCAGCTGCCAATAAGCTAGGAGAAGGTGGTTTTGGGCCTGTTTATAAGGTATGAGTTGATTTTTATGCCAAACAAATAATAAGATTGCTTTGATCACACAAAAGAAGATAAAATTATAAATGCAGCTGATATACCAGATGATCTCATTCACATTTTCTTAATGACTACTATATCTCATAGAAATGAATGCCTTTTTTTCCAGTGGGTTATGATTTTAGTAGCATTTCCTGAGAATAAAATGGTTAGTAACATCTATATCATGAAACCAACAAGCTGAATAAATAGGCCTAGCTTTATAGGCTACTCATCTATCTGATAAAATTGTCAGTTTTATAAGAAATAACTAGCATCTAACTTCTGTTTCAGGGTGAGTTACGAGGACATGAAATTGCAGTCAAAAGACTATCTGAAAGTTCTGGACAAGGATTAGAGGAATTCAAAAATGAGGTGAAATTGATTTCTAAGCTCCAACACAGGAATCTTGTTAAGGTTTTGGGTTGTTGCCTTGAACGAGAGGAAAAGATATTAATATATGAATACATGGCCAACAAAAGCTTGGATTATTTCATTTTTGGTTTGTAAACTCATCTAGAACCATATCTGTTTCTTTTTCTTTAGTTTGTTAATGCATTCAGATGGTTGAATATACAAGTAATGCAGATCCAACAAGACAAATGTCACTAGATTGGAAAAAGCGTGTTGACATCATTGAAGGGATCGCTCAAGGGCTTCTCTACCTTCACAGGTACTCAAGCTTAAGAATCATTCACCGAGATCTGAAAACTAGCAATATATTGTTGGATGTTTATATGAATCCCAAAATATTAGATTTTGGCATGGCAAGAATTTTTTTTGAGAATGATGATCAAGCAAAAACAAAATTGGAACATAGTAAGTCCTGTCAATTTTATAAACATGAAATAAGGGAACACAATTAGATAACATCATGCTTGCATTCATATGTATCCTCGGCAGACAGCTAACTAATTTATTGTGCTTTGTAAGCAGTGGTTATATGTCTCCTGAGTATGCAGTGCATGGCCTTTTCTCTACAAAATCTGATGTATTCAGCTTTGGAGTCATTCTGTTAGAGATTGTGAGTGGCAGGAAAAGCACAACTTTCTGTCAATCAGATAGCTCTTTGAACTTGCTAGGATATGTAAGTGATCACATTAGACTTTGTTCCTGAATATTTTTTATCACATGCCTTCTGAGTACTGATTTTGAAGTTACATGTGGAACCTTTTAAGGCTTGGGATCTATGGAAAGATGGGCGATGCGTAGAGTTGATGGATCCAACATTGACTGATTCATGTCCATTGAATGAGCTTATGCTATGCATTCAGGTGGGCCTCTTATGTGTTCAGGAAAAGGCAGAAGATAGGCCAACCATGTCAGATATTGTTTTGATGCTCAGCAATGGAGTGACTTTGCCTACTCCAAAACAACCTGCCTTCTCTACCCTTCTAAATGTTGATTTACCAACAGGAATGCGAAAAGCGTCTCAAAATTTTGTAACATTTTCATCAATGGAGGCTAGATAATTGCTCTTCTATTCTGTAGCACAACCCAACCATAAGTGAAGAAGTAGAAAAGGATAAGGAAAGCAAAACAAAAAAACAAAAAACAAAAATCAATAACTTGTACAGCTATTTGTGGAGTTATATTATTCCTTTTGTTATCATGAAGATTTCCCATGTATTTTATAGAATTCTTTATTATATCAATATCAACTCTTTCTACATCACTGCAGAACATTGTCCATATTTTCAGACAATCCATCTTTTAAGTAAACCTCAATGAAGATTCACTTGTGAAAATTCCTTATAGTTAAGATTTTATTATTACTTATATGGCAATTCTAGCAAAATAATTATAATCCTGATTGGACCCTACATCAAATCCAAGAATGAAAGCTTGTTAATGCGCTAGATTTTAGATTAATAGCATTTAGACTTTACAAACTTTAAAAGGAGTTCATTGCCTTAGACCACAAGGACATAATTCAGGTGGGTTATTTCACCAGCCTATAATGCCAAACATCAGATAAAGGTATGTTTTCTATTTCAGACTTTTCAGTACAAAAATGACATGTTCTGTTAAAGAAATTTAACAGCGCAAGGATTATATGACTGCAGTCAACCTTGGCCAATCAAATCAACCATAGTTTTCATGAAAGTAAGAACAACATGCACCAACCCCAACTGATCAACTCTCGAAATTATTGAACAATTTTTTAATGGATTATTATTGAACATGTAATTCATACAAAAATAATATGCAGCAGCAACACCTTTAATAGATTAAGATTTTTTTTTTTTTTTTTTTTTTCTCTGAAGGGCCATCACAAGATGATGTCTTCGCCTGTAGTGGTCCACTTGTAGTTCTAGACTTCTTTCTAGTGCCTTAAATTTTATGCAATTGACTATTGACTATGTTTTTGGAGGTCATTTATAGTTAGCCTCTATCACTGAGAATAACCAAAGACTGAAATTTCTGCCAACGGTCAGAATTTTTAGTTAATATTCTTAGTGAAATTTTTGGTAGTGCTTATCAAAATATATAATTTTTTGTAGCCTTTTATACTAAACATGTGACAATATATTTTTTTTTTTTTTTTTTTAAATATTACTTTTTTTTTTCTTTTTAAAAAAATTGAGACAACAAGCTAAAAGTTGTTTAATTTAGGCTGTTAACTCTCAACCATGGTTTTAAAAACCGGACCGGAAGAAAAAATGGATTTGCCTCCGATTCCCAGTTTTTCCCGATTTTAGGCATTTTTTCCAGATCGGGCTGGCCTCTGATTCCTAGTTCAACTGGCCGGTCTAGGCTTTAAAACATTGCTCTCATCGATCGGCTAGTCATGCATAACTAATAGATTGGAAAATGATTCTCTCCATTTTAAATGAATCAGTTTCATGGTTTAGGTTAAATATGACAAATTTAAACCTAAAATAGATTCTATCCATTTCAATTTGGTGGTACTTTAATAACAAATTAATTATCAAGAACATTATAGTGCCTCTACCCTCCTCTCCTATTCAAAGGGGCTATTAGAGAAGAAACTTCCTTCCTTGATTTCTTTGCTTAGTCAAGCTTCCTTGTTCCTTAGTGCAGTCTCGGTTCATAGTTTAAGACTCCATTCTTTATAGCATAGTTTATATTCACAGCTGACGTGACTCTATACCGACACTTTTACCTTTGTAGATATCAAAGTTCCTTGTAACTTTAATGTACTTATTTTCGGACTTTATTTCTTACTTTAATATAGGTCTTTGTTCGGCTTTTGGCCCTTTGCCTATAGGATGAATTGGAAAAAAAAAAAAAAAAAAAAAAAAAGGCCTTATTCATAATCCTATTTTTGGGTCAACCTCTTTCATGGGCTTGACCAAAAATAGGATTTGACTTTTTGAAGCACAATGAGACAACCTAATATTAAAAAGAGTTATTCTAAGATTACAAACTTAGCCATATTTTTTCACAACTATATTATATGATAGAGTGACAAATTATGACCGACCGTTGTTACTTTCATATGGATTTACAATTTTTTAGCCACCGCTCAAAATCAACCATATGGAATAGTTATGACAAAAATGGTAGCAATTTTTTATTTTTTATTTTTATATTTTTGGCCTAAAATGATCAATTTCATAACGACTAACGACTTTTCACAACAAAACCGCGGGAAAGGGTCTTCCACGTGGGCAAATATGTTCTTAGGGACCCATCAATAAATGCTACTGTACACATTGCTCCATTTTTTTTTGCCAACCACATCTCCCATTGGCTCCTCAAACCGTGTTTGATTGAGTCAGAGTCACGAATGAGAATGACATGAGTGATGCAAGTCGTTCCATTTGATCTTTTTTATGTCGCACCATGGATCTTTTAATACCAAATTCATGGATTTTTTTAGTTGAATGAGATAGTTTATTAGTAATCAACAATTTCTATTTTGACTAATAAATATTAAATTTAGCACAAGTTAGGGACCCAATACAGTAGAGCTCACTATTGAATGTTCCGTATGTCAAATTTGTTGAATTTGGGTTTTGAATAATATCATAATTTAATTTAATTTAACAACCAGATATGTTTTGACCAAGAGGATTGTTACATTCTTTGGACTTTGCAGTTTTAGAGGCCAGACTTATACTTCCAGAGTTTTAATATCATGTGTCTGAAACCAATGACTACAGATTCCAAAGTAAAGAATCAAAGAATAAGATACTTGTTTTGTCCTAAAAATAGAACTGACATCCATGGAAGTCCATTCCATAGCATCTCTCTCTGAACCAAATTGTGACAAACTACTAGTAGTAAAATGCGAGAGGAGCTAGAGTAGAGATATACCAAACATGAAAAAGGAATAGCCGCCAACGATGCCATTCCTTCACTGCCTCTCTCTCAATTCTCTTCCTGCCAATATTGACATTCTCCTTCACTGATATGATATCCCTCTCTGCCATTGACTTTCCATTAGTCTAAGCTTGCTATATATTTTATATATATAGAAATATAGACAGACAGAGAGAGAGCTCTGCGTTTCTCAGCCTTGAACCCTTCCTTCAAAGTTCAATGGCCAAAAGTGCAACTTCTTTGTTAATCATATCAGTTTTCCACTGTTGCTTTCTGTTATCTCTATCTCAAGCAAAAGACACCCTTAAACCAGGAGAGGACCTCAGAGAGGCTAAGACCTTAGTTTCTTCAAATGGGGTCTTTGAATTAGGCCTCTTCAGCATCAGCAGCTCCTCCTCAAGCAACCACTACTTGGGAATTTGGTTCAAGAACGACCCAAACAAGAAGCCAGTCTGGGTTGCAAACCGTGAAAATCCCATTTTAGACTCTTCTGGAGTCCTCTCTATAAGATATGATGGAAATTTAGTGATTGTTGACAGAAGGCAGATTCCCATAATTGTCAACTCTGGAATGCTTGCCACAACTACAAACACAAGCTCAACACTTCTTGATTCTGGTAACCTTCGTCTTGAAGATGGAGATAACATTGTTTGGCAGAGTTTTGATTATCCATCTGACACATTGTTGCCCGGAATGAGACTTGGATGGTTCAACTTAGGCACACAACATTTGAGAAAACAGTTTCTTGTCTCATGGCAAAGTCTGTCTGTTCCTGCCACAGGCTCTTTTGCTCTCGGTCTTGATCCAAATAATAGAACACAAATAAAGGTTTGGCATAGGAATGGGGTTTCGCGGCAAATTGCGTTTTGGGATGGCCAGAAGTTGAAATTTATGATTGAGAGTTTATCAGAGGACTACAATTTTAGCTATGTGTCAAAACCAGATGAGGTTTACATTACTTTTAATACTAGAGAGAATTATACTTCTTCATGGTTTGTGATGTCCTCAACTGGGCAAATTCAGGAGTACAAAATGTTGGGACAAAAGATTTTAATGGTGAATCGTTCAATTTAAGAAAATACTACAATAAGCGATGCCACTGATTGTTACATAGTGAGGCCGTCCTTGTGCCAAGATGGAGATAAATTCTCTGAAATCAAGGGGTCCATGCCAAATTCAATAGTTATAAGTGATTCAGCTCATTTGGGTCCTAGTGACTGTGAGATATTGTGCAGGGGAAATTGTTCTTGTACTGCGTTTGCTTCTTTTCGTGACGATGGTACAGGATGTGAATTTTATTATGGCGATAAAAGAGCTCTTTTGGGAATAATTGGTGTAGGGAAGTCCATAATATATGTTCGTGGGGATATTTTACCAAAACCTGGTGAGACAGGTACTGCTTTAGAATCTGGTAAGCCTTATTGTACATGAAATATTTTGAACATGCATTTTGATGGAAATGAAAATGTTATAGATTGTTATGAGCAAAAAGGGAAGCTACCTGGTGCATGATTAATTTCACTGGGCCTATCAGCTTGCCTTGTTACTCAACAATCTATAACATCTAGATACCATGTTACAACATGGATTTGATTTAAAGGTATCATTAATTGGTGCAGGATTTTCAATTTTGGTGACATGTTTGATTTAACATCTCATTCATCTGACAGTCTTAACGCTAGAATTTTACACCAACCAAATTAATGCTGAAAATGCTCAGCGTTTTGTAGAATCTAAATGTCAATGTGCAGAAAAATGAGACGCTTGAAATTATTTTCAGGTGAACAGAACAGCAGGAGGCTGAGGTTGCTAATCATAATTCCAGTTGTTTCTTTACTAGTACCTATTATAGTTGCCTTAATTTGTTACATACAATGGAGAAAGCAAGGTTGTAGAGGTACCCTATTCATGCTATAAAGTTGCCATATATTTATATTATTGTACTTCAAGCAAATTTAACTTTTCACTTTTCTCCCTCACAAAGCAGGAGGGAAGGGGAACGAAGACAGCATGAGAAGAAGTCTGGAACGGTTCCTGTTTCAAATTGGCTCTAATGTAGCAGAATTTGACGAAGATAAACCTGAAGACAGATATAATCGAAAGAAGGATCATGAACTGCCACTGCTCAGTTTTTCTTGCATGGCAACAGCTACAAATAACTTCTCTGACGAAAACAAGCTTGGTGAGGGTGGTTTTGGGCCTGTTTACAAGGTAATTCCATATAGAATGACTTCCAAGAAGTGATTTCTTTTCTTTGATTTCTCAGTGAAGAATGTAAATGACAAAAGAAACTTTCATTTTGTAAATGAAGTCTTTAATAAAGACTTAATACATAGCTTGTTTACTTTTAGCAAAATTTTGTATAAAAGCATAAGGCTAAAGTTTCATAAGCATTGGCAACCACCAAAAAAAGTTTCTAAGCATCAGTGTGAATGAGTAGTCTATGGCAGGACCTATGCAATTACTCATTAGGTACATGGACATGAAACTCATTCTAGTCACTAAGGATGCGTTTGAATACCGCTTATTTTGTTGAAAACTGAAAACAATAAAAAAATATTTTTCCGGTTGCTGTTTATTAATGAAATCACTGTGCATTTGCCTAATTGCACTGTTCATGTCCCATGAATAGTGCAAGAGGCGCTAGATTAAAAAAAAAAAAAAAAAAACCGCAAACGCAAACGCAGGAGAATAATTTATATCCAAACGCCTTTTAAGTGCTGTAGTTTACATTGCTATATCTCATATGTAGAGTACAAATAAAAAAATTTACCATTTTTTTTACTATAAAGAAAATAACTAGCAGCAAATTGAGGTTCTGCAGGGTGTGTTGATAGGGCATGAAATTGCTGTGAAAAGACTTTCTAAAAGGTCAGGACAAGGATTAGAGGAGTTCAAAAATGAGGTTCAGTTGATCTCAAAGCTCCAACACAGGAATCTTGTTAGACTTTTGGGTTGTTGCATTGAAAAAGAAGAAAAGATTTTGATCTATGAGTACATGGCCAACAACAGCTTGGATTCCTTCCTTTTTGGTATGTGATGGCCTTGTTTTATTTCCATCTTTGTGCATTTTTGTCTGAGTGTGAGATTAAATTTAAAATTTGAACCAGATCCTACAAAGAAAATATTATTGGATTGGAAGAATCGTGTTTTTATCATTGAAGGGATAGCTCAAGGGCTTCTTTATCTTCACAAGTACTCAAGATTTAGGATCATTCATCGTGATTTAAAGACCAGCAATATATTGTTGGATCCTCATATGAATCCCAAAATATCAGACTTTGGCATAGCAAGGATTTTTGGAGAGGATGAAGTTCGAGCAAAAACAAATAGGGTTGTCGGGACATAGTAAGTGATTGCTTGTTCTTTTAGCAAGAGCTAAGTGCATTAATTAACATATTCTTGTTCATGCCTAGGCATAGCTACTTACTTGCACATGTGCATACATTTCATTTTTATCACTAATAACTTGTGTCACTTTTTGAAACAGTGGTTATATGTCTCCTGAGTATGTTGTGTATGGTCATTTCTCTACAAAATCTGATGTGTTTAGTTTTGGAGTCATTATATTGGAGATCATTAGTGGCAGGAAAAATGTAACCTTTTGCCATTCAGATAGGTCTTTGAACCTACTAGGATATGTAAGTAACTACGTATAAACTACATTTTGAACACTCAAATTATGGTTTAATTCTTTTATATACCCTTTTTTATTAGTATTAAGTTAAATTAACCCAGCTTTCTCCTCTTTCTAACAACTTGAAATGTTTGAAGGCTTGGGATGTGTGGAAAGAAGGAAAAGGCTCGGAGTTGATGGATCCAACATTATCTAACTCATGTTCGATAAGCCAATTTATGCTATGCATTCAGATTGGTCTCTTGTGTGTGCAAGCGCATCCAGGAGATAGACCTACCATGTCAGATATGATTTCTATGCTAAGCAATGATATTACAAATTTGCCTGCTCCCAAAGAACCAGCATTTTCCACTCATACAAGTTACTCAAATTTACCTAGTCCACAATATACTTTGAATGATGCTACATTTTCAGACATAGAAGCTCGATGATAGTTAACAAGTAATAACTTTCCTGAATTGTTAATTCTTTGAGATCAAGGGTCTCTGAAATGAAATTGTTTGAGTCTGAGTATGAAATATGAATTGGATTCTCAAAATTGGTTGATTGAACTTTGGTGGAGTCTGTTTACACTCAACAATAATATTTTTTCCAAAACTTTCTCTAATTCACACTTCCATTTCTTTCAGATTAGATTTTGTATAACAATAACGGGGCTACATAACATTTTCTCATGACTAATGTGTATATGGTAACAGATATTATATGAAGTTGCTCTTCTTTGATTATTAATTATTATCCCACAAAAGAATATTTTAAATGAAAGAGGCAATTTGAAATTGAGCCTAAGATATGAGAGCATTGGCTGAATTTTACTAGGCTTTGGGTCAGTGCAATGCTGTAAGTCCAATTGTGTTCATAATTTACTCAACAGGCAGTCCATCTGACCATGTTACTGGATTAGCAATGTGGAGAGGGCTAGCTAACAGTACCCAAAGGAAAAGTAAAGGGAAAGCACTCCCAAAAAAAAAAAAAAACCCCCAAATCCACCTTTATTATTATTGCGTAGGTTTAGGTCCAATGGGCTCAAAAAAGACAATGAAACAGAGTTTGCAACAATGAGCAGAGGAACTTCAGCTGGGGTACCTTTTGACAATCGCCCAATATATACCAGCTTGAATTAAAGGCTGGCTTAAAGCCTGAATGGGATAATATGGGGGTAAAAAAAAGGACATGTAAAATATCCCATTATAATTTTATAATTAGTCATTAATCCATGCTAGGAGATTTTGATTAAAAAAATAGTGATACATATTTAACTATTAAGTATTATTAAATCATCATTTAGTTGCACATGTGATATGTTTCACCGAAATCATCATCAATGCTCTTTGTTGTGGTGATATATTTCATTCTGCTTTTGGTCATTTGGTAAAAGACACGCTATCTTTTGTAAACTTTTATTAGAGTTTTTCCTTCTATCAATAGGCAAGATAATATTGTAGCATATGCATTAACTAAGAAAGTAAGATTTTCTTTTTTTGCTTTTAGTATGAATGGAATCGTTTCCTCTGGATATCGATAACAGTAATTTGATTAATACAATGCCAAGTTGTTTCCCAGAAAAAAAGTATTAATAAATAAAAAATTATATTAGATAATTTATAGAAGAGAATATAGTGTTTGATTCTTTTAATAATAATAAAAAGATAGCAAGATATAATTAGTTTCAAATAACATATTTTAACAATACTATTTATTGTAATTGCCAAATTGATTGATTGATTGGATATATATTATTTATTGAGCGTGTTTTGTGTGAGTATGTGCTAAGTTCTACATATATTGGGCACATTGACTAGATCTAGCCTTTATTAACAACTACAAAGATTCACAATTGTAACTAAATTAGTCATTTTGAGGTAAAGTATAAATGTCATTTGTGATTTTACTTGGCTAATTCCATATGGATGATTAAAAATCGTATATGATTAAAGAAAATATTTCAATAATATAATTAAAATAAATAATAAAAAAGAATATAATTATTTTAAGTTATATGACAAATGCACATAGCATATGACCAACTTTTTATTAAAAACAAAATATTACAATTGATTAGAATAAACGATGAAACTCCTGTTAAATTTCTTTAAACTTTTTATGATCGGGTTTTAATTAGAGTGGTATTTTAATTGTCAAACTATTAATTTGGTAACTCTATATTTGTCAAAGTTTTAGTTTTCGTCCCTATACATTTAATTGTTTGAATTTGGTCTTTTAACTATCAAAATCAAAGTCTATCAACTATTAACTATGACAATTTTATTCTTCAAATTTCAAGATCAAATCAATTTTATCCTTATAAATTGACTTGATTATGGATAAAATTGACTTGATTTTGAAATTCAAAGAATGAAATTGACACAATTAATAAGTAAGGGGAGAAATCAAATTAAGCTATATTATATATATATATATATATATATATATATATATATGCACATGTAAAATTGAAATTTTCCCGATTGTTGGAGGAGCAAAAGTGTTGTTTGGTTTATCTCAAATTTATTAAACCTTTGGGAAAAGAGTTTCACTTAAAATAAAGAAATAGAGTAAGTTAATAAAATTTAAGTATTTACATAATAAAATTATGTTGTCCATTTTTTAGTACTTACATTGAGTCACATATTACAAGCACAAAGTGTATGACTCAACTTTATTTTTTTTTTTAAAAAATTATGATAGATTATTAAAGTATTATAAAATAAATAATAAAATTTCTTTTAAATTTTTTAAAACTCATGGAAGTATGATTTTAAACAGAGCAGTATTTTTGAACTTTTGAAATTTTGACAATGAGTTTCACTTAGAGCAACTATATTAATTATTTTAATGAATTTTTAGTGCACCACGCGACATAAGGGAGAAAATTTTGAACGAGCCGGGCATACACTTTCCCAACGTAAGGAGAAAAAAAATAAAGAAGTAAAAACACTTGTGCAACCTCCCGTATTGGGATCTTTCTACTTCTTTCCCCTTAAAGAAAAAAGGAGAGGTTATCCACATAAAAAAATTATGTTGTGCAACTTTTAATACTTACATTGAGCCACACATAATGCAATCATAGCATATATGACCCAACTTTTTTTGTTTAAAATAATTATGGTAGATTTTTTTAATAATGAAATTTCTTTTAAATTTTCAAAATCTCTAGTAGTAGAATTTTAATTGGAATACAAATTTTATTACTTTTAAAAAAGATGGGTGTGCTTTAATAACTTCCTCTATGCTCGATCTAGAATTATTTTTTTTCTTGCTTTGATATGACTTCTACTATGATCTAACATGTAATTAATTTCCTCCTCTAGAATTATTATTATTTTCATATTATTTGATTTTTTTAGCTATCGGTTCCAAAGCACAACCACATTTTGTTGTGTCTAACTTTGCTGGAGATTTTTTTTTTTTTTGATAATAACTTTGCTGGAGATATGATATATATATATATATATATATATATTTATATATATATATATAAAAGAAAACCTTGTTGGGGGTATCTGATTCAGAGAGGTGTGGGACCAATTTGGATATGATTTTGCTAATTAATTAAAAAGCATTCAAACCAATGCATAGCATAGATACAAAATAAATGTCTTGGACACCCTTAGTTGAAGCTGCCCATGATGATTTGTTCCAGACAATCACTACATCAGAAACATATAAAGATCAAGTTCAATTCCTCAGTATATGCATCCATATCTGATTTGAATTTGGTCGACTTTCACTGAAATTCATGCTTTTCTATATAAACAGACTTTGTTAAGTAACCATGTGACGTTTCTTTCTTTCTTTATTTTGACAGTTTTATACACATTGTAGTGTGGGAACTGTGGGTTTGTCAGGTTGCCACTGTCATTGTTCCAATATGTTCATAAATTTCATTTTCCTCTCATTCCAATCCAACCAAGTAACCATTCTAACCAACCGGCATCATAAAAAAATTTAAAATAGACACTCTTAATTGAAAAGTACTTAGACTAATTATGATTTAGAATGGGCCCAATTTCATTGACCTGAATTTTGTATCATGTAAATTTCCCATCTCTTAAAAGTGTGTGAAGAACTAACAAAATACAAAACCAATCATTTACATTTCATTTTTAAAAAACCAATCATTTACAAATTCTGAAACACTCCATTTTCTTAAAAAATTTTAAATATTAAATATATTTGCTCATAATAGGGCTATCGGAGAAAATGTGTCCCATAACCACAAATAATGGTTTATTAAATATCCAGTGAATGCTTGTAGTTGTACTATTACCTATTGTTGAGGACATTCTTTAAATATAAAAAAATAAAAAAATAAAAAAAATTATGGGCCTATCAAAAAATCCATAACAAAAATAAGTAAGGGAAGCCTAAATGCAAGACCAAACCCACTACTCTCCTTATTTATTACTAAATAGCTTCATATATGTGAATTTTAATTAACTCAACTGGTACTAAATACCTTATTATGAGTTTATTGTTGAATATAAATATTTGGCCTTGCTAACAATAGTCTATGTATTTCTTCGCATCTACTTATATGATTCATCTCCTAAATTACTTATGCATGAGAATAATCTTTTCTCATTAACTTTTCTACTCCCCTCATTCGTTACTTCATTTTATTGCCTAAGAAAAACACAAAAATAACAACCAACAAGCAACTCATTAGCATGAGTATTAGGCTCGACTACTCCCAAATATGATGTCAAACAAATGTCTTAGACTTTCCTTAAACAGAAAGATCGCTAGAAGTCAACATGAAAGAAAACAAAGTTGGAAATGTCAAAAACCTTTACACCTACCGACACACCCTCCCCAAATATAGCTTCTCCTCCTCCAATTTAGGCTTAGTGCTAGCGATGAAATTGATTGAAAATTGGTGACATGAAGGGAAACAATATTGGGAGCAAAACTCATCACTTTTGGCCGTGGCTGATGCCTTTTTTGGGCAAATTCATTCATTTAGGCCCTTAAATCTTTGTTTTTGCCTTTTTAGTCATTTTTATTTCCTTTATAACTTTAAATTTAAATGTTAGAATAATGTTCTATTTGTTCTAGCCTATCTCCTAGAGACCTTATGATTTGACTTTGCAATTATTTCAATTTTTATTTTTGATAATTTTTCTAATTTATAGTCTAATTTCATGCCTAGGGTTTTAGGGAATTTTTCCTTGCCGCCCTAAGAGTGTTTTAGGGTTTTCTAAGTGTCTCCTAGCAACCATAGGACTGTTTTTTATTTAAATGTGTAAAGTTGTGATTTCTAACTAGCCTTTGTTGGCTTTAATTTTGTGCCAAGTTTGATCGTATTTTCTTCAATTATTTCCCTGTATTTATGTGGGTTTAATTGTAAGAGATGAGTGTGAGAGATTGGTAAAGAATCAAGCGTCAAAAGAAGATCAGTGAAGTTCGCGACTAGTTTGCAAGAAGCTCGCGAGAAGAGTTACCCACGAAAGGCCACGTGTGAAGCACATGACTAGAAGCTGAAGAGTCATGCTAGGTTGTTAAATTCGCGAGTACTTCGCTAGAAAGGCCATCTCGCAAGGTACCCACAAAACTCTCTGTTTGGCAAAAAGAAAAAGTGTTTTACCAAATTCTTTACCTACACTATAAATACCCTTATTACCCACGAAATGTAAGGAGTGTTTTTCAAAAAGAAAACCCTAGCAAAAACACTTGAGAGTTAGAGATTGTTATACCCACAATCATCTACACATTTTCTCTTGGTTTTCCTCTACTCCTACCTCTCCATCTCTACATCTTTGAAAGGTTCTTAACCCAAACACTTACCACACCCAATCTAAGTGTTGAGTCAAGTTTTAGTGCCTTTGGGAAGCATTGAAATGAGCCATTAAGTGGCGGATGCAATCGGGCTGAATTGCGGGATCCGGAAAACTAGTGAAGACATGACTCTGAGAAGTCTTCTGGTAGTTGTAGGAGCTTGGAGGGCTCAAGTACATGGGGTAGACTAGGCTTGGAGGGTCTTTTGTTATTCATGTACTCCAACTTTATTCACTAGTGGATCGATTTCGACTTGGAGGGTCGCGGAGAGGTTTTTCGCCGAGTTTTTTGGTTTCCTCTTCCTTAACACGTCTTGGTGTTATCTTGTGTTTGCATCTCTCTTCCCTACTCTTTAAACTTTTCATTTATTGTTCATTGTGGTTGGATATGGCTTAGAGTAATGTTACCAGTTTATTGCGCATATTTACTCTTATTTTGCACTTTGTTAAGTTAGAGTAAAAACAATCTAGCCGTAATTTTAAAATTGGTTTTTGAACAAGTTTTAGTGTTTTCACACTAATTTGAGCTTTCAAAATGCATTATAGCCTTCAAGGTAAATTCAGTTTTGATATTAATAAAATTTTAGAATTTTTTTTCTATTACTTTTTGGTGGATTTCAGACTCTCTCGTTGTGGATTTAAAGATATAAATTTTCTTGAAGTAAACATAATTTGCTTCTTGTGACTTTTCACCTGTGTCAAATAACCCAGGTCTAACTATTAGCCTCTTGAAGCATGACACATAACAAGGCGATAAAAAGACCCCGACACTGACCATTCATGATCATTTGGCCCATTCTTGACTAGAATTCCTAAACCAAAATATTTAATAATATTGAAGCATCACATTAATTTCAATACAATGCCAAAAACTTGGTCAAAATAATGAAAAACTTTCTTTCTTTCTTTCTTTTAGGAATCAAACGGTTGAAAAAAAAAAAAAAAAAAAAGATTGTGGCGTTCCGCACACATCAAAATAACCCGGGTCTAACTATTAGCCTATCAAAGCATGATACAGAGTAAGTCGACAAAAACGGCCCCAACACTGACCATTCTTGATCATATGGTCCATTCTTGACTATGAGTTCCTAAACTGAAATATTAATGAAGCAATATTGCACTAAGCAATTTAACGTCAATACAATGCCAAAAACTTGGCCAAAATAACGAAAAACTTTCTTTCTTTCTTTCAACTTTCAACCATTAGAAAAAAGGTTGGTGGATATTTTATGATCTTAATGGTAGGGGAGAAGAATGTATGGGAGAAGTTATGGAGCTTTGAGTTTTCCCAAATATTTGCTACCCTGAAACACTGCAATTTTTGCTAGTAGTGTTGCCTGAAATTGTAACCAAAAGTGAATATGATAAGATCATACAGAGAAATGTGGGGGAAAAAACAAAGGAGAGGAAGGACGAAAGGATAAAAGTTTAATTGTCTTAAGTGAAACGTACAAAGCAAACATTCAAAGAGTTTCTGTAGAGGTCCAAATCCCATCAAATGTAGGACAAGATGTGTTATGATCTTCCCCAACATCCCCATCATATTAACCTAGCTATATATTTACATCTTACATTTTTTTGAGTGAAAAAGATGTGCTCAATTTTCGTTTGGATTTTTCCATAGCTTTTGAAATAGAAGAAGGTACAAAAATGAAAAAGTGTGATTATTATTGGGCCAAAAAATCGGCATCACGGAATGGGGTATGTGACAAGAAGTATATAGAACCAAATTTATAGGTTGATCTTTGTTGTCTCTGATATAAAGCAAAAAGGTGGGGAATATGATGCCTCTATAACGAGGTTGATGAAGAGATGATGCATAGTATAATGATATCACTAGCGAAAAAAATAAAAAGCATGATCACCTCAAGAATGGAACTATTCTAAGACTAAGAGGGCGATGGCCCCCTTGAAATTTAATTTAATGTATATAAATATATGTGAGTTGAAGATTCAAGTTTGGACTCAAAAAAAAAAAAAAAAAAATTTTATATATAGTCCTCAAAAATTGAAAATTGAAAGATGTTAGAAAAGGGGGGGGGGGGGGGGCATGTGTGACCCATATTTGTGTTTGTTATAATAATAATATTTTGATTGTTTGTCATTTGAGAGTGAAAATAGAAAAAATTGGGGTGCTACCATGTTTTTTTGGCTCCACCTAAAGGACTGCATGAGTGTTTTTTTTTCTCCAATTTTTTGTGTATGTGTTTGGATGTGTTTATTTATTATTTATTTAGGAGTACTAAGGTCTTTAAGTTAGAAGAATATTGGCAATATAATGAGATACTGTAATAAATATAACTTTGAAATGTTGGTGGTTCACACTATTTCCTCCGTGGCTTGAATATTTGAATGACAAAGGTACAACTTTGTATCTGCCATGCTTTTCTCTTTAGTAAGTCATTTAAGATTTTTAGGTAGGATTCATTCATTGTTGATAGATTTAAGAATTAGAAAAAAGTTAGGGATGCAAAGATTGTGCTTTTATAATTATTAAAAAAAAAAAAAAGTTTTTATGCACCATATAAGAAATTATCAATTTATCATAACTCTTTTCATGAAGTTCTGGAGATCGAGGACTTGATGCCATGCAATTTATTCATCAACAACTAAAGTGTTTATCCAAAAATTTAGTGACGGTGGAATATGGATTAATGTTGTACTTACCATTGTGAAATTATTTTGCAAGGCATTCATCATATATGTCTTATAGTTATACATGAATGTTTGTTATGTTGAGAGACGAGATCAAGTTTGTCATTGATATAAGATGACTTTACAATTGAAAATCATTATTGAACACATATTTTTTTGGTGTTTATTTATATTTTGTTAACAATGAATGGATATTGGTTTTATTTTTATATATTAATTCAGGGTTGAATTTTAGTATATTTGTTATGACTTAATTTTTTATAGTTAATACTTTGACCGCCACATATGAATTCCTAATTATGTTTCTTAATGCACCAAAGAAGCAACTTCTCATTAGCAAGAAGCACAGGTGGTTCAGTCACGTACAACATACTAAATTACTAATATTAGCATATGAGTTATATACTATTATTATTACTATTAAAATAACAAAAAGGAAAAGAAAAAATAATTGGGAACTGAATAGTCTTTTGCTTTGGTAAGTAAGTACTTCAGAATAAGTCCCTTTACAACGCGAGCCTATCATTACCCCCAAAACACGTTGATTTGTCTGTCCTAATCCTACTCTTCTCAACTTTTAAAATGGCTCCATTTAATCATTGCTTTTCTTGGTAATTTTCCCCTTGATGGTACTTTGAAATGCTAAAATGTGCAGATCCTACATGAGTTTCATTTCAATTATGCAGCAAAGATTATCCAACAGCATTGTTGTGATTTCCTAGATCTTCTACCACTACGAGGTTGGTTTGATAGTAGAAGTTCTCGTATCGCTTTACATGATAATTAGCAAGAATTGACAAATTCAAGTAATAGTGCTTCAACAAATGTGTTGTGCTCACAATGATAGTTTCATCAAAGCCTTGGTAGTACATGTGATATTATTTATTGTAGTCACGTGATGTAGGGTAGATGAGTTCACAACGCAAACCTCCTTTTTCATACAGCAAAAATTAAAAAGCTTTCCTAGAACTTGTGTACTGCTTAAATGAGATTGGAAGAAGAGTAAAATTGAAAACCAAATTATTACCAATATTGAAGTTATTATGGCATATATCACCAAGTTATTATGGCAATTATTTTTTTTTTAAAAGAGGCACGTGTAAAGGAGCTGGTATATATGGACCCAATACAGATCCCCTAATGGGTTCACAATCACATGCATGACAAGAATGTAATAAAGTTACATATGAATCATCATATATTTATGCAAACAGAAATATAAATATGAATATGAAGGTCACCTAATATTTCTACTAAGGTGGAAATATTGAATTTGGGGCACGGGTGTTTCGTGCACTCTCTCCTCTGGCTAGCTCTCTATTACCTGTACAATACAGGTTAAACAAGTCCATGCAACTTCCAGGATGAAATTACCAAAATACCCCTAACTTTTTCCAGAAACTACGATTCTAAAAACCGAATGGAAAAATCAAATCAAATCATTGAGTGAGATGATGATGAGGCAATGTGTTTGACGCGACCGGTGAAAATGAATGACGTCGGTTAATTTTTTGGGATGCTCCCAAACGAAGTCGTTTCTTACTTACCGCGCCCTTATTGTTGCCTTGGAAAACGAATCTTGAAATTCGGTGTACAAAACCTTTTTAGCAGAAAAGAACAAAAGCTTTTGACCGTCCACTTTGAGAAAACACACAATTGCTGCTTCAAAATGACAATAACGCCACGGAATTTTATGTGTACACAAAGTGAGTTTAGAATGTTTTTTTCTTTTCCGTTTGGAGTGATCAAAGTCAAAACGCACCATTATTAGTAATTATTTGTAAAAAATTACTAAAATTATAAACAATTTTACAAATTAGTAGCGAATTCAAATAACAATCAGTAAAAAAATTTATATAAATAATTTGTAAAAATATTAAAAAATAATTTATGACGGTAAAATATTCTTAGTTACATACATTACTTGTTATGGTTAAAAAGTATAAAAATTTCAATTCTTTATAAAAACTTAATAATCTTCTTTCATTGTAATAAAAAAAAAAGTACCAAAAGATATAATAGGATACATATATCTAGTATTCAATTGGTCCAATGGGAAAATGGTCTCTCTCTGAAAGGCTGATATTTTGATATTGCATCTAAGTTCAAAAGTATATTTTAACAGAGTGATGAATGCCATAAAATCTATTTTAAGATAATATAAAGAATGAAAATACAAGTAACAATGCTTTTTTATAGTGTAGTGTAACATGCATGGACATTCCTTTTTGGAAGCCAACTTTGAACGAACAAAAATTAGTGGTTGTGTCAGTTTCAGCATGCCGCACACAACATCAAAGCTCTTTTCTTTTCTTTTCTTTTCTTTTCTGTTTTACATTACTCTTTAGCTCAGCAGATTCTACTAGGTTCAGCCACACAACAAACCGGGACAAAAGAAACAATTAAACATAAAATTTGGTCACAGTTTGTACCCAAAAGTATGATATACACACTAACAAATGTAGCTCACTCCAACAAAGCTTTAATTTGCCTCCAATTTCTTTTGTGAATTTTCTTTTTTTGGGTTGTTCATTATTATGAAATTAGTAATAATGGCAATGTTGAGATATATAGTGAAAGTAGTGGCATTTAACTAGCCACATAAAAACATAACAAAACACCCTTTTGTTTATTAGATAAAGTTATTTCCCAAATTGTATTATATTAACAAAAGTATCACTTTGTAGACTTCCTGTAAACCACATTACATAATTCATGCGCTAAAACCCACAAAGGCTCTGTGACTGTGTATATAAAATGCCTGAGAAAGCAAGCCAGGTAGCAAACCTCACACACTCACACATACACAATATTACATGTTCCACAGCAACAACAACAATGGCCACCATAGCCAGAGATGAATCAGACTATGATAGTAGTTGCTCCTCAATAACCGTGCCAGACTCAAGCCGTAGTTGGATGAGTAACCTTAGCTTTGGTAGCCGAAGGAGCTCAGTCTCTGTATGCTCCTCCACTGACACTTCTGTTTTAAGCTCTCACAAACCCCACAAGGCCAACCAAGCCGCATGGGAAGCCATGCGGAGGCTCCAGAGCTCAAAAGGCCGAGTTGGGCTTGACCATTTTCGGCTTCTACGTAGGCTTGGAAGTGGTGACATAGGGAACGTGTACCTTTGCCAGATAAGGAACCCTGTGGTGGGGTTGCCACAGTGTTTTTACGCCATGAAAGTGGTGGACAAAGAAGCACTTGCTATAAGGAAGAAGCTACAGAGGGCTGAGATGGAGAAGGAGATTTTGGGTATGCTTGATCACCCTTTCTTGCCAACTTTGTATGCTGAGTTTGAGGCTTCTCATTACTCTTGCTTGGTCATGGAGTTTTGCCCTGGTGGAGATTTGTATGCTGCTCGACAACGCCGGCCAGGAAAGCGATTTTGCATTTCATCTGCTAAGTAAGTCTCTTGGATCTTTAGAATTGTTTGTGTAGTTGTCAAATTTTGTTTAATAAAGAAATTGGTAAGACAAAAAGTAGCTTAAAGTAGGTTTTGTAAGTAAATAAGTAACCAACAAATAAGGTAATTAAATACGTACATGTTTTACCAAAAGTCCATGTTAATTTCCACCTCAAATGATACAAAGAAATAATGAGCTAGTCATAAAGAAGAGTAGGAAACTCTCTATTTTTTATTTGAAACGGAGAAAATTAATTTTACAATTAAGATTTTATTTTATAATGTCGCGTTATTTTTTTTTTATTTTTTTTTATTTTTTTTTGAGAAAGGCGTTATTAAAATGTGGTGATACTAAATTCATTTCAGACATAAAATGGAGTCATTTCCAATAAAGATGATATTGAGTACTATTGTTGGTGTGACATTACTTGCTTTTTATATATTGCTTTATTTATTGTGTATGCTTAGTTTTATGTGTGAAAGTTTATTACTAATGAGTTATGAAAATGTAATCATAGGTTTTATGCTGCTGAGACACTCCTTGCACTAGAGTATCTCCACATGATGGGTATAGTTTACAGAGACCTTAAGCCAGAAAATGTGCTGGTCAGAGAAGATGGCCACATTATGCTTTCGGATTTCGATCTTTCACTCAAATGTGATGTTGTTCCCAAGCTCCTAAGGGCAAACCGTACTTTGGATCCCAATGACAAGGATGTAAAGTGTTTGACACCTTCCTGTGTTGCCCCCATGCAACCTGTGCTTTCATGTTTCTCAGCTTCCACCAAGAAAAAGAAAGCTAATAATGTTACAACAATAACAGATCAAGTTGGTGTCCTAGAACTTGATCCAGAACTAGTGGCCGAGCCAATAAATGCTCGTTCCAAGTCCTTTGTTGGAACACACGAGTACTTAGCACCCGAGGTGATATCAGGTCAAGGCCATGGGAGTGCAGTGGATTGGTGGACTTTGGGGGTGTTCTTGTATGAAATGTTATTTGGGAGAACACCTTTTAAAGGTGAAAACAATGAGAAAACCCTCATCAACATCCTTAGACAGCCACTAGCTTTCCCAAGGATTGGTGTTAGTAGCAGCAAAGAATTTGAAGAGATGGTGAAAGTTCAAGACCTTATTAGCAAGCTGTTAGTGAAGAATCCCAAGAAGAGAATTGGAAGCTTAAAGGGTTCTGTTGAGATCAAGAGGCATGAGTTTTTCAAGGGTGTGAATTGGGCTTTGATTAGGTCAGTTAGACCACCTGAAGTCCCTAGTGATCTACACAAGTTTAGGAGTAGAGCTTTGTTACCAAAGTTAAGCAAGAAAGAGAGGGATCAACCATATCAAATCCCTCATCATTTTGACTACTTCTAACTGTAGATGTAAATAAAATTAGGTAAAACAGGAAGCAAATATCATGTATGACACCAAAGAAAGAGTTGTTATCCTCTGTTTTCCCTACTAATTATAAGGATTAAAACAATTGATGTAAGACCAAGTCACTATGCTTTGAATTTACATTTATTTTATTAATATATTTATAAAGTATCACTTGTTTTTAGGTATTGTCTGGTCCCTCTATCTCGTGTATATTATTAATATTTTTGCTTTTGTGTAAAAGGAAGGGGATCCCATAATTGTCCCAATGTGATTCTCATGAGAACTCTAATGAACTCATGTGATCACAATAATTACTCTTCTTTATCACGGAAAAAAATATTACAAAAGGAAAACTGAACTTTTTCTTTTTTTCCAAGTTTGAAAAGATTGTCTACTTTCTCATATGGGCATTTTCATATCCACGCATTCACATTCCTTTCTATGAACAAAGTAAAGAAGAAGAAAACCATAATGTTTTCTTGCTCCCTCTTTCTTTTTCCCCCCTCTTGTTTTATGGCCATTAGAATTAAGTTGTTAAACTCATTTGTGGTCTGTGCTTTATCCTATTACTCCAAACTGGTTAATTCAGTGGATTTTGAGACATATATTTGATGTTGTTGAAAGTCATGAGCTTGTTAATTTAGGTGGCTCTGGGGCTTAGAAAAGGTAAAGAAAGAAATTGGGAATTGTGTGGTAAAAGAAGAAAAGATAGATATCAATATATCATGCATTTTCACTTTGATACACATCATTTAAAAATGGGCAAATTATTGATCCACAACAGAGAATGAAGAAATATAAGAATGAACAAAGAAGAATAATAGAAAGTTTTGACCCTTAAAAAATTAGATAGTTTCTCTTGATACAAAAGTAATGTACAATATAAGTACATACATACACATAATACACTTCCTAATATTTTTAATGAAAATGTTTCAAAAGTATTCTTTTATATAAATATATATATATATTTTTTGTAATTTCAAAAGATCGACAATGAGAGAGAGGGAGGTGGATTTCAAACCATAGATTGGAAGATCACAAAATATGTTATTATCGCACATTATTTGGCATTTTATAAGAACATTCATGTATGTTATTTAAATAAGTTATAAGATTCATTAAAAACAATCATATAATTTAAACTACACATTAATAATTTCTTTAATTACCACATAATAGATTGGAGTAAGAACTTGTTAGTGTCATTATTTCACATAATTTTTCAAACATGTTGGAGTCAAACTTTTTCCTCTAAACTATTTTAAATTATTCTTATTTGTTAAACTACACCTGAAATCACGCACGTATATATATTGTTCATGCTTATCAATTACCACTGAACTTGTTAGTGTCATACACTCATACTCCCAATTGTTGTTTCTTGTGTTAATTTCTTTTTGCTAATATAATACTCCCAATTAATTGTTACAATTTCTCAAAGGAGGCCCACTTTCATATCTTGATACGTTAATCCCCATAGGCCATAACTTTATTGGTAAGGTTTACCACGAAAATTCAAATTACTGCCATGTTGAAATGATGGCAATAGTACGCATCTTCAAAATCATACACTGAAATCACTGAGTTTGAAATTAATACTTGACCATCATTATTACCCATAATAAAAAAAGTCGCTGCTATGGATGACATTGAGCCAAAAATATAATAAATAGTATCGTACTTCTTTACTCAAAATAATCAAAAAAAGAATAAATAGTACGTACCTTTTCTTGATTAAAATCGGAGTCAATGAATATGCCAAAAACGAGAATTGATGGGTTTGTGGACTATTCAAACAATGGGGGAAGTAAAGGTCCAAAACGTTGAACTCGCTTTTTCTCAGGTTGCCATTTTGCTTAACCATTGATGGAAATTTGGACCGCAAACAGTGAGACTCTCAGTGGTCACTCAGCTTGCAGTGGCAAGTAGCACGCGAGCTTCTCTTCCTTTTACGAATTGAGATAGGGACAGGGCTATATGTATGTATGAATCATTTTGAATTCTTGCAGGTCCACTGGCCGAGGTTTCACCACACAAGGAAATATGGAAAATTGCAAAGACGTGGTGCCCATGTCCCATGATGCATTAAGAAAATTACCAAAGTAAAATTTTGGGAAGAGGCCCAACTGAAGAAACAAAGGTGTTCATAGGCATAGCAACCCAATGAATTAAAGAGTAACTAAAGACAAAGGTAGCGAAGCGTGTTGACAGTGGAAAACTCTTGTACGATAAAAACTTGAGAGGAAAAAAAATTAAAAATATATATACACAACAAAACATAAGAGAAAAAGATCAATAATTCATCATGTGATTCAACAATAGTATATGTCGACAAACACAAAACACTAAATGATAAAAAAATTTGTCTTGGAGCTCACTTTGTAGTATTGTATATTTGTAAGGGTGGAGTTTGGATTTTACATTCTGAAATTTCAAAATTTAGATTTTATTTCCTAAAGTTTAGAGATATTTGGATTTTAAACTCTAATGTTTTAAAACTTGAATTTTACTTTCTAAATTTTAGGAGTGTTTGAATTTTATTCCCTAAAGTTTAGGGGTGTTTGAATTTTATATCCTATAATCCTAAAGTTTCAAAATTTGAGAGTGTAAAATCCAAACAATTCTAAATTTTAGGGGGTAAAATTCAAATTCTAAAATATTAGGGTATAAAATCTAAACACCCCTAAACTATAGGGAGAAAATTACAAATTCTAAAACTTCAGAGTGTAAAATGTAAACACCTCCCAACTTTAGGATTGTAATATTTAACTATAAAGTTTCTTGGTGGATAAGGAATATCTTCCTCATCTTCTTCTTCTTTTCTTATTTTTTTAAATAGAAAATCTACCTAAATCTAGGCTACCCCACCCCCCAAGGGTTGGCTACTCCAATGAGAGTTCCTCAGCATCTCCAAGCCTTACGGCTTAGGGGCACATCCTCCCACCTAACAAGAGGGTGTGTAAGGAAAATCTTCTTTAGTGGACAAGAAATACCAATTTAATTCTAACAAAGCAGATTTTCATTGATTCTTGCTAATGACCATGATTATTGCTAACCAACTCCAGCATAAGCCATAAAGGCTTGAAGTGAAATGATCTTTCCTTGATTTACAATCCATTTGCTTTTATAGTTTTTGTGGTTCTTGCCTTCTGATTTTTTATAGTATCTTTGTACCATGTCTAACTGCTTAGACTCTAATCGGATTTTTCAAGAACAATACTAGCGGCTCGCTTCACGGTCGTCTAGGAGCTAACAAGAATGGACTAAACCCAATTTTATAATTGATATTGAGATTTTTGTATATTTTATTAATTTTTGGTGATTTATGAATGTGGCTAAGTCTATAAGTCATAAAATCAGCTATTATACTCCTTGTGATCATTTTTTTTTTCTATCAAACTATTGCAAACATCAATTTTCTTTTAATTCCTTTGTTTGTGTAGCTCTAAATGCGATTCGACCAAGTCTCTTATCATCTTTTTATATATAGTCATATGTTACAAAAACAAAATTGTAGTTTTAAAAGAAATTAAAAAAAAAAAAATACATCAAACAAGCTGAATGCCAAATGCTAGTATCATTTTAAGGTTTTTTTTAACACATTTATCAACACGCTATTCTTCTCATCCCAACTCATTACTGTTAGTACATTTTAAATTAAATATGTTGAAACTCAAAATAACTGAATATGAATAAAGAGATGAGTTATAATAAAATTTGTTAAAGAAAGAGTTACTTGTGTGTAAGTTAGATTAAATAAATTAAGAGAAGTTTTCTAAATTAATAAATAACATGTAGGTAATGTGAAGGGTTGGAAGACTATATATATGGCTATGCTATGGACTAATTTCACATCAAGAGTGAATGAAGAGAAATAGTTAAAAGCAAAGAGTATTATGTGAGAGAGTGAATTCAATAATATTCCTAAATACTTAAAAGATTTCGGGCCAAAGAAAGGTATTCTTGTGGTGGAGCTTTGGGCTTGAACACTTTGTGCAGAAGCTGTTCTAACCATACAACATTTGTTTAGCTGTTGTATCCTGGGGGAGACAAGTCAGAGAAGGTTTGCACCAGTTACAAAGATTAGCCAACCAAGGGCTTGAATCTACTTAAAGAGAGTGCAGCGCCTCAGTCCAAATAGTGTTGTGTTCATCTCTTCAAATTAATAATATTTAGCATATTATTTAATTTCTCTTTGTGTTGTTTCCATTATTATTGTGTTTGCACCAACAATTACCTTTTACTTCTAAACTTAACACACACAAACACAAACACACACACATATTGAATAATTATTATGGAGCGAACATCAAAAATTGAAATTCTATTGCATTTAATTTTTTTTTTTAATCCTATGATTATACTATCCCAATTGCATCTTTATATAAGACCTTCTAGGAATGACAAGTTGTGGGAGTTACCAAATACCAAAGCAAGGCATTTTTTTCGCATCAACAACCTAATGTGTTACCTTCCAACTACTAATAAAAACTAATATGTCTTAGAGAACAATATTATAGAACGGATGTCATAGATCGTATTTAAAATAGTAAAATAATCATATGATTGTACTATCCCATTTGCATCTTTATAAGACCTTTTTAGTAATGAAGAAGTTGTGGAAGTTACCAAATACTAAAGTCATTTCTTTACACATCAACAACCTAACGTGTTGCCTTCCAACTATTAATAAAAACTAAAAATTTTAAGAGATTTTAGGCCCAACTTTTCCTTAATAATTCCTATAGGGGCCTAAATGTGTGATTTGATCCTTGTCCATACCAATTACATCTACATAAAAGCTCTATAACCCCCCAGAAAATCCCTTGTTTAGTATATATTCTCATGTCTTTGTAAGGGCATGTTAAAAGGTGAACTAGTTCTTTTTAATTTTTCATTTATCAATTAAATTACGACAATCATGTCCTGCTCATGAAAGAATAAGAAGGTATATCGTACATCAAAAATATAGGTATTCCTTTCATACAATATGTGAATTCTACATGGTTATGAGATTCACACTATATACGTACAATGATAACAATGTAAATAGAGCTTGATCTTAACTTTTATGCAATTTCATCATCATTATATAAAACAAATAGCATGCAACATTGAGCAACATGTGGCGGTTGAAAGTGACTGAACCAGCAGTCACTTGGATGCAACACGTACGCACGCACCGTAAAATCCACAAACCACTAGCTAGCCACCCACTTCTGAAGAAACCATGAGCTGCCACTTAAGAGAGAGACCCATCAAATACAAAACCCCATCAAACACGAACCTGAGCCCTTATTTTGGAGACGTGGTCCAATCTTAGTAACTTTGGCACAGAAAGCACATGAAAGGCAACCCATATTTTCCTTCTTCTTCTTCTTCTTCTTTTTTTTTTTTTTTTTTTTTTAACAAAAAAAAACTTTATTAGAATAAAGAAAAATCAAATTTCAAAGTCAGATTTGCTCTGGGGAAAAAAAAAATCACGGACAGGGAAAAAAAAGAAGTAAAATAGATGTTATTGAAACCACGAGTGGCTGAAGTGGGTGACACAGTTAAGTGTAGAATAAAATCTGAGAAAATGCCTTCAATTATAAACCAAAGGGTAAAGGGTAACTTTAAAAATTAACATTTGTATATTAGTTATTTTGTTTTTCGAAGGAAAAAAATAATCACATACTTTAGGTACAATCTCTCACTCTATTAAGAGAATTTAAACATACCCTCTAGCTAGTATCAAAGATTCTTGAGAATTCATATTCAACAATTTGAATAGGGAATATAAGGATGTCAACCATTGGTTTAACAGTATATTTTTTTTTTTTTTTTTTTTTTTTTGGAGAAAGAATGATTTTTAATTAGATGAAATCTTTATGTTTCACTTATTCTTAGGAATTCTAAAAGGCTACATTCTTCTGTAAGCGGTTTAAAATAATAATAATATATTCTCACCCCTTAAAAGAGGAATATTTTATTATTTTCTCCTTATGATAGTAAAGGGATAGGTGTGATTATGAATGATTAATTAAGATTGGTTCTCTCTAAAAAATAATTAAGATTGGTTCTAAAAAATAATTATTTATAAGCAATTATGTACTAAAATCCCATTGATTTAATTTAAGGACAAAATGTGTGAAAATGCATAATAAATCTAATAAATAATAGGTATTTTTAAAAATATATATAAATAAATAATTGATTAAGATTTAAAAATTCTAACTATCCATTTGGTTAATTTGATCAATAATCATCACTTACAGCATTGGCATTAACTACCCTAAAATAGGGTAAGGGAGCACCTTAGGGAAGAAACCTAAAAAAAAAAAAAAAAAACACTTCACAACAAGTCAACAACCTCCATACCCATTACACATTTTAGAATGGACAAAGTTTGATTACAACTCCCACTAAAAAAATTAACATAATTATATATTATGAAATTCTTACTGTTAGATCTCAAATACTTTATGTTCTTAACATACATATCAAATTTCGTGTCACTTATTTTTTATGCATAATTTTAGACTATTAAAGGTTAAACATTTTACTGATGACACAACTATTAATTTTTAATCTTTTGAAAAATTTTAGAAACATGGAGGATATAAAAAAATGTAATCCAATAGTGGATTTGTTAAATTTCACAACTAATATAAATATATTTAGTAGAGTTGTAACCATTTCCTACAAACTAGTCTGTAACCAAACTTTATCCTTTTAGGATTTTGCTACAGTTGCTCCCTTAAAACAGAATTGTTTAACAAATTTAACCATTGTGGTGCCACGTAACTCTTATTTTAAGGGATTAATGAAGAGTAATTTGGTATTTCATGTGATGCCACATCTACAGAGGTCAAGTGAATTGCATGCGACATGTTTTTCCTTCTTAGTTAATAGCCCAATTGCCAATAGAATGCAAAGTGAAATACATGTTAAGGTGATAAGTCTAAATAGGGGTATAGTTTAGGGCAATAAAACATTATTATTATTATTATTATTATTATTATTATTATTATTATTATATGTTCTTTGATTTTAAAATGAAATGGATTTTGCCATTTGTTTGATCATAAAATTAAATGACTATTAAATCCTAGTAGACCAACTTTTAGATCGATTGAGATGGGTGCTTAACACCTTCTCATCTCATGACTTAGCCTCTTATCTTAGAACTTGGATTTTACATTAGTATCTTTTTGTGAAATTTTGTTTTTAGAATGTACCTAGAAGACAAAGTATTGTAAATTGTTTTCTTTTGCAGTTTGTAACTAGGAGAAAAATTCATATAATTTTCATTATCCTTTATTTTCATAAAAGGCAAAGTAATTTTGAATTTCATTTGAATAAAGATGTATTATGAAATTGTTGTTTTCTTGATTTTATCCTTAAATAACTAAGTGGCAACTCCTCTTCTCAAAAAAAAAAAAAAAAAAAAAAAAGTGGCAACTCCAAATTGTAAAACTCTCTCCATATAGGAGTAAAAACATCATCATCTTGAGTATCCATTTTGAGATTCATATCCTAGCAAGCAATCGCATTCTCGAATCATGGTTCACACAACCATCAATTGGGTTCTCCATCAGTTGTCACTATTGATATCCTAGAGCAACATCAGTTGATAAATATGGCATTAGATGTCCAAAATTTATGGTCTTTACAAATTATTTGTCCAAGTTTAAAATCAAATTTAGGATCAATATCATAACTTTGAAAAAGTTCACCTATTCAATATCAAGACTTATAAATCTCTTTTCTTTCTTTTTTTTTTTTTTTTTTTTTTAAATCCCATCTACTTATCTCATTCTTTATTTAGGAAAAGAAAATCACTCATACACTATTTTGGAAAAATGTATTGAAGTTGTTAAAAAATATTTTTCTTTGTGTCATAATTAGCATTATGTCCTTTATATATATATATATATATATAAATTAGTATTTTTTTTTTTTTTTGAGAGAGAGAGATATAATTAGTATGCAGGTTGAATTCAACCCATTATTATGATCCGATTGGAAAATATCCAAAATGTACACAGGTGGACTTGGAAATAAATAAATAAAATCTGTAAGTTGGTTTTTCCCTTTTCTGGCATCAGCATTCAGCATGCCTATTTGTCTCTCTGTAGCAATTATGGTTCACTCTAATTGTAAATTAGATATTCAATTTAGAGAATATCTTTTTGTAAAGTAGTCAAACGTCAAAGTATCATTCTTCAAACCCGAAAGGACACTTTTGCATGCCTTTTCGAACACAAGTTAGGTAATTCTAATACCACCAAATACCTATAATCATGCATACTATCAGACAAAGATTATTTACTAATAAAATGTTTTGATGATTAAATTGAATACTCAACATATCGTATATATGTATGGAAAATTTGACTAGAGGTAATCCATTATCACATTTATACTAAATAATTAAAAAGAAAACTTTAAAAAAATAAGGTAATAAACCCTAATAATATTATGTCAAGTGTTCCAAATATAAATTCACTCTAATTTTGTACAAAGTATCCTTTAATTTGAAACTACTTCTAGACCATTTTAAAAGTATTTATCTCAAACATTCCAATCATTTGAAATTAATCATAATTCTCTTAAATTTTCAAGATATTAACAACATCATAATAAAATTTTAAAAAAATTCTTATCTTTTCAATAAATTTCATAATAATTTAATTTGATTATTATGTACTTCTTTTATAAAAAAAATAGATACAAACAAAACTCGTATTATAAGAAAATTTTTATTTTTTTTTAAATCGTATCAACAAAAATTACGTTAAGGAGTATAAACTAACTTTTTGTTATTAAAATACATAGAGCAATATACAAATGAAAATTTTATATACTCTATTAAATGATTGACAAATGAAATTAGATGATTTCAAGAAACAAAATTGTTTTTTTTTAATAAAAAACATATTTGAAATCCCTCCTCAAAATCATCATTTGGCCACTTATAAAGTTTATTTATAAAATATATTGTGATAATCTACTACGTTTGTAAGATGGCAACTGACTACATAAATTTTTATACAATTTTTGTTTATCAAAACACGTAGAATATAATTTTTTTTTTAAATGTATAATATCGTGTAATTTATAAAATATATTGTGTCAATCTACCTAATTTGTAGGATGACAACTGACTACATAAATTTTATACATAGAGCAATATATGATGAACAATTTATATACTCTACTAAATGATTGACAAATGAAATTAGATGATTTCAAGTAACCAAATTTTTTTTTTATAATTAAAAATATATATATTTGAAATCCCACCTCGAAAATCATCACTTGGCCAGGTGTAATATTTATTTATAAAATATATTGTGTTAATCTACTTAATTTGTAGGATGACAACTGACAACATAAATTTTATACAATTTCTGTTACCAAAACAGGTATAATATAAATTTTTAAATTTTTAGAACAGTTATAATGCATAATTAATGATGTGATGTTGAATTGTTCTGCATGTGACGTAAAATAGTAACTATAGCATTTTAACTTGTGCAGAAAAATTCACAGAATCTGTGCCAGTAGTTTTTATTTTACTGCCTTGAAATGGCCCATAATCGAAATCAGAAGCAATAATATTAGCCTTTGAAAGCAACCAAACCCAAAGCCAAAATCAAAGCAACCCCATGAAAGTGACCAATGGAACACTACTGAGTCTGGGAGTTCAACACAAACACAGTCAAACCACCATCACTGTGCACAGGCCAACAACTTTGGGAGAAACCGTGAACTTTTGAAAAGAAAGAGAAGAAATTTAAAGAAACCCATCAAAGTTTGTAACTTTGTACTACTATCTTTAATGGCAGATTAACAAACAAGGATAGAAAAATCTGAGCCCTTGGTTTAGAACGTGTGTTGCAATCTCATTGAACCTTTGCCAAAGTACCATGTGGGGCTACCCATGGTTTTAAGGCAGCTTTGTCCTAAACCATTGGCTTTTTTTTGCAATCTCCTTAAAAAGTGTGACTTTAAAAAAAGTTACTTACCCAAGAAAAGAAAAAAGGACTTTAAAAAGTGACAATGAAATTAAAGAAATCAAATCAAATGCCAATCTTATTAGATTTGGGAGAGTCAGTTATAAAAACACGAGTGGATAATGTGAGCAGATTCATCAGTGCCCGTTGTTTTATGCTTAACCTTCATTTGTAAGCTTTTGATGAAATTACTGAAACACCCTCCTTATATTTCTTAAAATCACACACCTCCATAAATTAATTAACAAGGATATAAAGTTCATTTTTATTTATTCTGTAGTAAACAATAAATCAACCAAATTGAAATATAGGTACTAAAAAAAAAATTAGAGCCTTTTTTCATCCAATAGAGTTGTGCCCCTTTCTTTTGTTAGAAAAGAAAAGGAGAGTGCAATTCTTAGCTCTAGAAACCAGATGTCTATACATTTAATAATTTCTCTGAAAATCCAGATACGAATTTTGTTACTCAACCATTAAAATAAAGATAAGCTTTCTAATTGAGTTGAATTGGCTAATAGGATTTTGAATATTATGATCATGTTCTCAAAATTTTCACAATGTAATGTCCTTATATTCATTTTGGCTTATTAAATGATTACACCTTTGAAAAAAATCACCTACCAAAAAACTTTCAATAATTAGACACTTGGCGTGAGTTTGGATAGCGGCAAATGAGCATTTCCAGCGTTTGTGATTTTGGCTGGGTCCCATGACACTATTCACAACCCAGCCAAAAACACAAAAACGCGCATACCAATGCATTTTTAAGTCCCACGACACTATTCACACCTTTAAAATTTATTTTACTACAGTGTTTTCAGTAATAAGTTTTCAGTTTTCAGCAAATAAGCGGTATTCAAACACACCCTTGTAAAACACGAAAGGTACAACCCCATGTGTAGTTCTTGTTCATTTCTAAAAATTAGCCATAATGTTAAAAAAAAGTCGTACTTTTTTCTTGAGAAAAAAACAAATCGTACTTAGTACACAAAATTCTTACTTTTGTAGAGTTTGAGAGAAATTATAATATGGTAGGCAATCTTATCCCCAATTTTACTTGAAGAAACTGATTCTCAAACTTAGACCTATGGCCTGTTGCTTTTAGTTAAAGGCAATTGCCATCACATCATGCCCGACCTCTAAGTATATGATTAAAACAAAATTTTAATTAAGTAAATTATAAAAATGAATGAGTGCTAGTTTAAGACTTCTTTAGCATAATCCAAAAGCCGTATAAAAACTAATATCCTAATTTCAGAGTAAGAAAAGGCTAATGTTATTACCAATTTTTCAATAATAGCCTCATATAACAATGAATAAGATTGGTACTATTTCAAAAAATAATTAAACAAAAGTTTGAATTATTTTTTTAGTAGTAAATTACACATCAAGTTACAAAATTTATATAATAAAATTTATAATATCTCTAACATCATTCTTCAAAATAGCATGAAAATAACATGATTCAATATGATTAATCTTCTTTTATAACATGCTTGGCAATTGTATTTAAAATAAACTCACAAAACCCGGGGCAGTTTTGGGAATAAAGATAAAAGAATCGACCGACATATATACCAGAAACCGCATTGAAGAGCCAAAACAAGTGACTGTTACGTAAGACCTCAAATGAAACCATCAAACACTACCAACACTTGAGAATCTGAGTCTTAGCAACAACTACTCCCAAACTCTTTATAAATACCAAAGCCATTCTCACAGAAACTTTCATCCAAAACCTTCATAACCTCCTCAGTTTTCTCTCTACTAACCTCATTCATTATAGTATATTTTTCATTTACTCTCTTAAAATGGCAAAAAATGTGGCTGAATCACCTCTTGAGAGGAATAACCTGGCTTCCCTTGACAACAAGCTGGCCATGGCCAAGCGCTGTTCTCATGGTATCTTTGCTTTACTTCTGTTTTAGCTCTGTGGCCTTAGGCAAATTTGATATATGTTTTATTTTTTTGGGTATCTATTATTGTATGGCAGATTATGTATGTATAGGATAAAATTGATTTGAATGTGTCATGTGAGTGATCTCATAATTTTATGCATCATGAGATTCAAGTGGAGTAAATCTTTCATTGGTTGAATCCAAATTCCAAAGATATCACTGTGAAGTGGTAGTCTTAATTATGTGATTAAGATTTAGTACTTCATAGCTCCCATAGTTCCAAATACCACTCTAGGACCTTTTCATGCTTTCAATGGATAAAGATGAGTTAACCTTTTTTGTGGTGGGGGACCATTCTCATATATCCTAGATCATTGTTTTTTTCTAGACACTTTAGCCGAGTATTGCACGAAATTATTAGACGGATAATTTGACTGATCTGAAGGATGAGTTTGATGTTTTGAGAGCCATATGGAATTTTGCAATGATTATGCACACTACTAGATGATATGATAATGCACCTTTTAGCACTTCTCAAATTTTTATCTTATAGTATAAGCTGATTCTAATCCTATTTTCTTTTCCAATGAATATGTAGAGGGTGTAATAGCAGGAGCTAAGGCAGCAGTTGTTGCTACTATTGCCACTGCCATTCCAACTGTAAGTCATTTTTCTCACAATTGCCTCAATCTGAAAATATTAACATCTTTTCTTATTCTTTTTTTTTTCGTTATTTTACTAGTACTAGCCATTGATGAAACTGTCCTTCTAGCAATCTATTTCTTAATTTCTAGTAACCCCTCAATGATCCATAATGATAAATTATAACTAGTAACCCCTCAATGATTTCCTCTTTTGTAGCCTTTTCTTCACTCACATTTAGCTTTATATGCAGATGGCTAGTGTGAGGATGCTGCCTTGGGCAAGGGCTAATCTCAATCACACTGCACAAGCGCTCATAATCAGCACAGGTTACAATCATTCATGATCATCATATTATTGTGTTACTGTTCGTAATTATTATCATTGTCATTATTAATATCACTTTGTTGATGGAAATTGTTAATGATGGCAGTGGCAGGAGCGGCATATTTCATTGTGGCTGACAAGACCGTTTTGGCAACTGCAAGGAGGAACTCCTTTGAGCAAATCTCTAACAATGAAGCATAATATGGAATCACTAGCATGGCTTTAGTTATATATGTTATTGGGCTTTAAAACCAATTATGTAAACATACCATCTGATCTTGATAGATAAATAAAGACGGGTTTACGTTTCCATTCTAAGAGCACAAGAGCAGTATGTTCAAAGATCAGCTTACATGAATGCAAATTATCTTCCATATTAAATCAAATTGATGTTATTTACATATGTTATTTCATTCAAATTACATCATTTTACCAATAATCTTTACATGAGCAAAAACCTTCTTTAAAATGGTGGAAACGGTTCTTATCTCTCGCAATAATCTCCCTATTGAAGATCTTAGATATTAGCTTTGTAGCCGAATGACAATTTCCACATACACGAAGATTCTTAACAATTCTGATTGTTATCCCTGGTTTTGTACTGATTAAACCAAAAGCAATGGCCAACTTCTCACTATGATGACTCAAGGCTCCTTCCTTCCACTCCTCATCAATGTCACGAAGCACCTCGGACGTATCAGGCACAAACCCAGCCACCTCCAAAAGCCTATCTATTTCGTCCAACATTTTGTAGACATCTTTTCTCAAGGGATGTACTTTGTCACTAACAACAAACTCATGAACAACTCCATCCACCTCCATTGAGGTACATCCAGGAACTTTCTTCATTCCCATATTAGTTACCCTGTTTCTAATCCTAGCTACATCATCCCATCTACCAGCTCCTGCATATATGTTTGACAAAAGCACATAAGCCCCAGGGTTATCAGGCTCCAATTCAAAGAGATGCTCAGCGACATATTCACCAAGTTCGACACGTCCATGAACTCTACAAGCTCCTAGCAGAGAACTCCAGATGGCCCCATCAGGTTTCATTTCCATATTCTTCATTAGGGTCTCTGCTTCATCAAACATCCCAGCTCGGCCTAGAAGATCTATTATGCATCCATAGTGGTGCAGTTTTGGTGAAATGTTGAAATCATGAATCATTGAACTAAAATATTGGCGTCCAAGTTCTGGCAAACCGGCATGTGTACAAGCAGATAATAAACCAACAAATGTGATATCATCTGGTTTGATTCCTTCATTGGCCATTTCTTCAAAAAGCCTAATAGCCTTATCTGGGTGCCCATGCATGGCTAACCCAGATATCATTGCATTCCAGGAAGCCAAGCTTTTAAGATTCATATTATTAAAGACTTGTTCTGCTGCGTCTATATTTCCACACTTCGCATACATGTCAATTAGACTTGTCCAAAGAGAGTTATTAGTCATATGTTGAAAGTTCTTATCTATATACGCATGAATCCATTTACCAAGGTCAAGAGCACCCAAGTAAGCACAAGCTGAAAGAACACCTAAAAGGGTCACATCATTGGGCTCAACATTCGATCTTAGCATTAACTGAAAGAGCGTCAATGCTTCTTTATAGCAGCTCATATGCGTATAACCACCTATCATAACATTCCAAGAAATCACATCCCTTTGGTGCAACCCATCAAATAACCCTCGAGCTGTTTCCAAATCACCACACTTCGAATACATATCAATAAGTGCATTAACAAGCCGAAGATTCGAACCAAGTACACTGTTCTCAATCCAAGACTGCACCCAATTGCCCAATTCAACCGACCCTGACTGAGCACAAGCTGAAAGTACAGTCACCATGGTACTCTCATTGGGTTGTACATTCACTTTCCTCATCTCCTCAAACAATGCCAATGCCTCTTCAAACCGACCACATTGTGCATAGCCCGCAATCATAGCGTTCCAAGATACCACATCTCTCACAGGAATTTCATCGAAAAGCCGACGAGCATCATCCATAAAACCCCTTGAAACATACCCAGTAATCAAGGCTGTAAACGACACCGCATCTCTCAGAGTACTTTTATCAAACACCAAACGTGCATTACCCAATTCACCATTTTGCGCATACATGTTTATAAGCGAAGTGTGCACAAAGGCATCATTCTCAAGCCCAAGCTTCACAACGTGTGCATGGATCTGTTTCCCTTCATGGGTAGCCCCTATTTTCGCACAAGACTTGAAAAGAAAAGGAAAAGTATAAGAATTCGGCTCAGTCCCACATAGAATCATACGTACGTATAACTCCAAAGCTACTATCGGGTTCGAACTCAACGAGTAGCCACGTATAATGTTGTTCCAAATGAAGCGGTTGGGTTCTTCAATGGATTCAAAGAGTAACAACGCGTAAGCGAGGTCTCCATAGGGTGAGATGGCGCAAAACTCGATGAGCTTGCTTAGCGCGAAGTGGGTGTTGTGAAGACCAGTCTTGATGATTTGAGAGTGAACTTGCTTGAGGTCTTGGAGGCTTTTGCATTTGGAAAGGAAATGAAGAGATGGGTGGGATTGGAGGAGTTTGTATGGAGGATCAGAAGCCGGGAGGATATGATGAGTGGAAGAAGATAAAATGGGTAGTGATAGTGAAGAAGATGGTGAGACAGGGAGCACCATTTTTTTATGATTTTATGTTTGGGAAGTGAAAATTCAATTTCTTTTGCATAAATCGACACCTGATTGTTAGATATTGTTGGGTTTGTTTAACTTGGTACTTTTAGCAAAGCAATGTCGGTGTTTGGTGCAAAATTCACAATTCTTGCTAAGTTATGAAGTGTATATTAAAGAGTTACCAAGTATTTTCTGTTATTGAGTGATATAGATATATATATATATATATATATTTATATGAGAAACCATTATATATGATTGTTTTTAATTGAACTATTAAATGTATAGTTTAAAAAATGTGTAAGCTAAAAAATATATAATTTGAACCATGCAATTATGATTGTTTTTAATTATATCCGAGCATATACATGGAGTTCTACACTAGTATATAATTAAAGTCAAAACTTAAAGAAAATTCAATTAGATTTTAAATTAAAATTCAATTATAGGCTAATTTTGTGTCATGTATCCAAGTTTTTTAATCTTTGTGTCAAGTAAGTTAAGGAGTACAAAATACTAAGAGTCTAATATTAATGAACTATAAAATAAAAAAAAATAAAAAAAAACAAATTACATATACTAATGAAAATCACCCTCGCATTCTATCTTATTAAAAATTAGAAAAAAAAAATCATAAGTGGTATTAAATTTAGGTAAGAATTTTAATATGTGACTAATTACGTTTACTTTTAAAAAAAAATAATTTAACTCATTATTTATATTTTTATAATAAAATTTTTATTTAATTTTAAATGTATCCATGCGTATGCATGTGTTACATGATATTTTTTTAATAATTTAACTAATTATTTATATTTTTATGATAAAAATTGTATTTAATTATTAATGCATCCCTATGTGTGCGTGTGTTACATGCTAATTGAGTGTAAAAATCGAAGAATCCAAATCCAATTAGATTCTAAATTATATTTCAATTAGAGTCCAATTTTGCACCATGTGTCCATCTAATTTTTTAATTTTTATGACAAGTGAATTATTAGGAGCAAAAATCGAAGAGTCTAAATCAAATTAAATTATAAATCATATATATATATATAAATATATATATAATGAGAAACCATTACATATTTTAGAAATTTATGGTTTAAAAAAATGTGTAAGCTCCATGTATAATTTCAACATTTTTTTTAAAAAAATGTATAATTTGAACCATGTAATTGTAATTGTTTTTAATTGTACTCATGCATATGCATGGGGTTATACACTAATAAGTTATAATACAAGTTTGATCCAACTTTGGAAGTGTAAGAGTGTTATTTGTTTTAGAAGTGATAGAGTGAAAGAAACAATAGAAAAGCAAGTGGAAAATGCATTTGTTACGTTTTCATAAGTAATTTTAATGACCAAGTTTCTAATGAGAGTTTAAAGAAATTTTTTGTCTAGCGGTCTTAGTGTTCTCATTTGAAACTTGGTTGTCAACAAAGTTTCATGGGAGATTATGCATAATTGTGTCCACTGTAGAATTTCTTGCCAAGAGTTAAGCCACTTGATATTTAAAATGTTTGTGAATGTTTGGGAGATTGTTTCTAACTGTTTTCAAACAGTGATAACACTTCCTTTTTGGTCTATATATATTGTTTAAAGTTTAAACTCTTATTATTAAGATACATTGATTTCTCTTAAAAACACAAGAAATCTTGTGGGTCTCTCTAAAATTGTTATTTGTAGAATCTAATTATGGTATGTTTGGATACCGCTTATTCCTGAAAACTGAAAACACAGTAGTAAAATAATTTTTAAATATGTGAATAGTGATGTGTGAATAGTGCCGTGAGACCCAGTTTTAAAGAAAAATTTGTTAAAATCCGTACTTGCAGGTTCCGTAAACAATGCATGGGACCCACACAAAAAACGCAGCCCATTCACAAACGCAAACACGTTTTGTATCCAAACTAACACTTAGTTGGATTGTCTAAGAATAACGTTAATCCATGCCTCTAAATCCTTGTTCATTGTTTATTTAATTTTTTAACCATTTGACCTCTAACAATTTTCACAAAAAAAGTCATAATTCTTCGTTATGGACTGGACCAAAACCCCCCATGGACATGAGATTTCTTGGGTTCAGCTCAACCCAATATTTATAGCATGTTGAAATGAATGTATTGATAATATTACCATCACAATAAATCAAACCATGGGTCAAAAGAAAATTATCTCTTAATCCAATGATTTGATAGAAAATTTTATGTGAAGATAGTTTTTCGTATTTACTTATATTTGGTAGTATTAGAAAAAATTAGTCAAATGAAAATTATATCTTAACTTTCCTTATTTAGCTAGAGATGAGATAAAGTTGTTTTCTACTATTTTCTAGAAAACAACTCTATCTCTTACCAAGCTAAATAACAAAAGTCAAGAGATAATTTTCCAACTCATTTTAAGGTCACTACCAAATAAAGGAAAAAAAAATATTTTTCTATAAAATATTTTTTGGAAAATAATTCATTTTTCAAAAAAAAAAATGTTAATGTTGAAACAGATGAAGCGCAACTGTCATTCCCAGAATTTCAAATTAGAACCGAATTACCAAACCATTTATAAATAAATGGAGGAAAAATAACCTAATTAGAAGCATAAATTCCATCAACAGGTTAAATTCCATAAGGATTTGTTGTGGAAGTTCTTATATATACCTCTAATAATATATTGGAACATTATATTTTTCCAAATATAAAAATAAAAATTAAATTAAATTAAAAAATCATTATTATAATTATCAAATTCTAGATTAAAAAACAAAACAAAACAAAGACAACGCATGAAATAAGCACATTCGATGGCCCCTAAGCTCGTGTTTTCGGTATACCCAGTGTATTACATCCACCTCTCACATAAAGGTAAACCTCATATATGAATCTCACACATGAGACCCATATTTATGTGAGAGGAATGTGTAATCCATCAGGTATATTGAATAATTTCTCTCTAATTAAGCTCCCCACGTATGCTACTATTTATAAATTAAGTAACGCTACTTGGGTTAGAATAAGTTTGTTGGGTTTAAGAAACCTCGTATAAATTACATAAGATGATACTATAAGTGACACAAGTTTACTCATTATTGAAAGTTCAATATATTAATATATATATTGGAAAGTCACATAGTCTTCTTCACCAAAAAAAAAAAAAAAGTCATTATAGTCTATCAAACAAAAACTCCAATTTTTTTTTTTCTAATTCGATAGTTAGAGTGATGGAATTTGAACTCCTGACGCTATTGAAAACTTCAAGAGACGCCAACTAAGAATTACAAACTCTTCCGAAGCTTTTACATAAAGAGGAAAGAAAGTTTGTCTATCAAACAAAAATCAACCTTTACATAAAGAGTAAAGGATATATATAGAAACACTATGCAAATTTGAAATTATGCGAGAATAAATCCACCCCCACCCCTCACCTCCTAACAAAAGCGAAATGTTCATCAAATAGAAAAGTTGATCCTTTTACATAAAGAGTAAAAGGAAATTGGAAACGCTTGGCAAATTAAATCATTATTATAATTATCAAATTCTAGATTTAAAAACAAAACAAAATAAAGACACCCACATGAAAATGTGTTACCATCTATGGCCCTAAGCTCGTGTAATTATTCGTATACTCCTGTATTACATCCACCTCTCACATAAATATAAACCTCATATATAAATCTTCACACAATGGTACCCATATTTACGTGAGAGAAGTGTAATCACCGCAGATATTGAATAATTCTCCCTATTCGTTTCTCCCCACGTATGCTACTATTTATAAATTAAGTAACGCTACTTGCTAGAATAAGTTTGTTGGGTTTAAGAAACCTCGTATAAATTATAGTAAGATGATACTATAAGTGACACAAGTTTACTCATTATTGAAAGTTCGAATAATATATTAATATATATATTGAAAGTCATTATAGTCTTTCACCAAAAAAAAAAAAATATTATAGTCTATCAAACAAAAAACTCATTTTTTTTTCTTTTGTTAATTCGATAGTTAGAGGATGGAATTTGAACCCTGATGCTTTTGTTGAAATCCCAAGAGATGTCAACTGGGCTTAAATTACAAAACTCTTTCCAAGTTTTTACATAAAGAGGAAAGTAAAAGTTTTTCTATCAAACAAAAATCTGAACCTTTTACATAAAGAGTAAAGGATATATATAGAAACACTAAGTGCAAATTTGAAATTATGTGAGAATAAATCCACCCCCCCTACCCCTCACCTCCTAACAAAAAGGAAATAAAGTCTATCAAATAGAAAAGTTGATCCTTTTACATAAAGAGCAAAGGAAATTGAAACGCTTGGCAAATTAAATCATTATTATAATTATCAAATTCTAGATTAAAAAACAAAACAAAACAAAGACAACGCATGAAATAAGCACATCTCGAGGCCTCCTAAGCTCAGAGCTTTCTAGATACCTGGCCAGATACATCCACCTCTCACATAAAGGGAACCTCATGGGCGAATCTCACACATGAGACTCATATTTATGTGAGAGGAATGTGTAATCCATCAGGTATATTGAATCATTTCTCCCTAATTAAGCTCCCTAATGCATACAATATTTATAAATTCAAGTAACGCTTACTTGGGTTAGAATAAGTTTGTTGGGTTTAAGAACCTCGTATAAATTACATAAGATATTACTATAAGTGACACAAGTTTACTCATTATTGAAAGTTCAAATAATATATTAATATATATTGAAAGTCATTATAGTCTTTCACCAAAAAAAAAAAAAGGTCATTATAGTCTACCAAACAAAAAAATCAATTTTTTTTCTTTGTTAATTCGAGTAGTTAGAGTGATGGAATTTGAACCCTGTGATGCTTTGATGCTTTTGTTGAAAACTTCAAGAGATGTCAACTAGTTAAATTACAAAACTCTTTCCGAATCTTTTACATAAAGAGAAAAGAAAAAAGTTTGTCTATCAAACAAAAAATCTGAACCTTTTACATAAAGAGTAGAGGATATATATAGAAACACTATGCAAAATCGAAATTATGTGAGAATAAATCCTCCCCTCTCCCCGCCTACCCCTCACCCCCTAAAAAAAAGGAAATAAAGTCTATCAAATAGGAAAGTTGATCCTTTTACATAAAGAGCAAAGGAAATTGAAACGCTTGGCAAAATCGAAATTATATGAGAATAAATATATTATAAACCCCCCTCCCGGTCTCACCCCTTGCCCCCAATAAAAACCAAAAGAATTAGAATTTCTTTTTGAGATAGGTGGAAAGTAGAGAGGTGAAGGTATGATTCGAATTACAGGCATGAGGTACCACAATAAATGTCATTATCATTGAGCTATCTCTTGAACCTCGAATTTTAATATTACTATTCATTAAAATAGTGTAGTTCACCATGATTGGTTTGTCAAATGTGAAGGAAAAGTGCACCAACCTTTGCCTTGCTTGTGAGGCTTCCCGCATCCTAGCTTGGAAGAAACCTTAATAGCAGTGCCTCAATGCTCTGTCATGGTGTTGATTTGGTTTTGGAAATGGAAATTAAGGTAATAAAAATTGGGTTTTTTTTTTTTTTTTTTTTTTTCTGGTAAACATAGAATTTGATGATAATGTCCGACAGTAAATAGGTTTTTTTAATATTAAAATTATGTCTGATAGTATATGATTTGCCAGTATTATAATTGAGGGTATAAATAAGATGTTTTACCCAGGATCTCTATAGAATTTACTTTTCTTATTTATTTGTTAATCCTATAGAATTTACTTGGTTGAAAATAACTGAAAAATTCCATTTGCCAACTAATCCTTGGCAGTAGATGCTTTTGCACTTTTGGTTCAATAATTGACCCTTACAGGAGATGTCATCATGCTCATCATGCCAGCCATTTTCACACACTTTCATTTTCAGTATGACTAGCTGGGTGAGGAACTTTTGTGAAGGAAAAATCTGAAATCTGCTAATAATGAGCTAGCCATCTACCAATCAAATCTCATCTTGGCATGGAATATGACCTCCAATTGTGGTTGCCACTTTCAAAACTTCTCTTCTTCTTTTTTACCTAGCCATTTAAATTGTAGCAATCATAATTAAGGTTTCCTGGATGAAAATATCAACCTATATAGCAAATGGAATATTCAAAATTCAAAAGAAACGGCTATTTTTTTAAGGGTATAATGTCGTCAGGATGTGGATTCTCGTAGTATTATTGAAAAGAAATGACCCCTTTAAAGATTAGTCACACATAGAGAATAAGTAATGGGGTTGCTATGTCTAAGGTTTTTCAGTTTGGAATATTCATCATGTCTGGTGAAAACAAAAGAATAGATGGTGATTATGATTCCTCCTTATCGAATACTCAGTCAACACGCAAGCATATCGGTGCCTATCTGGAGCTATGTGGAGTTGAACATGTTTGCCATGTCAGCAAATGTCGACCTCTCATCCCATGCAGCCATGCTGAGATGGCTTTTCCTTTTGTTGATAAATCGAGCAATTCTAGGATGACACTCTTTACCATACCCTTGCCCACCACCAAGGACGGACCCAAGGGGCCCTGGCCCCCCTCCCTTCTAATCCGGCTAGTAAGTTTAACCTAACTAGCAATTACCTAACTCAAAAACTTAACAAAAACAAAACAAAACAAACAAAAAAATCTTAGCCAATTCAATATTAAGAAACAATATTATTTTGTGTTTTTTTTTTTTTTTTTGTCTTTATTGGCAGATGATTATATCTTAATGTATTAAGAGATAATGATTTTGTGTATTTATCTTGGTTAATAGTTTGTTCATACTATATATATAGATGCCTATTTGGAGTTTTTTATTTTTTATTTTTACTTATACTCCGGCCCCTCTAGCTTGAAATCCTAGGTCTGTTTCTGGACACCACTATCTAATGTGACAATCAATGACTGATTGTTTGTCACTCTCATATGGACCTACCACTTTTTCTTCACCACTCACAGTTTGTTACATCAAAATTTTCGCAAAGTTATGATACAGAAAGGCGTGGTCATAGATATTTTTTGATAAATCCTCTAAATAGCCAAAAGTTATAAGTTTTGTGATACTCTTTACCATACCCTTGTAACTCAACTGGCTTACACTTTTTAGTGTTTCCAAAACATCCAATGTTTAAATCCTCCATCTCCTATTGCAACTATCGAATTAACCAAAAAAAAAAAAAAAAAAAAAAAAACCACCTTACAACTAAAGATGGAAATGCATTATAATAAGTTTAGGGAAAAAATCTCTATAGAATTCTTTCAAACTAATCTAAAATTTCTCCCCATGTAATAGGACTTTTGGGCCAAAGCCAAAAAACCTTAGATGATATTATATATTTATAAGATTTTAAAACTTGTTCTTGGGTAGACAAGAAATACACTCCTTCATCGACAAGGAGTACTATTTTATGTTTCATATAGAATAGGCAGTCCTTTCAGACCAAGAACATTCAAACTAAGTTAAATTAGGAATTTGAAACAATTCCCAACTGATCTCCACCTTGATTCAAATTCCACAAAGCAAGAGTCACAAGCTAAGCCAACCTCTACAGGTGTGTCAAATGCAAATAAGATCCCAACCAAAAACAAAGTGCAAATCATCCTAAGCTACCTTTAAATGTGCCAATAGAAACCAAATGCATTTAAAGATGGTGCTACAAGTTTGTCTATTGATCTTCTCCTAGTTTTTTTTTTTTGACATTTTTCTCCCCATTACTAAGATCGATGAACCAATCAACAGAATATCAAAAGAGAACAAATTTAAACATCTAAGTAGCGAACCTTGCCTCTAAAGAACAAATCCAAATGCCTAAGTAGCAAACCTTAGCTCTAAACAACAAATTCAAACACCAAGGTGATGAATCTTGGCTTTGAAGAACAAATCCAAACGCCTAGGTAATGAATTTTGGCTCTGAAGAACAAATCCAAACATATCTAAGTAGTGAACCTAGGATATGATAATAGTTTGGTTGTAAAAAAGATTACAAGCTTGAGAAAGATCTCCAAAGAAAATAATAAAATAAAGAATCTAAAAATAGACATAACCACACATAAGAGAACAACAAGAGGTTACATGATTTGGCAATAACCTATGTCCATGGGAATGAATTCACTATGTATCAAAGATTACAAAATGTTTACACACTCAAAAAGCAATCACAAATTACAAAATCTTTATAGGGCTCTTTCAAACTAATCCAAAGTCCTTTCCCTCATGAGAGGACCTATGGACCAAAGTTCCAAAGCCTTATCCTTGGTGGACAATAAAATATTTCATCGACAATGAGTACTATTACTTGTTTAATAAGGAATAGACTTTAACAATTTGAGACAACTTCTAACAAACACTAGTGAAAAAAATTTATGAAAAATGAAGCCATCCTAGCACTAGTCAATGCATTAAGCAAACAAGTTATTAACGGTTAGAAAACATCTTCTAATTGCCATTGACTTAACTTGTGTGCAGCCATATTTGTTGAAAGCTCAAGTGCTTTCATCAATAATGAAAGATTCTATGTTCCAGGAGCAAGAAATCTAATCAATTTTGATAGGATTAAAGACTAATACTATACATCTCCATCAAATAACACTTAGGGACCAATATCTAGTTAGATGCTATGCTAAAGAGTGCAGTGGATTGTTTGCTTGTGCCTGTGCTATTTCAGGAGAACCCTTGTTGACAATCTTTCTAAACCTTGTCCCACATGATTCCTATTTCCTAGCAATGACCGCTAAACAAGAATTGTTCTTTCCAATTGCCGCATCCCAATTTAGTTCGATACTTTGAGGTGGGGGTGGAGTCCGGTGAAGTTTTTGCTCTTTGTCTAGTCGGTGTTTATGCTTTATATCATATCAGGTATATTCTTCGATAGCTCTATGGCGTACAAATATGCTACATCTTTGATTTTTTATTTGCACCCACATGGAAAGTAGGGCAGCATTTTAGTGGGTAAGTGATGCAGCCTGACCATTTGAAATCCTTCACTTGAAATATGTGTGTTAATGATGCGCAAATGACAGAGAAATTACTAATCATTTGTACATCATACACCAACCATTGATAGCTTAACAAAGACAAGATGGAAATCTCACTTCCTTTAAAGAGATTCAAGCACTGTACAACAAACAAAACTTACAAATTGGTGTAGCAGTATTATCATTTGATCTGTCTCTTCTAAGATGCAACAATTCGACTGAATCATTGTATGACTTAAGTTAATTCTACACTAATAGCTTAACCCAAAACTCCACCAAAAAGAAAACTTTTTTTGTGGGGGGCCAAAATCCCACTTACACTTTCTTTATCCAAACATCCTCAAATATGCATTATTGTATTTGATGTAGAATGGACAACACAGACTTTTCTTGAACAAAAAGACTGTCAGAAATCAACATGCAAAAAGTTTGTAAGATAGAGTAGTATAAGCTAACACTGAATTGCATAAAATTTGGTGACTTAAAGAGAATCGTTGTGAGGATAAAAACCCATGCCTTATGACGATTACCTATGCTGCTTCCCGGGAAAATTCCTTTTTGTTTGAGTTTGGTTTAGTAATTTTTGCTACTTATGTTAATTTTTTGTTTTGTTGTGACTTTCAATTTAAAATTCATAATAAGGTCTTGTATTTTTTTGGGAGGTGTCCTAGATCTAGTGGAATGATCAACCAATATTTCGTACGTTTATCCAATAATAAAAAGTAGTATTTCTTACATAAATATATATATATATATATATTGCTATTTTATATATATATATCTAATAGAGTAATGTTAGAGATATTACAAAGTTTACTACATAAGGCTTACAAATGAACACTTGTCACACACAAAAAAACGTAAATTTAACATATGTTTTTGAAATCCGCCTATCACATTAATTTTCATATTAATTTATGAATATTTTGCAGTAAAATTTGTAATAACTTTAATATTTTATGGGAAGCTAGCTACTTTTAATATATGTATCAAGTCATTGAAAATAAATAAATAAATAAATAAATAATATGTTTGGTGAAAAAAAAAATTGGACGTTCCTTGATATTCATTTGTCACAAGCTTTTTCGTTCTACTTTTAGTTTATATAGTTTTTTTTTTTTTTTTTTTTTAATTCCAAGTTTATTTCACTTTCAACAAAAAGTCAAATAAGTTCATACGAACAGACACTTGGTTTGTGTGTACTCAATTAGGTCAAGTTAATCCCCTTTGTATCATTCCCATTTTAATTACCATATATCTTGAAAAGACTAAAAGCTATTTCATGATTTTCATGATCAAGAGTTGCTAATTCCATTTATAACTAAGCTAAAGGAAATACAACTCTTGCATATGAAACTAGTTTATCACACGTTGCAATCCAAGTAAGGCATTTTTACAGAAACACCTAGCCCACCACCACCAGGTTGATCTCCTGCCCAGCATCGGTCCGCCGCGATTCTTATTCTACTTATAAATTTACTTTGCTTAATTTTTATATATATATATTCCCTTTTCTTACACAGTTTTAGGGAAAAGGGATTTTGCTAGCCAGACCCCATTTGTGATCTCTTAGAAATCGAGTTAGGGACAAACATGTGCAAGCCGCCAGGTAGGAGAAACAATGAAGAGCATATCATATTTCTCAATAATTATAGGATCACAACATATTCCACACACTTTGTCATAACTATTCTATGTCACAGAATGTGATTGATGCATGTTATTTTCATAACATTCCACCACTTCTTCTTTTTTTTATCACTCGCACTCAATCATATTGAAGAGTTATTGCAAAGTGTGTAGAATAAATTGTGGCCCTAAAATTTTTGCATATTACTAGGTATGGTATTATCTATTATGTGCACATGTCAAAGCAGTGCCTAGCTAAAAGGCCTAGGTCGTCATGTCACAAACAGAATGTAAACATGCATATACAACGAAAGAAAAGCAGCTAACAAAGATTTGCTAATGGATGTGAATCTTCCGGGGAATGGCATTTCAATTATTGCCAAAAAGACACCCAGAATTTTGTTTTGATGTGCATTAACAACAAGAATTTATTCCCCCGTGAAATTTTTTTTTTTTTTTTTCTCTTAGTCTGCCCCTTTATGTATAACCTGTTTCACGTGGAACTGATCCTGGTCCAGCAAGAACTTTGTGAGCATATAATATATAGGGAAGGTCTATATGCCGACTTGGATGAATCCACGTAGGGAATTTTTTCTCACTCATTAGTAGACACTCTATACATGCTATAATCATAATTTCACACACGTTGTTCACATTTTTTAATTATGTTCACATTTAACACATGAAATTGATGATGTATACGATAATATACACTAATGAGTGTGCAATAATCAATGTCAATCGTAAGCATGTGACGTGTGCACATTGGTATACACCCATGTTGGCTTTAGCACGTGCAAACCAGCCTTGTGAATGAAATTCTCTATAGCCACCTAGCTTTCAAAAAACAGCTCCGCCTCCCCCTCATAACACCTTGCTAGCTAGAAAATGAATATGGAGAAGGAATAATGTCTCTCAAGTGTTCTTTTCTGATAATGCATGAGGAATCGTGTAAAGAAAGGGTATGAGTGGAATTTTAGTTAAAATGTAGTGCATGCACTTAGCAGTGTCAACCTCTGTAAGTCCCCTCCCAAAGAATAATTCTAGTATAGCAGAGAAGTAAGAGAGAGTCTTATCTAAATCTTTCAGAAATTTTTTTTCTACTTCTGGAAATTAAGGAAACAAACCATCACCAGGAAACGGAAAAGAAAATTCAGTACGCTACAAATAACACCTTAAGATCCTTACCAAGTAGTATATAAAGCCTTCCAACCCTAAACACCAAAACCACCAACTGTATTGACAATCCCTTCTATTACTAGTACAAACCAGTGCTTGCAGCAGGGTGCTACTTTAATACTACTAGTGCCAAAGCCCTTCATTTCCTTAAGGTGAGCCTCTTAATTCAGTTTATCCTTGCAATCCTTGCTAGTTTTGGTAGATGAACATTGAGTTCAAGAGCATAGGGTTTTGGAATAATGCTGCCTAACTTATAAAATTCAAGACTTCAAGTAGCATGTTATGAGCTAAGGTGCAGTTTCAGCGGCCTAGCCACTAGGTGTACTAAATAAGAAGTTATCTCACATGCAATTAATAGGAACCCTCTTTAAGCTTTATAACATGATGCTTTCCATTTCACTGGAAACGGTTAACTTTTTTTTTTTTTTTTAAATATAAGATAGAATTTTACTTTAGCCTATTTAAGTGTATATGTGTGTAAAACTTCTTCCTGGAGACTTGAATTCCGGCCCTTACCCCCAACATCTCACAAGAACTTATACTTATAAAATGACCATCGCACTAAGAGTGTGCGGTGATAACATTTTTTTTCCTATAGTGTACAGTGTCAAGTTATTTTAATGTTCTAATTATAGGGAGGTACTTATTTCATAACTAGATACAAAGATGAATAATGGTTGATTTTACTTTGTTATCTCATTTTGTATGTTATCAATACAGAAAAATGAGCTGGTCAGGAGGAGATTGGATATGCAGTGCTTGCCAGCACTCGAATTTCAAGAAAAGGGATACTTGCCATCGCTGTGGATACCCGAAGTATGGAGGCCCCGACCCATCAGCGTATATGAGCAACAGGACTGAGGTGTTGGCGGGGGACTGGTACTGCAATTGTGGTGCTCACAACTATGCCAGCCGATCAAACTGTTTTAAGTGCAGTGCATATAAAAATGATTATGCCGTGATGGGTTCTGGAGGTTATGGATCAGATTGCAGTGCCCCACCTGGATGGAAAAGTGGTGACTGGATTTGTTCTAGGTGATTTCACATACACTACTTGATTATGTTACTATTCTACTGCATTATAACTAAGCGTGCGTTTAGATTGCAAATAAAATTATAAATTATTTCACTATTAAGCTTATTTTTGCTACTATTCATGACCCAACTGCACTTTTTGACATTATTCATAAGTTTCACTATACTATTTCAACTAACTTTTACATTTATTTACAGTATTTTTAGCAATAATTTTTCATTTTTAGCAAAATAAGCGTTATCCAAACACACATATATATCTAAGGCATTGACTACTAATAATTGCAGAACACATAAAATTTCAGAATTAGTGTGCACTTCCCCACTCTCTCATGCATTGCATTAACACTAAGGTCCTAGTCTAATATGAGTGCACTTTGAATTGAACAGACTGGGATGTGGAGTACACAATTATGCTAGCAGGACAGAATGTTTCAAATGCAGAACACCAAAGGAATATGGTAAGTAAAATTAATTCAGTCATTTTACTGTTTCCTGTTTCTTAATGGTTCATCACATGTTCTTAACAAATGCTACTTGTTTTCAGTTTTTTAACACATTTATCCCTTCTATTTTCAGGTGGTGGAATGTAACCAATAAGATTTTAAGAAGTTTCTCCAGTGAGATCCCCAAATTCTCTTTGCATCTGATCCCTCATTAGACACCACCTTTTTTTGTTCTACTTTCCTTCCGAAGATAATTAACCTTTAGGTCATGGTTGAAGGCTCTTTTCAGACCAGAATAACCATGCGCTTGTATTAGAAGGGTTTCTAGCTTTATATGGTGCAAGGTGTTCTTACATAAAGCTTAAGAAATCCCTTTTTATCCTTGATTAATGGAGATACTAAGTATACAATAACTGTCAAAATCACACTCTCTCTCTCTCTCGCTCTCTCTTTGTGTGTGTGTGTGCATGTGTGTAAAAGTTGATACTACTTCTGTGAGGTGGTCCAAACTAGTTTCCATGATCAACATATAGAAATTCAGGACTTGGTCATGGTATGGACCATTAGGGCTTTGGATTCAACTAATGCAAAAAAAATGGATCACAAGATATTAAAAGAATAAAAAAATATTCAAGGAACCCCATTGAGTTGTTCACTTCAAAAGACATACTTTCTTTCGGAGCAATAATTTATGATCCCTTTAAGCATCAAATCGCCCCAGAAATATATACAGATAAGAACCAGATGCCTTGCTTTATAAGGATAGGCGCAAAATCGAAGTTCAAAGTGAGTCTAATACTCAAATCCAACCTCCCCCGCTTTAGCCTTCCATTTTAATGATTAGCACTAAAATATAGCCCTCAAAATTCACTTCTTCTTTGGCCATTGCATGCTAGCTAATGACAAGATTGGTATCGCGAATCTACATTTAATTATTTCCATTGTTTATTTTTAAAAAGTTTCCATATTCCAACTAAATTAAGATTAGAACTTAATTAGCATGTCTTAGGTTTCCCTCATTGACTAATTTGTGTGCTCCTATATTATTGGTCAAAAAAGGTACTGCATACATGTTATTGTCTTCACTCTACAATCCATCGTTTAGCTTTTAAAAGATTCTGGCTTCCTACTATAAGTTATCTCTAATTTTACGTGCTTTGCATATGTTAAGCAAGAGGCCAATATTAAATGCACTAGTTCCCCAGTACACAGCATGGGTTCATATGCAGGACCAGCTACAACTTTTGAACGCCTTGCTTTTTCTTTTGTTATTTATATATTAGTTTTTCCTTTTTGGGTATCTATGTCAAGGAAAAAGGCGTCAAATTAAGGAACATATTATATTAAACTGTAGTCCTAGATTCGAACACAATATTTCTGTCTAGCTAGGTTCCTCCATATCATATACGTATGTACATGATATACATGTGGTTTTAAGAAAAAAAAACAAAAACAAAAAAACAAAATGCATGCAACTCATGCATGTCATCGCTATTTCCTGAAACTGTTTATACTGCCCTTTGGTTGCTATTCTGATCTTGCCCCTTCAAAATGTTTCCTAAGAGGAACCTCACGGTGAAGCATCGTTCTATTTTGATTAACAGTACTGGTGTTAACTGGTTAAGTTGAAGTAAACTTAGCAATCCACCTGTCATGAAGTGGAGCAAAAAACATGCATGTTGGAAAACAATATCTGAACGGTCTTCAACTTTATGTACAATCACAAGTTTATCTTGCTTTCTTCGTCATTTTCACTTTAAGAGGTAATCTTCTTTACATTTGCAGAAGCAATAATCATGAGATAGATGCTCTCACACTAACACACAAAACAAAACTACCTCCTAAATCTCATGCATACCGTGTATCTTTTAATCCCTAAAAATTACGATCTATATAGAAACCCCATTACAAATAGTGTTCTCCTCTCCAAATACGTAGGTGGACTAGTTGGGTCAAAACCACCTATGAGAACCATGACTGAAGCAGATATTAAAAGAATTTGGTACAAGGAATAGGGATGAGAAAACACTCTCTTCATGCTAAGCTTGTGAATCTCAAGGAAGATATTTAATTGTCGATGTAATCTCCTAAACTAAGGGATTCACAATGGAGTTATCACTTAATTTTACTAAGAAGAAAACCTTAAAAAAATATACCTCTTTAGTCTGTATAATCTGTAAATTGAAGAAAGGTACACAACTTTATTACATAATTACAATTTAAAAGAAAATTCTACAGAAAAACCTATTCTACATCCTAAATATTGGGTTCAGAAATTTAGTTATTACGTGAGAAGATATTAGATACCCACCATTGTCTAACCTAAGTTGGTCATTTAGAGTACAATGACCAATATAAACAATCCACTATTTCAACAAGCAAATAATTATAAAACTATTCAAAACAGTAAGTCGAAATAAATAACTCTATAGTCCAAGCTTGCATGAAGCACAAAGATATACAACTCCACAAGGAAAAGATATGAGGTTAGATATAAACATAAACTATAAATAAGTTGAGAAATCACAACATATGATGAACTTTTAAATACAACTTTTTATGCAATGTGATCTAGATGACATATGAGCGGTTCTATTTAAATCAAAACGTAAAATACATTTTTTTTTCCTGTTATGATGCAAAGAAAATGTTAAAGCATGCTAAATTTCTATTTAAAGATGTATGGGAATGTTATTGTGAAGATCTCGTTTTTTGACTAAACCAAATGGGTTTGAAAATCATCAAGGAATGCGTTCTGAGTGTATGTGAACAGAATTGCCACTTATTTTTTTATGGACAAATTTAAAAACCTTCATAAACATACTTTTTTATTGAATAATTGAATAAAATACTTCAATGAATCGAAAGAAAATAAAAGTTACACACCTTTGGTCCTAGTTACATTCTATAGAAAAGAAAATTGCAATACTTTGATAATATTTTTAAAATATTTTTCTTTCATATAAAATCTTAATTTCTTAAATTAAATTCTGAATTGTACATGCGTTCTACTAGTGTAATATAATATGAGGATGTAAATGCATAAAGATGTGATCAAACATATCACATCCAGATCTTAAAACCTTAATATATATGTTAGTACATATTACTATATTAGAATCGTGATATTGAAAACCTATTCTAAAATATATTTTTGCATTTTTTAAATGATTGATAGTAAGTCAATAAACCATAATTCTAAAAAGATAAAGAATACTTGCATGAAAATTCCACATTGAGATTTGTTGATGGTCACAGGTGGATTTTTGGTGTTCTTCACTCTAAAGGATCGCACGTTTAATCTTGAACTTGTTGAAATTTCCACCCGATATGATTTATTTGTAGAAGGATGATGGTAGTCGTGAACATATCTAGCTCTCCAAATATTGATTATGATGATTGATGCAAAGGATGAACCTTATGAAATGTAAGTGACTTGTGTGTGTGATGTGGTGAAAGTATGATAAAAATATGCAGAAAATAAAAAGAAAAATCATAACTATGCACTAGAGAACTCTAGCCTAAGTATGTGAAAATTCGGTCCCTTTTGAGTTGGTATTGCCTCTCTATTTTCCCTTTTTATAGGGGCTAAAAGTCGTGCAATTGATAGTAGAACATCAAATTTATCTCCCTTGAAATTCCAAAAAAAATATATATATAATAGGCACTTGTGATTATAACAGAAGTGCTTTATGGACTATGGGGGCCTTTTAAAAAAATTTATTTTGCCTTTGATTTTATCTCCCTTTAATTTTTTTTATTAAAAAAATTAGTATTTTTAGTGTATTTGGACTCTCCTTTATCCTTGAGTAGTTTTCTTCTTCAAAAAATTATTAATTAATCAAAATAGTAAATGTTTTATCCAACAAGCTAAATTCAATTATTTTAAATTTAATTAAAAATAATTGAATTACAAAATTACAATTCTTGACACATACATTTTTTTTTATAAAATGTATTTTTATAAATTAAAAAAAAAAATCTCCCGACCACGACAACAGCAACCCTGTATTAATTGCACGGATTCCACCTCCACCAAACCTATTCAAAATAAATTATGATGGAGCCACCTTTGATGAAGGCAACAAATCTGGAATAGGTGGTGTAATTCGTATAACAATCAAAGGCTTGTTATCCCTTCTCTAATTCAATCGTTACCTTCAACATATCAAGCAGTGGAGATTTAAGCACTTGCAGCATTTCAAGCTCTTGAATTTGCTCTAGAGATTGGCATTCACCAGGCCATAGTTGAGAGGGATTCAGAGATTGTGGTACGAGCTCTAGCTACAGAGGTTTTTAATCTGGCTTCCTATGGTCTGTTACTTAAAAACTCAGTTTATCTTTCTAAACAATATTCTAAATTGCTCTACTCTCATACAAAGTGGAATGATAATAAATTGCTCACAGCTTGGCAAGACTAGCTATCAATATAAATAACTGTGCAGCGTGAATGGAGGATGTTCTACCATACATGGTTGATATACCGTTATGCATTAATAAAGCTTTGATGACTTTCCCCTCAAAAAAAAAAAAAAAACTATGGATATGCTTCTGGCTCTTTTCATAAACACTGACATTGTAATTTGCAAACACTGCCGCTATAGGCCCGTTTCTTGCTTAGGAGTTAGGACTAATCCATCTGTTTTTGGGCAAGTGTTGATTTAAAGCCCATACAAAATGAAAGCCCAACTGAAAAAAAAACAGAGAAATCCCTGAAATCGTGATATAAAGGTAAAAAAAAAAAGAACATACAGTACATACTTGGTCAGAATGACATGGCAGATATAAATAAATAACACTTTTGTTTTTTTTTTTTTTGAGAATGAATAACACTTTTATTAAGAGCCTTAATAACAAAATCTAAAAAAAAAAAACTAACCTTCGATTAATTATGACTAAACCCGTGATCTCAGGGTTTTTGGGACGTATTAAGGGTTTAGCCGTTTAGCCCCTTCTAGGGCTTTAGCTTTTCCATTTTTTTCTCTGTTGTTGTTGTTGTGGCGGTTGTTGGTGACAACTTTTATAGTTTTTTTTTTTCCTTCTCAAAATTAGGGTTTCTCTAGGGCGGCTAGGGTTTTTGACTCCCCCCCACTCCATCTCTTATAAACACCATTTTTCCATATTAGACTTCATATAGAAGTATATATATTTCAAGGTTCTCAGACTTTGGTCATAGCTCACAAGTCACAACCTTTAGAATTCCATCTTCTTCAATCTAGAGGATCTTTCTGTTTTCTTTTGGTAAAACTCATTTTGAGGACCAATACCCATCTGGGTTTCTTCTTTTGACTCTCTAAAACTTTTGTTTGATTTGGATTGGTCACTCTTTCCTCCTAAAGTTTCAAATTCAATTCTGGGTTTTCTTGATATTCTTGAATGCAATCTTGTTTTTGGCCCCCATACTAATCTGGGTTTTCTTTCTCATTGTCTCAAATTTGAGTATTCTTCTTGTTGAATTCAATCTGGGGTGTTTAGATTTCGTTCAGAAGATTTCGAATTTAGCATTGTTTTTATCTGGGTGGTGTTGATTGATCATTGTCTGGTTAAGGCTACCTGATTTTTCATTGCTGCTTTAGATTGATTCTTTGCCTATTAATTGATTCTAGTGTCCCTTGATGCCAAAGTATTGATCTTGATCTGTTTGGTTGCAAGGAAAAAGTTTCTACTCGATTTTTGTTTGATTTCAGGCCTTGAAAATTGTCAATATGAGTTTTCCTGATCCTCACCCTCTGTTTATGATGCAATCCCAGCATTTTGCTAGTGATGCCATTGGTGTGTGGCCTCAAGCCCCAATGAACAATGACCAATTCGACGGGCATTCTCAACCTTTCAAGAGGCCCAGAAATTGTGAGGACAGTTTATCCGATGCTTTGCCCTGTACACCAATGAATTCTAGGATGAACCCCCCAAATCCTCCTCCAATCAATAAAGGAACAAGCAATATTTTCTACAAGACTAAGATGTGCACAAGTTTTATTGCTGGTATGTGTACCAAAGGTTCGGATTGCAAGTATGCTCATGGAATTGAAGATATGCGTCAACCTCCACCGAATTGGCAAGAGCTTGCCGGTTTACGTGGGGTTGAAGATAGATCATCTGGAAATTGGGATGATGACCAGATGCTAATCCACAAGCTGAAGCTATGCAAGAAGTTTTGTTATGGGGAGGAGTGCCCTTATGGTGATAGGTGTAATTTTCTTCATGAAGATCCAGCAAAGTTTAGGGATGATTCGAAGAGGTTTAGGGAGAGTTCAGTGATTAGCATTGGAACTTCCGGATCATCTATGGCACACGGAAGTGTTTCTAATCAGTCTGATGGTAGTAGGCCTGTGAACAATGGTCCGGATGCTTTTCGAGTAACTACAAGGCCCTATTTGAAGACAAAGTTATGTAACAGTTGGGAGAGAGGTCAATGTCATTATGGTGATAAATGCCACTTTGCTCATGGGCAAGCAGGTATTTGTTTATGCTGAGCTTATGCTATTAACTTTGTTATTACCAATTTGTCTTTGTGTTGTATGCAATTGTGATTGATGACAAGTAATTGTTCTAGTCATCTTAGTAGACAATGAAATAAGCAATGAAAGAAGATACTAGGTAGCATGAGCCTTTATTTGCATGATGAATCAAAATAAACAAGTTTTTAACTTCTTTTTGTTTATACAAGGTAAATATCTTAGGTTCTGAATTGAGGGACTCCACTATCTTTTGAAGTGCACAAGTTGTTAGCACATTGTTGTCTCTAATAAAAATTTCAAAACCGTCCCTTTCAAATATCCATACCTACAGTTCTTAATTGAAAAAGGAAGAGAAAAAATTGTGGATTTTATTTCCAGGGCCCAGATAATCAATTCTGCAACTAACTGAACTAAGTTTTGAAACCAGGTCTTGTTGTGTTTCTTACCTTTAGATTATGTTTCTAAATTTTCTTGGCTGAAGATGAAACAGTAATTGGCTCTTTTTTCTCTTCATGACTGTGTGTTTCAGCTCTTGATTTGATTGTATTATTCCCTAGCAGAGTAAGCCACTTTGTTTCCATCTCTAGGACGTAATAATTCATAAAATGCACGCTTTCGCCTATCGAAATCAATATTCCAAGTTTACTTTCATTAAATCCTGAACAATCCTAAATTCTCTTTTTTTGACAAACAAGCATTTCTGGAATTGGTTTTCAAACATGGTTGCATTTCTAGAGCTGATCTTTAGACAAAGTTCCACCGTCCAAATCCAGTTGTTTTAGAAGGTTGGGGAGAAAGATGTTATCACTGATATAGATTATCTCCACTGTCTGTCTGTTTTTATGTTTAATTATCCGTTAATTATCTTTGAACAATCTTCTCAGGTATGATGGATGACACTGAAAAAAAAACACACACACACTTGTTAAGACGATATTATTTTTGCAGATATATTGGCAAATCAGATTTTCATAAATCAAAAGGGAATAAGGCATGCTTATATTTACTTATTAACTGTCCTCTGAAGGTCATTTAACTTTTTGAAACAAGCTGGATGGTTTATGTAAAGGAACTTCCTTTGTTGATCCAATTTATATTCAAGCTTGTAATTTGTATTTCTAACACCCTTATTGAAGTGCCTATTAATATTTAATAGGTGCAAATGCAAGCTAGTAGTTGTTTGATCTGTTCCAAAAGTTATTTGCATATTTAAGGGGTTCGGTTTCTAACATTAGTTAAATGACCTGAGCAACTATGTGTTTGAATTTAATTGGAGAACTTAATGCACTACACCTAAGGTACTTGATGTTTTACCTGATTAAGAATATGCAACCATATATGCAGTGCTTTATACTTATCAAAAGAGAACAATGCAGTGCTTTATAGAAGATTTTATTTACTTAGTTGAATTATTATGTTGGTTAATATTTTATTTTTCTTAATGTTTGGTTTTTCTTCAAAATCAGAGTTGCGAGTGGCTGTTGGACTTCTTGAAGGGGATACATTGAGTACTGGATTTATTCCCGTTTTGGCAAAACCCCAATCTGTTCCTGCTAATGATGCGTCTCTAATTAAAACAGGAAGCGTGCCTACTTTAACTGAAGAAGGGCAGCAGGGTAAGAAGTGTTTGTTGAAGTGGAAAAGACCCCAGAAGATCAATCGCATTTATGGTGATTGGCTTGATGATATGCCGCTAGTGCAACACCTGCCAAGCAAAGTGGAGAGCTGAGTTCAAGATCCTGTGTAGGTTGAACTAAGAAATTTTGAAGGGTCATGCTCCCAAGAATCAAGATTTTGAGGAGATTTCAAAGGGCTTGAAAGCGAGAGAATTCTTTTTCATTTTAAGTCTTTCTTCGTTGTTGGTTTGGGAACAGGTCAATAGGTTTGTTTTTTTCATTACTCCTCTCCCCTCTCCTCTTCTTTTCTATGTGAAATATAGGTTAGCAATTGGAAGTCGCTATTGTCATTAGAACATCAAATAAGAGACCATCGTTGGTCAAATCAAATGTAATTCTCTCTTATCAAAGCAAGATATTGCCTTCAATTGTCATCAAACAAGAATGAAAAGCTTTACCCAACATAGGTAAGCAACATGCATAGTACAAAAATTTATGCAAGATTTGAGTTTGATTGAGATGTATGCATGCTTCACACTTTTTACAGTGTTTGTACAGTGAAAAATGCAAGTCAATGGGAAAGCGTTTTCTATTTGCTAGGAAAAATATGACTAATAACATAGGGTGCGTTCGGGATGAGCTGAATTTTTCAGCTTATTTTCACTTTCAGCTTATTTTTGCTACTATTCATAGGTTCCACTGTACTATTCAGCTTATTTTTTAACATTTTTTATACACTTTCAGTAAAAAAATTTCAGTTTCAGCTAAATAAGTTGTTCCAAACGGACACATTGTAAGGTAAAAAACGTTTTACTAAATGATAATTTAGTAGTTACATCATTGGGGAAGGAATACTGGGAGGCGCTAGTTGAGCAGTGATGCTTCCTAAGTGCAAGACTTTGAGTCAATAATGACCATCCATAATCCCATTTATTTATTGATATATTGATAGTAAGGCAAAAAAGGGACATATAGCAAGGCAAAAAACGTTTTACTAAATGATAATTCAAGAGCCACCATCGGGGGAAGGAACACCGAGGCGCTTAGTCGAGCATCGAAGCTAGGGTGCTTCCTAAGTAAGACTTGAGAGTAAGCTCAATGGCCACCATCCTTATGAAATCTATTTATTTATTGATATATTGATAGATGGAGGTAGGGGATCTGAACTTTGGAAGTCTCCATAGAAAATGAGCTTGGTGGTATCGATTGAATTAACTGATTTTTTTTTTTTTTTTCCAAATGAAATTTTCATCAAGCAAATCAATTTGTTATTTGGGGTTTGTTTTTCCAAAAAATCCAAATTAAAATTTAGGAGACATTATCAAAGAATAAATGTTGGCTACAAATTTCATTGGAGCATTAGGCTTCAACCCATAATAGGAAGATGATATGTGTTTTTATCATTTTTTTTTTTTTTTTTTTTTAGTAAAGTGTCCTTATCATGTTTAATGTACATGATCCACTCAAAAAAATTATCTGCAATCACTTAAATTTTTTTTTTTTTTTTTTTTTTAGAAACACTAAAATGTTGTTATTTTGAATTGAAGGTTCCAACCAAATTTATAGTCAAACTTCGTCCATTATATATATTGGATCCAATTAAGGACATACATTAATCATCAATTTTAGAAAACCTTTTATGGAATTGAAACAGCTATCAAAACAATTAGTTATCTTTTCATTTTCCCATAAAAAAGCTTCCCAAAATGCTTTACTAACATATGCCCTTAGGACATAAGTTAGTAAAACCCATATATATTTAGCATGAGATTAAATTCTGTAAGAACGTGGTATAAAACCCATGTTTAACCCTCCAATCCCAACATACCACATCATCTTATCACATATTTAAGAATAAGTAGAACCACACCCAATCAATTCTAATACCCATATATAAATCCAACTAAATTGGGAATTTATTGAAATGTTATTTGGTATGGTAGAATGTATCGAATTTTAAGTAAAATGCTAATGTGACAATCACTTATTGAATGGTGTAAAACATGAGTTTTACACTCCATCCTTACTAACTTCGGACTCATTTAATATATATGTATTCAAATTAAACTAAAATTAATTGGATCATCCATTGATGGTCAACACAGTAAATACATTGATACCATTAAATTTTGATGTATAAACTAAACATAAATTGCTTTATGACGTACACATGGCATAAATTGCAAAATTATTACACAGTAAGTCTAGTGCTACAAACTTTTCCACAATTTTACCACAACTTTGTTACATAGCGACTCGTGAATTGTGAAATTATAGACCCACATGAACCCAATATTTTATTTCCATCACTCATAAATCACCACATAGCAAAACTGTAACAAAATTATGGGAAAAAAAATTATATTTTTCTTTAGTAATAGTTATGAAAAAGTTTGTGTCATGTTCTTATTTACATGCCATTAATCTTAGGACTTTGTTAATAGGTGTCGGCTAGCACCTGTTAATGAACCAGCCTCTGGGTCCCACCTGCATAGGAAATTGGCAAAGTTTAACTTTTCAGCTGTGGTTGATGTTTAGATGTGTACTTTGGTTTCTCCAATAATTATAGGACAAAAATGCCCATTTAACACACCTTTAACACATTTTCCTCCATTTCACTTTTTATTTCTCACCCAATTTCACTTTATCAATATTTTACTCTTCATCTTCTTTCACTTTACCAATATCAAACTCACTTTTTTTCATTTTACCATTATCAAACCCACTTCCAAAAAAAAAAAAAAAAAGAGATGAAGAAAAGTTCAAGTGTTCAATGAAGGATTAAGCAATTATTTGCAAGGTACAATAATTTTATTTTATTAAATTCATATTTATTTTTAAATATATTTGAATATGAGGTTAATCTTATTTTATTTGTATCATGTTTTTTTTTTCATTTATCCTGAAATATGATGTGGATTGTTTTAATCTTGTTTTAATATAGCACCAATGGATGAGAATTTAGTTATAAGTGAGACTCATCAAGTTGTTAAAAGGAATTGTTTTAACTTAAATGAATTACTTCAAGAATGAACTATTATTTTATTTTATTTGTATCATTTTTTTTTTCATTTATCCTAAAATATGATATTGAATATTGATTGTTTTAATCTTGTTTTAATGTAGCACAAATGGATGACAATTTAGTTGCAAGTAAGACTCATCAACTTGTTCCAATGAATTACTTTGACTTAAATGAAATACCTCAAGAAGGTACTATTTTTTTTTTTTTTTTTTGTAATCCATATTTCATTTAACGTATAATATGATATTGATTTTTTTTTAATTCTTGATTTAATATAGCACTAATTGATGATGATTTAATTGCAAGTGAGATTCATGGAAGTGTTTCAAGGAATTGTGTTGAGTTAAATGAGTTTCCGAATGATGGAAAAAATAATAACACATGTGGAGGGAAAATAATTGATTGGAATGAATGTCCAATAGATGAGACGGGGGTTATTGAAGAATATGAGGATATAAATTCAATAGATTATGAATTTGACCCTTTTGTTGGTCAATGTTTTCTTAGTGAAGAAGAAGCTTTCATTTTCTATAAAAATTATGCAAATCGAAATGGTTTTACAATTCGAAAAGGTCGTTCGGAGAAAAAAAATGGAAAAATAGGAAGACGTAATTTCTTTTGTCATCAGGAAGGTAGGCAACCACTAAAAATGGTGGATTCATCTAAGGAGCAACAAAATAAGAAGTCTTTAAAATGTAGATGCAAAGCTCGTCTAACTATTGTATTGCGAAAGTCAATAGACATTTTTCCGAAAAAATGGCATGTCACTATTTTTGTTATAGATCACAATCATGAATTGTTGTCCCCTTCGAGTGTATGATTTTTTCCGGCCAATCAAGTTATAACTGAAGATGATAAAAATTGCATTCTCTTATACAAAGAAGCTGGACTTTCAGTTAGAGAAATAATATGTGTCATGGAACTTAAGAAAAATGTGAAACATGGACATCTTTCATTTTTTCAACGAGATATTCATAATCTTTATATGAAAATGAGAAATATGCATGTTGTGAATGATGCTATAGATTTCTTACAATTTTGTAAAGCTGCTAAAGAAAAGAATTCTAAGTTTCAATATGCATTCACAATGGATGAAGAGAAAATGTTAGAGCATATTTTTTGGTTGCACCCTCATAGTTTTGATTGGTACCAAAAATATGGAGATGTAGTTGCTTTTTATATTACTTACAAAGTAAATGCTTATGATATGCCTTTTGGTATTTTTGTTGGTGTCAATAATCATGGAAAGTCGATTCTCTTTGGTTGTGCACTTCTTCGAAATGAAACAACTAGTGCTTTTCGATGGCTAATGAAGGTACTCTATTTATCTGATAAATTTGTACAACTATTTTTCCATTTTATTTCATTAGCGTTTTGTTTCTTGGGTGAAAATGGTTTGTTTGTGTTGGAATTCTTGGTGTTATTTTATGCTTGTTTTGCGTGGAATTGAAAATGGAATTTTGGGTATTGTATAAACTATTAGATGATTGAGAATTGAGATTCTTCTTTCTATTTGTATGTGAAAGAAGCAAAACCAATTAGAAATTTGTGAGTAAATAGGGATAAATACTATTTGTTGTTTCAATAAAAGTTTACTTATTTATATTATAATAAAAAAAGAGCTAATGGGGGTAGTTGTTTTTTTAATTGCTGCATGGGGTGGAGTTCACTCAACACCCACTGACCCACCCACGTATGACCCTTTGTTTTCTTTTCTTTTCTTTTCTTTCTTTTTTTAATTTTATTTTTTCCTCTTTTTTTCTCATTCACCCATTTCTTCACAAATATCAACTTTCTTCATCTCTTTATCTACTTTCCTCCACACTTTTATCTTCTTTCTTCTTCTACACTTCTATATTTTCCTTCACGCACGCACATCTTCAAAGAACCCACTCTCTCAAATTTCTCATCCTTCCTCTTACATGCCAATTGAAAAGCATTAAGAGTTAATTTTTCTCAATTTCACCCAAGACCAACTCCTCTCTCACTCTGTAGCGCCAAAACCAAATTGGAATTGAAGTTAGATGGATGCATCGGAGCCACTCCTCGTCATCTCGACCCAATGGTGTTAGAAGATTCAAATCTGATGTTAGAATGAGATCAGTGATGGTCAGATGGAGGTCCTTGTCCATACCCAGATGTTGCTATGATTTTCTCTATATGTCATTTCTGTGTATTTTGTGGTTATAGAGTAGGGATAAATTTGGGAGTTCATAATAAGGCTAAGGGTAATTTAGAGATAAAGAACATGTTTTTTCAATTTTGGGTTCAAGGGCATTTTGGTCAGGTTGCAAAATAATTTGACTTTCTCCATCTAAACTAACACACATTTAATACATATCCAGCGTTTTTTATATCCCTAAAAAAACGTGAATAGTTTATTTTAAATTTTATTACATTAATATGGCGTTTGGTATGGGGTAATGTTTTAGGATTCCCAAGAATGTTTAAAGATTCCCATGTTTGGTTGCAAATTACACCAGAGAATCAGATGCCAGGGGAATCTGGATTCCCCCATTAAACCCTTCTCAGTAGGAATGTTCAGTAGGAATGTGATTCCCTTTAAAACAGGTGGGTATCCAGATTTCCAAACTTAAAGGAATTTGTATTTTTTATAAATTGATAATTTTAACATTTTTTCCTTATCATTTAAGCAATTAAGATAAAATATAAAACAAATCATCAATATCTTTTCTCTTATCTTTATCTTTTCCCATCAAAACAACATAAACAGGATAGACAACAAATCATCAATATATTTTCTCTTATCTTTATCTTTTCCCGTCAAAACAACATAAACAGGATAGACAACTCTGTTAATATATTTTTTAACAAAGTTCTATTTAATATATTTTTTAACAAAGTTCTAATTAATAGTTTATATTTTGTTTTTCATTATTTATTTAGAGGAAGATATTTTTTTAAAGGACTAATTAATAGTTTATGTTTTTTTTCATTATTTATTTAGAGGAAGATTTTTTTTTAAAGGACTTGGTAGTTCACATTCAAATCTAAGGATAGAATGGGAAAAATAAATAATTCATTTAAGATTTCTGGAAATAAACCAAATATTATCATCTCACATTCCTAAAAATCTTAAGAGATTCCCAATAAAACCAAACATAAGAATAACTACATTCGAATCACATTCTTAAAAATCTGGATGTCAGGAATAATGTGGATTCTCCCATACCAAACGCCACATAACGGGAGCCAGCACCCGTTAACGGCACCCTTAATCTTAAACTAAAGCCACCCTCCACAGGGTGGAACCCACGGTCCGAACCCCGGTCTCATTCCCATGCAACCCTGGCTCGACTGAGACTCTCTCTCTCTGGTGAAGCAAAGTCGGTGGTCCCCAAAAATGCTCTCAATCAGGACACGTGTCATTACTCCAAGCCTTCGAGTCATCACCTACCTCAGCTCCTACATTTCCTCTCTCTCTCTCTCACGGTTCAAAGCCAAGCCACCACCAATGGCACCAAGATAGTCATGTTCTTCTCTCTCCTCTCTCAAACCTCACCTCTCTTTTCTCTCTCTAAAAAACTCTCTTTTCTTCATACCTTAACCAAAACTCTCTCTCGCCTCTCCATAACCAAAACCATATCCACATCCACCATGGCTATAAACTTGAAGTCCCATGCTTTTGCAGGCAACCCTTTGAGATCCAAGACCCCAAAAGCTGAAGACCCATTTGCACCAATCCCAGCCCTTGAGACCCTCAAGGCCCAGCTCTTAGATTCCACCACTGAACACCATGTCTCTCCACCTACTTTCAAGGTCCTACCTTTCAGAAAAGGCAGGCCCTTGGCATCTTCCAATGGTGGGGTTGGTGACTTGGTACCAAATTGGAATCTGGGTTGGATTAGTTTGGCTGATTGTAAAGATTACCTTGCCAATTCTGGGGTCCAATTGAATGGGGACTCCTTGGTTTATCTGGGTTCCAGGCCTGAGGATGATGTTGTTTATTGGGCTATTGATGTTTCTGATGAGGGTGGTCTGGTTACTGAGTTTGCTACCAAGCAGCTCAGTTTTGTTGAGGTTAGGACGCTAATGGTAGCCACAGATTGGGCTGATTCCGTGGCTATGGCGGAATTGGCTATTGCTGGACATGTAAGTGGTTATTGTTCTTTGAAGAGGTTTGCGGTTGATTTTGATTTAAGGTACTTTTATTGAATGGTGACATGTTGGTGATAATGGTGTTGTAAGCTGATTGTTAATGTGTTTTGATTTGTTCAATCGGTGATCTGATTGGAATTTTCTTTTGTAGACCTGCAAAAAGTTGTGATGAGCATGAGCTTTAGTTTAACTTATATTAAGTTGTAGTTCACCTGTTGATTGGCAACTTGTCAATGTGATTGTTTGTATGTTTGCTTGTTCTTACAATTAGAAAATTTACTGTTGGTCCCTAAAGTTGAGCACATAAGTGATTTTAGTCCCAGAGTTTAAAGTTATTGCTTTTAGTCTCTAACAAACTTAAAGTTGTCGCTTTTTGTCTCTAATAAATTTAAAGTGATTGCTTTTAGTCCTAAAAAAACTTAAAAGTGATCAATTTTAGTCCCAATGGAGTGATGACGCATCATTCTTTAGTTTGGCCACCTAGGAAGGACAGACATGGTACGGGTACGGATACGGTATGACACGGTGACACGAGCAATTTTTTAAAAATTATAATATAAAATGGCTGGTACGACACCAGTATAACACGGGTATAACACTCTAAATGAAGTGTCTGTGCTTCCTAGAATGGCCACAGCATCTACATGACTAACAGCGATTACTTCGAATTTCAGGGACTAAAATCTTTCAGAGGCTAAACTGTATAGACCAACAATGTATTTAAGCCTTTTTACAAGTTTTATGAATCTCAACCAAGCAAATTTCTGTATGTTTGCTTGTTCGCTAAAGAGCAAGGTGAGGCTATGGGTTCAAGACCCACGGGTGTCATGTGTAACTTACTAGTCAAGAAATAATATCTGTAGGGAACTTACCAAAAAGACTTATGTATGGGGGGATCAATCTTAAAATATGTGCAAGTACTGTTTTGAATATTTTGGGGAAAGAGAGAGACTGTAAGTGACCTCAGTTTGATATAAAGAGTTCAAGGAACCCAAGCAGATTTTCCTGTGTATTAGGGCTGTGCCCCTTCAGGTGCTTCTTTATGAAATTTTTTACTTATTTAAAAAAAAAAAAAAAAAAAAAAAAAATTCCTTCAAAGAAGAGGAACCAAAGGGGAATTGACTTGTACAGCTATTGTTTGTGCACGATCAATACAAGATTACACTATTATTTTTTGTAATGTTCTACTCTTAGTTGCTTCCCATGACCATTTCTTGACATACTTGATTAGCCTGTCAAGGATCCATATCCAATCTCAAAAAGTTTTGAGACCAAAAGCTTTGGTTGTTGTTGTTGTTTTGTTAAAGCTTACCAGATTAGCAGGCAATGATGTCACCTTACTTTTTGTATTTTGCTAGCTATTGTTTTACATTGCTTGTTATCTTCCTGCATTATTGCATAGTTAAAGGTTGCTGAGAGCTGCACATATTTTCTCTGGTCTTGGGGTTTTATTAGGCCAGGGCATTGCTAGAATGGCATAGCATATCAAGGTTTTGTGGACACTGTGGTGAGAAAATGGTCCCCATAGAAGCTGGGAGCCGAAAGCAATGTTCAAATGAGTTATGCAAAAAGAAGGTTTATCCTCGTGTTGATCCGGTATGATTATGCTTAATATCCTCTCTTATAAATACCCCAATAAATTGGAAGCTTCGAGTGTCTCATTGGTTTCTATGGCTTAAGTCTTATTACAGGTTGTCATTATGTTGATCATTGATAGAGAGAATGACCGTGCACTCTTAAGCAAACAATCAAGATTTGTACCCCGAATGTGGAGTTGCTTAGCTGGTTTTATAGAGGTATGTGCTTGGACAACTTTTAGATGTTGCATGTTTAGAAATTCTTTTATGGGATTCTAAAGCTATCATTACATTGATGTGGTGTTGCTCCCATACAAGAGAGAAAAGGGCAGGGGGTAGAAAAAGAAGAAGAAGATTGACATGAAAAGATAGGTCATTTGACCTGAACTGGGACACTTCTTAGTATCTCTGTGACCAAATCGTAACAATAATAATTAGATAACATTCAAGGGTTTTTTTTTTTTTTCTTTCTTGTCTCAATAAATTAGTAAAAACTTCATTAATTTGAGGCTTTTTATTATCTGTAGCCAGGAGAAAGCTTGGAAGAGGCAGTGAGAAGAGAAACATGGGAGGAGACTGGTATTGAAGTAGGAGAAGTTGTATATCATAGTTCACAGCCATGGCCTGGTATAAATTTTGCAAAATGCATTTTTTTTTTCTCATATATTCCTGCTTGACACTATATTTAACACTATGGATGCATTATTTTAAATCTTATGGCTTTCTGTCTTTGTCCATTATCCATCTCATAGTCTTTTGTGCCACTCATTTGCATTTTAAATATATTACTCCCAGTTTTGACTGCCTTTTCCCCTTTTTAAACACAAAACCACAAAAATCAAGAACATTTGGTCCTATGACCATCTTATGTAAATTTAACCTTTAGTCTAGTAAGTTCTCAATTACGGAATGCTTTAGTCCACTTGAATATAATCCAAAAAAGCAAATAACTTTTATCATTAAAGATAATCGTGCTTTATTTGTTGATCATTTCAATTGTACAAAAATAGGGTTTTATTTACATATTTATTAATAGGCGAAAAACACCTTTTAGTCCCTACATTTTCAGGCGATTCCCATTTTAGTCCCTACATTTTATTTTTCCCGTTTTAGTCCCTATCCTGAAAAACGCTTCCCGTTTTAGTCCCTGTCGTTACATCAGAAACGGAGAAAGTTGACGTGGCAAATGGTAGGAATAAATAATACTAAATTAAAGCTGACGTGGCCTAAATTAATAATAAAAAATGTTTTTTGGCATTAAAAAATGCCACGTCGGCATTTAAATTAAAAAAATTAATTTATTAATTTAAACTAAATAAAAAAAATTAAAAACAAAATGAAAAACTAAAAATCATATGAATTGAGATCTAAGTGTGTCTTGAACAAGAACAACAAGAACACAAACTCAGATCCAAGAACATAAACCCAGAAATTAAAAAAAAAAAAAAAAAGATACATACACTTAGAAAAAACCAAACAAGCTAAACTCTAGTCTCTCCCTCTCTCTTTGTACCGATCTCTGTTGCCGTCGAGGACGCTGTCAAGGACGCCGTTGAGGATGCCGTCGGGACGCCGTCGCCGCCATGAGGACCCAGTCGAGCTCGCCTCGTCGTCGAGTACTGATTTTCGCCGTCGCTTTGCTCTCATCTCACCCTCACACCATGTGGCTTTTGCATTTTTGATACCCACATGGTCTGAAGCAACTTTCTTTTGTTTCTGTGATCCTCTTAAGTAAAAATTTAAAAAGAAAAAAAAAATCCCAGATTTCATTTTGACTTTTTTATTTATTCGTTTAGTTGATTTTTACTTCGCACATGTTTGTCTTCTAATAAGTACATGGTAATAATTTTTGTATGTAAAAATGGGTTCTTTTTGTGTTTTAAGGATGGGAGTTTAGTGATCTGGTTTTGGGTATAGATTTGATTGAATCTATGTGCTGTTTTTCTTTTTAAATAATAAAGGTAGTTAGAAATTAACCCTTTTGAGTTTTTATTTTTATTTTTGCAAATCTAGTGGCCAAAACGGAAAACGTTTTTCAGGATAGGGACTATAAACGGTAAAAATAAAATGTAGGGACTAAAATGGGAATCGCCTGAAAATGTAGGGACTAAAAGGTGCTTTTCGCCTTATTAATATCCATATTTTCATTAGAACTCCAGAACTTCAAACTGAAATATGGATCTTACTGAGAAAATTTCATTCCTTTGGGTGTGAGATTCCAAATATCCAAAAACTTAGAGTTTGTTTTAAATTCCTCTATTTTCTTTTTCTTTTTTGCTAAAATCTTCTGTATTCAAATGAACAGAAAGATGATTCTGAGAGGTATTTGCAATATTGCCCCTCTGGTTTTGTAAACAATTCCTCATAAGTAGCCTTCTGAATTTTATGAATTTCTCGTTGGAATCATTTGTACTAGTTATCTCAAAGATTCTTCATTTTATTTTGATGATTTTTTTTAATAATTATAAAAGTTTGAAAATTTTCTGAACTACAGGTTTTAGGGCTTTGGAAATATAGTTGTTATTTTCTCTAATTTTTCTTATCCTTTCTTTTTTGACACATACGCAGTCAAATTGTCCTGTCAGCATCATGAGTTAAGAGATACTTAATAGTGTTTGTCTATCCACAAAATCTGTTTCTTTTAGAATTCCTGTTGATTTTTGTGCCATGGAGCATTGGCTACCTAATTGTCCTATCAGCATCATGAGTTGAGTATTTTTTTTTTTTTCTCTCTCTTGCTGTTATGTTGATAAGAGAACCATAGGCAACCTAATTTTCCTGTCAGCATCATGAGTTAAAAGATACTCATAGTTTTTTTTTGTACTCATAGTTGTTTTGTTTATCCAAAGTATCTATATCTGTTAGAATTTTCAGTTGATTTTTCGGCCCCTCTACTTTCTGCAACAATGTATGAGATTGATGATTTCTGGTGATATACATATAATGAGTTAATAGTTTATACAAATCATTGAATAGATTTCAATTTTTGTCTGTTGATTTTTGGTTTTTTCCCAGTTGGGCCAAGTAGCATGCCGTGCCAGTTGATGGTTGGGTTTCATGCATATGCAAAATCACTAGAAATAAATGTGGACAAGGAAGAGTTGGAAGGTATGTTGAGACTGAGCATCTTGTGTGTGTTTAAATTCACCATTCTTTTTTATTCTTTTCCCAGGTGGTCAGTCTTTAGCTGTGTCTTTAGTTTTTATTAAATAGGTAAATGCCATTTTAGATTTCCTGAGGATAACTGGATAAGTTTTCTTGACTTCATCAAATGAGTCAGCTTAGCAATAAGGTAAGAAGTATCATGTAAAAAAACATAATGTTGTGTTGAGAACAAACCTAGAATCTACTCTATAATGCAGGGATTTCATTTATCTGGATGGGGGCTTCTTTAATTTGTAAATGATGTGCATCATCTTGCAGCAAATCATAACTTTCTTATCACCCCCCACCACCCCACCCCAAAAAAAAAAAGCGAAAGAAAACTGTAGGAGATCAAATAAAATGAGTTGCATAGATGCTGAATATTGTTACATGGATTTGAGGGTGAGGTTTGCTTTTCCAAGGCATGCTCATGACAGTTTTTTGTGCTCTTTTTGCATTTCTGCTGGACATGTTGAAAAATTAAATCTAAAAATAATGTTCACTTATGTTTTCCTAGATGCTCAGTGGCATAATAGGGAAGATGTGAAAAAAGCTCTGACATTTGCTGAATACCAAAAAGCTCAAAGAACAGCTGCAGTCAAGGTAGAACAGATGTGCAAGGGGGTTGAGAAAGGACAAAACTTGGCTGCAGATTTCAACGTGGAAAGCGGTGAACTTGCAACCATGTTTGTCCCCGGGCCATTTGCTATCGCCCATCATCTCATATCTTCCTGGGTCTACCAGGATTCATTCAATGGTGTTGAAGCTCAATTAAAACTACCTAGAAGTGGTTCTATGTCGAGTTTGTAGTAGTGGTCAACTAATTTTTAAGACAACATAAAAGCTAGCATCCTACATTCAAAATAATAGTCAAGAGTCTTGTATCATCGTAGTTCAGTCCTGTATCCTGATTCTCAAGATGGTAAAGGGTATTTGGTGCCTCAATCCCATGGAATGTTATTATGTCGATGTCGTGAATAATACTACCTCCAAAATGAGAAAGTGAGAAAGAGAGAGAGCAGTGTTGGTGCTACCAACCTCCCTCATGGTGGCTGGTGGCATGTATTGCATCCATTAAGGTCGAAGGTGTGATAGTGAAAGATGAAGAGCAGTTTCTTCCCTTCATTTAATTTATTTTCTTATAGTTGGCATAATGTTTTCTTCTTATCCAAAAATAATTCATGTATGTATCTTGTTAATTGTTATACATTTGAATCATTCATGTATGTATCATGTTCGAAAGCTTGTTATTTAACACTTTTCAAACTGATTTGGTTGTATCATATATTATTTCCAATTCAAATATAAAAGATTAGCATGAGTTTGTTTTGGGATTATGCTATCTCTTTCTTCTTATTACTTTTTTTTTTTGCTGAATTCTTTCTTCTTATTACTTAGCAAAAAAGAGATTGGGAAATTACATGTTAAAATAACCAACTGCCAACATCAGTGTTACACTAGTACAACACCTGTTGGATCACAATCTCCCTAGAACTGGTTTTTTTTTTTTTTTTTTTTTTTTTTTTTTTTTTTTTTCGAAGCACGAAATAATACTAGTCTTCTCTCTCTCTAAAAAAAAAGTTACAATTCTGTGGAATACGCTTTGCATGAGTGCAATAATCAACAATGGGCTGGAAAGAGATTGACTAGTGATCATAGGTTATTATCTTGCAGTTTATGTTTTCATCATAAATCTATTATCCTTAACTTCATGATGAATTGAGGATTGAGATTTGAGGCCAAGATTAATCTGAGACAAGTTATAATAAACTCCAAGTTGGCTTTCTTAGTGTTGATGCCTACTTTGGCAAGGAGGCTCAATAACAGGAAGAAATCCAACAATATGGGAGGAAAAAAGTTAGTAAATTGAGAAGAAAACCATTAAATCCGAATGACAAGAATAATGGACCATAGGCCTAAAAAAATAGCAAAAGGGCCTCAAAGAAAGCAAGCGGGCCCAAAAGAGCTTAGAGAAAGAAGTGGTAAACCCATGGGCATTATGAGAAATAGAAAGCAAGCAAGAATGGGCCAAAGAAGCCCAAAGTAAAGAATTAAGTAAATAAGAGGTTGGTGGAAAAGCCCATAAACCCCGAAAGTAAAGGATATGGTAATTTGGGCCAAGGAAGCTCAAAAGACTTAGCCAAAGCCCATGGGAATGAAGAATTGGAATGGGCCGAGGATGCCCAAGGAGATGAAACGGGCCGAGGATGCCCAAAAGAATGAAATGGGCCAAGGAAGCCCAAAACAGCATGAGTACTAGCCCAATGATAATGCTGGGCTACTGAAATTAAGCAAAAGGGTAAGGAATAACAGGATGGCATAGTAGAAGTATTAAACGACTTGCAAAAAGGGTAAGGAATGGATTAGAGAAGAAAAAGCCCACAATCAAGCAAGGCCCAACCCAAGAAAGAAGTAAGACATAAAGAATGAAAGCTCAGAGACTCATTCATGCCACAAGAGGTTAAGAACGAGTAACAGAATGTGCAGACGAGCCCTCAGGTCATGGCAAACGCATGAACAGCAGACAAGCCATGGACACACAAGGAAGTGGAGCACGCACAAGGCTCAAGCACCTCCAACTTATACCCAGCCAATACAGGAGTGGTGGGTCATGGGTCAGAGGTAAGAGAATGTAAGTCTGGCGATGGAGAGAAGGGGAGAGCCTATTCTGGGGTTCCCGCTCAAACTCTTTTGGAGAAAATGTCCTGCTGGGATGACATGCCACCAAAAAGATGAAAAAATGAGTTGGAATCACTAAGTGCATGCCATAAGGGATAGTGAGAGAGAATACCCACCCTTATCTGGATGGGAATGCCATGGTGAACTAGAAAACAAAATAAGACTCTTTGTCTAGGAATGGGATGTGGCACGGGCAACACAGGTAAGTGGTGATAGCTAGGTAGCTGACAGACTAGTGGGTGGTCTGGGAAGGACACCCACACCAGGACAAAAGTGGTTAAGGGGTAAAATAGTAAAAAATCGACACGGCAGGCAGTATAAAAGGGGCCTCAGCGGTGCACAGAAAAGAGGAAGAACGGAACAAGAGAGTGAAAGATAGAGCAGAAAACTTAGAAAGGAAAAAAAAAAAAAAAAAGGAATTAGAAAGAAAAGAAAAACAGAGAGTAAGCAGGAGTCTGATAGTGAGCATGCACCAATAGGCTATTCCCTTCTCTCCTTCTAAAAGCATACCCTCTAGTAAGGATTAAGGAATCTGGGGATAAGCCATTTAGGCACATTCTCTCAAAGTGGGTAATTTCCGTGGCAGGATTTCTCTGTAAGATTGCCCACATTGAAGAGTAGTTCCCTTCCTAGACTTAACTCCGTAGAGAAATCAAGCATGACAAACTGACCATTCTTCCTTTGTTTTATTGATTAAGCATTAGTGTGATTTCCTTTCTTTATTGTTATCATCTTATTTATGTTGCATTTATATTACTGCATTACTTTTTTCCTTTATTAAGATTATCATTTAGTATTTCCTATGTTTTGACTGACAGTAAGCATATTCTTTTTTTATAGTTGTCATATTACACCTACCTGCCATGACTCTTTTGTAACAGTTTCCTCTGCCATGGGCATGTGACCAAGGTTTTAGTGAAGGGGCTTTAGTTTGCGCATAAGCTAGCTTGGGGTGTGTTGCAGTCAAGCTAGTCCTGACTCTCCTACCGAGAACCATTAGGCCATAGCGTGGTAGGAGATAGCCCAGCCCGCAATTGCGAAAAAAGGCCCACCACATTTAAATTGGCGACTCCGCTGGGAGTTGGGAAAAAGATAGGGAAAGTAGACAAAAGCCCTCGCAAGCTATGCCCCCAAAATCAAAGACAACACGAAACATGAGTACCGTGCCCTCGCAGGCAGAGTCAAAGCCAACAACGCCCCACCAACACTAGCCTAACCAGGCGGGAGGTGTAAATAGAGCAGGGGGTGAAACATAGCAACAGCAAAGGATCCCCACTGACAATGCCAACATTTTTATCGAGGTGTTATAGTCATTACAACATTCGCAGCAGCAGATGATGGAAGAAATCCATCAAATGAAGGCAGACAAGACGACAGAAAAAGGAAGCCAGCATGACCCAGAGCATGCAGCAGACAAAGAGGAGACCCCAATTAGAGGTGCTCTGCAGAATGCAGAACAACGTTTTATCACTATGGCTGAAGTTGCAACGCTCCTAGCAAGAAAGGGCCAAAGCGCCTAAGGAAAGGTTTTACGCGAGAAGACCTCCTTACCCATTGAGAATACTCAGCAAGCCATACCCCGAGAGGTATGAGCCAGGAGTTTTTGCATAATACGATGGCAGAAGGGGAAGTGCCGTTGAGCATGTGAGTAAATTCATTGATACCCTTGGCCCTTACGCTGCAAACGAGGACCTGTGTCTTCAAGAATTTTCTAAATCACTGTGTGACCGTGCGTACACCTAGTACATTGGTTTGAAACCAGGGTCAATCCCAACATGGGATGACATAGTGGTTGTATTTTGTACTAAATACTTTCACGGAGAAGAAACAATAACGCTCGCTACTTTGCAAGCAACTAAGCAAAGAAGCGGCGAAGATTTGATGGAATACATCAAAAGGTTCAGAGACATAGCACTCAATTGCTATAACTATTACGAAGAAAAGACATTAGTAGAAATGTGTATGGGAAACATGATCAGGGAGTACAGAGCTGTTCTAAAGAATCTAGAAATCTCTCAGTTCGCACAGCTGTTGCAGAAAGCTAGAAAGACTGCTCAGTCAGTGAGACCAAGTTCTGACAAGAAAAACACCCCACAAGCTATGGCAATATCCACTAGCGAAAGAAAGAGGAAGTCTGATGGAAGGGAGTACGATACCCCTCCACCACTACCATGTACCCCTAAGGAGCTGGACGTGCTCCTAGATAAATGGATCGCAGATGGAGTTTTTAAGCCTAACCAAGTTTCGAGAGAGCACACCGAAGAAGAGCGAAGAGACCCACGTTTCTACCGCTTGCACAATTTTGTGCAACATCCTACCGCAGAATACTGGGCACTCTGCACATTAGTGCACTGAAGAATCAAAGAAGGAACTCTAGAGTTGTCCCAGCCAGAAGTCCAAAGAAACTCATTCCCGAACCACAAGGGGAAGGGTATAGCACCAGTTGTCATTTGCGCAGATCTAGGGGAAGACGAGGAGGAAAGGCCGACCTTGCCTACCGCAGCGATTACCACCTTGCAGAAAAGTTCCAAGTTCAAGAACTTGTTTGATCAGTTGGGACTCACAGCAAATGATCGAAGGATAGCCATAGAGGCTTTGGTGAGCATTGCCTCTGGAGTAGGAATAGAATGCTTGACAGCAGAAGTCATGGATGACAAGGCCCTTTAACAGGAAGCAAATGAGATCACTTTCAGTGATGAAGGTATGGAAGCGGGGTACTCAGATCATAATAGGCCCCTTTACTTGGCAGCATCCATAAATCAAATCCCCATCAAGAGAGCCTTAGTGGATATGGGCGCTTCCATAAACTCATCTCACTTAGTACCTTACAAGTAGCAGGAATTTCAGAAAGAAAGATTCAGGGATGCCTAATGGAAGTAACAGGATTTTGGGGAAGAGGCGAATATACCGCAGGCCACATTCAGCTATGGCTGAAAATGGGACCAATGGCCTCTTTGGCCCGCTTCCACGTGGTAAAAACGGAGGTCTCATACCATGTGTTATTGGGAAGACCGTGGTTGCGTAAGCACCGATTGGTCCCATCCACTTATCATCAATGTGTGAAAGGAAGGCTGAATGGCAGAATGATACGAATAGTAGCAAATCTGTCACCCTTCGAACAAGCGGAGGCTCATCTGGTAGAAATTATGTTCTATGATAAATGGGCACCATCCGGGGAAGGCTCAGTGTCAAAACCACAGGGCACCTTTATGCCTAGGTTGGAAGACGTTCAAGATAACCCAGAGCCCGATCTAAGGAGACTATTAATGCAGAAAAGAAAAGGAAAGAAGCGCTCGCCCTGGAATCAGACGATGCGCCACAATGCGTCAAGGTTCGGACCCCTGATAGTAGAATCATCTACAAGTTATGAAGGTGCACAAGGCCCACATGCAATACGCAAAGGGTCCCCAAACAAGGATCGTAGCATAAAAGTTTGGTGTGCTACGTAGCTCAAGAAAGTTCGGAAGATGAAAGTCATACGAAGAAAGAGGAAGGAATCGCAGCAGAAGAGGATACACAAGTAGCAGCTGAAGAAAGATTGGAAGAAGTTGACCTGGGAACTAATCCATAGGAGCCAAAGCCCATCTTAATTAGTTCAAATTATCAGAGGAAGAAAATTCAGAATTAGTATTGTTGCTGAAAGAATTCAGGGATGTTTTCGCATGGGATTATAGCGAGATGCCCGGGTTGGATCCCGGGCTAGTAGTACATATGCTAAACGTGGATCCCGAGGCTAAGCCAGTGGCTCAGCCTGCCAGAGTGTTTCATACTGAAATAGAAGAGCAGATAGTAAAGGAGGTGCAGAAGCTGCTGGCCGCGGGTTTCATTAAGCCCATCCAGCACCCATGCTGATTGTCCAACATTGTGCCAGTAAAGAAGATGAATGGGCAGATAAGGTGTTGTGTATACTTCAGAAATCTTAACAGGGCCTGCCCAAAAGACAAATTCCCGTTGCCAAACATGGACCTGTTGATAGATTCTACAGCAAGAAACTCCATGTTTTCCTTCATGGATGACTTCAGCGGATACAATCAAATTCGAATGGCGCCAACAGACGCGGAGAAGACTGCTTTCAGGACTCCCATAGGCAATTTCTACTATACAGTGATGCCTTTCGGGTTGAAAAATGCAAGCATAACCTACCAACGTACCATGACAGCCATATTTCACGACATGATGCACCGTGAGCTGGAAGACTATGTGGATGACATAGTTGTGAAGTCAAAAAGGCGAGAAGATCATGTCCAAATACTAAGAAAGGTGTTTGAAAGATGCCGGACCTTCAAGTTAAGAATGTATCCCCTCAAATGTTCCTTTGGAGTATCTTTTGGGAAATTTTTGGGTTTTTTGGTCCATAGCAGAGGAATAGATGTGGACCCAGCCAAAGCCACAGCCATAGCGACCATGAAGCCGCCTGCCACAGTGAAGGAACTGAAAAGTTTTCTGGGGAAAGTCTTATACATTCGAAGATTCATCTCTGGTTTAGCATCAATCACTTCGGCCTTTGCCAAGTTACTCAAGAAGGGACAAAGTTTCGAGTGGGGAGAGGCGCAGCAGATGGCCTTTAGAAGGTTACAGCAGATTATGACAAACCTTCCTACGGTGCAAGCCCCGATCCACAAAAGGCTGCTACTGCTTTACTTAGCCACCAGCTCGTATGCCATAAGCGCGCTGATTGCCCAAGAAGATGGAAGCGGTGTTAAGCAACTAGTCTACTACATCAGTTGCACTTTAAAAGATGTAGAGACTCGCTATCCCAAGGTAGAAAAAGCATGCTTGGCGATAGTATATGCTTCACAGAGGCTACGCCATTACTTCCTAGCCTACGAGGTATGGTTGATGACGAAGTCTCACGCAATCAAGGCTCTGTTGCGGCAGCCAATCCTCTCTGGAAGGATATCCCAGTGGTTACTACAGTTGTCACAGTATGATTTGAAGGCAGGAACGCCCAGAGTAGTAAAAAGTTAGGCTATAGCAGACTTATTGGCATAATTCCCAGGAGAAAAGGAATTCCCGATGGACGACAAAGTTCCAAGGGAGGTAACCATGGCAGACATAGTTAGAGAACAATGGGTAATGAAGTTTGATAGATCCTCGACTGACCATTCAAGAGGCGCGAGAATAGTCCTATATCATGAGGGGGACGAGGCCGTGGCGCTCTCGTTCAAATTGGAATTTCCTTGCTCAAACAATACCGCAGAATATGAGGCTTACCTTACCGGGCTAGTTACGACCCTCGAAATGAGGGTCAAGCATTTAAAGGTAATTGGTGATTCCAACCTAGTGGTCTGCCAGACCAAAGGAAGTTTCTCTTTGAAGAAACCCAGCTTAGCCCCGTACAGGACAATGGCTTAGAAGATAGAGGAAAAGTTCTCAACATTTGAAATAGAGCACGCTCTCAAAAGCGAAAATCGATACGCAGATGTGTTGGTAGCATTGGGGTCACAAATAGCATTTGAAGGAAGCAACACCAGGGTAGAAGTTAGCAAACGAAAGATGCGAAGAGGATTGGAGGATTCCTATAAAGGAAGCCTTAATGAAAGAAGAATATATGATAGAATTGAAAGCGTTGAAAGACTACGCCCTAGTGAAAGGAGAATTGTACCACAGGATGTTGGGAAGAATCCTGTAGAGATGTGTGGGGTAAGAGGAGGCCCAAAGAAAGTTGAAGGAAGTACATGACAGAACCTGTGGGTTCTGCGGAGAAGTCAGCCTGTATTGCAGACTCTAGAGGGTGGGTTTCTATTGGCTAAGCATGGGTAAGGACGTGGACCAAGTCCAAACCCGATGCGAGGCTCGTCAGCTTGTAGTAGACAGGGAGGAAAGCTATGCTGTTTTTATCAGCGAGGATTGGAGGAGCCCGTTTGTGCAATACCTGACAAAGGGCATCCTACCGCAAAAACATAGTGAAAGATATAAACTTAAAAGGTTGGCAACACGCTACTTTTTGTACGACAGAGTCCTTTTCAAGAAAGGGTATAATGGTTTGGGTCCCGAAGAAGCAAGGGAAATGATAAAAGAGGTACATGCAGGAGAATGCGAGGAGCACCAAGGAAAGAAAAAGTTGTACAGATGCCTGCTACAAATGGGTTATTACTGGCCCACCATGAAAAGAGACACAACAGAATTTGTGAAGAAATGCCACAACTGCCAAGTACAAGCCAACTTGATTCACACTCACCCACAGAACTTGCATAGCATGGTCACTCCATGGCCCTTTCACACCTGGGGGCTTGATTTGATGGGGCTAGTTAATCCACCATCACGTGGGTACATATGGATCCTAGTGGTTACGAAGTACTTTACCTAGTGGGCGGAAGCAATACCACTCCGTAAGCCACAAAAGGGGTAGTGGCAAATTTTATCAAGAAAAACATAATTGTTAGGTTCGGAGTTCCTCATTGAATCATCAATGACAATGGCACGCCATTTGTTAACAGTAAGGTGAGGAAAATGCTAGAGTTCTACCAGATCAAGCACCACCGATCATCGCTTTATTACTCTTAAAGGAATGGGCAGACAGAGGCGACAAACAAGACTCTCATAAAGATCATCAGCAAGATGAACCAGGAATATACTGGGGGATGGGCAACGCACTTGCCAGACGCCTTTTGGGCTTACCGAAACTCACCAAAATCAGCCACAGGGTTTTCACCCTTCTCTTTAGTCTACGAATCAGAGGTGATGAGCCCAGCTGAAGTAATGACTCCCTCTTTGAGAGTCATGCAAGTGTGGAAGAAAGAAAAGGTAAAGGAAATTTTTGTGGCAGAAAGGTGTGAAGACCTAGAGGGACTGGATGAGAAAAGGGAAGAGGCTCAAGAACACAGCCGCAGATATAGACAGAGAATGACTGAAACTTATAGCAGGATGACTAGAGAGATAGTGTTTTCAAAAGGGCAACTTGTACTAAAGGCAGAAGACCATATCAGGCGAGGTATGGCAGGATCATCTAAGTTCTCACCAAAATGGGAGGGACCCCTTGTGATAAGAGAAGCACACGCAAGTGGGTATTATCGTTTGGCCCAGATGGATGGCAAAGATCTAATGGACCCCATCAATGGAAAATAGTTATAACAATATTATGCTTGAGGAAGAAAGACATCATGTAGTTGTCCCTCTTTCTGTTTTTTTTTTTTTTTTTTTTCTTTCTGTTTAGTTAGTTCCATGTTTTCCTTTTTTCCTTTCCTCCAAGTGACCATGTCACAAGACAATATTGTAGCATGCTTCTATTCAGAATGTAATGAAAAAACTACGAAGTATTAGCAAAAGAAAGCACATTGTATCATAGTCATAGCAATACTTGTAGCAAAAGCAGTAGCAAATGTAGCATTATAGTTTACAAAGGAGGAACTATGGTAGTCATGTCAGACTTGCCAAATAAGTACTGTAGAAAATAAAAAGTGTGCTAGATAAGGAAATAAGGGAAAGGAAACAAAAGGGGGAACTACATGATCTCATCAAAGTCCGGAAATGAGGTTCTGATCTCCAAAGCGGCTGGGTCCAGCAACACCAGAAAGTAGGCGCTCGCGACGTCCCTCTAAGTCTACCACCTCCTTCTTCAAAGCCTCAATGCGCGTGTCTATAGCATCCACAGCAGGCTGAACCTTCTTCATGAAGAAGGCTCGAGCAATCTCTCGCAAATGGTCCAACATAAACTCCACGGCAAAGCCCACTCTAATCAACTCCTGAACCGCGGCTCTCCACTGCAAGATCCTCTCGGCAGAAATGGTATCAATGAAGTTGTGCTCGATATCATTCATCACGCTCCCCAACAACTTCAAGAAATGCTCTCTCATAGAACGACCGAGAAGAAACCCCCGCATGAAGTCTCCACGGCTCCTATAGACTGCCTCCAAATGGGGAGCGCATTCCCCAGGAACCCTAAAGCCGTGGAAATCAACATAAGGAGACCAAGCACCCCAAAAGTCCGCAGGATCAAGATCGTTGACCTCGAGTTGGTCAAAGCGGGTGAAGAAAGCCGCAGCCTCGCTCATGGGATCGGGAACTGTAGTAGAGTTGCTGCCTACCTCAAACTGAGAGGGTGCAATCACACCAGTAAGAATCGGACCTGAAAGGAGACATGGAATACGACATAAAGAATGGATGAAATGAAGGAAACGAATCTATGATAGAGATAAGGAAGGAGATGGAAGAAAGAAAACATACCAAGACTTGTAGAAGTGGGGGCTGTAAATGTGGCAGAAACAGGAGCTGCAGGTGTGGCAGGAATGGGGGCTGTAGGCATTGCGATGTCTGCTGCAGTCTCAGACTCCTCAAGAATATCTGTGGTCAAGGGAATAAACATGCAGAAGGATCAAAGATTGCATCAGAGAGTTATGCATATATATAAAAAATAAAAATAAATAAAAAAAAGGGAAAAGGATGGGAGAGAAAGCCTAACAAGTGCAAGGAATGCATACCTATAGCCTCGGTCTTGTGCTCACCATTGTCCTCCTTGTCGGAATCTGAGACCCTCTTCTTCATGGTAGGCTTATCATCAGAATCCTCAAGAACCTCCTCAGATCCCTCATCAAAAGACAGATCTGCATTGGGCCCACGAGTGTCAGAACTAGGAATGGATGAGGGAGTGACCACTAGAGAAGAACCATCCTTTATAGCCTGAGATAAAGCCGCAAAAGGATCACTAGTCGAAATAACAAAGGGCGTAGCAGGGGAAGCACTCTCATTCTGAGAAGCAGCCGCAAGGGTAACTCCCTTCTGAGGAGTAGGGGTCTCGGTAGGAATGGAAGCAGACTCACTGACCCTCTCGATCTGGGCACCCTCCTCTATAGGACCAGGCTCGGCGGAAGGGATGGGGGTCTTGGCAGGAGCCCCCTGTACAGCAGCAGAAGCAGAGGCCATGGCCTCAGCCACCACATCGGCCCCATCAAAGAAACCCTCTATGGATGTGCCCATAGCAACAGAGACCTCCTCAGTCGTAGGGTGATAAATGGAGATGGGCTCGAGGTCAACCTGAAGAACACAAAATAAAAAAGAAAGGGCAGAAGAAAAGAGCGCATGATAAGTGGTGATGCATATATATATATATACCAAAAAAAAAAAAAAAAAGAGGAGAGAAAGAAATGGGGCACATAATGACACATGGAAATGAGAATACATGCAAAAGGAAAGAACATACCTCCAACTCGGGCTCATCAAGCAAGATGGGACGGGTGACAGAAGTATCCTCCTTATGCTTAGACTGCAAAAAAGAGGGGACAACAAGGAGGGAAATAAGCAAACATGCATATGAGGTTAGCCGCAGGAAGATCCTATGAATAAGAAAAAAATAGAGAATAAGCAAAATTAGAGATAACATACTCTCTTCTCAGTGGTGGCAGACGAAGGAGGGGGAGACGTCTTCCTCTTGCTGCTTCGGGTAATGCTAGAAGGAGGAGCATCAATAGATGGCCACGGAGCAGCAAGCCTAGACTTGCTTGCAGTAGGGCGCCTGCTAGAACGGGTACGAGCAGAAGGAGGAGGAGAACTCTCCAAGACTATGTCACCTATGGGAGGAAGGCCACCCTCAAAAGGGACAATATCAAAACAAGTCTCGGATGAGTCATCACCTTTCTTGGCAAGCTTAGGCTTGGCAAACCGAGACGTAGAGCCCTTCTTCGTGGGTATGGGAAGGTTCGTCACCTTCACTCTCTTCTCCCAACCCGTAGGGAAATTACCAGTATACTAATACCACCCCTTCTCCTCTGCATCGCACTCAAATATAGTAGACCAACTCTGCTTTCTAGCATATGCCACTACTTCCTAGCATATGCCACCACAGACTTGGTGGGAAGAAGTAACCGAGGGTTGGCAAAAATGACTGTATGGAGACCATCAGGAGGAATGGGAGAAAACCCACGACTACCCAACAACTCCTGCTCAAATGAAATCATCACGGTTTGTCAGTACCCGTGCATGGCTGCAATGCAAATACCCTCCCTTTGTGAACCTGGAATGGTGACTGCTGTAAAATGCCTGCTCCAAATTTCAAAGGCACTGTGTCGCAAGAATGGCCGAACAGAAATAGTGGACTCCATGATAGCAGAAAAATTATCAGGAATATCCTGATCCAACCCAAACTGCCTCCTCACTCTATTAGTAGAATAGTGCACAAACCGAATCCCCTCATCGGCCAGATAAGACAACCACCCAGCATTGGTGGCTGCCAAGTATGTGATACCCCTTTCATCAAAACCAATCAACGGGGTGGTGGTATCAACAAAAGAACCCATAACCGAATCAACACATGTATAACCAAGACCCAAATTCCTATATGCTCTCCAACAAAAACCTACTCCTTTATCAAAGAACTCCACGGCAGGATGCCCAAATGGCTTCAATCCAACCCAACAGAAAGCCAACGAAAAATCAGACACAAAATGACCACAAAAATCAGTAATCACCTTCGGACATGAATGGTATCTCTCCTTGGCAAAACGGACAGGCCTACACTTCGCCAAATGCCTAGCACAACGCTCCAATAACAAATGCTACAAGATAGTGCTATGGGCAGAAGTGGTGACTATGTGGCAGGAACCCGCCTACTTCTCATCACTCTATAAAATATCTAACTGCATATACAGATGACCCAGAAACATGGGGGTCAACAGCAGACTCACCCCAGTAGATATCTTGATAGCTAATCGGAAATAAAGAGGCTTTACAGCATAATAAGGATGAGAGCCAAAGATGAACTTACAGAGCCAAAATGTAATAAAGGCCGCATGGCGAGCTGCATCAGAAGCCTTGGAAAAAGCCCCAACCCAATGTGACAACTTCGCATTGCCATTCATTCCCTTCCTCAACTCGGCCTCCACAGCCTCCTCCTTTAGAGAAAGCTCCAAAGCACCGGGGTCAACATCACCAAGAATGGGCAAAAGCAGTTGGTTTGCCACGTCTTCCAAGGTCACGGTGATCTCGCCGCAGGAAAGAAAGAAAGTATGAGTAGCGGTACACCACCGGCGGACTAAATGGCGGAGATTGAACAAGTCTCTATAGTTGGACAAACAACGTGATGAGACAATGGCCTTCAACACACTGGCCCGCTGTAACGCCGCCATGAAACCCTTGTCGAACAACTCGTCGTCTACCCATTCTTTCCAACCCAAAGAGGCACCCGACCCAAATTCGAAGAGAATGGGCACAGGGAGTGAAGTACCTTGGCGTATGACGAGATCGGGGATCGAAGTAGCCAAAGGGGCCTAAGATACCTCCATGTTGCGATGGCAAATGGAGAGCCATACGCGACCCGGCAGCAGAGGCAAGTACTCGCCGGACACCTTCGAAAAATGGGCATGGGTATCGTACTAAAGTTCGATGAGAGGAGCGCATACACTAACCGGGTTGCGGTGTCTTTGTTCCTCTTCGGAGCAAGCAAGAATGGGCCAAAAAAGCCCAAAGTAAAGAATTAAGTAAATAAGGGGTTGGTGGAAAAGCCCATAAACCCCGAAAGTAAAGGATATGGTAATTTGGACCAGAGAAGCCTAAAAGACTTAGTAAAAGCCCATGGGGATGAAGAATTGGAATGGACCGAGGATGCCTAAGAAGATGAAATGGGTCGAGGATGCCCAAAAGAATGAAATGGGCCAAGGAAGCCCATAAGCGATGAAATGAGCCAAGGAAGCCCAAAACAGCATGAGTACTAGCCTAATGATAATGCTGGGCTACTGGAATCGAGCAAAAGGAAAGCATACAACAGGCCCAACAAGCACAAGTTATATAATAATATGGCAGGAATAACAAGATGGCATGACAGAAGTATTAAATGACTCGCAAAGAGGGTAAAGAATGGATTAGAGAAGGAAAAGCCCACAATCAAGTAAGGCCCAACCCAGGAAAGAAGTAAGACATAAAGAATGAAAGCTCAGAGACTTATTCACGCCACAAGAGGTCAAGAATGAGTAGTAGAATGTGCAGACGAGCCCTCAGGTCATGGTAAACGCATGAATAGCAGACAAGCCATAGACACACATGGAAGTGGAGCACGCACAAGGCTCAGGCACTACCAACTTATACCTAGCCAATACAGGAGTGGTAGGCCATGGGTCAAAGGTAAGAGAGGGTATGGTCTGGTGGTGGGTTAAAGGGGAGAGTCTATTCTGGGATTCCCGCTCAAACTCTTTTGGATGAAATGTACTACTGGGATGACATGTCACCAAAAAGAGGGAAAGATGAGTTGGAATCACTAGGTGCATGCCATGAGAGATAGTGAGAGAAAATACCCACCTTTATCACGATGGGAATGCCACGGTGAACAAGAAAACAAAATAAGACTCTTTGTCTGGGAATGAGATGTGGCACAGCCAGCATAGGTAAGTGGTGATGGCTGGGCAGCTGACAAATCAGTGGGTGGTCTGGGAAGGACACCCACACTAGGACAAAAGCGGTTAAGGGGTAAAATAGTAAAAACTCGACATGACAGGCAGTATAAAAGGGGCCTCAGCCGTGCACAGAAAAGAGGAAGAACAGAATAAAAGGGTGAAAGATAGAGCAGAAAACTTAGAAAGGAAAAAAAAAAAGGAATTAGAAAGAAAAGAAAAACAGAGAGTAAGCAGAAGTATGATAGTGGGCATGCACCAATAGGCTATTCCCTTCTCTCCCTCTAAAAGCCTACCCTCTAGTAAGGATTAAGGAATCTAAGTATAAGCCATTTAGGCCTATTCTCTCAAAATGGGTAATTTCTGTGGTAGGATTCCTTGTGAGATTGCCCACATTGAAGAGTGGTTCCCTTCCTGGACTTAACTCCGTAGAGAAATCAAGCATGGCAAACTGACCATTCTTCCTTTGTTTTATTGATTAAGCATTAGTGTGATTTCCTTTCTTTATTGTTTTCATCTTATTTATGTTGCATTTATATTACTGTATTACTTCTTCCTTTATTAAGATCATCATTTAGTATTTCCTGTGTTCTGACTGACAATAAGCATATTCTTTTTTTGTTATTGTCATATTACACCTGTCTGCCATGACTATCTAGTAACAGTTTCCTCTGTCATGGGTCTGTGACCAAGGTTTTAGCGAAGGGGCTTTAGTTTGTGCACAAGTTGGCTTGGGGTGTGTTGCAATCAAGCCAGTCCTGACTCTCCTACCTAGAACTATTGGACCATAGCGTGACAGGAGGTAGCCCAGCCCGCAATTGCGAAAAAGACCCGCCACACTTAGCAAAAAGATTAGTGAACACTTTGAATTGGAAAGTGTATAGATATTCTTTAGAAGACTCTTGGAAATAATTCATGGAAAGCATTATGGGAAAAGAAAATATATGGACAAATAGTATTGGCCTATTGGGAGTACGTGGCATGAGCAGCGTAAACAACCATTTTGAACATGTACTTTGCATCTTCGGTGGACACAAAACAACAATATATTACAGAAGAAGGAACTATCATTTGAAAAACAGATCTTCCAACCATGAATACACAAACAATTTGTACATATTTCCAATGATAATGCTCAGTTCTCTTATGCACTTTTCCTAGAGCTTTTGCCCATGTGAATGTGGGTATCCACTCTTTCGTTGTCTATGATGACTATTTCAATAAGACAAGGGTCTATGTATGTATTAAGAAGGGAAATGTTAATAAGCACCTCACCGGTGCTTGTTAAGGTTGTACTAAGGTGGGTCTTATTTAATAAAAAAAATTAGATAAATAAAATAAAACGACATAAGATTGGTCCTACATGTTATTTTAATTTTTTTTTTTTCTTTCTATAAAGTTGGCCCATACTAAAAAAATAAAAAATAAATAAAAAAAGCTACAGAAAAAGACAAAAAAAAAAATTGTAAAAAAAAAAGTCAACCCTATGAAGAAAATTATTGAGATTATGCTATTAAACTTTTCAAGTGGACAAATGTTGCGTTGTGGAATATCTAAAATGGGGTAGTGGACAAACAAAATGGGAGAGAGTATATAATATAACACCTGGAGTTTGTTGTAAGAAAAATCCAATGTGTGCTTATAACATATCAATTTTTTACATGTTAAATAAGATGTGAAATATGTGGGCTTAAATGAACAACTTTAAACACTACATCAAATAAAGTGAGAAAACTTACCTGATGAAGATATTTTAAAGTAAATAATTAATTGAATGAAAAATGTCTTAATTTTTTATTTTATATCTTGTACTTTCGTATAAATTAACTTAGTTTCGTTAGCTTATTATTTTATTTATTTTGTTTATGATGTAAAAGTACAACTATGGCTTAAAAATATGTTTAAAAATTTGTACATTTTATTTTAAGATGAAAGTAAACTGATGCAAACAAGCCAGGTCCTTTAGGAGACCAAGACCATTTCTTCTGTTGTTGATTAGGAATTAAACATGACACCATGGTGTACACTATACAGCTCTGGCAGGACATTATACCTTTCGACAAACACTTATCAGGTTTTTCTTGTATTAAGGAACTCAAATTGAGTTTTCTTCTTAATTTATTTATTTATTTATTTTTTTTGTTTCTTTTATTTGGTTGTTATCTTTTTATTTGATATTGATATTTATGTTTGCATAGAATAACTTCTACACTAAACAATACTAAATGAACTTTATAAATTTTAAATGGGTTAAATACTATTTTTGTCCCTAAACTATTGAAAATGTTTCACTTTTCGTCCTTGAACTTAAAAAAAAAAAAAAAAAAAAAAAAAAAAAAAAAAAAAACTTTTTTTCATCCCTAAACTATTGAAAATTTTTCTTTTTTCATCCCTACTTTTGTCTTTAAACTATTGAAAAAAAAATAAAAAAAATAAAAAATAACTCTTTACCAAGTTTAAGGATAAAAAATGAATTTTTTAAAGTTTAATGACCAATACACCCCCAAAATCACCAAAACTACCAAAATACCCCAAAACCACAAAATGTCCAAAAAAAAACCCCTCAAAATCTCTAAAACGACTAAAATAATCTCAAAACCTCTAAATTGATCAAAATACCCCTGAAATGGTTAGAATAAGCAGTCAAATCTCGATATTTCGTAAATGACCAAAATGCCCCAAACATCTAAAATGATTAAAAAATACACCTCGACATTGCTAATATGAGCAAAATGCCCTAACATCCTCTAAATGAGCAAAAAAATTTGAAACAGACTAAAATACCCCAAAATCTAAAAAATCGAGTGTATTTTCACTTAGTTTAGGGGTATTTAAGTCATTTCTAGAGGTTTCGAGGGTATTTTACTTATTTTTTAGACTTCAATGGTATTTTGGTCATTTTAAATGTTCTTAGCGGTATTGTGGTCGTTTTGGGGGCGTTTCTATCATTTTCTAGAGTTTTAGAATATTTTCTACATCTGAGGTGCATTTTAGTTATTTTGGCAGTTCTAAGGGGGGCATTTTAGATGTTTTGGTGTATTTATAGGCTTTTTGATATTTTGGTAATTCTCACGGGTATAATAAATTGTTTTCACAAAAAAATATACTTGAAATCACTAGAATGGCCAATATACACCCAAAATTACCAAACAACCCAAAAAAAAAAAACCACACCGAATCCTCTTAATTGACCAAAATAGCCTCAAAATCTGTAAAACGACTAAAATAACCCTAAAACCTCCAAAATGACAAAAATACCCCTGAAACGGCAAAAATGAGTAGCCAAATCTCGAGACATCGTAAATGGCCAAAATGCCCCAAACATCTAAAATGATTAAAAATACACCTCGACATTGCAAATATGAGCAAAATGCCCTAAAATCCTCTAAATGAGCAAAAAAATTTGAAACAGACTAAAATACCCCAAAATCTAAAAAATCGAGTGTATTTTCACTTAGTTTAGGGGTATTTTATTCATTTCTCGAGGTTTCGAGGGTATTTTACTTATTTTTGAGGCTTCAACGATATTTTGGTCATTTTAAATATTCTCGGGGGTATTGTGTTCGTTTTGGGGGCGTTTCGGTCATTTTCTAGGGTTTTAGAAAATTTTCTACATCCGAGGTGCATTTTAGTTATTTTGGCAGTTCTAAGGGTGTCATTTTAGAGGTTTTTGTGTATTTATAGGTTTCTTGATATTTTGGTAATTCTCAAAGATAAAATAATTTTTTTTTGACAAAAAAAATACCCTTGAGATCACTGGAATGGCTAATATACTCCCAAAATTACCAAAACTACGAAAATACCCCCAAAACCTCAAAATGTCCTAAAAAAAACCGCTTCGAAACATCTTAATTGACTAAAATAGCCTCAAAATTTCTAAAACGACTAAAATAACCCCAAAACTTCTAAAATGACCAAAATACCCCTGAAACGTCTAGAATGAGCATTCAAATCTCGATATCTCGTAAATGAGCAAAATGCCCCAAAATCCTCTAGAATGAGGAAAACAACATGAAACCGTTGAAAATGCCCCCAAAATCTAAAAACTCGAGGGCATTTTGGCTTAGTTTAGGGGTATTTTGGTCATTTTCAGAGGTTTCAAGGGTATTTTGCTTATTCTTTAGGTTTCATTGGTATTTTGGTCATTTTAAACGTTCTCGGGGTTTTTGTGGTCGTTTTGGGGGCGTTTTGGTCATTTTTAGGGTTTTGAGATATTTTCGATATTTTTGGTGCATTTTAGTCATTTTAGCAATTCTAAATTGGTCATTTTAAAGATTTTGCTGTATTTAAATGTTTTTTGATATTTTGCTAATTCTCACTGGAAAAATCTTTTTTTTTTTGAAAAAAAAATTCCTTTGAAATCACTAGAATGGCCAATACACCCCCAAAATCACCATAACTTCCAAAGTACCCCCAAAACTACAAAATGTCCAAAAAAAACCACTCGAAATCTCTTAATTGACCAAAATAACCTAAAAATCTCTAAAACGTCTAAGATGACCGCAAAACCTCTAAAATTACCAAACTACTCGCGAAACGGCTAGAATGAGCAGTTAAATCTCAATAACTCGTAAATAAGCAATATGCCCCAAAATCCTCTAGAATGAGGAAAACAACTTGAAACCGTGGAAAATGCCCACAAAATCTAAAATCACGAGGGCATTTTGGCTTAGTTTAGGAGTATTTTGGTCATTTTCAGAGGTTTTGAGCGTATTTTGCTTATTATTGAGGTTTCATTCGTATTTTGGTCATATTAAATGTTCTCGGTGGTATTGTGGCCGTTTTGTTGTGCGTTTTAGTCATTTTCGCAATTCTAAAGGGGACATTTTGGAGGTTTTGGTGTATTTAAAGGTTTTTTGATATTTTGGTAATTATCACTGGTAAAATAATTTTTTTTTTACAAAAAATTCCTATGAAATCACTAGAATGACCAATACACCGCCAAAATCACCAAAACTACCAAAATACCACCAAAACCACAAAATGTCCAAAAAAAACCCCTCGAAATCTCTTAATTGACCAAAACAACCTCAAAATCTCTAAAACGACTGAAATAATCTCAAAACCTCTAAATTGATCAAAATACCCCTGAATCGACTAAAATAAACAGCCAAATCTCGATACTTCGTAAATGACCAAAATGCCCCAAACATCTAAAATGATTAAAAAGTACATCTCGACATTGCTATAATGAGCAAAATGCCCTAAAATACTCTAGAATCAGCAAAACAACTCGAAACCGTACAAAATACCCCCAAAATCTAGAAAATCGAGTGTATTTTGGCTTAGTTTAGGAGTATTTTGGTCATTTTCAGAAGTTTCGAGGGTATTTTGCTTATTTTTGAGGTTTCAATGGTATTGTCATCGTTTTGTGGTGGTTTTGGTCATTTTTTAGGGTTTTGGGATATTTTTGACATTTGCAGTGCGTTTTAGTCATTTTGGCAGTTTTAAGGAGGTCATTTTATATGTTTTAGTGTATTTATAGGCTTTTTGATATTTTGGTAATTCTCATGGGTGAAATAATTTTTTTTGACAAAAAAATACGCTTGAAATCACTAGAACGGCCAATATACACCCAAAATTACCAAAATACCCCAAAAACCACAAAATGTCCAAAAAAAAAAACCACACCGAATCCTCTTAATCGACCAAAATAGCCTCAAAATCTCTAAAACGACTAAAATTACCCCAAAACCTATAAAATGACCAAAATACCACCGAAACGGCAAAAATGAGCAGTCAAATCTCGAGACCTCCTGAATGACCAAAATGCCCAAACATCTAAAATGATTAAAAATACCCCTCGACATTGCTAATATGAGTAAAATGCCCTAAAATCGTCTAAATGAGCAATAAAATTTCAAACAGACTAAAATACCCCAAAATCTAAAAAATCGAATGTATTTTTGCTTAGTTTAGGGGTATTTTAGTCATTTCTAGAGGTTTCGAGGGTATTTTACTTATTTTTTAGGCTTCGATGGTATTTTGGTCATTTTAAATGTTCTCGGCGGTATTGTGGTCGTTTTGGGGGCGTTTCCGTCATTTTTTAGGGTTTTAGAATATTTTCTACATCCGAGGTGAATTTTAGTTATTTTGGCAATTCTAAGGGGGTCATTTTAGATGTTTTGGTGTATTTATATGCTTTTTGATATTTTGGTAATTCTCACGGGTAAAATAAATTTTTTTCACAAAAAAATATACTTGAAATCACTAGAATGGCCAATATACACCCAAAATTACCAAATTACCCCAAAAACCACAAAAATGTAAAAAGAAAAAACCACACCGAATCCTATTAATTGACCAAAATAGCCTCAAAATCTCTAAAACGACTAAAATAACCCTAAAACCTCCAAAATGACCAAAATACCCCTGAAACGGTAAAAATGAGTAGCCAAATCTTGAGACCTCGTAAATGACCAAAATGCCCCAAACATCTAAAATGATTAAAAAATACACCTCGACATTGCTAATGTGAGCAAAATGCCCTAACATCCTCTAAATGTGCAAAACAACTTGAAACAGACTAAAATACCCCAAAATCTAAAAAATTGAGTGTACTTTCGCTTAGTTTAGGGGTATTTTAGTCATTTCTAGATGTTTCGAGGGTATTTTACTTATTTTTGAGGTTTCAATGGTATTTTGGTCATTTTAAATGTTCTCGGGGGTATTGTGGTCGTTTTGGGGGCATTTCGGTCATTTTCTAGAGTTTTAGAATATTTTCTACATCTGAGGTGCATTTTAGTCATTTTGACAGTTCTAAGGGTGTCATTTTAGAGGTTTTGGTGTATTTATTGGTTTCTTAATATTTTGGTAACTCTCACGGATAAAATAATTTTTTTTTGAGAAAAAAATACCCTTGAGATCACTAGAATGGCTAATATACTCCCAAAATTACCAAAACAACCAAAATAACCCCAAAACCTTAATATATCCACACAAAAAACCCCTCTGAAACATCTTAATTGACTAAAATAGCCTCAAAATCTCTAAAACGACTAAAATAACCCCAAAACCTCAAAAATGACCAAAATACCCCTGAAACGTCTAGAATGAGCTGTCAAATATCGATACCTCGAAAATGAGCAAAATGCCCCAAAATCCTCTAGAATGATGAAAACAACATGAAACCGTTGAAAATGCCCCAAAAATCTAAAAACTCGAGGGCATTTTGGCTTAGTTTAGGGGTATTTTGGTCATTTTCAGAGGTTTTGAGGCTAGTTTCCTTATTTTTCAGGTTTCATTGGTATTTTGGTTATTTTAAACGTTCTCGGGGGGTTTTTTGGTCGTTTTGGGGGAGTTTTGTTCATTTTCTAGGGTTTTGAGATATTTTCGACATTTGTGGTGCGTTTTAGTCACTTTGGCAATTCTAAATTGGTCATTTTAGAGATTTTGGTGTATTTAAATGTTTTTTGATATTTTGGTAATTCTCATTGGAAAAATCATTTTTTTTTTTGAAAAAAAAATCCCTTTGAAATCACTAGAATGGCCAATACACCCCCAAAATCACCATAACTTCCAAAATATCCCCAAAACCACAAAATGTCCAAAAAAAACCACTCGAAATCTCTTAATTGACCAAAACAACCTAAAAATCTCTAAAACGTCTAAGATGACCGCAAAACCTCTAAAATGACCAAAATACTCGCGAAACAGCTAGAATGAGCAGTTACATCTCAATAACTCGTAAATGAGAAAAATGCCCTGAAATCCTCTAGAATAAGGAAAACAACTTGAAACCGTGGAAAATGCCCACAAAATCTAAAAACTCAAGGGCATTTTGGCTTAGTTTAGGAGTATTTTGGTCATTTCCAGAGGTTTCGAGCGTATTTTGCTTATTTTTGAGGTTTCATTGGTATTTTGGTCATTTTAAATTCTCTCGGGGGTATTGTGGTCGTTTTGTTGTGCGTTTTAGTCATTTTGGCAATTCTAAAGGGGTCATTTTAGAGGTTTTTGTGTATTTAAAGGCTTTTTGATATTTTGGTAATTCTCACTGGTAAAATAATTTTTTTTTACAAAAAAATTCCTATGAAATCACTAAAATGACCAATACATCCCCAAAATCACCAAAACTACCAAAATACCCCAAAAACCACAAAATGTCCAAAAAATTCCCCTCGAAATCTCTTAATTGACCAAAACAACCTCAAAATCTCTAAAACGACTAAAATAATCTCAAAACCTCTAAATTGATCAAAATACACCTGAAACGGCTAGAATAAGCAGTCAAATCTCGATACTTCGTAAATGACCAAAATGCCCCAAATGTCTAAAATGATTAAAAAATACACCTCGACATTGTTAAATTGAGTAAAATGCCCTAAGATACTCTAGAATGAGCAAAACAACTCGAAACCGTACAAAATACCCCCAAAATCTAGAAAATCGAGTGTATTTTGCCTTAGTTTAGGGGTATTTTGGTCATTTTCAGAGGTTTCGAGGGTATTTTGCTTATTTTTGAGGTTTCAATGGTATTGTCGTCGTTTTGGGGGGGTTTTGGGGATTTTTTAGGGTTTTGGGTTATTTTGGACATTTGCGGTGCCTTTAAAACATTTTGGCAGTTCTAAGGGGGTCATTTTAGATGTTTTGGTGTATTTATAGGCTTTTTGATATTTTGGTAATTCTCATGGGTAAAATAAATTTTTTTGACAAAAAAATAAACTTGAAATCATTAGAATGGCCAATATACACCCAAAATTACCAAACTACTCCAAAAACCACAAAATGTCCAAAACAAAAAACCACACCGAATCCTCTTAATTGACCAAAATAGCCTCAAAATCTTTAAAACGACTAAAATAACCCTAAAACCTCCAAAATGACCAAAATACCCCTGAAACGGTAAAAATGAGTAGCCAAATCTCGAGATCTCGTAAATGACCAAAATGCCCCAAACATCTAAAATGATTAAACAATACCCCTCGACATTGCTAATATGAGCAAAATGCCCTAGCATTCTCTAAATAAGCAAAACAACTTGAAGCAGACAAAAATACCCCAAAATCTAAAAAATCGAGTGTATTTTTGCTTAGTTTAGGGGTATTTTAGTCATTTCTAGAGGTTTCGAGGGTATTTTACTTGTTTTTGAGGTTTCAATGGTATTTTGGTCATTTGAAATGTTCTCGGGGGTATTGTGGTCGTTTTGGGGGCGTTTTGGTCATTTTTTAGGGTTTTGGGATATTTTCGACATTCGAGGTGCATTTTAGTCATTTTAGCAGTTTTAAGGGTGTCATTTTAGAGGTTTTGGTGTATTTATAGGTTTCTTAATATTTTGGTAGTTCGAACGGGTAAAATAATTTTTTTTTGACAAATAAATACCCTTGAGATCACTAGAATGACCAATATACTTCTGAAATCACCAAAACTACCAAAATACCCTCAAAATCTAAAAAATCGAGTGTATTTTCGCATAATTTTGGGGTATTTTGCTCATTTTAAATGTTCTCGAGGGTATTGTGATTGTTTTGGGGGCGTTTTAGTCATTTTCTAGGGTTTTGAGATATTTTGGACATTTGTGATGCATTTTAGTCATTTTGGCAATTTTAAAGGGGTCATTTTAGAGGTTTTGATGTATTTTAAGGTTTTTTAATAATTCTCACTGGTAAAATATTTTTTTTTTGACAAAAAAATTCTCATGAAATCACTAGAATGGCCAATACAACCCCAAAATCACCAAAGATACCAAAATACCCCCAAAACATCAATATGTCCAAAAAAAACCCCTCGAAATCTCTAAATTGACCAGAACAACCTCAAAATCTCTAAAACGACTAAAATAATCTCAAAACCTCTAAATTGATCAAAATACCCCTGAAACGGCTAGAATAAGCAGTCAAATCTCGATACTTCGTAAATGACCAAAATGCCCCAAACATCTAAAATAATTAAAAAATACATCTCGACATTGATAAAATGACCAAAATTCCATAAAATACTCTAGAATAAGCAAAACAACTCGAAACCGTACAAAATACCCCCAAAATCTAGAAAATCGAGTGTATTTTGGCTTATTTTTGGGGTATTTTGGTCATTTTCAGAGGTTTTGAGGGTATTTTGCTTATTTTTGAGGTTTCATTGGTATTTTGGTCATTTTAAATTTTCCCATGAAATCACTAGAATGGCCAATACACCCCCAAAATCACCAAAAATACCAAAATACCCCCAAAACCACAATATGTCCAAAAAAAACCCCTCGAAATCTCTAAATTGACCAAAACAACTTCAAAATCTCTAAAACGACTAAAATAATCTCAAAACCTCTAAATTGATCAAAATGCCCCTGAAACGGCTAGAATAAGCAATCAAATCTCAATACTTCGTAAATGACCAAAATGCCCCAAACACCTAAAATAATTAAAAAATACACCTCGACATTGATAAAATGACCAAAATTTCATAAAATACTCTAGAATAAGCAAAACAACTCAAAACCGTACAAAATACTCCCAAAATCTAGAAAATCGAGTGTATTTTGGCTTATTTTTGGGGTATTTTGGTCATTTTCAGAGGTTTCGAGGGTATTTTGCTTATTTTTGAGGTTTCATTGGTATTTTGGTCATTTTAAATGTTCTCGGGGGTATTGTGGTCGTTTTGTTGTGCGTTTTAGTCATTTTGACAATTCTAAAGGGGTCATTTTAGAGGTTTTGGTGTATTTAAAGGTTTTTTGATATTTTGGTAATTATCACTGGTAAAATAATTTTTTTTTTACAAAAAAGTTCCTATGAAATCACAAGAATGACCAATACACCCCCAAAATCACCAAAACTACCAAAATACCCCCAAAATCACAAAATGTCCAAAAAAAACCCCTCAAAATCTCTTAATTGACCAAAACAACCTCAAAATCTCTAAAACAACTAAAATAATCTCAAAACCTCTAAATTGATCAAAATACCCCTGAAACGGCTAGAATAAGCAGTCAAATCTCGATACTTCGTGAATGACCAAAATGCCCCAGACGTCTAAAATGATTAAAAAATACACCTCAACATTGTTCAAATGAGTAAAATGCCCTAAGATACTCTAGAATGAGCAAAACAACTCGAAACCGTACAAAATACCCCTAAAATCTAGAAAATCGAGTGTATTTTGGCTTAGTTTAGGGGTATTTTGGTCATTTTCAGAGGTTTCGAGGGTATTTTGCTTATTTTCGAGATTTCAATAGTGTTGTCATGGTTTTGGGGGGAGGGGGGTTTAGTCATTTCTTAGGGTTTTGGGATATTTTGGACATTTGCGGTGCGTTTTAGTCATTTTGGCAGTTCTAAGGAGGTCATTTTATATGTTTTGGTGTATTTATAGGCTTTTTGATATTTTGGTAATTCTCATGGGTGAAATAATTTTTTTTGACAAAAAAATACACTTGAAATCACTAGAATGGCCAATATACACCCATAATTACCAAAAAACCACAAAATGTCCAAAAAAGAACCATACCGAATCCTCTTAATTGAACAAAATAGCCTCAAAATCTCTAAAACGACTAAAGTAACCCCAAGACCTATAAAATGACCAAAATACCCCCGAAACGGCTAAAATGAGTAGTCAAATCTCGAGACCTCGTAAATGACCAAAATTTCCAAACATTTAAAATGATTAGAAAATACCCCTCAACATTGCTAATATGAGAAACATGCCCTAAAATCGTCTAAATGAGCAAAAAAATTTGAAACAAACTAAAATACCCCAAAATCTAAAAAATCGAGTGTATTTTCGCTTAGTTTAGGGTTATTTTGGTCATTTCTAGAGGTTTCGGGGGTATTCTACATCCAAGGTGCATTTTAGTCATTTTGGCAGTTCTAAGGGTGTCATTTTAGAGGTTTTGGTGTATTTATAGGTTTCCTGATATTTTGGTAATTCTCACGGATAAAATAATTTTTTTTGACAAAAAAATACCCTTGAGATCACTAGAATGGCTAATATACTCCCAAAATTACCAAAACTACCAAAACACCCCCAAAACCTCAAAATGTCAAAAAAAAAACCCCTCCGAAACATCTTAATTGACTAAAATAGCCTCAAAATCTCTAAAACGTCTAAGATAACCCCAAACCCTCTAAAATGACCAAAATTCTCGCGAAACAGCTAGAATGGGCAGTCAAATCTCGATAACTCGTAAATGAGAAAAATGCCCCAAAATCCTCTAGAATGAGGAAAACAACTTGAAATCATTGAAAATGCCCCCAAAATCTAAAAACTCAAGGGCATTTTGGCTTAGTTTAGGGGTATTCTGGTCATTTCCAGAGGTTTCGAGCGTATTTTGCTTATTTTTGATGTTTCATTGGTATTTTGGTCATTTTAAATGTTCTCGGGGGTATTATGGTCGTTTTGGGGACGTTTTGGTCGTTTTCTAGGGTTTTGAGATATTTTGGCCATTTGTGGTGCGTTTTAGTCATTTTGGCAATTCTAAAGGGGTCATTTTAGAGGTTTTGGTGTATTTCAAGGTTTTTGATATTTTGGTAATTATCATGGTAAAATTTTTTTTTTTTTTGACAAAAAAATTCCCATGAAATCACTAGAATAACCAATAGACTCCTAAAATCATCAAAACTATCAAAATACCCCCAAAACCACAAAATGTCAAAAAAAAACCCCTCGAAATCTCTTAATTGACCAAAACAACCTCAAAATCTCTAAAAACGACTGAAATAATCTCAAAACCTCTAAATTGATCAAAATACCCCTGAATCGGCTAGAATAAGCAGTCAAATCTCGATACTTCGTAAAGGACTAAAATGCCCCAAACGTCTAAAATGATTAAAAAATACATCTCGACATTGCTAAAATGAGTAAAATGCCCTAAAATACTCTAGAATGAGCAAAACAACTCGAAACCGTACAAAATACCCCCAAAATCTAGAGAATCGAGTGTATTTTGGCTTAGTTTAGGGGTATTTTGGTCATTTTCAGAGGTTTCGATGGTATTTTGCTTATTTTTGAGGTTTCAATGGTATTGTCATCGTTTTGGGGTGGTTTTGGTCATTTTTTAGGGTTTTGGGATATTTTGGACATTTACAATTTTAGTCATTTTGGCAGTTCAAAAGGGGTCATTTTATATGTTTTGGTGTATTTATAGGCTTTTTGATATTTTGGTAATTTTCATGGGTGAAATAATTTTTTTTGACAAAAACATACGCTTGAAATCACTAGAATGACCAATATACACCCAAAATTACCAAAATACCCCAAAAACCACAAAATGTCCCAAAAAGAACCACACCGAATCCTCTTAATTGACCAAAATAGCCTCAAAATCTCTAAAACGACTAAAATTACCCCAAAACCTATAAAATTACCAAAATACCACCGAAACGGCAAAAATGAGCAGTCAAATCTCAAGATCTCGTAAATGACCAAAGTGCCCAAACATCTAAAATGATTAAAAATACCCCTCGACATTGCTAATATGAGTAAAATGCCCTAAAATCATCTAAATGAGCAATAAAATTTGAAACAGACTAAAATACCCCAAAATCTAAAAAATCGAGTGTATTTTCGCTTAGTTTAGGGGTATTTTAGTCATTTCTAGAGATTTCGAGGGTATTTTACTTATTTTTGAGGCTTCAATGGCATTTTGGTTAGTTTAAATGTTATCGGCGGTATTGTAGTCGCTTTGGGGGGGGTTTTGGGGATTTTTTAGGGTTTTCGAATATTTTGGACATTTGCGGTGCGTTTTAGTCATTTTGGCAGTTCTAAGGGGGTCATTTTAGATGTTTTGGTGTATTTATAGGCTTTTTGATATTTTGGTAATTCTCATGGGTAAAATAAATTTTTTTGACAAAAAAATACACTTGAAATCATTATAATGGCCAATATACACCCAAAATTACCAAACTACTCCAAAAACCACAAAATGTCCAAAAAAAAACCACACCGAATCCTCTTAATTGACCAAAATAGCTTCAAAATCTCTAAAACGACTAAAATAACCCTAAAACCTCCAAAATGGCCAAAATACCCCTGGAACGGCAAAAATGAGTAGCCAAATCTCGAGATCTCGTAAATGACCAAAATGCCCCAAACATCTAAAACGATTAAACAATACCGCTCGACATTGCTAATATGAGCAAAATGCCCTAACATCCTCTAAATAAGCAAAACAACTTTAAACAGACAAAAATACCCCAAAATCTAAAAAATCGAGTGTATTTTTGCTTAGTTTAGGGGTATTTTAGTCATTTCTAGAGGTTTCGAGAGTATTTTACTTGTTTTTGAGGTTTCAATGTTATTTTAGTCATTTTTAATGATCTCGGGGGTATTGTGGTTGTTTTGGGGGCATTTTGGTCATTTTCTAGGGTTTTGAGATATTTTCGACATTCGAGGTGCATTTTAGTCATTTTGGCAGTTTTAAGGGTGTCATTTTAGAGGTTTTGGTGTATTTATAGGTTTCTTAATATTTTGATAATTCGAACGAGTAAAATAATATTTTTTTTGACAAAAAAATACCCTTGAGTAAAGGCCAAGATTTAACTTAAATAAATCTAGGGTCTAAAATATGCCAACCCATTAAAGAGCCAATATCTTAAGTTTAACATTACTTTAATAATAATAAAAAGTATAATTACCATTTTGTCAAAATAGTCCATAATGTTGCAAACGTATTGTTTAGACCCTAAACTTTTGATACTATGTCAAAATATTTCCGCTTTGGCAATCCTTGTTCCTTTTGCCTATCTTTTTCCTTAAGTGGTGAATGGAAAAAATTTATGTGGCTAATAGTGAAACTATAAAATGTATTTTTCTTTTTTGCCACCTTGGCTTTCACATGAACTGTCACATGTTAATTTTTTTTCTTAAAAATATTTAATGAAAACTAAAGTAATCAAAATGCACATAAATGCATAAAGTTACAAATAGATTGTGTTAAATTTATAAATTAATGAAGTTACATCCTGAAATGTATGGCGTTGCATTATTAAGAATTCCCTCCATACGACCTTTAACTCCAATAAATATGTGATCTAACTACAAATGCAAATACACATTTATTCATGAATCAAAACTATTGTGTGGATGACCACTTAAAGATATTATCTTCTTTCTAAATTTCTTTATCTTATCTCAATACTTTTATTTTAGAACACATATTAGCAAGCGCCTCTAGCAAATTTCTAAAGAAAATTGTGTTTTTTTTTTTCTTTTCTTTTTTAAAAACAAACTATTTTTTCTTCCTTTAAAACTAAATCAGGAACACTCTCAATTCATTGGAAGTCTCTTTCTGAGAGTTTGAAACCTCAAAATCTAATTTGTTGAATTTTTAAGTCTATTTGAGTTGAAGACTACACGTCTCTTCTCAAAAAAAAAAAAAAAATTACTACACATCAATAGATTACAAAAGTTAAATTAACATGAAACATGAACTAATTCTCTCACAACACGTTACAAGTCTCTTGAATTTGTATACAAAATGATAAAAGATAACATATAGATATATGTTGCCACCTATTTTTTACGCAAAGACATAGGTCTATGTGACAGTTTTTGCGGAAGCAGTATAAAACAAAATTTATATTTTCATTTAAAGATCATTGTACCACACAACCATGGATTTTAAATAGAAAAAAATTGCGTATCTCTCTTAGCAACTAAGTGTGTTGCCTCCCAAGGTATTCACGTCTCTCTCTCTATTTCTTTTTGGGTTTTCAAAAGACTACAGTATCACTCAGTAGTTCTGATGGCCAATGACTAATATGATTTTTTTTTTAAATATTATTTTTATTTAAGACTTCTAAAACCCAAGAGAGAGATTGGACGTGGGATCCTTAGGGATCCTAATCTTAAGCTGTAGGATTAATCAATAACTTTTTGAATGTTATTGACTTATCTTGAAACTCTTTCAAAATTATTCCTTAATTTTCTCAACCATGTCAAGAAAATATTTGAACTTCTACATATTGCAATAATGTCTATCAACACATTGCAATTGACCCTTGAAGATTAGAGAATTACAAATGAAGTCCCATTACTTACAAATTTATATCTATGTCCTTCCACCACACTATATTCCCACAAGCCACTAGGATTGGATTAATATCACTGTCATGTCCCTAGCTTATGTAAGCCTTAATTTCTTGATTTCATAATTTCTATTTGACTCCAAAATATCTTTGAAAAAACTCTTTAATTATATATATATATATATATATATACAATATTATATATATGAAAAACATTTTTGAAAAATGTCACCGGCTGATTTTGTTTTGAGTCCAACTTCAATATGAAAATCAACTGAATATATTATCTTCTTTAGAGACTGGTAGATTCATTGTTGAGCATTTACATATATTACTCATTACACACATAACCCAACGTGTCTGTATATAGCCTTTAAAATAAGCATCACCAGTTGACATTGTCAAAGTTATGTGCATAATAAATAAATATACACAAACCTCTCATGTTTGAGGACAATAGAAAAATTGTGATAGAACAACCTTTTAATTAATAGTGATCACTTCATAAGGTGTTCTTGATCGGATCCGATTCAGTGTATGTACTTGTTACATTACACCCACTTGTCTGCTTAAAGTCAATACCTCAATGATGGAGTAAATCATCCTATCATATAGCAGCACAACAATTGTAGGCTTCAATGTTGATATTCAATTAATATCCACAGCCTAGAACAATTTAATAATCTATGAAAAATCATTACTCCCTGTCTTTGGTTTTTTAACCATTAACATGATTTTTCTACAGATGCGACATAACATGCCACATTTAAACAATGAAATATCCCCATAAAAATTATGTATGTGAAAATAAAATTTTATTATCAAATAAAAAATGCATAGTATTGTTTTTGAGGGCACATAATTCTAACACTATGAACAAAGCCCAAGCCCAAGGGGAATGTGGACCTTAAGAGTAGAGAATGCAAAATTGTACCTGGGCACAAGCATAGCCTAATGTATATAGAAGCATGTAAGCGTAGTAAATTTACATTAAGGGAAGGGCATAGCACATACATCTCCCAAATGACCAATTCAATTGGGGCGCATGGACACATAAGGACCAGGGGTTCCACCTACCAAATTCCACTAGGCCAACCAGCCTTGCAAAGGGGATGCAATTCTCATTTTGCTCTCAACCTCACCAAGACATGCTAGGAAAGCATAGGCTCTCTCTTAGGTCTTTTTATCTCAATTACATCTAAAACCTAAGCTAAGTAAGGGTTTAGCTACTATTTCTTTGAATATGTGATTTCTCTGTAGGAAGTTTTCCCAGCCCATTCGAATAAAGAAGATAAAGAAGTAAAGAAAAAGGCTAAGAATGACCTTCCATAGAATACGTGTGGATGGGGTAACAGGGGGTAACAGGTGGGGCCATGGATGGCCCAAGACCCTTGCATGAGTGAAAGAGTACTGAGTAGGTCCAAAAAAGGGGCCCAATCCATTTGTACAAAGGAAGCTAAGTAAATAGAAAAAAGCCTAGGAAGGTTGCGTTTGGATAGCTTATTTTTTGCTAACTTATATTACTATTCAGCTTATTTTTGCTATTATTCATGGGTCCTACTACACTTTTTGATACTATTCATGGGTCCTACTATACTATTTTAGCTAACTTTTACCTTTATCTACAGTACTTTCAGCAAAAAATTTTCAGTTTCAGCAAAATAAGCGGATCTCAAACAGACCCAAAAAGAGGAAGACATTTCAAGAAAGAATTCTCAAGTCTCGAGCATTGTAGAAGAGAAAACATGGGGATAAAAGCAAGGTAGGCAAATGGGTTCACCTATTTGTATCCCAAACATATAGAGGAGGTGTACTCGTCACTGTTAAGGTTCAAGGAGATGGATTTAGATGGAGGGGAGGAATGTTTTAGTTTTGGTGTCTTGTCATGGCCATTTAGGGGATACTTTTGTTGGATGAAAGTGATAGTCATCATAATGTGCATGTCATAAAACCAATTTGCATTGAGCCAACTAGCATTAATGATCTTGCACCATTTATGCTTAAGAAAACTTGTGTCTCAACCTCATGCCCACCCAAAAACAAGTGAACCTTCTATTTACAGTAAAACCAAAGAAACCTTTGGGATATTAATTTCCCAAAGAGATAAAGGTTTGTGGAGTTAAGGACAGGTTGGAAGGGCTCGCTCTTCGAAGTGAAAACCAATAAGTCATTGAAGAAGGGCATTAAGGGGAAAATACCCATTCAAATTCAATTATAAAAGGAGAAAATCTCATTCACTCAAAACAACATTAAAACACAACACAAAGTAAAAAAATTGAAAAATTAAGGAGAAAAGAGAAAGGATAGGATCGGTCGAGAACAATAGAGAATTAGTAGAGAAATAGAGTACCCTATAGTAAAGTATTATCAGCATGCACCACTAAGATAACTTCCTCCCTCCCATTTAACCATCCTCACCTGAATCTCTTGAAAAGAGGCATTTAAGTAAGGCCACTTTAATTCGAGTCCCCAACCTCACTGTTTTGTGCAATATTGGGTTAAAGAAATAAGGTTGTGAGGGTTGGGGCCGAAAACCTTGTGATCCATTCTCTCTCTCTCTCTCTCTCTCTCTCTCTCTCTCTCTATATATATATATATATATATATAGAGAGAGAGAGAGAGAGAGAGAGAGAGAGAGATCATCTCCCTAGTTTATCAAACTGATTAACTCCAGGTGTATTAATCTTTCAAGCAAGTCATACTCAACGATGAGTTCTTTTATCTTTTGTTCTCTTCATCTCACCAAAGGGAGAGAGACCAACTAAGCCATGTCTTAAACACAGAGCCAATCACATGTCCAATTGCTGATCTTTGGCATGGTCTTTCTAATTAGTACCATGTCGAATTCAACAATACCCATCATGGACACAACAAAAGCTCAGGGCACTGCTTTTTGGTACACTTATATTCCAACCATGATAACTTGAGGAACATGTACATATTTTCAGTGATGAATGCTAGGCTTTCTGATTTACCTTTTCTGTAGATGTAGCCCATCTTATAGTTGACCTCGCCAAAGCATCCATGGGGTCAATACATTTCTTAAGAAGAGGATCATTATGAGGCAGAAGACCCTGCATTTCATCAGAAGCAAGGATTACAGTGTTCACAGCTCTCACCAAAAGAACTTGGACAGCAATTCTTAAAAGATTCCTTGCCCCTGTAATGTCCCTTCTGTAAAATGCTTCAATTGCTGGAAGTATAATGTGATGCATGGTTGCTTGGTCTGGCAACACAACCTCAAAGCCCTGCACATTATAAGTTAGACTAGTTAGTCATTTTAAGCACAAAAAGAACAGACTTCAGTGTGGTGACTCCGTTGAAGTTATTAAATGGTCTTAATGACCTCTGTTCTTTTCTGTCATATAACATTTAGTATTTGATATTGGTATCATTGTCCTTAAAAAGAACTTGCATGAAACAGACTTTTATGCGGTCAACTAATAAATCATAACCAACATGTAAACGTAAGTTTAGTTGACATCTTTTCACTTAAATGGAGAGCCTATTTCAAAGTTAAGATTTTATTTCTTGGATCTAACAATGTACAGTATACCATATCATTTAAAATTTTAAAGGGCATGATATTGGATAGACCTTTAGATTTGAAATACTTAATTTGAACCATGAAACGGATCCATTTCAAATGGAGAAGATCTCTTTTCCGACATGTATGTGGCCTCCATTTAGTTGTCATACTGCAAGGTGTATAGCTTGTAATTATTTGGTAAATCACTAATTAGCTCAATTGGATTGAGAAATTTATGATTTAGACAAAAAAAAAATAGTCAGACACAGAATACTAGCATAGAACTTAGAAAGGGCCTGAGGTACCAAATTAGTATACCTGACTTTGTAGTTTTTCCTGATAAACACCAGCCTTTAAAGTTGCACCTGTAGCAAGCACCCCAATCCGCACATTACTTCCAGCTTCAAGTGGCCTCAAATTTGTTTTGCCGAGCTCCAAGGCAACACAGTCACCTACGTGAAGGAAGGGTAGTGAACATCCCTTAGAAACCTCACTGTGCCACACATGTGATAGATGGCATGGCATGACTATGCAACAAGCTCCAGATTGCTCTAGAAACAACCTTTTTTGCTGCAGATCCCCAACTATATGGCCATGATTGAATTGGGTTTGAGCATTTCTATCATTGAATGAATGAAATGAGCTAAGAACAGGAAGCTCCTTACTTAATGCTGGGTCACTGCAGACAACAAAAGGTACACATTCTTGTCCATCTTTAGAGCTCCACCGGACAAGCTTTTCCAAGAAAATTAGAGTAGAATAAACAGATACGCCTCCAATGACACCAATTGTATTTGGTTGTCTGAGCAGGGAATTTGGGGTTTGACTTCTTTTTAGAGCCATAACTGACCCCAAAATTTTCTTGGATTCAATTAAGTTTTCACTATCATCAGTTTGTATGGAGACTGAAGATATTTGTACAGCTACAGATAAATTTGATCTTCTTCTGTACAGGGTTTTATTCATACTTACTCTACCTAGAAGAACTGGTGGGCAATTCAATATGTGGAACAAGATTGTCATGGACAATAGCTGGTAACCTCTGATATCTATACTATTTCTGTATATATCCTGTGAACCTCACCGCTGAAGCTGTAAAATCTATCAGCCACTAAATATCTCTCACTTAGTCACTTGTGACCAAACCTAGCTCTTGAAAAGTTGACACTCCACTCTAAATTAAAACACTAGATATTAGAGATATCAGAATCATATTTTCTCTGTATGTGGCATAAGCACTGCAGTAAGCAACTGTATAAGTTTTATATTATAAGCACATAATGTTAACTTTGGAGAACTCCAATACATTCATATATCACATCGAATGTCCAATCGTGAGAAGTTAGGAGGAATCTACACAATTATTATCTTGTCATCTTGTGCCTATGCTGCACAATTGGCATCCTTTCAAAACGCAGATAATATTAATAATTTAAGATGTAATGTCCAAAAAATCAATAATGAGACAAATATTTGTTACATTATTTTTTATCCTTGTCCCACAGATATGATAAGGATGGCACGGTAGGAGGACCCAAGAGAGTAACACTCACCAACTACTGCTATACTTGATGACGGACGGGAAACAGAGCTTAAAAATTTTTAAAAAGAAAGTTGCTTTGAATAACAAAGTGTAAATCCCCTTGCATTTTGAGTGATCAATCTACTGTACAGCAAAGATATCTTAGGCCAACTTCGGGGCAAAGCTTGGGTCCAGTATCCATTAGGATAATGACACGTGGTCAAATATGGATACATATGACCATTTTGACTGGTGTACTAGACTCAAACCAAGTCCAATTTTGAGAAGTTGTAAAGGACACATAGCATGAGGAAGTTATTTTGCAATATTGCGATGTGTTATTGTATTTTCTTTTTAATTGATGGAATATAAAGGATTTGAAACTCAATGAGATATGTATTCTTTAATCATCGTGAGGTCAAGATACCAGAATTAAATCTCTCATTCTAAAGATGTTAAATCAATTGTTACATTAAACAACCAAACATATCTTTGTAGTCCACCAATGAATGAACTATTGATGCCATGTTTGATCCTTGACAATGGAGAGAGACGTGATTAATAGAACCTGGACACGCAAGCATTTAATCGAAGGAATATTATGAATTTTTAGGTAGACAATAGACAAATGTTCAAAGGTCTTTCTCAGTCCATTTAGCTAGTTATATAGGTTATGAATCAGTCAGTCTCTTGTTCTTATCAAAGTAAAAGGTAAGAAACAATTGTTTATGTTCCAATGGTTATCCTCGTTCGTGACTAGCTAGTTAAAATTGACATAGTTAAGGACTATAATAAGAGCTCAGTTGCATAAAGCCTGGTGAGTCATACATGACTCGTGACCCTAAAGTGGTTTATTTTTTACTGGAAGAAATGAGATGGAATGAAAATAGTCATATTACTGCTCTCAAGCTTATCCTTGTCTTAACATGTCTTTCAGCTAAAATTAGCTTTGAGCTCCATTGGTTAATTATTTGTCTTGGAATGTTGTGACTTGGAGCACTAGAATCTTCTAATGGTTTTTCTCTTTGAAAATGATGCATAATTATATTAACAAAGATAAATATTCTCATTTGTCTTGTAATATCCAAGTCTAATAAGTCATTATGCCTGCAGAGAAATATGTTATGCTAAGGGATTAACATGGAAGCAAATTCAACTTAGGTTATAACTTATACCTAATCAAACTTAAGTAAATGAATATTATATTATATGTTATTAAAAATTGTATTAGACTATTAGTAGTTTAATAAAAAAACTGTATTAGTTTTTTTTTTTTTCTGAATGAAAAAAAAATGTATTAGTTACCTTTTCATCTCTATAAAGAAAATATATTGTATAAGAATGGACTACGGAGGAATTTTTTTTTTCCCAAAAAATAAAAAGAATATTCATAATGATCCATTAACCGGTAAAACTCTCTTATTATTAAAAATTTAAAAAAAAAAAAAATCCGGTTTGAATCCCACCTATACAAAAAAGAGAAAAAATTTATTGATATCTTGAATCGTAAAGAGTAATCATAAAAATAAAAAATAAAACAAAAAACAAAAAAAAGACGTCATAATGATTTAATAGCACCAAAATTGAACCTAATGACCTCTCCGACCAAGTGCCCACACGAACAGCAACCCAATGGCTACTAATAAGTAAAATCCATCTTCAAACTGAACTTCAACGTAGGCTAGAAATTTTTACTCGTGTAGTCCCCCACCGCTTGTTAATTGTTATCTCAAAGAAGTTAGAATAATCCTCTCACATGTTGAAGGGTAAACTTTGTCTGCTTTTGACTCGGACCAATACCAATGGAGTAAGTTATCAGGTGTCTTTAAAATAATGGTTAAGAAAAATAAAATAACTTTCTTCTATATTGAAAAGTAACAAAAATAAATAAATAGTATACTTTTTTTTTTTTTTATTGATAGTGGCATAATTGCCTAGAAAAAGTTAATCGATTACATGGAATATTTTATCTTAACGACTGTGCGCCATTATGGCATTATTGAATACAAAAGGGTAAGAATAGTTTGAAACTGATTGATTAACTGCCACCAGGTCCTTCTCATATATCTTTATCAACCAGCAGCTTTCCTGGCTTTACTGCATTCAAACATGTTGATGTGCTTAATTATTAGATTGGAAACACTACTATATACCCCCCAAATAATTTGGAGCATTTGAAGGAGTCATTTTAGCTATCATATTAATTTGTAGCTTGAGAGACTGAGATTATATTGTGAGATTGACGAACTGCAACAATCCACGTTTGCAAACCTTGATATGAAGAATCTAATTGAGCATGACAACATATTTTTGGGGTGGTGGTGAGGAGGGTGGGGAGCGTGGGGAGGGTGAGGAGGGTGGGGTTATAAGCAATTTTAACGATCTCTGTATGTAGACTTAAATCTAGCAATTTGACAATAATGGTTTTAACCTATCTATACAATAATGCAACATCACTGTCATCATTTACGTCACTCAGTTTCTGTGGCACACCTAAATCTCTTATACTTTGGTAAGTTTTATTACAAATATATATATATATATATTTTTGAGAAAGTTATTACAAATAATTTGTTTGTTAGAGATGTCATTTACCAAATAAACCTTAAAAATAAAAAATAAATAACACTTACGTCAAAGGTTAAGAGGGTGTTTAGTACATACACTTAAAAATATGTGTTTTATTATTTGAAAATATGTGTAAAAATACATGTAGGTAAAAAGCGTATAAAAATACGTGTAATATTGTTTAAAAACTGAAAACATGTGTTTGAGAGGCTTCATTCTTTCTTCTTACAAAAATGTTCTTGTTTGTAGTCAAAAGGGTCTCAAGAAATTTCAAATCCAACAGAAAGATAATTTTTATTGAAATGAGGAACTTATGGGTCCCTCTCACAAGAGAGAAGAAGTCAATGAATTGTGCAAATCAAAACGTAGTTGATTACGTATACGACTCATATAATATGAGCAACAAATAATTGCGTAGTTAATAGCGGTAAAAACGACGCATGAGAGGCTCTGGTGGTGTAGTAAAGGATTTCTCACATATGTATTATTTAGAGACAGACTATTTCGGGTAGATAAAAAAATAATATTAGTAATAGGTCAAATTATAACTAGTAATAATCTATCATTTAAAATTTATCATTAAAATATTATAGACATGGTATTACTTTATTTTTTAAGACGAGATGCAAAACTTACGTTTGGGTCCATTTGCTTGCACTAAGTGAATGAATGGTTCCTACCATATGGTGACAACTTACAAGCCCAAGCCCCCCTCCCCCCTAAAGATTCTAGTAATGAACATGGGATTTCCTAATGGGGTAAGGGTTGTGCACTAAACCAATTAAGACGTGGACATATGACAATTATTTAATATGTATCCAAATTCCAATAGGTCCAGTGCACAGATGGACCCAAGCCAATTCCTTCCTAACGATTGGTTAGTCTTTCTACTAAGTGTAAGAGAAAATTGTTGGTCTTCCTACCAAGTGTAAGAGAAAATTTTAACTCCTGTTCAAGCCTAAACTAAAGCATCAATGGGTTGAAACTCGAAAGAGGTATGAGAGGGAGGACTATATCCTATTGTAAAGTCTAACAACAAAAAGATAATAATAATAATAATAATAATAATAGTAACTTTGAGATTTGAGTGGCTGCTAGATTAACAAATAAGGTCTTTCAAGATTCTTCAATATTACAAACTAGCCTATAAATTGTGTATTGCGCGAGTATTTTTCTTTATCATTAATAATTAAAATATTTAATCAATAACACAAATGAAAGCTCTTAATTTGCAAGGTTGGTAGATAAAAATCATAATAATAAAATGGGTAAATTCTAGATAACTACCCTGAGGTTTAAGGTAATACCAAACACATCCAAGACAATTAAAAAACAACAATTTTAGTCCTTAAACATAAACACCGTTATCATGCCATTTGTTCACTCCACCTAAAACAAAAGCTGCACAGCTTTTATTCCATTTCCAAGAATGAATGTTCATAAAGGTACCCCACACTCGTTTGTTCCTGCTAGCCTAAATGCATTTTGCAAATTCTTTTTAGTGTTTATCCTTTCATTTCCATAAAGATCAAGTTCTTTACATACCAAAAACTATAACTTAGAGAAGAAAAAAAAATCCAAGATTACATGCCAGAAGAGTGGAAATTACCAAGCAAAAGAGCTAAGTTGCTAAAAGAAGAACCTACAAAAGAAACCAGAACAAAAACTAAATCAACTTTTTTTCAAGTAATTAATACTTCTTCCATTACAAGAAGTTTAGCTATATTTTGATATCAAGAACTAATTTGTACATTTCTTCAGATTAAAACTTGAAGAGAAGCCCTCTTTCTCTTTGCTCAGTCCGAAATTTTTTTTTGAGTGAGAGTTGAAATTCTAACGCTGATGAAGTCTAAAAAGAGCCATTGAACCAATTGACTTGGGTTATTTTCTTCTAGTTTATATTAAGAGCCCTTTGTTGCTCTTGGGAAGAGCAAAAATGATGAAAACGTGTTGGACTCAAATGTGAGGATTTTAGCCTGGCGGGAACAGATGGTGTGGGGTACATTTTCTGAACTTTGTTGCCTTGGAAATGAAAAAAAAAAAGTTGTGCAAATTTTGTTTTGTGTAGTGAACAAACGGCTTGTAACGGCGTTTGTCTTTTAGGACTAAAATGGTTGCTTTTTAATTATCCTAGATGTGTTTGGTATTACCCCAAACTTCAGGGTAGTTATCTGAAATTTACCCTAATAAAATTGTTAAGTTATTGGGAACGAATTTAAGATCTCCTGCTTTAATATTATGTTAAATTATTGATTTTTTCAAAAGTTTAAATTGATAGAAAATGGTGAATTTAATCATTTAATCATAATTTTAACATAAATTTAATAGGATAATGGGTTAGATTGTACTATTATATTATTTATTTTTAAAATATATGAGTAATTTTTTTTTCTTAGAAAATGTATGAGTAAATTTAAATGTATAATGTAAACTAAAGTGCCTTAAGTTGCAATTGCCATTCACCATACAATTCGATTTTGTACGTCCACTTATTGTGATTTAATTTTATGCTAAGGTTCTCAATGATAAGCTTCTTGTTACCCAATTATTTATTTATTTATTAATTCAATCTTTTTAAATTACATGAACCGAATAAAAATATCAATTTTCACTATATCAAAGTTTGCACCAAAACTCTAACAAAATTGAAAATAAGATTTTAACTTGTAATGATTCATAGTGAAATAAAATTGCTGTTGTTACAACTCGAACCATGAAAATCATAATTACTGTCAATCCAACTTTCATTTGATTTATCAATCAAGCACTTTTAGTGAATGGGAATGGGTTTGTGTTGATTTTGAAGTGTCTAATTACTTTTCAAAATATAGTTTTGTTAGTCACTGAACGAATGCCATAAATTAGAAATACTATCTTATCTATAAAAATAAAATAATATAATATAAAAAAGAAGTATGAAAAAGCATCTGGCCAACAACTCAATAGAGAGAAGACCTCGTTATTCTTCAGCCATAACACTTCCCAAGAAACTAAGCAGTATATACAACACTGTTTTGGAGCGGACGTCATCAAGCAACAAGAAACCTACTTGGGATTACCTTCCCTAGTTGGTAGATCTAAGAAAAACACCTTTCGTACATTAAAAGAGAGGCTGGACAATAAACTCTTAGGGTGGAAAGTAAAGATGCTCTCACAAGCAGGGAAGGAAATCCTCATCAAAACAGTGGCTCAAGTCATCCCTACTTATACAATGAGTGTCTTCAAGCTACCGGATACCTTGTGTGATGAGTTAACTAGCATGGTTCGTACTTTTTGGTGGGCACAGTCCAACGGCAAAAATAGGATGGCATGGTTGAGCTGGGATAAGATGTGTGCACCTAAAAAGGATGGGGGGCTTGGCTTTCGAGACCTTCGTGCTTTTAACTTGGCACTTCTGTCAAAGCAAGGCTAGCGTTTACAGGCAAACACACACTCACTGGTATACCGTGTTCTCAAAGCTCGTTATTTTCCTAACAATGATTTTCTCCATGCAGAGCTTGGTCAACAACCTTCCTATGCATGGCGAAGCCTCATGGCAACCCTACGAAGGTAAACTTTTGCCGTCGTGGAGTGATTGATAATGCCACCTGTGAAGCATGCAGTCGAGCTGAAGAAACAAGTGGACATTTGTTTTGGGATTACACCAAGGCATGTGATGTATGGTTGGCCACGGGAATATCTTTTGATGCTAGGGGTGTCAGCTTCAGGGAGTTTATTGATCTTCTCTAGTACCTAATCTTTGTGCAGCACATGGAAATGACTTGGTCGAGCTCATTATCACAGTGGCGTGGTGCATGTGGTACAACCACAACAAGACAAGGCTTGGCTCCACCAGACAGACCTGCCATGAGATTATCCACAAAGCTCGCTCCATCCTCGATGACTTCCAGCTAGCTCACCCTGCTCGGCCTCTCTTTAAGGAACAAGCAGATCCTTGTTGGATTCCACCATCACACCCATGGTATAAAGTTAACATTGACGCCGCAATCTTTTCAGACCTTCACACCATCGGCATCGGGGTTATAATATGTGATCGTGAGGGATCGGTGATAGCCGCTTTGAGTAAGCACTTACCACTACCGCTAGGTTCATTAAAGGCAAAAGTAAAAGCCGCGGATGAAGCGGTCTCCTTTGCATGGGACGTTGGGGTGAGGGAGGTGATATTTGAGACGGACTCAAAGGTGGTCTCTGATGCCCTATGTGGTACCATTACACCCCAGGGTCTCAATTGTGGATATCATTGGAGGAACTCTTCACTGACTACAAGCCTTTCGATGAACTCAGTTTCAACATGTGAATCGGGAAGCTAACCAGGCAGCACATACTTTAGCACGACATGCTAAAGGAATTAGTGAATTTGTTACTTGGATAGAGGAGAGCCCACCCTCCCTTTAACCCCTTATGTTTCGGGAAGCTATGTAACTTATCCTCTTCTTTTTTTCAATAAAGTTTCAGTATTTCTCATTAAAATATATATATATATATATATGGTTGGGTTCAAGTTACACCTGGTATAACTCTAAGCAGTATTACACCACTCAATAACTTGTTATTGAATTCATATTTTGGAAATCTTACCGTTGGATTACATGTTCTATATTTTTTTAACATGCATGTCAATTTTCATACTAATCAGATGTTATTTACCATTTCATCCATAAACACATTTTTTATGTATTATTTTAAACTACAAACACTTGAATTTAAATAATTAATTAATGACATGACTATTGATATTCGATTATTTTGAAATTTTGCAAGCATGGAGAATATACGAAAATAATGTAATCCAACGGTAAATTTGTCAAAATTGGCATCATATTAAAAAATAATGAGTGGTGTAACATTATTTCAAGTTACACCAGGTATAACTTGAACCCAACTCATATATATATATAGAAAAGAAGTATAAAAAAAAAAAAAAGGCCGGTCAAAGGCTTTCGTTTGTGGACCTTGGTTTCCATTGTGGATCTTGGATCTCGAAAGGGCTTTTGTATTTAGGATTATTACTGTTTTTTGGGCTTTATACTTTGTATCTGGGGTGGTTATTGATTGCTGGTGTATGAAAAAACAATAAAAAATGTGAAATGGTGGAAAACATTGGAAATCATTAAAGACTGTAATTTTTGAAAATGTTAGAAAGAAAAAAAAAATCCTGTAATTTTATCCCCTTGAGCAATTTTTATAATGATCTTAGGCTCGTCTAAATATCACTGTCAATTTGTAAAATGGTGTTTGTTTCAATGAAATCATTTGAATTATTGAAAAGAAATATTGAATTTGAATCTAAAAAATAATAATAATAAATTTTGGGTATGTAATATTATATCAATTTTTTTTATATAAAAAAAATCCTTTGACTTTGCTCTATAATCAAACAGAGAGACGCAAACTAGTTTGTGTGTGTGTTTATTTTTTCCATAAAATTTCATTTTCCAAGAAAATGAAGAGATGCTGGTTGTGCATATAAAGAAGAAAGATGAAAAAAAAAAACACAAAATAATTAGTCTTTTTATTTTTTATTTTACGTAGTCAAAACAACATAGTTTTAAGGATGTGACATTTTACAAACACTTCAGCACGACACATGGATGGAAGAGCTTAAATCCAAACAATACATAATAGTAGTTATTTTAAACGTTGATTGCAATTTAGTCTTTTTAATTAATCAAAGTTTATTTTTTCCTTTTCGAGTTTAAAGTTTAAAAAATCATTCTTAAAAAATTGTCACCAATCTTAGTGCCCGTTTGGTTCTACTTTAAGGGCCCAAAATGTGCGTTCACTAACCCAATTTATGAAAATACATGTTTGGTAACAAATTTTAAAACCACATTATCTCCCTAAAATTGGGTTTTTCTGCGTTTTCATGTGGCAGCCTTTAAGCTGCAATTGCATATCACTACAAATGTGTTAGTTCAAAACATAAATGATACCGTTGTAAAGTACATCCATTTCCTTAATTTGCCCTCAATTTTTTCTTAAAAACCCAACTTTACCCCTTCATTATATAGATAAAAACACTCAAAGTGGTCAACCCAAATCTCACAATCTCACAAGTTTCTCTTTGTAGGAGCTCCTATGTGCTACTCCTCCTTTGGTTCCTTTCCCTTCAGCAATACCATATGGGCCAAAAATTTAAGGGCCCAAAAATGAATTGGGCTTGGACCAAGGTCCACAACAATTAATTTGTAGAGAGGAGATTATGGACCAACAGTTGAACTTCTAATAATAATTCTTATCTAAAGGTCGAAGTATAACAGGTGATTGGAAAAATAATTGATAATAAAAAACAAATTTGTTTATTTCATCATCATCGGGATGACCGAAGAGCCTTTAACTCTTAACGAAAAGTAAGATTGAACACTAGTCAACTATGTTTTCTATTCCCTCTCTCTCTCTTGGTTAGGATCTGATCCCTTTTCATTGGGGGTCTCTTCCCTTTTATAGTACCCTAGCCTTGATCTTGGCCCTCCACTTAGATGGTTGTTAATTCTATGAAGATACTTGTCTCATCCTTCCTTTTGAGGCCGTGTTAAGTAAGTAACAGGCTGTGATGACACTGTTCAGGCATCATTCGGTCATTAATGCGGCAAACTCGGTTGGTGTAGTGCATTTAATGCAAAAGTGATGACAACCTTTCTGGGAAGTCTCCCCTTCTTCTTATCCACATTGGCTACTGCCACCTTCCTCAGATCAACATCCTCGGCTCTGTGTAGACTCCTTCCCAATTTCTTTGGATGGTCCATGTCCGAGCACCTTCTTCGGGCTAGTTGCTTCTTCAATCAGATCTTCTTTTTGGTCAGTTTGGGCCCACTTGACTTGGGTGAGTTGATGGTTGGGCTTTTAGGCTCCTTGGATCAAGCCCAATGGGTTCAATCTTTCTAACCTCCCACAATTATTATTATTATTATTAAGAAGAAGAAGAAGTTGATATTAAAAGTATGAAATATATATATATATAATTTGTTATTTTTGATAGTTTACAACTTAAATCGGCACTTTTATAAGTGTTAGCCAAACACTTAGGGGGTGTTTGGTAGAAAAGTTTGAGTAATGTTGTTTGATTGTTTTTGATATACGTGTGGGTTAAAAGTGTGTGGAATAAAAGTGTGTGAAAATGTGTGTAAATGTGTGTAAATGTGTTTGAAATACTCAAAAGGTAGCTCAAAATAGGCTACCAAACGAGCCTTTATTTTCTCAAAAACCATTTTTTGACTACTTTTACCGAACACTCTATTTAAAAAAAAAATTTAAAAACCCCAGTTTTACACCACACTTTTTAAAACCACAACTTCTTCAAAATGCATTCAACCCAAAAAAAAAAAAAAAAATCAAAATGCACAAATTCAAAAAGTTGAATCAAACTCACCGCAACAATTTAAGTTGGGCAAGCCCAAACATTGTCATACCATTACCAGGCCCATTCTTTAAAACTCAAGTTCAGGCTGGCTAACAAACTCTGTACACGTTGCAACATTTCATTCGTTAATTTTAAACATACAACCAATCAAAGCAGGGTCCACACCACTTTGGAACCAGATTACACCACACTGTATAACTCCTTGATCTCTGGAAAAGACACAAACAAAAGCTTTTTCCATTCCATTTCATTTCACATTTCACTCCCAGAAGAAAAGGCATATATATACTATATAGCACAGTAGTAGTCTCTGAGTTCTCAAACAAAGTCGAACCGTGAGTTCTTTCTTCATTTCCATTGAGAAATGGCTCCGTTCTTCTTCAAGAGGCTCGCTAGAGCTACTCCGATTGCACTCAACAATGCATTGTCTTTTGGAGGAGCCAACAAAACCAAGTCTGGCTTCAGTGGGTTTCGGATACCCATTGGGGCAATCGCAGCAGTTTCTGGTGGAATCTCCTACTACTACTGCTTTTCCTCGTCGAATTTGGTATATTCTCTTTGTAATTCCATCTGGGTTTTCTTCTAATTGGTCTTTGGTCATGTAATGAGCACTAGTTGTTTGTGTTTTTTTGTTTTGCTTGATTTATGGCTCTGAATTCTGATTGGTCTTGAAATGCAAGGCAGACCCAGTTGCTGATTTTGTGTGTGTGTAAAATGTTTTGGTGAACTCACTTGGGTTTTTGAAGTTGAAATGGTTAGCGAGGGTTTTGGATGTTTTGGTATAAAAATGAGAGGGTTTTGGATATTTGGAGCAATTGGGTTGGTTCAAGTTGATGTGAATACTTTTTGGTCAAACTGATTGACTGAATTTTTTTTTTTTTTTTAATAAATTTTTATGCTGTGAATTTTGGAAGTGATGGGGCAATGCTGTGAAATTTTATAAGAGTGTATCTATTTGTGAACACCTATGGATATAAATATACACACATTGCATTATAAGAACTAAAGGAAATAGATTTAGCTTACAATTAGAACTTTTAAGCATTACTTTGAAGAGGAAGGACTTTTTTAAAAATAAATAAAATAAAAAATAAAAATGACATTCTTCATTTAATGATTTTTAAATTTATGCACAACTCATGTGCCCACATGGGATTGAATCATCCACGGATCTGTATTGGGCTTTATGTACTTCAAATTTATTTGGAGGAATTCACAGGGTATCAGTTTGAGTTCCCTAATGGTATTATCATAATGTGATATCTTTGTGCCTCGGAAAGAAATCCATCACTGCTAATTTTATGAGCTGATTGTATCTAAATATTTCAACTTGATTGTTCTTATGAAGTTTGAAGTGAGTGAATGCAGACTGAGAAACCGATCCACTTGACTGAATGAACTCATCATACTCGATTTATTCTTTCATACTCGTTATGTGGTTTTAAGATGAAATAGTTGTTATTAGATTTCGGTATACCTTATATGACCCATATATGCTAGTATTCTATAATGGTTGTGCTTTTCTTTACAGGCTCATCTAGATCAAATCAATGAAGAGGCAGGTCCAAAAGTTGGTGAGTTTTAGCAAACTTATAACAAAGTTGTAGAAAGGGCTTGCTTGGAGCTTCTCAACATTAATTTTGAAATTATGAAAAATTTCTATTTCATATAATTATTAAGCTTTCAACATTTTGCAAATTGTATCATACAGCTGCATATTCCCTGGAGTGCCTGATACAGGATATTTCACCCTTTATTATACTGTGTAAGCTAAATGATCTTTTTGTTAATTTTCAGCGCTCAATTCAGATAAATGGATTGAATTTAAGTTGCAAGACACTGCAAGGGTCAGCCATAATACTCAACTATTCAGGTAATATAATATATGCTCAATTTCTTTTATATTTTTTTGAAGATCAGCCAGAGAGTAATCACCTTGATGGGTGAAAAATCTTTTCTTAGAAATCACATTTTCAGTTTGAAAGCGAAAGTACTCAATAGTTTAAAGGTAATGTAGTTGAGAGAAACAATTTAGACTATGGTTTTATGGCTTATGTCAATTTTAAGCTACTCATCAAAATTAAGCCCAATTGTTAATTTTTGATAAATAACGTAAGAATATTATTAATAATAAAAAGATTGCCAAACTGAGTACATTGGGGATGTACTATGGGAGCTCAAATCAGGAAACAAAAGAACAACGGTCAAGAAACAAAGAAAAGGAAGAACAAGAAAAATGAGAAAAAACCACACTCCATTCAAAGAGAGTGTGTAAGAAGAAAGACTTAATCTCTAACAGAGAGTGTTCACAACCCTCAAAACTTCTAGCATTCCTTTCACGCCAAATGCACCAAATCAAGCAATGAGGCACTAGTCTCCAAACATCAATATGACGATGTCGCATAAACTTTCCTTGCCAAGCCTCAAACAACTCAAGAACAATATGATGCATAACCCATTGAATACCAAACAAGCAGAAGACCATGGACCACAACTCCCAAGCTATGGTGCAATGAAGTAGAAGATGATCCACTGACTCCCCACACCTTTTACACATATAGCACCAGTCAAGCACCATCACTCGTCTTTTACGAAGGTTGTCTATTGTTAAGATCTTACCTAAGGAAGCAGACCAAGAAAAGAAGGCCACCCTTGGAGGAACCTTCGATTGCCATATCATTCTCCATGGAAAGGAAACAAAAGTAGGAGGGTAGAAGGAGCTATAGTAACCTCTAACCTCAAAACCTCTATTCCTTGCAGGTTTCCAACAAACCTTATCAGGACCAAACCCCCACACTGTCGAAGAATAGACCAATTCCATAAACCGGTCAAAGGCTTCTTCTTCCCAATCTTGTGGTGGACGACGAAATTGCACATTCCAGCGAAATCTCCCAGCAGACCAACCCATAACTTCAGCCACCGAGGAATCCTTTGACCTACTAAGCCGATAAAGCTCTGGAAAGGCCTCTTGGAGAGTACAATCCCCACACCACACATGCTTCCAAAATTTCACTCTAGTACCATCCCCCACATCATAAACAAGGAATTTAGAGAAGTTCAACCAACCACTTCTAATGTATCTCCACAGGCTGACCCCATAAGGACTTGTCACATTTTTCATACACCAACCACCCCAAATATTCCCATATTTTGCTTCTATAACCCTCCTCCATAAAGCATTAGTCTCCATGCCATACCTCCACAACCATTTACCTAGCAAGGCAGAATTAAAGTTCCCCAACCGTCTTATACCCAACCCCCCCACCTGCAAAGGCCTACAAACCTTGGCCCAATTAACTAAATGTATTTTAGGTTCACCACCAATCCCATTCCACAGAAAGTCTCTCTGTAATTTCTCCATACGTTTTGCCACCTTCCCTGGTAAAGGAAGAAAGGAAAGAAAGTATGTAGGTAAAGACGAGAGTGAGCTTTTAATGAGTGTCACCTTACCCCCTTTAGATAAATACATTCTCTTCCAACCTGCTAATCTCCTCTCAATTCTCTATAGGATAGGATTCCAAACAGATAAATCCTTAAATTTTGCACCTAATGGAAGGCCCAAATATTTCAAGGGCAAAGAAGACTGCCCACACTCCAACAGACCCACCAAATCCTCATAATTGTGTACCCAACCAACAGGAACCAGCTCAGACTTCTCCAAATTAATATGAAGCCCTGACACCTCCTCAAATCTAGCAAGAATCGCCCTCAGATTAGCAATCTGAGAAGGTTTAGCATCACAAAAAATCAGAGTGTCATCTGTAAATAAAAGGTGAGACACCATCACTGATGAACCAGCCGTACTACCCACAGAAAAACCTGAGAATTGCCCGGTGGAGGCAGCCACATCCAACATACGGCTTCATGCCTCCATCACAATATCAAACAACAACGGAGATAAATGATCACCTTGCCGAAGCCCCCTAGAACTTCCAAAGAAATTAGATGGGCTACCATTGATCAGAATGGAAAACTTTACAGTTGAAATGCAATACCATATCCATTTTCTCCATTTCTCTGAGAAACCACAACGCTGCAGCATATACATTAAAAAATCGCAGCACACATGATCATACGCTTTCTCCACATCCAATTTACATAACACACCTGGAACTCCTGACTTCAATCTACTATCAATACATTCAGAAGCAATCAGGACAGAATCCAAAATCTGTCTACCCTTCACAAAAGCATTTTGTGAATCTGAAATAAGCCCATGCGCCACCCTACGAAGTCGATTAGCCAACACCTTAGAAATAATCTTATAAATCCCACCAACTAAGCTAATAGGCCGAAAGTCCTTGACCTCCATAGCATCCACTTTCTTAGGAATAAGGGCAAGGAACGAGGCATTAAGACTCTTCTCAAACACCGCCTGAGTATGGAAATTGTGGAACACAGCCATAATTTTTGTTTTCAAAACTCCCCAACAAGACTGGAAGAATGCCATTGAAAAGCCATCCGGGCCAGGTGCCTTGTCACCATTAAAGTCATTAATCACCCCAAACACCTCTTCTTCCTCAAAAGGCCTATCTAGCCAACTTGCATCTTCCACCGAGATACTAGAAAACTCCACATCAACTAGGATAGGTCTATGAGCCACATCCTCCAAATAAAGCTGCCTATAAAACTGAGAGATACAATCTGCTATAGCAGCCGGGTCCGAAGAGCCTATCAATAGAATTAACCCTCCTATGAGAGTTAGCTATACGGTGAAAAAATTTAGCGTTTCTGTCACCTTCCCTAACACAAAGAACTCTAGATTTTTGCCTCCAACTTATTTCTTCCAACAGAGTAGCCTGTTCTAACTCATCACGGATTCTACCCATTTCTACCCTTTCCTCCGCTGATATACCCCGACTCTTCTCCATATTCTCTAAAGCACTTAGGTCCTTCCACAATTTTTTAATCCGAACTTCAACATGACCAAACACCTCCACATTCCATCTTTTCAAATCATTTTTTAAGAGCTTCAATTTATTGGCCAGAATAAAACTCGGTGCACCATGAACCTGATAGGAATCCCACCAAGACCGAATCCTATCCACAAAACCTTCATCCTTGAGCCACATATTCTCAAATCTAAACAGCATACTCCCTCTCTGAAAAGATCCACCCTCAAGGACAATTGGAAAATGATCCGAGTACAACTTAGACATCCGTCTTTGAGAAACTGTTGGAAACCTATCCTCCCAATCTGCAGAAAACAAGAATCTGTCCAGCCTAGCCTTCGAGGCAACTTCTCTAGAATTTGACCAAGTAAAAGAACCCCCTTGCAATGGCAAATCAATGAGACCCTGTTCCGAAATAAAATTGGAGAACTCTTGCATGGCAGTAGTGAAAGAATTAGACCCCAATCGTTCGGAAGGGAACCTAACCACATTAAAGTCCCCACCCACACACCATGGGACACTCCACCAGCTATTCAAGCCACAGAGTGCCTCCCATAAAAACCTATTGTCTCTGTGTAAATTAGGACCGTAAACACCAAAAAACGCCCAAACAAACTAATCTGACACATTTGTAAACTTACAAGAAACCGAAAATCTCCCCATTGCTTCCTCCATTTTATTCACTACTCGAGTGTCCCACATCACTAACACCCCACCAGAAGCTGCACAAGAACCTAAGTAAGACCAGTCAACATGTTGTCCACCCCATAAGCTACGAATCACTGCTTTATTAATCAGCCTCATTTTGGTTTCTTGAAGACAAACCACATTTGGCCCCCACTTTCTAATCAAGTTTCTAACCTTGAGCCTTTTATCCTGCTCATTCAACCCTCTTACGTTCCAAGAAATAATCTTCACATTCATTGATAAGACACTAGAGCCTGCTCAGAACTTGCACTCCTTGCTTTATTTGGATCATACTCAACATTCAAAGATGTCAACAGATTCTTCAACTCCCGTTGACCTTTCTGGCCTGACTTGACCAACTTCGTCTGATCACCCACCTCACGTTTCTTTTTATCTTTTTTTCTGGCCTCAATGGCTAATAACAATCTTGCTCCTCAAAACCTTCCAAAGAAGTGCCCACAGATTTCTTGAAAGCCTTTATCCTATTGGTTACCCAATGTGATAATTGGCAACTATCCACACTCTCCTTACACCCAATCTCCTTCGCATGACTAGACTCCAACTCCGTCGGACCTTCCGTGGCCAAAGGTACCACAACTAATGGCTCATCACCATCCTCACACGACCTCAACCTTTCACCAACTTCCCACAACTCACTCTCTGACCCAGGAAAGTACTCTACTAGCTCCTCACACTCATCTGCCCAACTAACCCTCTGCCCTTGATAAGTACTAGAATCATTACCTGGTACACAGTCTCTCGCCAAACTTGAGCTGACTGACATACTATCTGGAGAACAATACAGAGACAATGGGAGCACTAATTGCCTGCCATCACGTAATTGTAATATCCCGTCTTTGGAATTACCCCAAGACTTATCCAAGTCTCCTACCAATTCCCTTATAGTTGGGCCAGGTAATTGAGCTCCCTAAAAAACAGAAGTACCCGGTGATGCGGGAGATGCAAGAAAATTATTATTTAGTATTATTTATGTTTGCTAGTCAATTGTATTTTTATGTTTTAGGTCCTATTAGTTTATTGGGTTATTAGTATTTTAATTTAGAAGCAAGGGTATTTTTGTAATAAGGCAATTAGGGTTTCCTAGCCAATTAGAATTAGGGTTTAGTAATCCTTTATAAGCAACCTATTGTACTCCTTGAGGAGAGAGCTGATATTTTGATGAATGAAAACAATGGCCGTTTGGTCTTTCTTTGGTCTGGTGCTGACTCCAGGTCTACCCTAGGTGCTGACTCCTAGTGGTTTCCCGCTTGGTGCTGACTCCAAGTAAGGCCTAGGTGCTGACTCTTAGGTCATATCTTTTATTCTTCCGTTATTTCAATTTTGTTCTGGTTGTCCTGCGTCACCCGGTCCTTCCAAACCCACAAAATCCTCCTCCCCAACCTCCGATGCCACTGGAGAATCCAAATACACTAGTGCCGGTACTATCGACTTCGTTTCCAGTTCCGATATCATGGCTGATGACCCCACTGGCACCAACTTTGACCCACTCAGCTCACTGATCGGCGATATCTGATCATGGGAGGCGTGGGCCACCACCACTGGTCCAATCGACGCAGTGGGTGGCTGAGCTAGAGGGATCGTGGTGTCCTCTCCTCCCTTACCCGCCACTGCCATCATTGCTAAGGATGATTTCATGCCCACCGATACCCACGAAGACGTCGCACGTTGCTCCGATATGGTGGGTGTGGTCCTTGAGCTCTCAAAATCCTTCGTGGCACTCCTACCTGAGCTTGGCATACTGAACCCATTCTGGTACGAAGTCTCCAGAGCCTTAAGTCCACTAGATGAACTCTTGCCAGCCTCAAAAGAAAGTGGGCTTGACAGACCCAGGCCCAAAGTGGGTTCTTTATTTCCCAACAAGGCTTGGGCATTCTGTTTGGATGAGCCCAGACCCACACTAATATTATGGGCAGTATTACTCACCCATTTGCTAGCCTGTTTAACACCTTTAACACCATCCCAAGATACCCGCCTCTTTCCATATTCATTCACATTCACAGTCAGACCTCTCCCTAGCCAACGTCCCTTCCTCTTATCACGTAACTTTCCAAACTCAAAACACATTTGAATTCAAATTGGGCTTCAAGGAAATATTGAATTTATTTCCTTCCGGGATTTTCTCCTCAAATTTATTCTTACCTTTAATACCACCTTTCCCCCCCTCACCACCACCCACGGCTGACTGGGAACAGCTACCAGCCTGAGTTTCAGAAGCTGCTACCAGTGTGCGAGAATTATCACTCGGAAACTCCTCAAAATTCATCACGGTACCAGCTTGAACCTTTTCTTTGCGGAGGGGCTGCTGAACATGCTTCAACCTTGCCTGTACTGGAGCTTTGACAGCCTCCACATAAGACCTGGCAGGTTGATATTTTGGGATTTGCTTATACCTGTACGGTACAAACTTCAATCCACCCAACGCATATTGAGAAGGTTCCAATAGCCTTCTTAATTCAATCTCAAAAGTTCTCCATCCTTGTTGTAATTTTCCGGCAGGAATAATAATAGTTCGCCGCAGCCCCCCTACCTTAAGCTCTGTCACTGATAAGTACTGCCTGAACGAGTTGGACCCCCGTTACATCGTGTAAGCAATATCACCTTCCCTGAACCTAAAAAATTGTTTAGGACTAACCCCACTCGCGGTGTGCTCCAGATTCCGCATTGTCCAAAGAGCTGCACTCTTGCCCATAAACACCGATTGCATGTAGTATTTTCCCCGTTCAAAAATCTTGAGGGAGAAAAAATTCCCACCTTCCTCAATCACCAACTGAAACAACTTAGATTCAATAAAGAAACTTCGAAATCCCCCCATACTGTCCCTAGGAAATTAAAACTAAAACAGGATTTGTGGCTAATTCGAGGTAGCCGGGCCTCCTCTCAACTCAGAGAGAGAGAGAGAGCTCATTTCCTATGTCAGTTTTCGTACTTTTAAGATATTGCCAATATCCCAATTGTTAATATAATAAACCAGTTGAGATATGCATTGATAGATAAACCACACAACAAATCCCAGTCACAATACAAGTACCCCAAACACACCGAATTATTTACAGAGAGAAAAACCCAAAAACCGGGCAAACAACTCTCTGGGGCCTTTAGCACCAAAAGATCCACTAAACAAGAATAGTTGGTATACAAAACACTTACAAAACCCTTTAAGCTAAGTAATGACTATGTACTTGAGCCTCCAGCTCTTGCTAGCAACCGATTCCTTGAATCCTTTTTTCTTGTTAGTCACTGGATCCGCAAGTTGAGCTGCCAACTGCGCAATCAAGTCTCATTGATCACTTTAAGGCCTCTTAAAGATTTGGGATTGTTCCATTGATTCTCCAGCACCAATCAGCACTCAAGAATCTCAAGAATTTTGGTGTTTGTGGTATAAACTCTCCTCTCAAGGAATTTGGAATTTGGAATTATAGAGAGGGTGAAGATATAGAGAACAAAATGGGCTTTGCTCTAGGGTTTTGGTTGCACTCTAGGTCTTCAATATCTGGGTGTTCTCTCTAGAAAATTTGTGTGAAATGATGGCTATATAGTGAGGTTTATGGATGGGAACAGCATAAAAGAAATAACAAATTTCTCTCAGGTTCTAGCAATCTCAGTAAGTGTGAGAGGCAAGATTGCTGTTCAACAGTTTTTCAAATTGAGTAACTTGCCTGACAATATTGCCTGACCTTGTAATCTTGCTTGAACAAGATTGTGTAGACTTCACTTCCAACTTTAGCTCTTGACCTCTTCAACCAATTACACAATAATCCCACTAAGAGTACAAATTGCAATGATGAATTGTTAAATGTCACTTACCATTTTAAAGCGTATGAAAGCCTTTAATGCTTTTATGCACAAATCATTTTTTTTATATATATCTTGCGACTAGATGTACAATAAACCTCCAATTAAATTATAAAGTGCATTTTATTATGCTCATTTTATACCCCCTAAATTCAGTATTTGGGTAGCCAATAAAGCTCTAATTCAAATGGCACTTATTTTTCCCATAACAATAAGAATGGATGCAGAGTGAGGTTTTGGTTTCAAAACCCACCTGGTGTGTATGTAACTTACCAAAAAAAAAAAAAAAACAGTATTTGGGTGTTTTGCAACAGCTAGTCATTCTAGCCTTTTCTGAATTATTCTTCACTTAGGGTAGCATTTAGGTGGTAAAAGTTGATGTGCCCTTTGTATTTTTCTTGGCATCCAGATCTCAGGTTGTTTAATTTGGCATATTGCATTTTGGGGATAAAATATATATGAGATCATTTGAAGAAACCTTGGAATTCTTAATTTTGTGTTAAACCAAAAAAAAAAAAAAAAAGTCATTGGAGTGCTATCAAAAGTACTGTGCACATTGTTATTTTTTTGACCATGTAGGTTCTAAGTTTTCAGTGTGGCTACTTGGGCAAGAATGTTCAATGTAACTTATTAATAATTTTTCTTCTTTCACATGGTAGGTTTTCATTTGATCCTACTGCCAAGTTGGGTCTAGATATTGCTTCATGCCTCCTTACAAGGTATGTTTTGCTGTCTGTGATGAGCGAACTTTTTGGTAAAAATAAAGTTGGAGTCGGAAGAAGTCTGCCTCTAAATTGATTGTCTTGATGCATTCTTGTCACTGTAGGGCTCCAACAGGACAAGATGCTGAAGGAAAATCAAAATATGTCATACGCCCGTAAGTCTTCCACTCTTCCTGTTCTTTTTGATAAGATGCTTGATCTGAACTTTTTCTCCCAGTCTATTGTATATGATTGTGTAACATTCAAGTTTATTGTTTTCTTAAATGTAACTATATATGGTGAGGTTTATACTCTTTAAACTGCATATGCATTTTCAAATACATACATTCTCATGCCCTCTATATATTGATAAGCTCAACATCTTCTATTATAAGTTGCATAGTTTTCAGTTCTTACAATATATGAACCTCGAAGGTAAGGTAATTAGTCCTGACAACATTAAGGGATGAATGTGATGTCCAACTTTTCAATTCAGACCATTCAGCTTCTTATTAATTCTCTCTCTCTCCTCCCAACTCCCAACTCTTCCCTTCAAGTCTATGATTTTTTTTTTTTTTTTTTTAACTTACAGAAGACCATAACCTTTCCCAGTTCTTAAATCTTAATTAAGCAACCCTCCATTCCACAAACAGTGGCTTAATAATATCCATTCATTTGAAACTAATATTGTAAAAGTCAATACATGAAGTTTCCTCAATTCCCAAGTTGCCCACCACCTGCTAGTGTCAAAACTTTTGGACAATTAATTGTTCCTTATTTTAGTCTCAAACAATAGGAGGAAAATATTGAAAGAACAAAATTTTTAGAGGTTGCCATGTGGACGCATCAATTAATCTTCTAGAAAAAGAGGCTTTTAAAAGAGGAAACTCATTGTTAGATAGTATTTAATGGTTATAAAATTACACAGCATTTATGGAAATGGTGTTTTGAGGCAGCATAAAGGACATTTGACAATCTTAGGAAGAGAATTCAATGAGCTCTAGCTCAACAGGTACCTCCTCTCCTTGTAAGTGCTAAGTAGAGGGTGGGGTCGTGGGCTTAAGAATTAAGACCCACAATATGCGTGTGTAACTTTCCAATTAAAAAAATTATAGTAGATTGGTGTTGTATGTGCAAGTAGTAGTGATTTGTTGGGAGATCTTTTGTTTTCTCTCTTGTTGGTATAATGTGGATTATGCCTTACTCTATGGTAGATTTGTTGGATGGTCAGCGGGGAAAACACAAAAATAATATGATGGAATGTTTTGCCATCAGCTCTTATGTGGTGTATTTGATGTGAATGAAATTTTCGAACATTTGAAGGGTGAGAAATTGCAGTTCCAGACATAAACCTTCTGTTTCATAAAATGCTATAAGAGTGTATAGCTGTAGTGAATTTTTTTTTTCCTTTTCTTCTATGCTATATTTTGTGGAGTTGCTAAACTTTATATGTTAGTATTTTTCATGTATATCTTTGGTGTACTAGGCTATCACATGCTTCATATGTTCTTTTAATATGTGTTTATTACCTATTAAAAGAATAAAAGAGATCCATAAGAGTGACCTCTATTCTTGTTAAGGAGTTATTTTATTGCTTAAAGCACCCAAGATTCATTACTCTTATTGTATTTATTAAAAAAAAAGATTCATTATTCTTATTGTGATTCTGAGTATAAATATTATCTAAGCATTGATAACTTAATTCTTATCTGAAAAACTAACAAATAATTCTTTTAGGGACCTACCAGATATTATGCTAAATCAAAAAATCATGTCAAGTTAACTTCATAGATTCATTTTTATTTTTCTTGTGCTCTTTTTTTGTTCATTCAAGGAACAAGACTTTTTGATATATTTATACTGTTTGTGTTTGCAAATCAGAATTTTCTCTTCAGCCATCTTTTGAATTGTAGCCTGTGTACCACCAATGAGCTGTTGCTCAACTGACACTTTCCTTCTCCCACAATAATGGGATGGAGGGTGAGGTCGTGAATTCAAGACTTATTTTATTGGGTATGTTTAGCTTACCAATAATAATAACTAAATAAATAATTGTAACCTGCATACCTCAGAGTCTCAGACACTTATTTTCATATTTTCAATATTTGAAATGGTTCTTCTAACTATCCTGTTTTTGCCATCTTCTGGTTTTCAGTTGTTTGGGAATTATAAACTTCATAGACATATTATCTTTCACTAGAAATCTTTAAGGAAATAAAATTTCAATTTCAAATACAATCCTACCAAGATCTTTGTAGTCAACTGGCAACTCCTAGTGTTTCTAATAGAGATGTCCAGGGTTCAAATCTTCCCTCCCCTATTATAACTATCAAATTATATGAAAAAAAAAGAAAAAAAGAAGGTACGATCCTATGGGGAGTGGAAAAGTATATATGTTACATGCATTGTTTCGATGTTGCAGAAGAAATAATTTAAGCTGCTATAGTTGAAGACATGCTTTTCTAGGGCAAGTCTGTTACAAGTTCTAAATGCATTGTTTCTTGTTTTGAAATCTCTACCTTCTCTATTTGAACCGTATATGTGATTTTTTTTTTCTTCCTTTTTTTTACTTGGTTATATCACAAAACTTAATTGTTTCTTAATGATAAATTATTGATTGTCTCAAAAGTTTAAGTTGTTAGGAAATTGTGAATTTAATTATTTAACTATAATATTTTAACACTCCCCATTATGCATGGGCTCAGATTTCCCCTTATTAAATGAGGCCCAACATGTGGGAATTAGAACTTTTTAAATGGGTGGTAGAGTGGAGAGCTGTTTTGAATTCAAGACATCTAGGTGTTGGCAAGGCAAGTTTGGTCGTCATCGAAATGGTTATATGTGGTCCATTATTCCTCATTGCTTAATGTGGTGTCTTTAGAGGGAGAGAAATAGTAGATGTTTTGAAGATATTGAGAGATCTATTCCAGACCTCAAACTATTCTTTTTTAGAACTTTATTGGATTGGTTGTTTGCTTTGCAAAAACAATCATTCCCTTCTTTTATTGATTTCCTAGATTCTTGCAATTTTTGTATTTGATTTGTTGACCCCTTGTACACTCCCTGTGTACTAGGGTGTTCCTTTTTGATATCAATAAAACTTATTACTTATCCAAAAAAAAAAAAAAAATCATTTAACCATAATATTCTAACACTTTATCTTGATGTCCTGGTTGCCTGGATTACTGTGTAAAGTATTTTAATACCAGACTTGTTAGACTTGGATGCATTAGACATTATGACCACTGTAATTTGATAGATTAGGAGTGTTTTCTACTCTTTTGGCAAAAGCCAGGCCCAATGATGAAAGAGGCGCATAGTTCCCCATTAAGGTTCATGTCAATTGACCATGTCTTAATATGAAATCATTAGATGGTGATCATTTACTTGACATGTTGGCCTTTTCTTATTTGGTTCCTGGGCATTTGTGGAGCTAACTTGATGGGTTCTGTTTTCAGGTATACTCCTATATCAGATCCAGATGCTAAGGGATACTTTGATTTATTAATCAAGGTTTGCTCTCAGTAATGGGATTACTTAATTTTCGGCATTGTCTACTTCTGCTTGCACTTTGAAAATGTCCTTCTTTATACATGTAATGCTCCTAACCTGAATTACTTTCATTGTTTTCCTTTTAAATTGTACCAGGTGTATCCAGAAGGAAAAATGAGTCAGCATTTTGCGAGCTTAAAACCTGGTGATGTAGTTGAAGTCAAAGGGTATATTATTCATGTCCACAACTATTAGCAGATAATATGCTTTATATTATCTTCATGGGAAGCTTTCATTTTTTGCAGGCCCATTGAGAAGCTTAGATATAGTCCCAATATGAAGAAACACATTGGCATGGTAAGAGAAGTTTTTTAGAAGTTAGATTTAATTTGTCAGATTTGAAGATAGCTCTGGCTATTCATCTCAGCCATGTCCTCTATCTATGGTGTGCCATTTATGTACAATTGAATCTATAGGGGAATGGTAGTGCTAGGCTGCAACGTTTATCACATCAATGGCATATTTTCTGTTCTTGATTGAAACTATATCTTAAACCTTAATATTGCATTTGCTTTTTAGTTTTCGTTGTTGTCTGTCCTTCTCTATGACAATATTAATTAGTTTATCTGCAAAGTACTTATTGTAATATGGAGTTTTGTTGAAGTTTAATTAATGTGTATGGTCACCGTTATCTGAATTTAATTGTATCTTGTTCTTTCAGATTGCTGGAGGCACAGGCATTACTCCAATGCTTCAGGTTATTGAGGCTATACTGAAAAATTCTGATGACAACACTCAGGTGAGTTGTGTATCTATCTTATTGTTTTCCTTTTAATCGCAACTGGCATTTCTTTTCCTGATAGGCAGATTGCCTATGCTCTGTGTCTCTGTGTGTGTGAGTGTGTGTACATGTGTGGGTGCACATGTGCACATGCATACACGTGTGTGCCCCAATTTTGGTTTTAAAGACATCAGGATTTTTTTATGCACATCCATAAGTGGCAAGGTCATTAGTTTTTGTAGATTTAAGCATGTTTTGTCACTCTTATATGTATACTCTTTTCAATAAAACTATGTAAGATTAAGCTTGAGGCTTTCTATTCTTGCAGGTATCACTGCTTTATGCTAATGTCTCCCCGGATGACATTTTGCTGAAACAGAAGCTTGATGTACTTGCAACTAGTCACCCAAATTTAAAGGTACGGTTATTTCAGAATGTAATTACTCTTGCTGATTTGTCCAAATTGCATATTTTTCTTAAATGAATACGGCTTATTTTGTGGGGACAAATATTCCAGGTATTCTACACTGTTGATAATCCCTCAAAGAGTTGGAGAGGAGGTACAGGTTACATATCAAAGGATATGGCCATCAAAGGCTTACCTGGTCCTAGTGACGATACTCTAATCCTTGTAAGTGTTGCTTTGATGCTCTAGTGTTTCAACTTTCACATGCTTATCTACTTTATCATGATATGGCATCAGCATAAACCAGCAATGGAAAGCCATTCCAAATGTCTTTTCATTTTGTCCAGTATAAAATAAAACATAGTGGTGAGAGAGAAATACTGGAAAAAAGAAATACATATAATCCAAACCAATTAGTCCGGAAAGGCTCATGGAGCTGGCCCAATCAGATGGAATTAAAGCTTTGTTGAGTTCAGTTCTGTATATATCGTATTTGAAGAATAAAAAGACTATATTCTACTAAGAAGCATGGACACTTCAAAGCCCCCGATGTGTCTGTGTCCAACATGTGGACATGCTGGTGACACTCTTGCATGTGTGTCCTCATTGTGTAGGGAGTGTAAAAAAAAGTTCTTTACTTTTATATATGTTTTAAAGATTTGATAGTTCCATATTTTGAAAACTTAGAATATGCCTATAAATAAATAAAATATACCTAAAGATATAAATATTAAGTAATTAATTAATTTTTGTATCCCCACCGTATCATGTCCAAACTTTTCAAGATGCCATGTTTCTATGTCTCATGTTGTGTCATATCCATGTTGATGCTTCTTAGGTATTCTGTTATCTAGTTTGTTGCTTCCTCCTTTGGTTTGAAACATGACTAAAATCACCAATCTTGCGAGACAATTTTTGGATCAATTGGTAATGCCACTTATAATACTCTATTTGAGATCTAAGGTAAGATAACCATTTGAGTAACAAGCCAATCTGTGCATGAGTTGGATTTCCTTCACAGTGAATGAGAAGTGCATTTGTTCTAATTGTCCACTGCTGCTTTAGACTTAAGACTGGTATAGAACGTTGCAATACCACTCCTTCCAAACCAGATTAAGGCCTTAATTCTGATACCCAGGTTTGACAATTCCAAACCAAATTATCTCAACCTTTAAACTTGCATTAGAATAGTAAAATTATTCTTTTGAACATATGTCCACTCTGTTCTCACAAGGGAGGTGCCATTTGCATTACTATAGTAGAATTATTGAATATCTAATGCGTCCTACAAGAATTTCTTTTCTTTTTCTCTTTTTCTTTTTCCCTCTCTTTATTTTTCTACTACCTATGAGGTTTCTTGCGACAAAATCTCAGTATAGCAGAAGCACTTTTAATATTTGAAAGTACACACTTAAAACAGATTATGGAATGGAAATGTGGCCCCTGGTAATTGCCAAACCTTGTTTCATGTTCATGTTATTGTTATCTAATTTGTTTTTAATATTTCCTTAGAATTGGGACAGAGATCAGGATATGCTTTTCTTACTTATTGTTCTACTCCTTGAATGACTTTCTACGGTTTGTTCAGGTATGTGGTCCCCCTGGAATGATGAAACATATATCTGGTGACAAGGCTAAAGACTACTCACAAGGAGAGGTATGAGAGAGCATTTTCTGTTGTTTTTTGCTCTCCAACATTTACTAAAACGTTTGTTAACTTGAGTTCTCTTCTCATTATCTTTATTGCAGCTGACTGGCTTACTGAAAGAACTTGGGTATACTGAGCAAATGGTTTACAAATTTTGACTCAAGCAATTTAGCATCTGAAGCATTTGTGCATTCACTTCAAATTTTGAGTTGTACAAGTTTTTCCTAAAGAAACGTTGGCAGCTTGAACTTGAGCAAAACATCGAATAAATTTGCTAGTGATATTCAATAGAATAAATTTGCTAGTGATATTCAATAGAAATAATGCATTGTGAGAGCTCACACTAACTTGCATTTTACTTTTGAGGAACCTTGCAAAATCTCTGTGCCTGTATGATTTTTTTTATTTCTGGTACTTGTTGATATTGGAGGAAAAATAAGTGAAATAGAAAGAAATGAAAGTTTTCGAGGAGGTAGAATTAAAAATGGAATTAGTAGATGATAGTTAAGATTTATTCAAGATTAATGAGGGAACATATTCATTAATGCTTGTTTATGATTTCTCTTATAAGTTGTATGCTGTTGACTATACAACAGAGGAAAAATAAAGGAAAAGGAAAGAATGAAAGTTTTCAAGAAACTATATAATTTAAACATTTGAATATATATATAGCCCACTCCCTTATACGTAACCGAACAATAAAATAATTTCTTAACCTTTTTACTTTGTTTTTAGTTAGTAGTGTTCATCGGTCGAATCAGAGTGGTTTTTGGGGATTCTTGAGCTGCGTTGAGGACCTCACCATGGCCAATCAGTCTTGCTGGGCGTCGGTTTTTTGGTATATAGGTGGTGGTTTCATGGCGACTTGGTGATTGATTGCCCCCAAGAACCGTAAGAGAAAGATCTGAAAATATCATAAAATTTCATACTCAAAAATCGCCAAAAATTTCATCCAAAACACAAAATCAACCCACATTCCAAAATCCACATCAATCAAAACCCACAATCACATATCAAAAACCACAACAATCAAAACCCAAAACAAATCAAACCCAACAAGGTAAGAGATCTGACTAGGACTCACCTTTGGGAGGTTGTGAATAGCCCTATTTTTAGCCACAATGAATTTGAATTCTAAATGCCTATGTTAGAAACACTAGGTACTAATTAAGTTACAACTTATAAGGCTCTAGGTATATTATTATTCTTTTCTTAGTAATCAAGTTACAACTAATAGAAGAACTTCAAATTAAATACCTATTGTAGGAGGCAAAATTAAGCCAATTACAATTTATCATGTCAAAATTTATTGATATATTCAAAATTTACTTATTAAATTAATTAAATAAAATGTTGTCATGTATCATTTTAATTGACATTACATTGGTGAATTAAAATTTGCCACATTTGAGCCCACAAATTAAAGATAAATTTTCTATTTAGAATTAATGGATAATTATCTTTAGTAAAATGATAAAAATAGAGATAATTATCTGCGAGTAACAAATTTTATTGGGACTCTTTGATGATCATTATCTTTTTTAAATAAATAAAAATAGAAATAATTATCTACAATCAACAAAATCCTAGGGGGCTCTCTAACTTTGGGCCAAATTTACTACTTATACTCGAGGAGATCAATTCAAAGTGGGACTCATTCAAGACTTCAAAGCTTTGGAGTTTGAAATTCATTTAAATCCTTTGAAGTTTTATTGGCCACGAACTTTTCAAGATGCACAGAGTTTTGGAGTTCGAAGAAATTCATTTGAATCCTTTATTGGCCATGAACTTTTCAAGATGTACAAAGCTTTGGAGTTCGAAGAAATTCATTTGAATCCTTCGAAGTTTTATTGAAATTAAGCTCAACAGCCTCCATAAACTTTAAAAGACCCTAAATCATTGAAGCTCAATGGATCAAGCCTCTTAAACTTCGAAGCACTTTCACCCAAAGCCTTTGCATTCTAAGAATCTTCAAAGAATTTGAAGAACACTCGAAGAACAACAAATATCTAACAGGCTCAAAGTCAGAAATTCGTTGTGAAGATCGTTCGGTCCATCTTCGAACCAAAATAAAAAAGATCTTGTGTTCGAGCCAAAATTACAAGAAGATAGAATCAGATGATTACTCTATTGTATTAGAATCCAAAAAAAAAAATTGTACTCACTCATTCAATCAATACAAATTTATATTTGTGAAACACTTTCAGTTGTTTGATTTTCAAACATGAGAATTTTGAATTTGCACTTATCTCTAAAATCCATGTATACAATATTTTTCATACACTAAACAGTAGGTTCACATACACAATTTTTTTAATCCTATAATTGTTAAGACAGTAAATTGTTAATGGTAGTTATTAAAGTAGTTTTGGTGATAAACCCATATGGAAAGTTACTAACAACTTAAGTTGTGAAAAAAAATGTGAAAAGTGTCGTATTTTTTTTTTTGGTAAACAAAAGTGTCGTATTTGTAACATTATCTTACCAAAAATTAATTAGGTGTCATATTGTGATTAATGAATGAAAAAACAATTAGTAGGGAACCTAAGTTATCACTAAAATATGTTTCATCCACATTTATGTGAAAGTGATTTTGGATACAATAACGGTATTAAATAATTTTTATCTTAATTCTAAAAAAATCTTGTCTCAATTTATTTTGTGTGTCCAAAATTCTTATTCTCCAAATGCTCAAATGTGTGTATAGCCTTGTAGCCTCACATCACATCCCACGCAAATCACGTATGTAAAGAGACGTCCTTGCATGCTCTCATAATCTCATCACATAAATAAAATACTATATATAAATAAATATATATAAAAACCCGAATTCCAATTCCCCCCAATCCCACACAACACTATCACACACACACACCAAAACAAAACCCAATCTCTCTCTCTCTCCGTTTTACGATCTCTCCGCCATGTAATTGTAAGCCACAATTCAGAGAACTCATTCATTCCCTACTCTCTCTCTCTCTGAATTCAGATTTTTCAAATACTAATAATTCTCTTTCCCTTCGGAAATGGACGAAGAGTTACAGAAAAGGAACACTGACTGCGTCTATTTCCTAGCCTCACCCCTCACCTGCAAGAAGGTTCGTCCTTCCGCACAACAATGGCGCTCTATTTCCTTTCTTTCTATTCAAATTCTTTTTTCTTTTTTTCATCTTCTATTTTGCTTCGAATTGTGTTTGCATTTTGTAATTTCCCCTATTCCATAATGTGTTTGTTGTGTATGATATTGATATGATCAGCCCTACATTTCAACAATCTTGTTCTATTTGTTTGAAGCAATGAATTACTTAGGGTTTTATGATTTTCTTTTTCTTTTGCTTGAGAGATTCAGTGTTGTTGTGGTTGCTATTTTGATGAATTGTGAATTTTTTTTTTTTTTGCTTTGTAATTCGTTTTTCTTAGGGTTTATGTGAATGTGGAAATATGATTTTTCCTTTTTCTGTTTTTCTTTTTGCTAATTTTTTTTTTCTTACTATGCCATTGCTATATCATTATGACTGAAATTAATGCATTAAAGTTTTTCAATGTATACTTAAGTTGACAAAGATAGTGAATTCTTAGTGTTTGGAATGTTGCACCGGTTCTTGGTAGAATTGTTAGAATAGTGGTTAAATGATTAAATTCACAATTTTCTGATAGCTTAAGCTTTTGGGGAAGGTAATAGTTTATGATGGTGTCAAAGCAAATGGTCCTGAGCTTGAACCCTGTCTTTACTTTACCACCCATTTAAGAAAGTTAGAAATCTCATGTGTTGGGGGAGTGTTCAAATAATCTTTACATCATCTATTCACCATTTTCTGATAGCTTAGGCTTTTGGGGAAGGTAATAGTTTACGATGGTATCAAAGCAACTGGTCCTGAGTTCGAACCCTGTCTCTATCTTACCTTCCCATTTAAGGAAAGTTAGAAATCCCATGTGTTAGGGGAGTGTTCAAATAATCCTTACATTATTTATTCACCCTTTCGTAATAGCTAAACTTTTAAGACAAGTGGTAGTTTAGAAAATGAAGGATGTGTCTATATTTTGGGGTTTTATACAGTCAGGTAAGGTTTTGTATTTTTAGTATGTCATAATCTCTGTTTCCATTGAGCTTTTTAGTTTATTTTCTTTCCAGGGGGCTGATTGTGAGTACAGGCACAGCGAGATTGCAAGGCTCAATCCAAGAGATTGCTGGTACTGGTTGTCTGGGGACTGTGTCAATCCTACATGCGCTTTTAGACACCCTGTAAGATTTTGCTTATATGTTGGCTGGGAACTATGATTTTTATTTTCTAATATAATTTGCACATTCAATTAACAGGAACATGGGTATCAGTTAAGCATTCTTTTCTATCGATTTCGCTATAATGTATGTGTTGTAGACTTGTAGTTGGATTTTCCTTGTGAGGTGGTTGCATAAATCATATTATGTTGGACGGTATACCTTTAGGATAAGGCAGTTGAACATTGAGAAACATCTCTCTTATATGAATCAATCAATGCTTATATTTTGATAAATGCCCTGAGAGACATATCCTCACACATTTAGTTTCCGGCATGGTAGATAGGTGGGTTCCATTATGTGATTATCTAAAAGGACCAAGCCTTTGTGTTCCAGACTTCCAGCGTGTTGCTAGTTTATTGTGGGTAAAGACCTTATTTTTAATATCTAGCAATGAAGTAGATAGATTTTGAAGTAGATAGATTTTGTTCTTACAATTTTGACCTACTTTTAAGAATTGATGTAGTACTCTCTATCACGCCTATACTTCCGTACTTATAATATGGAGAGTTAGATGTTGATTTGGTTAGATGAGGAGGATTAAGTAAGGAGGTTGTGATGAATTTTTCAAGGATATCATTGACTACTCTCTTTTTTTGATAAGTAAGTAATGTAACTTTATTAATGATCAAATAAACTTTTTGATCATGATGATGAACACAAAGTGTCAAAAAAGTACATACATCTCAAAAAGAAAATCTAAGAGAAACTTGAAATTAGAAGAAAAATGAGTTAAACCCCAAATGCAGGACCAGTCGAAAGTAGTACAAGCAAACAAAGTCTTCAATTGATCCAAGGAGCTCTCCATGTCTTCAAAAGTACGTCTATTCTGCTCCTTCCAAACAAACCACATCAAGCAAGCCAGTACCATATACCAAACCATTGAGCCATGTTTACCAAACCACTTATGCCATCTAAATAGCAATTAAGTAGACAACTAATATTGGTTGTTTAGGTTCATAGGCTGGGGAGCTAAGAATTGGTGAGAGAAGCACTTTGAAGAATCTGCATGTGCCAGAAGTAGTCTTGTAGTAACAGGGTCTTGGTTCCAGTGGCATGACATCACTATGATGTAGTGTAGGAGGATCCAAAGAGGGTTTATTAGAATTTTTACCCCCTATTATTTTGGAAAGTGTATTGCACTTTCAGATCTGTAATATACAATATGGGAGTCAAATACTTGCAGAATTCTTGTCAGAAGGATCAAAGGGGGTTTTGGGGTGCTTAGCTTCTCCTTGTCAAAAGTCATATGCAAGTGGAAGGTAAATGATTGATGAACTATGCTCAGGAGTTGCGATTCTGTGAAGTTAAATCTTGAAAAAGTGTCTTACCTGCCAATTCAAATTTCCTGATTTGTGTTGCTAGGTATTGAGGTAGGAAGAGTTAAACAGATGGGATGTCCTTGTGCATTTCTTCAGTCTCTTGTAGGTTCTCATGTCTGCATGCCAACAGACCATTTGGGAGTTCCCAGGCTTTGTCCAGTGGGCTTTTATCAGATGACATCAGCATTGGGTAGATAGTGCTATAAAGGGCACTTTATTGAGTTCAAGGTTTCTAGAAATAGGAATTGTTTCTTGCTGTTGTACACAGATGACACCTATCTTCTATTTGATCTCAATTTGTATCATTTCCATGTTTGTATTGTATATAGGGATTTTTCCGGCCTGGAGAGGGGAGGGAGGAGGGAACTGGGGGCAAATTTTAAATCTCTCTTGGTCAACATGAAGGATCATTGATGTGTTGGTTTTAGGGTATTGTAGATTGGTTTAGGAAGTATTTAAAAAAGGTTTTGGAGTATTTTTTATCCCTGCCCTCCCAAGCGGGTGGCTCCCGGATGGGGTTTGGTCTTATGATTAACATGTGGCTTCTGTAAAGACTGCAGTCTATGCATGATTGCAGAGGAAATAGTGTAAGTAATAGATGAGAAGGAAAAATGAATATGTGGAACACACACACACAGAGGGAGAGAGAGAGAGATCTTAGCAATTATGCCAGATAAAGAAATTAACAATAATAATAATAATAATAATAATAACCCTTACTAGTTACTACTTCACTATAACAGTAAAATGAATCATACCTGCTGTTGGTTACCTGCTATATTAACACTATTAATTTGCTAGTTGCTGCTGCACCGCTTTAGGACTTGACAAAGGTAATTTATGCTGACTACCTAACTAAAAATTACAGAGTATGAAGCCAGATTGACTATATTATGACCATTTCATACAAAGAATATCCTGTATAAACTTAACTTTTACCTTTCTTGTTAACATGCACGTCATCAAGGATATATATGAAGGAAGAATGGGCCGCACTAGTTGTTGATGTGATGATACTTGGCCAAATTCAATATTGATGTTAGATCTTGATTGTTTGGCTAGCTGGTACAGTTGAAAAGGGAATTAGAAACTTTCTTTTAACAGGTTAGGCCTTAAACACCTCCATCAGTGATAGTATCCGATTTTTAAGTTGTATTTTAAACTTGTTCCATCACTTTTTTACTGTATTGAAGATTTTATTATGCCCATATTTTGCGTTCTTTTTTGAATTATATGTTAGTCGATGCTGTCTTTTTGTTTCCATCATCCCATTGTTATTTGGTAATTTCACTTGAACTAAACTTTGTTACTTTCATAGCCATTGGATGGCCATGCAGGAGTGCCATCTGAATCTGCCCAGTGTTCTGCACCTGTGAACAAGACCAATGCTCCCTGTTACTTTTACTTCAACGGTTTCTGCAATAAAGGTGATAGATGCTCTTTTATGCATGGGTCTGATGGTAATGCACCTGCTGGGAAATCTACAAAAACTGCCTCTGCAAGCACTGATGCACCTTTCGTAGAAAAAAAAATATCTGCAGGAAATGAGACACAGTTGGCACAAACAGAAACACATCTGAATCCATCTGAAAGTGTCCCTAAGGTAGCTATCAATTTGAATTCTGAGTTCAAGGAGGGACTTGAGGAACCAGTACCTAACAATGTTTCCCAGCAATGTGCCTCTCCGCAGATTGCTGTTTGTGGGTATGATGAAGCTCCTGTGATTAGATCAGAGTCCTTGCTTATAGCAGATGGTTTTATTCAAAGCAGATCTCATTTTGAGGCAGATCAGAGTTCAGAGGAGCAAGTGGAAGATGATATTGAGCCAGAGGAGCGGTGGGAATCATCCCCTGGCTTTGATGTTCTTGTGGGTGATAAATCAGAGAATTTGGGTTGTGATGACGATGCAGAATATTTGCTGGACCTTGATAGGGAACAAAGAGAGTTGAGTAGCCGCTTCTTGGGTTATGATTTTGAAGATCCAGTTAAGTATGATCCCACACACCCTGATTTGAAACATTATGAATGTGATATCGATGATGGTTATGATCCAGATGACAAGCATCTTTTCAATAATGTTAGAAGAGATCCTGGTCATTCAAGAGACAGCATGTTGGATTCTATATTGTTCCGAAAAAGGAAACATGTGCCAATGGAGCTGACAGTTGGTGACCATAATGGCATGGATCTTCGAGACCATTTGAGAAGACGCAGGGTGATTGATGGTTGTCCAATTACTGGCTTATCAAGAAGGCGTGGCTCATCTCGTCTAATTGGTCGCACCCAGGAAAGGCCTCGCAGGCATGGTATGGGTCAGCGTCTTCATGGAAGAATGGCATCAGAAGTGGGAATGAGTACTATTGAATCAGTCAAGAATGGAACTTTTTCACATGGTGCCACTGCCAACCAGCATGGCTTGCTGAGGCGCTCACAGCAACATAGGTCAAAGAAGGTTAGCAGGAAAAAAATTCTCTCTAAACATCCCTTCTCAAGTGAAGTTACAAGGAAACCAGTTACAAGAGAGAGGAGATCAACTCAGGAGTCGACTACGTTTACAGGACCCAAGACCCTTGCCCAGATTAAAGAAGAGAAGAAAAAAGCTGAAGAAAATGGGGTTTGCATTTGGAAAGTAGGGCATTCAAGCAGAACTACATCAACTGACTTCCAGGCTCCCAAACCCTTGAGTGAAATCCTCAAGGACAAAAGGAAGCTGGATTTTGTGAGGGACAGTGATAATAGTGGCTACTAAAAAAAAAAATCCAGTTAGGCTTAGTGGAATCTCAATCATTTAGTAATGAGTAGTACTTTTACAGATGTTGATGATGATAAAAATTAGTCTGAGAAGGAGATGAGGACCCTAGCATAATTTTGCGATGTTTGGATGTGCAGGATCGTGTTTTTACATACTAGATAAAGGTACTTTTTCTTTCCGGTAAATGAGGACCTTGAGGAGATGCGTATGCATTTGTTTTCAAATCTCTTCTGTGACCCTCAACCGTTGGTAATCACTGAAAGCTGAACTTAGAGGCTAAAGTGGGCTATTGGCTGGCTTCTGCTTGTACACCTTTTAACAAAAATCTTATGTTACTGTTATCAAGCTTGTCTTGATTTCTTGTACAGAGGTGCTGATTAACTCACATATTGATTGTTGCATTTGTGTGTGGAAAAGATGATTTTTAACTACTGTTACTGTCTCCATTTGGTTGCGTAATGACATTTTCATCTTATAGTTTGACCCACCATAGGAATCAAATCTCTCCAACTTCTCTTTCAATTTGCTTAATGTGCTTTGTGTGCATCTTTCATCAGTTATTTGTGATTCAAATTTTCCTCGAATTTGCTAGTAGTTAATTGACAATGCAATATTAATTGACAAAGGAGGATTAAGATTATTGATTATTGAGCAATATTAGTAGTTTGTCTAGCTTAAGATTAAGATTATTGAGCCATAAGGTAGTTTTTTTTTATTAAATGATTCGAGATGGAGCAGTCATTTGCGGTTTATCACCAAAAGATAAAAGATAACTAAAATGAGGACTACTACTACTATATGATTCTCAACATTATATATATATAAATATATATATATATATATATATATAAAATTAGGAATATTAGTCATTTACTAGCAACATTACTCATTTGCTTTGATACCTTACGCCTGCTATATTTGTTTAGTTCTCTTTTTTTTTTTTTAAAGGTTTTTTCCTGTCTATATAAGAAAGCTCTATTCCAAAAAGGCCGAACAAAAGAGGTAATGTGCAGCTATCAAAAAAAAAAAAAAAAAAAAAAAAAAAAAAAGGTAACGTACAAATACAACATGCTAAATACAACCATCTAAATCCAAGTTTAAGCCTGGATATCGTCATCAAAATCCACTCCACTCCGTTTTCGGGCATCCAATCAACCAACCTCAATCCGTTTGTACCCTTCTAACTCGAATAGTAAAATTACTGTAACTTTTTACCTGTTTAACATTGTAGTTACTATATCTGCAAAGCAAGGCAACAATAAGCACTGGTTATCAACCATTCCATTATTTTAAAAATTAGCATGCCTTATTTACTTTTTTCTAGCCCTTGACATTATTGGCTTGCCAAATGCGGCATGACTCATGTACACGAACCATTAAGGATATAATCAACTAAATTGAGAACTGTGTTGTCCAAATTCAAACTTATCTAGACTCAATAAATTGGAACCCAAACCGCTCTGTACCCTTATGGCCATTTTCATATGCTTACCAAATCAGACCATTTAGCATTAGAATTTGGCCATCTTCATTAGCTTGCTCCACCATAGAGCATATACCTGAGTTATCTCCAATTTCATCATAAATGGCAAGAAAATCCCCAAGCCATTGGATAATTTCTTGCGAGTTATTGTGAAAGACATTGGTAAATTGTAACTTACCCACAAGTCAACAAAAGCCTATATTACTGCAGATATTTAGGGAAAATAAAAAGGGGATTCTCTAATTTGTCATTCTTTACCTCATACATAGATCCTATCCAATTATCTCTTCTCTTTTATTCTTTATTTGTCATTTTCCTTTGTCCCTCCTTATAAACAAGAAAAAGTCTTTCAAAACCATTTATAGCTAGTTGCACTTTCATATCATATTTACATCCACCAAAGAACCATCTAGGTTCTAAATTAAACCATCTCACACAAACACACAGAGATGGCTGGGTTGCAAAGGTCTACAACATCCTTTAGAAGACAAGGGTCCTCAGGCTTGGTCTGGAATGACCAGTTTATATCAGGGGACTTGAACAAAATGAGGACTACTCAACAACAACAACAACAACAACAAGAGGTCGCGGAATTTAGAGAGCTGAGGCCATCCCGGAGTGTAGGGTCAATTGGTTTAATGGAACGTAGGCCATCCACAACCACAAAAGGACATGCATATCGGAAGGATAAGGTTGTTTCAACACCAAACAAGGACCCGCCTTCTCCTAAGTTTGCAGGTTGTGGCTTTTGTGGTGCCATATTTGGAAAACAAGTGATTTCCCATCAGCCAAAATCAAACAAGCATAGGGCAAAGTGAACTTGTAAGGGATTATTGCATGCGTGCTTTTCCAAATTTTTTGTTTGGTGTTGTGTAATTGTTATGTTTATGTATAGTACTAGTTGAAATACATTGATTACAACAAAAACTGAGTCATAAGAATTAAGAAAGCACAAAACCAAACATGTCTGTGTGTTTGTTTTCTTTGTTGTTCCCCCCAGATTTTGATGGAAAACTATTCTCTATGGCAGTTTGAAACAGTCTTTATCCTGTGCTTGTGTGGAATGTTTGTTATGAATGATGCCCCCCGAATAGTATATGCCTCCGAAAACTGTGAGATTTTGAGTATTGCAATCTCATTTATTCTTAAAAGATGGCCGTTTCTCACCAGAATTTTACTTGTTTTGCTTGAAGAACTCGATGCACAACCCATCCTTTCTCTCTCTTCTCATGGTATATGGTGAATGAATCCAATGACTGTTACATGAGATTGAGCTTTTCAAAATAAGTAATAAAATTCTAACAACTTGTACTGCGACGTAACCAAAGTCGTCGTCTTCTTCTTTTTTATTGTTTGATATCTTTTCTATTTTTTATCGCCTAACACTACCAAGAAGATGAGCTGCTAGCCATTATCTCCTATGTACGCACCGCTGCTATAATAAGATACTATCTTTCAGATTGAAGTCTTGCGTATGTATATATTGTATAGAATTTTGTATATTAATATTAGTCATTGTCTTTCTTTCTTTCTTTTTCTTTTTTTTTTGAGGAAAAATTAGTTGTTATCAGAGGCCATTAGGTCTTATTTTAAACTTTTGATGTCTACTTTTATTGCGTGATTTTAGGGATGACAATAGAGTGAAGTGGGCTCAAAGATGGGATCTATACTTCCGTTTGTCTTATTTTGTCCCCACCCCATGCCACATAGTAGGACAAACTGTCTTGTCCCAACTACACCCCTTGGAGCTTCACGTGGATCCGCCCATAGGGGTTTTGCCTTGCTTGCAAAACTCTACTTTGTGTTCATCTTTCACACCCCGCTCCACACCTATTATATATATATTTTTTAATAATACATGTTTCATTGATATAAATATGCTTGATATTACAATTAAATATGCATTAAATCGAACTAATTTTTAGTAAAGACTTAATAATATTATTATCCAAAGTATCATAATAAAATAAAAGTCTTAAAATTTATGCATTTAAATACTTAGTAATACAAATTAAGTTTTTAACACTAAAAGAGCAAGGCAGGGGTTGAAAAGTCTAAACCCATCCCCACCTTGTCTAATGCGTGGAAAATATTTTGCCCCAACCCCAACCCACCATCTTTGCATGACAGGAAAAAGTTGCCATCACTACATGATAAATTTTATAAATACAATTATTAGGGTCTGTTTGGATACCATTTATTGCTGAAAATTGAAAACTGAAAATACTGTAACAATATAATTTTTAAATGTGTGAATAGTGCCGTGGGACCTAATTTTAAAGTTGATTTTGCCAGATTCTGTACTTACGAGTTCCGTGAACAGTGAAAGGAACCCACAGAAATGAAACGCAAACGCGCAATGCCAGGAGAAAAACGCTATCAAAACTCACACTTAATGTATTGTACTATGGTATGTATACGGTGCATATAGGCTTAGCTAGGTACTTAAATATACTAGTAGTAGATCCGCAAAGTGTGAGAATATATATAATGATTATTTTTTAAAAAGTTAAAATTTAAATTATCTGTCAAAAAAAGAAGACAAAAAAACAAAAAAAACAAAAAAACAAAAAGCAAAAAATTTCTGCCTCTTAGGAATTTTTTTTTTCAATCTTCTTTCAGTCAGTGTATCAATATATTGTAAGTCTAGTCCCAAAGTACAATGACATCAACTACATCTATGTTAGGATTTAGATCCAAGTTGGTTAATTCTTGTCCCAAAATGTATGTTTTTAAGGGTCGTTACTATAGCTGGGTTGCAAATTGTTTTAGATATAGCAACCTAGTTGGAGCTTATTTTTATAGAGTTGGTGGGTAAAATAGCAATTTGGGGGGTTTTACACCCCCAATGCTAATGCTCTAATCATTGCAAACATGTGTTTATTTGAATAATTGTATTGTCACGTTGGACATTCTTATTAAATTACAAAATTATGAGCCATAACCTCTCATCTTCTCCTGCTCTAGTATTTCTTTCCTTCCCAAAATGGACTGTGGTGGGCCTCTTTCACGATTGTAGGCTGGGTTGCCTCCTGCCACGCTATGGCCCAATGGTTCTAGGTAGGAGAGTCAGGACCGGCTTAACTGCAACACACCCCAAACCAGCTTGTGCACAAACTAAGGCCCCTTTGCTAAAACTTTGATCACGTGCCCATGGCAGAGAGAATTGTTACAAAAGAGTTATGGCAGACAGGTGTAATACAACAACAACAAAAGGAAATATGCTCATTGTTAGCCAAAAAACAAGAAATGCTAAATGAAATAAAGGAAGGAGCAATGCAGCAATATAAGTAAGATGATAATAATAAAGAAAGAGAAATAACACTGATGCTTAATCAATAAGAAAAAAAAAAAAAGAATGGTCAGTTTGCCATGCTTGATTGCCCTACGGAGTTAAGTCTAGGAAGGGAACCACTCTTCAATGCGGGTAACCTCATAGAGGGATTCGCCACGAAAATTACCCACTTTGAGAGAATGGGCCTAAACCCACTTTGTTTTTCTCTCTAATTCTTTTTCCTTTCTAAGTTTTTCTGCTCTATTTTTACTTTCCTCTTTCGTTGTTCTCCGTGGTGTTGTTATGTTGTGTTCCCCCCTTTTGCTGTGCATGGTTAAGGCCCCTTTTATACTGCCTGCCGTGATGGGTTTTTATTATTTTACTCCTTAACCGTTTTTGTCTTGGTGTGGGTGTCCTTCTCAGACCACCCATTGGTCTGTCAGCTGCCCAACCACCACCACTTACCTGTGTTGGCCGTGCCACATCCCATTACCAGACAAAAGGTCTTATTTTGTTTGCTTGCCCACCGTGGCATTCCCATCAGGATAAGGGTGGACATTCTCTTTCACTATCCCTCATGGCATGCACCTAATGATTCCAATTCATTTTTCCCTCTTTTGGGTGGTATGTCATCTCAGCAGGACATTTCCCCCAAAAGAGTTTGAGCGAGAACCCCAGAATAGGCTTCCTCCTTCTCTCCACCGCTAAACCACACCCTCTCTTACCTCTAACCCATGGCCCACCATTCCTGTATTGGTTGGGTACAAGTTGGTGGTGTCTGAGCCTTGTGCGTGCTCCACTTCCATGTGTGTCCATGGCTTGTTTGCTGCTCATGCGTTTGCCATGGCCTGAAAGCTTGTCTGTACATTCTACTGCTCGTTCTTGACTTCTTGTGGCGTGAATGAATTTCTGAGCCTTCATTCTTTATGTCTCACTTCTTTCTTGGGCTGGGCCTTGCTTGATTGTGGGGTTTTCTTTCTCTAATCCATTCTTTACCCCTTTTGCGAGTCTGTTAGCATTTCTGTCATGCCATTTTGTTATTCTTGTTGTGCTATTGTTTGACCTGTGCTTGCTGGGCCTCTTTTGGACCTGTTGTATGCTTTCCCTTTTCTTAATTCCAATGGCCCAGTATTATCATTGGGCTAATATTCATGCTGTTTTGGGCTTCCTTGGCCCATTCCATTGCTTCTGGGCTTCCTTAGCCCATTTCATCCTTTTGGGCATCCTCGGCCCATTCCAATATTATTTATTCCCATGGGCCTTTGCTAAGTCTTTTGGGCTTCCCTGGCCCAAAATTACCATATCCTTTACTCTTGGGGTTTATGGGCTTTCCCACCAACCCCTTACTCACTTAATTTATTACTTCGGGTCTCTTTGGCCAATCCTTGCTTGCTTTCTATTTCTCATAATGCCCATGGGTTTACTACTTCTTTCTCTAGGCTCCTTTGGGCCCACTTGCTTTCTTTGAGGCCCATTTACTATTTTCTAAGCTTATGATCCATTATTCCTGCCATTTGGGTTTCATGGTTTTCTTCTCAATTTACAACTCTTTTCCTCTCATATTGTTGGGCTTCTTCCTGCTATTGGGCCTCCTTGCCAAAGTGGTCATCAATAGGACTCAAGCCAATATTTGGTATGAGTATGACATCTCTAAGCTGCTGCCAAGCACATCATATTTGCTTTCTTTGCACTCTGAAATCTTGAGCAACTCAAGATCAAGTAGGTAGGACTGGACTACAAACTCAAGTAAATAAGTAATGATAAGGCATATCTCAAACTCATGAACTTAAGCATGAAATGCATATAATTTGCTAAAAGTCACGGTAAACCAACATAAAACACACAAATTGATGCAGCAAATTATATGGCCTAGCTAAATTCCTTGAAGTCCTATGCCCATCCCATATGCCTAGCTACGCATTGGAGGCCTTTGGAGCTCTTATACGGCCTCATGTAAACAAAGTGGTTCTAGATATTGATGTGCTTGCTTTTCAATTCTTTATTATATGATATTGTTCAGCTATATGCCTTTGGATGACAAAGCTTACAACTGAATTAGAAAAAGCGATGCCTAAGTTCCACTGCTGAACTAAGCAATGAGGCAAAGATATTACTGTTGAATTAAGTTAGCAACATTCTTTATTTCTTTTGTTATGCAGTAAGTAATGCTATAATGGGTTTAGAGATTAATCTATATATATATAAATATATATATATATATATATATATATTTGTTATTTACTCCCCCAATCCAACAATTTCAATATCCTTAACCAACGCCTTGATATATTTAGGCAAAAACAAATTTTGTTATTTTAGTCCATTAACTTTGACAGCGTAACTTTGACAGCGTGGTCACTTTAGTCCCTTTTGTCCATTGTCGTTAATTAAAAAGTTTTCTTTAACTCCCTTAAAACAATGTTGTTTCACATTTTTAACCCAAAAAAAAATAGAGTTTATTTATTAATTTATTTGATTAAAAAATAAAATTTTTAGCAAAATAAAATAACAATTGTTCAAAGTTAATGGACTAAAATGAAAAATTTTAACTTATAAAAAAAAACAATTGGTCAAATTTAATCGACTAAAATGATAATTTTAAAGTTAGTAGACTAAAATAATTCATCAAAGTTAAAGGGTGTAAAGTGTATCTTTGTTGTTTCTGTTTAGTTTTAAACTTATTTGAATGTTGTTTCTGTTTAGTTCAATTTTATGCGGTTTCTACCAGAAAAAGAAAAACTCTTTGCCATATTATATTTGCATTTTTTATACAATGAAATGTCTTTCTAATTGAGGAGCCTCGTAACAACAGTGTTTTTCAAGAATTTCTAGTTCTACTACATTTAGAAATACTAATGTTACCTTTAAGAGCTTCTTTAAAGCCATTAATTTGTCGGCTCCCTCTTACTTCCCTTTGCACACTATCAAAAGCCAGTTTGTTGCTCAACCACAAAGTGTTTAGATTGAATCCAATCTTCATCTTTATATGTCTTGGCACTTGATGATATTAACATGTAACAAATCGAATTAATTTCAGCATCTTAAGAGTCCGTTTGGTTGGGGTGAAACGAGAATAGAAAATAGGGGAGAAATTAGTGGAAAAAAAACTGATTTTATGGGTGTTTGGTTGGAGAGAATGGGAGGATGGAAAATTGGTGGAGCCTAAGGCTACGTTTGTTTCATTGTAAAATATTTTCTGAGTGTAAAATATTTTTAGGTGAAAATATTTTTGGGAAAAGAAAATATTTTCTAGTGTTTGGTTGCATTCCAAAAAATGCTTTGAAAAATATTTTCTGGTGTTTAGTTGTATTCTTAAAAATGCTCTAGAAAACACATTTTTATCAAGTTTCTCACATTTTCCCAAGATCCAAACAAATATTATTCCAGAAAATCTCAATATATAAACACAAAGAAACAAAAAAATCAAAACAAAAAAAATTGGCCCCTTTCCTCAGACAGAACACCAATCGTGAGAGAGGTAGAGAGAGATGGCTTGTGAGAAACGGTATCGAGCTTGGGGCTTTGGGCGACGAGATCGGTGGTTCGATCTAGAGGCGGCAGCGACGATGGGGGTGGGTGGTGGGTTGTAGATCGGTGACATGCAGTTGAAGCTTCGGCCATGGTTGGTCAGAGGAAAAGAGAGAGAACGAGGGAGGAAGAGAAGAGGGACAGTGGATGCAGCTTGCACAGTGGACGGCAGATGGTGGATGGAGCTTGCACGGCGGACGGCAGATGGTAGACGAAGCTTGCACGGTGATCCGATTCCTCTGGTGCTCTCTCTCTCTCTCTCTTCGAGTTGTTGAGTTTTGAGTGAGGCTGGAAATTAATTGAAGGTAAAATGAGTATGTAATTGGTTTTACAGAGTTAGGGTGTCTATTTTACAATCAACTGAAATTTATTTTCAGTTTGACCGAATTTTCATGCATATCCAAACACCCTCAAGGGTGTAAAATATTTTCCCGATTTCCTTTACCACCAAAACAAACGCAGCCTAAGTGTTTTCTCCCTTAGCATACCAAAATTCTATCTCTCCAATTTGGAGAGAAAATAGAGGAAAGAGAAATAATTGTAGATTGCAGTTAATGACTGAACTATCCCCTCTTTTATTTTTTTTTTCTTTCTTAGGCGTGGACTTGCTAGTTCCTCTTCTATGTTTTTTCTTTTTTTTTCCTCTTTCCTGGGCGTATACAGGTTTTGCTCCTTCTTCTTCTTCTTCTTTTTTTTGGGGGGGGGGTGTTTAACTAGACTTGAAATTTTTTTTTTTCTAGGCATGATTTTTCTTTTTTAAATAAATTTAGGTGATTGCTTTTTCTTTCTTTTTTTTGGTTGTTTGCCAGTTTTTTGTTTTCATTGGGCACTATTTTTTAACAAAAGTATATGAGTAAATTTATACAAATTTATTTTTTTCCTTTTCTCCACTTTTCCTCTCCCAATGAAACACAAATTAGGGAAACTAAAATCTTTTCTATTATTCCACTTTTTCTATCCATTTTCCGTTTTTTATCCTTCCACTAAATAATGTTAAGTAACATTATACATAATTTACCCTTCCAACTCAACTAAGTATGCATGTAGTAACGTGTTACATGCATACTCAATCAAGCCTTTTCATCTACAATGAGTTGTGAACCTTATCCAAATTCACCTTGGATGGACCTACAGCAACGATCTTATCTACATATGAAAAGCTTTGTGCTCATATCTTCATCGGGCAAAGCATGCTTTTACAGGGACGGAACTAGAATTCGAAGTGAAGGAGGGCAAATATAATTTTCTTAAGGGGGGCAAATATAATTTTTCTTGGGCTTATTTTCTAAAATCTTAAATATATACCTACTATTTAATATTTTTAAAAAATTTGGGGGAGGCCACAGCCCCCCTCAACTTGTACATGGTTCCGTCCCTGTGCTTTTAGGTTCAACATCTCCACTAAATGACATGGATTTTTAAGAGTTATAGGAGCCATAATTTCTTCTACATGGTTTAGGCTTTACGACCCACAACTTTATTGGGCCTTATGACCCACATATTATTGGGCTTTATGACCCACAACTTTATTGGGCTATGCCATACGACCCATGGTGTTTTTTAGGGCCTAGAGGCATAATCCTTTTCAGGCTTTATGTGCTAGAACCTTTCAGGCTTTGTGACAATCCTTTTTGAGTTTGTAACCAGAGAATCAGGTACGGAACCAAGATTCAAACTTAAGAGGGGCCGAAGTTCTTTGTTTAAGAATTGTCAAATATTGGAATATCAATACTAGAGGTTGGCAACAATGCATTATTAGCATTAGTTTTTGAATTATTTGTATTTTTTAAAAATCAATAATAGAAATTTATAATTAAGTGTTTTGTAACTTAATTAACACATTTTGATTTTATCAATGAAGGACTAAGGTTGAATTGATTATTTATTCGTTCCACACTATAAAATTTTTTTAATAAAAAAATTAATTTACTTATTCTTTTCACAAAATTCTATTCCTAACATCTTCGTAATGCTATATAAATAAGGAAAATGCTAGAGATACAATTTTTTGTACAATTTTTTTTACAAACTACTAATGTGGTAATTAATTATTGGTAAGTAAAAAAGTGATGTTAGTGGAGGGTCAAGATGAGAACCAGTAAAAATCAACCACAACAACAACTCAAAGTCTTTGAAGCTTCGATGGAGGGTCTTGATCTTCGAAGATTTGTGGTGGAAATTTTTCAGGGCTTCAGAGCTCGAATCCATTGAAACTTCGTTGGATCAAAGTCTTTGAAGTTTCTGGACGTTTTGAAGCTTGATTCCAGTAGAACTTTGAGACTTGGAAGAATGATTTGGATAAATGTTATTTGAATGTTCTTTGTCTTCGAAGATTTGTAGTGGAAGTTCCTTGGGGCCTTAGAGGCTTGGATCCATAAAGCTTCACTAATTTGTAGTTTCTTGGTGTTTATGGAGGCTTTTGAGTTTGATTCCAATGAACTTTTATATCTGGAAGGATGACTTGAATGAATTTGCTTTGAATATTCTTCACTTTCAAAGGTAAAGTTCTTGAGGCTTTTGGAGGCTTTGGAGCTTGGTTCCGGCAGAACTTTGAGACCTCTTAATGTTTCCGAATCCCTCTCATAAGATTGAGGAGGGACTTTATTTATAGGAGTCTTGGGAAGGTGTGATCACATGTAATTGGCTATGAGCAGTGACACATGTCATAATTTAAATGAAGGGATTTTATGTCTTGTTCTCTAAGGGACACATGACACTATTTGATTAGCCAAAGTGTTCTAATTTAAAATAACACATGACAATATTTAATTGACTGCTTATGTTATTTAAAATTAAAATATCAGCACATGTCGACATGTGATTGACCCTTAAGTATTCTTTGCAATTTTTATTTAGAAATACTTGGAATATTTTCATTGGTCTCTAAATAATGTTAGTGGGACCCACTAAATAGCATGCGGCGCTTTGTGATTGGTTGCAAAATTTCCACTTCTACAAGAGGGTCAAGATAAGAACTAGTAAAAATTAACCATAACAACAACTTTTAAAAAAAAAAAATATGTAAAAATAAAAGGTATCTCTAGCATTATAATAATTATAGTTAAATAATTCTTAGAAAAAAAAAAAAACTAAATTTCAAATTCATGTCAAACATTACATTAATAAAACAACTAAAATAATTTCTAATCAAGGTCATGCATTATTATTGAGCCAAAAAAAAGAGTGAGACATTTATTGGTGTGATAGCATAAAGATTGTTGTTCCTAAGAACAATAATTAATAAATAAATTGAATTTCATAATATTCAACATATCATTTGAATGATAATTGTAAGGATGCAATTTGAGTCCTTACCCCAAATGATAAATGAACTTAGGCCCAAAAAACCCAATACAATGAATTTCTAGAGAATGGGTTGGAGAATTGGGCTTTAATGAATTAGTCAACAAATAAAATGGATTTAGATGACAAGAAAATGCAGATAGACTAGTTTAATCTAAAGAAAACTGTCCTCGGCACAGTCCGAGAAAGTCAGTTCTTATACATTGATTCTCAAGTTTGATTACAAGTTTAGCTCTTGATTGCTACAATGTTTCTCTCTCTACTTCTCGATCTCTTTCTCTTAGGACCTTCCTCCTATTTTATACCACATCTCCCCTTTCATCTCTACCCTCCATGTGGACATTAGATTGCTTGTGTTGATATTTGTCCCATCAGCACCCCCCTAAAGTCTTTGGGGGTAGCTGTAAGGTTGAAAAACACTGTTCAGATATCACTTCCTCATTAATGCGGTCAAAGAGTTAGCTACAAAGTATTTAATGCGGTGGTAGCAGCTTTCCCCCAGATATTTCTCAGCTCCCATTTTGTCCTGTACGTTCACAGTGCATATCCTTATCAGCAGAACTTCCTGGAATGTTACTCCGGATAATAAAACTCACCTTCTGACCCCTTCTTCATTCAGCTGAGGTGATACTCCTCCTCGGCCCACCTCTATAGTCATAGCTGGCTCGAGAAGTTCAAAGTCTTACGTCTTCCTTACTATTGATCTATCCTCAGACCACTGAGCCTCCTCGGACAAGGCTAAGGCCCAACATATATTTTGGGCCCATTGTCCCTAAAATAGCCCCTCAAAATTCCGGTTTTCTCCTCCTATCCGAGGAGAAAAATGAGGTTTTGATGTTTGAATAATAAATCCCACATGCTCCGTTGATTTTCACACGTGAGAATGTCGCTTCGCGTGTCCCATAACTGTTCCTGACACTTCGGAGCCCGCGATGTCTCATTAAATGCTCCAGGTGGCGCTATGTTCCCCGTATTCTACGGTGAGATGTGGATCCTACGGCTGGCATTTCTCCCTGAATTTTGAGCGGGATAACTCCCACTTAATTTCGCCTCCTATATAAGGCGCCCGAAGGAATCATTTTTCCTCATTTTACAAGTCTTCAAGCTCTCTAGAAATCCCAAACTCTCAAACCTTCAAGGCTTCCCAAGTTTCCAAATCTTCCAAGTCCTTTTCTAAAAAAAATCTTTAAATCTTTTAAAGGTTCAGGGATTAACACACGTGCTTATTCTCGTAAGTTTCTGCTTCTTTAGATTCTTTTCTCCTTGGCCAATCTCCTCGGCCTTCTATTCTTTGTTTCCTTTCTTTGAAAACTTCTTTCGCATCCTTTTAGCTCGCCTAGATGGGTAGGTTCAAGTACCTTGTAGACTCTCCCGCCGGTATGGAGGGCTTCATGGCTAAGTATCACATTCCGTAGGGAGTAGCCCTACGGTATTGTGCTCCAGACCGAATAGTTACAGATAGAAAAGAAGGGGAGGTTGTCATTCCTGTGATCACTTTTATAGAAGGAGAAATGACACTTCCCATTGGTAGGGTGACCCAAGACTACCTAATCAACCATAGGTTGTGTCCCCACTAGTGCGCTCCCTACCTATTTAGAGTTTTAGGTAGCGTAGATGCTCTCAATGAGCAGATGGGTTTGAGACTCACATGGCACGACGTCGTTCACATGTACGAGTGTCACTCTCTTGCCGACTCGGGATATTACCTCAAGTCCCGATCCAACATTGTTAGGCTTGTATCGTGTCTTCCTAAGTCCAACAAGGGCATGAAGGACGACTACTTGATCGCCTCTGGGGAATGGCACGACCGTCTTCTCTGCCCAACTCGGGAGGGAGAGCCAGGTGGGGTACCCTAGGTTTAGGTCCCTTGGCACGGGATTTAGTTCTTTTGGCTTTGCCACGCTTTCTTTTAATATTTCGTTTTCCTTTGGTAATGGGTCTTATTAGTCTGACCATGATTTACTCCTCGGCTATTTTTGCAGATAAAAGGCACGTAGCGCCCCGCCTCAGTCTGGTCAACATCGCGCACCTTAACAAAGTCTTAAGGTCTGAGGTGTTCGTGAGTGAGGACAGGCAACTGAGAGCAGTCCACCTTATTCTGGACTTTGAACCGATCTCGGATACTTTCCAGGAAGTGGGCCATGCAATAAGGGCAGGCAACCCTAGGCTCTGCCGGATAGACGTATCCGTGCTTGGTTTTCTGGCCTGAGAAGACCTTCCTCCAGTCGAATTGCCTCTCCATCGTGCTCTCCCTGAAGCAGCAGCCCCGAGGGAAGAGACTGCTTCCTCACATTTATCGCTCGAGGAGGAAATAGACCAATTCCAACTCGAGGAATAAAATGAGGAACAGGGAGCTCCTGTCATCCCCGTATCGGACGCCAAGGACGAGTTCGATAGACTTTCAGGTGTTCGCACCTCAGGCCTTGTGGTAGCACGTGTAGTTGACAGCTCCGAGGAAGAAGAAGAAATGGCCCTAAACCCAAGGAAAGGTTTGAGGGACCTTATGGCTGGGAGGAACAAAGGGTCATCATCCAAGGAGGTCTTTAAATCCCAGGTTCCTGCCAATCTCCCCCCTCCCCCTCCTCCTCCTCCCACAATAACATTTGGCCTGCTCCCCATCCCCAACCTGAAGAAGAAGAGGAAGGAGTAGGAATTGGAGGAGCGTGAGGTAGTCCTTCAAAAGGACGCCAAGCAGCAAAAGACTGCCAAAGACAAACGAGCCTTCTCCTTGGATAGTAGGGAGGAACCAAGTGGGGCCAAGGTGCGCCAATAGCAATGCACTTGGGCCTCTCGGCTGGAGTTGGATGGCGCTGCCATTCTATGGAACTCCTCCGTCAGGGAGTTCCAGAGAGGGCATTTCACCTATGTTGCTGAAGCCATAGAGCAACCCTTCTCCTGCCTAAAGACATAGAGGCTTTAAGGCGCATGAGGCAGCTAGACCTCTTTATGTTCCTGAAAAGAGATCTTGCCATAGTAAGTTCACCATTATATCTTTTAATTAAATGCTAAGGTGCCCTTTCCATTCTCTCTTCTTTTTCTTTTTTTACACGGGATTCCTCTGTTATTTTTGTGCAGGTTGTCCAGGAGGTTTTTCTAGCTGAGGGATGGGTCAAGGACACACAGAACGAGGCCAAAGCTAAGGCTAACCTCCGTGCAGAGACCAACAAGGCCCTGGGAGCCATGAAGCATGAAAACCAAGATCTGGTCTCCAAGTTGACTGCCGAGGAGAGGGCGCGAAAGAGCACTGAGGCTGGTCTAAAGAATGTCCAGGACCAGGCTGAAGATCAGCGTAAAAAGCTTTATCTTACTGAGATAGAGTTGGCCACACAAAAGCAGCTGGTCCTGGACCTTAAAGCTGAATTGGAGAAAGCCAAAGCTGCAGCTCGGACGGCCGAGGAAGCTGCTGAGGCCTCGAGGCAGGTGTCCTACAACCTCGGGGTAGAAGAAACTGAGATCCGGCTGGCTGAGAAGCTGGTCGAGGTATGTAGGGATTACTGCAAGGAGACTTGGATGGAGGCCCTCAACCTCGCAGAGGTCCCTGCTACCTCGAAGTGGAGGTAAGCTGGGAGCGTTTACTACCTTCCCGACATCCGCGAGGTCCCAGTTGCCCTCCTATTCTTCCCCTTCCGAGGCTTCCAAAGGATCCAGCCAAATTGGTGATCAAGGTCAAGGAGACGAGGTGGCCAAGGATAAAGGCAAAGGCAAAGAGGTCAAGCCCCCCTCAGAGGCCAAGGATGCTGCCAAGGCCAAGGATGCCGCCGAGGCCAAGGATGCTGCAGTCAAAGCGAAGGAGGCCAAGGCCAAATCCAAAGAGGCTGACCCCAAAGCCAAAGATGCTCATGCCTCCCAGCCGAGCAAGAAAGACGACCCTCCTCCTCCAGTCAATGCCTAGCTAGTGCAGATAGCATCAGATTTTTGGTGCGACAAAGTTTAGGTTTCACTTGGCAACATAGGTCATGTGTGCACAAATGTAAAAACAATCCAAGATTGATCAAGCAAATTAACAAGAAAAAGAATAGATTAGCCTCTTGTTTTTCAACCTTGATAGCAGAAAATTTTGCAGCTAGAATAAGGATAGATTAGCCTCCTGTTTTTCATCATCTTGGTCTTTTTCTTCTGTAGTGGCAGTTTGCCATTATGTATAATGTACCTTTCCTTTATTTAATAAAAAAGGCTGCACTTTTTACTTTATGAATCTTTCCTTTCTCTGTAATATTTATTTTATGATTGGTGTAGTTGTTATTTTTCCCTCCAATGGGACTTAAACTGATGATGTTGTTGACAGTAGTGAATTATTGCCACCCTGACTTTACCAAAGCTAACAGTAGTGCAATGCTGCTAACTCAGACAAATTAAACACGTATAAATAATAAGAAAAATGACCATGTGCTTGTACTGAGAACCGTGCAACCAACAGAAAAGGCTAAATCTTTATGGGGATGAACAAAACACTTAGTAAAAATTAAACAGGTATTGACTTGTTCGAGGGGTGTGATTCTGAGGAAACAGACATAGCCCTTGTTCTGCCCAATACTTAGGCAAATAACCGAGAACATTAACTCACCCAAGGTAAGTGTTTTGAGGAGCTGGGTATAACCTGAGATCTGTTTTAACACTTAAAAAAATAAATAGAGGGTGTTAATTTACCCAAAGTATGTGGTCCGAGGGACCAGACATAACTAAGGTTCTGTTTAACACTTAGAAAGATGTCATTAAGTATTAATTTACCCAAAGTATATGGTCCGAGGGACCAGGCATAACTAAGGTTCTGTTTAACACTTAGAAAGATGTCATTAAGTATTAATTTACCCAAAGTATGTGGTCCGAAGGACCAAGCATAACTAAGGTTCTGTTTAACACTTAGAAAGATGTCATTAAGTATTAATTTACCCAAAGTATGTGGTCCGATGGACCAAGCATAACTAAGGTTTTGTTTAACACTTAAAAAGATGTCACTAAGTATTAATTTACCCAAAGTATGTGGTTCGGAGAGCCAGGCATGACTATGGTTCTGTTTAATACTTAGAAAAGTAACTTAATATATCAATTTACCCAAGGTATGTGGTCGGGGAGCCAGGCATGACCAATGTTCTGTTTGATACTTAGGAAAATGAGCTGAAGTATTAATTTAGCCAAAGTATGTGGTCTGAGAGACCAAGCATGACTAAGGTTCTGTTTAATACTTAGGGAAATGAGCTGAAGTATTAATTTAACCCAAGTATGTGATCCGAGAGACCAGGCATGACTGAGATTTTGTTTAACACTTAGCGAAATGAGCTGAAGTATTAATTTACCCAAAGTATGTGGTCCGAGAAACCAAGCATGATTGAGGTTCTATTTAACACTTAGCGAAATGAATAGAGGGTGTTAATTTACCCAAAGTATGTGGTCCGAGGGATCAGGCATAACTAAGATTCTGTTTAACACTTAGTGAAATGAACTTAAAATATCAATTTACCCAAGGTATGTGGTCCGAGGCGCCAGGTATGACCAAGGTTCTATTTGATATTTGAACAAGTAGTAGAACGTGTGACGCATAACGTGATAAACCAAAATATGGTAAAGAAATCTTTCATTAATAATAATACCTTCTTAGGTTGATTACATTCCAAGGGCGTGGTACAACGTTTTCCTCTAGATCTTTAAGATAATATGCACCTATTCCAACCATTGAAGTGATGCGATATAGCCCTTCCCAATTAGGCCCTAACTTTCCCCAGGCTGGGTTCTTGGCAGTACCTAAAACATTTCTTAATACCAAGTCTCCAGGTGCCAGTGGCCTTAGCTTCACGTTGGCATCATACCCTTACTTGAGCTTGTGCTGATAATACACCAGTTGGACCATGGCATTTTCTCTTTGCTCTTCGATTAAGTCTAGGTTCTTTCCTAATAGCCCATCATTGTTGCTCGGAGTGAAAGAACTTGTTCTCAGTGTTGGAAATCCAGTCTCTAGAGGAATAACAACCTCGACTCCATATGTCATTGAAAAAGGGTGTCTCTCCTGTTGATTTGCGAGGTGTGGTCCGATATGTCCAAAGGACGTGTGGCACCTCTTCCACCTATTTTCCCTTCACATCATCCAACCTCTTCTTAAGTCTGCCCATTACGACTTTATTAACAGCCTCAACCTGTCCATTCCCTTGTGGGTAAGCCGGGGTGGAATACCTATTCGTAATTCCCAGGTTACAACAATACCTCTTGAAGGCTTTGCTATCAAACTGAAGTCCATTGTCCGAGATCAGTGTATGAGGGATCCCAAATCGAGTGACAATGTTTTTCCAAACAAATCTCTTGGCATCTACGTCCTTGATATTTGCCAATGGTTCAGTTTCAACCCACTTGGTGAAGTAATCTGTGCTGACTAGTAAATATCTCTTATTCCCTACTGCCTTAGGGAAAGGTTCAACAATATCCAAGCCTCATTGGGCAAACGGCCAAGGGCTAGACAGAGGATTAAGGACACCTCCTGGTTGATGAATATTTGGGGCAAATATTTGGCACTGGTCACACTTCTTCACATATTCTTGTGCTTCCTTTTGCATGTTCGGCCACCAATATCCCTGTGTAAGGGCTCTGTGAGACAAGGATCTGCCTCCTGTGTGGCTTCCACAAATCCCTTCATGTAACTCCCCTAGAAGTAGCTCTAATGCCTCAAGGTGTATACACAGCAAGTACGGCCCAGAAAAAGAGCGCTTATACAACTTTTGGTCCTTGGACAGCCAAAACCGAGGAGCCTTTCTTCGCACCTTGTCAGCCTCTGGTTTCTCTTTGGGTAAGATATCCTCCTTAAGAAACAATACTATGGAGTCCATCCAGCTAGGTCCTATCCTGATTTGATGGATATGGACCACCTCATTCTTCATCCCGGTAGGCTTACATAGATCTTCAACAAGGATAACCCGAGGCAGGCTCTGTGCTGAGGAGGTCGCTAGCGTGGCCAGAGAATCGGCATGGGTGTTTCCACTTCTAAGAATGTGCTGTAAATTGAAAGACTCAAATCCTGACTGTAAATGCCTAACCTGACTTAAGTACTCTTGCATTCTCACGTCTCTGGCCTCTAACTCTCCCTGAACTTAGCCCACAACCAGCCTTGAATCTAAGAATATCTCCACTGTTTTTCCACCCATTTTCTGAATCATGGTCATTCCTACCAATAGAGTTTCATACTCAGCTTCATTGTTTGTGGCCGAGAAGTCCAATCTCAAGGATTTCTCAATTATGATCCTCTTAGGAGATATCAAAACTAGCCCCACTCCAGATCCTTTGTAATTCGCTGCACCATCAACGTATACTCTCCAGGACAAAGGTTCTTGTAAGAAGACTAACCCAACTGATTTTCCATCCATGTCCTGCTTCTTCATCCTCTCTTCTAATGGGGATTCAGCAAACTCGGCCACCAAATTAGCGAGAACTTAACCCTTGATAGAGGTGCAAGGCATGTACTTGATATCAAAGCCCCTAGGATCGTACCCCACTTGGCAATCCTCCATGTATAATCAGTACTTCGGAGTAAAGATCTAAGCGGAAGTTGGGTTAGGACAACAACTGTGTGTGATTGGAAATAATGGGGGAGCTTACGCGTAGCATGGATTACTGCCAAAATGGCCTTTTCCAATGGTAGGTAGCGAACCTCGGCCTCATGTAGTGACTTGCTCACATAGTAAATTAGCCTCTGCACACCACTATCAACCCGTACTAGCACCAAGCTCACCATGTGGGAGGCCACTGCAATGTCAGTAAACAAAACCTCATCCACCTCGGGTCTGGATATAACGGGTGGCCGAGAAATGTATTCCTTCAACTGTTGGAAAGCCAGGACACACTCCTCAGTCCATTCAAATCCCTTCCACTTGTTCAATAATTGAAAGAAATGCCTACACATATCTGCTGACCGAGAGATAAATCGGTTTAAGGCAGCAATCATTCCTATCAACTTCTGGACTTCTTTGGGATTCCAAGGTAGTTGTAGACTGTTAATTGTCTTGATCTGATCATGATTGACCTTAATTCCTCGGTGAGTGACCATATAGCCCAAGAACTTCCCTGAACCAACACCAAAAGAACACTTAGAAGCATTAAGGGGCAGCTTGTGCCTCCCCAAGATCTCGAAGATATTCCCGAGGTCGTTAACATGCTCGGATTCTAACTTATTCTTGACCACCATGTCTTCTATATAAATCTCAATGTTTTTTCTTAGCTGTGGCTCGAACATCCTGATCATCATCCTCTAGTAGGTAGCCCCCGCATTCTTTAAACCAAAAGGCATTACTTTGTAGTGGTAATTTCCAGTGGGGGTAACAAAAGCTGTCTTCTCTTGATTACTCAAAGCCAGAGGTATTTGGTGGTACCCTTGGAAGGCATCCAAAAAGCTCATCCGAGGATGGCCTATAGTTGCGTCCACTAGCTGATCAATCCGAGGCATGAGGAAAGGGTCCTTTGGACAGGCCTTGTTCAAGTCCGTGAAATCCACGCATACTCGCCATTTTCCACTTTTCTTCTTTACTACCACCGTATTGGCCAACCATTCAGGGTAGAACACTTCTTTAATAGCTATAGCTTGCTTAAGCTTGTTCACCTCCTCCTTGACAGTATCAGAATGTTCTTTAGATGAGCGCCGAGATGGTTGCTTCCTAGGGAGGACAGCTGGGTTAACATTCAGATGATGGCAAATAAAGTCTAGATCCACCCCAGGAGCTTCGTAAGCATTCCATGCAAATACATCAACATTCTCTGTAAGAAACGCTATCAACTTTTCCTTCTCCCGAGGAGGCAGCTGAGTTCCGACCTGAAAGAATTTCTCCGAATCACCATCTATAACAATTTCTTCCTTCTTCTCACACTTTACCCCTTCCGATACTGCATCCATAGATAGGACAGTGCATATCCTTATCAGCAGAACTTCCTAGAACGTCACTTCGGATAATAGAACTCACCTTCTGACCCCTTCTTCGTTCAGTTGAGGTGATACTTCTCCTCGACCTATCTCTACAGTCATAGCTGGCTCGTGAATATCAAAGTCTTACGTCTTCTTTACTATTGATCTATCCTCAGACCACTGAGCCTCCTCGGACAAGGCCAAGGGCCAACATATATTTTTGGGCCCATTGTCCCTACAATAATAATTCACATTAATTATAATTTATCATAAAATTAGAGATTAATGAAGAGATATTACCTTGATGATACTTTAAAGAAATCTCATAACATGAGAAACAATTTACCATTAATTCAGAAGTTTTTAGATGACGGAGTTGGGGTATGGACCATGTCACTGTCTTGAGATGATACAACAACCTAGCTACCTTGCTAATTATCCTTACAAGTCTACACAGCTTGTAGGATCTAAAGCTCTCAACATAATACTTGCTTACCCAGAAAAATAATGTCTAGGAGGATGAATTATTTTCAAGAAAGTATAATTTTGACTCAGCAAAAATGTAGGGAGTTTTTCCTTTTACATGAAAATGGTGCCAATAAGAAAATTGATTTTCTCATCCAAAATCAGACATGTTGGCTGCATATTCATATAGGCTGAAGAAACATACAATAAACACAAAGTTTATTTGGGTTTTAAATTTACTTTATCATTGTAATAATTATCCTTAAAATAAATAGTAAATAGTAATTATATTGAATCATAATATATCAATGCCAACGATAATATAAAAATTGTACGAATTCAACAATTCAACCCATTAAGATTGTGGGGTCAATGAATCTGGCTACCCCGGCCCAACTTCTTACTAGGCCCAAGGCCCACGCCGAGGAAGAAGAAACGTCCGAGGACGAACGGAGAAAGTCCTAACTACCAAGAAGCATCGTCGAGGACAATCATGTCCTCGGCGAACCGAGATCATAGAAGGGAAGGGCAGCGCGCCATCAAGGGCGGTTTCGTAGGGCGTCCCAAGAAAGAGGACAAGTACCGTAGGTCAACCATGGAAGCCTGGGAGAGCAATTCAGGGAGAAGCTGTCACCTCCACATTAAATGCCCATAACTAACGTTCTGGTTGCATTAATGAGGAAATGACCGCTGAACAGTGCCGCTTTGGTCGCTGCAACTCACAGAAGGTTTGGGGCGGTGGCTAATGGGACAAGCACTCAAGTAATGACCTGCACGATCAACAAATGGAGGGCCAAGATCAACCTAAAAAGGGTATAAAATGTAAAGAGGTCCTTCAGAGAAAGGATCGGAGATTGGAAATAGAAAACACTGTAGCAACCTGTATCATCTTTGTCACCTCTGTATCCAAACACTGAGGAAATAATAAGAACAAGAAAACTCCTCGGACCAAGGTCCAGGACATATTCTAACATTTAAGGCTCGTTTTCCTGCTATTCAGTTCACCCATAACCATGTTTATTCGTTGCTATTCTTACTAAGGCCTAGCTCTTAAACTCATCCTCTACAAATTTATTGTTTAGGGCTAGTTGGGTCTGAATCCACTTCGCCAACAGTAGAAGTACTCAGACCCAGTCCCTACAATTGGCGCCGTCTATGGGAAGAGCTTGTGTGTTAGTAAGTGCAGCGATTAATCATGGCAGGATCAAGCCCCCATCAGTGAGAGTCCCTGGTGAAGACCGTTTTGATGAAGATGGCGCATGCTACACAAAGGCTTCCCTAAAATTTCCAAGAACGCACGCAGTTGTTATCATAACTCGGCCTCCGCTCAGGTCTACACTTCGAAGTGATGACTACGTGGGGAGGATTGCTAAATGGCGGACGATTCTAGGGGCTTATGACGTAAAGTACATGCACCGTACCTCCGTCTAGGGGCTAGTTCTCGCGAGTCTAGTAGCCCGGTTCACTGAAATCCCATTGGAGGAAGAAGCCGAGAATCAGGGCATGGATGGAAAGTCGGTTGGCACAATCTCCCTGCGAAAACTTCCATTCCGGAAGGAATACATCGATATCTTTTAATCTTTTGAAGCGGTTAAACAGAACCTTAGCTATGCCGGGTCCTCGGACCTCCTGCTTTGGGAAAATTAACACGCACTGGTAACTTTCTAAGTACTAGACAGAACCAAGGTCTTGCATGGTCCTCGGACTCAAACCTATGGGGAACTCATTCTATAAATACAAATTTATATTTGTGAAACATTTTCCAATTGTTTGATTTTCAATATGAGAATTTTGTGTTTGTGTTTACACCATCTTCCATTAGGATAATTTATAATAAAATTATTTAACAAGATTTCTAGCATTTTATTTACTAAAATCCAAAATTTATCTTTTGAATATAAAGGAGATAAAATATAAAATTAATGTAAAGATTGTAGAAAATGGGTTGAAGCAAAAGAGAGAGAGAGAGAGGACACACAAATTATGTGGTTTGAATTTATGGCTTTATGTTCATAGAGGAATCCATAATGGATACATATTTATTATATGACCAAGTGTCTTACAAAGAACCTTAAGTAGAGTATATGTATAGAGACTAGGGTTAGCCCTTGTTGGGCTTTATAATATATTGAGCCTCTGGAGCTATTAATTACACATACTAAGCCATAAACTCATAACTTTAACATTATCCTTCAAACTAAAGGTAGAGGCTTGGTCATACTTCTAGTTTGGCAAATAAGCTTGTGAAGATTCCTCAAATATAAATTTAAAGTGACTAAGTTAGGTGGATGACGGATCGGGCACAATGTGAAATGAATACGTGAGTGAGTTGGTGATTTCTGCATATATTTTTGAACCCAAAAATAATGAGAATTAGGAAAATTTAAGTGACATGGGAGCCTCGCATTGGTCCTACACGTCATGCTTGAATTATAATTTCACCATTCAACTTACTATATGTACATTAGAATTATTAACACAATTTTCTATAAGTGAAATTCTATTACCCAAGTTCTAAAAATTTTAACCCAAGTTCTAAAAATTTTAAAATACTATTCCATCTAAAACTCAAGTATTACAAATTTCAAGATATTTAAATAAATTTTCTTAATTTATTTTTAATGTTTTACAATCTCTTATAATATTTTATTTTTAATAAAAAATTTAACTTATATGATTTGCATGTCATGTAACTTTTTCTTTTATTTTTATTATCTATTTTATTATTTAAATTTAATTATATTATTAGAATATTTATTTATTTTATATTTGGTTCTTTATTAAGTTGTGCAATCATGAACATAATACTAATAAAATATATATTTGAGATTACACAATTCTCTAAATATTTAAAGCAAGATATTAGAGCTAAAAATCCAAAGTTCAAAATTTCTGATTTTAAAAAAAATATAAATTTATGAAAATTATAAATGAATTAATGTTAAAATTAATGTCATAATAAAATATTCCATATTAGAACTTTGAAAATGAGCAATTATTTAGTGCTCCGGGAGCACAATAAACTGTGCTTTCCCCTCTCATATAATAGTAGAACGATTTTTGCTAGAGGGGGAAGCACAATTTATTGTGCTCCCGGAGCACTTAATAATTTTTTTTGAAAATATATAATCTCACTCATTTTAATTTAAAAGTTATAGATGACAATTAATGTTAAAATAAATTTCATAATGGAATATTCGATATTGGAACTTTGAAATATATAATCTGATAGGCCAAGAATGTATTGACCCCTTGTGATGAATTAACCAATTAATTAGCCAAGTTAATTAATTAATTCAATTAGCATGCAATAAGCGTGGTAGCACAAACAAATCACCAACTAAGTTAAAATGCAGCGGAAAATAAATTGACACGGTGATTTGTTTATGAATGGGGAAAACCTATATTGCAAAAATTCCACCGGGTGATTTTAAGGTTACCACTCCCGAGAATTCACTATTATTAGAACAAGCGGTTACAAGTAAAAGAATTTCAGTACCTTATACCAACCTACAGTTGAATCTTTACCTCAATACCCAGTTGGACTTGTTCTGTAGTGACAGTCTCTCCTTTCAATGCACGACTCTCAGTATGTGACTAATCAATTCGATACGCGGATCCCAGTACGCGACTTACACACCAACTTGAGAAAGATGTTGGCCGCAAAGTTCTTTAGTTCATCACATGATGAAGATCATGAACCTCCTTGATTACAAAACCCTATGGTGTACAAACATAGCAGCTTCTTGAAGAAAGAGACGAACTAGAGCATATGTCTCCGGTTCACAATATGCTTGTGAAAAACTTTTGCATTGAGGTGCATCAGCTGTGACGGCCCTTAAAACAATCCTTATATATGTTTAGGGTTGTGAGAAAAGAAAGCCCAAACATCTATACACGGATTGGATGAAAATCAGAACTGAAAATTTGATTTTCTTAAACCTTGATAGAGCAGCTGTCGAGTATCGGGCTTAAACAACCTTTTAAACCTCGATAGATATTAGCTGTCAAGTTTTAAAATCCAGCACTTCTTCACTTGATTCTTGAACAAACTTGTATGGCTTTAACATTTGAACTTAAAACCCCGTTTCTTAAAGTATTAAACACATTTTAGATCTACCAAATTACAAGTAAAGTGCGTTTTGTTAAAGGATTAGCCAATTCTATATTGATATATGTTTCTAACATGATTCACATATGTCCTAACATAATCTCACTCATATTTAATTTAGAAGTTGGAAAATAATAAATGTTGAAATAAATGTTATCATTGACATTCCATATTGGAACTTTACAGAACCAAGGTCTTGCATGGTCCTCGGACTCAAACCTATGGGGAAACTAGCTACTTCAAGAAAGATCTAAGTACTAGACAGAACCAAGGTCTTGCATGGTCCTCGGATTCAAGCCTATGGGGAAACTAGCTACTTCAAGAAAACTTAAGTACTAGACTAAACTGAAGTCTTGCATGGTCCTCGGACCATAGTCCTTGAAGAGATTAATTACTTCAAGTATCTATCTGAGTGATGAGCAAAATCTAGAAGGAGTCCGCCTCCTCGGACCACCTACATTGAATCCAACATTCTCTGACGATCGCACAGTTTGCGATAGAGAGCACATGGTTATGTTCTTAATTGTTCCCACATGGTCAAACTATTTAAAATTAGCAGCCGGGTGCTACTACAGGCTTTGTTAAAGTCAGGATGACAACCTTTTGTTACCGTCAACAGAATCAGTTCTAAGTCCCAATAAAAAATAATAATGATAACAAAAAAATAATAATAATAAATAAATAATAATATAACAATAAATAAAATTGCAGGAAAAGGAAATTTCGTAAAGAAAAATTGCACTTCTTTTTATTAAATAAAGGAAAAGTACATCATATACCGAACCGCTTAGGCAGGCTTGTTTCAAAGCTAACTATAGAAAAAGGGGCTAAGGCAGGCTTGTTTTAAAGCTAGTTATATAAAATATATATATATATATATATATATATATATATAAGGGGAGAAAGTCCATGGGAATGGCAGATTTGCAGTCTTGTTCCAGCAGCAATCGAGCCAGTATGGACAGTACCGGCGATGAGAAAGAGGAAGAGGCGGAAGCGCCCGAATTGGTTCCCACCTGCTGAGGCTACTCTGAAGCGTACTCTTATCCAGAAGCTAATATCTGTACTCCTAAAAAATCGTCCTCCAGAAGTCTCGTCAGCTGCTTGCAATGACGAAGATGGCCTCCTTTTTCTCCTAACTGCAAAATGTCTCACCATCAAGGCGAGATCCAAACCTTGCCGCACCGAAAGTCTGATGCAATCTACGCCCGCTACGGCTCCTGGCTGAAGGAGGAAGGTTTTCTTTCTTGCCTGGTTGAAAGGTAGGAAAATCTTTGGCCTCTGCTTCCTCCGCCTCAGCTACGGCAGCCAGGATCTAGGCGGCATTCTTAGTTCCAGACGGGTTGAGAACTTAGAGTTCCTACAGAACTCAGGGGTTCGAAGACATGAAAGAACGACTCTCCCAAGGTGCTTCATATATAGCAGGCGAAATCTAAGGGAACTTAATTCGCACGAAATTCAAAAGAAGAATTACAAGAGAAATAAGTTTTGCCCAATTTCCAAGGAAATCCTCAACCGTTAGATCCGCGTCGCTTCATAAAGGCATTAATGACGGCGCGCCTCGTATAACTGGAGTGCCAAGAGCGTGCCTTGGGCAGGTGAAGAGGCTCTAGCACTCACAGAGGACAAGATTCGACTAGCCGTGACATAGGCCCGAGGACATCAAAACCCTCATCTCCGTCCGAGGAGTCGGACAGCAGGATTTTGAGGGGCTATTGTGGGGTCAATGAATCTGGCTACCCCGGCCCAACTTCCTACTAGGCCCAAGGCCCACGCCGAGGAAGAAGAAACGTCCGAGGACGAACGGAGAAAGTCCTAACTACCAAGAAGCATCGCCGAGAACAATCATGTCCTCGGCGAACCGAGATCATAGAAGGGAAGGGCAGCGCGCCATCAAGAGCAGTTTCGTAAGGCGTCCCAAGAAAGAGGATAAGTACCGTGGGTCAGTCATGGGAGCCTGGGAGAGCAATTCAGGGAGAAGCTGTCACCTCCACATTAAATGCCCACAACTAACATTCTGGCCGCATTAATGAGGAAATGACCCCTGAACAGTGCCGCTTTGGTCGCTGCAACTCACAGAAGGTTTGGGGTAGCGGCTGATGGGACAAGCACTCAAGTAGTGACCTGCACGATCAACAAATGGAGGGCCAAGATCAACCTAAAGAGGGTATAAAATGTAAAGAGGTCGTTCAGAGAAAGGATCGGAGATTGGAAGTAGAAAACACTGTAGCAACCTGTATCATCTTTGTCACCTCTGTATCCAAGCATTGAGGAAATAATAAGAACAAGAAAGCTCCTAGGACCAAGGTCCATGACAGATTCTAACACTTAAGGCCCGTTTTCCTGCTATTCAGTTCACCCATAACCATGTTTATTCATTGCTATTCTTACTAAGGCCTAGCTCTTAAACTCATCCTCTACAAATTTATTGTTTAGGGCTAGTTGGTACTGAATCCAATTCGCCAACAGTAGAAGTGCTCAGACTTAGGCCCTACAAAGATAATGGTTAAAAGCAATGAATTAAGATTGAATAATAGAAAAACGTTAGCCACTAACGCTTACTAGGTAGCGAACTCATAACAAATAGTTAAAAATAATAATAAATATAAAATATTATGATTTTTATAAAAATATTCCAACAGAGATGTAAGATCTTTTCCTTTTAAAAGTTCCAAATTTGAAAAAATGGTATTAAGAAAAAGACAGCTATTAAATAATCACAAGATGATGGGCGGTTAACCAAATATATAAATAATAAAGCTTTTCTCATTTAATTAATTTAGCTGAGGCATTCCGTTTATTACCAATAGACTAATAACATATACATATGCTCAAATTGCAGTTTAGTTAAAGCAGTGGGCAAAAAACAATTTGAATGATATTCTTGAGAAATCCATATACTAATAAAACATACCGTTTGTTCCAAGATTTTTCTTATTATCTAGATTTGTGAATTCTTTTTTTAGATTTTTCTTATTGTCTGGATTTGTAAATTGTACAATGTTTGTCTAAAGGTTTTTCTTGATATTCTTAAGACATCTAAATAAAAGGGTTAAATAGAATAAATTTTTCATTTTTGGAATTTCATGGGTTAGCTCGTAAATTTTTTGAGAGAGGGGGGGTGGGGGGGAAGTATATAATTTTAGGGACAAAAGTAAAATTTTATGTGTAAATATACACACACACATTTTTCAAAGGCTAGGGAGGCATGGCCACCCTTAGCCTCAACTTAGTTTCATCTTTGTAGAGAATTTTGAGCTTCACTATTTATGAGCACCAATATTTATTGGGTCTTGTTAACAGCCTAAGGAATTTGTTAATGAACCATTTTAGAAAGTTTTTAATACCATTTTCATAAGAAATATAAAGAGCTGTAAAAAAAGTTAGTTAATTTTTTTCTTTTCCTATAAAAAGTTATTTAGCAAAGAGATAAACAGGACACTTGCTTGTTTGTGGGCATGACCACCAAAATATCTCTCTCTCTTGTGTATGTATATATATTAGTCGGATATTTTCATCTGATGCTACTAAATATATTTATTCGCTTAGATTTACTATTTTTTTGAGAAAGAACATCGGCAACTTTCCTCCATCCACACTGAAAAACCTCTAACATGTCTTGCATGTTTAGCTAGGTTGTGAGCAGCAGAATTACCAAGTCTACGAACATGGGAAAATGAAATACAACAGCTGGTTTTTGTGGCATCTTTGGCCGCTGCAAGGATATGACCAAAAGGAGAGAAAGAGTCGTCGTCACTTCTAAGGCTCTTGATCACAGTTTCAGAATCGCCTTCAAGGATAAAGGATGTTAAGCCAAGTTCTTGAGCAAAGTAAATGGCTCTAGCTGCTGCCATGGCCATAACAATATCTGAGGAATATGGCAGATTCACCAATTCAGAAAAGGAAGCAATCGGTTGTCCTAGAGAGTTAAGAATCACAACACCGAGGCCAGCCTTATTTATCTCTTTAAAGGTTGCGCCGTCGAAGTTCACCTTGAAGTTTTCTGCAGGAGGGGGACTCCATTTGACCCAAGGATGAGTGTAGACTGGGGATTGGTGCGATATTACCTGGTTTGCTTGGTGATACTCGGTGAGTGCTTGTGGGGCATTCGTGGTGACTTAGCTGACTGGGTACTCTTTATTGGTGGTTCTGAGTTGGTTCCGGCAATACCACACTGTCCAAAGGATCATGGCAAGCAGATTGACATCTTTTCCTTCTCCATGAGTGAGTTTGATGAGTTCTGAAACCATTTGGAAGTTGTTGTCATGGTGAAGTCGTAGCTCTAGGACTGAGGTCCAAACCGTTGCGGTTGCTGAGCATTCCCAAAGTGCAATGAGTTCACTTTCTGCACTTGATTTGCAGTGATCGCATGTATCCTCTTTGATGATTTTTCTTCATCTCAAGTTCCTTTTCACTGGCAGTGCTTCTTTGCATGCTCGCCATAAGAAATTCTTCACCTTATTGGAACAGATAGACTCCAAACAAGCTTCCAAATCCCTCCATCTTGTCTCGGGTTAGCTTTGGTGGTCTGGTTTGTTTCTGCCATTGCAAGGAAGCTATAACCAGATTTCACAGTGTAAGTACCCGATAATGTGTATGGCCATATTAGCTTATCCTCAATATAGGTGCGACACAAAGGTATACTCATTATCAATTCGACCTCTTGAGAGCTAAATAATCCCTGTAACAACTCTGCATCCCATTGTTTTGAAACCGGATCTATAAGGCCACTAACTGTCATATCCTCAAAGCTTGTCACTGGATTTGATAACACTCTTGGATATTCCAAGGAAGGCAGCCAAGCATCATTCCAAACCCCAATAGATTCTCCACAACCCACTCTCCACCTTGCACCTTTCAATAATACATCCCAACCCTTTAGTATGCTGCTCTAAGCATAGGAACCTGATGTGGAATTCGAGGCCTCCATTATGGAACAATGAGGAAAGAATTTTGCTTTGAAGACACGGTAGAACAAGGAATTCTTATGATGCACCAGTCTCCATGCTTGCTTGGCTAATAATGCGTCATTGAAGAGGGCTAAATCTTTGAACCCCATGCCACCAATAGATTTGGGTTTACAAAGTGTTTCCTATTTGACCCAATGAACTTTTCGCCGGTCTCCCTTTTGTTCCCACCAAAACTTTCTAATGAGGCTTTCAATCTCCGTACATAGACCACTGGCAATTTGAAGCAGCTCATTGTATATGTTGGGATGGCTTGAACTACCGCTTTAATTAGTATTTCCCTTCCTGCTTGTGACAACAATTTCTCTTTCCATCCTTGAATTTTCTTCCATACCCTCTCCTTGATGTAGTTAAAGCTGGCTTTCTTGTTTTTCCTACAAGGGATGGCAGTCCCAAATATTGTTTATATTGCTTAATCTCTAGGACCCCCAAAGCAATCTTGATATGGTTTCTTATCTCTTCTGTAGTGCACTTGCTGAAATGCACTTGCTGAAAAAGATTGTAGTTTTGCTTTTGTTTATTTGTTGGCCTGAACATTTGGCATAGATATCTAGGATGTCAAGGATTTTTTGGCACTCCTGTATAGTACCCTTGCAAAATAATAAGCTATCGTCTGCAAAAAGGAGGTGAGTCAGGCTAGGGCCATTTCTACATAGAGAACCTTAATGTCCCCATTGGCTGCTGCATTATTAATTAGGCAATTCAAGCCTTCAGTGCATAGCAGGAAGAGAAAAGGAGATAATGGATTGCCTTGTCTGATGCCCCTAGTTGGATGGATCATGCCTTTGGGTTCCCCATTGACAAGAACTAAGTAAGAAACAGTTGTTACACATAACATGATAAGTTTGATCCATTTTTCATCAAAACCCATTTTAACCATCACTGCTTTGAGATATGGCCATTCAACTCTATCATAAGCTTTACTCATGTCGAGTTTTTATAGCCATAAAATCCTCTTTTCCTTTGTGTTTCTGCATACTGTGGAGAGATTCAAAAGCTGCCAAAATATTATCAGAAATTAAGCGACTTTTCGTGAAAGCACTTTGATGTTCCGTGATAATTTTTGGTAGGATCTTTTTTAATCTATTTGCCAGGATTTTAGAAAAAAATTTATACAGGACATTACACAGGCTTATAAGTCTAAAATTAAATGCACACTCAGGGTTCTTCTTTTTTGGAATAAGGGTTATGAAGGTATGATTTAGTTGTTCAGGTAACGAAGAATTTAAGAATTGATTCAGTTACATCATTACCAGTTAAATTCCAAAAATTTTGGTAAAAGAGAAGGGACATACCATTTGGACCTGGGGCTTTTAGGGGGGCCATCTGTTTTAGTGCTGCTTGGACTTCACCAGCTGTGAAAGTTGCTAAGAGTTGGGACCTCATGTCTGCACTGATGATGGGATTGATAGAGTTGACTACTTCATGTGGGTTCAGGTTGTTGATTGAGGTAAAGAGCTCCTGAAAGTATTAAACCAAGCATTGATTCACCTCATCCGGTTTTGTCCTCCACTGGCTTAATGTGTCTCGGATTTTTAGGATTGAATTTTTCTGTTTTTGCTGTGTTGCAAAACTATGAAAAAATTTTGAGTTTTTGTCTCCGTTTGAAGCCCACAAGACCTTTGCCCGCTGGAACCACATCCTATTTTCCTTGTCCATCAGGTCATTGATTTCTTGTTTCAAAGTCCGCACTCCGAAATTCACACCAGTTCTCATTACTGCTTCCTCGGCTTTCTTCAAGGCTACCCTCTTTTTCTCTAGTTCCTTTCTTACATTTCCAAAGTGCTCCCTATTCCATCTGCGTAAATCCTTTCCAGACTTTGGTATTTTTCTCATCACCTCCACGGATGGATCATCATTATGTGTTGTGGACCATACAGCTTCTACAATTTCAGAACACCTTGGGTCGGACAGCCACATCTCTTCAAACCTAAATGGTTTAGCTGTAGAGTGAAACTCCAATCCCTCTGGTACAATCCACAGTGGTCTATGGTCAGATGTGTCCGAGGAAAGATGGTGAACTTTTGTACCTGCAAAATTCAATAGCCATTCATTGTTAGCAAAACCACGATCCAGTCTCTCCCATATCGAGTGTCCATCCACAAAGTTTTTTTGCCAAGTGTATTGTGGTCCAACAAATCCAAGATCAACGAATCCGCATTCATCAACTACATCTCGAAAGAGCCGCATTTGATTTTGGCTCCTATTGTTGCCCCCTAATTTCTGGAAGCTTTGCAATAGTTAGTTGAAGTCTCCTGTACACAGCCATGGCAAGCTGAATCTGCTGTTCAATTGGCAAAGCATACTCCATGATTCGGTCCTCTTCTGAGACATTGGCTCACTTTTTTTCCATTTACGTGTGACTTGATGATCCGTGTGTGATTGGCCTTGCAAGCTGTCAGGATTTTTTCTGGAAATATCTCCATTAAGATCCGTAGTAATTGAGGTGGAAATATTGCTGGTATTAAACTTCTTTAATGCCGAATCTATAGCATTTAATTGTGATTCAAATTCCTTGGCCCTGTTTTGGGAAGTTTGGACCTCTGGAATTGAGTGTGTTACCTCAGAGTTTGTAACGTAATCAATTACGTCTTGCACATTTAATGCCGAGAAATTCAGGATTGTGGAATTTGGAACTTTGTGATTATTGTCCGCAACGATGGCAATTATTGCCGAGGACCCTGGGGTTGCGGATTTTGAAACGGCAGCACTTTCATCAGTAACGTTTTCGGCCTGCATTGAATTGTCACCGGCGTTTTGGACTGCCATCGTTTCAAGTTGAGGTTGGGGATCTGTTGAGGCTGAGTTCACCGGTGGAGATTGGCCAAAACCATCTCCTATGCCCGAGACCGTAGTGAATGATATCTTTCCAGGATTATGGGGTAGAGCGCAAAGCCAAGCACCATACTCCTGCTGCTCCTGCGTAAGTTTACCTTTATTAGCTAGCCAAATCTCGCATTCCTTATCTGCATGGGAGACTCTACCACACCAATAGCAAAAGTTTGGGAGTTTTTCATACTTAAAAGCGACCCAAATGATTTCGTTAGCGTTTATGGCAATTTTTCTCCCCCTATAGAGTGGCTTTGAGACGTCTATCTCAACTCTGACTCGAAGGAAATCTCCTCCTATCATCTCCTTTTGAGTGTTCAGATGGAATTACAGTACCTATGGTTTCTCCAATTTCCATTGCTACATCAGGATCGAGCGTGCTCATTGGCAATCCATGCAATTGGACCCAAAAAGTTAAATTTGTGAACCTCATATTTTTAGCAGGAATCGAGAAATCATAACGCTGGAAAATGACCACGTGCTTATCAAAAGACCATTGCTCTGTTGCTAATACTCGTTCTGCATCAGTCTCTAGTTCGAACACAAAGAGGAGAATATGATCACCAGCCTCTCTGATCTTGAAATCTTTTCGAGCCCTCCAAAGTGGCTTAAAAGTTCTGCCCACCGCCTCGACATTGAGTGCTCTTCTTGTCATAAATTTTGCTGCAAGTACATGTTCCCGACTGTTAAGGTGCTTTGATTTCTTTAGATTGAGCTTGACATCTTCGGTTGTAGTAAGGGAGAGTTTCTTCCAATCTTTCAGGACATCTTCCATGGTTCAAAAGTAGGAGACACAACACACTTGGCTGGGAAGAAAAGGATGGTTGGAAAAAGGAAAGTTTCCGTGTAAGACTAAAGTGTTTCCCCACCCCAATGAAAAAAAGACCACTAGCCCTACCAATAACCTTGTTATTAAAGGGAGCAAATTATCATTCCTAAGAAGATAACGTAGATTCTACTTTCTAACTTCTCAGCAGAGAGACTAGAGAGAGAAAAACTCTATATATTTGTTGGTAAGGGAGATTTACTATTGAATACGCTTGTTTGGCATTTTCAAATATATTAATCACTCTTTTTGTATGCTTTAAAGTCTAATTATTTTGTAGAAATAATACTTTTTCTCATTGTTTTTCTACTTTTCACACATATTACATTACTTTATTATATAGGGAAAATCTTCTGGTAGCAATCAAGAGGTATTCTATTGGCATGAGATATTTCGAACTTGACTGCCCCAAAAAACCCGAGTCCAAGCATTGATGTATCAAAATGCAACACATGTTTAAGCAATAAAACCCCCCACCACTTTATTAAAAAAAAAAAAAAAAAAAAAACTCACCACTTGTTCTTTTTTTTCCTTTTCTCCCTAGAAATGGTATACAAAAGTTGTATAAAAAACAATTGAAGTTAATTGAACCTGTTAGAATAATAATACATAAAAATCTTAAAGGTTGTTCCAAGAAAGAGATGCAAATAAACATCCCTTAAAAGGTCTATGCAATACTTAATATAACAATGACGTGGCATTTCTTAGGTAATTTCTTATTGAATAAAAATCATATTAAATAAGGTAAATATCAGAGTGATAGCAAGAATGAGAAGTGTCCAGCCAAAGGAACAGAGCACAAGATGAACTACAAACTAGAAGGAGAAAAACGACTATAATTTTATTTATGGTTGTTACTAAACGACTAGTAGCTTAGCTTAGTTGTAAATAATCTGTTAATTAACACGTGTTGGGAAATTTAGATTCCGGTTGATAGAATTAACAAGTTTTAAATTCAAGTTATTAATTAGATTTATTATGAATAAAACTTGTTAAAACAAACAAACATCAATATCATGTCAATAATGAATGCAGCGGAAACATAAATAAGACAAAATATGATGACCCAGGAAAACCAATGAAACAAACTAGTTTCACAGTAAAAAACCTGGGGGGAAACCTTCCCGAAAAGCAATCCACTATAGTAAAGAGAAGTTTCAGATCTAGTACAAAACCTTTGTCCCTAGACTCTACAATCTCCGTAGATGAACTCACAGCAGAAACCTTCTACCACTTCAGAATCTCTGAACTCTTCAATATATGAACGCCACCCTTTGATGCACAAATCCCAGTACGTGACTAACCAATTACACGGATCCCAGTACGCGACTTCAATCACCAACTAGAAGAAGATTGTTGGCTGCAAAGTTCTTCACTTCATTAACAATAAAGATCAAGAAGCACTTGGTTACAAAACCCTAAGGCGCAAAGACGCAGTAGCTTCTTTTAGAGAGAATAAGGCATCGGTCACCTTTTGCATATGTTCTCCTTATATTTTCTTATGTGACGGCCTCTAAAATAAGCCTTATATAGGTCTAGGGTTGTGAGAAAAGAAACCCTACACATACATGTCATCATGGGCCTAAAATCAGATTTGAAAATCTGAATTCCCGTAACCTCGATCGATCGGGAGGTGTCGAAGAGGTGTCGAGCTTTAAACTTCGACAAATACAGCTATCGAGGAGCTGTTGAGGAGACATGAGCTTTCTCGATCGATCCTCCTAGCTATCGAAAGGTGTCGAGATTGCGATAACAATCAAATGAAGAGTTCGATAGATAACCTAGCTGTCGAGAGGTGTCGAGAAGCTGTCGAGCTATCTGTCCATAGGTGTCGAGCTATCTGTCCAGCTTTAATGACAGCTTTTCTTCACTTGTTTCTTGGTCCAATCTTCATGGTTTTAATACTAGACTTGAACAACATATTTTTGAAGTATTAAACACATCCTAGATCTACCCAAATACAAGTAAAGTGCGTTTTGTCAAAGGATTAGCCAATTACATAAAAGAATGACATATGTTCTTAACAAGTGAAACACATATGTCCTAACAATCTCCCCCTTTGGCAATTCGTGACAAAACCACAACAAACAAATGAACATATGAGAGAAGTCATAAATCACTTAACTCATATTCACTTGTTGAATACAATAAAATATATCCTAACACAAACTCTTGAAAAAATTTGCAAGAAGAGAGTTTATGGCAAGAAGACTTTGACAACCTGTATTTCTGAAACACTTTAAACAAAACTCATCAAGGCATCTTTGTGTGAAACAGAAATAATAGATTGCATACAAGATATAAGAAACATGTGTATGGAGATAGAAAAGAAACAACACATGTAGAGGTAGGTGAAGAAGACATACATTAACATATAAAGAAGATAAGTACAATGTATGTCAATATTGGTCACAAGACCGGTGTACAAGAAGAAGGAAATAAGCACTTCCCTTAACAAGATGAAACACAACTCCCCCTTACAAAGGAATGTATTTCTCCCCCTAACATGTAGAATCTTAAACCGAAACCTCATATTCTCCACAGTTTCTCCCCATTTTTGTCATGATTGACAAATGGTACAAGAAGCTAGAAAGCTTCACCCGAGAGACATAAAGATGATCAAGGATGATTAAAGGGGTACAAAGAAATCCATATAAATGCATGAATGTAATGAAACAAGATGCTATGGATGACAAGATAATAGAAGGATGCAAAACATGTGAAAAACAAATCTTTCAACAAGAAAAATGTTATGCACATAGATCCCAAAAACACACACACACACACTAAACAAGTCTAACCAATTTTATATTTAAAAAACAAGTCAAGACAGTTTAGTGGGCATACATTAACACATGTAAAATCTTGTGATGACCAAATCACATTGTACCTGCACATGTATCAAGAGTAACAAAGAATATTGCATGTTGTGTGTGAAAAAATATCGCAAGATTGCATAAATGTATACATGCTATGACGATTTGAGATATGAGAAAATTACTTTAACTCACACACAATCATAACTGTTTGATGGGGACTATTACCTTTGAGGTACATCCTATAACTCCCACATCTCCTAGAATACACGCTTGCAATCATATTTAAAGCATTTTTTTATCTTTTTGTTTTTCATTTTCTTTGCATATTTTATTTAAGCAAATCATGCATGGGCATATAAGAGAGAGAAAAGAAAATACCCAATGATGGTAAGCAATTGACATTCCAATTTTGCTATGCCGAAGCACACAAATGTTATTGACACTGCACTTTTGCTATGCCGAAGTATACATGTGTCATATTATGATTGGCGGGCAACAGTGGTGAGATGGTTATTTATGTCTTTCTCTTAGGATTTTCTAATCCTTCCCGTCAAAAAGAATGATATGAGTATTAAGTACAAGAGATAACTTAATCTTACTCATCACAAACAAGAGCCACAAATCTCACTTGTTTAGTTGTGCATAGAGATGCTCATCTAAGCTACAAGAGATACAAAGTTTAGAAAACTTTGTTTCAATGGCCATCCAAGGTACACAAGTACCAATGTACAGAAACACACATTGTTTTTGTATTTTTCTGATTTTTTCTTTTTTTTTAAATTTATTTTGAAAAACAAACAAAATAAAGATTAAACAACCAAACAAAAACAGACAAATAACATGAAAGCATGAAAGAAAGATGCATATGCATGGAGGCATGATAGAAGGGTGCAGATGCATGAAAGCATGATTCCAAAAATAGATAAGAAATCAAGCAAAGAGTGTCTTACTTTAGATAGAAAGAATTAAAGCAGAGGACAACAGAAAAGACAATTAAGTCTTAAACTCCTTTCTCACCCACACAGCACGAGTCTTTGGCCGTAAAAATGAAAAGGCACGTGTCCTAGTATGTCTACTAAAGGACATAGAAGAATTAGAATTCTTCTGAAATTGAGTTAAAAATCTCAAAGTTTTTAATAACTCTCCAAACAAAGGTATAGGTCCTTGAGAGGAAACATGTGACCGTTTGGACAATTGCTTATGAGGATACAACTTAAAGCAATTAGGACAAATGTGTCCAGGAATACCACAATGGTAACAAACATGAGTAGTTTTCGAACTACTATGCTTCCCAGAAGGAGGTCTAACTTTAGAGGTTGACAGAGACCTCAACTTAGGACAATTTGGCTTAATATGACCAACAATATGACAATGATGACAAATATGGACAAATTTAGATTTTTCATTCATCTTAGGAGGAGTTTTAGACATAGGTTTAGAAACTTCAGTGTTAACATCAGAATTTTTACCTTTGTCTATCCTAACAATATTAGCCTTTAACTATTCATTATTCCTTTTAAATGGAGGAATATAAAAAAAAATTTCTTTTGAGTTAGGCTCAACAACAAGTTTGGCACTAGTTAATTTTTCAATTTCAGTTTTAAATTCAACTAGTTGCTCTTCCAAACTCTTAATTTTGTCCACTTGAGATGAAATTTGATTTTTAAATTTCTCATTCAAATTATTGGCTTCATCCAATTTTGCAATCAAATCATCTTTTTCAAGCTTGACTTTTTTAAATTTAGCTTTTAATTTTGTAGAACATTCAAGAGATTTCATACAAAAATTATAAAGCTTACAATAGGCATCTTGAACATCATCATCATCATTCAACATAAGATCATGCAAATCAAAACAAACAAAAGTTTCCATGACAACGGGGGTTAAGGATCACACTCAAGAAATTAATCCAATTAGAGTGTACCCGCTCTGATACCACTTGTTGGGAAATTTAGACCCCGGTTGATAGAATTAACAAGTTTTAAACCCAAGTTATTAATTAGATTTATTATAAATAAAACTTATTAAAACAAACAAACATCAATATCATGTCAATAATGAATACAAAGGAAAAGTAAATAAGACAAGATATGATGATCCAAGAAAACCAATGAAACAAACTAGTTTCACAGTAAAAAACTTGGGGGGAAACCTTTCCCGAAAAGCAATCCACTATAGTAAAGAGAAGTTTCAGATCTAGTACAAAACTTTTGTCCCTAGACTCTACAATCCCCGTATATGAACTCACAGCAGAAACCTTCTACCGCTTCAGAACCTCTGAACTCTTCAATATATGAACGCCACCCTTTGATGCATGAATCCTAGTACGTGACTAACCAATTGCGCGGATCCCAGTACGCGACTTCAATCACCAACTAGAAGAAGATTGTTGGCTGCAAAGTTCTTCACTTCATCAACAATGAAGATCAAGACGCACTTGGTTACAAAACCCTAAGGCGCAAAGACACAGTAGCTTCTTTCAGAGAGAATAAGGCATCGGTCACCTTTTGCATATGTTTTCCTTATATTCTCTTATTTGACGGCTTCTAAAATAAGCCTTATATAGGTCTAGAGTTGTGAGAAAAGAAACCCTACACATACATGTCATCATGGGCTGAAAATCAGATCTAAAAATCTGAATTCCCGTAACCTCGATCGATTGGGAGGTGTCGAGGAGGTGTCGAGCTTTAAACTTCGACAGATACAGCTATCGAGAAGCTATCGAGGAGACATGAGCTTTCTCGATCGATCCACCTAGCTATTGAGAGGTGTCGAGATTGCGATAACAATCAACTGAAGAACTCGATAGATAGCCTAGTTGTCGAGAGGTGTCGAGAAGCTGTCGAGCTATCTGTCCACAGGTGTCGAACTATCTGTCCAGCTTTAATGACAGCTTTTCTTCACTTGTTTCTTGGTCCAATCTTCATGGCTTTAATACTAGATTTGAACAACATGTTTTTTGAAGTATTAAACATATCCTAGATCTACCCAAATACAAGTAAAGTGCGTTTTGTCAAAAGATTAGCCAATTACATAAAATAATGACATATGTTTTTAACAAGTGAAACACATATGTCCTAACAACACGTGTAAGAGTTAGTTAGAGAATCCGTTTGTTGGTTAGAGCATCTCCAACAGAGCATGCATAGCTAAAATATAGAGAGTGAAACTGGAAAAAAGAGGAAAACTGTGCTCCAACAGCCTCTCTAAAACCGGTTTTTTTTTTGCTAATGAACAGTAGCTCATCAAGTCTGATGAGCTACTGTTTATTCTTCAGATCCTTTTTTTCTATTATAATAATTAAGTGTTGAATAAAAAAATGTTGAAAAATGTATAGTTGTTAAAAAAAGAATAAATAATGAATGAAGAAATAATATTTAAATGAGATAGAGAATGAGTTAGAGAGTCTGTTGGAAAGTGTATTTGAAAAAGTGGGTAGATAAAGGTAAAAATCACTGTTCATTCTCCAAACAGTACAAAAATTTGTTGATTCTGCTGGAGATGCTCTTAGTATAGTTTATTCTATTACTTACCAAAATCTAATCTTTGATATAGTTCAAACACAATTTGGAATCAATATCAAAGCAATCAATCTGATAATGCTATGGAATTTAAAATGCTTGATTTTTATAATTCTCATGGCATTATACACCAAAACAATTGTGTTTACACCCCTCAACAAAATTCTGTTGTTGAAAAAAAACACCAGCATATACTCTCCATAGCTAAAGCCTTACATTTACAATCAAACCTTCCATTACAGTTCTGGGGTGATTGCGTCCCTACTACTATCCATCTGATTAATAGGTTGTCATCTCCTCGTTTACATAATAAAACTCCTTATGAACTACTTTTTCATAAACCTTGAACCTATGATCATTTAAGGGTCTTTGGTTGCTTATGCTTTGCTTCTACCATAGCTCAAAACAGACACAAATTTTCTCCAAGCGCTAGAAAATGTGTTTTCATTGGTTATCCCTTTAATGTCAAAGACTACAAAACATTTGATCTTCAATCTCGTACTGTTTTCCTCTCTAAAGATGTCACATTTCATGAAACAGTTTTTCCTTACCAAACTCATTCATATATTCCATCTTCTTCCTCTCAGTTGTCTTTGCCTTCTACTTCTCCAAATCCACCTATGTTTCTTGATGAGAATTCTCCTATTTCTCATTCTTATAATCTAGATTTTGTTAACCATTCATCAAATTCATCTTGGAAGCTAAAAATACTTGGACCTTAACTCCATTACCTTCCAACAAGAAGCCCATTAGATGCAAATGGGTTTATAGGGTTAAGTATATGTATGATGGTTTAGTGGAGAGGTACAAGGCATGGTTAGTGGCTAAGGGCTTCACTCAGAAGGAAGGGGTAGATTACACCGAGACTTTCTCACCTGTGGCCAAGATGGTTTCTATCAAATGCTTGTTGGCTATGGTTGATGTGAAAGGTTGGTTTCTAGCCAACTTGATGTCAACAATGCATTTCTGCATGGTGACTTATCAGAGGAGGTTTACATGGATCTTCCACCAAGTTTTCACAACAAGGGGGAGTTGGTGTGTAAGCTAAACAAAACACTTTATGGTCTTAAGCAGGCTTCTAGACAATGGTTTGCAAAGTTTTCAACTATTCTAGTTCAGCTGGGGTTCACACAATCAAAGGCAAACTATTCACTCTTCACTAGGCAACAAGATCATTCATTCATGGTTCTTTTGGTCTATGTGGATGATGTCCTAATAGCCAGCAACAATCAAGAAGAAGTGAATTAGTTTAAGGTGTTATTAGATCATAAATTCAAGCTCAAAGACTTGGGTGGGCTTAAATTCTTTCTTGGGTTAGAGGTAGCCAAATTAGACAAGGGAATTGCCCTTTTCTAGAGAAAGTACACCTTAGAGGTCTTGAATGATGCTGGTCTTCTTAGCTGTAAACTTGCATAGACACCTCTGGAGTAAAACCTCAAACTCAGCAAGTATGAAGGGGAAGAAAGCCTCATTTGGATGCAGTGCATAGGATTTTGCAGTACTTGAAGAATGAACTAGGCAAGGGACTTTTGTTCTCATCTAGTTCAAAACTACACATCAAAGGCTTTGCAAATTCTGATTGGGCTTCATGCCCAAATACCAGAAGATCTGTGATAGGTTATAGCATTTTTATTGGGGATTCACTAGTTTCTTGGAAGTCCAAGAAGCAATCAATAGTTTCCAGGTCTTTAGCAAAGGCTAAATATAGGTCCATGACTGTAGTTACATGTGAAGTAGTCTGGATCTTGTATCGTCTTAATGAATTTGGAATAGACCACAAAAGAGAAGCATTGTTATTTTGTGACAGTCAATCTGTTTTACATATTGGTTCAAACCCTGTGTTTCATGAGAGAACCAAACATATAGAAATTGACTATCATGTGGTCAGGGATAAGGTTCTAGCAAGAGTTATCAAGCTGATTAATGTGAAGACTTAATGTCAACCAGTAGATTTGCTAACAAAGGCACTAAACTTCAATCAATTCTCTAATCTTCTTTCTAAAATGGGAATGGTGAACATACATACACTTACAGTTCAACTTGAGGGGGAGTATCAGAGTGATAGCAAGAAGGAGAAGTGTCCAGCCAAAGGAACAGAGCACAAGATGAATTGCAAACTAGAAGAAGGAGAAAAACGATTGTAGTTTTACTTATGGTTGTTACTAAACGACTAGTAGCTTAGCTGAATTAGTTGTAAATAATCTGTTAATTAGCACATGTAAGAGTTAGTTAGAGAATCTGTTAGTTGGTTAGTGTAGTTTATTATGTTACTTACTCATATTAGCTGGTATATAAAACTGTGTAATCTCTTGGTTAATTAATTAAGCTCATTTTTACCAAAATCTAATTTTTGATAGTAAAAGTGAGAGATTGAATTATCCGTGGAGAAAAGGAGAATGGAGGGAAAAATGACCGAAATATAATAATATTTAATGCGTTCTAAACTTTTAATCTTCTATTCTGAGTTCTAATCACTGCCTGGGTTGAAGGGGAGAGAAAAAAAATTAAGACTTGATGATTAGCATACAACCTCAACTTGAAAAATCTCACTTACACGCTTAATGTGATAAGGACCCAAACTAGTAAGATATGTTACAGCATATTACAATTCTTCTCCATGTTCAGACTTCTAAATACAATAAAGGATCAAATTTAAGTATCAAACACAAAACAATAGCTTCTAAAAAGTATCATACTGGCATTAGTGATCGATCAAACAAACCTATAATCCTATTAACCTTAATCCAAAGCTTTCTGGATCTTCGTTTTAAATAACAAAATGTAGAGTTTATCCATTGAAAAATAAAGGAAACAGCCTGTTGAGTGGGTCACAAACGAGCCGAAACTTGAGCCCACGATGCAATGCCAGGCCGGCCCATACACTTTATCGAATTCCTGTGTGAGCATTAAGACAAATCTTATTAATATTATAATAAATCCCACTATTGTGGCATATACTACTAGCATATATGCACATAGTTTAAGAAGACAATTTAGTTACACACTACTACTGATAATTTACTAATTTAGTACATGATTAGCTGAATTATTTGTAGCTGTAGCTGTAGGTTCTTTCTAAACCCATACACATGGGTTGTTGGATCCTCGATCCAGTCCAGTATCTAATAATCTGGACAACCTAGCTATAAGCTAGATCATGTGGTGTAGTGTCTAGACTCTAGTCTAGATTAAATGACCCAGAATTTTAAAAAAGTCTCAGTTTGACTCTGTCATGAGATCTTCTGAAGGGTACTGTTGATTAGTGGGGCCCACCTAAAGAGAGAGATCCATATTCCATGTTCTAGCTTTTTGATTTCCATAGCCAAGCCAAAAAAAGAATACAGAATGAGAGAGAAAGGGAAATCACATAGGCAAATGTGAATCATCCACAAAAGAGAAGTTCCAAAAAGAAACTTCAAGAAAAATAATTGATCACAAGACACCCTTTTGGCCTTGGCATCACTGACACTTATTATATGTCACTGTTAATAAAGACCATCAAATTTTATAGCTTATTTAATTGGTATATTATGCTTAAAGTAACAATCCCTTTTTTTTTTTTCCTTCAATGGCAAGCAAATTTCTGCTTTATGTTAGTTATATAGCATGAGTATGGAATGGACTATATGTTAAGAACATTATGTAATTAAATGTTTGTGAAGATAAAATCTCTGAAACATACATACCTTCTTCATGTTAAAAGCCATGTGTTTAGAGCTGAACTTCTCCAAGCTATCATGCGTACGCCTTGCACAACGAAAGGCATGCACTTGCATGAATTCAGGCATGTCAGAGACCAAGACCTTGACTTGAAGAAATGTTGCCACTGATGCCAAATTGGTTTCAACATGGGAAACTGATTTCCTTGCTTCAACTACTATTTGTCCCACACCTCCAACTCCTCCCTCTATGACTCTCTGGCCACCTTGCTCAATTTCCTTGTTGCACGTTTTCGATTTCCTCGAAAACCAACTTCGTTGAATGGATTTCTTATCCACCACCACAGCTGGTGGTGGTATCATCGGCTTTATATGATTTCCGGTGGTGGACTTATAAATGGACATGAAACTTTTCTTTTGCTTCTCATGGGAAGCCATTGATGATGCTTCTTAGGCAGTATTGGAAATGGGTTGGTTTTGTTCAATAAGTACAAAATATATAATGTGTTGAAGATGTAGTGTTTGGAATCATGAGCACAAGGAAGACCCATTAAAATAATGTTGATTAGGAAGTGGGAAAGATAAATTAAATGAGTGAACCATGTGTAACTGCCTATGGTCATGGATAATATAAAAGGGTGAGTCTTTGCTAGTGAAAGATTTGATATATTTTGTTGTTCCTTCAAAAATAATGGGTTCTTGTGGTTGGAAGAGAGTGATTATTAATATTAGGGAAGCATATATGTCTCCAATACTTTTGCTTCTGCTAAGCCAGCACAAATGGACCCCTACTCTGAAGGGCCTGCACCGCCAATTCTTGCTATGGTACCTAACAAATGGGTCCTTGTCATTATAATACTCCTTGTTTTCAAGTCATGCAGAATAAAAAAAGAGAATTGATTAAGAGAAAAATTCTTTGTCAAGTGCCAACCAATAAGTTTGTGATAGAACTTAAAAAATAAAAATAAAATAAAAGAAGAAGAAGAAGATTGAATTATGATGGTGGTTATATATGTTAGTTTCAGGAACATGGTGAAATGGACAGGTAAGTTTGTGTACGTGTTAAAAATTGAATAATCTCCGGCTTAGAATGATTTGTGCTAAAATAATGAATTATCTCTACTTGTATGGGTGTATGACTCAGTACTCTTGGTAAAGTTTAATTGATATTTTTTGGGATATACCTTGATCCCGTAGGATCATTTTATACCTGTCATGTATGATAAATTAAACAAGGAAAAATGAAGAAAAAAAAATTATGAGACTAACATTGGTATCAACTATCAAGTACCTTCAATTTCAATTAATTGTAGACAATAGACTCCGTTTTCTAATAATAGGATTTATAACCTTCTCAAAAAATATATATATATATATATACATATATATATATATATATGATTTATAAACGGGTAAATTACCAATTAACCATCCAATTGTACCCCCCAAAAACAAAAACAAAACAAAACAAAAACAAAAAAAGAAACCAACGAGATAATTTATTATAATTTTATTGTCAAGTCAATCAAATTTTAGTCATGTCTAACTTATAATAATTAATTCTTACTCAGATCTTACTTATAATAATTAAGTGAAATAGGAGCTTTTACCATTTTTTTTTTATCAAGGAGGTTTTACCATATACCACATATTCTTACGCTTAGGTATTATATTACTACAATACAATATTAAAAATTCATTTGACTAAATAAAGTGAATAAAACTCTGTTTAGCATTAAATTAATTAGTACATGTTTCACACCTCCTTGAAGTTAGGGTTCAACATGTGAATTTACATAGAAATTATTGTGTAGTCTCGGAGTACCATAAATGTGTACTCCCTCCTCTCATATGAATGGTGGGTCCCACTAATTAAATTCATGGTGGGAGTACGCATTTATAATACTCCGGGAGTATTTAATAATTTTCCGAATTTACATATGAGTAATACTACAGGTACAAACTATTTTATAATATTTTTACAAAATGTTGATGTGACCAACCTCTTATTGGTTTTCATTTAGGCCCACCATTAATATCATTTTTTTCATTTACCAATAATTACTCACCACATTAGCAGTTTGTAAAAAAATTTATAAAATAGTTTGTATTTCTAGTATTATTCTTTACATATAGATAAAAGTTTCAATAACAACCAAATTTGCAAGTAAGCAAAGATGATTAATTGTATAGTAAAGTAAGAAGTAAGAATCCCTCAAAAGTCAAATATTCATAGTACTTCAATGACTAAGATTGTAACATTAGTGTGTGTGATCAAAAAAAAAAATTTAGTGTATAGAATCAACTCTAAAAATTGATTTTGCATCAATTGTTAAGCAGTCTATGCCCTAAATCTTTTAAATTAATCTTGTTCTATTTGCTTGTAGAAGTTAGTGCAAATTGTAGGTCAATAGCTTGTTCCATTTGTATGAAAAGAGAGAGGTTTTCCTAGAGAAAAACCAAGTTCCCATCTTTCTTTTCCATCTCTTTCATTGTTTTGATAGAGATTCTGTAAACACCTTCCTCATCCACAAACATAGACTTTGTGAGTGAGAGAATGGCATTGGAAACATGAGAAACCATATCCAAATCCAAATCCTTTGGTGGCTTTCCGTTGGTAGCTCAACGGTGGTGACTCCGGGAAGCTAGGTGAAGAAAAGACTAATGGAGTTGGTTGCTAGCTAGAGCTTGGAAGGCTCAAGTACACAGGGAGATATAGGCTTGGAGGATTTATAGTCATCCATGTACTGCAAAGTCTGCAACTATTCATTCTAGTGGAGTTTTCCAACGGGTGGTCGGTGGAGAGGTTTTTACACTTGGAGCTCGGGTTTTCCTCTTCTATAACACTTTGTGGTGTTATGTATGGTTTGCCTTATTGTTCTTTATTTCCTTTATCTTTCTATATTGCCATGTTTGTGTAGTGTAGTTAGTTTGGAAATTTGCTAAATAACTTACACTTGGACTATATTGTTTAGTTTAGTGTTAAAATCAACTTAGCCGTAAAACTTTGTATTAAGGGTAAATATTGTGTTAGGGTGTTTTAGCATATTTCAATGTTTAAGGACATTGTTCTTGTCCTGAAACTTAATTCAATTTGGACCAATGATATCAATGGCACACATTTTACATTCATTTAGATTACATTTAACGGAAGTTTATATTGGGAAACTTTTTCCAATTCCTATGGGTCCCAATTAGTTATTTTTAATAATAATTTAAGGCTATGGTTCCTGCAACAATCTAGGATCCATATATGGTCCTTTGTAGACCAAAAATTTTGTCCACTTTTACCAAACCCCCCCCCCCCCCCCCAACACACACACAAGAATTTTTTTTTAAAAAAACAAAATAAATGTTATATGTATATTTAATATTTTAATTTAACCTTAAGAAAACTTATATTTGACCCCTCAAAAACTAAAATTAGCCCAAGTTTTTGTTTTTTTATTATTTGCAAAACTAATTGATTTTTTAGTTACAACGATATTGGGCATAGAATAAATGTATTTTTTATTTGATTTGTAGATTATGAAAAGGTCAACTACAATATTTGACTTTTTCAAAAAGAAAAATGTAAATATTTTAGAAGTCAATACCTCTTATGCAACATTGCCAAGCTCGAATTAATGTTTATATTCTAATTTTTAAAAATTCTCTAACAAAATTTCTCAAAGAAGTTTTGAATGTAGAAAGATGATATTTTAACTTTTTTTTCTTAATATTGAAAGGGAAATTGCTTCAATTTAGTATAGAGTCAGTCAAAGATGATTTTTGAGATTTAAAAGAAGATCGAGTTCCATTTGATAAATAATTTAGTTGAAAAGTATTAAGAAAAAGTTATTTTGAGTTTTCTCTTTTGTTGATATTTTTTTAATATTCGTTAAACGCTAGTTGGGATTCACATGAAATTTTTTTTCCTCATGTTTGTCTCCACTAGGTCCAAACCTTGGTTCCATCCCTATTTGTCGTAGTCTAAAATATAACACATGAAACATTATTATTATGATATCTGAACTGCCTTATCATAAGCTTTCTTGATTTTTTTTTTCTCTTAATCAGGATCTCTATCATACATCATAATGCAAATCTCGTAAATAAAGACAAAAGTTGTTACTATTCCCTAATTGTTTGAAACTAGTTTTAAGAATTTTGACCAAAGTGAATGCTCAATTTTTTTTTTTTTTTTTTGAGTTTTGAGATTCTTTTTAACCTACAAATATATATATATTTATATATATATATATATATTAAAGTTTCAAAATGTTAATTTAAGAGATAGACTGTAAAAAAGTTCATAAAAACTCACTCATGTGTCATGATCACATCATAAAATGAGGAATACAAAATTTTTACTTAGAGACTATTTCCAAATAAATGCGACATAAATTGCGGGGTTGCCATGTTTGGTGTAGTAGACATTGATGGATGATTTTGTATTTTAGTACCTTATCCTTGGAATAATCAACTATTTTTTCATGTGGTATATGGGCTTCCAAGCTTTCAGTGGCTCACCCCATTTAAAGGAATTTTGCGGGCTAAAAGCTTAGCAACAAACCTTTCAGTGACACCATCAACTGTTCATAATTGATGCAATCAAAGATTCAAGAAGCTCCCAATATAATCTTTTTATGAAAAAAATGTTGTATTGCGTGTAAACAATAGCTGCCATATTTGTGTGTTTTATTAGGTGTGTGTGACTGTGAGTGCAAATGTGCATGTCTGTGCGTTTATGAGAGAGGTGCGTACGTGTGGGATGAGCATGCGTGTGTGTGTGTGTCTAAGATAGAGAGAGAGGTCATCAAAAGCTGAATGCTACTATGCAGTCTATGCTAGTGAGGATTAGGTTTACTTACTTTCATTAGCTAAGCTCTAGTGAGAATAGGGGAATCAAAGTCCTTTAAACAGGAAAGCAAAGAATAAATATTGGGCCGAAAGAAAATGTAGTTCACTATCATGTGCTCATAATTCATTATAGGGGAATCATGATGAGAGAGCTATGCCATTGCCATACCTCCACAGCAAACAAAAAAAATAACTTTGGCAGAGGCTTTGGCTATCCTAGTCAATAGACTACAAGAAAGATAAAACCACTACTCTCAATAGGTCACAAGGGACCACAACAAAGAAATGGAACCTGAAGTTCTGTCAGTAACTGTACCAATAATGTGAAAAATATGTCGTATGTCCTCTTGTATTCTAAGAAAAAGAAATTGAAACTTACATTTGGACTTGAGGTTGTACTATTACTATATTCTTTGTTGAGGGTTTTCTTATTAGATGGATTGAGGTCGACTCCTATGGTACACCTTTTAAGAATGCTAGACATTCATATTCTAGCTAAGGGTAGCATAGTCCTGGCCTAGTATCTTTTTCCCATCTAGTCGAATTTTTATTTTTGAGTGTTTTCTTGATGACAAAGAAATGCTCTTAATTCTCAATGAAATTTGTTTGTTCATTGCCTCCTGGTCATGAAATAATTATCTCATATATCCCGGTTATCTTCTTTCTTCCAAACATATGGATTTCACAATGTATGAGATCTTCATGTTAGTGAGAAAGATGACGTATTGGATGCACAAGATACCTTCTCCTAATCATGGAGTCACACCTTTCAAAATTTTTAAGCACTTAGCTATAAGTACGTTCTAAAACAACAGATAACTTACACTACCAGACTCGCATTTCTCCATTTTAGTTCATAAAAGCTGATTCTAGTTAATGATGATTGTATCAACTCAATAAAATAGAAGCCCATAGTTCAGGAAATAAAAAGATGTAGGAAGCTGTGACATTTATATCATGGCCATGAAGTTACAATAACTCCATGTGCATATATGAGGAAAGAACTCTTTTACAAATATAAACTTATTATTAGAGTGCATGTCCTGTTTATAATTTGGCCAATCAGTTCAATTCATTCATGCATTTATGTGTTAGCCAGGGTGGTTGAAGGGTTTGAACAAATCATGAGCCGTGGTTGATAAAAGTCTTGCCCTTATGTCCTTTATATGGTTAAAACTTCCCTTCAACCTCAAGCAAAGCATATAGAGAGGAAAAGAGTGAAGTAACTCTTTTTTAGACTTTAGTACTAGCTAGTAACTAGGGATGCTTTCTTTTAATTGTACACCATTACCCTCCCTCTTCCTATTCATCCTCCGTTCTTTCTTCATTAACATAATGCGAAAAAAGTAGAAATGGGGGTTCCTTTCAGCCCAAAATATTCTGCTGAACTTCTGGCTGGCTGTTTTGGACTGAAGGGAGCTCCTACTTCTTCTTTCATTCAGTCTCTCAGCTTCAAAGGTTAGAATTATTGATGGTATCTCTATCTTTAGTATATGTTTGATCTCTTCAAGAAAATTTTATGCATATAGGTTTCATTTACTTTGAAATCAAAATGAAATCCATAAGTTGTGTTTTCCTTTGGTAGATGAAATCTATAGGTTGAGTAATGATATTATCACACTTCATAATATTTATGACAACATTACAAGTTTTGGACTAGTGTTTATCTCAGTAACCTTGGTTTTTTGTCTCTTGTTCCAAAGATCATCATCGAAACAATTATTGATTCTTCATATGGTGTTGAACACTAAACAGTTAGGACAGCCAATTTTGTGTTGTTCAGAAGGCCCATTAGGCATAACAAGGCAGCTGCAAAAATGGTACTTCTCTTTTGCAAAAATCAAAACACAATGTTTTTTGCTTCAAAAGGTAACTTCCTTTCAAGCTTCCTCTTTTCCAATGAAACCTCTAATACTATATATCTTTGTTCCACTTTATCTTTCAGATTAAAAGTGCCAAGCACTTTGATTATACAATCAGCATGACTTCTGGATCATCTTTTTGAAGCATGAAAGACAAAAATGCAATAGTTTGTTAACTCATATATATTGAATTAGCTTTTTCATTATGTTCTATTTTGTGAAGCATGAAAGACAAAAATGCAGAAACAGATTGAACAATCATTCTTAATTATTGAATTGCTTCAAAAAAAATATGTGGATGCAGATAGTTAGTTATACTCACTTCCGACATTCCAATCTACAAGCTACCGTGAAAGTCATGTTTTATGTACGATTAACAAGAATTATAGAGAACAAATTATTTGCACAAGTCAGAATCATAGACATTCATTCTAAGCGTCTTTTAACTAAGCCCCATTGGACTTGTTATGCTTCTAGACACATTGCTGAGCCAATTGAGCCTTCAGTTCTTCAGTGTCTGCTGTACTTGAGGTAAACATCTTATAGCCTAGCATGGTCCTTGTTTAAAGGTCCAATTGTGCATGGATAATTAGCTTTTCATTATATTCTACTTTATTTTCCAATTTTTTAAGTGATAATAGGATTCCAAACAATGCACAATTAATGTATTGATGCTTCATCCCAGCAAATGGATTGCCCCATGCATATGCTTAACGCGTTTTTGGTCCATTCGTCGCTGTCATGGCTATGTGTGTAACAGTGCAGTGCTTATTAGATTAAACAAGTAAAATCAACTAGTCAGGCTCAGGAGACAATTTGATAAGGACATAGGCTCCACAGATGAAAGAAGCCAAATTTGGGTTCAATTTGATATTGCTGTGCAGCACTGTTTACATTGCTTCACAATATCAGAGACAACCTGGATATGAGAATGACAGACAAATTAGACGTGCAATGTTACTCAACCTATGAACTTGTACTAAAATTTCACACTAATTAATACGATCATCATTTTACCTTTTTATTCTAAAGCAAAATTACCACAATCATGCAGAGAATTACTTTAAAAAGAGCCTTGCTATATCAATTGTAATTGGTCCTACTAAAAATTTTTAAACACAATAAGATGTTGCAGAAAGTCCAACCTTTTGCAAAGATGTTGCTTATGGGTCCTAACACAAACTTTTAGTAATATGAAAAGCATACACATCTAAATTCCTAACCATTACTTGCATCTGCAGAAAAACCAAGCTATCTAAACAAGCATCCAAATAATCCCAATCTGCTTAAATTCTCTCAGGACAACTAATCAAACCAAATCCTAGGATTGAATTTTGGCTTAATTTGATAGTATGAGCCTCCATTTTCTTTTAGGCTCGCCTTCCTCTTTGCATGCCAGCCAAACCCCATGACAGGCCCCTTGCTGAATCTTCATTACATGCTTATGTACAAGACCTAAGCAAATTTTACATATCTCATCTGATAAAGAATCAAACTATGTATTGCCACTTGCTACACTCAGTTCTGCCAGCCATTAAAGTCAAAGCATACATTTGAATTCTACGTGGGTTCTTTATGTGTTGTACTCAAGTTCCCTAATTAAATTCAACTTCATGACTGCACTGACCAATGCGCAAACAATGTTATCTTTCTCACGGACAATTAAAAATTCAACCATATAATTTATTGACCAACAAAATTATATGGTTAAATTCAATTGGAAAATGTAAGATACAACACTTAAAAAATTGTGCCTAAGTTTTACCCATTCTAGTATATTGACCTTTGAACCTAACCAAGCTTTTGCTAGCTAAAATCAGAGCAGTCAAGCATACTCCCTCAACCTCAGCCATGGAAGTTTGCTCAAAATGGACTAGGCTAGAAAGCCAGCTCAAATGTGGAACTTTGATTCATGAAAACTTAAGCCCCCCAAAAAAAACGCCATTTCTAATCAAATATATATCACTTATTTATTCAGATGGAAAAGATGACAAGAACTTGGTTCACACAATTGTAGTATCACCCTAAGGACATAATGCCCCTGCATTATGTCCAGTAAAACGGATAAACAAATTATATATATTAAGAGCCAAGTGACACATAATACATATACAATCACTCTTAATTGAGTATTAAAAAAATGAATCTAGCTGCTTTAGACAGAAATTCTCTCAAGGTTTTTATATTATGCACAGGGAAGATAATCTTCCTTCAAGTGAACAGAAGACAGGCATGTGACTTGCTGTTGTTGTGTCATTTGTACTGCTTGTTGAATCTGCTGCTGCTGTTGTTGTTGTGCATGCTGCTGGAAATTGCATTTGACAAGTGAGCATGATCTGGTGGTGTCACCAGCTAGAGGAATCACAGGCAAGTTGTCACAGTTGCAGATTTCTATCATTGAGCCATCTGGGTCATGGAAGAAAAGCTGATCAACGTAAATTCCACCCTCTTCCACCCTGCTTTTCACGTACTCTATCTTCATGTCCTTTAACTTTTTCTCTACGGTTGCCATGCTCTCACACTGCCAACATATTCTAATTTAGTAATTTCAAACAAATAGACATGCATAAAAACAAACACACAATCGAGAAAGAGAGAGATATACTTGGAAAGAAATGTGGTTGTGCTTGGGATTAATGTGGCCAATCTTGGGCATGCTATCAGGGTCTTCAGATTGAAGTAGGTGTATGCCAATACCATAATTGAATAGCCTATTCAGAATCAACACCAAAGATCAAAAAAATTAATAAAGGAAAAGATTAATATTATTAGTATCATTCAGTGAACTTAAATAAAATTTAAAAAGAAAAAAGTTTTCAAGAAAGTTGAATTTTTTTTTTTGCTGAGACAAGAAAGTTGAATTGTAGTACACCATCAAAAATATTCTTTGATCAATATCATATATATTTGATATGGTGACAAACAAAACATCTCAACAACTTTGAAGGACTCTTTTGTATTCATGTTTTTCAAGAATGTTGAATTGAATTGCACCATGCACCATATCAAACAAATCTCCATCAACAAAAACACAAAATCTTTTAGCTCTATTAATTTTCTTAAGATTCTTGAAACTGATCAGATTATTTATCCAAACAAAGAAAAAAGGATTCTTGGAACTGAGATTGTATTTATGTATACCATGCACCCTCAAAGTCAAAAGAACCAGGCCTTCTGATAGGAAAGAAACCAAGAACATTCAGGTAGAAATCGAGAGACTCCTCTAATGATCTGCACAAAATCGAGATGTGATTCAAGGACTTAAGGCGCAGTGGATTTTCCATATATGCTTAATTTTACAATCCAAACAAGAACAGTACTACTCCTCCAAAAATACCAGAAAGTTATTATGAGGCTAAGACCAAAACGAATAATGGGTTTGAAGAGCTTGGTTGGTTGGTTGGTTGGTTTGGTTGATATAATTGAAGAGAGGATGAGAGTGAATATTGCTGAGATTTTCTTAGCTTTGCTTCACTCCTTTATATAGAAACCAAATTCAGATAGAACCGAAATCACATGTATGCTTCGTGGGTTTTTCTTTTTTTCTTAGATTCCCAGGTTTGGATAGCGATACCACGTAGACCACTCGTCATGTCACATTGTCACCTATCAAGATCGATATCGCCACGTATGACGTATCACTATGATGGGCTCTGACAAGTAGTGAAAAGTTTTAGTTTTCTTTTTCTTTTTTATCTTCTTTTTTTTTCTTTTTTTTTTCTTTTTGAGGAATGATTCCTAATTAAGAAGGGAAAACCTATTGTTAGGGAAAAAAATAGTCAGACCTTTGAAAAAAAATAAATTAGCTGAATTTTTCATGTGGTGCACATAAATAATTTAAAATTGAATTTAATAGTTATCCAGTTTTGGTTTCGTATAGTTTTAATTTTATGAATAATTTTTTTTTTTGTTTTTAAAGTTTTTTTTATTTATTATTGGATCCATTTTATTGTTTTTGTAAGGAAGCAAGGAATAAACTATATCTAAAATAATAAAACTTTTTTTAATTACAAATATAATTATTTGAAGTCCATTATATCTTGTTTTGTGGTAATTTTTCTTTATCATTAAGATAAGATATTAATGAATTTTGTTTTTTTATGTAGGCAGGATTTGGTCAAGATAATAATAACTTTTTTTTATTATATTAGATTCTAATATAATCTAACTGAAACTTACTAAAATAATGAAACTTTAGAAAACTTTACATAATAAAAGAAGATAAACTGAATTTTAAACTCTACCAATATGCTAACAATAAAAATAAAAGATATATATATATATATATACACACACAATATGTACAAATAAAATTTTATTTCAAAATAATAATAATAACTCTTATTTTTGTTTTCTTTTTTCCTTTTATTTTGTTGATAATTGCGTATGGGGAAAACTGATGCTGAACTTTCCCCCGTCTAGTTGTCTCTTGTGAAAAAAATGGTTGTAGCTAGGATGTGTCATTGTTTTTGTAGAAACGAAGAATTTTCAAATGTATTATGTCATATACTAGAATATAATATATTAGTATAGTACATAAAAAATTTCACAATATTTGTTACAGTAATTAAATTAACAAGTATTTACTTATTTTTATCTAGACACTATTTACATCACTTTTTGCTAATTATTAATAATTTACCATATCAATCGTGTGTGAAATTTTTTGTGTCTATAAATTAACTTTTTTAGTAGTTTAATATTCCTTTTTACTTAACAAGAAATAAAAAGTTCTACCACTTAATAATTTTTTTTTAAAATTAATATTTTGAAATTCTCATTGCTGTTCACATGTTCTCTATATTCTCCACACATGCGTACTAAATTTCATTTCAACTTGTTGACCTTCACTATTTAATACATAAACTCACGTTTTGTATATAATTAAAATTTCAAAAAAAAAAATTTAACTTTTCATACATGAAATAGTTTTCTATTAGAGATAGGAAATAATTGAATATTATTGAGTAATGTAATATCGATAAAAGTTATGACAAGTGTAACTTGACCAAGTGTGTGTGTGTGCACGCACAAGCACGTGTGCAGAGAGAGAGAGAGAGAGAGAAATAAGGCTGGCAAGATATGCCACCATATGTAGATAATGTGGAAGAGCATGAATAGATAAAATACCAGTGTTCCTTCTTAAAGATCAAAATGATATATCATGTGACTAAAATGGACCATATATCATGGACCATATACATGATATGATCAAAATGATATACATGGTGTGACTACTTATTTTGATGCATTATTTGAAACTAATTGTATTATATTACACTTGAAAATCTATATTTACTTTCTACAACTTATACATTAGGAGATGTGATTTTAATTCATTGGTGTAGCTACTTTTAATGCATTGTTAGAAATGTTTCTTATAACATAGTTAATGTTTTTACTTTACGATTTTAATGTAATATTGTTTTTATATTTGTGCAGATTTCTTATTGGTGGCTTTTAGGAGATTTACTTTTGGCATTACTTGAAGACATATGAGTAAACCTTCCATTAGTTCTAATTATATTATGTTACACCTTTTGTATTGTTATAAAACATCTTGAGTTATTGTATGTGTTGTAAACAATTATTGTATGGAAGGAGTTTGAATTGGATACTTGTTTTATTTTTTACTTGTGGAGTGTATGGATCTTTTTTTATAAATGTGTTGTTGAAATAAATGTGTTATTCAAATGTGAGGTTTTAATAATGTAATGACAGATTACAAGTTAATATCAAAGCCATGAAAAAAATAAAAACAGAAAATAAGTTTTAGCGATGAATTTTTCCGTCACAAATATAGCAACAAAAAATTGTTTTAGTGACGAAATATTTCGTCGCTAAATGTATCAAAATTTTGTAAGAAATGGTTTTAGTGACGAAAATTTTCGTCGCTATATGTGCCTGGATTTTCTTAAAAATAGTTTTAGTGATGAACTTTTTCATCACTATATGTACCCAAAAATAGTTTTAGTGACGAAATTATTCGTCACTAAATATGATTTAATAAACCAAAATGTTTTTAGTGACGAAATATTTTCGTCACTAAATGGTGTTTTTAGCGAGGAAAACATTTAGCGACGAAACGTTTTTGTCGTTAAAAGTTAAAAAAAAAAAAATCAAATCGGACTTTTAGTGACGAAATTTTCCGTCACCGAGACTTTTAGTGACGGGGTTTCAGCAACGAAATGAGTTTCGTCACTAAAAGTCCGATTTCGTCACTAAAGGTCCTTAGTGACGAAAAACTGGACTTTTAGTGACGAATTTTTTCGTCACTGAAAATACATTTTGTTTTAGTGCATCTACTAAATATAGCATTATCAAGATTTAATGGTTAGTACACATTCTTGCGATTAAGGCTGAACACATATGATTATGATTAATTAATTAATTCTGTGTGATTGATTTTCTAAAAGATTAATTATGATTGATTATGTCTCATAATCTCATTAGTTTAGGTTTAGGACAAGGGTGCACATGGATAGGATATTGTTTAATTCTATTAGATAATTGAGAATTTTTAGAATTTTAATTGATTATCTTAGAAATAATGGTTCTAATTAAAATATTAAAAGTCTCTAATATCTACTAGTTTTGTCTGACCTTGAAAATGGTAAAAGTATGTCTCACTTTATGTGTTTAATTTTATCTTCTACCAATTACAATTTATTATATCTTTTTTAATGCTTTCTTTATAAAATAAATAAAATTTAAAATGAAAAGTAATCAGGGATATAATACGTATCATATGCCTAATTATTTTTCATTTTATACTAGCTTCCAACATTTTTTTTTTTTAATTTTTTTTGGTGAGAGTCACTTGCTTCCATCTTGAGTGGGTAGAGGTAGAGGTAGCTACAGCTTAAATTCACTTTTTAAAACCCTAAAAGTATAAACAAAGGCATGCACATTTGACATATGGCACTTTAAAAAGTCCAGCGGATCAATGCGAATCATCAGTATTTGTATTGTAGGACCATGCCGACGTGGTTATGAAAGTATATTGGTTGGATGTAAGTTCATGTCAAGATACAAATTTGGATTTATTAGCACATGAGATGAGAATATTTTTCAGTGCTTTTACATGGATGATCGAAGAGATCTCTTACCTTTAACTCAAAAAGAAAATGAATATACAAGCGGTTGCTTCAGATTCATTCAATTGAGGTGTCTCAGGCCATTCCATGTGTTATCTTCATGATTTGCATAGCGTTTTAAATGTAAAGCATGCATTGTTGCTTAAGTGAGTGTTTGGATAGGAATTATTCCTGCATTTGCGTTTTCTGGTTTTTTTTTTTTTTTTTCACGCGTTTTGCTTTAAGAGAGAATTATTACTGTTCACGCACTGTAGCAGTACTGTTCATGCACTGTTCATGGGACCCACAACCACTTTATTCAGAAAAAAATAAATAAATAGGTCCCACGGCACTATTCACACATTTAAAAATTATTTTGCTACAGTATTTTCAGTTTTCAGTTTCAGCAAAAATAAATTGTATCCAAACGGACCCTAAATCAACTTTCATCACTCTTAACATATAATAGGCAGTAGTATGCAATACAAGTATATGTTAACGTGTAATATATAGATCGTATGTGTTAATGTATAGTATACAATAACACACGTTAATAGCTCCCTCAAACTCAAGTAATAAAATAAACAGTAATACCTAGCCCACTTTATCTTATCTTGTACATCACACATATTTATGTAGCACACATATTGTTAACATGTAATAGGCAGTGAGCTTTAAGCCCACTTTACCTTGTCTTGTACAGCACACATATTTGTATAATATACATGTTTGTATAGCACACTACTGTCTCTTATATAAAAGCACTACTATATATTTTATTACTTGAAAAATACAATATAATTATTCAGTGTTTCTAACAATCACCATTAGGGTTAGCAAAACTATATATCCTCAACTGCAAAACAAACTATCTTTAGTGTGCGTTTGTGTAGCAAACGCAGCAGGCGTTTTGCCTTTTTCCCTGGGTCTCGTGCACTGTTCATAGACCAACAAATGTGGAAAAACGCAAATGTAACTTTAAAACTGAGTCTCACGGGCACTATTCATAGTTTAAAAATTATTTTGTTACAGTATTTTCAGCAATAAGTTTTCAATTTTCAGTTTTCAGTAATAAGCAGTATCCAAATAGACCCTCACACAAATGATCAAGTCTATACAAAGGCACTCTCGCCATAATAGTCCCAAAAGTTATATTGTACTTCGACCTGACTTATGTTGTATCTCTAAGTACAATAATAGATTACTTTTTGTTTAAAATTTTCAAACCAATAAAAAGTTGTGAATTTTTTTATAAGTAAAAGAGATGAAATAGTAGCAAATTTAATCGTTCTTTCAACTATGATATTATAATTTTGTTTTGTTTTCTAATGAATGATATTATAATCCAGTTAATCCTTTTCAATTGCGAAATCTTTATTATTATATAATTATCAAGAGTATAACTGTGATCTTACTCATTCTTTGAAAAAATATATATACACATTGTTAGTGGCCTCAGTGCAGTTTTTGTTCTATTGTTATGTATACATCATTGTTCCCTTCATCCTAATTAAAAAAACAAAACCGGGACATTTTTTAAGTGAATAATAATCATTGAGATTGTTATTCACTTTCAGAATGCAATAATAAATTTATTTTAATTATATCCGACTCTGCTAATTTAAGGTACGTACAGACAATCACCTCGAATTTTTCTAATATTTTGAGTTGGATCCACCTCACCTTTAATTATTTTTCCAGCCACAGCTTTTGACAAAAATAATATGTCTTAGATTGCTTATCTCATGCTAGAAAACTAGCTAGAGTACACTTACGTATTGCCATGACAATCACTGGAAGTAGTGGCTTTGAAAGCTTTCCTTCAAGAGATACATCAAATTGACTTGTCTCCATTAAAGTTTGAATTGGCAAAGTGGGTTCCTCATAGAAAATGATTCTTCCTTTTACTTTTGTCCACTGTCTCTCTGTCCCGGGTTTTTTTTTTTTTTCCTAAGCTGGATACAAGAAACTACTATATTTATTTAATTATTTATCATGCTAAAACGTACAAGCATACCCTAATCTGCATAGAACTTAGATAAGCTATTTTTCACAATAACAAAATACTTTCATAAGACATCTGTATATGTTTTTAAGAGAAGTTCTTAAAGCTGTCAACATGCTGGCTTGTTTTTGATTGAAGACTAATTATCTGTCTTGATGGATATTGATCAACTAGTATATTTAGCTAGCTACACTAGCTAACCCCTGAATTCCAAAATGTTTTTCACTATATATGCGGACAATTGTAATTAGTTTAATTAAGTACGCCAAGATAGTCAAGTATGGTGTTAATAATATTCCCAGCACGATGAAGTTTTCAGTAATGAATAATTGGTTAAATTAATGGTCTCAAAAGACTGCGACGTTAACAAGCCTTGTGTTTTGGACGGTCAGTTATGGTCGACAAATTCAAAGCCACTTTTACTTCAGTTCAAATCCTATGCGTCACTGATGGTGTAACTTGGTCCTGGTGGAGGCTATATATACATTACAAGACAATACTACAAGTGAAAATCAAGAAGGTATATATATTGAAATTTGAAACAACAAATTTACTTTTCGAAGTACTTGATAGATACTTGGACTAATTTCGCTCTACCTAAGTACCTAACCAGAAATTTTCAACCTAGCAGACTATTCTTGGCCAACATTGATGGACCAAATGGTGGGCAAGAGGGAAGTAGGTAGATGCACAAAACGACACCTGAAATTGTAGTAGCATTACTTTCTTCCTTTTTATCTCCTTTCCAAAATGACATTTATTAAGTAATGGGACTTGAAAAATAGTAATTGGCTTATGAGATTGTCTAAGAAAGCAAGATATGTACCAAAATTCTAATGCGATCGATTGTAATCCATCACTTACCGTGGACGATTTTAATAAGTTGTAGCAAATGATGTGGTCTAAAAGAACTGTTATCTTATTAGCTTATTATCGTGCATCCCACAAGTATATAGGACTCACCAGTTGTGAGGGTCACTCTATGGATCGAACTCAAGAAATATTCTCTCATGCTAGAGTCATGAATATGTAAAGGCTCGATGAGTATGTAAACTATTTTTTATCAAGTATAACAACTTCCCATATGTATCATTTTTGTTTTTTTCTTAAGGATCTTTGCTTATTTCCTGCGCATGCTGCCATATTCCTTGTAGGGTTTGCACGTTAATCATAAGAAAGACGTAATCGTATAGGAAACAACTACAGATTGTCAACCTTAGAACGCCATGCTAGATCTTTTGTAGTGATGCATTTTTCGGTTGCGTCGTTTTCAATGATGCGAATTTCCTACCTTCCCAAGGTGAGCCTTGCTAACCAAACTAGTTAATTTTCAAGTTAGATTGATTAGGACCATTGTCATAAGATCAGAGACCATATTATTTATTTAAATAATTGTGGGTTTAAACTTTTTTTGAATAAGAGAAACAAGCACATTAAATTTTTAATTTTCTAAACGAGAGGTTAATTCAAGATATAGTTCAAAAGTGAGACCACTTGCTATGATTTATGATAAACTGCAGTTTATCTTCAAATTTTAAGACTAGTTTAAAATTTTAATCATTACTTTAAGAAATGGTTATTGCTTTATTGCTAAATGCCAACAAAGAAAGACAACAAAACAGGCGGAAGGTGTTCTTGTCTTAATGAACTAAAGAAACATGTGGTTATCTTTTTTTGCTGAATAGAAACATGTGGTTAACTTGAATATAAAAAACATTGTCCACGCATCCCTTGTGGCCCTTATCTATATACACGTTTTTTAGCTAAAAGTATGGTCACCAAAAGTAACTGTCGTTACATTTCAGGGAATATATTGGTTCATCAACATGTAATTTGTTCAAATAATGATGTATAGTTACCCCCACGCACATATATGTTAGATTATGTAATGCTACCGTCATAAATTTTTTTACAAAAGGTGGCAAATTTTTACTGATTTTCATATGAGTTCACCATTTATATCGTTTTTTTTTTTTTTACTTATTAATAATCATTCACTGCATCAACATTTTTTTAAAAAAATATTGTAAGAAAGTTTATAACTCTAGTATTTTTCTATAGATTTTCCTGGCCAAATAAATAGAAAGAGTGGATTGGTAGAGTTTGAACTTCAGTACTCATGCATGATGCACCACAAGAGATAGAGAGAGAGAGATAGAGTTTCAATCGGAAAGGAAGAGAGAGAAGAGAGAATTAAATGAATAAATTAATTTATAGTGTTGGTTGTGAATTATGATGTGAAAAATAAGAAATGGAATGTAGTGTGAGTTGTAAAATGATGTGTTAAAGTAAGCTAGTTAGGGTTTGCACGTGCTTGCCGTGCAATAAGAGTAGTAATTAAGGTCAATTCTAAATTTTATTTATATTACAAAACAAAGATATAAATCATTTGATTTTTAAAGTACATAATTTACATTAATCAAAAGATACATTAATTTTAAGAATTTTGATAATTATTTCATAAAAATTTAATCTCATTCGTATAAGAATTTTGATCACACACAAAGTTAGGGTAGCTATTTAACATATAAATATCTATTTTACTATAATAATTTTTTAGTACCTATTTGCTAAAGGCAACATATCCACTCAATAAAAACTTCTAAGAGTGATAACGAATATCATCATCTTCCAACAATAAACAACTGAATTTTGCTAAGGAAAAAAAAAAGATAACAAAAGGCATATGTCATCGAATTTTCCATTAGATAATATATAAGTCTCGAAAATTTAAACCTAGAAAATTAATATTCTTTAGCTAACATATAAAACACTTTATATTATCATTCCAACTTTCTAAACATTACTAACATATCTAAAACTCAATATACGTGAAGAAAACTTTTGGGATGTTAAAATTTAGTGGGAGTATTTTAGACATTATACAATAAAATATTTTAAGAATCATAAATTTTCATTAAGGTTTAGCTTAAAGAATCACAATATGACATATTTGCTCTTTTCCAAAATATTAATGGAAAATTTGCTTGATTTTAAAGTTAAAGGAGGAATTGTAAACTACCCTAAACATAAATGATGAAAAGTGTTTTTATCATAATTTTTTTATTTTTTTATTTGGTAAATCTATGTGTTTTTACTTAAAATGGTGCATAAAAAAAAAACAAAAAGTCAACCCAAGAAAATTATATGTGAAACAGTGAATTTTGACTCAACGACGTTGACTAAACCAATAAAAAATTTATAGATGGCACAACATTAATTTTCATAATACCTTTATAATTTTGTAATATTTTGTTTTGACTTGTAAAAAATTGATAGCTCAGCAATTTTAAAAAAATTGTGATGACAACAAGATGTCTTAAAGTTTTCACAAAAAGAAATGTTATGTTCTCGACATTTTCATAACAAATTATAAGTAGTAGGTTGTTATTGGTAGGCAAAACAGTAATTTCATTAGCAAGTTTAAATTAGAATCAATAATAATTTACCACCTATGGTTTGTTATGAAAATATTATGAAAAATGTTGTGGATGTAGCACTTTTTTTGCACAATAACTTTATTTTTAGTTGAGGTTGGTTCTAATATAATATTTTATTATTTTATTTTGACCTATAAGAAATTAACACCTCATTCTCTCAAAAAAAAAAAAAAAAATTAACACCTCAACAATTGTGAAAACATTGTGCCAATTTGTTGTGTTAATATTTTATTATTTTGTGAAATATTGTGAATTGAACAAACCAAAAATAATGTAGCAAAACTAATGTAGCTTTATGCATTAAAAAAAAAAAAAAAAGTGGCCGGTGAAACAGTGCAAGTTGAACAAACCAAAAATATTGTAATTTCAAGGCATTCGCTCTTTTTATATATAGATAATATAATATAAAACAAAACAAAAACAAATTGGTGTACTTCAGAAGGAAAAAAAAATTCATCTCACCATATTGGCCAAATGCCTTGAATAAGTATGAAAGATTTTTTAGTAGCATTAGAATGAGTCCAAAACTTGACTAAACCAAAACACTACTCCTAAGCATATTGGCTCTTTTTATAATTTATTTTGACTTGTAAAGAATTGATAGGTCAGTAATTTTGAAAATATTGTGATGACAACAAGATGTCTTAAACTTTTCACAATAGAATAGTTATGTTCACGACATTTTCATCACAAATTATAAGTAGTAGGTTGTTATTAGTGGGAAAAAAGTAATTTTATTAACAAGTTTAAATTATAACCAATAATAATTTACCATCTATAGTTTGTTATGAAAGTGTTGTGAAAAATGTTGTGGATGTAGTACTTTTTTTGCATAATAACTTTATTTTTAGTTGTAGTTGGTTCCAATATGATATTTTATTATTTTATTTTGACCTATAAGAAATTAACACCTCAACAATTATGAAAATATTGTACCAATTTGTTGTGTTAATATTTTATTATTTTGTGAAACATTGCAAATTGAACAAATCAAAAATAATGTAGCAAAACTACTGTAACTTTACACATTCAAACAAAAAATGGTTGGTGAAACAATGCAAGTTGAACAAACCAAAATTACTGTAGTTTCAAGGCATTCGCTCTTTTTATATATAGATAATATAATATAAAACGAAACAAAAACAAATTGTTGCACTTGAGAAGAAAAAAAATCCATCTCACTAGACAGGCAAAATGCCTTGAATAAATATGTAAGGTTTTTTAGTAGCATTAGAATGAGTCCAAAAACTTGACTAAACCAAAACACTATTCCTAAGCCTATTGGCTCTTTTTATATTTTATTTTGACTTGTAAAGAATTGATAGCTTAGTAGTTTTGAAAATATTGTGACGACAACAAGATGTCTTAAAATTTTCACAAAAAAATTGTTATGTCCACGATATTTTCATAACAAATTATACGTAGTAGGTTGTAAGGACGCAGTTTGAACTCAAAGCCCAAGAATGATAAGGACTAAGACCCAAAGAGCCCAAAACAATGAATCTATAGAAAGTGGACTAGAAATTGAATTTCGATGAGTTGTACAATAATCGCAATAGGCTAAATGGTGCAAAAAAGCTTGAATAAACAGTTTTGTGCAAAGAAAATCCTCCTCAGCAATGTCCGAGGATGGTAGTTCTCATATATTTTTCTTAGGCTTAAACACAATTACAGTTCTTGAGTGTACAGTGATTTTTCTCTTCTTTCTCCCCCCTCCCCCGCTTGCAATGGGATTTTTCTTCTTTATATTCCCCTTCTTCCATTCATCTCCGCCCTTCACGTGTAAATCAGATTGCTGGCTTTGATACTTGTCCCATTAGCACATTTCTGAAGTCTTTGTGGATAGCTGTAAGGCTAAATATTACTGTTCAGGTATCACTTCCACATTAATGCGGCCAGGGAGTTAGCTGCAGAGCATTCAATGCGGTAGTAGCAGTTTTCTTCTTAGATATTTCTCAGTTTTCCTTTGTCTTATCCCCCTCTAATGCTTATCCTTATCAGTATGATCATCTTGTGCCTTGTTCTTGACAAAAGGTCGGACATTTGACCTATACTCTGCTTAGCCGAGGAGGTGTTTCTCCTTGGACTACACTCCCAACCACTTATGGCCAGACTTCTTCCACGGACTACTAACTTGTATGCCTCTGTTAGTATCTACCTGTTATTGGATGACTTAATGTCATTGGACGCGGCCCACGGCCCAATATCCATTCCTGGGCCCTTTATCCCTACATAGGTTATTACAGGTTGTTATTAATGGGCAAAAAAGTAATTTCATTAGCAAGTTTAAATTAGAACCAATAACAATTTACCACCTATGGTTTGTTATGAAAGTGTTGTGAAGAATGTTGTGGATGTAGCACTTTTTTTGCACAATAACTTTATTTTTAGTTGTGGTTGGTTCCAATATCTATATTAAGGGGCTTCCCCTGTTTGAGATCTTCATTTTTTTGGTTCAAAAAAGCCTCTACTCCCTTATGTTTAAATAGAGACAAAACTAAATGACAATCCATTAAAAATACAATTTTAACTCCTACTAGAACATTGCCAAAAAAATAGAGTTACTCTTCTGTTGATTTTCAAATTACTTTATTCACTTATAAATTAGATTCTCAAAATAAAAATTATATATAAAAAATAAAAACATAGGCTTTTTTTTTTTTTTTGGCTACAAAATAGGACAACTAAAAAAAAAACCCCATCGCACGCGTGAAGCGCATATGATGAGGCTAGTGATATTTTATTATTTTATTTTGACCTATAAGAAATTAATACCTCAACAATTGTGAAAATATTGTGCCAATTTGTTGTGTTAATATTTTATTATTTTGTGAAACATTGCGAATTGAACAAACCAAAATTAGTGTAGCTAAACTACTGTAACTTTACTGGCACAGAAAATTGAATTTCATGATCAATATAATAGTATTCTAAAATGTGAGTGCACTTCATTTAGCTTAATAAATGAAAAAAGAAGAAGAAAAATGATAAGAAGAGTTGTGTCTATATCTTGTTTCTTTTGGGTGAGGTACATCTAACGTTGCTGATCCTCGCAATTGCTGATCCTCGCAATGTGTGCCTGTGTATATGAAAAGTCCACTAGGTGTAAGGTGCTGAGATACATATATAATTGCAATTTTGCAATGATTGTCATAGTTCATTAATTAGATCACATAGACATGCTTTCTTAGAAGAATATTTTACGGAAGAGAATGACAAGTTTCTCCTTGAAACATTAACATAGTAGTTACTGAAGTTTGTTCTGTGTGATGCTTTGTTTCGCATAGGTGCAAGTTGAAATAGCATTGCTTGAAGGAAAGGAAAAGGGTCCAATGATAGTGGAAGAAGCAAAGCAACAGAGAGTGTCACTATTGGTCATTGGACAAAGAAAGAAATCATCTATATTATGGTGCCTAGTGAAGAGATGGGCAGGAAAGAGGGATCGCAGCAGCGAAGTTGTGGAATTCTGTATTCAAAATGCTTCATGCATGACAATTGCAGTGAGGAGGAAGAGCAAGAAGCTTGGAGGGTTTTTGATTACAACTAAGCGACATAAGAATTTTTGGCTTTTAGCTTAATATAATTGTGTGAGATAATTTGGCTGTGGAACGTCTGAGACTTGGCATATATATATATATATATGATATATGCTAGCTCTGCTTGGGAGTTCTGTCTGTAAATGTAAAGTTTGTTTCAAAAAAATGGAATTTATGTTTTTTGAAAAAAAAAAGATATATTAATAAAAAGTTTAATAGATCAAACTAATGTTCAAAATGTCCTTATGCACATCAGCACATGGCTACAGAATCAAATGTGTCTAATCCTACTTTTTTAAATAAATAATATATATAATTCCAAACTTATCATTGTTCTCACACCCTCTTACGATTTTAAAATTTTGGGGTTCTTTAACTTCTACGTGATACAATTCTTAAATATAGATATCATATGTTATATAATTAACGTTTAAGTTGGAATTTGTGGTTGTGTCAAATAGTTATCTTCTCTGTGTTATATTGTGCCATTTGATTATCCTTTTGTTAGCATATTTCGCGCATTTTTCATGTTTTTAGTATTGTAAACAAATTGTACAGAGGCATATAGAGATTCAATTTTTTTATTTTTTTGATAATCAGGCATATAGAGATTCTAATTAGAACACTATGTTGACATTTTTCTGTCAATTTTATTTATATACATGGTATTAGAGCCATAGAGCCACGTTTGTGTGGCCTTCAATAATCTCCACCTGGCCTAAAAAATCTTCCCAACTTTTTTTTCTTTGGATGCCAAGGCACATGCAATTCTCCAATATTTCCCTATTTAGTGCTCATCCAACTTCATCTAAACCAACCTCTAGGTGTTCCTCCTCTCAACCAAACTTAGAAAATGCCTTTTACAAGTATTGTCGACAGTTAGCACCTTGCAAAAGGTCATTTGGATAGAGAAGCCCAAATTTGTTTTCTTAATGGAAACAAAGTCAAATGTAGATTGGTTGAAGGTGGTCAGAAATCGATGTGGTTTTCAGGAGAGTCATATTGTCTCGAGTAATGGCTCAAGTGGGGGGTTAGCTTTATTCTGGTATTCAGGGGTCAAGGTGGAAATACTGGGTTCTTCGCCGTCCCATATTGATGGTACTATTGATGAGGGTAACAATACTGCTAGATGGCGCTTGACAGGGTTTTATGGTAATCCGAAGACTTCGAGAAGGGTGGAATCATGACAACTTCTCCATTCCCTCTCTACTGTGTCTCCTTTACCTTGGGTGGTAATTGGTGACTTCAATGAAATTCGGGTGGATTCTGAAAAAGAGGGTGGTGCTCCTCGGCCCAAGCAACAGATGGCCAGGTTTAATAGCGTGATAAATTCTTGTGGGCTCCAGAGGTTGGATTTATTGGGCCAAAATTTACTTGGCTTTTCCAAAGAAGTGATGGGTTTCAAATTAGAGAGGCTTGATAGGGCTTTAATGAATACGGGTTGGGCTTCATTGTTTCCCTCGGCAAAGTTGATCCATAAGTCTTCATCAACCTCAGATCACAATCCATTGTTGCTTCAATTCATGGTTGTCAAGAAACGGGCCCAATCTAAAAAAACTTTCAAATTTGAATCCATGTGGTTGAAAGAACCCAAGTGTGAAGAAATAGTGACCGAAGCTTGGAATGAAGGTTTGGTGGCAGCTAATTCACATCCTCTGTTGACATGCTTGAATTCATGCAAAGCAAAACTAGAAGAGTGGAACCGGACTGAGTTTGGGCATGTGGGCAAGGAGATAGCTTGGCTTCAGAAGCTTTTGGAGGTTTTGGAGATGCAGCCAACTAGCCCGAAGGTCATTAAACACTTGAGGGAGACTAGGGTGGAGCTTAATTGTTGGCTAGAGAAGGAGGTAGCCATGTGGAAGCAAAGAGCTCAGGTTGATTGGTTAAGAGAGGGGGATCGAAACATAGGTTTTTTCCATGCTAAAGCTTCTTCAAGGTTTCAGAAAAACTTGATTAAAGGGATTTTTGATTCTGATGAAGTTTGGCAGGAAGAGGAGGCCGAAATTGAGAAGGTGTTTGTGAAGTATTATTCAGAGCTCTTCTCCTCATCAAACCCCACAGATTTTATGAACTTTTGGAAGTAGTCCAACCGAAGGTATCTCAACAAATGAATGAGCAGCTGATTAAGGAGTTCCAACCGAATGAAGTGTACAAAGCAATGAAACAGATGTACCCTCTCAAGGCCCCGGGACCTGACGGGATGCCTCCACTATTCTACCAGCATTTTTGGCCTACTGTGGGTAATGTAGTCACCAAATCTATCCTTGATTTTCTTAATTTTGGTATTATTCCTCCTCATTTCAATGATACTCAAATTGTCTTAGTTCCTAAAATTAATAAACCATAGAAAGTTACAGAATTTAGACCGATCAATTTATGTAATGTGGTATATAAAATGGCTGCCAAGACTTTTGCTAACAGGTTGAAAATCCTTCCTGCTATAATCAGTGATACTCAAAGTGCCTTTGTTAATGGCAGACTCATCACTGATAACATTTTAGTTGCTTTTGAAACAATGCATCACATTAGTCAAAAGAAATTAGGGAGTAGAGGGGAGATGGCTTTGAAGCTGGACATGAGCAAAGCTTATGATATGGTGGAATGGGTGTGCTTGGAGAAAATTATGGAGCAATTAGGTTTCCATCCTCGTTGGAGGAGCCTTATGATGCAATGTGTCTCAACTGTGACCTACTCCATCCGACTTAATGGTAAGCCTAAAGGCCATATTGTTCCTTCTAGGGGTCTTAGACAAGGTGATCCTCTTTCACCCTATCTTTTCCTGATTTGTGCGGAGGGTTTGTCTGCTTTAATTAAGAAAGCTGTTGTTGAAGGGTCTATGGAAGGTATTTCTGTATGCAGGAATGGTCCTTGTCTTTCCCACCTATTTTTTGCAGATGATAGCCTTATCTTTTGCAAAGCTTCTATTGAAGAGTGTGAGTCCCTACAGAGAATTCTGAAAGTCTATGAAGATGCATCAGGGCAACAATTAAACAGGGTGAAGACTTTGCTCTATTTCAGTAGTAATACAGCCATAGATATTCAAGAAGAGATCAAAACCAAATTTAGGGCATAAGTTATTAAACAACATGAAAAGTATTTGGGCCTACCATCTCTTGTGGGGAAGAATAGGAAGAACTCTTTCAAGGGAATCAAAGAAAAGTTGGCAAAGAAGCTGGCGGGATGGAAGGAAAAATTACTCTCAAAAGCAGGTAAGGAGATTTTGATCAAAGCAGTGGCCCAGACAATTCCTACGTATGCCATGAGTTGTTTCAAGATTCCAGATAAACTTTATGATGAGATGACTACCCTTATGAGGAACTTTTGGTGGGAACAACAAAGAGATGAAAGGAAGATGGCTTGGATTAGTTGGGATAAACTCTGTACTCCTAAAGCTCAAGAGGGGTTGGGGTTTATATAGCTAAAACAATTTAATCTTGCTTTATTAACTAAATAGGGATGGAGATTATAACTGGGTGGTGACTCACTATTCTATCGAGTTTTTAAGGCGAAGTATTTCTCTAGGAGTGACTTTCTACAAGCTAGTTTAGGTGCAAATCCATCGTATGCGTGGCGAAGTATCATGGCGGGGCAGAATATTATCAAAAAGGGAATGAGATGGCAGGTAGGCAATGGTCAAAGCATTCAGATATGGATGGATAAATGGACCCTTAATCCCTCAACATACAAGATTGTATCTCCTTCCGCTGGTCTTCCTTTGGAGGCTCGGGTGTGTGAATTAATTGAGCCAACTCTTGGTACGTGGAAAACCGACCTGATTCAAAGCATTTTTCTCCCACATGAAGTTGATGATATTTGTAGTATCGCACTAAGCTCTAAGCTTCCTGAGGACAGGCAGGTCTGGGCTCCTACAAATAATGGTAAGTTCAGTGTTAGAAGCGCATACAGAGTGGCTGTGGAGCTTGCCTCTGAAGGCTCGGCTGGGGCTGCTTCTGGTGACAGTAGGATAAGGAGGTTTTGGAAACAGATATGGCAGCTTAACATCCCTCACAAGGTTCGCCATTTTGCATGGCGAGCTTGCCGAGACACACTTCCCACCAAAGAAAATTTAGTGCGTAGGAAAGTCTTGACTGAAGGATGCTACGAGCTGTGCAATTCGGGCCTGGAAAGTTCTAGTCATCTGTTCTGGGATTGTAACCGAGCATGTGAGGTTTGGGATAGCTTAAAGTTGTTCAGTATTCAGCCATCCATATGTTTCACTTCTTTCATGGATATGGTCTGGTATGGTGTGGTCGAAGCTGAATGGGATTCGGAGTTGATTGAAAAAGTAATCATGGTGGCGTGGTCTCTTTGGACGAACAGGAATGAACTGCGGAATGGAGGTGTGAGGAAAAGTGCTACAAGGATCGGGTTTGTTGCTTTAGAGTATCTGGCTAAATATCAGGAATGTGTTGCTGAGCCGGTGCAGCGAAGGGAAGTCCAGCCTGAGTTTTGGAAACCACCACCGAGAGGAATGTTCAAAATCAACGTTGACGGGGCTGTATTTGTTGATCAGAAAGTTGCAGGTGTGGGAGCTTTGATTCGGGATGAGGAAGGTAATGTTATTGGTGCCCTTAGCAAGAAGATTTCAGCCCCTCTCAAAGCAGTAGGAATCGAGGCGAAAGCAGTGGAGGTCGATCTGCAATTCACTAAAGATCTTAGTATACAAGATTTTATTCTTGAAGGTGACTCCCTTTTGGTGATCAATGCTCTGAAGGAACTCTCTCCGCCACCATCATCTGTGGCTACTATTATTTCTAGCTCTTTGTTGGTTTCTCAAGAGTTTAGACAGGTTGTTTTTTCATATGTCCGTAGGCAAGGCAATAGGCCAGCTCATTTATTAGCTAAATATGCTTCTGGCATAGACGATTTTTCAGTTTGGTAAGAAGAGGAGCCTTGTTTCCTTAACCAAGCTCTTATTCAAGATGTAACTTACTCTTCTTTGGTTTAATAAAGTTTTTAGTATTTCCTATAAAAAAAAAAAGTGTTGCAAGTTACAACTTAAGAACCAATTTCGAGCCCTTTCTCACTATGTGTTATGTTAAAAGAGATTGATCCCTGTTAATTAATTCAATTACTCAAGTTGATTAATTATTCAAATTATATGCAAATTACGTGGAGGCACAATCGAATCACCATATTAAATTAAATGTAGCGGGAAATAAATTTGACATGACGATTTGATCATGATGGGGAAAATCTTCGTAGACAAAAATCTCACCGAGTGAATTTCAAGTCACCACTCTCGAAGAATCCACTAATCAAGAAACAAACGGTTACAAGAATAATGAATCTTACCCCACTATCCTATCCCAAAATTCTAACCTATAGTTAAACATTTACTCCAATCTCCAATTGGATTTAATCTTGTAGAAGTCTTCTCCTTTGCATGAATCCCAGTACTTGACTAACTTCACAACAATCATTTTGGTTGTTATAGTTGATATGCAAAAGCTTCACACAAAAGCAACAATAAGATCTTCAATTGTTGGTGCTGGAGACTTTGCTTGGTATAAAACCCATAGGCGCACAAGAGTAGGTTCAAAAGGTGGAGGCTTGGGTTTCAATATGAAAACCTTATGAAGCATTAGGAAGCTCTAGGGTTTTCTGTCTCTACCACCTTATTTAAATAGAAGCTTAGTGGGCCTTTAAACGAGCTCTCCTATCAGGTTACACAAAATCATAAACAAATAGCCACTTATAATAAAACGTTGCTGTCTTCCGTAACTTGATAGATCGAGAGGTATATATTAAGTTTCAATAATTCTCGATAGATCGACAGGTATCGATGAGGTTTTAGAATGAGGCTGCATAGGATCAGGTTTTAGGATCGAGAGGTAATACGTTGCTGGCTATATCAAAAATCTCTATATCTCTCAATAGAATAGTCGCATAGAATGAAAACATCATCACATTCTTAATGCAATCAGCACCCAATTCATTTTTGTCTTTGTTCCTAAAGGGTTTTAGGATGAGGCTGCCCTTACTACTGTCCACACCATTAATCATATTCCCTCATCCATTACTCACAATAAATCATCGTTTGAACTTCTCCATGGTAGAGTCCCTGACTACTTCCCCCTTCATGTCTTTAGTGTGCTTGTTTCATTAACCTTCCTTGAACATTCTAAACTTGATTTCCAATGCTAGTTATATGTTACTTCCTGGGTTAATGGCTTTTCTCAAAAGGGTTATCTTTGCTATGACCCTATTGCCAGACGTACATATCTCCTGACATGAGAAATTTGGAAACACCAAACGTTCTCTAGTGTCTTGATCAGCTAGCCATTCTTTGTCATGTCTCTTATATTCACATATCCTTCTATTGCCCTTTTAACACAAGCCCTCAAATACTTCTGTCATGGAATAGTCTAATTCAACAGATGCTTCTACTTCGACCCCTCTTAATGCACGTTGGATCCTGCTCCATCACACTATTTTGAGTCTCCATTAGCCTTACATTTTCTTCACTCTAGTTAGGAAAGAGTTCCTCCATCTCATCTCATCTCATTGATTGCCATTTCTTCTTTGTCATTGCCACTTCATGAACCCCATACTTATTGCGAGGCTAGTATTGAAACCTTTTGGCAAAAAGTTATGTTTGATGAACTGATAGCAAGACTATTTCTATTTCTTTTGAGGTTAATTTGAAGCTCACTGCCTTTGATAGCTAACCTCTCTCGAATTCGACACTACTGCAAACTGGTTGGCAGCCTTACCTATTTCACTATTACTTGACCTATCATATTCTATGCTGTTTCACTTGATCAATCAATTTATGCTCACTCCCATATCTACTCATTATGCTATAGATCTTTGTAGTTTGCATTATATTAAGGGAACACACTTTCATGGACTGCAGTTTCTGAAGTAGGAGAATAACATTTAGAACATCTCTTTTGCAAATAATATGCTTGTAACCCAACTTTGTTACTTTTCCTAAAACAAATTAGGCCACCTTAGCTTCTACTTTTAGAGGGTCTTAGTCTAGTGTCAATTCTGCCCAGGCAAATAGTACTTTTTTTATATAATGATTTCTACCCATCACTACTGAGTGTGCTCTCTCCTCACTAACGGTTGTATCAAAGTTTACTTTCATAAAAGGGGGATGGGAGGGTCCCACACATTCCTTCTAAGTTTTTCTTCACTTGCACAATCCCAAGATAAAATATGGGAAGTATAAAAATAATTAATTTTTCTACTTAAAACCATAGGGCCAAGAACTTCATTCACTTTGCCTCGCAATGGGGTTTCTTGTCATTCATATTATGTCACAGCAAATGGGGGATAAAACACAAATCTAACCCAACAATTGTAAAATCTAATAGACCAGGGTAAGTGGGCCCATGCTCAGCAACTAATCAATTTATAATTTCTTTGTAATCAAATTCTTAAAACCCTAATTATTTTATTTTGAAAAAAATTCTTTTTGGGGGAAGGTAAGTTCTATTATGAAACCCCTATGGGACTCTAGGAATTTTTACATAATTAGTTTCATTTTGGGCTAGTCTTTGAAGCATTAAAAAATAAACATTTTCTGGTTGAAAATTGAAAGATTTAACTAAATACTAGTGCACACTCCATTATTGCACATAACCATATACACGTACACTTTGCACTGAAATAATGACTTCAAGTCACGATTTTAGTGCAAAGTGTGTGTGTGGTTGTGTACAACAACGGGTGTAAAATAAATATTGCTCAAGGTAATTTTTTTTTTTTTTTTTTTTTGAGAAATAAACACACACAGGGGGAGGTAATATAATGCATCATAATCATACGCATTGAATTTAGGCAGCACAGGAAAGAAGATTTTTGAGGGCATGACTTCTTCACTCCTCCGATGCTAAAATTAGGATGTAAAGCACAATTGATGGCCTGATTGCGGAATATGATGATACAAGAAGATTTAGGTTCTCTACACAATCATTTCGAAGAAGAAATGAAACAACAAAAGAAGAAAATACATGAACATTTAGTGAGTCCAAAAAAGATAACTGACAAAACCATTACCTGTTATGTGACTTGACATTGGGCAAAATTTTCACTTCGTGTCTTTGAAACAGTTCCAAAATAAGAAAGAATGGTACTACTACCAAAAAAACCTAGTTCTATTAATAAAAACTATTATCGTACAAAGTGTATCACAAATAAAACAGCAGAATTATTAACTGTACAAAAGACATTGCATTCAAGGAGGAAGCTGACCCAAAAGATCTATGTTTACTTCCTTCCTAGCCTCTTCTTTCTTTCCCTTTTCTTTTCCCCTCTTTACTATATGAAAATTTTCAATGGACCCTTCTTGGGTAAAAAATTTATAATCTATAATAATATACAAATCCTATGACCATGATTCACTTAAGAACTTCTTGATGTGGCTCAAAAGAATGACCATGTCTGAATGCAATTTTGTGAAGCTGATCATATCCTGCAAGTACCCCAGCCCCTGCCACACCAAGAAGCATATTTGCAGTGACTCCACGAAACAATGCTGCAAAACCCTCATGGTGAACGATCTCTCTAAAAGCATGCATGGCATTACGGTACTTTACAGGTTGTCCAGAGGTCATCATCATTCTCCGTCTCACTGTGTCGAAGGGGTAGGCACAGACGCCAGAGACTGTTGTGACGCTCCAACCCAGTAGGAAACTAGCAAAGAAATTTCCCTGCAGAAAGGTAGATGGTTTACTCTGGAGGATTAAAAACAAAGTCTAAAAACGGGCAGCAATTCTTTATTTTGAATAGCATGAAAGAACTTGAAATAGTTTTGTAAAGCACAATGTCATTCATGTGATTTCAACAGAACATAGAAGGATCAAGGATCAGATAAATTTGGAAATGAAAATAATCATGAAATAATTTTGTGAAAAGTTATCAACTTCCCTTATATCAGCTGTTCAAATTCATTGGACCGATTGACTATCTCCTACGTGGGGACCATGAGTTATTGTTATCACAACAATAGCCAACCATTTGAATGTCAGTTAACTTTGTCAAGAATCATGTTTCCAGAATACAGTTAGCAGTCAAGATGCTAATTCACTCACTCTCGAGTAGATTCTCAAGCACATGGTTTTTTATTTTTATTTTATAAGATAATTTATTAGAAGTAGTGTCCTCAAAGAATTACAAGAGGACACTCACATGATCCAAAAAAATCAACAATGGAGATAAATAACATCCCCCCCCCGCGCCCAGAGTAGTCAAGGATCATGCTTCCAGAATACAGTTAGAGGTCAAGATGCTAATTCACTCGCTCTTAAATAGATTCTCAGCCACAGGATTTTCTTTTTATAAGATAATTTATTAGAAGAAAGTAGTCTCCTCAAAGAATTACAAGCAGACACATATGATCCGAAAAACTAACAATGAAGCCATGTGACTTCCCCTTCACTGGGGCTGCGATCATAGTACTATATTCAAACAAAGATCTCAAAATTATTTTTAAATATAGAGGCTTACCTCAAAAGGCCCAACCAAAACAATTGGCTTCATCGTATCATAGATCCCAAAATACATGCCTCTATACAGAGTAATTCCCATGATTGAAGCCCCAAAACCCCGGTACAGGCCAATAATTCCATCGCTTGACAAGGTTTTTCTGTATACATCTATTATCCCTTTAAACTGGCGTTGACCATTAACTTGGCACTGCCTTCCATCAGTGCCTAGACGAGTACGTGCATAATCCAAATGGTATAGAAACAATGAAGTAGTTGCTCCAGCAGCACTTCCTGAAGCCACATTACCAGCAAACCACTTTATGTATCCATCCTTCTCTCTTGAGCGTCCAAAAATGCTTTTGAAGTAACCTTTGAATGCAAAGTTGAAAGCCTATGGACAATTTAACATCTGCTTGGTGAAAACATTTGACAGGATTGTAATTTGCAGATAAATTTTATTAATAATTTTTAAAATGTACTGTCAAATGGCATTAAGCATGCAAACAAAAGTGCAACTTTCAAATGATATAGCAGAAAAACAATCCTTTTTGTATACAGCTTTGAATATCCTTTTCTAACAAGAATTTTGCATATATATGGTAAGGTTTTTGCAATCTAATAAGCATAGGCCTTGCATGGATACAATTTTTTTTTTGATAAGTAACAAAAATTTTATTAAAAAACAAAAAATAGCCAACCCGAGTACATTGGGAATGTACTGTGGGGGCACAAAACAAGAACCAAGATTACAACGATCAAGTAAAACAGGAAGGGAAGAACAAGAAGAATGACAAAAGACCACACTCCAATCAAGGAGAGTGTAAAAAAAAAAGACTTAATCTCTAACATAGAGCGTTCACATTCCTCAAAGCTTCTAGCATTTCTTTCGTGCCAAATACACCATACCAAGCAATGAGGCACAACTCTCCACAAATCTATGTTTCTATGTCATCCAAACATACCCTACCAAGACTCAAACAACTCAATAACCTTGTGAGGCATAACCCAATGAAGCAGAAATTTACTATCTGCTCATTATTGATTCTCTATGCTAGAAATTTACAAAATTGGACATCAATATCCTAGGAAGCACAGACATAGACACGAGTATGACACGACAACATGAGAAATTTTTGAGAAGTTTTAACATAATAGAGTTACCCTTAATGAAGTGTCCATGCTTCCTAGTCAATATCACATTTTAAATAATTATGTAGTTAAGTAATGCAACACCTTCAAGTGATTAGGTAGGAAAATAGCTGAAGTTCTTTATGATAGAGAGTAAAAAGCCATTTCTAACAAGCCATCCCAAGCACCCAATATAAGTTTCTACAGAAAAGCTGGTCTGAAGTAGGACTTAACTGATCTTTTCAAGAATAATAAAATTGAAGATTTGTGCATATTCCTAAAGAGATTACCAGCACATAACCCCAAGGAGAGGGAAAATAACAGGAAATTCATTTTATACTCTGAACTGAAATTTGAAACACTATTATTAACAAATCTAAGCCAGGATTATATACGAATTAATAATATAAACGCCAAATGTAAGCTCCACAGAATGGGAAACAAAGAATGCAAACAGTTCATGAAATAAAGAATTCAGCATGTTAATAAATCTCGTGGACAGTTTTCAACATCCTTTTGCAGAAATTATATTTACAAATTCCAATTTTTGAATTACTTGTCTTTGTGAAAAGGGCAAAACTAATCACATAAAAAAAAAAAAAAAAAAAAAAACCACTTTAGACAACAATGTCAGGATCAGCTCTATTCTAAGAATAATTGTAAAAACAAGCTCACAAACAAAAAGAGTAACCATAAGACTCTCACATTACAGGGAGCAATACTATAAATTTATCCATAATAAAAATACACATAAAACCATACTGTTAAAAATAAAAATATCCAGCCCAAAATCTTAAAGGGCAAACAAGATGTTGAGAGGAAAAGAAAAATACCTGAGTAGGGAAATATCGTATGACATTTGCCTGGTTGCCTCTCCAGAAAGACAACAGGCCTTCCTCTCTCAAGACCCTTTTAAAGCAATCACCAACACCCATATAAGGTCTCGTGAGCTGTCCTCTCTTTATCATCTCTCCTTGATTTTGTAACAAAAGTTTCACTCTTTCCATTGGTGCAGCTGCACTCTTTGATATCACTGCCGCTACGCCTCCCAATACAAAATCTAGAGAAAATTTCTCAGATTGTGTCTTCATTCCTGTTATCTCTCAATTTGTCTCTTTAGCTCTGCAGCAGTAAACCAAAAGAGGGGGGAAAGCAAGTACAAGAATTACTGGAAATGATAATTACTAAAAGATGAAGGTTTTGAGAATCTGACATAACAATGTAAGCTAGTGAAAGAAGAACAATAATTGCTAGGGTATAAATTATGTACATAGTTAATGTTGTGTATGTGGGTATTCGTGTACTTTTGTTAACACTATTCAAAACGCTAAGCAGATCCTTTCTCCCACAATAAAACCAAACTTTGCCAAGCTCACATTTTTCTGTTACAAAGGTATAGACTACTATTAGATTCTCATTTCAGATTTATGCATTGAATTCTCCCACTTGCAAAGAATCAATCATGGTAGCTTAACCAGATCACATAATATGTACCTCCTCAAGGTTTTTATCTAATATTGTGGGAGTCAATATGAAGACATCACCAGAATTTTATATAAAGTGCCTCCAACACGATTTTTGAACTTAAGAAAGCTTCATCTACTCTTAAACATGGGACGCTCTCACTTGCAAAGAATCAATCACGGTAGCTTAACCGGATGGTGTAAATTGTAGTTCCTCAAGAATTTCCTCTAAAATTGATGGAGTCAATATGAAGACATCACCAGAGTTTTATCTAAAGTGCTTCCAAGTTCCAACATGATTTTTAAACTTAAAAAAGCTCCATGTACTCTTCAAGAATCAACTTAAGCGTGGTTAAACCTTAAAGGCTTGTTGGTTCTATAAGAAAGGTCAACATGAACATAGTCAGGCTTATCATGTTCTCTCCCTTAAGCTTGCTAGATTGTACTTTATAGCTCTTATTGATATGTGAACGATGTCATGGTTACTGGTAATAGTTCGACAATGATTCAAGAGTTAGAGAATTATTATGTCAAAGAATTTAAAGTAAAGGACTTCTTCTTCATGTGCTAGGTAAATACTTTCACTCCCAAGGGGATTCGAAACCCCATCCTCACCCACCACCCCATGCTTATGGGGCTAAAAGTGCCATTTAGCCCAAAGGCCATTGGCAAAGGACTTCTATCATCTTAGTATAACCTGCGGATTGAGGAAGTTAATTAAAAGAAGAATCTTTTAATCACTGAATAATTTCCTGTTGGATCTTCTAAAACCTACTTGGCATTACCCAATGCACCACAAACAAATAAAACAGGAACAATCAAGACTCTCATGCAAAGATATGCTAAAAATTATGCCAGTATGTTACATATACAACTAGTACTATAGATCATAAACTTTCCACTTAAAAAAATGTCTACCATCCTTAAATTATATCTTACAGCTACCCATTATAAGAAGATGCATTGAGTAAGAGTAACAAAAAAACATTCCTCATAATTAGAAGCACTTCCAGTCTGCAGCCCATTAGAATCACATACAAGATTATTACTGAAGCATAACATTTTTTTTTTCTCTCCAGTCAACACATAATCGAATTTCCTATGAAATTAATCTGACATGACCCTTCAATCAACACTAATAATATCCCAATCACAACAACATCTTAGAACCGTAGGACTTAGATTAAATCTCCGCACTAACCACCTCAAATAATCCTCTTTATCAAAAAATTGTCAGAAAAGATAGAAACCCTCCTTCAGGAAAGCAACATTCTTACACCAATATTCTTCTAAAATCCCACTTCAAAGAGCCCCTTCTGTGAAATCATCAACCAATTCAAAACGAAACCTTCCATTAACAACAAAATTTCAAAACCATACCAGTCTCTACAAATAAATTCAATGCAGAGAATCTCTATGCTAATCTCATTCATTCATCAGTGGCATTGTCTAGTCTCCTTTATAAGAAGAACAAGTTCAAATTCTCCATCCCCGACTTGTGATAACAAATTTTTTTTTTTATGGAACTTGTGATAACAATTGAATTATCACAAAAATTAAATTAGTTAATCTAAAAAAAATGGAAACAAAAAACGAAATGTTTGTATCACACCTACTTTACATCTAATGGCACCTAATTTACATTCACATATAGCTATGAGCTATCCAAAAATATCCATTCCATTATCCTAATTGAACACTCCTAGTCATGTCAAACCCCAGAACCAACACTCTCTAGTTTCTATCACTAGCCCAAATGCCCAATTTAGCAAAGAAAACATATAATCAAAATAGCAAGTTCAACCTCTCAGCTTAATGCTACCTAACAAGTTCACAAGTTTTAGGCTTGAGAACTTTAGCTCCAAAACTTTTGGGCCTGAGAATGAGAATTTTATTTTTCTATAATTGGTAAATGTGACTGAACAAGGCTGACACACAGCCAATCCCAACTCATCCCCAAGAAATTCAAAAGGATAAGAAGAAGCCAAAAAAAAAGGACATATATCTCCAACACTCAGTTAATGTTATGGTTTTTAAGGTTGTCGGGTCCCTAAACATTGGAAAATCCAAAGAGTACAAAAACTAGACTTTCATCTATAAATCCAAGATATTCTCAGCAACCAAACGGGCATGACATCAAATGTTGAAACAATGAAATATATAATATTAAAGAGAGAGAGAGAGAGAGAGAGGAACCTGGAAAATGTTTGAGAGATAGGAAAATGGCGAAGTGGGTGAGGCTTGGCTGGTTGGGGTTATTGAGATAAATGCGATGTTTATTAGTGGGACTCTCCTCTCGCGGCTCACAAATCACACCTCACCCGACCCGACACTAATGTATTGTATGGAGTGGACGAGGATTGGAATATTCACACCAAAAGTGGATTCCAAAATTTTTAGTTGTCATGTCATATTGTCACGTTTCATTGTTTTTGTTTGTGCGATTGTGCTACATCAATCATTTTTTTAGCGGTAGGAATTTGTAATTTGGAATTTGGATAAGGAAACAACTTTCAAGAATCGGAATAGATTTATTATCGTAGAAAAAGTTAAAAGGAATCGGAATAGATTCTTACTATAGGAAAAGTTAAAGAGAATGTATTGATTTAGAAAATTATTTTTAATTTTTTATGAAAAAAGAAAGAAAAAAAGTAATTAATTTTTTTTGACAATTTTTTATATATTTTTTTTTATAAAAGTTGTATCAAAACTTTTCTAAAATTGTCAATTAATAAATACTTTAAGTGTACGGTAACAAAACCCTATTATTATTATGGGCTTCTATGGTTCAACTTTGTGGGGGTGGGTAATATAAGCATGGATTAGATTTGTAATGATATGAACACAATAATTTTACAACAAAACTTAGATGACAAGCTGTTATTAGTTCTCACGTGGGCCCATTACTAACACTTTTTTATCTACCATTAATTAATAGAATAATTTTGTCTAAACTCGATTACTTCATCCCTAAAAAATCAATAAATTAATAAAAAGTAACTGAATTGTCACAAGCCTTGTAGTTTAGTGACATTGTTTGCTATTCTTATGCCGACGAAGGATCGATCATTAGATGATGATCCTAACTAAGGAAAAATTGTAAACAGAAAAAACATGCAAAGACTGAAAATCATCATGATCACTGGTAAGAAGGCTTAAGAAAATTCATATCTTGTCAACTCCATTCAAAATTAATGTTCCATCATGCCACTCAGAGATTATGGATATTAATATAGCAACTGACTCAGTCCAGCTTGATATTCCAAGCCAATTAAAATTCCTATTTGCTAGCTAAGAGACACATAAAAATGATAACTGATTGAGAATGTGTAAACTACTATACAACTACATCTTATGAAAGTGAAAGTAGCGTTCAGCTTCAGCCATAGGGTGATGAAGGTTCAAGGAAACAACATAGGAGACGTGTGATGGGAAGAGTACAGTATCCAGGATTTGCAGTTCAAAGGTCAAACTTCTAGCCATCCGATGAAGAAATATTGAGAATGCTCATATGCATTTTGCCAAGGACTTATTTAGGTCGGGCCGAATATAAGCAAAGCCCATGCAGAGCCCAGATCTTGGTCTCTCGTCTTACACTATTCCACACAGCCCAATTTTCTAAACTGGGCTTTCGTTGTCTAACTAGCTTCATCGCAAAAGAAGAACCCAACAAATAAAAATAAGGTTAGTTGCAGCTATCCAGCTAAACTATGGGAAAATTGGCTTTTACCCTTATTTTTTAAAATATCTAGCATAATGTCTTTGTTTTAAAATTATTAAGCACCGTATCCCTGTTTTGAAACTCAATTTTTAAAAAAATCGAGTTACAAGTAGAACTCGACATTAGTAATGTCGAGCTCTATGCATATTTTGTCACTTAATTTTTTTTGAAAATTTAAGTGAAACTCAACATTGCTAAAGTCGAGTTTCACTTAAAAATATACATATAATTCGATTTTGAAGATATCGAGTTTCAAAAATAAGGGCATTCTGCTAAATAGTTTCAAAAAAGTGACATTATGCTAGATATTTTAAAAAATAAGGGCAAAAGCCCATTTTTCCCACTAAACTATATAAGGTATTTCGTATTTGTAATTTTGACTTTTGTACTATGGACCTCAAACTTCAAATATTTTTTATCAGCTTCCTAATTCAAAAAACTGTCTTCTTGTTTTGCTGTAAATGTTTTTTTAAAAATGAGTCATTTTCAAAAAAATAGTTTTTATAAAATTATCTCATTTTTCTATGTCTAATAGCAACCTTAAATGAGGTGGAAAAAAAATCTTCTAACTTTCCTTATTTAGTTTACTATGAAATAGATTGATAGGGTTGTTTTCAAAAAAAAAAAAAAAAAATAGTGGAAAGTAATCTCTAACAAATAAGCCTTACTTTTTCTATTGACCAAAGATAATTTTCTTTTGACTCTTTTTTTCTTATGCTACTAAACACTAGAAAACTATCTTCACACAAGGTTTTCTATTGGAACAAACAAATATAGTCCAAATTAGTGATGTTCAACGCAAATATTTGCATAGTTTATGATGCATATTACAAATTCTCTCATAATTTAAGCTAGATAGTTGTCTGCTAAACCGTTATTAATTTTGATACTAATTTTTTATAAACATTTTGATACTGATTTAGAGGTTGAGATCAACAATACAAATTCATATCAAATTAGGTGTTAATTACAAAATTTTGAAGTTTAGGTAATACGTTGCAAATACCTTTTATGGTTCAAGGTGGATTAGTGTAATTTACCCATAAAAAAATAAGTTGAATAAAACATTTTTCTTAGATGCTTACCTGTGTTGATCATTGTCATTGGCTTGGACACTGAGACAAATTAACTTTGTTTGGATAACTTACTTTTAGTTCGTCTAGAATCTTTAGATGAGTTTTATGTTCATCAAGGGTGGCAATGTTTGACATGACCCATGAATAAGATATGATTTTTTGTGGGTTAGTGCCAAAACAAGTCAATCCACTTTGTTGCAATTAATAAATTGGTCAATTTTGTGTTAACATATTAATCCAAAATCAACCTGAAAAATTATTTGGCTTATTATTCATGTCAAGACAACCTATTTATACAAATTTAAAAAATACAAATAAATGACATTATTATCTATCATAAATTTGAATTTCAAATATAGAATTGAGTAATTAAAAAGTATTGTAATGGTTATTTTAAGAAATTCTTTACTGAAACTCTGAAGTCCTTAACCTTTTTACTAAAAAAAATTCTCTCTTTTTATTTATTTATTTTAAATTTGTGTATTTCTAAATTTAGATGGAACTTCATTGGTAAATAAGAACTTTTAGATTATATGTTATTAGTACTTTAATTGATGTTATTATGAAATAAAGCTTGTATGGAATTTATTTGTTTATAATTATTATAACTTATGTGCTTACCAAATATAAAAATATATTAATCATTTTGAGTCATATTTATAAATGGGTTGTGTATGTGTCACCCAACACAAGTTGCATTACTTGAGGTGTGTTACGTTAACTCGCTTAATAAATAGTTGAGGGCTACAAAGATAGTTACCTTAAATAACCTTTAAATTTCCTTTCCCCAAGCCAACTCTTTTTACTATAATTTGTGCTAGGGATGAATGGTTTTAACATGATTACTAAATGGATTGTGTTCATATCAATTTATGTAATCAAATACCCTTTATCTTGACACAACACAAACACAACCTGATAACATGAATTAACATCCCTTCTCCATTAGTAAAATTAAGTTAATAAAAATAAATTCAACCAAATAAACATTGCTTATTTATTTATTTGGTTTATACACAACTTTCCAAACCCACACTTAGGGTTGTAGACCGCTCAATCGGGCTCACATAAGATATGTTTATTACGTTTGTTTATTTAGCATATAAACCAAGCTCAAGCTCATGTTTAGATTCAACTATTAAACAAATTAAACTCAAATATAATAATATGTTCATGAAAAAATTCATAAATATAAACTTAATTTAAGTATATATACACACACATACATAAAGATATATTTATATAGGTTTGATATTGAGTTTTGTAAATAATTTTATAAGACATCAAATTATATTTTGTAAGCTATTAATGGATATAAAATCGACTATTCCGTAATAAAAAGGGTAAAACACAATCAATCCCTTAGGTTTGGTTTTATGTTAGTCAAGTTTAAGACATCTAAAAATTGACCAATTTGATTCCTAATTACCGTGACAAAGTAGAAAAATAAGTAACGGTTTAGAGACCAAAAGTCCATTTGGGAACAGCTTATTTAGTTGAAATTGAAAACATTTTGCTGAAAGTACTGTAAATAAAGCTAAAAGTTAGCTGAAATAGTACAGTATGACCTATGAATAATACAAAAAAGTGCAATGAGATCTATAAATAGTAACAAAAATAAGCTAAATAGTAGTACAAAGAAGCTAAATAGTAAAAAAAAAAAAACTGTTTTTATTTTTTTTCAACCAATGCCAAATGCAACCCAAGTTGGTCACTTTTGAAATATCTTGGATCTTGTATAAAAAAAAATAAAATAAAAAAATCTTAGATCTGGCTAATATTAGCCCAAACTCAGATATTGGCAATATTTTATCTTAATAAAAATTGTATGTAAATTTTATTAATACAAGTTGATTAAAATTTATTATTAAAAATTGTCACTTTTTTTTTTTTTTTTTAAATATCATAAACTAAGTATGTTTTGAAGTTTTTACAAGGTGTTTGTTTAGAGGTAAAATAATTGGTTGAATTTGTAAAATATTTTCTGTAAAAAAAAAAAGATGTGCTACGTTCACAACATTTTTATAATATTTTCATAACAAATTAGAGGTGGTTAGTTGTTGTAGGGTAACGAATTGGTGCACCCCAGTCCAAAGCATGCAAGACCCGGGCCCAATAAGTCCACTGCAATATGTATTTGTAGAGAGTGGGCTTAAAAATCAGATTTGAATGGTGAGGGCTTCGTTTTACCTATTCTTAAAAATGAACTAAAAAGCAGATTAGAAGGCCCAAAGCACACCGAGATAACTTGGAATAATTCTGTTTTATTTAGGTCCGAGGAGGAATCCTTTTATGTTGTTCACGTTCTAGTTCTTTCTTTTTCTTTGTTTTTCTTTTTCTTCTCTTTCAAAAGACCGACCCCCCCCCCCCTCTCCAATGGAGGAGGAATAACATTATATAATCATATTTTAAGCATCCTATCCTTACACTTGTCATTCATCTAAGGTGCCCCTTGATACTTATCCCATCAGATCTTTTCTTTGGCCTCCCTGTGAGAGGTCATAGTCTTGGTAGCACTGTTCAGAGGTCTTCTCCACATAAATGCGGCCAGAAAAGTAGTTGCAGGGTATTTAATGTGGTGGTAGCAGCTTTTCTTTAGATATTTTCGGGAATCTTTTCCTTCCCAGTAAGCTCACCGAGTTTGTTTCTGTCATTGGGGATTCCAGGAGGATTACTTCAGCCACTGGGATTCATCCTTGAACCGAAAACTTTATATCCGAGGACTATACCCTCCTCGGAAAGAATCTCCGGTCCTATGTGCGAATCTTTTGAAAGTAGAATGCTTTGATAGCTGCCACATTGCTCGGCCCATGAGTCTTCCTCGGACCAAGCCCACGGCCCAAGATGCGTGACTCTTGGTTATTTGTCCCCACAGTTGTTATTGGTTCAAATTTGAACCTAACACTAAAATTATTTTTTTGTCCCAACAATAACAACTAGTAACAACCTACTGCTTAGAATTTGTTGTTAAAATATTGTTGACACGTCATTTCTTAAAAAAAAAAAAAAAAAAAAAAAAACAAAGGCAAAAGTTTGTAAAACAATTTACACTTTCTTCCCGAGACACTATCGACACTTTCTCCCCCTTTCTCATCAACATCTCTTCCTTGCACTGTTGCACAATCCATCTTGCATCGACGTCACCCTCTACTGGGTTGTTAGATTTTCAGATTAGGTTCTGTGTTCGTGGGAGAGTGAAGACTGAAGAGTAAAGCCCCGCTCCCAAGTCCCAACTCGGTGCTCACCTCCAGCTCTCTAGGTTTCTCTCTAAAATTTTCCCGGAAAATTTGGAAGAGAAAATGGACGGGAAACTAGAAGTTTCTCTGGACAGGCTTCCCGTCAAGCGCTTGGACGCCATTGAAGAAAATGGCCTCGAACATTTCCCTCCGTAAGCTTTCTTCCTCTCCCCTCCTGAAACTCCGTTTGCCTTTCGAGAAAATGTAGCATAACAACTTTAAACCTAACTATTTCATCTTAAGATTTCAAATTTTCAATTTCTCAATCCCTTTTCCCCAGTTTTCTCGGCTCCCAAACACAAGGATTAAGCGAATATTATAATTCATGTAATTGTAATTGTGCTTATCTGTTTATTCAGTGATTTTAGGTTCTAAAATTAACCCTAACGAACACAATCGAGCAGTCAAGTAATATAAAATTAACGAATATCAAATTCTTAACTGTTTGCATCAGTTTTCTCAGCTACCAAACGGAAAGCTTAGTGTGTTTTTTTTTTCCTCTCTGTTATGTAGAGATGTAGGTTATGATGAGAAGAGGCTTTCGCTGATTCGGCGAGTTGACTTTGCTTGGGCGATAGAGAAAGATGACAACAAGAAGCAGAAGAAGAGCTCAAAGGAGAGCTCAAAGCCGTGGCAATGGCAGGGCATGGTGGAGAACCTGCAGTTGGCTCATCAGGAGCTCTCTATCATTATAGATCTCATCAACACTGTGAGTCACTCTCGTATATATTACATTTACAATCTAATGTGGTTTGTGTATTGCATTGTGGATTTTAGAGATAACTGTTAGGTTTCTATTGATGTTAGTTGAAGAATGAATTTTAGGGCTGAATTAAGAGCTTTGACGTTTCTGACTGCCAACGATATGGAAAAACAAGTCCTTTTTCTGATGCAAATAGTGTGAATGAAAGTTGGAACATTGATGTGATCAGCATTCTAATCTTGTGTAGTAACCATGATAGGGGTGAGTAGTAATCATTATGTTCACTGTATTTTGTTTTTGAATGCCAATTTTGAGGGTGTTGCAAATTTAAATTACAGCGATTGCTTACCTCGGCGCTCAACCTTGATTGATATATAAGAAGACTTTTAATAGTTGAATGAATGAGAGAACAAAGAAACTTTCCATCTGCAACCCATCAGAATAAACAACCCTTAGCATGAGAAAGCCACAACCAAGGATCAATGGGTTGCAAATCCACCATCTAACACAAAGAAAACAGTGGATACTCAGTAGTGTTGATAAAGAAAAGCAGCTGGTTAAAAGCCAAAAAGGTGGAGCGAGAACTGATAACCCGGCTCAGTTCATTAATGACCTCAAAACCAGTAGCAATTCACAAGATCTTCACTCGGTTTTCCTTCCTAGCTGACAAATGTGTCCTTTACCATCTCTGAAGTCTACAACAAACAAGGTGTTACAGGGACATGGCAACATGCAGTATGTCAATCACAAATCAGCTGTTGCGAAGAAGATTAAATACCCATTCAACATTTAGGTTCTATAAATAACAATTTGCATGATATACCCCAAAGTATAGACACTTGTTCTAGATGAACAGTAGACTTAATGGCAAAAATTTGTCATTGATCCCTGCCATTTGTTAACATTTTGTTCAATTAAAGAAGGCAGAAGGGAGGAAGACCCTATTATGAGGCTTGTGATTCATGTCAAGCTGGCTCCTAATGACATCAAGAGCCATCTCTACTGGATCGGTTGCACAACCACAGTACACAGTCAGTGTACTGGGGCTGTTAGAAATCAAATGAAAGTACATAAATCCAAAAACTCTAGCATATCATAGAAAGAAAGAAAAATTAAGGGCATGTTTGGTAACTGGTTTTTGCCCTTTTCTGTTTTCAAAAAAAAATTTCTATTTTTGTGACTAAAAAACTTGTTTGGCAACTCAAAATAGGTAGAAAACAAAAACTGTTCTCAAAACTCAATTTGTGAAGGAAACCGAAAACATGTAAAAGGCTGTTTTCAGTTTCTAATTTTCAAAAATCAATGAAAACACGTATTTAATTTAATGTATTAGTTTCATTTAATGAGTTAGTATTAAAGTTCAAATCTTAGTAACAACATATTTTAGTATTTTTTTTTTTTTTTTTTTTTTCAAAAAACTATCTTATAATTTCAATTAACCAAACATATTTTTGATTTCAAAAATACAAGAGAATTGTTTTTTCTTTATATTCTCAAAAACAAGTTTTTAAAAATAGAAAACAAAAACTGTTACCAAACATAACCTAAGATTTCCATCCAGTCATACAGAGTCCAAAAAAAAGAACAACTTCATATCCAAGAGCGAGGCTTCTATCCCTTCAAACATGCAATTATTGCGCTCTATCCAAATAATCCACGTAAGACATGATGGAATCACACCCCAACCCTAACCCTCTATTTACTTGCCGGGAAAGAGAAATTTTAAAAGTTGATACTGCTGTTTATTTTTGCCATCCATTGCCTTGCAAGTAAATAGAGGGTTAGGGATTTAGATTTTACCCATCAATGCCATAAAGTGAAACCTTAAGATAAATTTTTAGTCAAGTGCTTGATTTTGGTTTGGAGTTTGCTTGATGTAAATTGTGGGTAACACTCATTGTGGGAAAAAATGATAAATATTTCATCAAAAAAAAACCCTAGTATACAAGAAATGTACTTAGAGAACAAAAATTCAAGAAAGACAACCAACTATCAATGAAAGTAAGCAAAGAAGGAGAGGAGAGGGTGGAAAACACAGCCATCCACTCTTAAGAAACATGCAGAAAAACTGGTTTCAGCTCCATAGAAAGCCTCTGAACCCTTAAATGCTCAATGATTCTGTTCCCTCCGGACTGTCTACATTAGACACAGAGGAACTGCACACCAACAGTGCCAATACCCTGTTAAACAAAACTCCCTTTCCAACATGCCAATTTTTCAATGATACTCTAAGGCATAACCCAGTGCATCCTGAATAAACAGAAGACCTGGAACCATAGCTCACTAACATACATACCATGGAAGAACAGATGATCAACAGTCTCCCGAGACTTTTCGCACATGTAACACCACTTGACCACACAGACCTTCCGGCAGTGAAGGTTATCAATTGTGAGAATCTTAGCCAAGGAAGGAGTCCGTGGAAAAGAAATAATTTTTTACTAGTCATGAAAGATGAATGAGGACTTGTTTTCTGTATATAATTTGTCTTTAAATTAACATGTGTAGGTTGAAGCTAATGATGCAGTAACAGTGGCTGGAATGACCAGGCCAAAGCCATTGCCAAATGAAGTACTGTCTGACCTTTCAGTGTCTGCAGCAACCAAGCTACAATGCTTCAGGGTATTCTCTCTCCTGCTATACTAATGTTGCACTTCCTGTCCTTCCAATTCACGTTAAATGTTCTAATGTAATTAGAGGCAAAGTTACATATGTAGGATATGGTAACAGTGTTCTACAAAGAAATGAATTGATAAACTGCCTTTTCATCTTGATATTGTTTCAGATAATTGTTGAAAATCTCTTTCTTATTTGTTCTTTGTTTCCGATGCAGCATCTTGGTAAATATTTTAAGCAATCTGCCAAAGCTTTGGAACAGCAGGTTGCTAGGGAAGCAAGATTTTATGGTGCTTTAATCAGGTGAGTCTGTCTCAGTTACTTTATTAAACTAGTCACTAACCCGTGCAATGCACCAGAAAATTACTGAAAATGAAATCTAATGAATGCTTGTGTTATTTTTATCTTTTCTATTGAATATGATCTTTTTTTTAAAGTAATATGCTAAGCAATTATGCAAGATACTATAATTAAAAGTCAAATATTAGTAAATGCTACTTGTGGCAACTGAAGCTCACAATATAAGTATATTACATGAGGCCAAAAGTCTCTTTAAGTTCCTCTTAGCCTTATAGAGTCCCTAACATACACACGTCATTAACTATTATTGCTTTTGCAATATGAAGCAACTCCTTCACATTGAAAAAAATAGCCTGGTAGTGAAATCGGTCCATTTACACATGGTTAAGTAATAAAAATGGCCTAAGTATCTTAGAAGTCCTTTTGACGTAAACCTTAGGAGCATTGCTGCATTGAAGGTGCAATGGAGCCCTCTGGCATTGGCTTGTATGGAGAAATGAGGGACTTTTTCAACTGTATGAGGGGCATTGGCAACCCTTAGATTTTTCTTGTATTAGCTTCTGCGTGTTTTTGTATTGAATTTAATTTCAGAGGATTAAATCGAAGTTATTTGAATTGAACCTCACAAATTAGGGAAAAAAACGAATAACATTACATCATTGTAGCTGATTAATATACAAATAAACTACCAATTTAACATGATAAATCACTAATAGTAATTTTTTTTTGATAGGTAATCAGAAAACTATTATTAATGAGTAAATAATGAAAGGTACAAGATGTTCATGATGATGAACAACAAGAAATAATAGAACAAACAACACAACAAAAAGAGGGTAGTCAGGAAACTAAGCTAAGGGAAGACATAAACTTAGAGAGAGAAGAACAATAAGTAAAACCCCAACAATGAGACCACTCCAAAAGACTACGTTGGCATAAAACCTTTAACTCATCCAACGTCTTCTCATTGTCCTCAAAGGATCGACAATTTCGTTCCAACCACACAATCCACATTAAGCACCCTGGAACCAAATTTGAAATGTCTGAATTATGCTTCCCAAGCCACTTATGCCAACAAGATAACAAACCCGCCACTGATCTTGGCATAACCCAATGAATACCAAAAGCCTGAAGCATAAAAGTCCATAGGGAATGAGTAACAAGACAATGAAGAAGAAGGTGGTCTACCGACTCCCCATCACAGCAACACATACAACACCAATTAGCCAAAGGGCGACCCTTAAGCATTAGATTATCCAAAGTGAGGATCCGACCATGTGCAGCTGTCCACAAAAAGAACGCCACGCGCTTAGGAATCTTTGTCTTACCTATTTAACCTAAAACTATTCATATTCTAAAGTTGTCAAACACCAATTAACAAATAGCTATTAATATAAAATATTAACCTTGTTGCATAAATTGAAAAGTCTCAAACCCGTAGCTTCAATAGCTTCACACAACAGAAAATTAGCAAAAGTTAGAGCATTTGAAGCTTATGCTTCGCCTGGTTGGGACTTGTGAGAATAATGAATTGCCGTTGTTTGGGTATAATATAGGATGGACCTGAATTTTTTTAGAAGAAGTTAAGTCAATTCATTCAGTAATCAAATCAAACATCAGTACATGGTAAAGGAAATTGTAAAATGACAGTGTTATTTTTTTCCATGTACTCCAAAATGCTACATCCCATATAATAGATATGTTAGGAAACCCATTCCTTTTAGGTCCAGATGAAAAAAATGTCACCTTTTATTTTCCAGGTACTTAATTGCTACATTGCATTTCAATCACCCATATTATACTAAACACATAAAGAAACAGAAAATTTGTGTCCTGTGACTTCTATTGTTATTTTTTAATGATAAAATGATAAACTTACCTTAATAGAGACGTGAAGAACACCATGAACTTTTTTTGGCACATGCTTATGCAAATTTGCATAGTACCCAAACTTTAAAATTAGTATTCTATTTTTTATATATATAAGATATAAATACGTGGATGGGTTTAAAATTGATCAATACCAAAATTTAATTGATTTAATGCTCTACATCATATCATCGAGATTATATCCTATTTAGTTTTTTTTTTTTAATTTTAAAGCCAGCTTCCTTGTTTTGCTATTAATTTTGGTTGGTCGTGAAAATACTTTGGAAAGTGAAACTATTTTTGCTTTTAGTAAAGTTATCTAAACCTGGGTTGGGTTGGAGGAGAAAAATGAAGAAGAAGAAGAGCAGAGGATGAAGCAGCAGAAATTATAAACTGGAGAACTCGGGACCTTTATTCACATCTAGCATTTATGAGTGTGTTTTTTCAAAAAATTTCTCAAATTTGCAATAAAGCTTGACAACAATTTATCAAAACAAAAAATGTATAAACCCAGGCTGGCCAAATTGGAAAGGAGAAGATGGTTAAATACCAAAAACGTTTCCGGTGTTGCTCCCAATCATGAGGCACTGCCAGTGGTTGCATTCAATCTGACCTTGGTTGTTCAAGCTTTCAATCCCGATGTGATTTAAATCATGTTGGGTTTGGGTTGCATCCTGGAAAGCACTGACGCAGCTACAGGGGTTCGCACCAGCATCCGATGCGGCCCGACGAGGGGTGCGGTGGGTGACGCTGCTGCCCGCGCATCGGTGCCACGTCGGATTTTTTTTTGTTTCCCAATTCGCGCCAATTTGGCGCCGACTCAGGCCGATTCGCGCCAAATCGGGCCGATTCACACCAATTCGGATCGAATCGGACCCTATCGGCCGGCTGAAACCGACGATTCAGGCTGTACCGGCTTTGAATCAGGCCGATTTAGATGGCCTCTCTGCTCTCCGTCTCCCCTCTTTGCTCTCCAACTCCCCTCTCTCACAGTCTCACTCCCTAAGAACCCTTGGTGGCTTGGTCACAATATCTGAATCTCACAGTCTCAGTCTCTGCCACTCACTGTCTCACATTTAATTTATGAACATCATGTTTTAGTTATTATCTACTATCTTAAATTTGGTATATGTTTATATAATGTAAAAAAGTATGCTTAGTAATATATAGAAAATATAAATAAAAATATTTTTAATAATTTTTTAATCGCCGCACCCCGCCGCACCCGCACCCTATTTTTTCAAAAATTGCCGAGTCCCACACCCGCACCCGAATCCAGAAACGCACCCGTGCTTCATAGGTTTCATCATTTCCTGTAGGAGTAGTGTGTTGGAAGTATATGGAGTGCAAATTAAAGTTTAATTCTTTACATGCATTGAAATAGGTTTTAAAAGTAACAATGGAATAAATTGAAACAAAAATCAAATTCTGAAAACCTTAATGAAACAATATTGACTCATTGCACGTCTTCAATGCGCCATTGAGAAGTCAAGGGCTTGTTATGATTGAATGCATCTGGTGATATTCGGATAGTGTTTATTTCAAATTTCTTAAGAGGGTCAGTGAGGATAAAGTTGGAGAGAGGAAGATTGGTGTATGGATGGTGGCAGATAGAAATGTGGATTATTGTATTTGGCTAGAAGTAGGATATTGTATTTAAATAGGAATATAATCAGAACTTTACCAGTAACGATTCCAGTAGTCTGACGATAGGCGGAGGTTCAGATTTTACTCTTATCTCTGCTTTATGGTCTCAGATCTCTGACTTTCAACAGCAACAAATATGCAAAACAAAACCAATTCTAACTCAAATGCCTTAATAAAAACCATAATCTTACCCCAAACCTAAATTAAAAACAATCCTACCAAAATACCCAAACCTAAACCTAAAGAAAAAAGAGAGAAAACTTTACCGGTCCTCTGATCTCTCTATTCACGCCTTATGGGATCTTTGTCTAGCGGTTTCAGTCATCTGACAGTGGCGGTAGGCTGGTGGTATCTCTCTTGCCTCAGGATATGAAATCTTCTTCTTTTTTCTGCCTTTCAATCTGACTTAGTTTGTTCCTATCATTGTTTAGATTGGGTTTTTAATAGTGATGAAAAGGTTAAAAACCAAATGGTACACCGTTTTGTTTAAGGAGTGATTAACAAAAAGTCAAACGTTTCACTTTTAAATTATATATAAATAATTACACTACATTACTTTAAAATCACACTGCGGGAAAGTCGAAAACACACGTTGTACATTACAGGAGTAATAACTATTTTTCATATATATATATTTCAAGTCTCAAAGCTTTGAGACCCCATCTCTTTCTTTAAAATTTAAGAAGTTGCATTTTAGTGCCTAAAAAATTTAGAAGGTACCAATTTCATCATTCTGTTCATCTGCCATTCAAAAAATTGCATATGTGGTATGTTAAAAAGCTGAAATGGCCTGGAATAAATTTAACAAAATAGTTGGAAAGAAAAACTTGATACCTTTTATATATTAACATATTTCAAGGAACAAATTTTCAACTTTTTAAGTTTGACAAACAAAAATTTAACTTGGGCCAAAGTTAGGAATTTAAGTGTGCATTTGGTTTAGCATTCTATTTAGCTTATTTGCTTATATACAGTTTTTTAAATCCTCACTTTTTAACGTACAATTGTACTTCTACTCATTTTTAGCAAATCAAAATCAGAAGCCAATCCAAACACACATGTATATTTCAGTATAAATTATTACTATAAAATATAGTGTCACAAGAATACACTATATTTAAAGATGATCTCTATGTCATTTCCTGACAAGCGGATAGATTGCAGCAAAACTGGAAAGTTAAACGGCAGCGTGGGGCTGCTTCAGCTCCTGGTAGTGAAGGCTTCACAATTGATCTGTTTGACAATTCATTGTATGATCCAGCAGCTGTATTCCGTCCATCATCTCTATCTACTGTTCGTGTTGACCATGACTCGGCAGGCATGCTTTCAATAAATTTACCTCCCAATTCATACCGCTCTCTTCAATTTGGTTTTTCTGGTCCACATACGGATGATTCTCTGAGGGAACCATTTAAAATGAAAACCAGTTCCACAAGGGAAAGTGAGAAAGAATCTGTAAGTGATGATGAGTGTGTTAAAGAAACACATTCACTCCTTCGTGAAGTTCATCAGGCAATCTTTGACGAGCAGGTCTTATTTCTTTTTCTGTTTTCTCGTCGATCTTTAACTTTACATTTCATTGTAACTTTTTTTGGTACTTTTATTTACGCCTGGTTCATCTTGTCCAGGTGTTTGATTTGGTGAGTCGTGAAGCATTTAACCCATCTTTAGGAGTCAATGTGACTGGCATACAAGAAAATTATTTACAGATGAGCATAGGTCAAGGAACCTCTGTATTCATATCTATTACTCCATCTAGTCAAGGAGATCAAACAGTTGAAAGTTCAGGCACCCAAAATTTAGATAATGCAATTTTACCTTTGGATACATTGGATGGAGTGATGTTACCAGAGGAAGAACAGGATACCCCTAAGCAAAAGTGGGGGCTTCCCAATCGTGTTAGCTATGAGATATACCTACAACAGATTTTCCATGAACATGTTTTCCTAAGAGCAAAGGATAGACCCATTTACGCTGGTAATAGAATATCTGGTCAAGGGGCAAAGGATGGTTGTGGTCTGTTGGTTCATTTCTGTATGTCACTGTCTCATAGAATCTTTTCAAACAAAGTTCTAATGGAGCTGGATAATGTGGTATAGACCTATTTCTTCTTTGACATGAAATAAACGCTATCTTTTCCCTTAATAGAGTCTCAGTAAATTTTACTTGATATCTGTAGGTTTGCAGGGTCCCATATCTCCAGTTGATTTCTCATCCAACCTGGCATTCTCGGACATCTTCATGGACACTGTTTATGAAGGTTCCTCAGTCCATTCTTCATGCAGGCTGCCTAGCCCATACATCAAACAACCATTGTGTGAAGAATGTTATCAAGTGTCAGTTCCGGACTAAGGTGGTGGTAAATGATGATTGCATCAATGTAGAAGGGGAAGGTGCTCCTAATGTTGTTGGCCTGTTCAAAGGGAATTCAGAAGAAATTTCCTCTATGAACAGATATAATTGTGATTTGGCAGATCTTTCTGTGATAATTCTGCAACAGGTAGATTTTTACATTAGAGTTGGTGCATACATGTATGAATCTAGCGGAGGAGTATATGCATGCAAGTGTATTGTATGTAAATATAGACATATAATGACCATGCACTTCTCTTGTGTAGTTGGAATAATAGTGAATTTCTGGAACAGGTTGCAAGCCAGATTATTGGTTGGCTTCATGAGGAAGCTCTTTTGGTTGGAATAAAGGTGAATCGAGATTTTTTATGCTTATCCTTTGAGCTGGAGCAGGGCGAAACACTTAGCCTGGTGGCACATGTGGACCCAGAAGATACTCGAGGATGCATTTCCTGGTGGTTGGTTATGGATGATAGTTTCAATGAGGAGAGAGAACTTCATATAGATATTTCTGATGGTGCATCAGAATATAAGAAGTTTTTAGGCCATTTGTCCCTAGATGTGTTGTACTCAACACTGATGGATTTGGTGAGCTTGTGCTGTGGAGGTGGTAGCCTATGACCTTCCACATCTTTTTCTTTTGACATTTAAAAACTGGAGAAGCTCCTAGTGGCTTCTTTAGGCGCCAGTTGTTGCATGTAATGTAATTTCAGCTTTATTATTATTAATTTTTAGTTTAATTTCAGATTTGAAATCTCTATCAATTCAGAAGTCTTCGTATTCGATAGTCTATGAGTATTGAGTACCTTTAGGACCACAACCAATTCTACGACCATTTTTACAACTATTTTATGTGATAAACTTTGTTTGGCTGTTTATTACTTTCACATGGACTCATCACTATTTATCCATCAATTATAATCAGTCATATCGGATAATTGTGATTTTAGAATTTTTCTTAGTTTACAAATCATTCATAATCTGGAAAAGGTCAGTGTAAACACAAGAAATGAATGTCGCTGACAGTAGAGATTGATGTGATATTTCTGGAACAATTGCTTACAACAAAACTTGCCAGAAAGAAGCTTAACAAAGAAACTTCATTCATGGAAAAATATCAGGTCAGGTCACTTTCATTGCAATTCAAATCAATTACAAAGGCCAATGGAAAGCTAAATACGTGGGAAATGAAAATGACTTCAAGATGAGGAACTTACTTTAGAAGACAACTCAAGAGATGAACATAATCGTGTAAGACGTGCTTAATATCAATTAATTATTATCAAATGTTAGTATTTAGACAAATTGAGATAATCTGATTTGTAAAACCTTAATTAATGGGTGCAAAAGTGGAAAGCAATAATCAATAATACTTTGGAAGTAATGTCATGGTGGGCATGATTGCTTGCCCCGCGAAGGGGGGGATACCTCACGGTCCTCACCTGGTTTTTGTCGTTGAATCCCTCAAGCCTATGTATCTTCATGGTTCCTTTTATTTTATTTGTAGTTCCCATAATTTGGGTACGGCCCATCTTTTTTTTTTCCCCACCTAATCATCTTTGTTGGCACCAAATATTTTAAAGACAATCTTTACCACCTGACCCTTTTTTTAAATAATTTTTTTAAATATATTTTACTTCTCTTCTAGACTGTAATTGCATTGTAAAGCATTATTATATGTCCGATTTGGTAAAAAGATTTTTGTTTTTTGTCTAAAACTTAACAATACTAGTTTTTTTTTTTTTTTTTTATATATATATACAAAAAAAAAACTAACTTTTAAATTTTTGTCTTACATTTAACGTAAAGCTACAAAAAATATATATACGATATATTTCGTCTTATATTTAACAGATAAGCTATCGAAAAACTACGAGATACTGAGCAAATACTATATTATCAATATAACTTATAACATGGGAGGGGATTTGAATTTAGACGTCTCTGTTGTAAATACCAAGAAGTGCCATTTGAGTTACAAGGCTTTTGGATATTATGGTTGCATTTGACATTAGCTTAAAAAGTCAGTTTTTTTTACTATTTAGAGACTGTTTGAGAACAACTTATCTAGTTGAAATTGAAATTTTTTTGCTTAAAGTACTGTAGATAAAGGTAAAAGTTAGCTGAAATAGTATAGTGAGACCTATAAATAGTAGCAAAAATAAGCTGGCAAAAATAAGCTGGCAAAAATAATCAATGTCAAACGCACACTTAGCTTATTTGTGCTACTATTTATGTGTCCCATTGCACTTTTTGATACTATTCATGGGTCCCACTATACTATTTCAGCTTCCTTTTAGCCTTATCTGCAGTACTTTCAATAAAAAGTTTTCAGTTTTAGCTAAATAAGTTGTTTCCAAATGGACTCTACATATCAAAACTTATAAAATGTATTATAGACTTGTTAAATGTTAACCTCCACATTTCTACCTTGTCAAACAACTTTGACCTCTTAAACTGTGTTTAGATGAATTTATTTTTATTATTTTATTTTATTAAAAAAAACACAACAAACTTCGTAAAATATATTTATTCCTGAAAAATGAGATGTTTAAAAGCTTAAGGAAGAAAATTAAGTGACATGTTAAGGTAAGTAAAACAAATAAGCTCTATAATAAAATTTGCTAATCCATATCTGAGCATGATTTAGCTATATAATAGCTATCTTAATAAAGGGTTTCAATCATGTCAACGCCAATCAACAATATTATTTTGGATAGGATAGAACTTATCCAACTCAATAATCTAACTCTTTTAAAGGAATCATTCCCTCTTTTAAGGCAGCTTGAGCTGGAAGTAATCCAGAGAGGTGAGCAAGCACTCCTCAATTCCCACCAAATGCCCCTGCTTGCTCATAAAAAATAAGCTATAAAAGCACAACATCAGATAGTTGCCTTGAAAACTTAGCAAAAAGGTCTAAAATTCTAATGACAAATAATGTACCAAAAACCATTTTAAAGTTCAAACACCTGGCAAAGTTGCGTGACATGAGCCATCAATTATCACTTCTTCTTTTTCTTTGTTCTTAGAAATAGTTAGAAAAGAAAATCAAATTTGGAGGCTAATAAAAAACACAATTCATTTTAAATATCACATTTTTGACACATTCTTATCGTTGACTATTTTGGTTTTAGCCACCACCACCAAGCAAACAAATATCTATAGCTAATTATCACCAAAAAGAAAAAAAGAACAAATAAGTTTAAAAAACAAAAACAAAATTGTAATAGTAAAATCTTCCGCCTACGTCAAAAATTGATTGATGTCTTGATCTGATGATAAAAAATTATTATTAGAAGCACACATCATAAGTTGAAATTCTCTATAAATAAAAAAATAAAAAAATTAAAAATGAATATTAAATAGAAGATTCGAAATCACACACATTCCTTACAAGAAACGAATCATCAGTTGCACACACACATACTCCCAACTTCTTATCAAAAAAAAAAAAACTTTTTATAAGCCGAACATTCAGTTACACAGATCCATCTTGTCACCTTACAAGACAAATACAAACACACTCTTTCTTTCTCATCTTTAATTTACCAGATTACCCTTCATAGCTTTCATTTAATTACACTTATTTATTTATTTATTTTTTTATAAAAATATAAGTATTGGTTTGGTTTCTTCTTATTACTACTCCTACTTTCTTTGCATTGATCACTGGGAATTTGGAGAAACCGAAGGGTTTGCTTTGTGGGAATTGAAGAGACTCTGATATCTTATCCGTTTAGAATGTGGGTTTGAAGCATCAGAAGCATTCATCTACTTTGGTAGAGTACGTGGGACTCTCTATAACGGGTTTGTCTCTTTTGTTTTCAAATTCTTGTTCTGGGTCTTTGATTCTCTGTATTGAATATATTCTTGATAAGGGTTTTGAGAAAAATTGGATTTTGGAGACTGGGAGTTTTTTTTTTTTTTATAAATTCCATTGTGGTTTTTTGAATTGATAAGTTTGTGGGGTTTTGATTTGATGTGGTGTTTGGGAATTTGGTATTAGAGACGTGTAGTTTGTTGCAATTTTTTTGTGGTTTATGCATTCAGTTCTAAGAGATTATAGTAGATTTTGAAACCTGATATTCATTGGAGTTATTAAGAGTAGTGAAGTAGTGAACATACATATGCTGGATTTTTGAAATTGGATTTCATAAGTGGGTTTTGGAACTGGAGAGATTCTGTGGGGAGATTGTTGCTTTTGGTTGTCTTGTACTAGATTCCTGAGGAATTGAATTCATCTGTGAGTTTGGAGATAGGAGAGGTTTTGTTGATTCTGGGGGAAGATTCTTGTGTTGCATGCTGTTTTTTCTAGTTGGCGTTAGTTTGTGTCACTATGTCGGGCGGGACCCCAACTGGGGGTGGATATATGAGGCAGAGGCACAGCCAGGGGTATGCCTCGAGTGGTGATGACCTTGAGGATGATGCATGCTCGAGGACACGTCCTACATCACCTTCAGTTCCAAGAAACCGGACGTGGATTGAGATTTTGGAGAATTTCCTTTGGCTTGCTTCAGCAGTCTTTATTATATACTATGGTGATCGGCGCTCCAATTTGATATATCTCTTGTTGCATGATGACCGAATCAGAAGGTAATCGTTTTGCCTGAATATTATTATTATTTTTAGTTTGAATCCACATTAATGGTTTGGTTGTTTGGTTATGTTGTATATCTTTAATTTCATTTTTTTATTGCTTGAGAGACTAGGTATCATCTGGCTGTTTTGTTAAATCTTATTGAACTTTTGCATTTGGATCTTACGATGTGTCATTCAATTAGTTTCAAAATGTTTTGGAAATATAATGAATTGCAATTGAAATGGTGTAAGATATGGAATGGCATGGAAAACACTTGAAAAAAGATATTTAGATTTTATTAGTCACTATGAAAATTGAAATGTGGGCCATGTGGATGTGAGTATGCCTGTCAAGTTTGGGTGTATGCGTAGCTTCGAGATTCATAATTCCCAATTGACCAATTCTTAGGCCAAGGCAACAAGGCTGAATTAATATGTAAGCATCCAATTAAGAAGTTGTATAACTGTCTGGAAACTCAGATTCAGTTTGTTAGTTTCTATTTGGTTATTGAATGCCCTGTAGATTTGTTGTTTGGGGCGGGCTTGGAGTAGATTGTGTATCTATGGGAGTCTTTTTTATATCATTATTGGTTTATTCAAGTTTAATCTAAACTGCATATGCAATACTGTAGCTCTATTTGGATTTTGAAGTCTATATTATATCAGAAGTATTTGCTATATAAAATATTAGTAGTTGATAGTGTTAGGGTATGAAAATATCAGAATACAAGTACTGTTTTACTTATAATAGACTCGATTGGCTCTGGTAATTTGGTCTTTGCACAATCGTGATATCATTATAACTATGGCATGTAGCTCTGGACAGGTGCTTCCAATAATCGGATTATTGTTAACTTTATCTACGGTGAAGTTTTGATTATGGGAAGCTTACTTAAGGCCCAATTTTAGGTAAAAATTCGCATACAATTGCATGAGTTTTAGTTGTCTTGAAGTTGTATTTGTTATGATGATTAGTCAATTGATATGTTAGGATTACGCCTAGAGGCTTGTTTAAAACCAATGACTACCTCTGGGATTTTTGAGGCCTACACTGTAAAGTTTAAAAAATGAGGAACTTTATGGTTCATAGCAGCCCTCAAGGCCTGGATTCTGACTTATCAATGAAGTTTGTAAATTGTACAGTACCTGGATACTATTAAGGGACTGTTTCAAAATCATTACGTCCATGCAATTTTTATATTGTATATTTTAAGTTTTTTTAATGGCTCTGTTTCTCAAATTATGTTCATACTAGCATCTCTCTCCCCTAATAATTTGAATGATTTTGCAATTAATATTTGCTTTACAGAATAAATGGTGGGCTCATGAGGCTCGGATCTCATGTCCGAACGGATGAGAGCTCATACATTCTATACATCTTTACTGGATTGAGTTTGTGTGGCCAAGAGCTTTGTAGCTCAGTTGCATTGCTTGGTCTCCTTTATAAGGAGAATCAAGGTTCAAATCCCCCTCCCCCACTTGTAACAATTGTCAAAAAGTTTGTCTGTGTTTTGGACAAATTATTGAATAACCCGTGGCTGCATAAGTAGCCTTCTATAATGGGTTGAAGCACCACTAGGATGTAAGGCCATTGCTGAGATAGTAGTATTTATTAATGAGCATGGTTTGGCTTCTGTTGTCTGTAATCTTATATGTACTTTGTTTCTCTTGCAGAACACCTTTATACCTTGGGATGGTGGGTGTTGGTTTGAATGTTCTCATCTTCGTTTATTCAAGTATGTCAATTTGGAGTGTCAGGAGGTTTGATGAAAAATGGGAACTGACAAGTATATCTGTTTTGCCGCTCGTTACCCTTCTTGGACTCGTCTCCTTTTGCTTGTAAGAGGAACCATTGTGCTTAATTTTTTTAAACTTATCTGGTTAACTTATGTGCTTCAAAATACTCCTGTTTTGCTGAGTTTTTCTATTGCAGGTTGTGTTTTGCTTTGTGGCCAATATGGAGTTTCCTGAGCCTTCCTCTTCTGGTATATGACCATGCTTTTGGTTGTGCATGCCTTTTTATACAATATTTTACATTGGTGGTCACTGTCTAATTATTCCTCATTGCTGCAGTTCACACTGTTTATGGCTGGCATGGTTATATTCCCCCAAATTTTGATTGGGACATTCAGGCCACAATACGATATGTTCCGTATAGATTAAGCCTCCTGGGATGCATGCCATAAAGAATACTGACATAGACGAAGAGTTGCTAACTCAAACATGGGTAATTGGTAGCAGGGATTAAAGGTTGAAATTTTGTCCTCCATTATGTGAAGCATTCCAGGCCTTGTTGGCCATATTGGTGCAACCGATGATTAAGCTGGTTGTTTTTTAATCAGTCGGCTTTTATTTTACATGTCAACCGGACCCTGCTGATTGATACATGATGATGGTACAACCTCATCAACATTTCTTATACACCCAGAGCTAAAGGTCTCATTGAAATGAAATTAGTTTTCTGCTGAGTCGATACCCATCACCTAGTCTTCTTCAGTTCTTTCAGATCAATTTTTTGGTATCGATTTGCATCTTTGTTCTCTGATGCTTCGAGTTTGTTCAGAACTCATCTTTGGAATAGGAGGCTGTGATTTCATTTTAGTTATAAAATCGAGTTTTCATTGTTAATAAGTTGTTGACTTACTGGGGTCCCTCTAGTCTCAAGGTGGTGTCATTTATTGTTGAACCATTTGCCTAAATAGGTTGAATCTTGAGATTTTAAAAGCTAACTCGATTGAAAATTGAGAAAACAGAACCCAAATGCTTACTAATGAATCAGTGGTCCTTTTTATCTTGTTTCTTTTTTGGGTAGTAGGTGCATGGATTCGGTTTGGGTCAGAATTGGGATATCTTTTCAACTTACTCCTCCAACTTCTTAAGATGAGAAATTTTCAACCCAACTCAAAACGTACTTTGTTTTTCATTACCCCATTTTCACATAGGAAGCAATTGTGAATTTTCTTTCACGTGTATGGACACATATGAACATGCAGAATGAATATACACGCAAACACACCTTTCAGCGACTTTATTAGCAGACTTTGACTTGTGGCTTTGGACGTTGTGTTCCTGTGGCATAGACTGATAGCAGATCATTAATTAAGAATATGACATCTTAGAAAAATCAGCAATGAATATCTCCTCTTTGTTAACATCATTCTCAAATTTCTTCCAAGCCCCCCGTGTTCTTTGGGCAGAAAAAAATACTGGTCGAGATAATTGGAATGACCAAATTTTTTTTTTTGAGATAATAGAAAATATCGGAATAATAAAAAAAAGAGGATGAAAATTGTTATCCTTTTTCACATTTTCTTTGTTTCGTTTTCTATCATTCCTAAAAATCACTTGTAGGGTCTAAAATAATGACTCTTTCGTTTTCTATAATCCTTTAAAATCACTTGTAGAGTCTAAATAATTATTCAAAAGACGCTGAAGCAAAGAAATCTAAAATTGGAGTTGTTGGGAGTATGCTGAGATCAGCAATAAAAGGATCATTGCATGGAAGATTGGAATTTGAATTTGCACTACACGACCATAATCTTCGATCAAGACTTCTTTTATTCCTGTTAGTTTTGTACTTAAATAGCATTATCTGATTCTTCCATAGAGAAATATTAGGGTTCAAATCCCTCACATCAAGCACATTACCAATCCTTTGCAAATTCGTTGATGCTCTCAAGACTAAAGAGATGATTGTCATGTTGCTTATTTGACTTTGAATAGATTGATATGACAGTTTTTGGAGTTTTTAACTTAGAATTAAGTAATTGACCGTTAATATGGCTTCCACCAGGTTTCTATGATTCTTAATGCCTTCAACACGCTTTGGTCCCTTTTTTTTTTTTTTTGGCTAGAACATTGAAAATTAGTAATTACTGCTAACTTAATTGGCCTCCTATTCTTTTCAAGGAGAAGATGGAGAAAATTCCCACCAAGGTAAGGTTGGCTAATCCTGGATTTATATCCCCCACTTTTCTTTGTTTATGTGGGTTTACCAATATAAGTATGTGCATGACAAAGTTTAATGTGAACCCCACTGCAACGACTTTCTTAATCCTCAACCATGCCTTGTCCCCTAAGTTGGGAATGACATCTTTCAACATACCACCCCCCTCAAAAAAGAAAAAGTAGCCTAATCATTTTAGTCTTAGTGCTCAGAATAATTTGTAAGTTTGCATGAAATTATTGCTACACACTGAATTTCTGATGTGCGATAGCAAAAGACTATTCAAGATATTGAGGCGCCGAAAAAAGAAGATATTAGAGTATCAGTATTGGTGGTACCAAAAATTTAGCAATTTTACACTATAAAAAGCTATTTTGTTTATTTTACCACGTCATTTTACAAAACACCCAACATCAATAGTTTTATTTTAGTTTTCAACATAATTAAATAATATATCCACAGTGTGAACACAATAAATAATCCGACCTACAGTGTGAACATAATAATTTTTTTTATAACATTTGAGCTACAGTACACCAGCAAGGATAACTGTGCACTATAGCTCAACAACAAAAATTTAATGCTTTGGCTCCACCAATGCAACCCCAATTTTGTAGTTTTATGGTGTTAAAAATAGCAATTTAGCCTTTTAGCTCCACTAATACTAATGCTCAATTCATGTACTGGGATGGAGCATTATTTTTTTATTTTTTATTTTTTGATTTGATTTGGGATGGAGCATTAATTGATTATGACTAATTGAGCTTCAAATTTGAACCAACTTGTTTATCTCAAACCTCTTGTTTGTCCAATATACAGAGGATTGAATGGAAGCAAAAGATTGATGACTTTTAGGGAGAAAAGGATGACATTGAATTTAGGCAGCATTTTGAAGTATATTCATATTCACACATGAGCCTTACGTAAGCTAGTATTCTTAAGTTCCTAAAGTAGTGAATAAAGTTAAGCTGTAATCGACAAAATTTAGTTAGGATTGTCATACATGATACATCAATCAATTCAAATGTGTCTTGACCACAAAACAGGCTCTCATTTTTCTTCATTCAGTTTAACACATGGAAAGCTTTGGCCATTGCTCACTAATAATTTTCTGCTCTCTTCTTTTGCATCATTGGGGATTATTTTTAAGTGTGTATTATTATTATTATTATGATAACGCCATGCAAAGCAGGTGGTCAAGTAGTTCAGGTAGACACCAATTATAAAAGTACTCTCAAAGTTTTCCTCCTTAAATAGGATAATGAGGAAGTGCCGCTCAGATTGGTTTATATTTACATAATATTAATCTACTGGCCAATCTGCCTAAGACTTTTGTAATTTGTGGAATAAAACTTATTAAAGAACCGTTAGTGGGTCCATTTCAATTACATCATCTGATATTGGTCTGATTGGTTTTTTTTTGAATTATTGTTCAGAATTGGAATTAACAAAGAAAAAGAAAATGTCTTGATCCCTACAGATTTATATCATAATAAGCAGACAAAAGAGTTTAGACAGATAGTTACTTAGAACTTGCCCAGTTGGGATGACTTTTGGAGTGGAAAATCTTTACACAAGAGATGGGATTCGTAGAAGTAAAAAGAGAAAGCCCACCTCTTGGGAAAAAAAAACGTATTCTTTTTCTTCTCTTTGTTTTATTTTTTCCCTTTTTTTCTTCTTGTAGAAAAAGTCCATTTTGTTTTTCTGAACATGAATTTCACACATGCCCCAAAGAAAAGTCCATTGTTTTTTTCTGAATATGTTGAATTTCACACATGCCACCCCTAAAGAAAAAAACTGACAATAAAACTAGCAATAAGAAACTATGGAGGACTTGGCAAACACAGTAGACTTTATTTGAAATGCTACTAGAAGATTAGCATATTCTAGACATTCTGAAAAATCTTCCCTCTCTTGAAGAGGTCAATTGGAGCACTAAAAATACCCAATTTTCAAACCTAATTTTTCCTAACCACAAAAGTTAAACCTGAGGGCAAATGCCTCATTAACCCAAATATATTCTCTCACAACAAGGAGATAGAATTTCCAAATTTTCCTGATTGAGAGGGTGATTTGTATTCGTGATAATTAAATTAAAGTTAGGTGTGGGAGTTATAATGCCATTCCCATATGCAATCATTAAGAAATTTTTTTTTGTAACTCATAAGTCCTATTCAATTAATATCAATTTGTAATTATTCATAGTTTCATACATAAAGATGTGGGGAAGAAACAGATTTCATCAGTGCATTAATTAGAAGCCTCTAAACTGCAGTCAAAACATGACCCATGATTCAGTCAAGCAAATAAATCTATCCTAATAACAGTCAATTTATTTGACCTTCGAGGCATGATTTTTTTAGCTTTGATACTTGAGTAACCAAAAAATCTACAAAACTACAATTTAATCATACACATTCCACATTTTTTTTTTTTTTTGAGAAAACACATTCCACATATAATGTTCGATCAATTTCCATATCCCTCTTCAAAATGGAAGAATACAATATAGACGGTGCCTTGTTAAAGGTTTTTTTTTTTTTGGACTTGCTTTAAAGTTAATTGAGCTACAATCGTTTATGTAAAATGATGAAGTTTTGTTGCAATTTGACTATTCAATATGCCAAGTGAAAATTACAAATTCAATACTTAATTTTTATTAGAAAATAAAGGTTTTCTTTTTTGGGTTCAAAAAATATTTACTCTCATACTTTATAGATTGTTGAATGATTTTTTTAAAATTTTTTTATGAGCTATTGTTGAATGATTTGAACTTATGAATAATTTTTTTTTTTTTTTTTTTGAGAAACAGAACTTATGAATAATATGATTATTATATGTCAAAAAAATTATTAAATTCCTCATGCCTCAATTTGATGAGATGCCGCCATATCATAATTTTTTCCAAAAATAATATAGAGAAATATAGAATACATTATTATAATATAATCACATTTAGTTTTTATCTCACCAGCCATGGCCCATTTTTATTCATCAGGAAAAGATGAGAGGCCAACTTTTCCAAAAACCAAAAATATCCTTTGTGGAGTGGGAAGTTATAAGATGTGGTGGGTCAACACATACTATAGAAAAGTCTTTTACAATTAATAAGAGTATTTGGTAGGGCTGTGGAGATGTGGGGCCATCATTATTTTATTTTCTTTATTTAAATCTTTTGTCTACAATACATAGTACTTTTTACATATTATTATGAAAGAAAAAGAAAAAGTCTCACTCTCCATTTTTTTAGAGTTTTGTTTTGAGTCTGACCCTGTTTAAAAAGTCCTCAATAAATGAAAGAAACAACAGCTATATTCCAATCTCCAAGTTGTGATTTTTTTTTTATATGCTTGTTTATGTTTTCTGCAGAAAAACAAAACAACCACCAAAATGTCATCTTTCAAAAAAAAAAAGAACACGCTTTCCTCTCTACCTTTAATGGTTTAGGTTTGCTTTTCTCACTCTCTCTCTCTCTTCTTGAACACACTCTTGTGCTTGGTAGGTTGTGCCGTTGAAGTGATGGGCCCAAAACTCCACTGAAGATTTAATGGTGAGAGGGGTCTCTATCCATCTTTCAGTGCTCTCTCTCTTTGCCCCCATTTTCCCACTGTCTCGCATTTGGGTTTTTTTTTTCTTCTCTCTTTGAAAAGATAAGATCTTGGGGTTTTATATTCTCTGTCTGAAGGCTATGGGAGCTGACTTCCCGAGGCTTTGGCACATGCTTTTCTGATTTTTGGACATGGGTTTGGGAGATAATGTGGTAATGATGTTGAGTTTGTGTGTTTTGTTGGTCAACTTTGGTTGACTTTGGTTTATGGGGTTTGCTTCTTCAATGCGTTCAGCTTCTGATTCTCTCCTTTGGTTGGGTTTTGAGCTGTCTGCGAGTTCTATTGAGCTTTGCGTTTGATTCTGGAGGTGGGTTTTGGAGGATTCAGAGGTTAACTTTACTGGATAATCAAAGAGTGGATTTTATGTTCATGTCTTGAAGGTAGAGTTTGGAGTTTGGACCTGAAAGTGACAGTGATAGTTGGGTTTTGTGTTGAGTTATGCATTTGTTACGTCTGTGTCTTAAGTTTATGATGATTGAGAGATAGGTAATTGATTTTGGAGGTGGGGTTCTGATAAATCTGGTGTTGGCAAGTCCTTCAAAGAGGAGAAATGGACAGAATGATTCAACCTCCTTTGGTAAATTGTTTATCTACCTCACTTCTAACTTTTACTGCTCTAATTTGTATCGAATTTCATATTCTTCTTCTTTTGTTTTGGTTTTGTTTTGTGATGGAATCTAATGCTAAGTTTGACTATCCTTTGTATAGTTTTTACTCTTTGAAACAGTCATGTTATCATGTTTGTGTTGCTTGATGTTCCTGTTGAATTTTGTTCTTCAAATCTGATTTGGTTGCTGAGTTGCTTAAAGAATCTCAAATGGGACTACTTTTAGCTTTAAATGCTTTTCAGAAATTGGAGAATGCACTTTCTCTGAATGAAGTTACTTCTTGTACAATAATCACGAACCCCTTTATTCTTTTTTTCCCCGGAGTTGGATAGAGATGGGGTATTCTAGCTGCACTTCTTAATGTGGGAAATAATGTTGTATACCTGGTAGGGAATGGATTATTATTATTATTTATTTAGCGTGAAGCTAATGATATTGGGGAATGCTTGTGATGTCACACAAACAAGAGTGGGTTCTTTGGAAAAGAAATTAATATATAAATGGTATAATGGGTTGATTCTAAATGCAACCTGAGAGCCCTTACTACCCCATCATCAGTCATTATCCTCCTCATGGCTGTGCCTGGGCATAAAAAGTAAACAATGCTTTCTTGTCTTGAATTCTTTAAATTGGCAGACACTAGATGTCTTGACTTTTGAAGTTGAAAACTGAAGAAAAAAAGTAAAATACATGATCCATTGTGTCCTTTCGCTCCATTTATGGAACTAAAGGTGAGGATGGTAGAGGTAGGAACAGTGAAACGCATCGACATCATTGGCAAATTCAAAGCCTATTTATTATTTCAGTTTTCTCTCATTGCTCCATTATGTGTTTAGTGAACAACTTCTACTTCAGCGGATAAGGTATTTACTAATTTAGTCCTCTAATTTTGAGGCTTGAAGTTCTTAAGTTGGCATGATATTCTCGACAATCTTTGCCCAGTTACAAGCCTCATCCCATAACCTCCTTTTAAAAATATATATATATTATTAAAAAAAAAAATCCTTATGACTTATCCAATAAGTTTCAGATGTCTTTTAAGTGCTGTTTTATCTCATTAATCATATTTTAGACTAAATGCAAAAGTAACATATAGTTTGATCTCTGTATAAAATTTATTTATCTTTCCCAAAAAGGAAAAAACAAAGAAACGTGCTTCCATTAAACATTTCTATACAAAAATAAAAATATTAATAGGAACTGAAACTTTCAAATTTAGCAATGTTAAGCAAAATATGTTATTCTAAATCTTTTGTACTCAAACTAGAATATTAGGAGCTTGCTGACATCAGTTGATCATCTTGTTCTTTATCAGAAGACTAAGTGACATAATGATGCGTCAAGCTTATGTTTAGTTAAGGGAAAATGGTAAAATATCATGTTGAGTTTCCAGTTTCCCATCATTGTTCAGACAAAGCAGCTAGCGAGAATGTTAATTATTTATGCATGTACTTTGCAGGTTGATACAACAGCATGTCTATGTAGAGTAGACGCAGGCCTCAAAACTGTTGCAGGAGCAAAAAAATATGTTCCAGGGTCAAAGCTCTGTCTTCAGCCTGACATTAAACCATCCATTCATCCAACGAGGAGCAAGCCATCACGTGGTGACAGGAGCCGAAACCAATCCCCTCTGCTTCCAGGACTACCTGATGATCTTGCTATTGCCTGCCTAATTCGGGTCCCAAGGGTTGAGCATCGCAAACTCAGGCTGGTCTGCAAAAGATGGTATCGTCTTTTGGCAGGAAACTTCTTTTACTCACTCCGCAAGAGCCTTGGAATTGCAGAAGAATGGATATATGTCATTAAGAGAGACCGAGATGGGAAAATATCATGGCATGCCTTTGATCCTATATACCAGCTTTGGCAGCCCCTGCCTCCTGTGCCTAAGGAATATTCTGAAGCCCTTGGGTTTGGTTGTGCTGTTCTAAGTGGCTGTCACCTCTATTTGTTTGGTGGCAAAGACCCACTAAAGGGATCAATGAGACGAGTTATTTTTTATAGTGCCAGGACAAATAAATGGCACCGTGCCCCGGATATGCTTCGTCGTCGACATTTCTTTGGCTCATGTGTCATAAACAATTGCTTGTATGTAGCAGGTGGAGAGAATGAGGGTGTGCACCGGTCCTTGAGATCAGCTGAAGTCTATGACCCTAACAAGAATCGGTGGTCCTTTATTGCGGATATGTGCACTGCAATGTTGCCCTTTATTGGGGTTGTCTATGAGGGCAAGTGGTTTTTGAAGGGGCTTGGTTCTCATAGACAGGTTCTAAGTGAGGTATACCAACCAGAAACTGACAGCTGGTACCCTGTTTATGATGGAATGGTTACAGGCTGGAGGAACCCAAGTACTTCCCTTAACGGGCACCTTTATGCTTTGGACTGTAAGGATGGCTGCAAACTTAGGGTCTATGATGAAGAAACTGATTCCTGGAGCAAGCATATTGACAGTAAAATGCATTTGGGGAATTCTAGGGCTTTGGAGGCAGCTGCTCTTCTTCCCCTTAATGGAAAATTGTGTATCATAAGAAATAATATGAGCATTTCTCTGGTTGATGTTTCAAAATCAGAAGATGCAAGGGGGCCGACAGCTGAACATTTATGGGAAACTATAGCAGGGAAAGGACAGTTCAAAACTATGGTCACAAATCTCTTGTCCAGCCTTGCGGGCAGGAGCCGCCTGAAAAGTCACATTGTTCACTGCCAGGTTCTTCAAGCTTAGGGCTGTATATCAGAACCACAGGTGCTCTGAACTTTTTGATGACTCTATGTATTTTATGGGCTATAACGTGCACAGAAAGCTAAAACCTTGCCTAATTCGTTGTTGTTGATGCACATAGATCTGTTGTTGTAGGTTCATATTGAAAGTAGAAATCATGTTTACCATGAGGGGTTCTAGATGGATGAGGATGTTTGTTTTGCTAGACTTTTTAGTATTACAATATATATATATATATATATATATATATATATAATATAATACACAGTTGTTTAGATGTTGAAAAGTGAAGACCCATTTCTGACTAACTAGGTATGTTTCTTGCTATTGTTATAGATCTAGTTTTTGAAAGGGGTAAAATGCATTGACAGCCTTTGAACGTTTATCTAGTTGCACTAACATCTTTAGACTATAATTATAGCCAATTTAGTACTTAAAATGATTGAAAAGTAGCAAATAGCCCCATCATCCTGTCTGCATTCCTTCCAAATTGATAGCTAAAGTTACTATGTGCTAGCCATGTGGCCAGCAGAAGCTTGAACAGGTAATGATTTACATGTGCGAAACTCAGCAATTAATCAAGTTGAACAGGGCTCATACTCGGCTTGGCCAACCCTACTTATTCAAATATACCATATTTCCTAACATTTACCGTATCCTGTTAACCATTCCAGTTACTTAGGCTTAAAAACAAATATGTACTGTAATCTTGACTACCAAATGCTGTACTCCAAATTCCAAAGCAATATGATTTCTGCAGATTGTTCTGTGGAGTCAAATATCTGGCTTACCCCACTCATTAGTTCCGTAGGTTAATCAGAAGTACCTAAACTATCAAGAATCCTAACCTGAGAAGCATAAGAAATAGAATTTGAATAAAGATAATCTTCATGCACATTTTGAGCTAGATTTTGTAGTAATTTATTCTTTAATTCTTCGGATTCATGCAGATAATTAACTTAGTCAATAGTACTGAATATCATATTCAATTTTTTTTCTTATTGGCTTTTGAGTATCCGATCAGAGACGATTTAGCAACATTTAAAACATTTCTACTTATTGAAATTAGTCTATATCCATATCTTATTTATCCTCACTTCCATGTAGTATTAGGATATTGCATAACTTTTTTTTTTTTTTTTTGAGAAACAACATTGCATAACTTTCTTGATACATGCTATCAGATTACTGTTTTGAAACCAAAGTTATTAAAAATAAAGAAAACAAATGTGGTCATTCAATAGAAGTCCTAGGACATAGATGATTGCCTGAATCTAAGACTATCTTATTACAGAGAGGATGCATGTGATCTCTCGTCCTGGCTTTGCAATTGAATAAGTATGCTCTTTCTACTAAGGACTAATTACCATGGGTAGATTAAAGAATTTAAGTTTAGTTTTGAATTATCCTTTTACGGTTTACCTTTTCTTGCACAAGAATAATATATTTTCATTCTTAGTTAAAAAAGTTAAAGTTTCATTCTTTTAAATGCTTATTCTTAGGTAGTTTTTGTGAGGAATTCTGAATTCTCAGAAGCAGATCACCAATGTTATCTATCTATCCTTTTACATTGTCTTGCATAAACACTACGAAAACCAGGGCCAAATAAAACCTTCAAACCCAAACCAAACCATGAAAGGTCTGCAAATTAAACCCAGCATATGTTTTTTCACTTTTGAAAAAACGTTATTAGAAATATACTACCAAACAAATTTTTTGTCCTATGAGTATTTTAAATACGTGTTTTCACGACACTTTTAAACCACAGTTTTTACATCATTTTGAACAATAATACTCGAACACCTCTACCAAACAGGCTCCTAAGCATCCAAACCGATCTTCAATCTCGGCAACGCCTAGACCAAAAAGAAAAACCTAGATCGAAAAGACCCATATTGGAAAGAAAAACCTAGATCAAGGCTATCCAAATTGAAAAGAAAAAACCCACTTTGATTTTGCACATTAATCCCAACACCAAAGCCTGGTTTGGATAGCGTGTTTGCGCGTCTGCGTTTGCAACTTTCAGCGTTTTTCTCTTTTTTTAGCTGCATATGTTGACCTTTCTCCTGTGTACAGTGCACCCGTGCACTATTCACGAGACCCATAAACTTCACTTTTTAACAATTTTTTCATTAAAAATGGATCTTACAGTACTATTCACATATTTAAAAATTATTTTACTATAGTGTTTTCAGTTTTCAGCAAAATAAGTTGTATCCAAACGGACCCTAAATCCCTTTAGTTTCTAGTCAATTTTGGAGAGTGTCAGAAAAAGGGAGAGAAGGCAACGAAAAGTGAGAGTGAGAGGAGAGAGATGGAGACAAATTGAGAGTAAGAAAAAGAAGAAATGTGTTATGAATTTTGTAAAAGAAAAATCTCACATGAAAAAAATCTATAAAATTAATAAAAATATTTTATAAATTTTGTGTGAGAGAAATTTTTCTCAAAAATCTTTTTTCAACTTTTTTCATTAGTTAAATGCATACTTAATGGCAATTTTTTAAACGAAATTGGATGAAATGTCTAAATTAAATAAATTTGAAATTTATATAACTCAATTGAATGAAAGTAAAGTTAAGAGAACTAAAATGAACTTCAATCAAACTTTTTTTTTTTTTTAGAGAGTTTCAATTTATGGCGTCTGCTCTTGATAATAGCTCTTTATCATCAAACCAAGACACCAATCAGTTTTTGGTGTAGGCGGAGATTGAACCTCAGATCTCTTATACAACCATCAGAGACTTTTTCAATTGAGCTAACTAGAACCCACTTCAATTAAACTTAAAAGGTGTAATTTGCATTTTAGTCTAAAATTTTAGAGTATTTAATTTTATTTTTCATAATTTTTTTAATATATTTAATTTATATGAAATAATGAAAATTTATATGAAATAATTTATATTTAATTTATCATCAGACCAAGACACCAATCAATTTTTGGTATAGGCGGGGATTGAACCTCAGATCTCTTATACAACTATCAGAGACTTTCCCAATTGAGTTAACTGGAACCCACTTCAATCAAACTTAAAATATGTAATTTGCATTTTAGTCTAAAATTTTAGAGCATTTAATTTTATTTTTCATAATTTTTTTAATATATTTAATTTATATGAAATAATGAAAATAGCATTTTGGATCAATGAAACACTCGTGGCATTTGATGTAGCACTTAACAGCCATGTTAGCAAAAAAAACTAATGGAGGGACTAACAATCCAAATTATATGTAATGCTAAGGAGTAAAATTCAAATTTCAAAGTGTAAAATCCAATTTATATCCAAAGACCCCAAACATTTTTTTTTTTTTGTTGAAAAAGTTTTAACTTATGGCATCCACTCCTGATGATAACTCTTTATCATCAGACAAAGACACCAATCAATTTTTGGTATAAGCGAGAATTGAACCTCAGATTTCTTATTCAAAGCTCATTCGCAACAAATTTTGAAGCATTAAATATTTGAAGAAATTCTACCTCAAGAATATTTGAAGAACATTTGAAGATAATTTATTCAAATCATTCTTTCAAGCCTTGAAATTCTATTGGAATCAATTTCCAAAAAGCTTCAAATTATCGAAACTCTACGAATTCAAGCCTCTAAAATCTTGACAAAATCTACGCAAAAGCATTTGAATATGAAGAATATTCAAAGAACACAGAAAATTTAAAGAATAAGAATAAGAAGAGCAAAGTGGAAAATTAGTAGATGTTAACACTATAATTTGCAAATGATTTTGTGTTTACATCTATTTTTCATTCTATACGTCATTTTTTAATTTTTTTTGTGCATTGTACAAGTTATTGATTAGTATGAAAAATTATATTTTATCTTGTCATAAATGACATACCAACAAAGTTGACAAATCAAAGTAAGACACAATTCACATAGGAGCAAAAATTAGAAATGAAATTAATTATGATATTTGCTTTTTTTTTTTTATTATTATCAAAATGATATGTCATTTATATCATTTTTGTGCATTGTACAAGTTATTATTTGTGTGTTTTTTGTGCATTGTACAAGTTATTGATCAGTATGGAAAATTATATTCTATCTTGTCATAAATGACATACCAACAAAGTTGACAAATCAAAGTAAGACACAACACACAAAGGAGCAAAAAATAAAAATCAAATTAATTATGATATTTGCATATTTTTTTTTCTTTTCAAAATGATATATGTATTCTTAAGTAGGCATAAAATAGACCTATCACTATATCATGCAATTTTCAAATTTAAAAAATACATATAGTATGATCAAATCAATGCACCCTCTTGTTGTCTTTCAATTATTTAGTCTTCCAAATAAAACATTTTTTTAATAGTATCTACTTTATGACAATTGTTCTTTATTATCAAGCTAAAACATCAATTGGTTTTTAGCATTGGTAGGTAATGAATCCTAAATCTCTTATTCGACGATAAGAAATGAACTAACATTGTTGAGATATTAGAGGAAATTAATAATCAATGATAAGTGTAAAAATTAGTACAAGGATTGACCATTGGTAGATAATGACAAGTGTAGCAGAGGCAAAATGTTGAACAAGGATTTTATAAAAGAAAAAAATATTAAATTAATCAAATATGAAAATTTTCAGAATTACAACAGAAGATAAGGATAGCTCTAAACTGTAATTCAAATTTTTTTTCAATTTTCCTATCTTACAAGGAATATCTAACTAGACGAATCAAGGAAGCAACTTCCTAAATCTCGGTGTTACAATCTCATAAAATACAACATAAAATAACAATATCTACCTAGTCCCAGATCCTGAAAGGAATGATTGTGCTAGCAAGAAACTCTTTTCTTTCTGCCTTTTGTATTCATTATAGCGCAAGAAGAAATAACCAAGATAATCAAAATCAATTGGAGACATTTTTGCCTATAAACAAAAAGACATAAATATAGTAAGTCATGGATATTATAAGGAATAGGGATATTCAATAGCAAAATAGTAAAGTAGGAATAGAGATACCTGAATTATTCCCCACAAAGCCCAATATAAGTGTGAAGCTAACATATATGTATTTGACTCCACATAGAGAGCTTCGAGATCTTTGTCAGGTACCTGCTAATAAAATTATAATTGTTAAAGAATGAAAAATAAAATAAAATAAAATAAAAAAGCTTAGTTTTAGAACTTTTAAATGAAATCATGAATGCAAGGAGCCCATTATCAAAATTTTATTCCAATGGCTGCCATTGTGACATGCAGATGATTTTAATTGTAATTTTTAATACAATCAGATTAAATAAAAAGTGCAAAAAGTGTTTACACGGCTGTGATGATTATGGGCTAAAACCAACAGCCTTCATAACTCCAATTTTTAACATCCTAAGCAAATTAATTGGGACTCTCATATAGGACTATATCAAATTCATAAACCATTCTATAAACATTAAAAATAAAAAAAGACTGCATACTAAAATTTTAAGGTGCAAATGAAACACAATCCTGACATACCTCCAGTGGATTTTCAGGTTGTAAATAATGCCTGAAGAAATGGTATTGTTCATCCTTATTAGGGTATCTGCATTAAAATTACATTGAAAAGTTCAGGAATTGTATCATGTTTGAGTCACAATGACAAATGAGAATGAAACAAGCAAAAAAACAAAAAATAAAAAACGTACAAGCTGTAGTCACAATCATAGCCTGCATATTCATTAAAGTGATTTCCAATGTCGAAGCCTCTATAGTTGTATGATCCGTACTCAAAATCAATTAAGTAGAGTTTCTCTGAACATTCACCAAACAAACAAAAAGGTTAAACAATAAAACTGAGAATAATTACAGCTAACTAAAGACTCATATTATTCCACAAGTATTTTGTTATCTTCTATAGACATTGGAAAGCATTTTGAGCCCCAGCATCAAATTTGATTCCTGTTTTGCAGTCCATTAGTCATAATCATGGGTATGGCAGATACTAGATTCTCAAATAAACAGCTCCAAGGCAATAGATAATTGAAGAATTTAAGCAATGCATCAGACGGACCATAGACATTATTCATATAAAAACTATTCAAATTGACCCCACTATCTAATCAGGGTACAAAGAAAGCCCCATTGGCTGCAACTCCACATGATTGGCATAAGCAAAGTCTTATTTCAAATCCAGGCGACTTGAATGATAGTAATTCCATAACATTACTCTTTCACACGTCATACTCTAGTACTCACCATATAGGGTACCATCAAATTAAGAGATAAAAAAAACCACTACGTGTCTATAATATTTGCAACATTGATGGAGGTGAAAGTAGGGTGTCTCCACATGTTAGCGTGCATGTGTGAGTGAGAGAGAATTTGAAAGTGTATTATGAAATTTGGCACATAAATATTGTAACATAAACAAATCAGCCGTAGAACATAGTAACAGAAATAAAATATTCTTCAGTTCTGCAGTCAACAGAAGTCATAAATACCTTCTTCATCATTAACCATTAGATTTCCACAAAGCAAGTCATTATGAGCAAAAACCACTGGCGCATTAAGAAGGCCTGTCAGTTCCTGTTTCATTATCAGAAAACATATCCATAAAGAGGAATAAACTTTTCACCTTAATAAACTTAAATAGCATTTTTCCATGACCATTAGCTAAATTTTTTTAAATCTTGTCAGATTCCATCCCACCAAAAACTATTAAGGTAAAAAGAATAAAACTAAGAAAATTCCAAGGGATCATTATAAATAACTACAAGTCTGGGCACATACTGCATCCTACAATTGTTCTTCTGGATACCGATATGCCCACATTCTCAAATTATATCCCCCATCTGGATATGATTTTATTAAAATAGTAAAATACTCAAGGAATGGTCCCAGATTAATTGGTTAACAAATGGCAAAGGACCATTTATGTGTCTGCTTTTGAGAAATATTTTTTGTCAGATGATATAAGTAGTTCAAATTTACCATATCAATGTAAAATAACAAGGTCTCTTCAGCAAGTTAATATGTAAATACTGTAGTTAACTGTGCAGTCTCTAGACTTAGTTCCTGCACCTGTTTATCTCCAAAGCAGCAAAGTAAAACTTCTTAAAAAGTTATATCTTGTTCTTGAATCAGCAAGGCCAGATAAGTATGGTAGATAAAGAAACAGCTAGGTTCATGCCTAGTTAAAAGAAGGTACAGAAGACTGACAACTTTAAAATAGGATATAAGACATCAAAACAAAGCAATCACATGCAAAAAAATCTATGAAAGCAGGCAATACCTTGAGCTCAACAATCTCGTCATGAATTTCCTTAAATGAAATCATCTTATGCATCCTCTGCTTCTCACTATCATCAAATTCAAGAACGGATGCTGCAACAAAAGTTCAAATATCAAACGATTAACATGTGATGGATGGCAACTACAGAACACACACACACATCAGTAGGAATGTATGTATATTAAAAATGGAGCAAGGATCAGGGAAAAAAGGGTCAAACAGTGGACATTGAACACCAGGTTCAAGTAAATTAGCTTAGAATGGTATAGATTGACAAGTAAGCAACTAAGCATGACTAGTCATCCATCAGGGTGAGATAAAAGAACCTTTTTCAAAGAACTTGGAGATGTCATTCCATAGCTGAGGTTCTTTAGAGTCTGGAATTTCCACTTCATGAAACTTGCGTAGTTGCTTGGCAATCTCAGCAGCTAGCTTTGGCTTTCTCATGTCTGCCATGGGAAATAATGTCAATACAAAGGTTATATATATATATATATAAAAGTAATAAACTTTATTGAACAAAAAAAACTAGCACAAGAAAAGCCAGAGTGCACACAATGTGTGCTAAGGAAAGCATAGGTACAAAAACAAACTAAGAAGAATAAAAAATACATCTATCAAGCAAATCAACTAATGAAGAAAAAGATACGCCCCCCCCGAAGCATTAGTCCACCCAAACAAAGTTTGGAAAAAAGACATCTTCATCTTCATATTAGGAATATATATATATATATATATATATATAGATATATATATATTTATATATATAAAGATAAGTATACTATTTAATTGAGAACAGCCTTCAGCTTTTATAAATTTTTACTTCAGTTGCCATTGAAATCCATGCCTAAAGAAAATTTATTTGGCAGATGAGGATGCTAAAAACATAGGCTTGTCAATAAATGAAGAAGAAAATTAGGGAAAAAATGATGCCATAATTTAATTTCCAATATGGTTTAAGGAATTAACCAAGAAAAGGCAAGGAAATTTTTTTTTATGCATGTCCTGAAAGAATGGGGGGGATGCACATATATACACTTGTCACCTTGGATTTCAGATTAAATGGTACTACGAAATGGCCTCTGCCCTCCTTGCACATTCTCTAATCAATGCCCTTGAATTGAATGACAAGAAATTCTAAAAGTGACTACAAAATATAATTTCAATTTTGGGATTATTGCCACTTCAAAAGTCTTTCGTTCATGGGGAAAACCCGTAGCTACTTGTAATTAATGCTGAAATTGGAGTCTGATTTTTAGTGAACTCAGTACAGGGCAACAATGTACACTCTTCTTGCAGTTATCCCTCAAAATCTATAGTGCTCTAAAGATAAATAAATTACTCAGCAGAGAGTCACATATAGGAAATATAAATATAAATATATATATATCAATTAATTTACTAAAATCCATATTAGTCCTACCCTGACAAATATCATTCCCAAGTTTACCTGACTCAACTAGTGTCCGTGCATTGATAAAAGACTGCACCATTCCATTTCCAAAAACTCCAAGCAACTTGGCACCAAATCCTGCAGCCGAGAGGTATTTGATGGCCTAAACACAGTAAGTGATGAGTAATTAAAAAGTGAAACGTGCAACTAAAAAGTCGTCAACTATTTAGGAAAAGGAAAACTAAGTTTAAATACTGTGTGAAGCATCTTCTAGTAATGCAGTATAATCATCAAAAGTAAAAACTATTCTCATGGGCCTACCATTTTTGGTTTCCTTTAGTAAGAATATCATAATTATTCGTAAATGAATTCCCAAAAAACAACTTGCCAACTATGCTTAAGTTCGTTTTACTAAACCTTAATGAGAATTCCGCATCAAAGCCTAAAATAGATGATTATATAATGCTAGGCACCAGACTAACCTAAAAGCACAACAACAAATAATAATATAGAGATCTAGCAGTGCACACATCATCAGACTTTGCTATTAAGCTATAATATCAGCAAAAACAATACATACACTCAGTAAATTGCTTAACATAACACGCAATCTTCAACTTATTTGATTCAATAGAGAATCATTTCTAACAAAACAAATTAAGTACACAGTGAGTGATTATGGTCTTTCTAGACTAATTACACAAAAATGTCCATGAAGCTTAGGGAATCACCTGCAATTCCCTTTCGCGATTGATAACATACTCGGTGTTAGGCCCGTATAATCTGACTGTCACCGACACGTCGTTTCCACTTTCTTCCTTAACAGAAGCCTTCAGCACTATAAGAATTTGAAGACCGATTTCCAGTTAGAAATTTCAATACTTCAAATTTCAAAAAAGCCAATACTGTAACAAAGCAACAAATATTGCTAATTTCAAATTTCAATTTTGAGCTAATAGCGTAATCAAAATCGAGTAAGGAATATACTCACATAGATTTGTGATTCCACCAGAAACAGTCTCTACGGAGAAGCGAGAATCGTCCAATTCTGACCATTTCTTGAACAGATCCTTGCACAACTCTCTGCAAAAGCCGAATCGAATTTAAATCAAATACTTTCAATTTCATGCTACATCATAAATTAAGCTTCGTTGCATTAGCTCAAAATAACATCCAATCCTTTAAAATTTCTCTCGTTTTTTACTTATTTTCCCACGCTTTCTCAGCTACCAAACGGCAAAACTAAGCTCGGGAATTCAAATGCATTTGAGAGAGAGAGAGAGAGAGAGAGAAGAGTAACGAACATGATGCGAGGTTTCATGTGAGGCAGAGAGAGAGAGTGATCAACGGTGAGAGAAGAGGACTGGATATCGGAGCTAAGGTTCGGGTTTTCTCGAGCTTCCTCTGCTACTTCCATGGCGTTCCAGATCTTCACAGCTCCCATATTTCTCTCTTTCTGACTCTTCTCGTTTATATATAAATAAATATATATTTTTTTCTTCAATTTGCTACTCTGCTAATATGCCCTCTCTCGTGTGCGAAAAGCCTTAAAACTAGAAAATTCAAATCATGTTGCGGTGATTTTTGGGGGCGAATCGGGAAGTACCTATAATCTATATTATTATATAGGGAGAACGTGTGCGTGTTAGAAGTTAGAACGTGTGCGTATTATAAGGGATTTGAGTAATGCCGAATATGTCCCCCGCTGTTTCAACTCTCATGTCGTTTTCTTGATTTCGTTTCGTGTGCATTTAGCATGTCTTAAAAAACCTTTTCTTTTTTTTTCTTTTTTTTTTTTTTTTTTTTTCTGTTTAGATTATTTTAGCTACTATTTATGGGTCATAATGTATTTTTTGATACTATTTATGAATCTTACTGTACTATTTCAGCTACCTTTTAGTTTTATTTACAGTATTTTCAACAAATTTTTTTTTAATTTCAACTAAATAATCTATTGCCAAATAAAGCTAATTTTACAGTTGTATGTATCACATCGACATGTGCATATTTGGTAATCTAAATCTCACACGGAGGTGTGTTGTCTACAACTACCAGATTGATAGATCCTCTAAATTCCTCATAAAAAACAAGAACCTCTAAATCAAAGTCATAGCCGACAAAAAAACTAACTTTTAATTAAAGCTTTTTTTTTATGATAATGATATTATTTCATTATTTGATTATGAATAATTACATATGCTTACTTACCTTTCTATCAAAAAGGAAAAAAAAATTTGTATATGTCTATTTTTTTGAACTTCACCTTTATTATTATCTATCTATTTAGTTAAGAGTTTAGGATTAATTACTAGGACACAAGAGTGGGAAAAATTAAATAATATCACGTCACTTGTATTAAAATCTAATAATTGAGAGGCATGTACATAAAATAATCATATCAGAATTCCACCACTACTATTAAGGGTAAGGGGTGTTCACAGTGCAATTCGGTGCGGTTTTGAGCCATTTTAAGCACCGCGCTTCAATTTTGCGATCACATGTGCGGTTTGGTCGATTTTTAGATGGTATATTTTTCAAGATGTCATGATCAATTTATAATTTACTATTAATAATCATGACAATATGATAATAAGTTTTTTTTTTTTTTTTTTAAAAGATATATAACCTGTGTAACAAAAAAAAGTAACCAATTGCAGTGCAGTGTGGTTACTTTATTTTGCAGGCGGTTTTGGTCGGTTTAGGTGCGGTCGTGCGGTTTGAGTAGTTTGGTGAACACCCCTAATCAAGGGTGGTAGGGGATGGTTATTTTTGCACACATGTCTCTCATTTATTGAATTTTAATACGGTTGGCGTAGGCACATAAAAAAAATTAGTAGGATTGGAAAGCTCGCCCTTTTTCTGTTTGTCCTAAAAGTCTTTTGAGAGGTTTCTAAGAGCTGGTACATAAAAGCTAGGCTAAATCGATCTCGTACTGAACTACAATCTACGAAGAAGTAGAGGACCTAATCCATGGCACGTGCGCGCACAGAGAGAGAGAGAGAGAGAGAGCTTCTAAGGTAATTAATTTTGAATGTTTGACAATGGATTTATTTGTTGTCCTAATAGTTTTTTTTTACACAATAAGCTTTCATTAAAAAGAAAGTAATAATTATTTTAAGAAAATCATATCCTTTATGGTATTTTTTTTTTTAAATCTATATACTATGAAAATTTTAATTGAAATTAATACAAATTTTATTATAAAAAATTTAAGAACTGATGTGGTAAAAAATAATAAATAAAAATTCTTGGTATCACTTAAATAATATAAAAAATATATATATTAAATGAGTAATGCTACAGACACAAACTATTTTACAATATTTTTACAAACTGTTGATGTAGCTTTAACATTTTTCAAATAGTTATTGTAAGTAAAAATGTAATGTTAGTGAAAATGTAATGTTAGTGATAGGCCTATATTAGAACTGGTAAGAATTTGTCACATCAGCAATTTGTAAAAATGTTGTAAAATAGTTTGTGTCTGTAGTATTACTTATATTAAATTATTTTTTGTGATTGATGATAGCTTAATTTATAAGATATATATACTAAAATTTATAGTATTATTAAATTCAGTCTTCCTAAATTGTAACTTACATCTTACTGAAAAGAAATTTTTAAAAAAAAATATCAGTAATTTACATATATTGTTGCACTCAAACGGTCAAACTGAATACAAAAACACAACTGGAAACAATTGAATACAAAAAAACAACTTTGAAGTTTGAATTAAATGAAAGAATAGGATAACTTATCGTGAATGGCAGTCTTTTACAGTAATTTTTATTTATTTTTTTTTTGTGAATAATCGTCTTGACTCTTGATTATGAATTTAATAATATGAGATTTTTAACAATTAATGAATAGCTGGAATGGAACCCCCAAAACTAAATAAATACTACTAATTGATTGGGCCCACTTAGGAGAGTATCAATTTCCATTGGATCACGTTACAAAATTCGGCCAATCACAAGTTAGGGGTACGACTTAGCTTGCATACAAGGCCTTAGCATTTGACAAAGTCAAAAATCAGATGAACTCATCCATGATGAGAATGCTACGTGTTAATGCTTTAATGGTAGGGCACCAAAGAAGAAGAAGAAAAGGTTTCCTTGCGTGTTTATAATGTGTTCAACGAGAATCTTTTTTCTTTTTCTTTTTAATACGAAATTTCAAGAACTATTTAAAAAAAAAAAAAAATTATGGGTTTTGTGGGTTAAGAACGGTCACGAGTACATAGAGGTTGAGATCCTATTTGACATTTTATTTAAAAAGAGGAAAGTTACATTGTTACCCACATGTATGATCGAGCTGGCTTAATTACCAACCCGTGAGTTGTATTGGAATTTGGATAAAATATAGGGATGAGACAATATTTGAATTCAAATAAAATACAACAGTTGAAACCAAATCCTCATCTGAAAGTTGTAGAAGCATTTGAAGGGTCATTCTACAATACCCATCTTTTTTTTTTGTGTGGGTACGGTACCCACCCATAGGTCAAATTGAAATTTTGATTTGCAACTGCATGTAGAGGGAAAGCTAGCATTGTTAATTGTGTCTAAATCTAATTATGGCATTATTTTATTTTAATAGTATCTGATGCTTTCACACTTGTACAAGTTGATTAATTTGCGTAGATGGGCTGGAACAGTAAAAGATATATGTTTTTTTTTTTTTAAGGTAAACTACGTATTTGGTCCCTATCTTATATACCATATTTTAATTTGGTCCATAACATTTCAATTGTGTCAATTTGGTCCCTAATCTTTCAATGTCGTGTCAATTTAATCTCTGTCGTTATATCTTAGATGAAAATTGATGACATGGCAAATTGCCAAAATAAATTTTTTGTGTATTGTCATATCAACGAAAGCTAATTTTTTATTTTGGCCATTAGACGTGTCATCAATTTTCATCTAAAAAATAATGACAATGACTAAATTAACACAACACTGAAAAGATAGGAACCAAATTGAGACAATTGAAAGGTTAGGGACCAAATTGAAATATGGTGAATAGGATAGGAACCAAATATATAATTTACCCTTTTTTTTATAGACCAAAAATTATATTAAGAGAGAAAGCAAACTACACAGGCAAACAAGCCTCACCCTGAATAACAGAAACAAAAGAAGAGGGTTGCTACCAAAATCAAAAGAACCAAAAAAATTACAAGCTAAAGACCACTTTGCCAGAGAATGAGAAGCCACATTGCACAACCTGGGCACCCAACAAACAAAAATCTTAGGAGAAGATGCCAAGAGAACTTGAGAGTCAGCACAAATAGACTTAATTCTCCAAGGGGGGCAGATTCCAAATCAGAAAGAAGATTGGAACAAACTTGGGAGTTTAATTCTATGATAATCGCCTCAAACTCCAAGTTAGCTGCTAAGGTTACCAAGTTAGCTCTTACATGACAGTATCCCTATCCTACTTACCTTGAAAATAGAGGTATTCCTATTGATGGTACATGTCCCATGTGTAAGGAAGAGGAAAAATCTACCTCACACTTGTTCCTTCACTGCCCCTTTGCTAGAGCCTGCTGGCATGGTTCTTCACTAGCTGTGCACACTTTTGATTTAAGAGATTTATCAATGCAGGCCTGGATTTGTAATGTTCTAAGTTGTTACAAGAATTTGGATCAAGACATGATGAACTATGTCCAAGCTATTTTCACCTACCTTTGGACTATCTGGAATCACAAGAACCTTGTTTTACATGAGAGCAAGGATCCTAATCCAATGGAAGTTATTCTAACTGTTCAAAATTTCATATGTAGGTTTCAGGTGGCTTTTAGCAGCTCAAGCATGCAGAGAAGAAGACCTGTGCAGCATCCTTGTGCATACCAGAACCTTGAAGGACCTTGGGATTTGTTGATCAGAATTGCTGGCATCAGGAAAAGGAAATCCAGAAGTGTTGCCTATGCTTATGAAGCCATTAATCTCCAAGGAATTGCCATTTTCTCAGGTGGTACGAGTTGTGCAGCTGTAAATACTTATGCAACATTGCAGGAAGCACTTGTAGAGGCAGCCTTAAAAGCTAAGAGATTGGGTTTCTGCAAAATTTTGTTTTTGTGTAGCAACAGTAGGGTAGTTCAGGCTTGTAACTATTTATGCTCTAATAGCTGGCAGGATATGGTGATGGTAGTAGATCTTAGATCTTTAAAACAGCAGGGTGTTAGCTATAAAGCCTTGCATGTTCCTAGATCCATTTTGGACTCAGTTTATTGTATAGCTAATCTAGCAGCTACCATCCCAGGAAATCATAGCTGGATTACTCTAGATCTTGTGTATTGACTTTGTTTTATTAGTATATAAAAAAAGAAGAAGATATATTTGAAACTGAAATCACCAATTAATTCATTTGTTAATTACCTGGCTAGCTAGTGTGCTAAATAAGATGAATTAAGTACAATACAATAGTCAATAGTGTACCTTTTTACTCAATTAGTTACATTGCTATTTAACGAACGAGTGCTCTCATGTCTGTGCGCATGTAGAAGCAGTGTGTAGTCTTACAGCCACTTGCAAGAGATAGTGTGCCCCCCTGGGTGAGGGCGTGTGGTGGTCCTCTCTCCCTGAGAGGAATCCTCCTTTTCTCAATATAGTGGATCAGATTCAAGTGGTGAAATAGGATGGCAGATGAGCTTGAAAGGCTTTGGAGTAAGCTGTCATTTACGGAGGAAAAGGATGAAGGAATTGAGCTTGATTTCAACTGTACCAGGGCAGCAAGGGAGATAGGGAAGAATTGTGTGTTAATGAAGATCTTAGCTCACAAAAGTATAAGCATCGAGGCACTTAGAAAAATATATGAGAATGCTCTGGAAGCCAAACAAGGGTGTTCAGATATCTGAGGTTGATGAGGATCTATTCTTAGTGGAATTTGGGGATGGTAGGGATAAGAAAAAAGTATTGGATATGTGTCCATGGAGTTATGAAAAACAGTTGGTTCTACTCCAAGAGTTCGACGGAAAACTTACCCCGAAGGAGATAGAGATCATGTGGGCACCTTTTTGGGTCCAAATCTTCAACCTTCCCCTGGACTATAGAACGAAGGAGATAGGATGAGCAATTGGTGCCAAGTTGGGTGAGGTGATGGAGATAGATGTTCAGGAGTTTGGTGTTCACTGGGGAACGTGCCTGAGGGTGAAGGTGTGTTTAGATGTGACCAAGAGATTGGTCAGAGGCAAAAAGATCACCGTGGAAGGGGGGGAATGCAGATTGGTCAACTTCAAGTATGAAAGATTGCCTAACTTCTGCTACCGGTGTGGACTGCTGAACCACGCACTAAAAGAATGCCCAGAAAATGGTGAAGAAAACAATAGAACAGAGGGGGGAGGTGTTACAATATGGTGCATGGATGAAAGGTGACATCATAAGAAGATTTTCGCAAGACCAAAACAAAATGGGTATGGGAAGAGGAGTGGACACAGATACAAACCAGTGGGACACTGGAGTTGAATCGGAAAGGAGGAAGGTAACACCCAGATTGAACGAGATCTCAGTGGGGGTTGGTAAGGCTCAGGTCTCAAGACAGCTAAGCATGGAGAAGAACCCGCTGACACAACAAAAAGTAAAAGCTAGGGAAGGTGTAAAGGTGTCAGACGTATTACACGAAAAAGGAAGGAGTGACGGGATGGCTGAAAAGAAAGAGGAGAAGATGATGGTCTTGGAAGGGGAGGCATCAGACTAAGCCAAATCTCAGACAAAAGAGACAGTGAGCATGACGTGGGAAAAAGATAATGATCAGAGGGAAAAAGCATTGGTTGATGAAATTTTAGCGCCAGCTTCAGGCCTAAAAAACAAACCAGTAGGCCCACTCGGTCTGGAGACCGAATCAGGCCTATTGGCCATGATTTATGATAAGGTGAAGGGGTGGAGTGCGGAAAAAATGGGCCTAAATAGTAGGCACTGGAAACGCTTGGCCCGAGAGATTAAAAAAGAATCAAAAAGTAAAGAAAAGGGTCCTAAATGCTTGAAACGGGAGGGCCCAACACCATTATGTGAATTGGATCCAAATGTGCTGGATGTAAAACGCAGAAAAGAAGGCAGAAATGACGGTAAACAAATAAGTCACAACTCTAATAAGGAAAAGGAGATGGTTGGCGGAGAGGCGGTTGCTGCGAGGCAGCACCGCCGAGCCTCATGACGATCCTGGCATGGAACTGTCGAGGCATGAGGTCGGCCTTGGCAGTTCGGACTCTCACCGATGAGGTGAGATCAAAAGACCCACTGCTGGTCTTCTTAACAGAAACGAAGACAGGGGAGAGTAAAATGAAAGGGATTAGAAATAAAGTGGAGTATACGCAGGGCATCACAGTCCCTAGTGATGGAAGAAGCGGAGGGCTAGCTATGATGTGGAAGGAAGGCTCAAATATCAGACTTAGAAGCTGTTCAAACTCCCACATTGATGTGGAAATCCATGAGAATTCGGCACCAACTCCATGGAGAGCTACGAGTTTCTATAGGCACCCCGATGTAGGTAAACACTTTATCTCCTGGCAATTGCTGGATTTTCTTAAAAATCATAATACTATGTAGTGGATAGTGTTTGGTGATTTCAATGAAATTACATAGTTAGATGAGAAAATAGGGTGGCTAGACAGAGATGCAAATCAGATGGCAGAGTTTAGGGATTGTCTGAACCATTGTGAATTATTTGATTTAGGCTTCATCGGACAGAAATTCACATGGTGCAATGGGCGGGGGGGTGAGCAACGCACTAAGATCAGGCTTGATAGAATGGTTGCAAATGAGGAGTGGATGAGATTATTTCTTGAGGCGAGAGTGAGGCATGTAGTGATGTCCATATCGGATCATTACTTGTTATTGCTTTCTCTTACGTGTAAACAGCCCAAAAAACAGGGGAGGAAACGTTTCTTTTTTGAAGCAATGTGGACAAGGGATGAAAGGTATAGAGAAATAGTAGTAGGGGCATGGGATCCGGGGGCGGATAGATTTAGAGGATGGTATAATGGGTAGACTTAAAAGATGCCAGGAACAACTTCAAAAATGGAATTGGGCAGAGTTCGGTAATGTCAATAAGATGCTGAAACAAAAAAAGGAGAAACTTCAACAGCTGGAGTTATGGGATAGCTTACATGGGAAAACAGAGGAGATAAAGAGGGTGATAAGGGAGATTAATGAGATTCAGGTTAGAGAAGAAATGATGTGGAATCAAAGGTCTAGAGCATGTTGGCTGAAATGGGGTGATAGAAATACAAAGTTCTTCCACGCTACCGCAAGCCAAAGACGAAGGAAAAATTGGATTGTGGGGCTGCAAAATCTGGGCGGGGAATGGCAGAAGGGTAAAGAAGAGATCGAGCGAACCATTTTGGAATACTTTGAGACCATTTACAAGTCCGACCAGCCAACCAACTTTGAGGCTAGCTTGAGCTCAATAACTACCCGGGTCTCTCCAGATATGAATGAAGAACTGCTTGCGGACTTCAAGGTTGAGGAAGTTTGGTATGCCCTAAAGCAAATGCACCCAACAAAAGCCCCCTGACCAGATGGTATGTCACTAATCTTTTTTAAACACTATTGGAATATTGTTAGGCCAGAAGTGGTCAATTGTGTTCTTTTTTCTCTTAATTCGGGCAGGATGCCGTGTAAACTGAATGAAACATATATATGCCTCATCCCAAAGGTGAAATCCCCCCAAAAGATTATAGAATTCAGGCCAATAAGCTTGTGTAATGTGGTGTATAAACTAATCTCTAAGATCTTAGCTAATAGACTGAAAAGAGTGTTGGCTGCTATTGATGAGTCGCAAAGCGCTTTTGTCCCTGGTAGACTTATTACTGATAACGTGCTAGTAGCCTTTGAAACCATGCACTGCATCGATCAATGGAAGAAAGGGAAGGAAGCGCTTATGGCCATAAAGCTCGACATGAGCAAGGCGTACGATAGAGTTAAATGGGTGTACCTGGAAGTTATGATGAGAAAGATGGGCTTTTATTAAAGGTGGATTTCCCTAATAATGATGTGTGTAACTACCGTATCATACTCTGTTTTGATTAATGGTGAACTAAAAGGGAAAATTATCCCATCAAGGGGTTTACGATAAGGTGACCTAATATCTCCCTACTTGTTCTTATTGTGTGCTGAAGGGCTATCGGCTATGTTCAAAAAGGAGGAAGGGGGGGGGGGGCACTTAAAAGGGATTGCAGTAAGTAGAAGACCTCCAAGCATAACCCATATGTTGTTTGCCAACGATAGCATAGTATTTTGTAGAGTCACGAGGGATGAATGTGATAGGGTTTTAAAAGTACTTGAAGATTATGAAGGGGACTCGGGGCAAAAACTTAATAAGGAAAAAACCTCTCTCCACTTTAGCAAGAACACTAGCGGGGAGATAAAGGAGTATGTGAAGGAGAAGTTTGGGGTTAGAGTAGTTCAGCACCATGAAAAGTACTTAGGGCTACCACCGCTTATGGGGAGAGGGAAAAGAAAGGCTTTCAACCGAATCAAGGACCAAGTAGGGAGGAAAATAGCTAGCTGGAAGGGTAAGCTTCTTTCTCATGCAGGTAGGGAAATTCTCATCAAGGCGGTAGCTCAAGCAACGCCAGGGCCGGCTGAAGCTATAGGCGATTTAGGCCACCGCCTAAGGCCCCTACTTCTAAGAGGGCCCCCAAATAGTAATAATATATTATATAATATTAATTTCTCATCTTAAAAAAAAAAAAAAAAAAAAAAAAAAAAAAAAAAAAAAGCCCGTGAACTGACATGAAGGCTAATCCCAATTCCCATCAAAAAAAGAAAAGAAAAAAAGAGAGGCCTGTGAACTGACGTGAAGGCTAATCCCAATTCCCATCATCTGAAGAAAAAAAAAAAAAAAAGGCTCGTTTCTCACACTGAAGTGACACTATTCCCATCCCCAAATCTTTTGCTTGCAGAAAAAAAGATTGCAAAAGGCAGAAATCTTTAGCTTAAAGGCAGAATCGCAGAAAGAAGAAACAAATAAGAAAAGGCAGAAAAAAGAAAGAAGAAAAAAAACACTCTGACTCTCTCCATCTTGATTCTAAAAAAAAAAACACTCTTTTTAGTTAACTTACTCATCAATTGGTGTTAGCAATAGACTTGGTGTGTTCACAGATCTTCATTTCAGGTTCTTTTTTGCTTTCCCTTCCTTTGCCTCTTTCGTCTTCTTCAGCTGCTGGGTGTTTGAGGTTTTTTTTTTTTTTTTTTTTGAAGAGGAGCTGCTGGGTTTTTACTCTTTCCTTTTGGCTTTAGATTTCTCTAGAAGGCTAGGGGTGTCCACGGTTCGGTTTGGTCGGTTTTAGAGAGGTTTTTTGCACCATGCCTATAGGGTGCAGTTTCACCCTATGCTTGACCGCACCTCACTTTTGGAAGGTAAAAACCGACCTACACAAGGTGCGGTTAATCTTAGCGAATCAGTGCGGTTCGTTCGATTATATGGGCTGGACTTTTAAAAATTACTATTCTAAGTTTTGGGCCTTTAAGCCTTTAAAAAACAGCATTTTGAGCCCATTTTGAGTTCTTTTTAACTGAGCTTTTCTTTATCAAGTTTCAACCACAAGAACACAAAATCTCAACCTGTCACAAGACTCACAACATTTCAAATCAAATACACAATTATAGAGTATCAAGTCTCAACTATAATATGACTTAACTCTCAACCTGTCAAATTAAACATGTGTTTATTAAACACATTAACACATATTAATAAATCTAAACCTGTCACAACATTCCAAATCAAACACACAATTATAAAGTATCAAGTCTCAACCATAACAAGAGAAAATAACCCTTAAAACAAAATCAAACAGCATAGAAAAAAAAAAAAAATCAAACATTAGTGAACACAAAAAAATATTATAAATAGTATGAGAAAATACCTAGGAACTCTTTAAGCCTTTGAGATTTAGTCCTTTACTAGGCTGAAGCTGAATCTCTTAAATTACCCCTGAAATTACAAGAAAATAACCCAAAAAAAACAGAAATTAGAATCAACAAGAAACATTTAGTGAACTCAAAATAAAACCAAAAAAATTAGGGGTTAGGGTTACCAAAGACAGAACTACATAGTGGCAGAGCCACGGTGGAGAACGGAGATGAGAAGGAGACTAACTGAGGGCAAAAGATTAAAGAAAAATGGTTAGGTGGGAGCCTGAGAATCTGAGATTGAGAGGGAAACTTTAATATTTGTTTGGCGGGATTAGGGTTTGGAAGAAAAATTATGGATTGAGAGCAAAAGAGGAGAAAAATGGTTAGGTGGGAGAATGACATTCTGCGATTGAGAGGGAAAGTGAGTAGGTGACTGAGCTAAGTGACTGAGAGTGAGTTGAGTATGAGAGCAAAAGTCTAAAAAAGAGAGAAAGAGACAAGTTAGACAACTCAGTCTTAGGAAACCAGGTACGTGGGTGGCTGAGAGTAAATAAGAAAAAAAAAAAAGCTTACACACAGTGACTTTAAGTCTTTAACACTAACCAAACGGCATTGTTTTTCTTTTTCCTTTTTTTAAATGCAAGACAACTTAGACAAGACAACTATTCAAACTTTAGGACTGACACACGCTAACACTTTTTATTTATTGATGATAGGCACACTAACATTGTTTTTTTTGACTTCGCACGCAGTTGAGAAACTAAGAGTCCTCATCAAAAAAAAAAGAAAAAAAAAAGAAACTGAGAGAACAGAGCACGCAAAAAAAAAAAAAAAAAAAAAAACTGAGAGAACAAAGCACGGCGTGCTCTGTTTAAACTGAGAAACTGAGAGCATGGCGTGCTCACTGCTCAGCATGCCATATATTTATATAAAAAATTATATAGATATTAAACATACTCGGTGTGGTTTGGTTCTCGGCGGTGTGCAAGTCTCGGTGCCAATGGCCGCACCGGTCTGACATCGGTACTGAAGAAATGCCGCCGACCACCGTGACGGAAACCTTCGGCGGAGCCCTGAGAGGGGCGGATCGGTGCAGTCAGACCGGTTTCAGTCGGTGCCGGTAAATCAACGAACAGGCCTATAGGAGGCTATCTGGCTACGAAATGGTCCAAATGGACCCCTTAAAGATTTAAAGTATTATTTTGTTTTTACTTTTGGCTTTACACGTTTTGTTTTATTCTTCTTTTTGGCTTTACACGTTTTTTTATTTTTTTTATTTTATTTTTTATTTTTAACAAGAAATCAGATTTAGTGGGATGGAGCCATGAGGGATAGTGGGCTCTAGGCTGGTCTTAGTTTTAGTGTGGATCAAGTTGAGTCCTACACATTTTGCTAGTGGGTTGGTCTTAGTGGATCCAATCTTTTGATAAAAAAAAAAAGGTTTAATGGTACACAAAAAAAAGAGTATTGATAACAAAATTATAAATTTAGAATAATTTACTTTGTATTAATATTAATTTTAAATTTTTTTGTGCAGGTTTAAAGTGTAAAGTGATGATATTAAGTAAAGTTGCAATTGTGCTTTTGATAAACCAAGTTCTATTGTTTTATACATTAAATTTATATTATTCTAGTTAAATTGTTATTTTTTTTATTATAGATTGTGTTTCATTTATTCATAAATATTTTTTAATTACAAATGTCTACTAGAAAATATCCATCTGAATATGAAAAACTAAAAAAAAAAAAAAAAAGGCCCCATTTAAAGCATTCGCCTAGGGCCCCCAAATTCATTGAGCTGGCCCTGAGCAACGCCAACGTATACGATGAGTTGCTTCAAACTCCCGGATACGTTGTGCAAAGAGCTGAACTCCCTCATGAGAAAATTCTAGTGGGGCCAAAAAGATAAGGAAAGGAAAATGGCTTGGGTCTCATGAGAGAAGTTGTGCATCCCAAAGGCGGAAGGAGGTATGGGTTTTAGGGATTTAAAAGCTTTCAATCTGGCGCTACTTGCTAAACAATGGTGAAGAATGCAACAAAATCCAAACTCTCTAGTCCATAAAGTGCTTAAAGCGAAATATTTCCCGAATAGCGTGGCTAGTGAAGCGAAGTTGGGAAGAAGGCCCTCCTATACATGGAGAAGCATTTGGAACGCAAAAAAGGTGGTTGATAGGGGGTCTAGGTGGTGCATAGGAAACGGGGAAGGTGTAAGGATTTGGAAGGATAGATGGATTTTGTTCCCGGAATCTTTCAAAGTGACAAGCCCAGTTGGTGCCCACTTGGGCTTGGAGAAGGTGTCGAGTTTGGTGGATGTTGATAGGAGGGGTTGGGATGTGGGGATAGTGAAAAACACGTTCCTCCCCCACAAGGCTGAACTGATTTTGAGTATACCTACTTCCAAAAGACTCACTCATGGGCATGGACCTCGAATGGAAGGTTCACAGTGAAAAGTGCATACAATATGGCCCAAAAAGTGTTGAAAGTTAAAAGAGGGAGAGGGGAGGAAAGGGGCAGCTCAAATAGCACGGGAATGAAGGGAATATGGACGATGGTTTGGCGGTTGAACTGTCTAAACAAAATCAAACACCTTCTTTGGAGAGCATGTAAAAATATACTACCCACAAAATTTCGCCTGAAAACACGGGGAGTTGGCAAGGATGAAAGGTGTGATATGTGTGGGCTAGAGGAAACGTCGGGGCACGCCTTGTGGAGTTGCAGAATGGCTGAGGATGTGTGGTGTGGTACCAGGTTAAAACTCCCTTATTTTCAAGACCCCCCCAAGAGACTTCATCTGTGGGAAATCAAAGAAAGGTGTGCAGTGGTCAACTGGGAGTTGTTTGCAACTACCGTGTGGGGATTATGGAATAACAGAAACCAAGTGCGACATGGGGGACAATGTAAGAGTCACGAGATGATTGTAAAGGAAGCTACAGAGCACTTAAAGGAATCCCAAGCAGTATAACAGCCCGCTGAACACACTGTTGCACCTGATGTGATAGCGTGGAGGCCACCAAAATCGGGTTGGTACAAAGTTAACACTGATGGAGCTACGTTTGAAGATATCAAGTGCTGTAGAGTCGGGGTGGTCATCAAAAATGAAAGCGGAAAAATAATGGGGGCACTGAGTAAGAAGTTTGCGCTGCCATTGGGTGGGTTGGAAGCTGAGGCAAAGGCAGTTGAGGAGGGTGTGTTGCTCGCTTGGGATCTCGGACTAAAAGACATCATTATTGAAAGCGATGCTCAGTTGGTGACAAACTCCTTGGGGAAACAGTGCGTTATGCCGAGCTCTATAAGGAAAGTGGTCGAAGGAATCTTGGTGGACTTAAGAAAGTTCAATGCATGGGATGTCAATCATACCCGTAGGAGTGGCAACAATGCAGCTCATATCTTGGCTAGGCAAGCCAAATGTTTGAATATGTGTAATATCTGGGTAGAGGATACTCCACCCAATATAGTAGATCAAGTTCAAATAGATGTAGCTCAATGTAACCTTTTTTCTAGTTAATGAAAGTATCTGAAAGAGCTGATTATCAAAAAAAAAAAAAGTTACATTGCTATTTGAACTAACACGCTTAGTGTTGGGAATTTTATGAATTTGGTTGTTTGTTTTTGTTTAACAAAATTATTGAGAATTCTAATTCTGTAGAAAATGTCAATTATTGTGTACCGGCCCTTTAAGGAACTAAGAATCACTAAGGCGAAATTCAAATTTAAAATTTTACCTTTTCTTTAAAAAAAAGTAATAATATATTATTGATTTTTAACTAAATTATATATTTATTAATATTTGTTGGTTTTTTTTTTTTTTTTTTTCATGGTCACTTGTCAAGTGCTGGAGGATTTTCTCAAAAAAAAAAAAAAAAGAAAAAGTGCTGGAGGATGGCCTCACCGCCTCACTAGACTTGGATTTGTTTTTGGTGGTCAATCCCAAAATTCGACATCAACCTAAAGAAGACCAATAGCTATTGACACACTTCTAAGCGTTAAAATCTAAGAAAGACAATACAAATAATAAAGGAATTTTAATGTTTATTTTGAAATAAAGTGAAGATCGATGATGTAAAAAATTGTCAATTTATTGAGTACTCCTGGAGTACCATAAATGCGTACTCCCTCCCTCCTCTCACATAACTATGGGTCCCACTAATTAAATTTATAATGGGACCCACAATTCATGTGAGAGGAGAGAAGTACGCATTTATGGTACTCCTGGAGTATTTAATAATTTTTATGCGGATGGGCGATGACAAACTGTTTCGCTGATCAATCTGCAAAGAAATATCATGAAATGATAGAACACCGGTGTGGTGTTGGCCAAAGGGCCTCTGATGACTAGGTTAGGTCAATGTGAAAAGATTCACTTGCTTAAATTAGAGAGCTAAAATGGCTAAGAGTTGTAAGTATGAAATTGTATACCTCTCTCTCATGTGGGTTTTATAGCCCTTGTATTCATTGTCTGAATGAATATCTGCATTTATAAGATTTGGAGCCGTTGGTAATAAATTTTGTCCTTTATTACTTGTCAATGGCTATTCATTTGTTGGTATCTGAACGTTACTCTTTAGTTGTCTTCTGCATTTAATATCTTTTATGGCTTTGTCTGTCATTGATAACCAACCGTTACAACTTGCATTGAATAATATTTAGTTCATCCATTCGCAAGATGGTTGATTCTGATAAATTTACACTAATCAAAGATCATAATAGTATGGATCTCGAGATATGTTAAAACAAAATAATGTGCATCGGGATGATGAGATAAATGGAATAATCTATGTCTGACATTAGAGAAAAAATCAATGAAATAGTGCATGTTCAACAGTTATATATATAAGAGATAAAAGATTAGAAACATATGTTATTAATAGAAAATTACATAGATACATCAGAAAGTACTGCGTGCATAAATTAAATAGGCAAGGCATCCTTATTCCAACCAAATACAAGTATCAGAAATACAAGATGCTTAGCCAAGATTACAGCTACATTCAACTTGGTTAGAAGAAAACTAAACACCTAATGGCCTATTGACTATATGAACCAAATGCCCATTAGAGAGAAACGTCCTCTTTACTAAAGGTCCGTTTGGATACTACTTATTTTGCTGAAAACTGAAAACACTGTAGCAAAATAATTTTTAAATGTGTGAATAGTGCCATGAGACTCATTTTTAATGAAAGTTTTGTTGAAAAAAGAGATTTGTGGGTCCTGTGAACAGTGCACGGGACCCACTGAAAAACCACCATAGCCACAGAAGGACAGAAACGTGCTTAAAAAAAAAGAAAAAAAAAAAAGAAAGAAGGGAAACGCCGAAACGCAGATGCTGATAAATATCAGCTGTACCCAAACGGGTACTAAGTTTTTTTTTTTTTTTTGTTGGATGTGCGTGTATATATATATATATATATATATATATATGTATGTGAGGGTTGTCTTGATAAATATATTAGTGTTGCAACTTAGCCCAAACAAAAATTCTTGGCTCCGCCGTCGATTTGTTTTTTGGTTTTTGTTTTCGACTGTTTCTCTGTGGTCTGTAATCTGTATAAAACCTGCTATTTATGCTTTTATGCAAAAAATCTCAGCCCAAATCTCTGTGGAATTTATAAATCTCAGCCCAAACGTACTGTTTTTTCGGTAAGCTCAGCCCAAACGTACTGATATTGTTTTTCACTTTTATTTGTTTTTGTTTTGTTTTTTTTTTTTTTTCTCGTTGAAATGGGCGAAGAAATTTTTTTTAAAATGTAATATGACGTGGCAGTACATGGGTAGGTTGACGTGGCAGGGAAATAATATTTTATTCAAGCCGTTGGCCACGTCAGCTTATTATTAGGAACTAAATTGACCCAGGTTAGGGGTGTTTAACAGGGATTAAATTCAAATAATTAATCATTCTCAAAAAAAAAAAAAATTCAAATAATTAATTATCCCTAACATTTTAATTTTTAATTTTTTACAACCCTTTAATTCTTTTGCTCCTTATTCTTCTTCTTCATCCGGTTACTCTCTCTCCGGTAGCCACACAACCACCAATAACTCAGGTTGGTAAGAACCACCGTCTAGTAGATAAAGCTCTGCTCTCAGTTACACCTTCAGAGGCGGTCCAAGCTTTGAAGGAACCTTGGATTTTGGTACTCTCAAAATTTTTTTTTTTTAATCTTTTTATTAAATTCAAACCTTTTATTTTCTAGCGATGGTTAATCAATTGTACTGATAACGTTCATTATTGGTAACCTCTTTAATACAATCTTTAAAATACTTCTGTAGCTGTGGAAATGCTGCAACTGTTGTAGTTCCCTCCAACTGTTTGCAAAAATGCCTCTTCTAGTTGGTCTTTTTTTTGTTTTTTTCATAGGCAAAGCCTCTTTGCTAAGTTCAACACATAAACACACACAGAGAGGAAAAGATGCTGAGACCGCTTTTCACGAAGCCTACTTTGAAGCTTACCACATTTTCCCTCATCCAATTCAATCAACAGGTACATCATTCCAGCTTTCCCAATATCACCTCATTCATAAATCCTGTTTACAGTTTGGTCATCTTAATTTTTTTTTTCCTCTCCTATGCAGAGAGAGCTGCACAGTAGGAACAAGAAGGCGATGGAGTTCATAGCCAAAGGATGGAGTGCTCTCAAGGAAGTTGATAGAGTCATCGATTACTGTGAGCTCAATGATCGTCGTCTCATTCCTCTCCTTAGGGTAATGATTTCATGAATTATATCTAGAAACATCTGCACACTAGTTGATATGTGTTTATTTTGCTTTCCTATCTATATATGTTCGGTAATTGGGAATATAATGGAGAGGAAATAGAAAGTTTGATAAACTATGCGCAATGTAGTCACCATAAAATGGAAGGAGAGGATAATATGTTTGATATTGTTCAAATAAATAAATAAATAAATAAATAAATAATTAGCATTGAGAATTATTAGAATACTAGACTCACCCAAATTTTTATTTGTTTGTTGGTAAGTTGCACATGACGATTTGGATTTTGATCCCACAGCTTCATCCTCCACCTTATTCTTATAAAGGAGCTACCATTATGATAGATTTCATTGGCAACATGCCAAATTTATTTTAATATTCTTCATTGCTTTGAAAGCCAAGCAACATTGACATGTGTAAGGGCTTTTAAATTCAGTCCATATGCTGCTTAATGAACTTATTGGCTTTGATATTGGTTGATTGAGTTATGTATTATTATTATTATTTTTATTGGTATACAGAATTGCCGGTTTATCTTTTTCCTTCATCTTTAGTTCTGATTTTCAGTAGACCTTTTTTTTTTTAATTGTTGTCTTTAATTTATAGGGATAATTTCAATTCTATCTGACAATTCTGAGTTTATTTTAAATTTTTTTTTCCTATTTCAATATCAGGCAGCTAAGGAAAACTTTGAGTTAGCTCTAGAGACTGACAACTCAAATACCCATGCCAGATTTTGGTTGTCCAAATTGCATTTGAAATATCATGTCCCAGGGGCATGTAAAGCTGTGTAAGTCAACGGTTAACGTTTTCTAATTGACTTTTTTATTTGGTTATGCCCTGAGGTGGTGTTATTTCAAAATATCATTATTGCTGTAACATGTCAAAGGTGCCTAGTTCGGCGTAAAATGAAACAAAATTTTTTGATGCTTTGTTGTTTTCCTGACTAGATAAGGGTTAGTTTCATTTCAGTGAACTACATGGCTGTTGTTAGCTCCTCAAACTAACATGTCAAAGGGCTTAGAAACTGGAATTTTTTTTGGGCAGACCAACAAGATATTGATTGTTTAATTAAACCTCTATTAGCAGCCTTTATATTGTGTACAGAATTTTGAAATCAAGTGGGGATAAAGGATCAGTTCAAAAGTTTTATTTTTTATTATACTTATAAAAAAAAAGTTTTATTTTCGATTACCTTTCTTGATTCTCTTTGTGGATATCTAATGTTGCTTCAATTTTTATTTAAATAGTTTGAATGGGTGCAGAGCACTGTCATTATCCTTTTTTTTTACTGGTTTTAATTATTTAAATGCGCATAAAATTGATACTGTCTTACTTTTTATGATAATAGAGGGGCTGCTTTGTTAGTTGAAGCTGCAGATATGGGTGATGCAGATGCACAGTATGAATTGGGCTGTCGACTGAGAGTTGAGGTTAGGCTGCCTGCACTTTGCACTGCAGAAACTATATGTTAAGCAAAGTCATGGGTTTTTTTCTCTTTGGTTTAAATTACACGCTCATTAGGTCTTGAATCCATGATCATACTTTCCACCTTATTCTTACATGGAGAGGAGATGCTATTTAGGCTAGATCCTGTTGAACTTTTATAGTGAACTGACGTAGTCAACCTTATCAATTGGCTTTGAGTTTTCTTGAGTTTTGAAAAGCTTTAATTACTGCTTTGTAATGTTCTTTGGCTTGTCTTTTGGATAGAATGATTATGTCCAATCAGATCAACAAGCTTTCTATTATTTGGAAAAGGCCGTTGACCAGGTATGTTTTCAGAAGGCAGAAGCATTTTAATGACTCTTTTGGATTGTCTCAAAACCTTAATGGACATTGTTATGTTATAGATGCATCCTGGTGCTCTTTACCTTCTTGGTGCTGTATATTTAACTGGGGACTGTGTGAAGAAAGACGTTGCCTCAGCGTTATGGTGTTTCCATAGGGCATCAGAGAAGGTAACAGAAGCCAATCTCATAGATTGATCAATTTCAGTTAATCATCGTGGATAACATTTATGTGGGTGAACACAATCTATTTTACTATAAATCTAATGAGGGTAGGCAAGGAAGTAGTGGAAATGTTAAAGAGAAGACAACCTGCTCTTTATCTAAAGAGTGTCCTTGTATTTACAAGATGTAAAGCTAGAATAAGATTCAAATCTAGAAATTGGTTCACAAATTAGTCTTTCATATTTGCTTGGTCAAAACTGATATAATGATCAATTCCTACAAACCTGATCTTTCATTCAGGCAGGAACGGATTGTTGCTTTTTTTTTTTTGGGGGGGGGGGGGGGGGGGGGTTGCAAAAATTGTACTCAATGCACAAAACTCTCATTTTTATGGGGTTTAGGAGAGGTGATGGTTTGTAGCCTTACCTCCAATCTTTTTAGAGGCTAATTCTCAGGCTAAAACCTACCACAAATCGCTTTGGATGGAAGACACTTGCTATTGCACCAAGGTCTGACCTCTAAATCAAAGGCATGAAAAAAAAATTTGATCATTCAAAAAAAAAAAAAATAGTAAAATTCAAAACTAAATTAATATATGAAAATTAAAACCAATTCTCAGGCTAAAACCTACCACATATCGCTTTGGATGGAAGACACTTGCCTTTGCACCAAGGTCTAACCTCTATATAAAAGGCATGAAAAAAATTTTGATCATTAAAATTAAAAAAAGGTAAACAAAAAAAAGATATGAAATGATTATTTTTAATACATTTCTACTCAGTTATTTGTGATATATCAAAATATAATTCAATGTTCTTTTAAATTGCAACAATCATTTATGATTGATTTTGGACCACATGTTACTACGATTTCTCTTTCAATTTACAATTCAAATAATCCATTAGAAAAATCGTCTTTTTATTTTGTTGCGAAACTTGGCTTTGACAATATTAATGAAAGAAAATGTTTGTTTCATAATTGCAATAAAAACTGGAAAAAGTAAATAGAAATAAAACTATTTTATAACGGAAATAGTATTAACCAAGAAAGTTGAAAATCATATTTATAATCATTATATGTCCAATATTCTTCTTACTGAAAAAACTAATTAATGTAGTAAAAAATTAAGACAAACAAACACAGACAAAAAATAAGAAGCACTCAAACAATCCTTTGGGTTGGAATTAAAAGACGAAATCTTTGCCTATTTCTTTAGAACATCTGGTCTTTCAAGAGTTATACTGGTTATTGAGATATAGGTATGGAGGTAAGTTCATAGATTGTTTTTAAGTTTTTAACTGAATTGCTTTTTATTGGAAAATTATATATATTTTCTAGCAAAGATTGTGGTTACCAGGTGCTTTGCTGTATAATGCACTGCACATTTTGCCCAGAAATTTAATTGAGGGGAGTTATGGAAAGAATACAGATATAATACTCAGGGTGGTGTCTTAATCCAGAATAATTGTCAGAAAATCCTCCCTGATTGAGCCAGTTGTATTGCCTTGTGCCTGAAGGAGAAATGTGTGCATGTGGATGTGTATCTCCTTCCATGTTCTTATCAGCAAAAATGGAAAATCTATAAATTCAAACCATGAAATTGTAATTTTTTTTAGACTAGCAAACCTATATGTTGAACTAGTCTCAGTTTTGTACTTCACAACATATGTGCAGGGACATACTGGTGCAGCTATTGCATATGGATCCCTTCTTCTAAGAGGTTAGTTCATCCCACCCATGCTTCTCATGTTGTGTTAATTGTGGTCTTTTGATAAGATTTCTGAAGATTGGCTTTAAATGGATTCCTTTTGTTTTACAGTTGTCTTTTCAGATTGATGTTATTGTCCATAGTTTATTTTATACTTCCAGATAGTAGAGTGAAGATAAACACATGACCACATTTGTAATTGACATTTATTGGATTGTAGTTGACACCTTATATATGTGGACCTCTTGATTGTCTAACATGCGTGCATGCACATAGCCCGGGGGGGGGGAGGGATGGGGGAGTTATTGGAAGACTAATCGGAAGACTAATCAGTAATCACCATAAGGTTCCTCCTTGAAGGATATTCAGATTAGAAATGATAAATTTTAGTTGATTAGAAAAGAATTAAGAGTATTTTCTGTTAAAAACCTTCACACACACCCACCCTCTCTCTCTCTCTCTCTCTCTCTGTGAACTCTTTCAGCTGAGCCCAGTGGTGGCTCACACCCATTGGTAATTTTGCCTTTCTGAATTTTATGCTTAATGGCAAACTGGTGTATCTTAGGTGTACAAGTCCCAGAATCTCTTACGAAATTTAGTGCTAAGAGGGGCTCCTCCGCCAAAACAAGGAAGAACAAAGAAAGCCCCATGATGAATCCAGTAGAGATGGCCAGACAACAGTTCCAAATTGCAGCAAAAGCTGGATGTGATCTTGGCCTTAGATGGTTGGATAGACTTGAGGAGGAAGAGAAACGTCTACTCACTAAATAACATATGTCTAGACATAATTAGTTCTGTGGCACAACTAAACTGACATGAGTACCAACGAAAGGTATGGGCTCAAGATCAACCAATGAAGAAGTCAGTGTTCCGCTGAAACTCCACCATACTTCTTGTCTGTAATGGTTATTTGTCAGCAACATATTTCTATAATGTAATATGTTGTATGATCTTGATATAAGAAATATCTTTAAATATGATTGGGAATTGCTCCATGTGCCAAAAAATTCGTCTATCTTTGTGAAAATTGGATTTACTGTGCCAAGTGATTGGGGGTATGTATTGTTGGGTAAGGGTACTTCAGTTAGCTGAAGAAAAAAAAGGATCCCCGCCAATTGAGGGTAAGGATCTTCAAAAGAATTCTTCAATTCTTCCCTTCTTTAGCCAAATGTGCGACACATGACATTCAAATAAATGCTACATGGCTTACATCTAAATAAAAATTGGAAGGAATTGGAGGATTTAGGGGATCTTATCCCATAAAGATACATGTATTGCTTTTGTCATTTTCAGTGAACAAAGCATCTAATGGTGTGCCAATCTACCTTTTATGGGGTTGTTTTATAGTATTGTTTGTGCCTTAATTGAAGTGTCATAGGCACAACGTTGCACACACGTAAACATACACATGCTTTCTTGGCGCCTACAGAGTGCATGCTTGTTTAATAGTTACTGTGAGGGCAAGGAGAGTGGCTCTTGGGAAGTAGAGGATCATATATATATATATATATATATATATGTACTTCCAAGAAATATATTCTCCCAGAACATTAACAGTTTGTAAATTAGGAAAAGCAGGTTAGAATTATCTGAAAGTTATAATTGGATTTGGCACTCATTTTAAACTAAGTGGGTGAAAATAAAATCTACAGGCTATAGTTTTCACTGATTATATAGTCATAAAAAGAAAAAAATAATAATAGTGGTAATGGTTTGTCATTTTGTTGAATTAGAATGAATAATCAATTTGTAACATTTGTGAGTGATACATGAAAATGCAACGAAGTTGTCTATAACCCTCTACATCAACCCCATGCTAAAGAAAAGTTGTCAATTCTTTGGATTATTAGGCCATCTTAAGTTCATTACCATCGTGACATCCAAGGGCATCTATGCTTATAGAGTAAATAATGGGTAACAACAATGACTCGCTTTGAGCTCCACTTGAATAACAGTTTTGGTTATGTAAAATTCCGTTGCAAGTCCTCTCCTCTAATAGAGTGTGACAAAAAACCATAATTGGAGTGACACAAGTGTTAATATAAAAGCTCATTGAAATATGCCCGACTCCAGAGCTTGTACGTGAGACAAAAAAAGCTTCTGTTTTCGCTGATACGATATCCCTGCTACTGGTGTCAATGGGACTGATCCGTATCAATGAACATGACCTGCACCTGCACCATGTAGTGATGATGTACACAAATTTGGAGTGAAATTAAAGCTGCCCAAAAGTTAAACATGGGTGGAACCCACCCTTTGTGGCTAGGGCATGCAATGTTGTACCTCTCAATCTCAAATGAGCAGAGTGTAGTGTAGTGCAGTGTGTACGTACCTATGGAGTAGAGAGAGGTGGCATTGGTACGAGTAGCATTATAATATGTGCTACCTTTTTCATCCATATCATATGATGACAAAAACACGTGAGATATTCAGCAAAAAAAAAAAAAACACGTGAGATGAGATCCAAAGAATAAGAATTTGGACGAGAGTTTACATCAGAATTACCTCTGAATCTGATGGTGATAGTATTGCTGCCCTTCCCAGTACTCCCACTTTAATTTGGCTATAATAAGGCTGTCAAACTCTCTGGTGTCGGTGGCCCGTGGTCCATTTTTCCGCTAGAATTTGTGGGTCTGTTTTGTTTGGTAACGTTTATCTATTAATTTTATTTATATTTTTTAAGAATGTGTATAAATAAAAAAGTGTGTAAAAATATATATAATATTATTTAAAAACTGAAAATTATTGTTCAAAATCCCATACAAAACGGCCCTGTGTTTTTCCATACAAAACGGCCCTGTGTTTTTCGAGGCTGCTTCCGCTTTCTAATCCTTCTGTCCTAAATAGTTTTCTCACGTGACAATACATACCCAAGGGTATTGATGATCAACATTGATATACACTAGAAGACATCCCTTTAAGCAATACTTTCATTTCTTAAAAGGATGTGCTAGCATCAATTAGGAAACTGCAGAGCAGTGCTTAATATTAACGTGACCAGGCTAATTAATTTTCACTTTTCTCTTTTCACTACAGAAAGATTGTCTCTTGTTCGTCTATACGATTTTTATTTTTATTTTTATGAATGTTTAATGCTGTTTTTCATTGGATAAATGGAAATTTTGTAACTCCCTTCTTTGTTCCCGAAGAGTCATTAGGAATTCTTCTTAAAAGTCTCACTTAATTATAATGGATGGTTTATTTATATACAGTTTATAATGGTGGTGTGCAGAGAGCATAATGGGGGGTGGGGGGCCCTTATTGAGGTGTGGACTGAGCCAAGTAAACTCAAGAAGAGAAAGCTTGGTGTGCTATATGTAGAGCAGCAGCCAAAGGTTTTTAATAATATAATCATCGAAGGAGACCCGTGGAACGTGGTTGAACCTCTAAAAGAAATCCTGATTTCTCCCTTTAGGGGAGTATTATAGTTGTTATTGAGGAGATTCTTAATGTGGCCAAATCTGCAATGTGTTTGCTCATATTTTTGCTCATTGGGTAGCCTTTTTTGTCTTGAATTGGGCTAGTTGAGTAGTACAGCCCCGGAAGGAGATGACCCTAAGCCTAGACTCTCTTATGGCCCGTTTGGATTGAGGGAAAGGGAGGGATAGTAGAGTAGAATTGACCCAAAATTAATATATTTTTAGCCAACTCTACTCTATTCTGCTTCACTCCCTTTCCTTCCCCCCTCAATCCAAACAGGCTCTTAATATTCTATTTTCTAGCTCAATCAATAAAGTATTTATTTAGCAAAAACAAATCTACCTTTTTTTATAAGAGAAAAATCAAAACTTTCATTATTGTGAAAATGAGACTACATCCAAAGACAATTGTTGATTAAAAAATGAAGGAGAATCCTCAATCCAATAGCTAAGTGAATCTAAGATTTTTGCTTGCTGAGCTAACACATGTTTTGCCTTAACTCAGCCAATATATATATAAATATATATATATTTATATTTATATGCGTGTGTTGCTTTATTCCCTTCTCTATTTTTGTGGCTTACGGCCCAGGTTTTGAACATTTATTAATAAAAATCTACTATTTTTAGTAGTGTAAAAATATAACTTCCACAGTAAGCCTATGTGTTAGTGGAACCATATTTGATCACTATTTAGTCTCAACTACCATCTTCTTTCCTATCAAAAGAAAAAAAAAAGGTGTAAATGCACTTTTAGTCCTTACATTTTGACTTTTTTTTCATTTTTATCCCTACATTTCCATTTCACCACTTTTAGTTCCTAAACCAATTAACGTGTGTTATTTTAGTTCTTTCCGTCAATCAACAGATGGAAATAACTGAGATGACTAACGGATGGATTAAAATATTATTAAAAATTTACTGTAGCACTCATCAGATTAAAAAAAAAAAAAATTCAAGATCTATTTCATCTTCAATAAGAACACCAAAGAACACAGACCCTCTACTTTAATATTATAATAGGAAATTTGAATATATAAACCAAATCAACAAAAAAACATAACAAAAAAAATTCAATCTTCCTCAAAAATAAGCATTGATCGTGAGAGAGGGAGAGGGAGAGATAGATTGAGAGCAAGAGAGAGGTAAAGGACCACAGATTGGTGGGTGGGTCTGAAGGAGGCGAGATGGGCGGGTGGGTCTGACAGCGGCGAGATGGGCGGGTGGGTCTGATAGCGGCGAGATCAGTCGGTGGGTCTGAAGGAGGCGACGGCGACGACGAGGAGATCGTGTTAGCTTCTTGGCTTTGAGGATCGGTGTTAGCTTCTCGGTTTTGGTTGGGTTTGTAGATCAGAGATCGTGTTAGCTTCTCGGCTTTGAGGATCGGTGTTACCTTCTCGACTTTGGTTGGGTTTGTAGATCAGAGATCGTGTTAGCTTCTCGACGGTGTAGATCTGTGGCAAAGACGATGACGGTCCGGTGAGGCTGAGGCCTGAACCTGCTACATGACCAGACCAACGAAGGTTGGGCACGATCAGAGATCGTGTTGCTTGGGTTTGAGGATGGGGGCTTTGGAATTTATGTTTTTTTTTTTATTTATAGTGTTTTTATGTTGAATTTTTTGGGTTTATGAATTTGGTTTCTGGGTTTATGAATTTTATTTGCTGGAGGTTTCATTGTTGATTGAAAGATGAGAAAATCTGGGTTTGAGTTGTGATTTTGTATAACTGGGTTTTGTGGTTTGAGAAAATTTGAGAAGATTTACTGCTAGGTTTGTGTTTGTGTTTTTGCTGGAGATCGATTTGTGTTTGTGTTTGTGTTTGGTTGACAAGAAAGGGCAAGAAAATGCAAGTAAATCTGGGCATGTGTTCTTATGTTTAAAATCTGGGTGTGTGTTCTTTGATGTTCTTGTTGAAGATGAAATAGATCTAGATTTTTTTTTTTTTTTTTTTTAATTTGATGAGTGCTATAGTAAATTTTTAATAATATTTTAATCCCTCCGTTAGTCATCTCAGTCTTTTCTGTCTGTTGACTGACGGAAAAGACTAAAATAACACGCGTTAATTGGTTTAGGGACTAAAAGTGGTGAAATGGAAATGTAGGGACCAAAATAGAAAAAGCCAAAATGTAGGGACTAAAAGTGCATTTACGCCAAGAAAAAAAACTATAATTTTCTTTTTTTGGTAGAAGAAAATTTATCAGGGAGCGATTAGTGTGGCTTCCATATGTGGATGTCACCATAGTAGCACTTTAATTGCTCCTAGCTTAGATCCCTGTTGTGTATTCAATATAAGGGTACAAACTACTGAGTTGCTTGCTGAGCTAACATATGTGTTGCCTTACTTCAGCCAAAAAAAAAAATTTGCCTCATTTCTTTCTCTATTAGCGTGACTTACAACCCAAGTTTTGAACATATATTAATAAAAATATACTATTTTTAGTAGTGCAAAAAAAAAAAAAAAATCATAATAAGCCTATTTGTTTGTGGAATTGTATTTGATCACTATTTAGTCTTAACTATCATCTTTTTATTTTTTGGTAGAAGAAAAATAATCAGGGGATGATCAATGTGGCTTCCATACTTAGAAGTCACCATAGTAGCATCCTAATTGCTCCCGGCCTAGACTCTTGCTGTGTATGCAATACAAGGGTACAAGGAGCATTACTGAGCTGCTTGCTGAGCTAACATATGTGTTGCCTTAATTCAATAAAAAAAAAAATGTGTTGCCTTATTTCTTTCTCTGTTAGCCTGATTTACGACTTAGGTTTTAAACATTTATGAATGAAAAGATAATATTTTTAGTAGTGCAAAAAAAAAAAAAAAAAAAGTTTCATAGTAAGCCTAATTGTTTGTGGAACTATATTTGATCACTATTTAGTCTCAACCATCATCTTCTTTCCTATAAAAAAAAAAAACCTATCATCTTCTTTTTTTTGGTAGAAGAAAAATAGTTAGGGGTAGGGCTGTAAAGAAAACTGACAAACCGAATGGATCGATCGAAACCGCCCTAACTGAGTTCAAATTTTTAGTTTTTTTTTTTCGGTTCGGTTCGGTTTCGGTTTAAATTTAAAAAAAAAACAAAATTGATCAGTTCGGTCTCGGTTTTAGTGAAAATAATACCGAACCAACTCAAACCGACCGATATATATTATTATATGTAAAATATGTTTAATATATGTATGTTGCCTTAGTGGTTAACACGCATGATAAACTACGTTGTTTTGGGTTTTATTTAAATCTAGACATCTAAACCCTAGCATCTCTTTCTCATTCAGCCGCTCATCCCCAGAATCGTTTTTCCTCTCTCTTCTTTGCAAATACTCTCCTCTTCTCAGCCACTCTATCCCCTCTCTCTCTCTCATCCCTTACCTAGTTCTTTAGCCACCATCTTTTTCTCTTAGATGATAGGCCATTGGAGATCAGAAGACTCTCCAGTGCTACCACTCTCTTGGCTTGGATTTAATTTGTTTGGGTTTATATTTCGAGTTTGTTATTTGTTTCTTTAATATAGTTTTATTGGGTTTGTTGTTTGTTTCTTTTATCTGTTTATTATTATTATTATTATTATTATTATTATTATTTTTTTTTTTTATCTTTATTTGTTTACTTTCTTAGAAAATAGATGAGGTAAGGAAACCGAATAAACCGACCGTTGTTTTCACGGTTTGGTGTCTTGCGGTTTTCTTTTTGTCTCGGTCGGTATCGGTTTTGAAGTTGGCAAAATTGAGGGTATCAGTTTGGGGCAAAATATGGTCTTCACATCGACCGAAACTGACCGATTACAACCCTAGTTAAGGGCAACATAGGGGTACAAGGAGCACTACTAAGTTGCTAGTGCATTAGGGGGGACTTGAACTCACATCCAAAGTTGTACTCGCTCAAGTTCTTTACCACTAGACCACCAACCCAGTTGGAAATTAAAATCTTTCATATGTAAACAATCAACAACTAAACATTGAAAAAAAAAAAGAAAAAAAGAAAAAAAGAGAGGCATTGTAATGGAAAGAGTTTTTGAAGTTGAGGTAAAAAATCACACTGTTGTTTTTATTTATTTATTTATTTTTTATGGGAGCCAAAATGACTCCTTGTTCACCTATAGTTGTAGTTGTCCATGCATTTAAGTTTTAATTGGACAATCCAGCTAGCAAAGGAATTACATGTAAAGAATTTAATGGTAGAATGAGACTCAAAAGCTTATATTGATGGCCTTCTGAAGACAGATGATTCTCCATCATGAAAAATATTTATGTTATTAGAGGATATTAATAGGAGGTCATTAGATTTGTAAATGGGCTTTAAACTTTAAAGAACAAGTTTGAAGAATGTTTATTGCCTTGCCTCAATCTTTTCCAGTTGAGTTTGCATCAGCCTCAAGGCATGTTCGTAATTCTAATTCCCCTAGTCTAATGGGATAGTCTTTCTCACAAAGGGATTCATTCCGGAGTGGTTTGCCGAGAAGGGAGAAGGGGAAGTTTGATTTCGATTGGAGAAAGAGATCGGGGTTAGGTTAGGAAGAAATAGATTGGTTCCATTTTTGACTCACCGTACTTCCAAAAATAAAAAAATAAAAACACATATTATATGGTCATTATTATGGTTTGGTGAGGCATTGGGAATTTGGGACCTAATGGAATTTCAAATCTTGATTAACTTAGTAATTTACACTAATTAGTAATTACCGTAACCTAATCGCCCCATAATAAATGAACCCGTCGGCACATACATTAAAAACTGTCACACATTCCGATTCTACCCTCCCGGCCGTTAAGCTTCCCAATTATACGTAACATTTCCACGCGCATTCATTGCGCGTGTTGAAACTGTATCCCATACCCCATAGGCACAGCATTCCAACAAATCCCAAGTCGCCACGTTTCACCGTCTCAAAGATATTTCACGGAGACAAAAATCTACTACAACGACCCCTTTCTTCACCTCTTGCAAGCCCACACTCACAATCTCCCCACGTCACACCCATCCAGGGTCATCCTCGACATATAACATCAACCCACGAGGTCAATTTCGTCCAAAAGAAAAATAATACCCAAAAAGCGTGAACCTGGGACTCACTGAACTCTATGATGACTAAAAAGCAAAACGTCCTTTCCCTTCGTTTCGCTTTTATAAATACTTAGGACAGTTATTAGGGTTTTTCAGCCTTATTGGGAAGGTAAGGATTTTGTGAGAGAGTGACACAGATAGAGAGAGAGAGAGAGAGAGAGAAAAAAAAAATCAGATATAATATCATTTTCTCACATATACACACAAAAATGTAAGCATATACAATACAATGACCCATTTCTTCTCTCTGTCCGTACACTTCTAAAGGGTTTCTTCATTTCCCAGTTCTTCTATATATATGATGACCAAAGCAAAGATACCCCCACACCACCACTCATCAGTGAGAGAAAAAAAAAGGCTCTCTAAAGTTTCTCTGTCCGTACATAGAGTCAGCCATTTTTACTTTGAGCTTTGAGTTTTTTGAGAGAGCCGAAATATATATATATATATATATTTATATGTATTATACAACAACAACAATGACGTGGTCTGATGGTGTGACTGAGTCAACCCAGAGGCCACAGACTCGCCCAACTCAACTCCCTTACGTGCCTCCACACCTCAGAAACAAGTACAACAATGGTGCTATTTCCTCCATGCCCACTTCTTCTCTCAACGACTATGCCAACAACAATGCCAACTCGTACGGCTTTACTACTGAGTCAACTCAACCTCCACTCGGCCAAGGAGGCCGTGGTTACGGCCACCGTGGCCGCGGTGGCCGTGGAGGACGTGGACGGTTCCACCAAACCCAAGAGCAAGACCAGTACAATATCGCTTCCAAATTCGAGGAGCTAGAGGTCAACGTCGACGACGAATCACCAGAGTCAACGAATTTCGCCGCCTACGATGACATTCCGGTGGAGGTGAGTGGGTCGGAGATACCATCGCCGGCGATTAGCTTTGAGGAGATAGACTTGGGTGAGAGTCTGAATAGGAATATAAAGCGGTGCAAGTACGTGAAACCCACTCCGATTCAGCGCCACGCTATTCCCATAGCCTTGGCTGGTAGAGACCTCATGGCTTGTGCCCAAACTGGGTCTGGCAAAACCGCTGCGTTTTGCTTCCCAATCATCCACGCCATTCTCGAGCTCAACCGTTTTTCAAAGCCGGGTCGGGTCGCTTTCCCGCTCGCTCTCATTCTGTCCCCAACTAGAGAGTTGGCTTGTCAGGTTTTATTTTCTTTTTCTCAAAATGGGTTTTGGTTGAGATATTGAATATTGGGTTTTGTGTTTTTTGGGTTTTTTTTTTTTAAATGTGTATTTTTGTGTGGTAGATTTATGAGGAGGCGAAGAAGTTTGCGTATCAGACTCGGGTCAGGGTCGCTGTTGCCTATGGTGGGGCTCCGATTGTTCATCAGGTTTGTGGTTTTTGATATATATATTTTTATAATGTTGCACATACTTGTGTTGTAAGCTTGGGGCTTTTTGTTTTGTTGGGTTTTTCAAATATGCTTTGTTTATTATACATGGATTGTATTTGCCCTGTGTTTGGTTGGTAGGAAAAGATATGGAATAGAAAATGGAAATTTGAATTGACTTTTATCATATTGAGTATCTTAATAAAATACTCTAGAATGAGTTTGCATTTCAATACCCTCTCATTTTATCCCACCCATGATGTCTTATGTTCTGCTCTTCACTTTTCATGGTGGTGGTTGTTTTTTTATATTTATTTTAGGTATTACTTTTCCTGTGATTTTTGTTTCTTTTCTGTCCATTGCATCACGTGGATTGCTAACGTGATATACTGTAGGTGTCCAGATTAGGGAGTAAGGACATCTTTAGAGTTATGGTGACCCAATTTCTCCTTATTATGTCATCTTTGCCATCATTCCCCACATTATCGAACCCCACTTTGTGAATGGCTTGTATTTATAAATTGCTTGCAGTATGTTAAGGAACTATATCAAATTTTTCATTTGATTCTTCCATTTTTGTTATGTATTTTTATGCCTTACTGTAGGGACCTCTTGTTGGTTTGTATAGTGTTGTTGGGATTTAATTTCACTTTTCTATTTAAATTTTGCTTCACGTTTTGTTGTAGTTTGCAAAAATGTATTATATTGTCAGATAGCGCATTGGATCAAGTCCAAGTATTTTTATTGATACATCTTCTGTATGTTACCTGTGTTTGTCAAATGTATTGTTCTGTTTATGTTTTTAAATCGGTTTATATGCCCACAGGATTTCTTAACTTACAATTGTTTGTGCTTTTTTTGTCCCAATTTTTGAAGTACCCGTGGGCTACAACCATGGGAAATAGCCCTCTTTCGATCCTTGGTAAATATGAGATTCAATTCCTCATGTTTGTCGTTTCCACTTTCCTTCTAACTTTTGATTCTGCAGTTACATAACTTGGAAAAAGGTGTTGACATCTTAGTGGCCACTCCGGGGCGGTTAGTGGATATGATTGAGAGAGCCAAAGTTTCACTTAGTATGATAAAATGTTTGGCATTAGATGAGGCTGACCGGATGTTGGACATGGGTTTTGAGCCCCAGATCAGGAAGATTGTGCAGCAAATGGACATGCCTCCATGTGGTTTAAGGCAGACAATGTTTTTCAGTGCTACTTTCCCAGATGAGATACAGGTCTGTTGACATTTTTCCCTGCTCATTTTCATATCTTGCTCTTGTTATTTTTTATTTTATTCTATTTTTTTTTGTGTGTGGGCAATGAGTTAGATTAGTAATTTTCTGCATAATTTTGGCATGTATAAGCCATATGAAAATTGGATATTCCGAAGGACATCTTTTATGTCTGATCTGCTTGTCAATCTCATTTAAAGTTCTCATTGAGCAGATTATTTGGTAAAAGATCATTTTGCATTCTCTAAACTGAGTGCTAAGTCTTCTCTTTGTTGTATATAGTTTGAGAAATGCTACTGGAAATCTTCATATTAGATTGTGCATTGTAATATAATTTGATAAGTGATTTGTGACTTCTTCATAGATATAGACTCCTATTCATTGTAACCCTGTCCATCTTTGGTTTGTTTTTGAATCATTTGCTGGTAAATAATCTGTTTGAGCCTTAATTTCTCTTTTTTTATTTAAAAAAGATTTAATTAAAATAAAAATGCAAGGTACTCTTGCATAATAATGAGAATTGTGTTTCTTTGTAGTTCTATTTTATGTACTTGCTCCTATGACAGAGAGTATGTGTCTTAGTTCTGTGAAGGCTGATCAGTTGACTTTGATTTTGGTTAGTGCATTGAACCTGAACAATGTAAATCGTGGTTGGGCCTGGACTGGTTTATCTGTATATGATTTTTTTCATTAATTTTAGTACGTGTCAGGAATAATAATGTATGAGTTTGCATAGTGTTTATAACATTCATACTTGCAGAGACTTGCATCGGATTTTCTTTCAAACTACATATTTCTGTCTGTTGGGAGAGTGGGTTCCAGCACTGATCTTATTGCTCAAAGAGTCGAATTTGTTCCCAATATGGATAAAAGAAACCATCTTATGAACCTTCTTCGAGGTCAAAAGCCAAATGGAACCCATGGCAAGGTAGACTGAGTTTTGTTGTTTACAAATTACCCATTCCTTTGCTTCGTAGTTTCACAGTGCTGGCCGTCGATTCGTATACTTTTGCATGGATGGTTATATTATTTATATGATAAATGTGGCCTCAACTGTTAGCATAAGCTGCTGATCATAAACATTTCATTTTTTGGTCTGCACAGCATGCCTTAACCTTAATATTTGTTGAGACAAAGAGAGGAGCAGATGCATTAGAACACTGGTTGTCTTTGAATGGTTTTCCAGCAATTGCAATACATGGTGACAAAGTGCAAATGGTTAGCTCAAATTCTCTCTTTTTCAATGTTTTCATGTCTGTATATCAGCAACAATGGTAACTGTTGCCAACTATGCACTTCTGTTTATATTTTGATTTAGAGCAATTTTTTTTACTATTTATGCAAATAGGCTCTCCATTTGATTCAGGTAGAGAGACTATTACAGTGTTTTTCTAAAAATTCAATTTTAATAATTGAAATTATATTTTTTAGGAGAGAGAACGGGCTTTGAAATCATTCAAAAGTGGTTATACTCCCATTTTAGTGGCAACAGATGTTGCTTCACGAGGTTTGGACGTCCCACATGTTGCCCATGTCATCAATTTTGACTTGCCAAAAGATATAGATGACTATGTCCATAGGATAGGGAGAACAGGTCGTGCTGGTAAATCTGGTCTTGCAACTGCCTTTTTTAGTGACCAGAACATGCCTCTTGCAAAGGCACTTGTTGAACTCCTGCAAGAAGCTAATCAGGAAGTTCCTCTTTGGCTTAATGATTATGCTAAGAGGGCATCAAATATTGTTGGTGGTGGTCGGGCCCGACGGTTTGGGGGCAGCAAGTTTGGTGGATATGACTTTCGTAGAGATGCCCAATATGAGATTGAGAATGATCCCTATTCAAGCACTTATGGCAGTTTTGATGGTACTACTTCCTCTTATGATCTTTCTCATGCTAATTCCTATGCTGCTACTGGTGTTGACTCTTACTCTACTGGTTCATATGGGCATGAATTTAGTCATGAAACTGTTGAAGCCAGTGGTTGGGACTAGACTACTGGGGCCTCTCCCTCCGTCTCTTGACTCTGTTCTCTTGAAGTAGTATATCTATATATGGTAAATAAAATACATGATCATAGTTTTTGCATACAAATAGCTTCTGAAGACTAACTGCAGACTGGAAACAGATAAGAGTATAATCCTTAAGCTCCCAATCTAGATGATGTTCATCCAAATGAGAATGAAGCTTTACTTGGTATTTTTTTGTAGGGGTACAAGGAATAGTTCTTACTTGTCTCATTTTGATCTTATCAAATGCTGTCTATCAGAGCTTTCTTTTAACTGTTAAACTATATTTCTCACCAGTTGAGTATATCAAGCTTCTACTTTCAGTTGTGAAGGAGCTTTTTGCAATATATGGTAGCTGTTTGTAATGAGGAATATTTTACAATGTGTAAAGCTTCATTACTTTAATATCAACATTGAGTCCAGCTACGAGTATGGAATTTCACCCAAGTTATTTTGAATGATTGATTCTCTTGTTTGGATTTGAATTTTTGCTTCAATGTGGTCTGCCATGTTAGATAGTTTGTGATTCCATTTTGATGATTTGTATCGTGCAATTGTGACATTTCATTAAATTTTCTCTTAAGTGAGGCAATGGGAATAGACTCAAAATGAGCGGAAGTCATAAGAGCCAACAGGTTCTGTATCTCTATTTTTTGGAGATAAAATACTACTGTTCACACTCCAATTGGTTCTTTAAACACAAAACTTTTCTAAATATATTTTGAAGTTGCTACAGTACTTCTCTAAATCTAGAGAACACTGTAGCAACTCCAAATCAATTTTTCTGCTTAAAAAATTATACCAGTTACTATTATATCAATTCTTTCTCTCTCCTCTGGATTTCTTTTTTTCTCTCATTCTCTCCATTTCTCACATAATCCAAACACAAAACACAAAACAAAATCCAATTCTTAAAATAAAGTTGAATCAGAACAAGCAAATATGAAAAAAAAAAGAAAAAAAGAAAAAGAACAAGCCGATCTGACCCAGCCTGGTGGTGGGGAGGAGGACGAGCGGCGGTGGGGCAGCGGACGTGGTAGTGTTGCATGGTGAACGCCGATCTCCACCATTTTTGTCCTTTCGGCGACCTCGATCTCCACCAGCAGTGGGGCGGCGAATAAGTAGCAGCCTCTCTCTCTCTCTCTCTCTCTCTCTCTCATGTGAAGTAAATGGTGAGGTTGCTGGAATGTTCTTGAGGTGAAAAAGAAAATAAAAGATGGGGGATAGAGATTGGACACTTGTGTGGAGGAGAAAAATAAGAAAAAGAAAAAAGAAAAAAAGAAATGAAACGTGTATGGATAAAAATGAAATGAAAGAAAGAAAAATAATATAAAAAATAAAAAATCATAATTGAAAAATATTACCACAATATTTTTACAATATTTTCACAATAAATTTTAAGTAACAGATTGTTATTAGTTAATATTGGCATGTAAAAAAATAATTTCAGTGGTGGGTTCAAATTAGAACTAGTAACAACTTTCCACATAAATTTTGTTGTGAAAGTATTGCGTAAAATGTTGTGAACATAACACTTTTCATTGAAAAATATAGTTGTTAAAAAAGAATAAATGATGATTAAAAAAAAAAAACAATGAATGAAGAAATAATATTTAAATGAGATAGAGAATGAGATAAAGAATCTATTGGAAAGTGTATTTGAAAGTGAGTAGGTAAAAGCTAAATGTCACTGTTCATTCTCCAAACAGTACAAAAATTTGAAGAATCTGCTGAAGATGTTCTAAGAGAGGGGTTTTGATGTATAATTATGACCAAATAAATTTATCTATTTTCAATCATACAAAAGGGTGTATAAAGTTGGGGTTTATGCCTAATAAGCTTCATCTACTAAATTAGCCTGAAAAAAGAGATCCCTCATCTACTTTCATTTTCTAATTAATTACCTATTAAAAAAATAGCCATTTTCTATTATTGTGGAAGATAAGAGCATTAGCAAAAGGCAGTGGACCATTTAGTTATAACCAGTCAATCATGGTTATCAAAATCGAGATCCTACATAGGATCGTGGGAGGTAGGTGGAATCGTAAATCGTAGGATCGGATCGTGGATCGTAAGATCCTACATTATTTGAGAAAAAAACAAAAAATACACATTAGTATGTTAAATAATCACATAAATTATACATTCATTGATATAATTATCATATATCACTACATCCATTTGTAAGCATCATTTAAAGATGCCAAAAACCTCAAAATGTGACACTCTATTGAGATATTTTTTATTTGGGTCTAACTGACATTCTCTCTACATTAGAGTGGAAAAACTTGGTCTATTGAGATTTTATTTTTTATTTAGGTCCAACTAAGCCTTCTATCAAGTTAAAGAAGATTACAAGAAACCAAAGTCATTTGGGATCGTCAGAATCGTACGATCCTACAGATCCTGAACGATTGCAAAGATCCTTGAAAGATCCGAATCGTTTTGGGCAGGTAGAATCGTAAAATCATAGGATCGTAGGATTCAGATCGGAATTTTGACAACCATGCAGTCAATATACTTTGCTAACCAAACCCAAAATGAAGACCCCAAAATTGGGTTAGCTTCATGTCTATCAACTTCAAGCTATAGTGTATAAAGTTTTTGTAAGCTACATCTTTCACCAAAAAATTAATATGATTACATATTTTGAAAATTTAATCGTCGAATTGTGTGTTATTTATGTTCTTTAACACATTTCAAATTTTGTGCTGATGAGATATTGTTTATGATTTGAACTATAAACTTATTTTTTATGCATAATTCTAGATTACAAAATCTTAAAATTTAAACATTTTTCTGATGACATAGCTATTTGATATTTGATTTTCTAAAAATTTTGAAGCATATAAAAGATATAAGAAGAAAACATAATTTAACGGTGAATTTGTTAAAATTCACATTCATTATATAATTACATTCAATAAAATATATTGAGAGGAGTTGTAGCATTAGACTGCAACTAAGTTTGTTGTTAAACTTCGCCAAATTTAAACAAATATGACTTGCATAGTAGCCTAGCAAGATATAGATCATGTGCGTTGGTTGATCTAGGGTATGTTTGGTAAGAGATTTCTAGTAACGTTGTTTAAGTTTTTTGGAAATACATGTGGATGAAAAAGTATGTGAAAATACATATTGTGGTGTTTAAACAACAGTTTTTGTTGTTTAAACACCGTTACCAATTTCTCTCTCTCTCTCTTAATTAGATTAGAGAGTATCAATCATTGATGGTAAAAATCTCCCGGTCTCGACCTTGTCCTTGAGGTAGTAAAAAAAGAAAAAAAGACCCAAAAAAAAAAAAAAAAAACTCAACTCAACATAGTAGGTGAGGGTTGTCTAACAGACGTACCTTTGACAGTGATAAAACACACTTCTTTCTTCAGGCCTTTCACGAAGCATTAGTTAGATGAGATGTTGCCCGATCGAGAAGCTAATGGAGGACTTTGCTTGGTTGATTATTTGACCTGATGACTACCTCTTTTAAACTTGTAGACATTGTTGAATATCTTGTAATAATTCCTTTTCTTTTTTTAATTATTTTTTTATACAAGATAGAAATTTTACTCTAGCATAATTTAAGTGTATATATGTGTGAAACTCTCTCCTGAAGACTTTCAATCTCAGCTCTTACCTTTCACTGCACAAGAACTTTGTATTTGTGGAGTGATCAACACACCAAGGGTGTGCGATGGTGGGAACTTGAGGACTTAAGATATATTCCTTCCATTCCAAATTATTGATCATATTTAAAAAATCCAACTTTTTAAAGAAACATCTTTTAATGCATTGTCTGTCAATTAAAAATGTACAATTTTTCAAAACATCCCTCATTAATTTAAACTATGGAGAAAAAATAGCATTGACATTTTAAATAAAATAAAGGATAAGATATGAATTTTATTTATTAATTTATGAAAGATGACCATTTTGAGACATCTTAAAATGGAATAAATGACCAACAATTTAAGATGGAAGGAGTAGTGATTTAAAAGTTGACAATAATTCTTTGACTATGTTTCAATTTGGGCGACTTCATGGAGGAGTCAAATGCTAATATAATACAGTTTTGAGATTTAATTTTAATTAATAAAAACCTAGAGTACAATTATATTTTTATAATGGAATAAAAAATAATTAATAGTAGTTTGGGCTTGCCATGAGTTGACAAGAGTTCTAAGACCCATTGGAGCTAGGCTTTAATTTTCCCTTTGGTCACATACTCATATCTCAAGCCACATAACCAAGGTTGTCAAAATCAGAATCCTACGTAGGATCGTGGGAGGTAGGTGGGATCGTGGATCGTAAGATCAGATTGTGGATTGTAAGACCCTACATTATTTGAGAAAAAAACAAAAAATACACATTGATATATTAAATAATCACATAAATTATACATTCATTCATAAAAAACCAAAAATTATTTGCATCCATTTGATGTAATTACCATACATTACTATATCCATTTGTAAGCATCATTTAAAAATGTCAAAAATCTCAAAACGTGACACTCTATCTCTCTACATTAGAATAGCAAAATTTGGTCTATTGGGATGCTATTTTTCATTTGGGTCTAATGAGCCTTCTGTCAAGTTAAAAAAGATTACAAGAAACCAGGATCATTTGGGATCGTCAGAATTGTACGATCCTACCGATCTTGAACGAATGCAGAGATCCTTAAAGGATCTGGATCGTTTTAGGCAGGTAGGATCGTAAAATTGTAAAATCGTAGGATTTGGATCGGGATTTTGACAACCATGCACATAACTAAATCCCAATTGGGTTGACCATCTAATTATAAAAGGATTAGTTATTAGTTAATGAAAAAAAAAATGCAAAATGATACTGCAATCAAGGTATGTTAAAAATTAGAAGAGAAAAGTTATCTCTCATTCTAGAAAACCGTATATTTGTAGAAACAAGAAGAAGAAACGTTATCCTTCAAGAGTTACTGGCCGGGAAGGAAGAGAGCTCCCCCTCTCGGGATCCTTGTGGTTATTCAGGTGAAGGTTAAAGTATTCACAAGATCAAGTATTTTCTACAATTCCTTTTGAAATTTACTGCAAGGTATGCATTCTTGGAAAACTCTATCTAAGATTCAATTTTTCATGTGATCCTGACAAATAGAATAATAAGATGGAGTCTTTAATTTGTCTATTCAGCGCTGCAACATAACCTCATTACCAAGTAATAGTGATAGAGACAGTGCTGTCTTGTGAAAGCTCATTAAATCTAAGCTAACAGCCATTTAATCTACTTTAATTGGTTAATCTTGTAAGACTAAATTGTTCCATTTGATAATTTCATATATGTTATGGTTTAATAAGAAATTAAATGTCCTTAAAACATTGGTTAATGGAAAAGTAAGTTTCCTAAGTAACTCCAACTTTGATGGGCAAGTGGAGGTTATAGGTACAAAGAATTTGGTCATCTCCTCTACCTATAAAAGAGACATTTAGCTACCCCATCACATATACTGAATGGTTAAAAAGAAAAGAGGGTCAAGATTCAAGAGAGAGAAACCTTTCCTTACTTTGCTATAACAATTAAGTGCCTTTTATACTAAGACTTGATCTTAAGAAAATTTCAGCAATGGATCAAGGTAAGCTTAATAATTAATTTGTGTAGTTGTGAAATCATGATGATTCAAGATCCTAAAATTTATATTATAGTTGTTTATAATCTAACAACATAAAGAAAATATTTACAAATCTAGTCCGAATTCCTTCTATCATTAACGAAATATCAACTCAAACTTTCGTAACCAGTTAATCTGAAATTTACAAAATAAACTCATTTTTATCAGTGGTGTGGCCACGGGACATCATCAATCACCTACATTTCATTCCATGGAAATGATAATGGGAAAAAATTTTCTTGAGAGATTTTCTAAAGCAATGACAGAAATTATTGTATCATCACAATAGTAGAGACAATGTTTTCTTGTGAAAGTTGATAAAAACTAAACTAGCCTAATCATCCACTTGATTTGTCTAATCTAGCCCGACTTCCTCCTATCATATTTTAAATTCATCTTAAATTCTCATAACTACTTAGGGTCCGTTTGGATACAGCTGAAAACTGAAAACACTATAGCAAAATAATTTTTAAATGTGTAAATAGTGCCGTGGGACCCATTTTTAATGAAAAAGTTGCTGAAAAACGAGGTTTGTGGATCCCGTGAACAGTACACTGGACTCACTTGTGTGGCTAAAAAGTGGTTGAAAAGTCAAATTGTGTGGCTAAAAAAAAAAAAAAAAAAAAAAAGAGAAGCTAAAAACGCAAACGCCCAACGTAGACGCGCAAACCAAATGCACACTTAGTGTGCGTTTGGCTCCAAATTAAAAAGCTAGCTTATTTTACTATTCAGCTTATTTTTGGTACTATTCATGGGTCCCACTATACTATTTCAGCTAACTTTTACCTTTATTTACAGTACTTTCAGCAAAAAGTTTTCAGTTTCAACAAAATAAGCGAATCCCAAACAGACCCTTAATCTGAAATTTACAAAATTTATCTAGCTTTTATCAGTGGTGTGATCACATCCATTCATTATTAGGTATATACGTGTAGGTGATATCTTACATTGAATAGTAATAACAAGAGTGAGTGATTAACATAACAATCTTAAGCTTTGAATTAAGTAGTGTCCCTATACGGTATCAAAGCTACTCAATTGTCTGCCCAAGAAATATTTTCTTCCTAACAAATGGTATCAAGTACTTCTACCCCAAATACAACTAAGTCTTGGAAAGATACATTAAAAATGAAAATAAATACATACAAATTTGTCACTAAATAAAGCCAATGAACATAGACTTCTCAATCTGCCCAAGAAACATTTTCTTTCAAACAAATGGTATCAAAGCTTAGGGTTGTGTTTAACAAGGGTGGTCTCTTCAAGGTGTTCTCTCCTCAACATTAATCAATCAACTATCTTCAATGAAAATGATAATAAATATTTTTTTTTTGAGAGATTTTGCTAAGCATCAATGTAACAAAAATTATTATTGACTTATTGTATAGTTACAGTAGTATTTCATCAGTAAACAGCATTTCAATGTACCAGTCTTATAATTTGTATCAAAATCAATGTTGTGCTGGTGTTGGAGTGGTGTTTCGTGATCATATGGGTCAAATAATTGCTGCTTTGAGTCAAAGAATTCCCCTTGTTCAATCCGTGGAGTTGGCAGAAGCCATGGCAGCTCGACGTGCTCTTTTATTTGCTAAGGAACTAAGCTTGTTTAATGTAGAGATAGAGGGGGGATTGTTCAAGGGTCATCACTGCCCTGATTGAGTTGGGGAGAAGTTGCACATTATTTGGCCATGTTACTGATGAATGTAAGAGGTTAGATGCTACACTTCGGTTTTGCAAGTTCAAACATGTTCGCCGAGAAGGAAATCGATTAGCTCACTCTTTAGCTAGGAGAGCAGTTTTATCTGTACACATGGATAAATGAGTAGAATCCCTATTTAGTGATTTGGATGTTGTATTCCAATTGGATTTAGTTCAATAAAATTGACTTCTTTCTCCAAAAAAAAAAAAAAATCAATATGATTTTCTACTGTAACTTCTTCTCATATTTTCAGAGAGAATTCCTCTATAAAAAGAAGTGCAGATAAAAGTGATACAAGGTTAAAAGAGAGAAAAACAAATACTTACATCGATAAAAACATATTCTTAACATTCCATAACCATATTCATCTCAGTTTCTTTTAGATTTTAATGATTTTAGATCATTGATCAAGGCCATGAAGTTGGACTGAGCTGACCCACTACTCTCTACAGCCTTCCTTGCTGCATTTCCAAGCTCCCTTGCTCGATTCATCAATCCCCAAATGGGTAATCCCATGGTTTAATATATGTTTTATTCTCAAATAGTGATTGTGAAAAGTAAGCTATTTTCTTTGGTGACAAATATGACTTTGTTTTAATAATGTTTGGGTATCTAAGTTTATAACTCGGAAGAATATTATATTCCCTGCTTTTATTACTATTGACTATCATTTGGTATATACTTTGTATCAAAATTTGAAAGATGGAATGCATATAAAGTAGAAAAAAAAAAGGAATAAGAATTTTACATCATTTTCCACCAAATGGGTTGAAAATGTAGGAGGAGGATCTTCCAAGTTGACCTAAAAAAAAATCTAACACAAATTAAGCTCTTTTTGGCCAAAAAGCATGCGCAACAGCATGCTCTTTGGTGGTAGAATTGAACTACCCATATGAATTGGTGACCAGAAGCTTCAAGACCATGAGCTATTTCAATAAGCTGAGCTTCTGAGAACTTTGCCAAGGTCCCAAAACTTATATAAAGAACAGAGTTGCTTTCTTTGGCATTGAGCCAATGGAGCCATTCATGGTCTTCAAGAGCCGCCTTGTTACCCCTCTCTAACTTGTCTGTTACATCTTTGTTCGCCCACATAGAAACCGGTCCTACACTCCATGTCTTTCTGCCTGTGTTACTCTTATGAAGCTCCTCATAAGCACCCTCAAGCTCATAGAAGCTATTAAATATTGCTCCCTAGCTTCACCGCTCGGCCTCCTTGTTGGAAATTATGAGCTGATTGAAGTCATCGGGTATGTCTGGAAAGTGTAACCTTGTCATCTCAATCTTGTTTGGCAAACCAGGCAGTAAAAATAGTTCAGTATCAGAGTTTACACTCAGATGAGGCTTATATTGTTCAACACAATTCTCGGCACAGAATAAGAAACAACTTTTAACATGAAATAAAAAGCCTTGGGATACCGAGTTCAGCTGCAGAATCCACAGTACAGGGATGGAAAATGTCAGAGACAATGCAGTCCGGTTAAATATCGTGAAATAGTTGTTCAATTGGTTTTTTGAGCTGTGACTCTCCCATAAAGAGTTTAGGGATCATTTTTATAACGGAAGTGGTAGTGTTGAAGTTTTCTATGCCTTCAGGGAGGCCAACTTGAGCAGAAGGGAATTGGAGGACATGGGTTTTGATTTAGTAGCCAGAATTAGCATCGCGGTCAATGGATTTTTGGAAGAAAGGGGCCTGGGCTGAGGTGGTAACGATGGTAACGTTGACACCATGCATAGCAAATAGCCTGCCTGGCGGTGTCTACCACGGGAATCTGCTGGCTCTGGGCCAAGAAAAATGGAAGGAATATGACTTTTAGTTGATTAACTTGAGACTCCATAATGTCTTGATTTCTCTGCTAAAACAAAATTGGGTCTCTCTAAGGAGTACGGAAATTAGAGTTGATGATTAGATGATGAAGAATGTGTGTATACACTGTAATCTTTTTTGGTAGATTGTATACACTGTAATCTGTAATCTCATTTTATAGCAACAAAAAGAGAATCTCATTTCTTACCTAGTCAACTACAGCAATATTCAAGGGTGGATGGAGGGGGGCTAGGTGTGGTCGATGGCCCTTTTGACTTTTCAAAAATCCTCTCTCCTTCTTTTATTTTTGGTAAAAAAATAAAATTAATTTTGAACATTAATTTCAATTATGGTCTCCTAGATTTTTACTAAAACATGTAATGCATTTATATAGTTGATTTATGTTTTTTTTTTTTTCACCTAATTGCTCTTATGTCATACATAACTAATTAAATTAAACTGTATTTAATATATGCTATACCAATATGTAATTTAATTATATTTTCCTTTTATTAAATTGACTTTATATTTTAGACATGTCAAAACTTACTCTCTCTTCTTTCTTTTTTTTGTAAATATATAAACACTTATTTGCTGTTAATATTTTTGTTTATGTAAGAAAATATCATATGTTAAATCAAAATTAGAAACACTTCATGTATAAAAAATAATTAAATATTATATATATACACATAGCTTGGCCCTAAGAAATTTTTTGGCTTAGCCATTGCCAATATTGTATTGATTTCGTGGCCGATTATAACTCAAGTGCCAAAACAAATTAGCAGGTATTATAAAGTCGATAAGTACAGGCAGTTATGTGCATGCTAAAGAAATGTCAATGTATTAGCTTTGTTTGGAGTCTAAATCTTCTATCTCATATATTATGCTTCACTCCATATTCCACCAATAAAATTTGAACAGCTAGCCTCTTTCTTTTAAGTGAGATAACCCTTGACGTTAACGTTAAAATGAGACTTTTTTTTTCTCTTCCGCAACTTTTGTTTGTTCTCTCTAGTTGCCGCTTTTGGTTTCTTTTTTTTCTCTTCTCTATGTGGTCTCAATCTCAAGTGTTCATCTTCATCCTTACTACGCACCAGTTACAGACACATTCTTCTCTCTCTTCGAATGTTTCGCTCGTTTTTTCAAAAACCAGTTCTACTTCTATTGGTTTGTGGAAATGAAATCTTCTGGGTTTTTTCGTTACCAAACGTTTGAGGGTTTGATGTGGGAGTAAAGTGTGGAGAGAAACAAAGTGACTTGTCTATGGTGATAATGGTGTTTGATTTTTGTTCTATTAGGAAACATGTGGAAAGAAAAACATTTCTGGACGATGTAAAGGTTGTAGTCAGTAAATATTTGGGGTTGCTGGGTTTTGTATTTTACATGTTTGTTGAAATTTTTGAATGAGTTTAGGGACGAGAAGCTCCTCCATAGAAGCTCTCTTGTATATATATTATTGTAGAGATTACAATTTGATTTGAATATACGGATAACATTTTATTTAAATTTCAGATTTCATTATTTTATCAAACTCTATTTGATAAGGAATTAAGGACTGACTTAGTTTATGGATATCTGCTGAGAATGCTTGGACTGATATGTTTTGGTTTTGTGCTTCAATTGAGATAAGGTCGGATATGTCTCAATAGATGGTGGGGTTTAAGCCCATAAATTGGTGGAAATTACTCTATGGGTAATATCACTGATATGCTTCAATTAAAAGGCGTTGAAGGTTGCTTGTTTCAGCAGGAGCTTGGGGTTTAAGCCCATAAACGAAAAAGAGAGAACTTACTGTGTGACTGAGCAATACTTAAAAGGCGTTGAGGGTTGCTTGTTTCAGCAGGAGCTATAGGACAAAAGGAATCCCTGTGGTAGTGGACAATAAAGCTTTGGGAGATAGTAAAGAATATGATGAGACAACAAAGGGAAGAAACAAAACCAAAAACAAAAGCTACACAAGAGACAAAATCCAAACATTATCTCACTTAATGGGAGAGGCCAGCTGTCCAAATTTTATTAGTGGAGCACAATATATGAGACAAAAGAATTGGACTCACTTTGTCTGCATACTTTTCCGACGTAAAGTTAACATTACAGTTAAAAAAAATTTAATAAAGTATTTTGCATTCATTCTTATAAGAGCATTAGCATCCAGTCTTGTATATGCCATATGTTGCTATATTTTAGCATCAAAGCACCAAAAAGCCCATTACTCGGTCTTCTACTTCTAAAAAAGTTTACAACTGTGCTACAGTACTATTGGAGTTTATACCCTAAAATCCAATTTATTGGCATGTCATAAATAATTAAATTGTTTAATTATATGAGACTATCTATAAATGAACTAATGTGACATTATCTTAGTCCATGAGATGCATAGTATGTGATTTATGTGAAAAGTCACAGAAGATATAAATCATAAGTTCTTTGTAAACTCAGAATTTTAGTTCGTAGTCGGTGATGAAATTAGGCGTTTCATCTGCGAAGACTATAACATATCAACTACGATGATTTGTCTTGATCATGGAAGTAGAGACTTCTAGTTGGTATGTTGATATGTTTTAAGAGTTAAGACATATTGAACTGGACCGCAGTGAGATTTATTATTCTCCTAACGATTGTCAAATGAATAATAATCTCACGACTTCTATTTACATCAACTCTAAATCCTGAGAGAATAATGGACCTGATCATGAGATGTAGGTTGTTTTGATATATTAGGAGTGAGATCTATAAGTCACGGTCAAAACCTCAGTATGTTGGGCAGCCGCATTTAGTGTTGATGGAACATATATTCTCAAGATGGAATTCATAATCTCTTAACGGAGACATAAAATATTCCCTTGAGATAAGTTTAATGGGTTTGATTATTCAAGAGAGTTGGGCCCAACCACTTTAGTAAGTTGTTACTAAAGTATATATTTATGAAATTGGATTTCATAAATATATGATGAATAACATAAATGATTAAACTGGGTACTCAAGGATTAAGATGTAATAATTTTCAAAGTGGCAGTCTACATTCATGACTTTGTATTACTACGAATATTTTAATGAAAGGGTTGCATATATAATAAAGTCTTGGGATATAATTTATAGATAAGGCCTAGAGTGCAACTATATTTATATAGTGGTATTAAATATAGTTAATGGTAACTTTGGACTTGTCAAGAGTTGACAGAAAAACTCAAGGCTCATTGGAGCTAGTGTCTTATTGGTCCCTTTTGGTCCCACTCCAAGCCACATACTAGAGCCCAATTGGAATGGCCCAAAAGGCTAGTCCAATTAGATAATCAGTTGTATATAAGAAGAGAAACATACAGAATTTCATAAGTACTTTTTCATAAGGAAAAGATGAAGGTTTTCATAAGACTTTCATATTGGTTTTTCATAAAGATCACATAAGGAATGAAATGGTTAGTATGTGAGTGTTGGACACTCTTTATTCTCTCCTTGGAAATTGATTGAGAGACCACACATCTTGGGCATCAAGTGGAATTGGAGTGAAGATTAAAAGTCTTCCCAAGAACTTCTGATCTTCGGTTTTGAATTTCACCGCACCAAAGTACGCTTTCTTGTTCTCAAATTCTGAAACTTACATAGTATATGTTATCAATTGCGAATGAAGTAGATCCGTTAATTTTTCCGCTGCGTATGTTTTGTATGCGATACAAACATGCAATTTTCCAACAAGTACCATCATAAAAACTACAGTACCAACCTATTTTTATGATGGTACTGTAGTAACGTTCTAAACATTTATATTATATTTTATTCCCAAAAGTATCTGCCTCTTTCTTTCTCTTCAGTGTCTCATCCTCTCTCACTCCAAAACGTTCCAAGCCTGTTTCTCTAGCTCATGGTGGTGGTTTTTTTTCTCTGGCGTGGGACGGCGTGGGTTTGGCAGCGTAATCAGGTGGTGCTAATTGGTGGCTTGGGTTGCTAATCGGTGGCTTGGGTTTGCTAATCTGCAGCTTAGGTTTGCTAGTGGGCATGGTGGCGTGGCGAGGTGGAGATCAGCGTGGTGGCGTGGTTGTCAGCGTGGTGGGTTTTTTTTTTTTTTTTTTTTTTCCTTCTCTTGGTGGTTCTTGTGGTGGCTGTTTCTGTGATTGTGGTTGTTAGTGGTGGTTTTTGGTGGTTTTTTGTGTTTTTTTGTGTTTTTTTTTCCTCTTGGTGGTTCTTGTGGTGGTTGTTTCTTGTGGTTATTGTTGGTGGTGGTGGTTGCTAGCTGGTGGCGTGGTGGTGGCTATTGTGGTTGTGGTGATGGTTACTGGCTGGTGGTGAGGTGGGTTTGCTAGATGGTAGTGGTGGTTAGTTTTTTTTTCTTGGTGGTGGCTGGGTTTTTTTTATGGTGGTGGTAATCTTTTAGACACAGTGAAATGGAGAGGAAGAGTGGGTTGATGGTGGTGGTTTTGGTTGTGTTGATGGCGGCGGTAGTTAGTTTTTTTTTCCTTTTTTTTCCTAGTGGTGGCTGGGTTTTTAAAATTATTTTTTATGAAAAGAAAGAGAGAGAAAGAGTTGTTGAAATTAATATTTTAATAAATAGATGAGATAAATAAGAAATGAAATGTTGAGTATATTATAAAATGATATGGTATAATCGATAAAGTAGCTTTTAAGATGGTAAAATAGAATAGTTTGAAGATTCCGGATGCTAATGCTCTAAAATAATTCATATATAAAAGTTTCTCAGAAAAAAAAAAAAAAATCATATATCATGGAGATTTTACTTTTGATCTCCTACTTTAATTTAACTAGCCCGCAACGCATGGTTATTTATATTTAAATCCCACTTTAAGTTACATCATTTTTCAATCATTGATTTTTATGAGATCTAACAGTTAAAAAATGTCAACTGTCCATGCTATTATTAAACATTTATTACTTGTCACACCAACTAACCAAATTAATTATAGTTACTATTTTTTTTTTCTCTCCCTTCCGGATTAATTTATCCCTAACCTTGCACAAGTGCTATTCGGTTATTCCTGATTAATTTTCTTTAGCATAGCCTTATTCTTTTATAATACTTACGTATTGGTTTTCTGATGGGTGAGGTTTATCCGAGGAAAAAAAGTTCAAACCAAGTCCAATCCTTAGAGATAAAGATAAAAATGATTGGATTGTAAAGATCAAGATAAGATAGAATTTGTTGTTTGAAAATCAACAAACATTATAAAAAAGATTAAATGAAATTAAGTAAATAAAATTGGATCACAAGATAGAAAGAACCTAAACTAAAAATAATTAGAAGTTATTTCCAAGAAATTTGTGGTCTTGATTTGCTAAAAAGGATGAGGAAAGTGATAGAAGTTTTATTTAGGGGGAGAAAAAAACTGACTGAAGTAAGAAAGCGTAGAAAGATAAGGAGGGTAGAAATGTATGATGGATTGCAAGGGAAAGAAAAAAAAAAGGAATACAGTTAAAGACTTAATAAAGAGAGAAAAAAAGAAATAATAAGAGAGAGATTGAGGATGCTATTAATTTGGTAAGTATTTAATGATGTAATAATGGATAATAGTGCTTTCATTTTAACTGTTTGATCTTTTGAAAATCTACGGCTTAAAAAAGTTGTAACTTAAACTCATATATATATATATATATATAAATAGAGAGAGAGAGAGAGAGAGAGAGAGAGAGAGATGGGTTCAAGTTACACCTAGTGTAACTTTAAGTGATGTTACACCACTCAATATTTTTTAATTGGATGCGAATTTGACAAAACCACTATTAGATTACATTATCTTCATATATTTTTTATGCTTGCAAAATTTCAAGGTAATCAAAGATTAATAGCCATGTTATCAATCAATTATTTAAATTCAAGTTTTTGTAGTTTAAAATAATGCATAAAAGACGAGTTTATGGATCGAATAGTAAATAACATCCGATTGACATGAAAATTGGCATGCATGTTAAAAACATATAGAATATGTAATTAACGATTGGATTTTCAAAATATTAATTCAATAACAAGTTATTGGGTGGTGTAACATTGCTTAAAGTTGCTTAATGATATTATCATGAGTGTTTTTTGACTCTTAGATCTAATAGTAATCAATAGTTCAAAAAATGTGTAATTCTTGTGAAATTACACCAGCTGTAACTTGAACTCATTTACATATGGGTTGGATTCAAGTTACACTTGATATAACTTTAAGCAATGTTACACCATTCAATATTTTTTAATTAAATGCGAATTTTAACAAATTAACCATTGGATTATATTATCTTTGTGCATTCTCCTTATTTGCAAAATTTCAAGATGATTAAATATCAAATAGTCATGTTATCAATCAATTGTTTAAATTCAAGTTTTTGTAATTTAAAATAATGCATAAAAGATAAGTTTATGGATTGAATGGTAAATAACAACTGATTGGCATGAATATTGGTATGCATGTTAAGAACATGTAATCCAACAGTGAAATTTTTTAAAATATGAATTCAATAACAAATTATTAAATGGTGTAACATATTATATATATATATGTATATTTATATTTATATATACTGCTTATTAATAAGTATTTTGTTCTTAAGTTACCTTGGAAACTCCTTTCTGATATATCTACTTGGCAAATTTGGTTAGCCAGTAATGAACGAATCTTTTAAGGACTTCTTCAAGCACGCATAATCTCAACTATTCCACAATAATACTCAATTTAGGTATCTAGCATTCGAATTTTATTATAATGCTTATCCTATAAAACAAACGACCATGGAAACAATCAAACTTAGCAAATGTGATCCTCCTATGTAGCCTTTTGTCACCTTGAACACATATGGTAGCTCCATTATTGGAAACTCTCGAAGTCTGGGGTGGTGGAGTTATTTTTATAATGAAATAAAATATAAGAAATAGTAACTTTGGACTTATCAAAAGTTAATAAGAATTCTAAGACCCATTCCATGGGAATTGATAATGGGCAAAAAATTTCTATAGAGATTTTGCGTAACAATGGCAAATTATTGCATCATTACAATAGTATTTCACAAGTAGCATTTCATAATACCAGCCTTGTCTTTTTTAATAAAATTGGGATGAATCATGCCTGAAATTTTGTATATGAACTAGCTATCACAAGTAGCATTTCATAGTACCAATTTGATCTTTTTTGATAAAATTGGGATGAATCATGCCTGAAATTTTGTATATGAACTAGCTATTGGCATGTTCTTTGCACAATTGTTTTAATAAAGTTTTTGTAATAAATAAAACAAATTATAGTGTTGTAGGGACTAGGTTTGAGCACTTCTTCTATTGGAAGAGTGAACTCAGGCCCAACTAGCCCAATACAAAAAATTTGTAGAAAATGGGTTTAAGAACTAGGATTTAGTGAGGATAACAACGAATAAACATGGTTATGGGTGCGCTAAATAATAAGGAAATGGGCTTTACGTATGAAATTCTATCCTGGGCACTAGTCCGAGGAGCTATTTGTTCTTATTGCTTCTTCAGTGCTTGGTTACAAAGGTTACCAGGATGATACCAGTAGCTACAGTGTTTTCTGCTCCCAACTTCCAATCCATTTTCTGGAGGACTTCTTACATTATATACTCCCTTTTAGTTGATCTTGGCCCTCCATTTGTTGATCGTGCAGGTCACTACTTGAGTGCTTGTCCCATCAGCCGCCGTCCTCAACCTTTTGTGAGTTGCAGTAACCAAAGCAGCACTGTTCAAGGGTCATTTCCTCATTAATGCAGCCAGGACGTAGTTGTGGGCATTTAACGTGAAGGTGACAGTTTCTCCTTGAATTGCTCCTCCACCAGGCTCCTATGGCTGACCCACTGTACTTATCCTTTTTCTTGGGATGTTCTACGAGGTTGCCCCTGATGGTGTGCGGCTCTCCCTTTCTATGATCTCGGTTCGCTGAGGACAAGGTGGTCCTCGACGATGCTTCTTGGTAATTAGGACTTTCTTCGTTCGTCCTCGGATATTTCTTCTTCCTCGGCGTGGGCCTTGGGCTTAGTATAAAGTGGGCCGGGGTGGCCAAATTCTTTGACCCCACAATAGCCCCTCACAATCCTGTTGTCCGGCTCTTCGGACGGAAATGAGGGTTTTGATGTCCTCAGGCCTTCACCATGGCTTGTCAAGTCTTGTCCTCCGTCAACGCCAGAGTCTTTTCACCTGTCCAAGGCACGCTCCTGGTGCTTCAATATACGAAGCGTTCCCTCATTAAATTCTGGCGGCTCAGTGCTTTCCACGTTCAACGGTGTGATGGTAATCTAATGGTGAAGGGTTTTTTTTTTTTTTTTTTTTTGTTCTGCGAGCGGGAATTTTCCCGCTTGTACCTTCTGCGCCACTATAAATAGCTTCTCAAGTCAATTCATTTTTCTACTTTCAACGATTATACAGTTCTAGAACTCATACACTGAACCTGCCTCTCCCTCTCTCGTCTCCCTGTGCGTCTACAAATATTAAAAATTTGTCCGAGGACCCTCTCTCGAACCTGTAAGTCTTCTTAAACCCCTTTTTGGCTTTTATTTAAACTTATTAATTTTTCTTCAAAACCTATTAGGAAAATGGGTAAGTTCAAATGTTTAGTTGAGTCCGAGGAGGGTATGAGAAGTTTCAGGGTTAAGTATAGGATCCTACCAACAGTGGGCATGAGGTACGCTGCTTAGGGGGAGTGGTTTGATGATTGGAAAACCGGAGAGGTGGTCATTCCCATGATTGCTTTCATAGAGGGAGGGATGACCATTCCCATGGGTACCATCACTAGGAATTACCTTAGGTTTTTTAGGTTATCTCCCACATAGTGCACCCCAAACATGTTCAGGGTCCTGGGAAGTATAGAGGTTTTGAACGACAGAATGAACCTAAACCTGACCCACCACAATGTGAATTGGGTATACAATCTTCACCATTTGAAGGGGCAGGGATATTACCTCAAGTCGAGGCATCCCGAAGTAAGGCTGATCCAGTGCCTTCCCACTTCAAACAAAAATCTAAAGGAGGATTTCTTGATCTTTTCTAGGGCATGGCACTATGGCCTACCCTGTTCGACTGAGGAGGGAGAACCAGGTGGGGGTATAGCCATAGATTTCGAATTTTGGTTTACATTTCTCTTTCGCGTCTCAATGTCCTTATTTCTAATGAGACCCCCTTCTATTTTAATGAATTTGCAGATAAGCGCGCTACCAAACCCAAACTCAGCTTAGTTAACAAGGTGAGCTTAGACAGGATCCTACAAGCCGAGGTGTATGTGAACAAGACTGACGGTCAACTTCGAGCAGCTTATTTGATCCTTGGATATACTCCTCTCTCACTCGCCTTCCAAGCCCCCAAGTGCGTAATCAAAGCTCGCGACCCTCGGCTCCGTCGTATCAGTGTTACCTACCAAGGGTTCATTGTTCCAGAGGATATCCCACTCCCTAAAGATACTTCTCACCCCCAAACACTTTATGTGATCACCCCTTTGGTAGGAACATCCTCATCCCAACCCGTTCCTCAGGAAAAGGAGGAAGGAAAAGAAGGAGGAGAAGAAGAAGAAGAAGAAGATGAAGAAGAAGAAGAAGAAGATTTCGTGGACTTGACAAATTCTTTGGACGGGTTTGAAGTATTCAACCAGCCACCATCTCCCGAGAGCCTACCAGAAGAAAGGGGTATCCAAAGAAAACCCCAAAAAAGTTTGATAGAGCTGATAGAGGATCAACCAGGAAGAGGTGCACCTGGGAAGTCTGCTTAATCTAAGCTTTCTCCTCCACCCTCGAAGTCTCCTCCCCCTGCTCCTCAGCCACCTCAGCCGACGAGACCTGAACCTACTAATCCAAAAAGGAGAAGGGAGCAGACAGGGAAGGATGTGATTGAGGCTAGAAGGCTCTGCCCGACTCATGAAGACGAGGCCCAACGAACCGCGAAGCAGCAAAAGGTCAACCATGCACCACAACGAGGCTTGGAGAGAGTAAACATTCAGCCTCCAGAGCCACGAGCCTGGCTCCCAACGCCCATACACGGCGGGGAGCCCCTGAAGGATGATGCATCACTCAGGGACTTCAACAGGGGCGTTGGGTGCCATGTTGCCTCGTCCGTGGAGGAGGCCTTGCTGCTCCCAAGGGACATGACCGACCTACGGAGTATGAGGAAGAATGAAGTCTTCCTCAATTGTAAAAGATATCTGGGCATGGTATACTGCTAAACCCTTTTTTTTTTTTTACTTATACTTATTTCTTATAGACATATACTGTTTGTTGGCTATGATACTAATCCCTTTCTTCTAGGCGGTTCAAGCCACTTTCGAGCTTGAGAAAATTACAAATAACTGTTACCAACAATTGGAGGATGAGAGGAAAAGGCGGTCAACAACTGTGCAAACGTTGACCATTGCAGAAAATAATAACGCCGAGTTGAAGAAAAAGTTGGCCAACGAAGAACATGTTCGCCGTAGTGCTGACTCGGCCTTGGAGGGTGTACAGAGGCAAGCCGAGGACCAGAGAAAGCGTCTACGCGAGACAACTAACCAATTGAGTGCTTCAAATGAAGAGATGGCAGCCCTCAGGGCGCAGCTGGAAGGGGCCCAAAAGCTTAAGGATCAGGCCGAAAAGGCGAAAGCTGAGGCGGAGAAGGCAAAGGACAAGGCCGAGAAGGAAAGGGACGAGGCTGAACAGCATGGCTACGACGTTGCCGTAGCCGAGACCGAAGATGCCCTACGGGCAAAGGTCCCCGCCGTATGTCGAGCCTATTGTGCTCAAACTTAAGAAGAAGCCCTCAACTGAGCTGGGGTGGAGGCTTCTTCTGAGTTGAGAAGGCCAGAAAATGTATTCTTCTCTCCAACCATGCAAGCCCCAGACCTTTCTTCCAATCAAAAGGAAGTGGCTCCTGCAGTTACCAAGCCAACCGAGGAAGCCCAAATTCAGAATCCTCCACCTCCCAGTCAACAGGAGCAAGCCAAAGAGCCTGAAGCTCCACAAGATACCTCCTCTAACAAGGCAGCAGGGGCGCCTAAGGGTGAGGCAGCTTCTCAAAGTTTTGAGCAAGCTTTAGCCTTAATTACCTTGCCCGCTGGAGGAGCTTCTAAAGAAAAAGACAAGGAGGCTCCCCCTGAAGTAGCTGACAAAGCCCCCAAGGCCAAGCTCCAGATAAAATTGAAGCTGTAGTTCTTTTACTTTTGCAGAATAGTTAAAGTTAATGTAATGAGGGATTTTTTTTTTAATTTTTAAAGACAAGTTTCATTAAGATGTGTACTTTGCCTTTCTTTAAATTGATATAAGTTATTATTACTTTATCGTTCATTTGTGTGTTTCTTATCTTGACTGTTATTTGTTCATACATAACCATATGCCATAAAAAAGCAAAGTTTGCTGATATAAGGGAAGGCACAGTTTTCTACATCTTAACTAAAAATCCAAGTAGATTATGATTGCCAACTCGCAGCATTATCAAGGTATACATATAACCTATCAATTCTTAATAAGCTTCCAACTCTAAGGCATTACTTAGGCGTTTAAATAACAGGCAAGTCCTGAGTACCTTAAAACGCTTTAAGTGATGCTCATGTAATTTACTTTGACTTATAAACTGGATCATGATGCAGTTCGAAGGGTACCTGACATAACTTAGTTTCTTTTTAATATTTCAATAGATTTTACAAGGTATTAATTTCTACTAAGTTTGTGGTCCGAGGACCTGACATAACTTAGTTTCTGTTTAATACTAAGGTATTAATTTCCACTAAGTTTGTGGTCCGAGGACCTGACATAACTTAGTTTCTGTTTAATACTTCAATAGATTTTACAAGGTATTAATTTCCATTAAGTTTGTGGTCCGAGGACCTGACATAATTTAGTTTCTGTTTAATACTTAGATCTTCATTAAAGTAGTTAGTTTCCCCATAGGTTTGAGTCTGAGGACCATGCAAGACCTTGGTTCTGTCTAACACTTAGATCTTCTGGAAGTAGCTAGTTTCCCCATAGATTTGAGTCCGATGACTGTGCAAGACCTTAGTTCTGTCTAGTACTTGAAAAGTTGTCATGGGGTGTTATCCTTCCCACATCATCTGGTCCGAGGACCGAGGCATGATTGAATTCAGTTTAAACACTTAGAAAGTTGCCAATACGTGTTAATTTCCCTAAAGCAGGAGGTCCGAGGACCCGACATAGCTAAGGTTCTGTTTAACCGCTTCAAGAGATTTCAGTGCGTGTTAATTTCCCCAAAGCAGGAGGTTCGAGGACCCGGCATAGCTAAGGTTCTGCTTAACCGCTTCAAGAGATTCCAGTGCGTGTTAATTTCCCCATAGCAGGAGGTCCGAGGACCTGGCATAGCTAAGGTTCTGCTTAACCGCTTCAAGAGATTCCAGTGCGTGTTAATTTCCCCAAAGCAAGAGGTCCGAGGACCCAGCATAGCTAAGGTTTTACTTAACCGCTTCAAGAGATTCCAATGCGTGTTAATTTCCCCAAAGCAGGAGGTCCGAGGACCTGTCATAGCTAAGGTTCTGTTTAACCGCTTCAAGAGATTCCAATGCGTGTTAATTTCCCCAAAGCAGGAGGTCCGAGGACCCGGCATAGCTAAGGTTCTGTTTAACCGGTTCAAGAGATTTCAGTGCGTGTTAATTTCCCCAAAGCAGGAGGTCCGAGGACTCGGCATAGCTAAGGTTCTATTTAACCACTTCAAGAGATTCCAGTGCATGTTAATTTCCCCAAAGCAGGAGGTTTGAGGACCCGGCATAGCTAAGGTTCTGCTTAACCGCTTCAAGAGATTCTAGTGCATGTTAATTTCCCCAAAGCAGGAGGTCCGAGGACCCAGTATAGCTAAAATTCTGTTTAACCGCTTCAAGAGATTCCAGTGCGTGTTAATTTCCCCAAAGCAGGAGGTCCGAGGACCCGACATAGCTAAGGTTTTGCTTAACCGCTTCAAGAGATTTCAGTGTGTGTTAATTTCCCCAAAGCGGGAGGTCCGAGGACCCAGCATAGCTAAGGTTCTGCTTAACCGCTTCAAAAGATTAAAAGATATCAATATATTCCTTCCAGAATAGAAGTTTTTGCAGGGAGATTGTGCCAACCGATTTTCCATCCATGCCTTGATTCTCGGCTTCTTTCTCCAATGGGAATTCAGCGAACCAGACTACTAGACCCGCGAGAACTAGCCCCTTGACAGAGGTACAGGGCATATACTTTATGTCATAAGCCCCTAGAACTGTGCTCCATTTAGCAATCCTCCCTGCGTAATCAGTACTTCGAAGTGTAGACCTGAGCGGAAGCTGAGTTATGACAACAACTGTGTGTGCTCTTGGAAATTATGGGGAAGCTTTCGTGTAGCATGCACCACCGCCAAAATGGTTTTCTCTAGGGACTCTTGCTGATGGGAGCTTGATCCTATCATGATTAACCGTTGCACTCACTAACACACAAGCTCTCCCCACAGACGGCGCCAATTGTAGGGATTGGGTTTGAGCACTTCTTCTATTGGAAGAGTGGACTCAGGCCCAACTAGCCCAATACAAAAAATTTGTAGAGAATGGGTTTAAGAACTAGGCTTTAGTGAGGATAACAACGAATAAACATGATTATGGGTGCGCTAAATAATAAGTAAATGGGCTTTACGTATGAAATTCTATCCTGGGCACTAGTCCGAGGAGCTATTTGTTCTTATTGCTTCTTCAGTGCTTGGTTACAAAGGTTACCAGGATGATACCAGTAGCTACAGTGTTTTCTACTCCCAACTTCCGATCCCTTTTCTGGAGGACTTCTTACATTATATACTCCCTTTTAGTTGATCTTGGCCCTCCATTTGTTGATCGTGTAGGTCACTACTTAAGTGCTTGTCCCATCAGCCGTCGTCCTTAACCTTTTGTGAGTTGCAGCAATCAAAGTAGCACTGTTCAGGGGTCATTTCCTCATTAATGCGGCCAGGACGTAGTTGTGGGCATTTAATGTGGATGAGACAGTTTCTCCTTGAATTGCTCATCCACCAGGCTGACCCACTGTACTTGTCCTTTTTCTTGGGATGTTCTACGAGGTTGCCCTTGATGGCGTGCGGCTCTCCCTCTCTATGATCTCGGTTAGCCGACGACAGGGTGGTCCTCGGCGATGCTTCTTGGTAATTAGGACTTTCTTTATTCGTCCTCGGATATTTCTTCTTCCTCGGTGTGGGCCTTGAGCTTAGTATAAAGTGGGCCGGGGTGGCCAAATTCTTTGACCCCACAAGTGTATATTCAAAAAATATTATAATGAAGCAATGGAAAATGGTTGTTTATTTTTACATCAAAGATATTCAATTCCTTTTTAATTCCTTTATCATTTTTTATTTTAATAAAAATTTCCCAATTAATCATGGATTTGTTATCAATCTAATAAGGGAGATTTTAATTAGAAAGAAAAATGACATTGGAAAATAGAGTTACGTCCTTATTAAAAAAACAAAAAGGTTAATGATGATTATTTTTAAAGAAATTCTTCTTAAAAATGAAAAGCAAAAAAATAAATATAATAAGAAGAAATAAAGAATTGTGAGATATACTAATAATTAGAGATAAAAGTAAACTAAAATCTAACAATTGTTGTCACTCTTCTAATGCACCACCACCAATTAGAATGCTTTCTGATAATAAACAAAACCCAAGAACCGAAAATCATAATCATCAATTGGAACAATCTGGATACACTCTTCAGATGAACTTTCCTTCACAGTGACATGGTTGATGATGTCAATTCTATATAAAAGTATTATAATCCATCTAGAAACAAAACGTAAAATATGTTATTAGAAGATCACCACGTGGCTTTAATATTTAAACTAAATAGTATATACACAAAAGTCAATGATTCCTAAAAATTATACACACACAAGTCAAGGTAGAAATTGCATTGCGAATTAGATTGGAAGGAGACTGACCTGTTGCATTTGCGTTCAAGTTTGCTACACTCTAATACGCTCTGTTTGTTTCGCTGGAAAACCTTATGTAAAGATAGTTTTTCACATTTTTCAGTGTTTGGTAGCACAAAAAAAAAAACTGGTCAATGGAAAATTATCTTTGGTCAACGGAAAACCCTAATAAAAATAAGGCTTATTTTCTATAGGTTGTTTTCCAAAAAAAAAATTTGGAAAACAATCTCTCTCTCACGCGTTGCATCTCCTATAAATATTATCTTTGTCTGTAGCCATGGGAAACATAATTTTTTGGCGCATTCCCTCTCTCATGGTAAGATTTCTCACTTTTTCTCTCCTCCCTTTACTTTTTCTCTCCTCACACCCTCACTGTCACTAACTCTGGTCTCTCTCCTCTTCCCATAGATCTTTCTCTTCTCTCTTTTCTCCATGTTTCTTTTCCCTTCTGTAACACAATTCTCTGATTAGATTTTTTTTTCCTTCACTAATCGGTCAATAGCTCAGACTTGCAAAGGAAAACAAATTTGCAATGGTAATATTTCATTCCTCTCTACCAAAATCCCAATTCTTTGCTTTGAATTTCAAGCTTGATTTTCTTTTTTCTCTAAGAAATTTTCGATTTGATAGATTCCAGGCAGAAATTACTTCTTTTTCGTACATAAAGTGCAAAAAAATAAATAAATAAAATAAAAGAAGAAGAAGAAGAAAGAATGAATGAAGTAAAATATGAAAATTTTAAACATAGTACCTATATTGCTCTAAATTGCTTTTACATGGGACAATCTTTACCTTGGACTAATAATATTGTTCTATAATGAATGATAATTGTTTAGGGGAATTGCATTTGTTGGCAAAGACTTTTTTTGTTGGAAGATACTTTATGCAAATACTATGCAGTGATGATATATTATGCAGTACATTATGTAAATACATAATTTAGAGTAATATTGAAGACTTGTGGTTGACCATAATAGACAATTAGTATACCAACAAAAAGAGTAGACAATTAAAAGTTATTGTTATTTATACTTATTGAAAATGTATTCCCCTGTCAAATATATATATATATATATATAGAGAGAGAGAGAGAGAAATGGTTGATGTATATGTGTGTGTGTACGTGCGTACGTACGTTACTGTCCATATATATGAGCAAAATGAGTGGTAGAGATCATGAAAATTTGACAACTAATTAATTTTGATTGTATCTATTGTCAAAATTTTAGTATGAAAACCAAATTCATTCTTAGTTTTTTATTTATAATGATTACATTAATTGGTTTACATAATATACATGTTTTAAATTATACAAGAAATATTTTAAAAAAATTGCATACCAAACACCAGAAAACATTCTCAAGCTCATTTTCAAGGTCGTTACCAAACATTGGAAAATGAGACAGTTTTCTAGAAAATGCTCTTTGGAAAATGAACCATTTTTCAGAAAACGTTAATGCTGAAACAAACAGAGCGTAATACAAATAAGAAATTAAGAAAAATAAAAGTCGATGTCTAAAGTTGAAAGAGCGAAAAAGAAAGGATCAACATAATTTTTGAAAACTGGTAATAGTGGATTTATAAGGAAATTTGGATTTAAGCACAAAAGTCAAGGTAGAAATTGCATTGCAGACTAAGGGTGAGTTTGGTTCAGCTTTTTGTAAAAGTGCATAATGAAAAAGTTGAGTTTTCAAAAAGTGCATAATGAAAAAGTGCATTTTCAAAAAGCTGAGTGTTTGGTAAAAGCTGTTAAAAAGTGCTTTTTGAAAAAGCTGAGTGTTTGGCTAGCACTTATAAAAGTGACAGTTTGAGGGATAAATTACCAAAAAGGACAATGTATATATAAGGGAATTTATTTATTTATTTATTTTTTTTATGTGAGTTTGGTTCATACTTAAATCAACTACTTCATCATACTTAAATCAAATTTTCTCTTTCTTAAAAAATTATTTTTTTCTCACCAATATTAGCTAACTTCCTTCTTTATTCATATTCTCTTCCTATTCTTTTATTTCTTATTTTTTATTTTTCCTTATTTAAAAAAAAAAAAATTCACAAAGTTGATCTTCTGCCATACTGAAACTCATAGGATAATAGATTTTGGACATGTAGGACACTGGTTTCAATGAGTGTCTTTCTGACTGGTTTATTTGGCTGGTTTGAGAGTTGGTCTGAAAAATGAATTTGTGCTCAAAATATATATTTTAAACATTGAATGGGATTGGTTATCTCAAGACTAGACATATCAAGATGCCTATTTGGTATTTCCCTTGCATATTTCAGGTAAAAACACATTCATTGACTGCGTGAAATTTAAAGTCTTTTTATCACCGTGCCTGTTGTTGATCACACTATTAGCATAGTACTTAGCATAGTACGCCAAAGTATGATTTGATTAATAAGCTCTTAAAAATGGCATTGGAACCTTGTGTAACTGGGGCATTCTGCTTTATATTGCATGCAGAATAATAATGTGATTATGACAATATTAGATATGTTTGTAGTATTTCTTTTACTCCTTAAGGTATTTAAGTACTAAGGGAAATGAAAATATAATCTTACAGGGCATCCACAAGAAGATTTGGCTTCCCTAACTTGGAATTTTGTCAAGAATGTCTCCATGGGTATGTACATGATATTGACTTATCCTTTTTTATTGATAAGTTGGAATTTCCAATATAGAATTAAATCATATATATTTTGATATTTTGTAGATGTTCAATTGAATCCAAGGGTTTTATTGACCCATATTCCATTGTACCGGCAGGATTGGACTTCTTGTGGTCCACACCGTGGTTCCCCAGTCATCAACCAGGTATTGTTTTGTCACATTTGGAGTAAGAAGTCTCATTGAAATTTACTCTTCACTAATAGTTATTGTTATTGTTAGTGTTGTTGATAAAACATACGTAGGGTTATTTCCAATTAACCCTTACTTAAAACATATTATTGATATATACCTATACATGAGTTTACTGTTTTGCCCCTAGCTTTATACCCATAACACTCCCCCTCAAGCTGGAGAGTATTTATCGTACAATCCAAGCTTGTTACATAATAAACTCAAACAAGTTTTACATAGAGCTTTAGTAAACATATCAGCAATTTGCACTCTTGTAGAAACATATGGAGTAGCAATTACACCATCTTCTACTTTCTCCCGAGTAATATGACAATCTACTTCTATATGCTTGGTTCACTCATAGAACACAAGATTGGAGGCAATGTAAATTGCCGCTTGATTATCACAATGCATAGTCATAGGCATCTTCACAACAAATCTTAATTCCTCAAGTAAATGCTTAATCTACATAAGCTCTCATGATGTGTGTGCCATGGCTCTATACTCAGCCTCTACACTAGATCTGGCAGCAACAGTTTGTTTCTTACTTCTCCAAGTAATCAAGTTTCCTTCTAGAAAAGTACAATACCTAGTAGTGGATTTTCTATCTGACGGTGATCCAGCCCAATCAGCATTAGTGTAGGCTTCTACTCGTAGGTGACCATTGGCTTTATACAAAAGACCACGGCCTGGATGTGCTTTAAGATACCTCACAATCCGAATAACTGCCTCCCAATGTAGAAGGCGAGGATCTTTCATTTACTAGCTCAAAACACTAACTGCAAATGATAAATTTGGGCGAGTAATTGTGAGATAATTCAGTTTGCCAACCAGATGACGATACCTCTCAGGATTAGATAACAGCTCCCCCTGATCTTCATACAATTTGACATTAGGATCCATAGGAGTCTCCATTGGTTTAGATCCTAACAAGCCAATTTCTTCCAAAATATCCAACACATACTTCCTTTGTAATAATCTGATGTCTTCTTTAGATCGTGCTACCTCAATACCCAAGAAATAACGAAGTTTACCCAGATCCTTAGTTTGAAAGGAATTTTGAAGGTATCTTTTCAAATCACCAATACCCTTCTTGTTATCACCAGTAATTATAATATCATCAACATATACTATCAACAAAATCTTTCCTCTTGCAAAGGTACGATACGAGAAAACACAGAGTGATCTGAGTGGCAACGTCGCAATCCAAACTTTAACACTACTTCACTGAATTTACCAAATCAAGCTCTGGGAGATTGTTTAAGACCATAGATGGCCTTATGCAACCTACACACTTTTCCAGACTTCCCCTAAGCAACAAACCTAGGTGGTTGCTCCATATACACCTCTTCTTTCAAATCGCCATTCAAGAAGGCATTTTTAACATCTAACTGAAATAATGGCCAGCCCAAATTAGCAGCCAAGGAGAGCAAAATCCGGACAGAAGAAATTTTAGCAACAGGTGATAATGTCTCAGCATAGTTGACGTCGTATGTCTGGGTATACCCTTTGGCAACCAAGTGAGCCTTCAAATGCTCAATAGAACCATAAGGCAAATACTTCATAGTATACACCCAACGACAACCAACAATAGTTTTCCCTGGAGGACGAGTAACTAAAAACCAAGTAGCATTTTCAGACAGGGCAGACATGTCTGCCTCCATAGCAGACTTCCAACCAGAGATGGACATAGCCTCCTGACAGACTTAGGAACAACAGTAGAATTCAAGGATGTGGTAAAAGCATGGAGAGATGAAGACAAGTGACCATAAGAGACAAATTGAGAGATAGGATGAGAGGTACAAGAACGCTTACCTTTGCGCAAAGCAATTGGAAGAGAGCCAGGATCAGGAGGCGGATCACTAGGTGGGGAAGAAGTCTGTGTTGGAGGTTTCTGTCGACGACGATACACCTAGAGTGGTTTTTGAGGAGATTTAGTGGGAGACACATGTGGTAGGAGAGAAAGACAAGGAGGAGAACTGTCACTAGCAACCGAAGGAGAGAAAAAAGATTGAGATTCATCAAATGTGACATTAGCACTACTGAAATGACGACGAAAAGTAGGTGAGTAACATCGATATCCCTTTTAAGTATGAGAATACCCAAGAAAAACATATTTAATGGATCTAGGATCAAGTTTGTTACTTCTTGGACCTAAGATATGAACATAGCACACAACCAAAAATATTAGGAGGTAGATGAAGCAAAGGTGCACAAGGAGAGAGCACGATATAAGGGATTTGACCACCTAGAACAGTGGAAGGCATACGATTAATCAGGTGACAGGTAGTGAGAACAGCATCACTCCAATATGATTTGGGAACGCACATATGAAACTTTAAGGCACGAGTGACCTCTAACAAATGATGCATTTTGCGTTCAGCAACACCATTTTGTTGCGAAGTATGAGGACATGAAGATTGGTGAATTATACCATGATCATAAAAAAATTGAGACAAAGATGTATGAAAATATTCATGAGCATTATCAGACTGAAAAATATGAAGTGAAGCATTAAACTGAGTCTTTATTTCCATATAAAATGATTTGAAAATTGAGTACAATTCAGACCTTTCTTTCATAAGATAAAGATAGGTGACTTTAGAATAATCATCAACAAAAATGACAAAATATCTAAATCCTAACAATGAGGGAGTGTTTATTGGACCCCAAATATCAGAATGAACTAAATGAAAAGGACTACTAACACGACTCTCATGCCTAGAGGCAAAAGGCACCCTATGGTGTTTACCCAACTGATATGCTTCACATTGTAAGGATTCTATTTGACGACACGACGGAACTAATGACTTCAAATTCTGGAGAGATGGATGACCAAGGCGACAATGATGCTGAAGAGGCGAGATAGACAAATGAGAAGCCACTAAAGTGGAAGAACCATGCCAATCCAGGTAATAAAGTCCACCATTTTCATGCCCTTCACCAATAATCTTCTCTGTCTTGAGATCCTGAAAGATACAATGAGTGGATAAAAAAATGGCAGCGCAATTCAAAAGCTTAGTAAGCTTACTAATTGACAAAAGATTATAAGTAAAATTAGGAATATATAAGACAGAAGAGAGAGAAAGATTAGGATTGAGATTGGCAGTGCCCAAACCAGAAACTGTAGTGGCTGAGTCATCTGCCAATGTAACATTGGGAAGACTACTAGATTGCTCAAGGTTAGAGAGTAAGCTTGAGGTACCTGTCATATGATCATTAGCACTTGAGTCAATGACCCAAGGGTCCTGAGTGGCAAGACAAGCCGTGGAAGTACCTTGTTGGGCCAAAGTAGCAGTAGAATCAGACCCAACAGGGTTGGAATGCAGAGACAGGAGGCGATTGTACTCTTCCTCAGGAATAGAGACTACTCTAGATGTTGGTGGAAGTGACTGTGAAGGCGGTTCTTCAACTTGAAAACTAGCTTGGTGAGCCAAAGGTTTACCATACAACTCCCAACAAAATTCTACTGTATGATTCTCACCATGACAATAAGTGCACTTACGAAGACCACGTCCTCTACCACGACCCCCTTGTTCACTTCCACGACCCCCTTGGTCACAACCTCCACGGCCTCGGCCTCCACGACCTCGATCTCCACGACCACCTCTTTTACTCCTCATATAAGTGGTAAAGGAAGATTTATCATTAGAAGGTAATGCATCAGTATTGGAGGAAGAGACAGTACTAGAGTTAGATAATGTGGCCTGTTGAAGTCTACCAGAAATTTCACTCAATGAAGGGAGGTCTGGACTTGCTAAAATTTGTGGTTTTACTAGATTCAAACTTTTAGGCAATCCAAAGAGGAAGCGAGCAACATGCATAGAATCTCGTTGTTTCTTCAAAGTTTTAACATTGGAGGAGATGAACTGATAAATATTGAGTTCTTCACATACACTCTTAAACTTGTTATAATAGTCTTCCAAAGACAAATCACTCAAGCTCAAAGAGAAATAATTTTGACGAAGATCATAAATCCGCTTCAAATTGTTAACACCAGAGTAAAGTTCCTTGGCTTGTTCCCAAACAAGTTTAGCAATTGGTAAGAAAACCAAACTACAACTAATCTTAGACTCCATGCTATTCCACAAGCAACTCCTAATTTGTGCATCTTCGGCTCTCCAATCAGCATGGTTAGAGTCCGTAGACACAGGGGGTTCTTGAATCACATAATCGAATTTCTTTCTACCAAGAAGAAACACTTCAACTGCTTGAGCCCATTGTGCATAATTACTCCCATCAAGGCGAATGGAGGTAATCGAAAGCATATCAGGAGATAACATAAAATGCTGTTGAGCAGCACCTTTCAAATCCATAACAAAAGAAACTTAGGTAAAAGAACCAACAAACAGTGAATAAAATAAAGCCAATGAACCCGTGGAGAGCAACTAAACCAGAGAATCAACAATACAATTAAACAAACTCAACCATCAACACTCAACAATCCCAGCAACCATCGAGAACAGCCAACAACCAACAACCATGACTATCGATAGCAACCAGAAAAAGAAGAAGCTTATAAACTCATAATAGGCAGAGAAAAAGATACACCAGAGAAAAAATAATGGAGCCCTAGACTGACAAATCCAGTGGCGGAGCGAGGATAGAAGCGATGGCTGGTGGCTAGTATGTGTTGCCGGAGGGAGGCGACCTGAACAGGGACTGAATCTCGGTCAAGTGATGGCGATATGGTGCCGTGAGACCAATGAGTCAGTCGTCTGAGGTTGTAGTGTTGATCGGCGTCGACGATGAAGGTGACCGGCAGCGGAAAAGGGATGGGCTGTGGCAGGTGGGGTTAACGGCGGTGGCTATGGCTCTGATTCCATGTTGTTGATAAAACATATGTAGGGTTATTTCCAATTAACCCTTACATGAAACATATTATTGATATATATAGGTATACATGAGTTTACTGTTTTGCCCCTAGCTTTATACCCATAATAAGTAAACATAGTTGTAAAAACGTGAATCATAGAATGATCTTTTATTTTTTTAATCGTATCATATTGTGTACGATAAGATACACAGACACTTTAAAATTAAGGCATAATTATTATAAATTTGGAACATATTCAACATATGACTAATTTAATCATCACTTATGTAATAATATTTAACAAAGCTGATAAATAATTCAATTTAGAATATATCTTTAATATCTGCATTAAAATTGGTCAAACTCAAAAGTGATAATACATGATAAATAAGCCAAAATAATAATTTTTTTTTTTCTCATCATTTGGCCTAATCAATTTCATCTCCATAGTCCAAGTTAATGTTATCATCATTTTCATCAATTTGCAAAATAATTTCTTCATTGACATCTTTTGGTCCATCTTCTTCTTCATCATTTCAAACATCTACTATCTCTTCTTGTTCTTCTATTTCATATGTAATGGTTTGATATGCATACAATTCGTACGATATGCATCTATGTATTGTACGATTCATGAGCATGGTCAATGTATCTATGATTTAATACTTTTATGGTTCATACGATAATAACAACTATGATTAGTACAATTTTTGTGGAAACTACAGTGATAGGGTAAAAAGTTCTACCAATTTTTACTCCACTTATAGTCGCTGTTAGTAAAAATTTTGTGGCATTATAGTAAATATCATTATAATATCATAGCTTCAAGATTTAAATGCTGATATATTCCTGTTGGTTCTTGACCTTATAATATGAGTCTGATTTTTCATGTCCAGCGGGTCTCGCGTGCTGTTGATAGTCAAGAAGTAGCGTAAGATTCTTGTCTCGCTTCTCTGAAATGGACACAAAAAGAATTATTTGAAGTTGTAAAGTTGGGTATTCATAATTGATGGTTGGCCCAATAATACAGGTACCAAAATTATGTCTTTGAAGAGTCATCAAACCGCCTGCTGGAATTAATAAAGCCTGTAAGTTCTCTTCCCCCTCCTTGTTGCGTATTGGACATAATGATACAGAGGTGGGATGGATACACTTGCCAAACCTCTCCTTGATGCCCCCTGTGCATATTTATTTCTGCCAGCTCCATGTTGGCCCAAGTGTGTCAGGCCTATTCCTGGAAAGTTTCAAAGTACTTTCTGTGTTTTGGAACAATTCAGATGACTCCATCATTGAAATGTCATTGCTATTGGATTGACTGGAAAGGACAAATTATATAAGACAAAAGAAGAAGAAAAGATTAAGAAAGAAGATATGTTGCAGAAAAACAATTTTTTGAAAAAAAAGGAGATATTTAGGGTAGTTAATTTCACTTGTGCTTATACTCTACTTATCAAAAAACTTTTGCTTATACTGTGAGGCCATTTCAGGTACTCATTTTATCTGGTCACGATCATGATCAGTGCACAGTCAGCCACAACTCAAAATTTGGGCCCATAAAAGAGGCAAGTATTGATGTTTAATCTTTTGTTATTTTTACCCATGGTATGATATTTATTTGATGATACTATGCAGCAAACTGTAGGGACCATAAATTGGCAGATGGGAAACTTATACCCATCTTTCATGCTATTATCTGCTAGTAACTTTACACTTCCAAATGCATCCCATCCAGAAGAAGCAATCTCAACTCATCTGTGCTTTCTTCCAATGCAAACACACATCTACATATGGTAACTCTGAGTTGACTTGAGAGTAATAAATACATAATAGAACTTGTCAGTTGACATTTGTTCTTAAATCTCAGTTGCTGAAAATGTCAGGTATCTTTCACTATTTGTTCTGACCCTTCTTGCCCTCCTTCTTTGGCCTACAAGTGGCTTGAGTGTTTGGAATCATTGTAGCAATTTAATAGCAAGTTGCAACATTTTTGGAGGTGGAACAAAGGAGAAAAATGAAGATGAGAACTGCGAATATGAAATGATTTGGGATGCAGAAGGATCGATGCATCTTGTGAAGAAACCTTTGAATGCCCCAATTGCTAATTTAAGTGAAAGGGGTTTGGTAGAAAGGTGCTTTCTGCTCTAATTTCTTATTATTTTTGGTAGAAATATATATTGCACATGGTAGCACTCAAATTATGTCATTTGATTGTATGTTATAAAGGATCTATAGTGCCCGTTTGGCTTTATGGTAGAAAGTAGAGCTTTAATTGAAAAGCACTGTGGTGTTTTGAGTGTTTGTCAATTTAAAGTGAATAGTGCATTTAAGTTTTTGATTCGCATGAACAGTGAATTATAGAGTTTGTTTGGTTAGGTGTTTTGGGAGCCTAAAAGTGCGTTTTAAAACCCAAAACTCCATTTTGCAACAACATATTTCCTCAAATTTTTTTACAGACGCTTATTTTAAACCCAAAACACTGTTTAGCAACAGCTTACCCAAATGCACCCGTACACCTTTTTCCTAAAAGCTCCAAATTTCCTAAAATCTGTTTTCAGCTTTAAGGACCTCTTAAAGAGCTTCTGCAGTGGGTTCCTAGACATTCCAATTTTCAGACATACCCTATAGTCCCCTTAAGTTAAACTTAGGTAGTTATTCACTTATTTGTATAACCATTCTTTGTATTTGCCTTTTCATATTAAAATGTCTGACTTTTTGTAGCAGGGGTAATGCTGTAATGCGGCCGACAGCTAAGAAACATATCTCTCAGGATATAGAAGCCTCTATGAATGTGGACTTGGGCGCAGATGTTGATTCTATGTTAAAAATGACAACTAGAACAAGCAAATCAAAGACAAAGATCGCGATTCAGAGATTGGTGCGGACATTCCGAATGCTTACTATCATTGCTGCAGTGAATCTTCCTCTCTACATGATGTTACTTTTTAAGGATTGGATTGACTAATGAAATCAGCACAAATTTTTTTTTGTTCTTGTTCTTTATATAGTTGCCTCTTGAGTCTTGATAGCACGTGAAATTTATTAGCTTAAAAATTTTGAATCCCACTTGTGCTCTTTTCTTTATTGTCATTGAAATATTGGTGTCATTTTATATAACCCACCGAATTATTTCGTGCTATTGATTCGGGTGATAATTTTTTTTCTTTGATAGTCTTTTGCAAGACATGTTATTAATGTCTATATCCCTTTTCCACTCATTCCAAAAACTAATTTGGACGTTATTGTTGTTTCGTCTCCATTTTCATGAAGCTAATCTTTAAGCAAGGTAGCCGCTAAGACACTAAAGGCTTTGTGTGAATAATGGAAAACATAGTTAAGATATGAACTGCACTGGTTGTAATAGACCAGACTTTCGTGCTAGTTCTCCGCTATAATCTTCCTAGCTGGTTATCTATTTATTATTACCATTATTATATATTATTTAATCTAGGAGCGCATTTTTTTTTTTTTTTTTTTTGGGAGAAACCAGACCCGAGAATCAGTATTATTGCAGCAAGAAAAAAGTATAAAGAGTCACGTGTGACTAAGGGAGCTATATCAGCAGGCGAGGAACCAATCCGTATGTAGCTCATTGCCAGAAACAGCTTTTCTGGCTAAGAAATGGGCAACAGTATTGTCTATGTGTTTAACATGAGAGAAAATACAAGAATGAAAACTTGCATCTAACATAAGAACATCTTATATTACATGACCATACTCTGGATTCATTGAATCCCTAGCAACGATAGTCTTGATAATAACCTCAGCATCGCCTTCCACAGAGCACTCCAAGATACCCAACTCTTTAGCAAAGAAAAGAGCCCTTCTGCATGCCGTAGCTTCAACTGCAGCCGAGCACACCACCTGTGGAGTCTCGGATAAAAATCCCAAGACTAGCAGCACCCTGAGAATTGAAAGTAGCCCCATCGAAATTTACTTTTACACGAGGGTGGATGGGAGGAATCCATCTTATAGCTCAATCCATCTAGGAGCTTGATGTGCCATATTTGCACTTTTTACTGGTGAGTGGGATTAATGGTACGATCTTTTGGTGGGAAACATTCTTAATTTAAATAAATAAACTATTTTATTACTATTTTAACTATAGTTCCATGCCAGACCCATAGCTATGTTCCTTTACACTAATTGATTGATTGTTCCTTTAACTATAGTGCCATGCTAGACCCATAGCTATTTTAAATTAGGGCTCTTCTTCAATTAATTGATTGTTCCCATGTTGGAGTCCTCAGTCCTTCAATTAAAACTCAAATGAACTGGCTTAACAGTCGATGTGGGAACTGGGAAAATGAAATTTCCCCTTTCCCTTTCTCGGCTATTTCTTGCTCCTTCGAATCCAACCTGCTTTCATCTTTGTCCCTTCGTCTCTTGCCTTTTTCTCATAATCTGCCTGTCTCTTGGCTCTATCTCTCTTCACCAAGCCAAATCATGTCTGTCCAAATTCTAACAATTCGATGATGAGTACCTTTTAATCACATTTAGTGGAGTTTTTTTTTTTTTTTGATACAAAACTTGCCATTACAAACAGACAAGCAGAGAAAAGGAAAATAGCAGAGCTCACAGAGAAGAGCAACAGGTGCTATTTAGAACAATCAGCTTGAACAATATCCTACACTACCCTAGGGAGAACTCCTCTCCACACCTGCGTGTCTTCACTTCGCCTAGCCAAATAAGCTAACTCATGAGCAACTCTGTTATATTCCCGATTCACATGATTGACCTTCCAACTGGTAAAAGAGCTCAGCAAGGCAAGGATGCCTTGAAACAGATGGCCAATGCTCCCTTCCATAAAATTCTCATTAATACTATTAACAATGGAAATAGCGTCAGATTCAACAATAATCTGAGTAAGCTTCATATCTCATGCAAGCAGAATCCCAGTTTCCATGGCAAGAGCTTCCACCTCCTCAACTGAAAACTGACCATGTAGGAATTTACCACAAGCTGCAAGAACTACACCACAAGAGTCACGAATAACAGCCCCAACACTAGAGTTTCGCCCATCCTCTAACGTTGCCCCATCAACATTGATTTTGAAAACTCCAAGCAATGGAGGAGTCCACCTACTATTTTCCTTTGCTAGATTCGTATTCAAAGCAAACAAAGCACCTTTATAATCTTGTAGAAAACTCCTAGCAAACCTCTAAATCTGACTCGGCAATTGGCATTTTGATTCATAGGCAACTTGATTCCTATTATACCAAACAGACCAAGCAACCCCAAAAAACACCTCCAAATCACAATTAGTGCCATTCTTCAAAATATCCAAAGCTACATCGGAGATGTCCATAAGCCCCTGCCAGTTTTCCACACTACTACCCTCCCAATTATCCCAAACTCTTCTAGCTACTTCACATTTAATAATTGAGTGAAAAAGAGTCTCAAACTCTAAGCCACAACAAGGACACAAGTCACTAACCCCAATACCTCTTTTTTGCAAATTCACCATTGTTGGAAGAGCATCCACACATGCCCTCCAAGTAAAGATTTTAATCTTTGTTGGAATACGTAAGTGCCATAACTTCCTCCACAATAGTTCTCTCGGGTCATTATAAGAACATTCGCCCACCTCGGGTGATTCCACAAAGCTAAGTGCAACATAATACGCACTTTTAACAGTAAAAACACCCCTATTATTGCCAACCCAAATAATTTTATCATTCGGAAGATTATAGCTAATTGGAATATTAAGAATAGTCCTTGCTTCAAATGGCAAGAATAGAGACTTCACTAGGTCCACTTTCCATCTTCTAGAATCAAAATCAATAAGAGTTGAGACCATGGGGAAATTATCAAAATTTTGAGGAGGAGGAGAAATAACCTTGTACGTTGTAGGAATGGGCAACCACTTATCTTCCCAAATATGAATCAATTTCCCGTTGTCAACTCTCCAACGTGTTCCTTTCTTCACAACTTCGAGCCCCTGCATTATGCTTCTCCAAGTAAAGGATGGGCTAGACCCCCAACTAGCTTTAAGAACATCACCATGGGGATAATACTTAGCTTTATACATACGAGCTACTAATGAGTTTGGGTTCTCCAGGAGCCTCCAACCTTGCTTTGCAAGCATGGCAAGATTGAACGCTTGGAGATTTCTGAAACCCATACCACCTTTAAGCTTTGACTTGCATAATTTCCTCCAACTCACCCAAGCAACCTTAGACTCTTAACCCCTCTGACCCCACAAAAACTTCCTCATCATGCTTTCGATCTCATCACACAATCCCTTAGGAAGCTGAAAACAGCTTATAGTGTACGTAGGGATAGCTTGGGCCACCGCTTTGATCAAAATCTCTCTACCACCAATAGAAAGAATTTTTTCCTTCCATCCAGACAGTTTCCTTCCCACACTTTCTTTGATCTCCGTAAACACTTCAATCTTAGATTTGCCAATGATTGAAGGAAGACCGAGATACTTACTATGGCGAGAATCCTGCATCGGCCCAAGAAAATCCAGAGTCTCAATTTTCTTCTCTTCAGGGGTATTGGCACTAAAGAACATCGATGATTTGTCTGTATTGATTTTTTGACCCGAATAAAAAATTATTTTTTTCTCACCAATATTAGCTAATAATAACCTACCCCTTAAAATTTATTGTGAAAAAATTGTGATAATATTTCATTCTTCTTTTTTTCCTTTTTTTCCCCCTCTTTTTTTATCCTTCACACACATGTGTTGTAGTGGTACCCTTATGCTTTGAGCTCTTGCTTATAAAGCATAAGGGGGCGCTTCTCTAAGCGATGTGGGACAAGCTTCCCACGTCAATTAGGGGACAAAGCCGTGAGGGATATGTGGCGGGACGTTGCACAATAAGCATGCCCAAAGCGTACCCCAAAGCGGACAAATAGATTGTGTTACTACAAGTAGTAACCTTAAATGAGTTAAAAAACAATTTCTTATTTTCTTTATTTAGTTTGCTGTGAAATAGAATTGTTTTCCAAAAAAAATTAGTAAAAAACATTCTTTAAAAATAAGCCATACTTTTTCTGTTGATCAAAGATAGTTTTCCTTTAACTCATTTTTTCTAATGCTACCAAACACTGAAAAACTATCGTTATACAAGGTTTTCCATAAAAACAAATAGAGCATTAAGTAAGAAAAGTATTCAACATAGTGTTGGGGGCCGTATTTGTGCTTAGTCATGTGTCATCCACTGGAGGGGTGACCTTGCTAGACCTGGGTTTGTTTTGGGGAGTTGATCTCGGAACTCGAAATTGGGCTGAAGATACCAATGGCTTCCGGTACACTTTCAGGTCTACAAAATAGATAAAGCCAAAAATTTAAGAATCACGATAATGGTTGAAATAATAAATAGCATATTTTGTATAATACATTTGATTAATGGTTGCAATAATTGTTGAAATAAAGTAATATGTATTTAGTGTAATAGCTTTGATTAAATCATGAGTTAAAGGTCTTAATGATGTATTGAGTGATATCCAATATTAGAGAATAATGGGGGAGTTTGTGGTAATTGAATTGTGAATCTAATCCAGGAAAATTCTCATGAAATTTAAAAAAAAAAAAAAAGTAAAACAGAAATAAATGAAGAAATTCAATAGTCAACAATCGTAAAGAAACGTACATGAAGGCTGAGACTGATAAACAAAATTATTGTTAATTAAATAAAGAAATTCACTAGTAAACAAACGTAAAAATAAGTACCTAGAGGTCGAGTTTTTTTTTTTTTTTTGGAGAAATCCTAGAGGTTGAGATTGATAAAAAAAAATTTTGATGTTAATAACTTAATAATAAGATGACAAAAAAGAATGAGCATTAAGAAAAGAGAGATGCTATGTCCACAACATTTTTACAACAAATCACAGGTGGTTAGTTGTTATTGGTTTAAATTTGAACCTAACACTAAGATTACTTTTTTATCCCAACAATAACAACTAGTAACAATCTTTCACTTAGGATTTGTTGTAAAAATGTTGTAGACATATCATTTATCTTAAAAAAACTACCTCTGTTTATACGTCAGAGAGAAAGAGAGGGAGGGGATTTAACTGACTTGTCATTCAGGAAATATTAGGATATTGGTAGTGTCTAAATTTAAGGGATATAGATGAGAAGTTATAGTAATGGTTTTATAGTAAGAGTGTTTTTAATTTTTTCCTCCCTTCAAATTCAAAAGAAAGAAAAATTGATTTGAAAAGGAAAAAAAAAAAAAACCTTGAGATACATTAGGGAGTAAGGGCAAACTTAAATTCAAAGAAGAAAAGAGAAAAAAGGAATCATGTAAGTGTTGGAAAAAAAATAAATAAAAAAGAGTAAAATCGTTGACTTAGTCCAAAGTCAGAGTAGTGATATTTGTACTATTATTTAAAGAGCTTCTCCTATTTGGGATCCTCAGTTTCTTAGATAAAAAATACTCCTAAACTTTATATTTAAATAGAAATAAAACTTGAGGACCACTTGGTAAAAATATATATATCGTTAAAACTATCCATTTTCAAAATCCTAAATTTTAGCCTATTTTTCCTTCCAAATTTAAGTTCTCTTTTTTTTTTTAATTAATTTTTTTTTCTAATTTTCAAAACAAATGGCCGCAAGTTCTTAGCACCATTTTTTTTTATGGTCTGAAAAAGCACCATTAGTTAACTACTTTAAAAATAATTTTTAAAAAAAATTTATAAACGATTACAAAAACACATTTTTTTCCTTAAATTAACACACATTATCTCATCTCACAAACTTTTGATTCATCTTTTCTAAAAATTAGCAAACACTATTCTAAAAAATCTCACACTTCTCTTTTTCAATTTCTTTGCACAATCTTTTATATTGCCTCAATTATTTGCTCACTTCTTCAGCATCTCCAACTTCAGAAAGATTTGTTTCATTTGACATTATTGAAATTATTAATTTATTAGTTTGTGTGTTTTTGTTTCCGTAATTTTTTACTAATCTCACATTTTTTTTAATCTCTTATTCTATATCTTTTTCCAATGTGTATGCTTTTGAATTTGTGTGTATGATCTCAACACAAGTTTGTGATCTCATTCTCCATTAGCCATGGAAATCTATTACCAATTAAGCGCTCTTTATTTGGATAACTTTCATTTCAGACTGCTAGTACTTGCAACCCATAGCCCACGTCAAGTTATCAACGCATTACAGGCCATCCATAACTATCCGTAGAAGATCTATTTGCAACTAAGACCAAGTTTCTTCTCTGCTCTCCACCTGATTTATTTCAACTTTCAAGTATGATATGTAATTCTACATAAATTTTACGACCATCAATTGGTGAGAGAAATAATTATGAGATTAAACTTTCTCAAAGAATTAGAGATCATTTATTTTATGTAACAATTATATTTGTCTCTCTTCTTAATCCCTCACTTTTCCTAAAGAATCTCACACCTTATTACTTGACTCAAAAGCCAAAGACAAGAAAATTAAGATATTAAGATATTTTTGTAATTAAAAAATACAACAACCCCAAATTATGAATAATGGAAATTATTAACCTTTAGAAAGAAAAAAAAAAAAAAAGAAGAGAATCTAAGCATGCGCGTAAGCTGATATAGTCTTGCTTTGAAACACAAATTGTCCTTCACTTTAATTGAAAGATGGATTGAAAGGTCTTTGCAATGGAATTGCGATAAATCTTTGGTTGTGCGTTTGTTAGAAACTTTTTGTTCTTAGTCTTTGAAGATTTGGAGTAAAAGTTATTTGAGACTTTAGAGGCTTGAATCTGTAGAGCTCTAATTTAGTGTCTTTTGAAGTTTCTGTAGGCCTTGCAACTTGATTCTAGTAGAACTCTGAGACTTTGAAGGAGGATGCAAATGAATGTCTTTATATTCGAATATCTTGATGTAGAAGTTCTTTGGGATTTTGGAGCTTAATTCCAATAGAACTTTAAGGCTTTAAAGGATGAATATTTTTTGTATTTGAAGATTTTGATGTAAAATTTTTTCAGGGCTTTGGAGCTTGAATTCAACAGTTGAAGTTCTTGGAGGCTTTGGAGGCTTGGAGCATAATTTTAGTAGAGTTTCGAGACTATGTGCTTCTACAAGACTGATGAGAGCCTTTATTTATAAGAGTCTTTAGGAGATCTAATGATACATGATTGACTATATGATTGGTGACACGTGTCTTAATTTAATTGGAAGGACTTTAAGTATTGTTTTCCAAGATACACATGACACTATTTGATTGGCTAAAGTGTCTTAATTTTAAATAATACACCAGAATGGTTAATTAGATTGTTTGTGTCATTTCAAATTAAATATCAACACATATCAACATGTGATTGACCTTTGAATCTTCTTTTTAATTTATGGTAAATTTCTTTTGGTCTCTTAATAATGGCAATGGGACTCACTAAGTAGCATGTGGTGCTTTGCAATTTGTCATACTATATGAACTTAGTGGTATGTCATGATAATTTGTGATTGCTCATAAATTTTTCCTTTCTACATCTATCTCATAATATAATCTTTCCTTGAAGAATATTGAGAAATGGTCTCAGTGTTCAAACTTTTGAGAGTTGTTTCCTGAAGTTCGCGATGGAAAGTGTTGGGAAATATAGACCCCAGTTGATAGAATTAACAAGTTATAAACCCAAGTTGTTAATTAGATTTATTATGAATAAACCTTGTTAAAACAAACAAACATCAATATCATGTCACAAATAAATGCAGCGGAAAAGTAAATAAGACAAGATATAATGACCCAGGAGAACCAATGAAACAAACTTATTTTCACAGTAAAAAACCTGGGGGAAAACCTTCCCGAAAAACAATCCACTATAGTAAAGAGAAGTTTTAGATCTAGTACAAAACCTTTGTCCCTAGACTCTACAATCCCCGTAGATGAACTCACAGTAGAAACCTTCTACCGCTTCAGAACCTTTGAACTCTTCAATATATGAACGCCACCCTTTTTTATGCACGAATCTCAGTACGTGACTAACCAATTGCGCGGATCCCAGTACGCGATTTAAGCACCAACTTGAAGAAGATGTTGGCTACAAAGTTCTTCATTTCATCAACAATGAAAATCAAGAAGCACTTGGTTACAAAACCCTAAGGCGCAAAGACGCAGTAACTTCTTCACAAGAGATGAACTAGGGCAAATTCTGTCTCCGATCACAATTTGCTTGAACAAACTTTGCTCAACACTTGTGCAACTTGTGTTACCTTTGACAGCCCTTAAAACAATTATTTTATATGTCTAGGGTTGTGAGAAAAGAAGACCCAAACATATAATCACGGATTGGAGTCAAAACAGATTTGAAATTTTGTTTTTCATAAATCTCGACAGATGCTTATTTGTCGAGCTGCTGTCAAGCCACGGGGCTGGAACAGTTGTTCAAGCTCGATAGATGGCTAGCTATCGAGCTAGCTGTCGAGATTTAATGATAGGCACCTTTCAGACTTGAATCTAGACTCGCATGGCTTCAACACTTGATCTTGAAACAAAGTTTCTTGAAGTATTAAACACATCCTAGATCTACCCAAATACAAGTAAAGTGCGTTTTGTCAAAAGATTAGCCAATTACATAAAATAGTGACATATGTTCCTAACAAGTGAATCACATATGTCCTAACAATCTCCCCCTTTGGCAATTTATGACAAAACCACAACAAACAAATAAAGTATAAGAGAAACCATAAATCACTCAACTCATAATCAATTGTTGAATACAATAAAATCTACCCTAACACAAACTCTTGAAAAATTTTGCAAGAAGAGAGTTCATGGAATGGAAGACTTTGACAACCTGTATTTTTGAAACACTTTAAACAAAACTCATCATGGCATCTTAGTGTGAAACAGAAATAATAGATTGCATACAAAAAATAAGAAACATGTGTATAAAGATAGAAAAGAAACAACACATGTAAAGGTACGTGAAAGAAACATACATCAACATATAAAGAAGATAAGTACAATGTATGTAAACATGGTCACAAGACCGGTGTACAAGAAGAAGAAGCTAAAAGAAGCTCCTACGACAACAAGGAGGTAAACACTCCCCCTAACAAGATGAAACATAACTCCCTCTTACAAAGGAATGTATTTCTCCCCCTAACATGTAGAATAACATGTAGAATCTTAAAAGGAAACCACATTTCCTCCACAATTTCTCCCCCTTTTTGTCATGATTGACAAAGGGTACAAGAAGTTAGAAAGCTTCAAACGAGAAACATAAAGATGATCAAGGATGATCAAGGGGGTACAAAGAATCCATATTAATGCATGAATGTAATGAAACAAGATGTTATGGATGACAAGATAACAGAAAGATGCAAAACATGTGAAAAACAATGCATGCAAGAGGATCTCAATCGATCGAGGAGGTGTCGAGAAGTTATCGAGCAGACCTTGATGGATCGAATAGCTATCGAGAAGCTATCGAGGGTCCAGGAGCTTTCTCGATCGATCCATCAGCTGTCAAGACAACTATCGAGATTGTGATAAGAAACAGCTTAAGATCTCGACAGATAGCCAAGTGTCAAGGAGGTGTCAAGAAGCTGTCGAGATTGCTTAAAAACAGTTTTTCAAGAAGGAAAAAACACAGATATGAATTCAATCAAACATGCAACTCAACCTATGATCCAGTTAACATATTAGACTCTCAAAAACATCTCTCAACAACAATATTAAGCACATGGATCCCAAAAACACACACACACTAAACAAGTCTAACTAATTTTATATTTCAAAAACAAGTCAAAACAGTTTAGTGAGCATACATTAACACATGTAAACCTTGTGATGGCCAAATCACATTGTACCTGCACATGTATCAAGAGTAGCAAAGAATATTGCGTGTTGTGTGTGAAAAATATCGCAAGATTGCATAAGTGTATACATGTTATGACGATTTGAGATATGAGAAAATCACTTTAACTCACACACAATCATAACTGTTTGATGGGGACTATCACTTTCAAGGTACATCCTATAACTCCCACATCTCCTAGTATACACGCTTGCAATCATATTTAAAAGCATTTTGATCTTTTTGATTTTGATTTTTCTTTACATATTTTTCATTTAAGCAAATCATGCGTGGGCATATAAGAGATAGAAAAGAAATACCCAATTATGTTAAGCATTTGACATTCTAATTTTTCTATGCCGAAGCACACAAATGTCATTTATGATTGGCGAGCAACAATGGTGAGATGGTTATTTATGTCTTTCTCTTAGGATTTTCTAATCCTTCCTGTAAAAAAGAGTGATACGAGTGTTAAGTATAAGAGATCATTTAATCTTACTCATCATAAACACGAGCCACAAAACTCACTTTCTTAGTTGTGCATAGATATGCTCATCTAAGCTACAAAAAATACAAAGTTTAGAAAGTTTTGTTTCAATGGTCATCCAAGGTACACAAGTACCAATGTACACAAACACACTGTTTTTGTATTTTTCTGATTTTTCCTTTTTATTTTTATTTTAAAAACAAAACAAAATAAAAACTAAACAACCAAACAAAAACAGAAAAACAACATGAAAGCATGAAAGAAAGATGCATATGCATGAAGGCATGATAGAAAGATGCAGATACATGAAAGCATGATTCCAAAAGCATATAAGAAATCAAGTAAAGAGAGTCCTACTTTAGATAGAAAGAATTAAAGCAGAGGACAAACAGAAAAGACAATTAAGTCTTAGACTCCTTTCTCACCCACATAGCATGAGTCTTTGGCTTTGAAGATGAAAAGACACGTGTCTTAGTATGTCTATTAAAGGACATAGAAGAATTAAAATTCTCTTGAAATTGAGTTAAAAAGTTCAAAGGTTTTAATAACTCTCCAAACAAAGGTGTAGTTCTTTGAGAGGAAACCTATGACCGTTTGGACACTTGCTTTTGAGGATACAACTTATAGCAATTAGGACGAATGCGTCCTGAAACGCCACAATAGTGACAAACATGAGTAATTTTCAAACTACTATACTTCCTAGAAGGAGGTCTAACCTTAGAGGTTGACAGAGACCTCAACTTAGGACAATTGGGCCTAATATGACCAACAATATGACAATGATGACAAATGGGGACAAATTCAGATTTTTCATTCAACCTAGGAGGAGTTTTAGACATAGGTTTAGAAACTTCAGCGTTAACATCAGAATTTTTACGTTTGTCTATCCTAGCAATATTAGCCTTCAACTCTTCATTATTCCTTTTAAATGGAGGAATATAAAAAAAAAATTTCTTTTGAGTTAGGCTCAACAACAAGTTTGGCACTAGTTAATTTTTCAACTTCAATTTTAAATTCAACTAGTTGCTCATCCAAACTCTTAATTTTGTCCACCTGAGATGAAATTTGATTTTTAAAGTTCTCATTCAAATTATTAGCTTCATCCAATTTTGCAATCAAATCATCTCTTTCAAGTTTGACCTTTTTAAAATTTGCTTTTAATTTTGTAAAACATTCAAGAGATTTCATACAAAAATTATAAAGCTTGCAATAGACATCTTGAATATCATCATCATCATTCAACACAAGATCATACAAATCAAAACAATTAAGAGTCTCCATGACAACTGGAAATTAATCCAATCAGAGTGTACCTACTCTGATACCACTTGTTGGGAAATATAGACCCCAGTTGATAGAATTAACAAGTTTTAAACTTAAGTTGTTAATTAGATTTATTATGAATAAATCTTATTAAAATAAACAAACATCAATATCATGTCACAAATAAATGCAGCGGAAAAGTAAATAAGACAAGATATGATGACCCAGGAAAACCAATGAAACAAACTAGTTTCACAGTAAAAAACCTGGGGGGAAACCTTCCCAAAAAGCAATCCACTATAGTAAAGAGAATTTTCAGATCTAGTACAAAATTTTTATCCCTAGACTCTACAATCCCCATAGATGAACTCACAGCAGAAACCTTCTACCGCTTCAGAACCTTTGAACTCTTCAATATATAAACGCCACCCTTTTTGATGCATAAATCCTAGTACGTGACTAACTAATTGCGCAGATCCCAGTACGCGACTTAAGCACCAACTTGAAGAAGATGTTGGCTGCAAAGTTCTTCATTTCATCAACAATGAAGATCAAGAAGCACTTGGTTACAAAACCCTAAGGCGCAAAAACGCAGTAACTTCTTCACAAGAGATGAACTAGGGCATATTCTGTCTCCGATCACAATTTGCTTGAACAAACTTTGCTCAACACTTGTGCAACTTGTGTTACCTTTGACGGCCCTTAAAACAATCCTTTTATATGTCTAGGGTTGTGAGAAAAGAAATGCCAAACACATAATCATGGATTGGAGTCAAAACAGATTTGAAATTCTGTTTTTCATAAATCTTGACAGATGCCTATCTGTCGAGCTGCTGTCGAGCCATGAGGTTGGAATAGCTCTTCAAGCTCGATAGATGGCTAGCTGTCGAGCTTTAATGACAGGCACTTTTCAGACTTGAATCTTGGATAGACTCGTATGGCTTCAACACTTGATCTTGAAACAAAATTTCTTGAAGTATTAAACACATCCTAGATCTACCCAAATACAAGTAAAGTGCGTTTTGTCAAACGATTAGCCAATTACATAAAATAGTGACATATGTTCCTAACAAGTGAATCACATATGTCCTAACAGAAAGTAAGACACAATTTCAATAAACATGCTGACATTTCAAGGAAAATTATGTCTCTATGTTGCTCATCATGCCCAGATGGTTGGTAACGAGGTGGTACAGATGGAGGAGGCCCTAGTCCTACGTGTATTGCTGCTATTGTGCTGTGCAAATGTAAAATTTCATAGAAAGCCCAAACTTTTGCTATCAAGCCTAAACTAAAAGTCAAGTAATGCTTTAGTCCCAGTGACGGATTTAGGAATTTTTTTTAGAGTGGTTACTAAAAAATTTTAATCACCGCAATATTTTTATAAGTACCATTTTTTAAAGAAACATAAAATTATAAATTATCTTTATTGAATAGGTTGAACGAGCTACAAATTTTATCTTTTTGTTTCATAATAGGCTTTTTGTTGAATAATTTTTTCACTTATTGTTGTTTGGTCTTATCTTGTTTTTGTTTTGTTTATTTTTGTTGTTATTTGAGCAAATATTTATTGTTGTTATTTAAGTTTTAAAAAAAATAGGGATTAAGAATTATGTTTGGAGGTAGAATTAATTTTGGAATAATGCTA